>OZ012672.1:49076719-50421629 GCA_963942505.1 Lordithon lunulatus | reverse complement strand
CTTAGTACCGATTAAAAATATCTATTGTAGAAAATTACAACCAAATTTCATATTATTATAGCAACTGTAGAGTAATTTAGAGCAATTTTAGTAAAATATCATGTGAATTTTAGTATTCAAACATCAAAAACGTATATTTATTTTCAAGATATCTATTTCAAATTTGGTACAGTTGAAAAATAACTACTGTAGACATTTTTTTCCAAATTATATGTTATTATAGCAACTATAAAGCAATATAGAGCAATTTTAATAAGAAATCATGACAATTTTAGTATTCAAACAGCCAAAACGTAAGTTTATCTTCAAGAATTCTACTTCAACTTTGGTGTCGTTTGAAAATAACTATTGTAGAAAATTCTGGCAAATTGTCTTATTATTATTGCAACTGTAAAGCAATTTAGAGCAATATTAGTAAGAAATCATGCGAATTTTAGTATTCAAACAGCGAAAACGTATGTTTATCTTCAAGATATCAACTTCAAACTTTTGTACCGTTTGAAAATAACTATTTTAGAAAAAATGTGTAGCCCTACAGATTGATTCTAGGTGTTTTTCTGTAACTGTTATCGTTAAGGTAAATACCAGATGATAACACTTCTCGGAGCTTTTCTCCATCGCATATTTTTGCTAATTTTAAAAAAAATAATCGAATGAAAAATTTTAATCAAACAATTTTGTATACCAAAGATACATATTTAACAAGTACTTTACATTACTATATGCATTTACACTTTTACGTTCTCACACTACTGTTTTTCGGGACATATAGGGACAATGCTATACAATCGGGACCAAATAGGGAGCTGTGAAAAATCAGATAGATACTGAATAATCGGGGCTGTGCCGGGAAATTCGGGACAATCTTAAAAACCATATTTCTCGGAAGCGGCGCAATTTCCTTAAAAAGTGGTATTTTCTCAATTTAGCTGCAAGGATAGTTGGTAGAAATGTTGAATTTTTCTGTTCATTTACCCAATTCTCGACTTTTCGACATTTTTCAACAATCGAGTCTGATATTATTCCGATTATTAATAGCTTTTAATCTATTAATATAGTGAAATATCTACTAAATATAAAACATAAATGATCAGTTACAAATAAAAAGATAATTGATGTCGGTCCTTAAAGGCTTTTCTTATTTCCTCATCCCCATGCCATACATTTACTGTAGAATTGTGTGGGCATCAAACACATAAGCTTAAAACAACGACTATGCCCTAAATCACATTTATAAACTCGATACTACAGCCACCCTCAATGTAACAACATTCACACACGATGGCTCCATTATTTAATTAACAAAACTAATGAGATTTTTTTAAACATAATTTTAATACACATCATGTGTCGCTATTAGTGTTTTTAATTAAAGTTTTTAAATAAAAAGTAGCATCCGGATGTGATGTCAGCATAGCAATTTGTTAGAAGGAAATTGTGCCATCAACAGGACTCGGTCCTTTGAAGCTAAATAAAATATGGAGCGGGCTGGAATGAGAATTCAAAACCGGGAAAATTTGTCGGCGACCTGTGTGCGGCGACAGGGTTTATTTTTTTGCTACCGTCGTGATTGAAACATCTATGTCGGAGATTGCCGAGCATAAGGGGGAAGGAGATAGGAACGTATTTAATCGTCTGCGCGAATATGCCTTGTTCGTCGTTTAAGGTACTCCGTATATTAGGGCAACAGAAGATTAAGGAGGGGGTCGACATTCCATTCAAGCTGAAATATGTGTGCCGCATCTGTGAGGTAGTGGCTGAACTATTATTGCTACTCACAAAAAAAATTCCTGCATCATTTCTAGATTGGGTTACTGACATCTATTGTCAGAAAGCTGGATATACTACTGGATTTTTTTTGTAACACATTCCTAGTTATTGTAAACTGTAGACAATGACATTCATTGTCATTCCATCTATTAGAATTGACTAGTACTAAATTCGCCTAAGAATATACTTTACAATTATGACTTTTTTGGGGGGCTTCTCTTCTTCTCACTGTTATCATTTACTGTTTATAATTCTACAGTTCTTCATTTTAATAATATTTTCTCTTCAGTACGCAAATGTATATTATCACCTTAAAATATATATATATATATATATATATATATATATATATATATATATATATATATATATATATATAATATATATATAATCAATCTTTATCTGGCTATCGACCCATACATGGGTCTTTCCGCCTTTCCAATTAATATTTGATTGGTATCTAGCAGTTGGTTTGTCGATAATTAAATAAAGATCTTAATAAGTTACTGTTTGGTGGTCTATCATCATTAATTTTAAGTCATGTTACCATATTCTGGATTGATATTAATTATTTAAGAATTTTCAATATGTTTTACTGCATTCATAACAAACATCTTTTCATTTCGATTAAGAAATATACCGTTATACCCTTTAATATTAGTATATATGTCTTCAGAATCATAGAGCTATGTTTCGATAAATATAATACATTTATTTACGTGACATAGAGTCTGCAAACATTAACAGATATATATATATATATATATATATATATATATATATATATATATATATATATATATATATATATATATATATATATATATATATATATATTGGACATACAGGATGTCACTAAAGTATGGAATAAATTCAATAAAACCCTTATTATGAATTTTACAAACCAATTCTTGCAAAAATCATAAATAAGACATGTAGATTTTTAATTTTAAATTGCCAATTTCTAATGAAAGTGGAAAATGTTCGCCAACCACTGAAAATATTGAGTGCAAGTTTAATTATATGTGGATTTAATATTTTTTAATACAAATTTCATTTTATTCCTGATACTTCTAGATTCCAATAGCCTAACTGATAATACACAACTGGAATTATTCATTTATATTGTACAACACCATCTATATATGTAACCATAAACGTTTATAAATCTCCACACCTCTCTATTCCAGTAAACTAAGTTGTCTTTACAGAACTCTTCTCCCTCATCGCAAATTTTCTTTTGATCCATTCGCACAATTTCAATCATCACGTACCGAATTAATTACAACCCGTTAATGTATTAATTGCAACAAGTACATAGTTATATAAACAATTTATAACAACTTCTAATGTCCGTCGTAAACCGTAATCACAGCTCGCAATGAACTCATACGTTTTGCCATAGCTGGTTTAAAAGTTTCAGTTCACGCGGATTTTTGCGAAAGCTGCTAATTTCGGGGGTTTTCGTAAAACCCGGGAAACGCTCTGCTGTCGTTTCGTGCACACGACGACCGCCCTTGTAGTGTTGCACATTGTTTTTCGGGTTTCCATGAACGGGCTATCAGAATACCCGAGGAGGTAACAGGTTTGAAAGTTGCAGTTACGCGAGTAGCTACCTCTATAAGGCAGTAGATATAACTTTAGCTTGTTTGGATTATTTTAAATAATATTCCTGAATTTCCAGTTTTTAAACATATAAAGTAGATTGACTATCAAGTTATTCTACTTTTTATGTTTTACAGACACACAAAAATGATTTAATTTATATATTATGAAGAAAAGTAACAAACCCTGTAAATACCAAGAGGAAACTACAATTGGAATCATAGGTATTTTATATAAAGATTTATATTCTTCCTGAGACATTTAAATTTTCTCACAAATATGAGCTTTTTATGTTCTACACACACACAAATCATCTAATTTATATGTTATGAAGAAAAATAACAAACCCTGTACTTATCAAAAGGAAATTCTAATGGGAATCATAGGTATTTTATATAAACATTTGTATTCGTCCTGATACATTTAAATTTTCTCACAGGGATGAGATTTTTATGTTATATCGTTGATTAAAGTATTGATATAAATACTTCAATCAACGATTATACACACATAAATCATTTAACTTATGTTATGAAGAAAAGTAAGAAGCCCTGTAAATATCAAGAGGAAACTGTAATGAGAATCATGGGTATTTTATATAAAGGTTTGTATTCTTTCTGAGACATTAAAATTTTCTCACAGAGATGGTAATACTTTGTTACAATTTGTAACTGGCTATCCACCTTTGAGGGTCCTTCCGCCGTATGTTAATATATGTGTTATATGAGTGTTAGGTATTGTTACTTCAGAAAAGTGTACCCGAGTGTTCTAAAGTGCCATGAATTGTATCCCAACGATACATTGTACCGACTACCCGGACCGGTTTTTAAACCCACGCCACGCCACGTTTCGAACGTGTAACCCCTGGTGTAACCGTTGATTGAAGTATTTATACCCAATACTTCAATCAACGGTGTAACGCATACATGTTCGGAACGTCTAAAGTTGTTCACGATTTGAGTTCGCTCAATTTTTTCGTTCAAATTCATTATTATAATCGTTGATTGAAGTATTTATCTTCAATCAACGTTATAATGTAAAAATGCTTTAATTACTATATTACGTATAACATGCGGGAACACACTGAGAATTCGGTTTAATTATATACGTTAAATTAAAAATCCTTAATTATGAAATTTACTACTGTTTTTAATAAGAATAATATCAATTGTAGAATAATAAAGACCGCTTCCCAGTTCAATTCAATCTTGTAGCGAATAGTCGAACAAAATTTAATTAAGGATGGTGTGAAAGGAAACTTGTTACAGTTTGTACCGCACATTATGTAGAAAGTATTGAAATGAAATAGAAACCATTACAATATTCGTTATTTATAGACCTACCGACCTCTAGTGTGTAAATACAAAATGTATACTTCACATTTTGAACCATAGAGGAGCCCGAAGTTTTATTGAAGGCCAAGCAACGCGTAGAGAATTCCAGGAATGCGAGAAGCACGTGGTCGGTAAGAGTTTGGGATAGTCTTTGGAGCAGGAGCACAGAATGCGATGAGGGGTTCGACGTTATAAGTTTGTATACGCGCGGAGGTGGAATGGAAATAAAATTATAATAATATTTACTTAGTCATAAATATATGGCTACAGGTAGGCGCATAGTGTAATAAAATTAATCTCTTACAGCCTACATTGCACATTACAATGCATTATATTGATGTTTTCGTTGTGCATAATAAATTAAGCTGGCTCATATTGTATCACATTGTAGTTTCAGAAAGAAAGAAATATCTTTATTTAGCTGAGCTATATACATAAACATAAAGAAAATATGCATAAACAAAATTATAATATTTCAAATAAACAAATTAAAATTAAAATTCTTAACATACAACTAGATAATATATTAAATGGTATGACATCGTTTTTCAATAATTTTTTGTACGTTCTGTAATTGTCACAATTTTGGATCGTTGGTGGTAGATCATTGTATAATTATAAATATATATATATATATATATATATATATATATATATATATTTCATCCTATTTCATCCTATTTCATCCTATTTCATCCTATTTCATCCTATTTTATCCTATTTCATCCTATTTCATCCTATTTCATCCTATTTCATCCTATTTTATCCTATTTCATCCTATTTCATCCTTTTTCATCCTATTTCATCCTATTTCATCCTATTTCATCCTATTTCATAATGTGTAACTAAAACCGTTGATTTTCATGTTTTTCCCGTTTTTCACGTGTTCACATTTTCTCGCATATTCCCACATTTTCTCCCATATTTCCGCATCTAAAAAAAATCCACATTTTCTCACTTTTTCTCACATTTTCATACATTTGCTACTATTTTCTAACATTTTTCCATATGTTCTCACATTTTCAATTTCATTTGTTATAAATTAATTTGTGCCCCGACCAATAATGGGAATACTGATATTCTCAACATCCTAATTCTGATAATCAGTTCAAAAGGTCGCCTTGAGCCGGCCGGCTATTTACGTTTTAGAGGAGCGAGGGACGAGATCGTACGTGGTCGTCTGAATACATACATGTTGCGTATCTTCCCAATACTTCAATCAACGCTAAAACATAATAATTAATAAATTCTACAATTTTATAGTCTTAATTTTTTTAGAACTTGATTTGGTTTTCAGCTTTTCCTCGAATCCTTCATTAATTTGACTATGTTTTCTGTAATTTTTTTTATCGATCCAGCCTCTAAAATCGGAATATCTAGATATGAGAGAAAACATTCAAAATTGAAAAAAAAAATAGAAAGACAAATTCGTAACTATTTATATTCCATTATAATATTGTTGTAAATATTGTTTCATTTTTCCAAATCAATATCAATTTTGGTACCGGGTCAAAAATAATAATAGTGAAATAAGTTGGATAATTTTTTTATCCATCTAGCCTCTAAAATAAAATATTGAGCATAAAAATTCGAAAAAAATCGATAATCAAACTTTTCCAATTTCATTCGAGCATCTGATCACTGATATGTTGTGTACTAAAATCAGTAAAAAAAATGAAACAAAATATGTTGCATAATTTTTTTTATCGACCCAGCCTCTAAAATCGGAATATTGAGAAATGAGCATAAAAGTTAAAAATTCAAAAAAAAATAGAAAGAATAATTCATAGAGATTGAGACTTTTTATTTGCCATTATAATATTGTTAGAAACTTTGTAATTTTTTTTCAAATGAATATCATTTTTGGTACAGGGTCAAAAATAATAATAATGAAATTTCATTCGAGTTGGTCGCCGAAAAAACATAAATATAATCAAATTTTTACAATTTCCTTCGGGCATTTGGTAGACTAATATGTTTTGTACTCTGATTAGTAAAAAAATTAAACAAAATATATTGCATAACTTTTTTATCGACCCAGCCTCTAAAATCTGAATATCTAGATATGAACATAAAGGTTAAATATTAAAAATATTCGTAGAGATAGAGACTTTTTATTTTCCATTGTAGTATTGTTATAAATATTGTGTAATTTTTTTAAAATCAATATTAATTTTGGTACTGGGTCAAAAATAATAATAATGAAAAAGTTCGAAGAGTTCGCCGAAAAAAAATACTTATAATCAAAATTTTCCAATTTTCTTCGGGCATTTGGTAGACTAATATATTTTGTACTAGGATTAGTAAAAAAATTAAACAAAATATATTGCATAACTTTTTTATCGACCCAGCTTCTAAAATCAGAATATCTAGATATGAACGTTAAATATTTAAAAAAAATAGAAAACATATATGCGTAGAGATAGAGACTTTTTATTTTCCATAGTAATATTGTTATAAACATTGTGTAATTTTTTTAAAATCAATATCAATTTAGGTACCGGTTCAATAATAATAATAATGAAATAAGTTCGACTTGGTCGTCTATAAAAAAAAAACTACTTATAATCAAAATGTTCCTATTTTTTTCCGGCATCTGGTACACTGATTTGTTTTGTACTAGGATCAGTACAAAAATTAAACAAAATATGTTGCATAATTTTTTTATCGACCCGGCCTCTAAAATCTTAATATCTAGATATGAACGTAAAAGTTAAATATTTAAAAAAAAATAGAAAAAAAAATTAGTAGAGATATATTTTCTATTGTAATATTGTTATAAACATTGTATAATTTTTTCAAATCAATATCAATTTAGGCAACGTGTCAAAAATAAAAATAATGAAATAAATTCGAGTTGGTCGCCGAAAAAACATACTTATAATCAAAATTTCCCAAATTCCTTCGGGCATCTGGTACACTGATATGTTTTGTACTAATGTTAGTAAAAAAAATGAAAAAAAATATGCTGCATAATTTTTTTATCGACCCAGCCGGAATATCGAAATATGAGCTAAAAAAGTTAAAAATTTTAAAAAAATTAGAAAGAAAGATTCTTAGAGATAGACACTTTGTATTTTCCATTTTAATGCTGTAAACATTGTGCAAATATTTCAAATCAATATCAATTTTGGTACCGTGTCAAAAATAATAATAATGAAATAAGTTCGACTTTGTCGCCGAAAAAATAAATACTTATAATAAAAAATTTCCAATTTTCTACGGGCATCTGGTACACTAATATATTTTGTACTAGGATTAGTAAAAAAATTAAACAAAATATATTGCATAACTTTTGTATTGACCCAGCTTCTAAAATCTGAATATCTAGATATGAACGTAACAGTTAAATATTTAAAAAAAAATTCGTAGAGATAGAGACTTTTTTTATGTTCCATTGTAATATTATTATAAACATTGTGTAATTTTTTCTAATCAATATCGATTTTGGTACTGGGTCAAAAATAATAATAATAAAATAAGTTCGACTTGGTCGCCGATAAAAAAAAATACTTATAATCAAAATTTTCAAATTTTCTTCGGGCATCTAGTACACTGATATGATTTGTACTAAGATTAGTAAAAATTAAACAAAATATTTGCATAATTTTTTTATAGACCCAGCCTCTAAAATCGGAATATCGAGATATGAGCGTAAATATTAAAAATTAAAAAAAAAAAAAAAATTCGCAGAGATAGAGAAACAATTTTACCGACTCTCTAAAATCGGAATATTGAGATATGAACGTAAAAGTTAAAAATTTAAAAAATAATAGAAAAAAAAAATCGTAGAGAATTTATATTTTCCATGTAATTTTTCAAATCAATAACAATATTGGTACAGTGTCCAAACAACAACGCCTATAAAAATTATTAATATATATATATATATATATATATATATATATATATATATATATATATATATATTGTAGTAAATAAGTGTATTTGCAGTATGTGGCTACTGCGATCCCGTTCACCCCACCGGATGTACCATGCTCGAGTTACGCATAAATACCCGTACCCCAGGCAGAAACTCTCTCTGTTGCTTCTTCGTCTGCCTGGCCGAGTAGAGTAAATCGACCATGGCGATGCCCGGATAAGTTTAGTTTAAGTTATTGTATTAGTAATTAAGTAACATGTTGCGGGTAGATACCCATTTTATAATGAATAAAGCCAATACCTCATAGCTCTTGAGTCTAAAAACCCCTATATGCGCGACATATTGGTGGAGGCGCCGGGTAGGGTGTGTAGACTCCAAGAGCTATGAGGTATCGGGCTTATTCATATAAAATGGGAAACCTAAAAACATCCAATTCATGGGTGTTTGTAAGTCCAACGTCGGATAAAGCTACTATTTCGGTCAGGCAATGGACGTTTTAACAGTCAGTTGGTGCTAGAAAACCGCAGCACAATACAGTTTCATAAACCTTAAACTATCAAATTAAATCTAATTAATATATGTATCATGCATGATATATCAATTTAATTTAATTTGATATTTATATAGTAATGCTAGAGCAAACAAATATAAAACTAAACACTCCAAAATATCAAATTAAAAAAAAAACAAGTAGTGTCAAATGCGATTCTATAGCAACTCAAAAACAATTAAATTTAATTTCTGTAAATATTTTTGTTGAACATTTCTCTATACATAATTATTAATTTAATCTGAGTGTTTCTGATAGCTTTGTATTTATTTATATTAGCGTTTACTTTGTTATGTAAAAAAAGTTAAAAATTCAATAAAAATAGAAAGAAAAATTCGTAGAGATAGAAACTTTTGGTACACTAATATATCAGTGTAACAAAAATTTCTATCTCTACGAATTTTTCTTTCTATTTTTATTGAATTTTTGACTTTTGTTACATAACATTTTTTACTAATCCTAGTACAAAATATATTTGTACTAGGATTATAAAAAATTAAACAAAATATGTTGCATAATTTTTTTTTCAACCCAGTCTCTAAAATCGGAATATTAAGATATTAGCGTAAAAGGTAAAAATTTAAAAAAAAATAGAAAGAAAAATTCTTAGAGATAGAGACATTTTATATTCCATTATAATATTGTTATAAAGATTGTGTAATTTTTTTAAAACCAATATCAATTTTCGTACCGGCTCAAAAATAATAATAATAATGATATACGCTCGACTTGGTCTTGGACTTGGATTTCTTTATTTTTATCAAAATGAAGTAAATATAAACTTTCTTTTCATTCTCAAATAGCTCCGTCTACTATACTTGGTCGCCGAAAAAACATACTTATAATCAAAATTAAAACTTCATAAAAATCAAACTAGACTATGAACTAAATTAAATCGATATTGTAATTAAAATGTCTCTTTTTATACAGAAATATATATATATATATATATATATATATATATATATATATATATATATATAACACAAAAAGCATACATACACACACACACAACAATCAGAATCAGATTATCGGTGGCGATTTCCACGTAATAATTAAGTCTTCACAATTCATAATTTTCCACCCTCCGGGCTAGTAATTACGGCCACGCGTAACCGCGATAATTGCGCCCGGATAATCACAAACTTGGCGGCCTGTGGCGTGCGGAATGCAAGTGGATAATGTAAGTGGGACTTGTTTGCAGCCAGTTACGCGTCCGATCCGAACGGCAGATAGGGGAGCACGTTATGTGTGCACCCGTTCAATACTTTTTGTATACATTTTTAAGAGCCTCATTATTATAAAAAAAAATCCTTTAACATGAACCAATATGTTTAAAAAAAACATGACCAGAAAACAGGCATGAAAGTAACTATAATATATATATATATATATATATATATATATATATATATATATATATACCTAGGAAAGTAACTATAATATATCACTAGTGTTTGGGCAAAAAGGCTAAAGTCTTAATTTTTGAGAAAATAAAGTTTTTATGTCTTTTTAACCAAAAAAATCAGGTCTTTCCATTGGTATAAACGGCTTGTAAACATTACATTTCCTGACTTAAGCCCTTTTGCCCAAACAACCGTGATATATAACTATGCAATAAGGGTTTCAATATATAATATATTAAAATAAAGGATTTGGAATCTTCAAAACTACAAAAAAAAGTGATTTTTTAAAATTTATTTATCAATTTTTTATGAATGTATAATATGTAAATGTATATGTAAATATAGGATAAGCAATTTTAATCTTAATTTTGATATAATTTAAAAAATTCAAATTTAATATTAAAATTTCTTATTCTATATTTACAAAAAAAGATAAGGTATTTCTTTCTTCCCTCCGTCATTGCTGCGAGGTTTGTGGTTGTGCTTTCTCCTCAGGCTGTGGGTATTGAGGGTTTCTGTTTTATATTTTCTGTGTCCATGTCTTAGCTATTTGTTATGCTGTTTTATTCATTTTCTATTCCATTTTGATTCTGTTGTTCAGTATATTATTTAATTTTGAGTTTGAATTGAATGTATGCTAGTGATTTAGTCATAGTCATATTTATTTCTTCGTACAAATAATCTTAATCAGATGTACTAATATGTTTTTTTTTAATTTGATTTACTTGTTTAGGTCATTGTATTGTTGTATTTTTTCGGTTGTAGTAGTATTTTCTTTTGTTGTACTTCCGTGTTTCTAATTTCGATTTTTTTCTTGTTTGGTGTTCATGGATTTGTTTTTTCTTACCATAAAAAAATCAAGTAAATATAAACTTTCTTTTCATTCTCAAATAGCTACTATAGTTTAGTAAAGTAAAGTATATATTTGTCATGGTATATATTTGATATGGTATTTGAGTATATGAAGTGTCTCATATAAACTACGATTATACAATCTGGATAAAGAAACTTGTACCTACGAGTAATTTCGGAAGGAAAAAAAATCTTTACATAATTTACATTGTTCTATTCAATCCCTTGGGGTGGAGTTATCAAATGGCGAAATCAGTTTTATAAGTATAATATAGAGGGCTTACAACGTCATCGCTTGCACGCTCCATTTCCGTTCGATAAATCACGCCGGAAGTAAGGCCGCAATTGAAAAATTGCCCACTTTCGGAATTATCGCAGCCACGATATTTCAGCGAGCAGCCGCGTAAAAAATAACAAGGGTCGTTGTACAAACGCAGAAATTATCCGGTTGGCATGAGATGCAAGTGGCAAAATGCAAAAGCCGGAAATTAATTAGCGGCATTGGAAGTTATTTCGCACACAATGCCGGCGATGTTTTTCAAGCGGATTCACATGGAGGGTTTTGAGTGATTGAAGCAGAAAAGCATATTCGTATATATGCTTTTCTGCGCCAAGGTCGTAACTCGCTATATTTATAATATAATATAATAATAATATTATTATTAGTAACAAGGAATGTATTCCCCATAAACTAATGGGACAATATTCAATATAATGCAGCTATAATCAAATATTAAAATTTTGAAAAATTGATTTTTTTATGATTTTTTATTATATGAAATCATGACGTACTTCAAAATATCACTATAACTCCAGTAAGAGTTGATAAAATGTTTCAATATTTTCTTAGTTTATTAGCAACCTACATGTCTAACTATAGCTATAATCAAAAATATAAATTGTGAAAAATTGAATTTTTTATAATTTTTTATTATATGATATCATTACGTACTTCAAAATATTGCTATAACTCGAGTAAGGGTAGATATTTTTTTTTCAATTATTACTCAATTTATTAGCAATCTATATGTCTAACTGCAGCTATAATCAAAAATATAAATTTTGAAAAATTGAATTTTTTATTATTTTTTATTATATGAATTCATTATGTACTAAATATCGTTATAACTCCAGTAAGGGTTGATGAAATGTTTCAATATTAGCTATCTACTTATATAACTGTAGCTAAAATGAAAAATATAAAATTTGAAAAATTGAATTTTTTATGATTTTTTATTATATGAAATCATTACGTACTTCAAAATATTGCTATAACTCGAGTAAGGGTTGATAAATTTTTTCAATATTTACTCAGTTTGTTAGCAATCTATATTTATAACTTTGTTTATAATCAAAAATATAAATTTTCAAAAATTGATTTTTTTATGATTTTTTATTATATGAATCATTACATACTTCTAAATATCGCTATAACTCGAGTAAGGGTTGATAATTTTTTTTAATATTTTCTCAGTTTATTAGCAATCTACATGTCTAACTGTAGCTATAATCAAAAATATAAATTGTGAAAAAATGAATTTTTTATAATTTTTTATTATATGAAATCATTACGTACTTCAAAATATCGCTATAACTCGAGTAAGGGATGATTAAATGTTTCAATATTTGCTAAATTCATTAGCAACCCACATGTCTAATTGTAGCTATAATCAAAAATATAAATTTTGAAAAATTGAATTTTTTATGATTTTTTATTACATGAAATCATTACGTACTTCAAAATATTGCTATAACTCGAGTAAGGGTTGATAATTTTTTTAAATATTTTTCAGTTTATTAGCAATCTACATGTGTAACTGTAGCTATAATCAAAAATATAAATTGTGAAAAATTGAATTTTTTATAATTTTTTATTATATGAAATCATTAGGTACTTCAAAATATCGCTATAATTCGAGTAAGGGATGATGAAATTTTTCAATATTTGCTAAGTTCATTAGCAACCTACATGTCTAATTGTAGCTATAACTATATTTGTTGCTATTGCTGGTATTTTGGTTTTTACGGACCTGGAATGTGTCTTAAAGGGACATCCTTTTAATTGTTAAAAATGTTTAAATATTTCAATATTTTTTTTCGAAGCAGATTTTCCTTTTCTTATCCCCGCATTCACCAACATCCCATACACTTTATAGGTCCCATAAGCTATTGAATGGATAAATTAACGTCATTGTGACAGAATATGCTATAACAAATGTCAAACACCTTGAATAGTGCTTGCGATTGGTGTTTTGATGACACCTTTTGTTTAACTATTCTGTGTTTCCAATAGAGAGAATCTAAAGTAACTACATTCCCTAGATAATGTATTTATTGTTGCTATAACAACGAATACTTATGGGGTCAATAGCTATTGATAGATTTAACAACGACTCTCTATGGGGTCAATAGCTATTGATAGATTTATGGAACGTCGGTGAATACGGGGGGTTACTGATATAAATAATAAAAATAAAAGCCCTTGTATAATAAGTTCTACAAAGTTTAAGATTAAATTAATTTTACATATAAATCCAAATTCCTATCCCCTTCAATAAATCTCAATAATAATCCCTAAATTAACTGTCTGCGTCTTATTTCATGCAACGTTACATATTTTACGGCCGTTTGTAGTCGTATACATTGGAAATTTATTTCATTTCCCGTCAGACGGTATTAACTCTAAAACCAACACGCACAAATTTTCCCAGAAGTTGATATTTTGCGCCCGCCACGCAGACGTCTCGATGATAAATTTAAATCTTTCCAAACAGTCGGACACGCGTTAACCGCTACCGCGTACAAGCCTGTGACTAATTGTGACATCGCGGTTAGCAAAAAAAAAACGGCGCGTTAAAATATCAAAGCGGGCTCATTTGTCGCGCACTCGTAAGTCTAAATTTGACGCGTACTTGAACCGGTGCCAGGGAAGTGCATGGAAATATCTTCTAAATGGATAACGCCGCGTTCGCGTATTTCGCTTTAATTGTCGTCGTAGTGTAGGGGGAAGTCCGGCAAATTAGAGCCGGCTTTGCCGAAGACTGCACTGCGAAGGGGATTGTACGCTCCCTTTGGGACCAGGGGTGTGTATAGCGGGGGCGAAACTAATCCCGGCCACCAAACAGCCCTCAGTCAAGGGCTAATTGCTCTCAGTTAAATATCAATACCATAGATGTTCATTACATTGGATTAGTATGGATTATGCTGCACTAATAGCCAACAAAAGTCGTCCTTATAATAACTGGATTATGATGCGTGGCTATTACTTATATCTAAATGCACTAGCAGTAAATACTAATACTAGCTAATACTATACAACGTTTATGCACTATTAGTAACTGGCTTACATGTAAGCTATGTGATCTTAGGTAATATTATGGTGTAATTTTACAGCTGAGGTGTTTATGACGAAAATAATGAAAAATTTCACTGTAAATTCATAATATATCATATATAACAGGGGTGGCCAGCAAAGCAAATTTAAGTCGATCACTTATAAACCGATTAGACTAAATACAGCATATATAGCAATAATTCGATGGCCACACATTTTTAAAATCGATCTTATCTACACAAAAGTTGGTCACCACTTATTATTTTTGACCATGGCTCCGTCATACAATTGATTTGAAAAAAGATCACAATGTTTACAACAAGATTATAATGCAACATGGAAAATCTCGTATCTTGACATATTTTTCCTTCTATTTATTTATTATTTTACGTTCCTATCTCGATATGTCAATCTTAGAGGCTGCGTCGATAAAAACATTATGAAACTTTTTTTGTTTAGTTTTTTTACTGTTTTTAGAGCAGAATATATAAGGTGCCTAGTTTTACTTAGCTATAAATACTTTCATGAATTACTTGAATTATTAACAAATATATTGTAACTGTTGTAATTAAATTATTATAGGTGATCGTTTAAAATGCCTCTGTCATCGAAGGAGCTTAAAAATGGCTAGAGTTTAGCCGAAACTAGTAAAAATTGTTTTATTAATCCTGTATATGTATAATGTGAATTAATTTCATTTAAATTAATTTAATTTAATATTATTATGTAACTGTTGCAAGTGGTTGATTTTAATAAGGAGTCATTATGAGAACTAGCTGGAATCGATATTAAGTTTGGAGTTAATTTACGGGCAGATTAGCGGCAGGAATGTGCGGAATGTTCTGCAAGTTTTGGCGTATCGTTTTCGAGATGTCTAACTTCTGTAATATCATATTTGTTTGCCAGATGTTCGCCTGCGACGCTTACTTTTTAATGTGTTTAAGGATCATAAAATTATGCGCGGCTTTTAAAGTTATAATAAACTTCAAACACATATTTAATATGAAGTAATAACATTTTAATGCTAATAAATGTGAGTTTAGTTTTATAAAGTCTCGTTGACTCAATAAAATATGTGAAGAGATTTATTTTTTACTGAATAATATTAACGTTTTAGATACTAATATATTTGGGGGTAATAATAAAGTACCGCGGAATCTTGCTTCTCGCTGTCGGCGGTAAAATTCTTGAAGAAGCCATTGCAAATCGACTTGGCCCGGTGCTTGAAGGACTCCTCCTCGAAACCCAAAGTGGGCTCAGGCTAGGCAGAGGAACAACCGAGTTAATCTTCTACTTTCGTCCGAAATCAACCCATTCAATCATTTTTCAGTAAAAAAAGATCTTTATCTGCACCACCATTCCCTTTTACAAAATTCCCCCCAATAAACAATATATTTACGAAAAAATTAACATACAATATATATTTACTTATGTGTGTAGGAAACTGAAATACTAAACCCCCTCTGACAATTTTCTTTCCCACGTCAGCCTCCTGCAGATTATCACGCCTTTCCCATCTTCTCCTAACCATTCATTCAGCTTTATGTACTCTCCATCCTCGCTGCTCTACTCTCCCCTGGCTAAATAACTCGGGAGTTTCCCCTGCGCTGGCCACTCTACGTACCCAGTGTTGTATTTTTCAGTAATAAACGAAAATTTCAAATACGAAGATTTTTTAGATGATGAAATATACGTATATGTAGAATTAGATGCTGATAAATTAGTTGACGGTATCTGCCTTCTTAAAAATAATATTTCTTCAACAAAATCGCTCGATTTGTCAACTGATAAAAAAAAATTCCCTCTGATGTTTTTACTGAACTACCAAAACTTGTTGGTAAGATTCTATGGATACCTTTACAAATTATTACTTTCCTTTGATGATAACTCTCATTTTCAAAATAAATTCCCACTAAAACACACCACAAAAACTATTCTCGTAGCATTGCATCCGCACAATAAATCTTATTACAAAATTATGTGTGCTGCTTTATCTGCGTAACATATGTGCACGTCTCTCACACACAAACACATTAAACATAAAATTAATCTCCTTTTATAATTGACTTAACAATGTGTAAAAACAGGAACCCAACCACACACACATACAAAAAAAAACCGGGAATTATTCATAAATACAAATTGCCGCGTTTGTCACGCGCGCCGACGTGACAAATTGTTCCCGATTCTATATGCGGCTTCTATAAATTAGATTGTAACGAGGTTTTCGGATGCTAAAACGACGCAGCTTGCGCCCCCGAAGTTTATTAATTAGCTAAAGATTAATGCAGGTGCGCGTTTTAAGTTTTATATAAATCAGACGCGAATTTACATGTCGCGCCGTTAATTAACATGAGAACATCGCCGGATGGGATTAAAGTTTCACATCAAAAGCTGCAGTTGCTGAGCTGCGATGAAAATTGAATGGTTGCGCAGTTTAGTTCGCTGGCTTTTTAATCGCGGGGGGCGGAGGGGATTAATTCGAAACTGCGAACAAATTTTGAACGTGGCACGTTATGTATTTATTTTGCATTGCTAAGTTTGCACTTTGTGAGTGTGCATCATGTTTTAAGATGGTTATAACTTATACATGTTTACAGAAATTATAGCACAATATAGTTTTCAGCTTTTCACATGATTGCGGAGGCGTAAAAAGACTTTTAAGTTATTTTTCATTACATTCCTTAGAGGGGATAATGTAATGTAATTGTGACAAATGTGATTTTGTAGCCTCTTCGTGGATTTTCGGATGTAACCTTTATTTTTTTTAAACTAGAGTTGTTAGTGAATATTTAAATGTAAAGTAGCAAGATTTAAATATGCATTCACATATAGAAATATGCACTGCATCATCCGGGTTTTAATGACACCGATTTCCGCATCTTCTCCTCGTAGCCCGTAATTAACTTTATTTGTCCGTCCTTAAACATCCTCGTTACGTGTAAATATTTGCATTCCGAGTGTGCGTCACGGGCACGTAATCACAGCGGACTCAGATGCAAATTGCGGCGGGCCCGGAGAAAATTGTTTTATTTTTAACGGGTGGGACCGTTTGAGCCCCGAGGGCGCCGCCGTCTCCGTGGGGGCGGCGCGCTGCAAATTCTCGTTACCGCACGCAGAACGTAAGCAAATTTAAACACAATTGTCTAATTTGGAGGAACTCAATTCCGGGGCCGCGTTCCGAGGGCTAATTCAATCCCGATCCACTACCCTGCTAATCTCTTTGTGAATGCGTACGATGGCTTGCGACAAAAAGTAACGGCGCCCGCCCCCGCCTGCCACGTATATATCTATACATGTTGGGCTAATTAATTACCTTTTCCCCGTCACAAAGCCGGATTCCAATTACGGGGCTTTTATTTTTGCGAAGGAGGGTGAATTTACTTCAAACAAACGGAACTGGCGTGTCTTTGTTTACTCGACTATTAAAGTGTCGAATTTGCGGCGGTATGGAGTTCACAGATGTAGTAGGAAAGCTAAATAATACACATTTTAATTAATGACTCGAATGAAGACATACGTATACTCAAAAATTTGATACGAGTTTCAAATGTTGTAATCAATAAACATGATTATCACTGAATACATAAAAGTTATTATTAAGTTTTATAAAATTCTGATAATTATAAGGCAAGTTACAGCACTTTTTGTAACTCTACTAATGATGGATCTTGTAATTTTCGAGTTTAACACCCCATAAAGTATACTCAAAAATTTGATACGACTTTCAAATGTTGTAATCAATAAACATGATTATTACTCAAGACATACAAGTTGATTTTATAAAATTCTGATAATTATAAGGCGAGTTACAGCACTTTTTGTAACTACTAATGTTGGATCTTGTAATTTTCGAGTTTAACACCCCATAAAGTATACTAAAAAAATTGATAGGAGTTTCAAATGTTGTAATCAATAAACATGATTATCACTGAACATATACAAGTTGATTTTATAAAATTCTGATAATTATAAGGCGAGTTACAGCACTTTTTGTAACTCTACTATTGTTGGATCTTGTAATTTTCAAGTTTAACACCCCAAAAAGTATACTCACAAATTTGATAGGAGTTTCAAATGTTGTAATCAATAAACATGATTATCACTGTACATATGCAAGTTAATTTTATAAAATTCTGATAATTATAAGGCGAGTTACAGCACTTTTTGTAACTCTACTAATGTTGGATCTTGTAATTTTCGAGTTTAACACCCTATAAAGTATACTCAAAAATTTGATACGAGTTTCAAATATTGTAATCAATAAACATGACTATCACTGAATACATAAAAGTTGACTTTATAATATTCTGATAATTATAAGGCGAGTTACAGCACTTTTTGTAACTCTACTATTGTTGGATCTTGTAATTTTCGAGTTTAACACCCCATAAAGTATACTCAAAAATTTGATACGAAATTCAAATATTGTAATCAATAAACATGACTATCACTGAATACATATAGGTTGATTTTATAAAATTCTAATAATTATAAAGCGAGTTACAGCAGTTTTTGTAACTCTACTATTGTTGGATCTTGTAATTTTCGAGTTTAACACCCCATAAAGTATACTCAAAAATTTGATAGGAGCTTCAAATGTTGTGATCAATAAACATGACTATCATTCAATACATACAAGTTGATTTTATAAAAGTCTGATTATTATAAGGCGAGTTACAGCACTTTTGTAACTCTATTAATGTTGGATGTTGTAATTTTCGAGTTTAAAACCATATAAAGTATACTCAAAAATTTGATACGAATTACAAATGTTGTAATCAATAAACATGATTATCACTGAATGTATACAAGTTGATTTTATAAAATTCTGATGATTATAAAGCGAGTTACAGCACTTTTTGTAACTCCACTAATGTTGGATCTTGTAATTTTCGAGTTTAACACTCTATAAAGTATACTCAAAAATTTGATACGAGTTTCAAATTTTGTAATCAATAAACATGACTATCACTGAATACATACAAGTTGATTTTATAAAATTCTGGTAATTATAAGGCGCGTTACAGCACTTTTTGTAACTCTACTATTGTTGGATCTTGTAATTTTCGAGTTTAACACTCTATAAAGTATACTCAAAAATTTGATACGAGTTTCAAATATTGTAATCAATAAATATGACTATCACTGAATACATACAAGTTGATTTTATAAAATTCCGATAATTATAAGGCGAGTTACAGCACTTTTTGTAATTCTACTATTGTTGGATCTTGTAATTTTCGAGTTTAACACCCCATAAAGTATACTCAAAAATTTGATAGGAGTTTCAAATATTGTAGTCAATATACATGATTATCACTGAACATATACAAGCTGATTTTATAAAATTCTGATAATTATAAGGCGAGTTACAGCACTTTTTGTAATTCTACTATTGTTGGATCTTGTAATCTTCGAGTTTAACACCCCATAAAGTATACTCAAACATTTGATAGGAGTTTCAAATATTGTAATCAATAAACATTTGTAACTCTACTATTGTTGGATCTTGTAATTTTCGAGTTTAACACCCCATAAAGTATACTCAAAAATTTGATACGAAATTCAAATGTTGTAATCAATAAACATGACTATCACTGAATACATATAGGTTGATTTTATAAAATTCTAATAATTATAAAGCGAGTTACAGCAGTTTTTGTAACTCTACTATTGTTGGATCTTGTAATTTTCGAGTTTAACACCCCATAAAGTATACTCAAAAATTTGATAGGAGCTTCAAATGTTGTGATCAATAAACATGACTATCATTCAATACATACAAGTTGATTTTATAAAAGTCTGATTATTATAAGGCGAGTTACAGCACTTTTGTAACTCTATTAATGTTGGATGTTGTAATTTTCGAGTTTAAAACCATATAAAGTATACTCAAAAATTTGATACGAATTACAAATGTTGTAATCAATAAACATGATTATCACTGAATGTATACAAGTTGATTCTATAAAATTCTGATGATTATAAAGCGAGTTACAGCACTTTTTGTAACTCCACTAATGTTAGATCTTGTAATTTTCGAGTTTAACACTCTATAAAGTATACTCAAAAATTTGATACGAGTTTCAAATTTTGTAATCAATAAACATGACTATCACTGAATACATACAAGTTGATTTTATAAAATTCTGGTAATTATAAGGCGCGTTACAGCACTTTTTGTAACTCTACTATTGTTGGATCTTGTAATTTTCGAGTTTAACACTCTATAAAGTATACTCAAAAATTTGATACGAGTTTCAAATATTGTAATCAATAAATATGACTATCACTGAATACATACAAGTTGATTTTATAAAATTCCGATAATTATAAGGCGAGTTACAGCACTTTTTGTAATTCTACTATTGTTGGATCTTGTAATTTTCGAGTTTAACACCCCATAAAGTATACTCAAAAATTTGATAGGAGTTTCAAATATTGTAGTCAATATACATGATTATCACTGAACATATACAAGCTGATTTTATAAAATTCTGATAATTATAAGGCGAGTTACAGCACTTTTTGTAATTCTACTATTGTTGGATCTTGTAATCTTCGAGTTTAACACCCCATAAAGTATACTCAAACATTTGATAGGAGTTTCAAATATTGTAATCAATAAACATGACTAC
Source organism: Lordithon lunulatus (assembly GCA_963942505.1). Lineage (NCBI taxonomy): Eukaryota > Metazoa > Arthropoda > Insecta > Coleoptera > Staphylinidae > Lordithon > Lordithon lunulatus. Next base: position 50,400,254 of record OZ012672.1, on the reverse strand, counting down.
CATTCAATACATACAAGTTGATTTTATAAAATTCTGATAATTATAAGGCCAGTTACAGCACTTTTTGTAACTCTATTAATGTTGAATCTTGTAATTTTCGAGTTTAACACCCTATAAAGTATACTCAAAAATTTGATACGAGTTTCAAATGTTGGAATCAATAAACATGATTATCACTGAATACATAAAAGTTGATTTTATAAAATTCTGATAATTATAAGGCGAGTTACAGCACTTTTTGTAACTCTACTATTGTTGGATCTTGTAATTTTCGAGTTTAACACTCTATAAAGTATACTCAAAAATTTGATATGACTTTCAAATGTTGTAATCAATAAACATGATTATTACTCAATACATGCAAGTTGATTTTATAAAATTATGATAATTATAAGGCGAGTTACAGCACTTTTTGTAACTCTACTATTGTTGGATCTTGTAATTTTCGAGTTTAACACTCTATAAAGTATACTCAAAAATTTGATAGGAGTTTCAAATGTTGTAATCAATAAACATGACTATCACTCAATACATACAAGTTGATTTTATAAAATTCTGATAATTATAGGGCGAGTTACAGCACTTTTTGTAATTCTACTATTGTTGGATCTTGTAATTTTCGAGTTTAACACCCTATAAAGTATACTCAAAAATTTGATACAAATTTCAAATATTGTAATCAATAAACATGATTATCACTGAATGCATACAAGTTGATTTTATAAAATTCTGATGATTATAAGGCGAGTTACAGCACTTGTTGTAACTCCACTAATGTTGGATCTTGTAATTTTCGAGATTAACATCCAATAAAGTATACTCAAAAATTTGATACGAGTTTCAAATGTTGTAATCAATAAACATGATTATCACTGAATACATACAAGTTGATTTTATAAAATTCTGATTATTATAAGGCGAGTTACAGCACTTTTTGTAACTCCACTAATGTTGGATCTTGTAATTTTCGAGTTTAACACCCTATAAAGTATACTCAAAAATTTGATACAAATTTCAAATATTGTAATCAATAAACATGATTATCACTGAATGCATACAAGTTGATTTTATAAAATTCTGATGATTATAAGGCGAGTTACAGCACTTGTTGTAACTCCACTAATGTTGGATCTTGTAATTTTCGAGATTAACATCCAATAAAGTATACTCAAAAATTTGATACGAGTTTCAAATGTTGTAATCAATAAACATGATTATCACTGAATACATACAAGTTGATTTTATAAAATTATAATAATTATAAAGCGAGTTACAGCACTTTTTGTAACTCTATTAATGTTGGATGTTGTAATTTTCGAGTTTTTATATCCCTTTAGATTCGCTATTAGCCAATATCACTATACTCTGCACTGCAACTTCTAGCATCCATGCACTTATATTTATAATATAAAACTGTTATTTTTGTTACGCCCGGTTTCTCCAACGAATCGTAACTAGTTTAAAACCGTCTTAATAATATGACGGTCTTAAAGCGTTGCACCAAACAAAAATCGGATCTTAAAACGATAAGACGGTCTTACATTTATTATAAGACTAAGTAAGATCTACATATGTTTGGTGCAACAGAATAAACATTTAAGACGTGATTATATATAAGACGAGTTTATATAAGGCGAGATTATATAAGACGAGCTTTAAGACTCGTATCACAGTGAAATATGTATGTTGTTTTGTAATTGTGTTTTTCTGTTGTACAATAAATAACTTTATTATTATTACTAATGTGTACATTTAGCATTCATTCCATTAATCCATTAAAATACAGCAGGATCAAATACAATCCTTAAAATATTAAATAGCACATTACTACTTTCATAGATTATATACACCATTGTCTACCCTTGATAAGATTTGGTACTCTTGTTAAAATAGTTTATAGCTTCATGGTAATTTTTAGGGTCCTACAATGATCGACTATAATTCACCGCTAATAGCCCAACTATCTAGAGATAACCGACTAGCTCGGGGGTGGGGTGTGGTAGGGTATCCAACGTAATCCCCTCTCGGGCAGGAGTGTTTATATTGTTTTAATTCTCTGCATAATGCACAAGGGGTAGCTGGCTGCACATGCTCCGGCTCACATGAGATAGAAACTCACAAACCCCTAATGCCATCTTCAGTATGCAGAATGATGTGTTGTATTAGTATTAATTTACATTTATTACTGAAGAGGCGTGCAATTGCAAATGTTTGCGAAAATATCCTAGGGGATTACAAGCGGTCTAGAATAATAAATATACTATAACTTTAGAATCTCAACTTATTTAGTAACCGTATCTATAACAAATTTATGGGAGTCATTCTCAGAAACTAAACCATATAGAGTGAATAAACGGTATATAATTAAATTGTTGATTTTATAATCAGATTTTCTCTCTCCTGTCAACCTCAATAATATTTTAGATGTGTGTTGTTGCTGCTTAGGTAAAAATTTGCTGTTTCTTCAGTCTCACATTTGAAACGCGCAATATATTTCTGATTTATTTCTACGCATTTAATATGAAAAAAATGTACTTTAAAGCCATATGAGCTTATTGAACATGATTATATTTATTATTTTAATTATACTTCTTTTAATTTAATCTTGAACTCCTGTTCAAAACGCAAAATTTTAATTTTAATTTCTGATACAATTCAAAATAAAATTTCGAGCAGTTTTAACGCCCAACGCCATCGCCCAGTATCTCTGGCAAGTTTACAGTTCAGCACAATTCACACAGATCCCGCCACGTATTCCGCGCTCTTAATATAATTCTACACGATCATAATTAAATTAAAATCTCCATTTCCATAGCTACAAGTTCTATAATTAATGTTTTTTTTATTCGTCGCCGCCATTAATTTCAAAACTGTGTGGCATCTATTTACTCTGCGCACACAGCTCTGCACTTCGCTAATTAGTACGGAAAGCTTTTTAAAGAGCGCACTAATCGCGCAAAATAGTCTAACGCTGATTTAATAACCGGGTTAATTTATTCCAGACCCGTATTTTTTTCTCTCCGATGCACACGCTGCTACCGGTATCAATAACCCATTTCCGCGGCATCTGTTCGCTAGAGGAAACGAATCGACACCGACAGTTAATTACCATCATACTGACGGAGACTAGTTACTAGACAGAATTATGTAAAAAGAAAATTGTTCATGTTTGTTATTTTGTGTGTGTGCTACAGAAATTTATTATAGTATTCTAATATTTATTTATTTTTAACAGCACCTAAAGTATAAGGAGATGCCTATGTAAAATGGGTCTACATATAGGTACGAATGTAAAGATAAATAAAACATTATTGTTACAATATTACCAAGGAAATTAATAAAATAATAATTCAATCAAAATACGATCAATAATACTGTCAATATTTTAGAATAATGACAGTATTACTGTACGACAACATGTTTAAAATGTTCTTTATTCTAAAATATTGACAGTATTACGAATGGTATAAGGTATAGTAATGATGGAATGAAGAGAATACTAATGTTTGTTCGGATAATTGATTACTTGATCAATATAAAAGGAGGATTGAAGGAAATACTAACAGTACTAGAACTGACAGTATTATTGACTGTGTAAGGTGCCTTATTGAAGGACCATAAAGGCACCTTACACGGTCAATAATACTGTCAATCCTAGTACTGTCAGTATTTGCTTGAATCCTCCTTGAATATTTATCAAGTAATCAATTAACCGGATAAACAACGGTATTCTTTTCATTCCATCATTGCTATACGATCAGACTAGTTTTATGGCTTACAGAAATTGATACAAAATAATCATCAGAAGATAATTACATTCGTCATTCGTCAATAATTTATTAATCAGTCATACTATGAAAAATGATTTTGAGATAAAAGCGTGTTATAGCATTTAATCTTCTTTTCCATCGTGTATCACCAAGACCTTTGTTAATTTAAGAAGATACTTAACATATGCCATCTGTATATGGAAGTAAAAATTGTTATATACCTCGTGAACAATTGCAAAAAAAATCCTAACGTTCTAATTTTAATTATAACCATCACAAGGAACAAATACTGCCCTTAGAGTACTCGCGACTAATTGAAATGAGTTACAAAATCCAAATTTGGAACTGTCTGTTTATGTGTTGAATATCTATGGTAAAATGTTATAAACAAAGTGCGGTAATAAATCATGTCCCTATAAATTCGCGAAAAATCTACTCCTATTTCGACACATGCAAGTTATCTCAGCTATGCGAACGATAGAAGAACGAAGTGTAACCACATAATAGAATATACGATTCAGTTGATGGTGTTTTAAGTGTCTGAACGCGTTCGACGCAGCTCGTAAAGGCCGTCGTGTATGGTAATGCCTGGTAATGCCATCTCCGTCGCGGTTTCATTACGATGACGCTTCTCGGTAAAACGATAACGCACCCGAGAAGACATTGTTTTTAAATGGGGTTCATTGTTTTCGGTGTGGGATATCGGCGCGGCCCATCGTGCACAGGTAGTTCTCCGAAACGCGGACATGTGGGAGTCGTGCGATAACCGCACCGATTTATCCCACCCTTAATTAATTTTCGGGAGACATAATTAAACGTCCCGCGGGCGCCGAGGGAAAGGAATCGATGATTGATTCTTTTCGCTCCGATATTAACACCTGCGTGGCGGGCGATGGCGATAAATTAGGGGGCTAATAAGGCGGAAACGGGTATGATGGGAAATTGGAAGATTAATTATTGTCCAGACGTGGACAAATCTGTTGAAATCTACTGGTGCGAGGCTGTTTTATCTATAATTATATCTCTTGTGAGCTAGTGATTGGTACGTGGGATAGAATTATGCAAATGGCACACAGATAAGTTGATTTTCTGCAAAATACATCTAAAATTACCGACAAACAATGTAAATTGTCAGCATCTTTGGCAAATATATTCGGAACGAGTGGTGTCACTGTGTGATTCCTGACACCACTCGTTTAATATATATATATATATAATATTTCTTTATAAATAATAATAATACATAATATATATAATAATAATACCAGAGCGGTGAAAATTTTGTTTATTTACATCACCAATATAATTTTTGTTGGATAAATAAAACAATTTTTTACATTGTTTTTTTTTATCACACTTCGGTTACACTTTGCTACTAGTTTCGACTAAGCTCAAGTCATCGGAGGAGCTCGAAAATGGCTAGAGCTTAGCCGAAACTAGTTGCAAAGTGTAACTGAAGTGTGATAAAAAACAAAGTAAAAAATCGTTTTATTTATCCTTTAAAGTGAATTATCACAAAGTAGACGCCTTAACAATCCAATATAATTTTTGTTGTTAATTAATTTAATTTTAAGTGTTCAGTTAATTTTCTTCTCTATCTACATCTGCTGTAGATTAGCAACTCGTCTTTATGAATGAATTATAGAAATACGACTGTATATTTCTATAATTCATTATATGTATGTATATGGTATAGTCGTAACTTCCAAAAAGAAATAGAGATAATTGCAATCATTCCAGTAGTTTTACCATTTAGTATAATGTTATCTATTTTTTTTAATAATAATTTGGTTTATTCTAAACGCAAATAAAGAATTATAGAAAAGTTAAAATACATAAAAATCATCAAAACAAAAATCAAAACCTGAAAATAATTTTGGAAATTACGACACTTGCCATCTCATAGTGCGATATCATACTTACTATTTATCATTTTACTATTTAAATTACTGTCAACACAGCACTTGCAGCCTTCTTTTATTATCACACATGGCTGCACGTCGCAGACACCCCTCCTAATTATACCCATTTAAATCTCCGATCACTAACGGGCTTTAGAGCGTGATGGATGCCCCTGCGGAAATTTTATGCACGTGTACGTCTTCCAACGACGTCTTCCCGTCGTCGCAGCAGTAATCCCGCTTTTTTTCAGCGTGCATACGCATAATGCCCGTAATTCAGCCCTCTCATTCATGCCGAAGGGTTGCTGCTGCACTAATCACCAGCCGGCTGACTCAGTTATCCCTAATCGTTCTCGATTCAAACGCGACGCGGTAATATCATTTATCAATCTATCACATATTTGCTGCATGTTCAGCATGGGGCGATGCGAATTCGATTCGTTGCGGAATTTCAATGCACAGGCTCGGATTTCAGGCGTGTTGAGTGATCGATGGAGAATTAATAGTAATTAACGCAGTAAAAACTATAAAAATTCAATTAATATCGGGTAGACTCAACATTTGTATACAGGGCCGGATCGTAGGTATTGAGGAATAATATAAATGTCTTATTCAATGTATGCTATGACATTGAATAAGAAATGTATACTATTCCTCAATAGTTACGATCCACACCAGATATTGGATGAAAAGTGTAAGCCTGATTTTTTTACAATGATTTTATATCATTGTAAAAAAATCATGCTTTCACTTTTCATGTAATATCTGAACAAATTTACGATGGATATTATTTTTTGCATTACTATGTTTAAACAGATTAATCAGGATATCCAAAAATGTATAAAACATAGTTTTATCTCATAAGGAACTAATATTATAACTAACTGAATTAGAGAGAACATTTGTTTGACTGAAAACTTGAAAATCATGGTCTCAGTTTTCATGCAATATCTCAAAAATTAGTACTAGTGACATGAATGTTTCTTATTCTAATCTAAAAAGAGATTAAATAGTCTATCTAGGTATGTATGACACATAGTTTTATATCTTTAGAATATAGAATTATGGCCTACTGATTAAAGACTGAAATATCGCCTCGGTTTTCAATATTTTATAATTAATACTAGTGACATTATGTTTTTTAATGTAATCTTAAATCAGATTAAATATGCTATTTAAATATATATGACACATAGCTTTATCTCATTAGGATATAGTTTTATGGGCTACTAAAAAAAAGAGTGAAATTTCATTTTACGGTAAACTCATAGCCTCGGTTTTCATCCAAAATATCAAAAATATACCATATTACTATAATTATTTTTCATTATTATATCAAACTAGATTAATGAGGCTATTCAAAAATATAAAGTATATAGTTTTATCTCACGAGAATCATATTTTACAGCTTACTGAAATATAGTGAAGATTTGTTTACAGCTGAATTGATTAGTCAATCACTCAAGAAGTTTGAAAAGGAATTGGTTGAAAATCACCTCCGATGTTCAAACTAACATATATAATAAGTATACAAAATTTCAGATCAATAGTGAACAAAAAAAAATAGACTAAAAAATTATGAAGGTTAAGCAAGCTCCTTACGATTTTTATCAAAATTTGGTATTTTTTCAATTTGTATTAAATTTTGGAAATTTATCACAATCGACTAGATAAACGTATTTTGGGGAATTTTTGAAGATCCAGGCTTTTAATTTTTCAGTTTCTGAATGAAAATCTTCAGAAATTATAGCCTCGGTTCTCATCCGATATTTCGAAAAATGTATTATAAAGTCATGGATGATTTTTAATAAATATATGAATTTAGCTATAATATTATGTCAGAGTTAGAGCTGTTTGAAATGTCTTGAAAATTTGGTGTATAAAAACGTACGAAATTTCTACGCTAAAACACGTAAAAATTTAGAATTTTTTTCGAATTTTTTCTCAATTATCTTAAAGAATATTAAATTATCTTTCATTTGGTGTATAAAAAACATAAAAAAGAACCATAGACATGTCGTCAAGTATGACAGCATAGCCACAGAGCATTGTGAAACGCACGACATTTCTACGCTAAAACTTGAAAAAATTTAGATTTTTTTTTCAACTTTTTTCTCAATTATCTTAAAGAATATTAAATTATCTTTGATTTGGTGTATAAAAAACATAAAAAAGAACCATAGACATGTCGTCAAGTATGTCAGCATAGCCACAGGGCATTGTGAAACGCACGACATTTCTCGCTAAAACTTGAAAAAATTTAGAATTTTTTTCAACTTTTTTCTTAATTATCTTAAAGAATATTAAATTGTCTTTCATTTGGTGTATAAAAAACATAAAAAAGAACCATAGACATGTCGTCAAGTATGTCAGCATTGCCACAGAGCATTGTGAAACGCACGACATTTCTACGCTAAAACTTGAAAAAATTTAGAATTTTTTTCAACTTTTTTCTCAATTATCTTAAAGAATATTAAATTATCTTTGATTTGGTGTATAAAAAACATAAAAAAGAATCATAGACATGTCGTCAAGTATGCTAGCATAGCCACAGGCATTGTGCAACGCACGAAATTTCTACGCTAAAACACGTAAAAATTTAGAATTTTTTTCAAATTTGTTCTCAATTATCTTAAAGAATATTAAATTATCTTTCATTTGGTGTATAAAAAACATAAAAAAGAACCATAGACATGTCGTCAAGTATGTCAGCATTGCCACAGAGCATTGTGAAACGCACGACATTTCTACGCTAAAACTTGAAAAAATTTAGAATTTTTTTCAACTTTTTTCTCAATTATCTTAAAGAATATTAAATTATCTTTGATTTGGTGTATAAAAAACATAAAATAGAACCATAGACATGTCGTCAAGTATGCCACCATAGCCACAGGCATTGTGCAACGTACGAAATTTCTACGCTAAAACACGTAAAAATTTAGAATTTTTTTCAACTTTTTTTCTCAATTATCTTAAAGAATATTAAATTATCTTTGATTTGGTGTATAAAAAAACATAAAAAAGAACCATAGACATGTCGTCAAGTATGCCAGCATAGTCACCGGTATTGTGCAACGCACGACATTTCTACGCTAAAACTTTCAAACACATTTCAAAATTTTCAAAAATATTCAATCAGGTTAAAAACTCTATATTAATATTATATACGTACAAATGAATGTATTTTGACAATTTCAGACAAAAAAAAATCAGTAATTTTTTTAGTAATGTCTAAAAAACAAAAATCATGCCCTCAGTATTAATTTAATATCTGGAAAAATATACTACTGATAATATGTTTTGCATTACTATCTTTAAACAGATTAATTGCGCTATCCAATAATGTATAAAACATAGATTTATTTCACGAGGTGCTAACTTTACAACTTACTGAAAAAGTGGAAACATTTGTTTGACTGAAGGATATTAAAAATCATGGTCTTAGTATTCATCCAATATTTCAACAATTAATACTAGTGTCATGAATGTTTTTTAATGTAATATGAAAACAGATTAAATATTCTATCTAAATCTATATGTTACATAGTTCTATCTCATTAGGATATAGTTTTATGGCCTACTGAAAAAAATAGTGACATTTCATTTTATGGTAACTCATAGCCTCAGTTTTCATGAAATATATAAAAAATATTCCATATTGACATAATTATTTTTCATTATTATTTTAAACTAGATTAATGAGGCTATTCAAAAATATAAAGTATATAGATTTAACTCACGAGAATCAAATGCTGAAAAAAAAATAATGAAATTTCATTTTACGGTAAACTCATAGCCTCGGTTTTCATCCAATATATCAAAAATATACTATATTAACATAATTATTTTATATTATTATTTCAAACTAGATTAATGAGGCTATTCAAAAATATAAAGTATATAGTTTTATCTCAGAAGAATCAAAATGTACAGCTTACTGAAATATAGTGAAATTTTGTTTACAGCTGACTTAATTAGTCAATAACTCAAGAAGTTTGAAAAGGAATTGGTTGAAAATCACCTGCAATGTTCAAACTAACATATATAATACGTATGCAAAAAATTAGATCAATCGCGGACAAACAAAAATTAGGCTCAAACATTTTAACACATTACGATTTTTATCAAAATTTTGCATTTTTTCGATTTGTTTTAAATTTTCGAAATGTATTACAACCGACTAGATAAACGTATTTTGGGGAATTTTTGAAGATTCAGGCTTTTAATTTTTCAGTTATGACTGAAAAACTTCAGAAATTGTAGCCTCGGTTATCATCCGATATTTCGAAAAATGTTTTAAAGACATGGATATGTTTATTATTTTTAAGAAATATATGAATGTAGCCATAATAAGTTGTATACATTTTAGTTGTATCTTATATGATAGTTGCAGAGGACTCAGGCTTTTATTTTTTCAGTTATGTCTGAAAAACTTCATAGATTGTGGCTCTGGTTTTCATCGGATATATTGAAAAATACCTTAGAGACATGAATATTTTTATTATTTTTAATATATATATCAACGTAGCTATAACAAACTGTTTGAATTTTAGTTTTATCTTATATGAAATCAGAGTTATATATACCCCTCTGAAATATGCTTAAAAGTTTATATGTACAACTGACAAAAAAATTTTTTAGTGTTTTTAATATTAATTAATTAAAATTCTCAGTAAGTATACCCCCTTTCTTTAATTAAATACATTTCTATTGTTTCTGGCTTTGGCCGTGCACGTTAATACAATTAGCGTCGGATTTTTCAAACAAGACGTCAGATGAATTACATTACTCCGCTGCATGGGGTAAGAAGGTGAAAACTCAAAGGAAAGTCCGTCTGTTGATTCCATCTCGAATTCAATAGACGCGCGGTCCTGTATCGGAGGTCCCCCATCCTTTTGAATCATTCCAGCGGAGGTTCTTCTGATTCCCCCTTATTGACACTGCTGCTAACTTATCTCCGCACCACCGTTTTCCTTTCAGCCACCCTACCCCCCCATGCTTGTCCACACAATAAAGCACGTTACGATCTAATAACTAAAATTACGACGGATTAATTAAAGTTACTAACTGTAGGGGGTAGTATTACATGAATTGCCAATATTCAGAAGATTTTAAATTGGTATTAATTAATTTTGTATCCTAAAGTTCTGTCAGTGTACGCAATTATTCAGATTTATTAGTTGTAGCAGTTGTCTACTAGAAGATCGGATTATAGATTATCAAATTTAAATTATTTAGGGTGTATTTATACAAAAAAAATATTGATCCTTATTATTTCGTTCAAAATCTATCAAATAAGCTCTAGTTTGATTTGAGTGCCATATTTTATTTTAAATTATGCACAGACAATAGTTTAAATAAAATGCAATCAAACAGTAACGGCATACTTTAAGGAGGAATTATGAGCCATTCACAATAAGCTCGGTAGGGGTAGCGTAGCGTAGAATAGTGTGCACAAAGTAATAGAATATATAATTATTTATTGTAGTTTGAATTTATTAGATAGATATTAGGCTATTTTGAGGAAAATAAATATCCTTATACAGTTTTTCTATAAAACAAGAATCAGGGCGGTAAGTAATAGAAAATATAAGTAATAGAATATATAATTATTTATTGTAATTTGAGCGTTTTAGATAGATATTAGACTATTTTGAGGCAAATAAATATCTTAATACAGTTTTTCTATAAAACAAGAAGCAGGCCGGTTAAAAATATTAGATTGTGAGTGAAGTAGAACCAACTATGGTTGCCATCGGGGGATTGTTTCGCATGGCCAAATATATATGCTTGGAACCATACTAACATGGTAAGTTTAAATTTACAGTGCATTAGTGAAAACGAAACCTTTAGTCCAGTGAGGACGCTTTAGAGATCAACCAGGGGCGCTAAGGCAACCGCGGTCTCCGCATAGACCCTGCTATTTTATTGAAGCATCTTGGTGGCATGAGTTTAAGACTTAATTAAAGCTGTATATTGTGCCCCTACAAAATTAAGTTTGAAAAAATAATAAAATCTGCATAAGCTGCTCGGGTGTACCTGCCGAAAGACATTTGTACTAATAAAGTGCGGTGCTAGTAGTTTATAGTTTCATAACCGTACGGTAGGAAGTGCGCGATGGTATCGCCGTTATTAATGCGGACCCTCGTCATATGTACACGGCAGGTTGTTTCATTTTGATGATTTAAGATTACTGTGAGCGTATTACTTTCATGTGGCATCATTATTACTGGTCTACCGTATTTGGTTTACTAATCATTCTAGTCCACGCTGGGTGGATGTGAGATCCCCGAGATATCGCATGATGTATGTATAACTCGACTTGCACTTCTTATGCCCGTTCATGTCTGCCTCCGCGTACAAACAGGCCGTTTGTTATGCTTGCGACCTTTTATTTTCCGCTCATTTTTTAATTAACGTTTCCAATTTTCATCGACCGTGTGCGTGAACATTATCGGCTGCATGAGTGTAAATTATACTCGGCGTGGTTGCTAGATAACATCACCAACTACACACATACACATATATAGAGAGATGCTTATTTTATTTGAGTCTGCTTGTTTTATTTAGTTTTTCTTATTTATTAAATCACACATGGGAAACTGCGGGAACACCATTATTATTGTTTTAATGCTATATCTGATGCTGTGTGCAATTTATTTCTTTAATTGGTAACATTATGACCCTTGTAAGCTACCATGTGTTTGTAAGAAAAATATACACATATATAGATTCCAAACACAAATATTTGCTGCGCTGCACACTCGTAACGAATATTCTTGGATGAATATAAATTTTGCTGATAAGTTCACACCGGTCTGTTTTGTAAAATATCTACTAACTATATTACCATTTATAACACTTGGGGTGAATCATACACTACACATGTCCTACTACCTATTGGTGGTGACGGGGCTATGGGTGTCTTTAGAAGATTTCATCCTCACATGACAAGAAGAAAGGTTTTGTTAGTTTAGGGGTGGTTACGCGGGGACGGGAAGGTGAAGGGGGAAAACATCAACACCCAGACAATTCTGGGTGTGGAGAAGGACGGCTGGTCGAGGGTGCGATTCTTGAAACCACTCGTTTCGAACCACGCGTTTAACTGATAAAGTTTGAGATTACTCAATGATAGAATTTTGTTTTATTACTACTTTTTAAGGCTAGTAAACCGAAATTTCATAATTTTATCACATCGAGAATTGTACGTATTTTCCCTAGTGACACACCAATCTCGTTGACGAGTGACTACAGACCCAGGAAATCCCGGGAACTAAGACAGACAAGTGAAACTTGTAAAATGAGGAGACTGTCACTGCTGCATACGACCAAGGAAGGGTACTACTTTCACCCTGGAATAAAAGGAACTAATGGAAAAGGACAAAAATAATGTGCAAAGGAGGGAGACCTCAATACCATTCGGTGAGGGCATCACAGTGGGTGCCCCCCGACCGCTATCCCACTACCACCCAGTAGAAGAAACAAACACAGAACCAGAGCCAGTAAAAGACGCCATGCACAAGGAAGAAGAACACAAAATTAAGAGGAAAGTTCGGGACGAGGCGAACATCAGTGTGGGGGGGATCAGTCAATCCAACGCACAATGAATGAGACAACGACGTGCGGGCCGACCTGGACAGAACAACACCCAAGACATCGCCATCCAAGACCCAATCAGACAGGCTATAGACGAAACGTGAAGGAAGTTACAACCATTACAACCAGACGACACACAATTCTGACGACCCGGGATCGCAGTGCTAGGCCAAGACATCGTGGTTGTAGTAGGCGCCACTTCAAAATGAATCTACTATACCAACTCAGCTCTCACGTCGCATGCGAACAACATTCTCATCTCGATCATAAATGAGAGACTGAAAACATGTCTACAATGGCAAATTCAACAAGGCTGCCTTTGTAAAAGGACCCTGGCACTCAAAAACAAATACTAAACCTGAAGCTAATAATATAAAAAGCACGCGAAGTTAACAGACCCGTGTACATGTGCTTTATTGACTATCGCAAAACCTTCAGATAGCCTTAATTACAACATACTATTATTCCCCCCAAGACAATACTGAAATATTACCTCACAGTTTATTTTAAAGCCATCTATAAAATTTCCTAGTTTATTCTGTAGCTGGAGTGACATTAAATCTGATGTTCTAAACTTATTTGAACCGGTAAAAAGTGTAAGTAGAAGGACATCCGTATATCACTGTTATTCCGGTTAAATTCACAACTTTATAAGTTATCGACGTTTTTGTTGGCACTAAGGAGGCGAGGTCAATAAATAAGAATTCCCGGACGGTTATCAAATAACGCGTGAACCGGAATCTGGACGACAAAGATTGCACGGACCGTTGGGCTCCGTTGTCGTCGGAAGCAACAAGCTGAAATTAAGAACAGTAGCGAGCAGCGCGGCCGCGTTGTTATTACAAATTGAATTCCTCGTAAAGGATTCTTTCTGTCAATTGAATTCGCCGTCTAATACATCTCCGGCGCCACGTACGTGTAAAACCATGTGTGAAATTTCTGAAAGCGGGGGATCTTTAGAAGATTTCATCTAGCAGGGGTTGTTGGCGGTTATTCTTTTTACAGACATGTTTATACGAAACACGGGCGCGCGTTTGGCTAGCGGCCAGACTTATCGCGCCGCCACTTGTGCCCGCGCTAGTTATTTTCATTACCATTGTCCGAAATTTATGAGGCTCGAACGTAATAGTCACAAATTGTCCCGGTAATAAACTTGAAATATCGCTGAGCTGGCAGAATTCCACATTTCAAAATTAGTCTTATTTAATTAGTATTAATTTCACGGATGGTTTCAACAAATTGCACGCGATTTCTGTTAACGCGTCCCGGCAAACACCCCAAAACACAAGTGAAAACAGATAAAGATTAATGAAAGCGATAGGTTACATTCACACTGCGCGGTGATTAGGTGCATCGATCGCTCCCGAGGACTGAGTAAATATAAGACAATATTCATTTACATACATATTGGAGTGATTAACTCGGAAACAGCCTCGCCGCACCGCTTCTTGTACGTATGGGCCTTTATCTTTGAAATGGATTTTCGGATCGGACCGCCTGCCTGGCTTCGTTTAGATGAGATGTAAACATTGACTTTGGTACTTTAAAGATTAGCTGCATTCTTTAGATGATCCGCGTGAATCCGTTATTGATTGGTTATTTATGAAAATGCTCGTTACTGATCGGAGATGGGGAGTTAATTAGAAAACAGCCGTCTCCACCTTGCTCATTATCGAAATAATGAATGGTTATAGTTTTGTTTGTACGTGAGAATAAATATAATCGACTTTTAACTAATGAATATTTTGTGAGAGCTACTATGTTCTTACATACAAGGGGTCAGTTTTGAATCTTCAGCCACTGATCTTACAACTTCTACTTCCTTTTTTATTGTTATTAGGGATAAGGAATAAAAGCTTAAAGGAGTGTAATCACCCGGAATTTACATTAATAATAATAATTACATTAGTAAAGGGCTACTGACCATCAGTCTTACTGCCCGTGATTTGAAATATCAGATGTGTTTTTAATTCGTTAATCTGTTTTGTCTGTCTGTGTGCTGTAAAGTTGGGTAATTATTTCATGTAGTATATTGTCCGGGTATTGTATTTAGGAGGGATATTGGGATTACGAGGGATGTAAGTTAGGTATATTATTTGTATTTACTACAAATATTAGTATTTATTGAAATTCTCATCTCTAATAATATGTTTTAACAACTTTTGTCTGCTTAAATTATTATTCTAATATCTCACATTACCGCCTATTGTCGCCCACGGGCCGTCATATTTTAATTGTTGCACACAGCCCAATGCAAATTGCGCCCGCCCACCGACAAACAATTTTATCACGCTGCCTATTTAGTTGGCACATTTCTTATCGCAGGGCAGCTGCGAACGCGACATTTCCGCGTACGGTTCCATTCCAATAAACCTTGTATGAGCAATTACTTATGCCGTTCATTATTCAAATCTTTTAAAATATCGCGCTTTCTATACGGCGACAATTATTCACGCCGATTGAACACATTTATAATTAACGCTTTGTTGTCGCCGGTGCGAAGCCTGTTGCGAAACCAGAAATCTTTTAAATAAAGGTATTAGTTATACTATTTGTGATAAGAGATTTATATTGCGTACTTAAAAATATATGAGATATGTAGCTTACAAAATTTTATTGCTGACAATTATATTAACTGATCCTATTGTTTGTATTTGCTTTTGTACTATTCCTGAATATTTTGCATATGTAAACGTTATAAAACATGAAATCCGTTATATTAATAAATGTCGTGTTTTGGTTTAAATTTCCCGCGCTTAGTATCATGAAGTTGAAATACATAATATAAAATAATATAAAACAGAGGACCATGTATGATTTTCCAGATGTACACCCTTGTGTGTTGAAGATGAACATTCCAGTGATGTGATTAGGATAATTTGGTTTTTAATGATTTTTGTGATGAACTTCACCGTCGTGTCTAGCATATTTAGTAGTTTTGTTTATTGCCTGCCTTGAATAGGTATGGTAATATTGTTTTTTCATCGATTTCGTATTTAACATTATCTTGGGATTTTCGATGAATTGGAAGATGACTAGAGATCTAGCACAAGGTCTCCAAAATAGTCACCAATAAACTAAACCGGCCGCCTTTAGTATCTCCGATGCGTCGGGAAGTGGTATGTACATCATCCTCCGAATTGACAAATGAGGACATACCACTTCCCGACGCATCGAAGATACTAGAGGCGGCCGCTCGCATCAAAGAAAAGAAGCACCTGCACCTAATACCACGAGATAATCCTCTAACATCTCACGGGATTCACCCCACTATTAGGGGTTGGATAAAAAATATGCTTGGTCTAAGAACAATCCAAGTAACACTAGATGACGTAATATCAAAAAAAGTTGCAGGAAGAGGATGTCCTCGAGGTGGAGTCCTCTCATTATGGAACCTTGTGGTTTATAGCCTCCTCCATGAATTAAACAACTCAGAATACCATGTCGTTGGCTACACCGACGACATAGTGATCATGATAAATGGCAGTTTGGAGGTGTACTCTGCAATCTCATACAGAGTGCCCTAAAGATTGTTGAGAAATGGTGCGATAGCCACTCGCTAACAGTTAACCCAAAAAAGACAAAACAGAAATTGTTTACGAAGAAGAGGAAACTCTAGCTCATGAACATGCCAACTCTCTTTAAGGACCCTCTGACACTCACAGATAAAGTAAACAATCTAGGTTTAATCATGGATACAAAACTGAACTGGAATGAGCATATAACATCCAAGCTGGAAAAAGCCTGGAACTCATTTTGGCAATGCTGCAGAGCGGTTGGTAAAACATGGGGCCTGTCTCCCAAGATCATCCAATGGATATATACCGCGTTCATAAGACCAACTATCGCATATGGTGCAATAGTCTGTTAGTCGAAAATCAAACAAGTCACAGCAATCTCAAAGCTATCACACATTCAGCGGATGGCGTGTCTTGCCATCACCGGCGATATGAGAACAACACCCACAGCAGCTCTTAAAGCACTGTTGTGTCTACAACTACTCGACCTTCTTATAAGGGAGACTGCAGTAAAAACAGCATTAAGGCTATCTTCAATCAACCTGTGGCATGATAAAGGTAGAATCACTGGACACAGGATCATACTGAGTGAAGGTATTAAACTAGACTCCCTCTTAGAAGGTTAGTGCGACAGAATTCTACCCAAATACAGTTTTGTCAAACATTTTCAGACCATAATCACACTGCGCCAACGTATACTGATGGATCCAAAACTAAGAAACTAAGACGAGAGCTGGCTATGGAATATACTCACCAGAACTTAATTTCAAGATAATTACACCACTTGGAAGAATCACCTCAGTCTTTCAAGCTGAATTAACAGGAATACTAAAGTGTTTTCAATTTTTTGCTGAACGGAATTTTAAGAATAAACATATGCAAATACTCACCGATAGCAAAGCACTAAATGCCAACACATTTGTGTCGAAAGAGCTATATTCATGTCTACACAGCCTGGAGGAGCTAGCTAAATATAACAAACTAGACCTCTGCTGGATCAAAGGACATAGTGGCATCAAGCGGCATGGAACGAAATAGCAGATGAGCTTGCCAGGAAGGGATCCTTACATCCTCTAACAACCCAAGAGGATGGTATACTTTCTGTATATACTCTGAAAAAAAAAATAATAGAGCATAGGACACAAGGTAAGATAGCTAGAAACGCCGGGCTACAAGCAAACAAAGGTAGCAATTAGGTAACCTTGTAATATTGCAGCCACAGCCCACCTCAACTTATCTAGAACTAATCTGAAATTATTGACCAACATCCTAATTGGCCACTGCCGGCTAAACAAACACCTACACACGATGGGTCTGGTGGACAGCCCTTTATGTAGAGGGTTCAATGAACAACTAGAGACTGCAGAGCATGTAATATACCTCTGCCCAGCTCTAGTAAACACTAGGCATCTAATATTAGGAGAGTACTGGCCTAGTATGGTCAGCATTGGCAACTCCTCACCCGCCAGAGTTTGGCAGCTCGCACGCAAAATTGACTGGTGGGACAAGTGAGCAGCCTTAAAGGGAGGTTTCACAATGGGCTCATTGTGAGGCCTAAGTGTCTGTAGCAATGCTACCCTCCAGCCAACTATCCAGAACTATCCAGAATACCACGAGAGGTCATTGCGCAGAAAAGACCTGAGACAGTAGCTAAGATTATGAACTACTGCCTGATACATGGGCAATTTCTAATACAAAAAAAAGTTCAAACTGGTAATCATAGAAAAGCCAAAAAATACCCAATTTCACCCAGCAGAAACAAGCCTACCTGCCTACTAGACGGTTTAGGAAAGCTACTGGAAAACCTTCTAAAGGAGAGGAGGGAAACCCTTCTAAAGGGAGGGGAATTTATGTCAGTATAAAACCACCTTTAATTTCAAAGTGTTTGCCTTATAGTTTTATTTGAAAAGGTAGTTCGATTTCAGGTTTAAGAACAATGTTTGCATATAAAACCTTCCTGTATATTTATTAGTTTTTGTTTCAGAATTAACGTATATTTTTTTCAAAAACTGTATGTTTAAAACATATATAAGTGTGAACCTATCTCTTAGCAATCTACATATCTAGATGTCGATCTTATTAGATCTCACCTGAGTTTAACTTTCCTCCTAGGGGGTTAGTTGCACTATTTTTGTATGTTTGAAAACGTTTTACTTAGTTTACAAGTCATACAATAAACTTCATTTTATTATTGCGCGTACTAATTAATTTAATACCAACTAATTTTACGACTCTTATAAATGGAAACAATTTATACGTTAAGTGTAATTTAAATAATTAAATTAATAGTTAGCGAGATATAATACCTGTTATATACGAGTATTATAAGTTTTTTAAATTTCATTTATTTTTACTAATATTATATTTATATATATATATATATATATATATATATATATATATATATATATATATATATAACTTTCTTTTTGCTAAAGTATTTTATAGTGTAAACGATTTTTAAATTTTAACAATTATATTACTGTTTTACTATGTGGTGTGTAATTTAATTTTACAGTGAATGTATTTGTTACAATTATGTAATTGGCTATCGACATTCGGGTCCTTCTGCCGTGTGTTAGTGTATGTGTATGTGGTCGTTGCTACTTCAGAAAATCTTCCTCGGGCTTTCTAACGTGTTGCTATAGTAACATGTATATATTCTAATTAATTGATTTTATTCTAATATTAATTTGAGATTCAGATATAACAGACATTGTGTTTTAATTATGCATTTATTTATATGTGTGTATGTATGTGATACTACACTTTACTCTGGTAAAATGTACCAATAATAAAATAGTCAGTAAAGTTATTTATTTACCTCAACAAGGTTTATAATTGCGATGGATTTATTGCTAAATATAATACATCTAGCTTACTTGCTAATATAAACTCCACTGAACTACACAGCATGTTGAATTTGATATGTTTTATTTAAGACGTTGTACAAAATTCAATATTATACACGAGATAAACATCATATTGTAAATTTGCATTATTATGCGAATATTTACCTCTATATAAACGTAAAATCAAATTGCATGAAGGGCCCCGTTGCAGCGTTCACCGTGACGTTTCCGTTAAGCTCCACACATGCATGAAACATACATACCATGTCAATATTTTTTTGTCTTGTTTCATGAATATGTGCGCAACTTGTTTTTAGAAAACGTTAACATCTTATTTAGTATTTATATTGGGGCTGTACTCACCGTAATAAAAGTATTTATATTAAATCTGTGAGAGCAGGAACAAATTTTATTACTAAAATAAAAACACATGGTTTTCTATGAAGTTAAGGTAAATACCGGGTGATTAAACTCCTCTGAGCTTGACCGGCGGAAAAGCCTCACGGCTGACAGCCCTATAAAAGATAGAAGTTTTTTTTAAACACACATTTACTTGTTTCTTATCACAATGTAATAGAATTATTAAGATGGTCTTTAAGACAATCCTACAATATTATAAGAATTAACAGCCAATAATTTAGTACTACGATAAGTAAACAAATCAACAACTAACGCCCGGTATCTCCAACGAATCTTAAGTTTAACTTAAGATTCGTTGGAGATACCGGGCGTTAGTTGTTGATTTGTTTACTTATCGTACTACTAAATTATTGGCTGTTAATTCTTATAATATTGTAGGATTCGTTTTAATTCCTTGAAAAGCCCTGGCGTAATCTTTACTAGAGCTATGTGAATCGGACAACATGAAATGAAAACTGGCGACAACCATCAATTAAAAACTATTGATTATCTAAAGATGTGGAATATGTTGAAAAATATTGTAGGAATTGAAAACACTTTTGTTGAAACTTCAGTATTTCCCCTGTAGTGTGCTATATAAATTTACGCGGATCCCATATTAGTCGACGAATTTGGTAGTACTAAATTATTGGCTGTTAATTCTTATAATATTGTAGGATTCTTTTTAATTCCCTGAAAAGCCCTAGCGTAATCTTTACTAGAGCTATGTGAATCGGACAACATGAAATGAAAACTGGCGACAACCATCAATTAAAAACTATTGATTATCTAAAGATGTGGAATGTGTTGAAAAATATTGTAGGAATTGAAAACACTTTTGTTGAAACTTCAGTATTTCCCCTGTAGTGTGCTATATAAATTTACGCGGATCCCATATTAGTCGACGAATTTTGTAATTAAACCGGAGTTTCGCGGCGACCCGTCGCCGTACACGTAAACCAATATATTCCCATTAACGTGTTATGAAACTATACGCCTTTAATAACTTTGCATTTTACCCCCGGAAACCGCCGCCGTGCCGGGGGTTAAAACGTTAAATATAATCACATTTAAAATCCCCAAAAGCCGCGTGCATTAACATTATGCCGGGTATCTAATTTTCGGTGGGCCATTTGTTAATTACTGCGCGCACGGCAATGTTTTATTTCGACGATTTATCGGTTAATTATTGCAGATTTTCGGGCAGGTTGAGTAGATTAAAACGGTTAAATCAAAAACGAAATTAATTTATTATTATAGAGTGTTTGCAGGTTTGTTTTTGGGGAAAGGTGGGTGCAAATGTTATGGTCCATACCGGGGGCGGCAACCTTTTTGTTTCTAAGGGCCAATGCATATTAATTTGAAAATCATACAGGGCGTATAATCTACAGTTAATCGATAAGTTTATTTACAATTTTAAGAAAAAAAGGCTAGATTCAAATTTTTAACTTACTTTTGTTGTTGAACCTGTGAGAATGAAAGTGGCGTAAGTCACATTTGAATTGTTTTGAAAAGGAGATGAGTTTGGTATTTATGTAAATAGATGTGCGCAGTTACAGACTTGAAATCAATTTATTCATAAACAAAAATATAACTGCGTAAGTCATTTTACATAAATGCCAAACGCAAAATCTTCTCCTTCTTAAAACAATTCTAATGTGGCCTACGCCACTATCATTCTCACAGACTAGAAAAGTGACACAACTCGAAATCATCTATTTAAAGTCTAAAGATCTATTTTAAAATAACAAGGTTCTTAATAATGTATATAATAATATATTGTTTTCCACATATGTATGCACATTAGGTATATGAGTCTAAAGCCTTGGTTTCCTAGGAAAGCGGCCGCTTAAAAACGGCCGCTTTTGACGTCATTTTTACGTCACAAAAATAATTCTACGTGTATATAAACGAATATAGTTTCCTATAAAGTGTAATACCTCAGCGTACTGCAAAAACCCAATGAATTACGATGAAAAATTGTGAGTTCTTCTATTACATATACTTAAAACGACCTTTGTGATTTGTGAATGACGTCAAAAGCGGCCGCTTTAAAGCGACCGTTCTCCTAGGAAACCAGGGCTTTAGATTCATTTTGAACATATAATTAATATAAAATTAAAATGTTTACTTAAATCACTTTCAGTGTTATACCTGTACAGTGTTTTACTTATATTACTTATCTTCTGACTATGTATATAAGAGAGGCTTTCGTTTAGCATGGTTTATCATTGCTAGTCAGTCGCCCCTGTGACGCTCAGGTCTTGTGGTCTTGCGCCGCCGGTTGTAAGGGCCGAGGTAGAATTATGCGCATCGGAAGCGGCAAATAGAACAAGAAACAGTACCAGCCCAGACTGATAAACCAAAGGCACTAAGGATTCATTTTCATCCATCTTCATAGGTAAAACAGCATGGCAAATCCTGAAAATGCATTTAATAACCCAGAAATTGTTGCTGTTTCACAGTTATTCACTGCATATCGTAGGTAATAATTGTGCTAGATCTTAAATAATGATTTGATTATATTACTACAAGATCTATCATAATTATTACATACGATATACTGTGAACAACTGTGAAACAGCCCCATTTTCTAGCTTATTAAACGCATTCTCAGGATTTACCATATCCCTTTTCCATCTGTACATATTCACGTTTGATCCGGGTGATTTATTATCGCAGCATGTTGTCTGAGTCAGCGACAAATCCAGTAAAATTCGGCAGTCATCGCGGCGAGCACACCCCAGGCCCAAAATAGATAGCGCATCTTTACAACCCTCCCGAATCACTACTCACTAGACGTCGGCTTGTTGTTAAGTCGTTATCTGGGAATGGAACAGCTATACACGAATCGTTACGGGGGGCTCATTACAGCGGCCCCCGCGAGATTAATCTCATGGGTGACTCAAAAATGCGCGATAAGGAAAGCGATTGGAAAAGTGAGGGTGTTATTAATTGTTGGGGTTCTTAAAACGTGCCCTCAAGATATTTCGCAAATTAAAGATACTTATCGTATACATTAGGATTTAATGCGCTAGGCCTAAATTTATTAATAATAGATTGAAATTAGAAGATATTTTGAAATTCAGTTTTGCATATAAAATAATTGCAAATATAGAATATATCGACGGTGTAGCGCAAGAAGGGCCAATCTGCTTTTTGAACAAAATGTTCAAAATTATTTAAAGGACTAACCCTCGTATTCACCGACGTTCCATAAAGCCAACTTACACGGTCAATAATACTAAACATTTTAAACATATTATCGTACAGTAATACTGTAATTTTTATAAATTATTGACAGTAATATTG
This sequence comes from Lordithon lunulatus, assembly GCA_963942505.1. Classification (NCBI taxonomy): domain Eukaryota; kingdom Metazoa; phylum Arthropoda; class Insecta; order Coleoptera; family Staphylinidae; genus Lordithon; species Lordithon lunulatus. The sequence continues at coordinate 50,376,906 of OZ012672.1, read as the reverse complement.
ATAGTGTAAGGTTCCTTATAAATCTATCAATAGCTATTGAACCCATAAGTATTCGTTGTTATGGCAACAATTATCTAGGGAATGTAGTTACTTTAGATTCTCTCTATTGGAGACACTGAATAATTAAACAAAAGTTGTCATCAAAGCTTCAATTGCAAGCGCTAGTCAAAGTGTTTGACATTTGTTATGCCACAATGACGTTATCAATTCAACTATTCAACAGTTTATGGGACCTATAAAGTTTATGGAATGTGGGTGAATATGGGCATTAATAAACAAAACTAAAAGGGCCAATCTGCGGCTCCGTCTCAATTCTTCATTTCACAATAGTTAAAAGTTAAGGCGAATCTTCGAAAATCTCGTTCGAGGATTCGAGCTGAAAATCTATTCGAAAAACGCGTTGTGAGACTAACGGAACTGCTGCTACTTATTTTGCGGAGTGTATAAACCGTGGCCCCAGGAAAAACTGGAGGGGTGCGCACTGAGAAATAAATTTATTTCGAAATAATGAAGCATTTTGTGATAATTGCGCGGATGTCTATAAACTATACTACTGTACTTAAGCATTATCAGATTGTATTTATCAAAACTTAAAATATGAAACTGCAATCTCTTAGAGGAATTTCTGTTGAATTTTGATTACAAATTGGAATAAATATATACTTCTCTGATGCAAATATTGACTACTTTTGCATATTTTTTACAACTATTTCCAAACAAAAAATTAAATTTTTCGTCCTAACAAAGTATCAAATCATCCTTAGATTGGAGAAATATCCAAACAAATTTTCAGAATATTATAAAATGTTGACTAGAAAAGACCGCGCGATTAGGTCAACATTGAACCGTATTTCATTTTCCGAGATTCGCCTTAACTATTAGTATTAAGTCCTTTACATCAGTTTAATCCTTTTGTTATAAAAACAGATTGGTCCTTCTTGCACTACACATTCGATATATAAACCAGCTTTATTAAGGCTATTGATCTATACCGGATCTATCATTTTATACACTTTAATTTAATCTTTCTTTATTATTGAATTATATTTTATGGCCGATCAGCCTCATGACAATTCTATTCAGCCCCCATAAAAATACCGCGTCGCTATTATGATAGAATCAACCTGCGAGACCAAAGCATACTTCCCATGCGGAATGTGGGCATTTAATTTGCATTATGAAGCCGTAAAAAGCGGCAACGGATAGCGCACAACAACTATAAATAATTGAAATATCCAGTTTCCATTATGTCCGCGCGCCATTCAGCTGATTATGTAGGCCATTGGAATTCTCAAATTCGCCTTTTAATGCCAATTACAAGGCGAGTTATTGTCAGGCGATGGTAATAACGGATAATTCCGCGCTGATTATCTAATTTTCATTATCAGCGCCGTGCCGTTTATTGCAAGGCTGTCCGCTTTTGCTGAAACCCACGTCCGCGCGCGACAATATAATAAAAGAGAGAATAAGAATAAGGTGCATTACGAAGCTCGACCCACTTAGATGATACAGATAGATTAATATTTCGATGCTACGATTTCGGTGCTGTGTGCAACCTGTTGTTTATGAGTGTTGTTTGTGTGTGTGTGTGTGGCAATGTGCCTTCGTACTGATATTAATCGGCCCATTTAAACTGCCTTAATTGTTTTATATCGATCACTTTCGATTTCGGCTGCTGCTACAAAGTTGCCACGTAATGAGAAATAATTAACGAGGTTCCCTACAGGTTTTGTAAGCAATATTTCATTAATGATGTAACCCAAGGTAAATTAGTTCAATTAAATTATTTTGCACAAATTATATTAGTTATGTTCTTATGTTACCCACAAACATTTTGTTAGTCTGTGGTTTCCACCACTCAGGTCCCAATAGAGTCAATATATTTGATATTCCAATATTTCAAGGTGTGTATACAATTAGCCTAAGAACTTTATTTTGCTAAGTTTGTATTATTTCTCTATTAATTTGTTTCATGCATCTGTTTATATATATATATATATATATATATATATATATATATATATACATATAAATTAGGCAAAAAGTTATTACTTCGAATAGATTATAGATTATAAATGAAAAAAATTAAACATATCCGAAAATGTAATTTTAACTGTGACAATTTTACAAAAATTACATTCGATATATAGCCGTGGTAATCAATAATTAAGAATTAAACATTAGGAATTTATACAGATATTCAAAGCAATTACAAGACATAAAAGAAAATCAAATGATAAAATATTATTTTGTAAGAATAAATGTTCGTAGAACCAAGTTTTTTTTGTAAAAAAAAACTTCTAGCTTTACAGGATTATCTACTGTGAGGCTTTTCTGCCGGTAGAGGAAGAAGCTATAAGGAGTTTTAATTCGATATTCCTTAACATCAAAGAAAATCTCTAAAAAACTGTGAAAGGTGATTCGTGAAAATTCGTCCCAATGGAGTTTCAAATTACGCTTCCCAATAGTATGAGACGGACGGCGTCTCTAATCACTAGACCACAGATCTGTGATTTCTTTTATTATTTAAGATAAAAAGAAAGTTACTAAAGTTTTGATAAATAAATAAAACGAATTTTTCTTTGTTTTTTATCACTTGTTTTTTACTGTTTGCGAATATTTTCGGCTACGCTCTAACCATTATCAAGCTAATCCGATGACTGACGAGCTGTGTAAAGTGTACCTGTATTTATACAACATTAAATTTTGTAAAAACCCCAAACGAGACTGCCCTTAAAAAGACCCAGATTGTAAAAAGTTCATAAAAATACATATTTTAGGCGAGTTACACACCAACACAAACTGCATGAAACATTTGCAAAATCAAACTAAAACATAAAAGACATAAGAATATAAATATGTATGTACAGTCAATAACATACTATCAATATTGTGTTTTTCCAAATTCACTAAGACTATGCCATGTGTTTATTTCATGTATATATTTTGGAAATAACAAAATGTAAATTATCTTGAATCAGGGCACATACATGTACTACTTACTTAGGTGCAATAATGAAATTATGATAAAAAATATTATAGAATAACAACAAAGTGTATAAATGTTTAAATGTAAGTATAAGTGAAATAAATAAATAAATACAAATACAAATACAAAAAATACAAACTCCGGTGGACTATAATACTGATGTCTAATTTACTACCCATGCAGCTCTGCCTTTTGTTAACCCTACTAACGCTAATTAGATCAATATCCATATCATATACAATAAACTCATTAATTATTCTCAATATATAGATAGAAAATTATATGCGCGTGGTCAATACCCGTATAATCCATATGATTTTTTTACGGCTGCCCCATCGCCGCAAAATTACATTAAAGGATAATCCATGTCCGATTCCTTGAGTCGGAACAATTGCAAAGAGTGTCACTCGCGAATTTAATTAAAAACCAACATTATTGCGACGTCGGCGCCTCTCATTTACATTTGCCCATTTTTATTTTGCATAATAAAGGGAGATTAAAAGCTGCGATATCTGGAAAGGACAATAGCGCTGAATAGCTCGTCCTGAAAGCGGAATATAAGCCGCGAGCAGACAGTAATAAGCTTGAGGAGGATTTGTGTTCGGTTTTGATGAGCGAGTTCCCGACGTTTCGCCAAATTAAAACAGACAAAACTATGAAGTTAGCAAAAATAAACTGTTATGGCCAACACAGGGCGATTTGTCATTAGCTCGAGTGATTCATTAAGAACGTTCTGCTTTTCGGGATGATCTATTATTATTCAGTTTTATTTAGTACGCGCGAAGTGTTTCGCAATGTTCATTTTTTGGGGAGGCCCATCCCTCAGTTCGCTGGGTAATGAAATTTTCATGTCGTAATGATATACGTTCCAGCGTTGCTTGAGAAGCGCAAAAGGCAAGGGAACGCATAATTCATTAAATTTAATGTATGCATTAAGGAAGATTTCGTTGAACTGACACTTGAAGATTTTAGCGAAATTCCCTTGTGAATGTTGTGTGTTACATTTAGTTTATTAGTCTAGTTGCGAGATGTACACATCTGCATTAACAAAAGGACCAGCGTTATTCATTATACACATAGACAGAGAGTGTGTATGTATTGTTAAAGCTGTGATGTTTGTTCACATCTATGCAAGAGCTATTAATTAATTAATCCGCGACTCTTGCGTAAGTCGAGGAGAACCTGCGGGTTGCTGTAATATCTGGGAACGGGGCACCGGTTGTTGATGGTGTTTTGTAAATCACGCCCGGATTAACTTACACAGGCGCGTTATTCAATTACAATTAGACTATCTTCCGTACACATCGCGTTGCTTCATATTACAATAGCTAATTATCTTAATTAAAATTAATTAATGAGGTAACCGCGAAATTTGAATACATAAACTATACAGCAAACATGTTGTAAGTGACATTAATTAAATTCTTTTACGTAAAATTATTTATGGGGTGTGTAAATTGCCGTGCGGATTTGATGCGACAAATAAACCAATCGGCACGTAATAAAACTGTTATATTTGACTAATGTGACAGATTAATTAATTCACTCATCGATGCATTGCACTGTAACGAATTGTTGATTTACTATTTATTGGGCTACAGTGTGTGACGGCCGTGTCAACATATTCACGCCGCCCGTTACGTGCGTTTACAACAACACAAGGGCTTTAGTTGAAAAAAAAACCTCACATGTTTTAATATTTTACATACAAGTTTTGTGTAAATGTACATATATAAAACTATACCGTTTATATATGATTATACGTTTTAGTTTCACATCAATATAAAGAAAACAGACAGAACAGTGAAAGCGGCCGTAGAAAATGCATTTGATCGCAAACATAAAACCTGTCGCAATATTCAAATTCGCCAGAGGTGGTTTACCAACAATACGTTTAATATCACACGACATGCAATATTAAGGTGCGAACGAATTAAGGCAGATCGCGACGTCAAGTTTGATAGCACCCCGAGGCCTAACGCGCTTACGTAAAACCATTTTCAGCCCGGCATTAAAATCTATTACCCGCACGTTTTGTTAACGCTTTCTTATCCTCTCACACGTACTTTTATGTGTAACCAACACACCTCATGCATAAAACCCACAATTTTCCTCGTTGCGCCCATAAAATCAGCGCAATTTATTTACTTTCCCGCACGTTTCGGGAACCAATTGCGAGATGGGGGGGCGGCGGCCGAATTATGATCTCGCGCGCATCGCGCAACAAATTGGCCGGCCGTTTATTGATTGATTTTTATCTAAATTGCAAAATTGCCAGCGCCAGTGCGCGTGATGTTTGTTTTTTAATAATTCGAAACGCAAGAGCGCAGCCAATTACCCGGACGATGCGATGGCGAAATTTAATAATCACACTTTAGATACTATCAAGATCGAAAGAAAAAACGTTACTAAGGGTTTGTAGAAAATTTTAATGATTTTTATTTACTAACAAATTATTATAAATTGTTATTGAATGTGCACATTTACGTGAAATAGAATACGTAAAGTGAAGACCATACCAAAAAATATATGAATGTTTTATTTTAAAGTCATCTGAGCAGGGTTACCTAAAAGCAGATTTATTTTTCAATTACGAATCGTGATACAAACGTTACTTTTGATGACTTTGACACTTAAAGCGAGAAACAACTAACTTATAACTATTTGTTCTATAACACCAAGTGTAAGAATTTAAATTTTAGATTTTAAATTATTTACGGCTAATATTCTCTCTACTTTTAAAAAAGTGCAGCATATTTCTTCACACTTTATCGAGTACGCGAATCATAATTAATGCAGCAATTCCGTTCCCGTAGGCGTTAATATTTTCAAACGCGAGCAGCAATTCATTTTACGGTCAGCTGAATAATAATGGTGCCAGTTGGTCCATTATGAAAACGTTATTACGTGATTCATTACGGCTAGGTTTCACTAGGAAGCCACTTTCTGTTGGGCGCTTATGTTTTCTGCGTGTTTACAAGTTTACCGCGCGCACACAGCCATTAAACGGCAGAATCATAACTGGAGCGTAATCGGCACAATGCTGCGAGAAATATGGTACATATACATAATGGAGACATGTAATTTTGATTGCCGCGAGCGTTGTTACGTTTGCTGAATCCGCTCGGGCGTGAATTATAAAAATCTAGATTAGAACCAAGGTGCCCCTTTTAGGCATTTTATTGTGTTTTATCTATGTGGAATATCGTGTTTGGAAGTAAAATCTAAATGGTCGTATTGAAACTTTGTTTGCCTACGCGAAATTTATTATCGGTGCTGTTTATCGAAATACACATTGTGATATTTATTGCTAATGGTTAGTTGTGCTGGTTATTTATATACTAAATCAATCAAGTATTGTTTATTTTTTATAATTTAATTGATAAATATAACATTTGTATCTATATAGAAATCTATAATTAATAGAGAAAAACACCTCTGTATTAATTATAGATTTTGATAAAGATACAAATTCTATATTTATGAATTAAATCATCAAAAATAATCGATGCTTGTTTGATTTTACATTTAAGGAATTGTATTTCATGATGATATTAACTGTTATAGCCAAATTGGAACGTTTTAATAGTTTCTGCTACCAAGTTAGATGTTTGAAGTAGGTTCTAGACCAGTGATTCTCAACGGTGCTGCGGCACCTTGGTGTGCAGCGAGATACTTGTGTATCACCAAATTTTACAAATGTATACAATAAAAATAATTTTGTTGAATAAATGTTGTCATGAAACGGAACTGCTGTCAACTTTTTTTTATTATTGAAAGTATACCGTGATGAATACAATGCGGAGAATCACTGTTCTAGACACTAAGCAGTTCAAGCATGGTTCATAGATTCTCAGTTGATGTATAAAATCTTCTGAGGTATGTAGATATATTTCCTGGCTGCTCCTGCTGCAATATGTATTGAGTCTGATGTTTAATATCGTTTTTATTTAGTTGGTTAGTAATTTGGGTTTATAGTGATTTTTTAAAACTTTTCAATAACCAAACTAAGTTTACTGGGCCTATAACTAAATTAATGCACCATGAATTTCATTTCGCATAGTAATGTTTCATGTTAATTCCAAGTAGGAATATAGCTGTTAAAAATGTAGAGAATTGTGCATAGATTACTTAAATTGCAGTAACAAAATCAGGATCGATACGTATTAAATTTAATTAATTTCAGTAGAATATATATTCTCAAACCATTTATTAATTTTTATCTTATATTATTAAGTTCTATCTATAATGTAGTCTCATATTATAGATACAATCATTTACTTTGTTTTAAAAATATGGACTATAAATTTCATAACTTAATAATATAAGATAAAAATTAATAAATGGTTTGAGAATATATATTCTACTGAAATTAATTAATTTTAATACGTATCGATCCTGATTTTGTTACTGCAATTTAAGTAATCTATGCATAATTCTCTACTTTTGTACAGCTATATTATTTAACATAATAATTAATAAATGATTTGAGAATATATATGAAGCTCACTTCATATTATATAGAATAATATAAACAGGTCCAAGTACTATAGCTTTGATTTCTAACAATCCCGCTCCATTCCCGTGCATTTCAATCCAGGCAATCCACTTTCTGATCTCCGCCAATATTATGATAGAATCCTGCCGGCCGCTCCGAGTCGGGCCACGCATTTCAAGTGCGGGCGGCTTTTATTTTCCTTGGTGTGTGGGGGGGCGGCGGCGAAAATAAAATAAAGAGCTCCCTCGCCGCCCCCTATTCAGGACGCGCATACGTGTTTCCCCGTGTGCGGTATATATGAAATAAAATGAGCACAGTTTCGCACGGATGCACCTTTCAATGCCACGGCCCGCATTGGCATGCGGCCGGGTCTTTGAAAACCGCCAGAATTCCCGATACCCGGCCGTTCAGAATTCAGGAAATGGCATCGTAAAATTACATTTTCAGTAACTCAACTCGCTAGGTGTGCGCTGAATGCCTACGGGCGTGCCCCGCTCTTTTGAGAAGAAAACACGCGTCTGCAACTACTGTGACATGATAGGTTTTATACAATTGGAGTAAAATCAAATGGTTTAAGAATAAAATACCTCAAATTCATAACTATTGGGATGGTAAATATATTTACGATGAACCATTCGTGAGGGCACTTGTGTGTCATTGTCCAGATAGACCACATTCTGATAGATAAAAGAGGAGCCAGTAGCATACTGGATGTCAATTCCACCTTAGGTTGTGGAACCATATTTGAAAATTATAGAGGTATAGCTATAGTTATATATATATTATCTATTTGCCTTTTACCTTTCGGTGTAGGCTACACTTACATAGCTCATACTCTCTATATATAATGTGATCGGAAACTTAATATAAGCTAAATTGAATAAATACACAAAACACGTGCTGGGGGCAATATCAAAAGATCTAAAAGTTCAGTAATGGACCAGATATTTGCACCTAAACAAATATGTACAATTCAATTGCTACGAGCATGATCGAACTGTACACTGAATTTATAGATTTAAACAGGTGTACTGATACGATCAACCGGAGGGAACTTTACAGGTCTATGAAAGAACCTATACCTAGAAAACTTATATACCGGACTGGGTTAACGCTATGAAGAACTATGAGCGCAGTAAAAGTACATGGCCAGGTATCAGAGTACTTTCCATGCAGTAGGAATGGTAATAAACGATCCAGGCAAGAAGTAAAGCTGCCCGATGCAACAAAACCCCAAATAACAAATACAAACGTCTACAATTATTATCAAGGGAAAATTATGTGAAGGCAAAAAAGTGCTTTAGGGGTTTTAGGACATCCGTTACCTCTTCTATATTAACATCTACGTTATTTCTAATGTGTGGTGTGGTTAATCTGGTGTGTTGATTCCTTTTCAATAGTTCCACTAGGTTTTCCTGCCAATTGTTTTGCGGAATTTGGTTAGTTTTTCGATATTTTTTTCCGTTGTTGTATTATCACTCACCACATCTATTTCTGTACGCCATGTTAGTCTTCCTCCAGCCTCTTTGAGACCTGTTTCCAGTGATCGTTTCTAGTTTTCTAACCAACAGTTGTTTTATGTATTAACTTATAATCCTTAGCTTATAATCCTTATATGTTTCCCGTGTTTTAAATGACACGGACCTATACAATACCACTGGACTAATTCCTATTCAACAGAGACTGGAACGACTTCGAAAAATATTCAGCAAAAAGAAGCAATCAGGACGATACCTGATGTATAAACCGACATGATAGACGAACAAGAAAGAAAACACAAAAACTCTGCGAATCGCATTTTTAGCCTATTATTTACTATTTATTTATGATTAAATCTTAATTTGTTATTTTTTTCTGCTTTTTTGGTGACGTACTTTAGTTTAGGTTTATTTTTATTTGGTTAAGTATTAAGGGTATAAATATGTATTTGTAATGCCTAGTCTTCTAATGACTTGTATTTTCTGTTAATATAGAGGTATTGTTTTTCAGAGCAAAATATTATAAAGCAATAGGCCTAATATTTATATTCAATCTTTATTATAACCCGAAAATATTCCATAGTAAAATATAAAAAAAGTAAAACATATTCTAATTATATTAATATCTCTAGTTTGTCTTTCTTTTCTAATTATATCTATATCTCATATTATTGTCTCTTAGTTAACTAGTTTTTTGTAACATATTAAATATTTCAAAAATCCTGAATTACAGAGACAAATAACTGCGGATTAGAAAAATGAATAGAGCGAGCAAATATTACACACTATATAAAGCCCTACTATGGCTTAACTTGAGGTGAGGATGATTATTAGGTTACAAAAAAGTCAGCGACCAAATAACCCCGATAAAATATGTATAGTTAAATAAAATTTTATAGAAAATTGTGAAAATGTTATTCATAACCCAGCTCAGTGACCCGAGTGGTTAGAGGCGTCGTCCGTCTCGTACTGAGCATTAGGGTGCCTGAGTTCGATCCCCATCGGGGCGAATTTTCACGAATCACCTTTCAGAGGTTTTCTGTGAAGTTAATGTAAATACCGGCTGATTACACTCCTCTGAGCTTCTCCCTTGACCGGCGGAAAAGCCTCACGGCTCTATAGAGCTTTATCATAGATAATCATTATTGTGTTATAAGCGTTAATACTCTTGCCACGAAACGCAACAACAAAAAAAGTATTGAAATATTTAGAACCTTGAAATGTGTCTCTATTGACATTTAATATCCTTAAGGACAAAACCATTTTTCCATCAATTTTACAAAATATCACCTTCCAATGTGCCCCATCCAAGCATCTTAAGACGTATCGCTTTACCGCCGGCGGGCGACAATAAATCACCGTAGGGATTCGTGCCCTTATGAGGGAGCCGTCGGCGGCGGTTTTATTTACGTTTTTTTTTTCGCGCTCCGCCGCGGACGGCACCGCGAAAGGCGAAAAAGCGCGACCGCGGCCAATGATGGATGGCGCGTTTTAATGCGGATGGAGGCGATTGTTATAGTTGAAGACTTGATATTTTGCGGTCGAACCGGTTACGTGCTCGACTTTCACTGCGGCCGTAAGGTCGAATCGGTAACGATTTCGCTTATTATATCGGCTCGCCGCCGCCGCCGTCCACCGGAATGCATCCGAAACTCACTTTTGCGCGCGGTTCTCATGGCTGCGATTACATTTTTACAGACCGGGAGATATGGGCTTTAATTGACAATTATGCCATTGCGAGTTTGTCAGTGGGACTTTCACGGAGTTTTTATTGCTCTCCTATATTATTTAATGAGAATGCAAATTGGTACATTTATTATTTTATTTTAACAAAAGAATATTAGCAAAAATAGAGCAGGAGCTAGAAGAATCGCAATGTGGATTTAGGAAAGGAAGATCCACACAGGACAACATTTTCACTATAAAACAAATCACAGAAAAAAGAATTGCAAATAATAAAAACACAAACCTAGGATTCATGGACCTATAAAAAGCAATCGACACGATACCAAGAAATAAATTATGGAAAATCCTGGAATAGAGAGGTGTAGAAAGAAAGACAGTCGAATTAATACAAAACATATATAACAACAACACTCATGCAATAATACACACGGAAAAACATCAAGAACATTTAAGACAACCACTGGACTAAAGGTCATTTTAGACAAGACAATTTCTTAGCTCAAAATTTGTTTCATATATCCTCCTCCCATACAATTTGTTCTTGACAAATAGAACGCATTATATTTTAACATTCGATTTACCATCCAATTAAATATTTAAAATAATTTGCTGTATGATACGAGACAATTTAGATTGTCTCGCATCTTGACTACCTTTTGAGTCAAGGAATAGTCTTGTCTAAAAAGACCTTAAGACAAAGAGGCGGGCTCAGTCCTACGTTATTTAACATATACATGGATGAAATAATGAAAAGCATGAAACCAGAAATCAATAATGCAAAAATATGCAAGTGGTAAAAATATCGGAAAGAGCATTCGCTGATGATGTCGTAGTGATAGCAGACAATTAAGCTAATCTGCAGCACAACCTAGGTGTATGGAATAAGCATCTAGAGAAGTATAACATGAAAATGAATTATAACAAAACAAAAGTGATGATAATAGGAAACTGGAAAGAACAAATAAATATAAAGATAGAACAACACAACATCGAGCAAGTAGAACAATTCAAATACCTTGGAGTAGCACTGACAGAAGACGGGAAAATGGAAGGTGAACGTAGGAAAAGAATAAACAACACAATTAAAACATACCACGCATTGAGCAAGATACTGATTAACAAAAAAGAGCAGAAGAACAAAAATAAATATATATATATAAAAGCATATATAGACTATACATATGGGAGCGAGACGTGGAAACTAACCAAAAGGGATAAAAGTAGAATACAGGCAATGGAAATGAAATATCTCAAGAGGAGTAAAACAAGCTACGAGAAGAGACAGAATATGAAATGATGACATCAGAGAATAACTGGGAATTGAAGCTATAGAAAAGTATATAGAAACAAAACAACTAAACTGGTGGGGGCATTTAATTAGGATGGACAAAAAGAATCAAACAAAACAGGTATGGGAAGCAAGAACTGGAAATAAAAGAAGAAGAGGTACACCAAGAAAAGAGTGGGACAACAGAATAGAAGAACTAATAATCAAGGAAGGAAAGGCAGTCAAGCAAGCAAGAGAACTGGCGAAGAATAGAATTAAGTGGAAAGAATTTACAAATATATATCAACAACAATAACAAGTATAATTTTAAGTAATGTAAATGTAATAGCCTACACCGAAAGGTAAAAGGCAAATAGATAATTATTTTGTATCCGACTTTAGATTTTATCTATTATATTAATAAATAAGTATAAGTATCGCAAATAATTTACACATTTCACCTAAAAATGTGTGTTTACCGCGTAAGGGTGGATAGCACAATGAAAATTGGAAGCCCCTTGAATAGTTAATATAATAAACTGTCCATCTTTATAAGGCCGCGAGACCTGAGGTTTTTCAGCCGGTCAGGGGAGAAGCTCAGATGAGTTTAATCATGCGGTATTTACGTTAACTTCACAGAAAACCTCTGAAAAACTGCGAAGGGTGATTTGCGGTAATTCGCCCACGATGGGGTTCGAGCACAGGCTCCCTAATGCTCAGTACGAGACGGACGACGCCTCTAACCACTCGGCTACTGAGCTGGGTCATTTGAATAAGGCACCTTACACGGTCAATAATACTGTCAATTCTAGAACTGTCTGTATTTGCTTGAATGCTTTCTTCAATATTTATCAAGTAATGAATTATCCGGATAAACATCTGTATTCTCTTCATTCCATCATTATTATACCTTACATCAGTAATACTGTCAAAATTTTAGAATAATGAAAATTTTAAATCTGTTATCATACAATAATACTGCCAATACACTAAAAAAATTGTTTTTTGTAATCTCTATAGTTATCTACAAACTTAAGCAGAGCGCGAAGAAAAAGGATCTGCCACATAAGAGAAAGAGATCCATACGTCAGGAGTGGCGTGAAAGTGGTCAGAAACACAGACAAGTAAAACAAGTATGGGAAGCAAGGGCCATCTGGATAGTTCTGGATAGTTGGCTGGAGGGTAGCTTAGCTACAGATACTTGGGCCTCAAAATGGGCCCATTGTAAAACCTCCCTTTAAGGCCACTCACTCGTCCCACCAGTCAATTTTGCGTGTGAGCTGCAAAACTCTGGCGGTTGAGGAGTTGCCAATGCTGGTCATACTAGGCCAGCACTCTCCTAGTATTAGATGCCTAGTATTTACTAGAGCTGGACAGAGGCACATTACATGCTCTGCTGTTTCTAGTTCTTCATTGCTTCCTCTACATAACGGGCTGTCTACCAGACCCTTCGTGTGTAGGTGTTTGTCTAGCCGACAGTGGCTTGTTAGGATGTTGATCAATAATTTCAGATTACTTCTAGATAAGTTAAGGCGGGCTATGGCTGCAATGCAAGAGCCACAGGAAATAATTCAGTAGGAATCCACGGGAGACCTAATTGGTAAAAGGTTTCAACTCAAGGGCAAAATCTGGATACAAGCAAAGCAAGATTCGGAAGACAAGAAAGAATGGATATAATTCTACAAGCAATAGAAACTGAAAGAAACAGAAAGAGTATAAAAGGATACAGCCCAAGACAAGTAAAACAGGATATGAAAGACAGGAAAGAATGGATACAATTCTACAAGCAATAGAAGCTGAAACAAACAGAAAGAGTACAAGAGGATAAAGCTCAAGACAAGCAAAACGGGATACGCAAGACAGGAAAGAATGGATACAATTCTACAAGCAATAGAAGCTGAAAGAAACAGAAAGAGTATAGAAGGATAAAGCTCAAGACAAGTACAACAGGATACGGAAGACAGGAAAGAATGGATACAATTCTACAAGCAATAGAAGCCGAAAGAAACAGAAAAAGTATAAAAGGATAAAGCCCAAGACAGGTAAAACAGGATATGAAAGACAGGAAAGAATTGATACAATTCTACAAGCAATAGAAGCTGAAAGAAACAGAAAGAGTACAAGAGGATAAAGCTCAAGACAAGCAAAACGGGATATGGAAGACAGTAAAGAATGGATACAATTCTACAAGCAATAGAAGCTGAAAGAAACAGAAAGAGTATAAAAGGATAAAGCCCAAGACAAGTAAAACAGGATATGAAACACAGGAAAGAATGGATACAATTCTACAAGCAATAGATGAAATAAAGAGAAAGAGTACAAGATCATAACGCCCATGAAAGAAAGAAGCAAAAATAACAACCTTTATTAGGCATATACAAATCACAAGATAACTCCTTATTATTCCTACAACTCATGACCATCCTGCTAACTTTTCTTTCCACATAAAAAACTCATACTACGGTCGCCCGTCCCCACCCACTTCCTCTCCCATAACAGCATTCTGCGGATTTCCAAGCCAATCCCGTCCTAACCTTTCTGCAATCTCCCACCTACTAGTTTTTCACACCCTCACACTCGTTATTCAGGTGCCATCCTCCTATGTTCTCAAGGAAGACCGCCATCAGTCGCTCAGTGACTTTTGCCATCCCATCTAACAGCATATCGGAGGGTAGGACTGGTTTTCCCGGCATGAGGATTACGACTAGGTGTGCTGATTTCCAGCGACGGGAAAATTTGCCCGATTCTAGGCACTTGTTCGCGATTTGTTGTACTCTTTTCACTCATTCAAAACCTCCTTAGGTAACCCGTCTGAGCCAGAGTCCAGCCTAATCCTCCTCCCAATTGTGTGCTGTATCTTCTGCAGGTATTGTGATAGTCTCAATCGGTCGTTCTTTCTCGTGGCCACTGAGTGCAGTAGCAGTGAGTTTTTATTAACTCACAGTTAATGATCATCATTTGACGCACAAAACATAAGCAAAGAAAAGGTAACTTTAACTTTTGGTCATCACATAAACACAAAAAAGAATTCTGTGTCTTCTGCAGGAGTTGTGATAGTCCCAATCGGTTCTTCTTTCTCGTGGGTAGCGAGTGCAGTAGCAGGGAATAGTGTCGATGTTACTGCTCTGACTCCAGCAGGTACCGTAGAATCGGGACGGAGCGGACGCGCTTCTTCATAGTTATTCTGTAAGGGAGGCTCCATGGGTCATCCTTTACCTCCCGACAGTGTCTCTGCCACCAGGCTTTTTGACTTCATTCGATTTCCCCCCAGTATGCTCTCCGTCGCTCCCGTTACTGGACCCAGAGGAGTTCTATGCTGCTGCTGCTCTGGGCCGCTGGGCAAGACACCGCTGTTAGACTTTGTGCGCTTCTCTGCCACCTCCTGGCACCACCAGTATGTTTTCCTTCTTAGCCCTTTTGCAGTATCCTTGATAGGTATGGTTATAGTGCTTGCCTTCTGGAGGGCCTCAATTAGATTATCGAGCATTTCGTCTACAATGGTTCCCTCGATTTGTGGCTTATTATAGATAGTTTGCTGTAGTAGATCGACATCAATTTCATTGGAGGTTATTCCTCTGTGGCTGTGGCTGAGCTACCAGGCAACCTAGTTCGATGTGGTAGGAGATGTACCGGTGGTCGTTCAGTGTCTCCTCGTCGGTGGTTGGTGATCTTGTTCTGAAATCGCCTTATTTTCCACTCACAGCACAGGCCGATTCCTCCTTCTAACTCACCTATTCTCACGATCCAATTGTATAAACAAATCCCTATAAAAAAACCAAGATAATGTTTTGAAACCGACCGACCTGTCACCTATGTTTTTGAGCTCTCAGTATTGTCAGATCAAAAGTGGGGGTCGTGATGGTTTTTGTGTGTGTTTTATTCATTAATGGCCGGTTCTACAATTTACATTTAACCGCAGAATAAGGCTATTCGTGGAATAAATTTTAAATTTTAAAGCAAAAATCTCAAACTTATTCCATGAATAGTCTTGTTCTCCAGTTAAATATCAATTGTAGAACCGGCCCTAAAGCCCTGGTTACCTAGGAGAGCGGCCGCTTAAAAACGGACGCTTTTGACGTAATTTTTACGTCACAAAAATAATTCTACGTGTATATAAACGAATATAGTTTCCTATAAAGTGTAATACCTCAATGTACTTCAAAAACGCAATGAATTACGATGAAAAATTGTGAGTTCTTCTATTACATATACTTAAAACGACCTTTGTGATTTGTGAATGACGTCAAAAGCGGCCGCTTTAAAGCGACCGTTCTCCTAGGAAACCAAGGCTTAAGTCATTAAAGTATTTGTGTTTTGAAGTAATAGCCTTATGCGAGTCTCGAATTTTAAACCCTTAACATGACTGGAATCGAGGAATTACAAATTGTGTTTCCTGAAATTGAATATGTGGACCCGAAAAATTTCAGATGCGTCTCCCAGTTGGATGCACCCATGAAGACATTCACAAAACATCTAGCGAACATTATACCACAGAAGATCACGATGTGGATAGAGCAACAGGGCTTGCGGAAAAATTGCTCCACCACAGACGCTATCTATGTGGTGCGACAAATTGCAGAGAAGGCGCTGGAGTTCAACAAACCCACCTATCTCTGTTTCGTGGACCTAGAAAAGGAGTTTGATAAAGTCCGGCTCTCAGATGTACTAAAGACGTTAATTATCAAAGACATACACCCCAACATAATTAAGACAATAAAACAACTGAACACAGACACCACGACCAAATTAAGAGCGACGAACAGGGAGGAAATTGATATCCGAATCAGAACTTTGGCACGGCAAGGGGACAGCTTGAGTTCTCTACTGTTCAACCTCCTGATGGATAAGATTGTAACAGGCCTTAACCCAATAGAACATGGCTACAAACTGGGAAACAAACTCATTAAAACAGTGTGCTACGCTGACAACGCCGTAATAATCGCAGAATCAGAAGACGGTTTACAATGGCTACTGAACACGTTCAGAAATGAGTGTGAAACAATAAATATGACAATAGCCACAGCTAAAACCAAAAGGCTAGGCATCGCAAAGAATCCAATCAGTTGCAAGCTAGCCGTGAAGAACATCATCATTGAGCAAGTCCCTAGGAATAACTATAAATTCCTACAGAGACCTAAAAACCATTGTATTAAACCAGGTAAGAGAAGCGTCCAGAATATCAGGAGCACTGCGAAATCCTGTCTGGAAGAACAAAAACATAACAACTGAGAGCAAAGTAAGGATTTACAAAGCATGCCTGAGACCCATCCTTACTAACTCCGCTGAAACCAGAGCCGATACGGCAGAGACAAAACGTCGACTAAGATGCGTAGAGATGAATAGCCTCAAATCCATCACTGGCTACTCACTTGCAGATCGAAAAACAAACAAGGGAACACGGGAAGAATGCAACACACCGGATATTATAAGATGGGCGCGGAGCAGAAGAAGACAAGATAGTCAGAGTCGGTAAAACATACACCAAACGCCCTCTCGGCAGGCCACCGAAGAGGTGGAAGGACAGCTGGTCGTTGATATCACAGGAGCAGGACCCGCGATAAGAGTTTGCTCAAAAAAAGCCACATGGCTTCCGAAAAGAAGAAGAAGAAGAAGAATATATGGATAAATTATTTTTCGCACTTTAGCGTATTCGTAAATATAGAAAAATTACACGTAGAGTGGCTTATTATGTAAGGCATCTGGGCACCTGGAGATTGATGTTCAATATCTTAGAGGGAACTGCAATTTGAACTGATTTTGTTTAGATTAAAGTGTACTAATAGTTGGCATGCGGGATTAGAAGAGTTGGTGGGATAATTAATTCATCATACCCTGTCGAATAACAGATATTTCATCTAGTAAATGAATAAAAGTGATATTGAATGGTTTCGGCGTCTACTACGTGGTAATTAATTTTCAATAAAGGAGATGAATAAAACTACTATGTTAAAAAAAAATAGTAGTTTTATTCATCTCTTTTAATAACTATAGAATTCGATGAAACAATGTTCGCTAAATTTCTTGCTATACATAAATTGACTTTGAGATTGCATGTTTGTGCTTCACTTCTTCGTATTATTCATGTTGTGTTATTTGTGTTTATGTAATGACAATAAAATAAAGTTTACTTTTTCTTATTATGTTTTGTGCATCAAATGTTTTTATAAAATCACAGTTAATGATCATCATTTGACGCACAAAACATAAGAAAAGAAAAAGAAAACTTTAACTTTTTGTCATTACATAAACACAAATAACACCATGAATGACTTTAAATTTTAAATACAATGATTAATTAAATAACTTTCTCAAACACATGTGGGTGCATGTGTTTCTAAAACAAATACGGTCTTCTATATATAGCAGTGAGAAAGAGGTACCACCTCGAGGTGTGATATAAAAGTATCAACACATTAATAGCACGTAAATGTGATGTTTACAATGCACGTCAGCGCTTACAACCGATAATGTTTTCGTATAGACACTTGCGCCGCATTAACATCAAAGCGCTGAAAGAATTACGGCCCACAACAACGCCGTGACGCACCTGAAAAACAACCAAACACCGTGCTTTCCATTGCGCAACGCCGCCCCAGTTTTCCATCCCAATCTTAATTATTTAAGTGTCCGTGACGGATCGGAGCCATTAGCGTTTTTATCATAAATTCGGAGGTGTTAGAAGGAGATTACGCTCAATTATACTAAAAAGGATTTAGACGCGACCATTATGTGCCGGATTGAGACGTAAGCGGGACTAAAAGGCGGCGTTTTTATCGCACCAGTTTGCGCAATTTCGAACGCTACACATATTCAAGGAATTTCTTTATTGCTTTATTAAAATTATCACCGGTTCGTTTTTATCGGTTGTAATTATTAAAAAAACTGTAGCGGAAAGTAATGAATATTAAAACTTTTAACACTCAACAAAGATCGATTCAATTCATATCATAAATTCGTAATGACGCTATGATATGATATGTTGTTGTAATACAAATTTGAACATAAATACGTACATTATAATTAATTCCATTGAAAATGGTGTTATAAATGATCAAATTTACTTGAACAAATTCCAAATACATTCCCGTAATTGGATTCGGGTCGCGTTACGCGATTCTGCCGCGGCGCGCATTAAAACGCAAATTCGTCGCGAATTGGGCCCGAAATCGCATGTGATATTAATGCAAATATAAATTACTAAAACGAATCGTCCCCGGATTTTGAATGCGATTCATAAGTGCGTGAATAACGCACGACGCGTTTTTGGTTGAGAGGGAGGGCGATAGATGGCGGCGGCGGGTCCGGATTGCAATATAATCCGGGCATAATTGCATCGGAGTTAATATTTATCCCGGATGCTGCTAATAATTTATTTGTTAATTATTTATCCGGCCGCTCGCAGTTAATTGTCTCACCCAACGGGTTATTTCATTATGCAAATAAAGTTTTAATCAAAATCGGATATAAAATAATATTCGCCACCGACCACTGCGTTTTTTTTTTCATTGTGGATGGAATTATTTTGTTGTTTGGTTTCAATTTTCATAGGGTTTGTTGTATCCGTGATAAATAAATAGATTGGAATTATTCTACTATGTTTATTATTCAATTATATATTATATAAATATTACTGATTGAAAGTGTGATTAACATTTGTTGTACATTTACATATTATTTTGATTTGTAAAATAAACATATACAGAGTATATTATATAAATATAAATAATGTGATCTGAATAAGGTTACTTCAATGAATGACCAATTAACAATAATACGTTTAAACATATCCATAATAACATAAAAACCGTCAAAAAGTTCGTACTGTAAACAGTAAGATCTTACTTAATAAGAGAAACTTCTTGAATAACACTTTTTACAAGTATCGATATTTTTCTAATATACTTTTTTCACATTGAGACGTTATTAATTAAACAAAATAAAGAAATGTTTCATTTTGAAGATAAGTACTAAACATTATACCTGCAATAGACATAATTATTTGGTTGGCTTCTTCTTTGCTTGGGTGTGGCTCCGCTATGCTCTTATATGACTTTTGTAGAAAAATAGTACAACTTACCCTCGAGAGGACGAATTCACACAATATCTCGAGTGGTTATATACAAAAAAGGTACAAGTAACTCATCTGGCGTTTAATTTTCCTCCTAGGAGGTTAGTTGTACCTTTTTATGTATATAACCACACGAGATATTGTGTGAATTCATCCTCACTAGCTGAGCTACACTGACGAGATCTAATAAGATCGAAATCTAGATATGTAGATTACTAAGAGGTGGGTTCACACTTATATATGACTTTTGTAGAATGATTCTACCTCATCTGTTAAGGTTGTTATTTAGTGTATCTCTATGTTGTTTGCGTTTGTGAGTTTGATAATGCTTTCTTTACCTATGCTTAAAGATCCCCGTAGTTATTTTTGGCTTATCTTTATCTAGTGTTTCTGTTTTTTGTACCTTCTAAATTGATTTATTTCTTAAGTAAAATAATTTCATATTATTATTATTTGCTGAAAGGAAAATCTTTGAAAATATAAGTAAGACTCTAGTAAGACTATAAGTAAGACTAAATGTATGTAAATGTATTGAAGGTTAAGCTGCATAAAGTAATTTATAATTATAGTAGTAAACTTAGTATGTTAATGTTCAAGATATATAAATTGATGTAGATTATTGACGTCAGTACAAGGGTACGCGCCTGCACCTGTTCGGTTTTATCAACGAAAAACAACAACCAAGACAGTCGATTTATAAAACAACAGGAAGCTAAAACAAACAGAGCAATCAATTAATAAAACGCCGCGGCGATAAACCGTGACATCGATTGAACTAATTAAACTTGCAGCCATAGTAAATTAATAAATGCTAATTAAAAGATTATATTGATACCCGCGGCATAACTTTAAATAAATCACAATAAATCAGGCCGCGTGTCTTTTGCATTTCCGATTCCGGCCGTCGTTCCGCATGAAAACGCCGCGTCGCCATTATAAATGCGTGAATAATTGCACGCGATAATTGCGGCGGTATTAGAGCGGTGCCGGCGAAAACAATATCGACGTTTTCAGCGAGATTTTCGCGCGATATAAATAAATACGTGTGCGAGCCGGCCGGCCAATAAATTACTTAATGATGTCAGATAAAGAAAGCAATGAATTCCATTGCACCATCGAGATTGCGGGATCTATTCTCAATTTCTCATAGGATCTTTAAGAAAGAGCTCGGATGACGCAAATGGCGATACCGCAGGTTACAGTCACGACGAGGAGCGTCCATTGTTACCAGCTCTAAATGTAAATCAGAACGTTATTGAATTTATTATTTTATAGAAAGTTTTGCCATGCGAACAACGCATAAATCGCGGTTTTGCGAATGTCTGCTGCAGGTATAGGGCCGACGATTTAAAATGTGCAAATGCAAATCGATCGATTCGGGGGGTTTATTAATTGAGATCGCATGTTTGCGTTTTTATTTATTGACATCGTAGGAACAATGTTCGCTATTTTTACTTTGTAGTCCTTTTTCTTTTACCATATAAATTATTTACAAACTTCAAGGAGACTTTTAATTCATAGATCGTAAATAAATTTAATTTTTAAAAGCACAATCTAGCAGATCTAAAAGAAGTATATTTCTTGTTGTTGCGGAAATCCCCTTTCGTTTCAAAGTAAAATTTTATTAAGATTTTTTTTATTTGGTTCTATATTGTCTATCTAAAGATCAAGACAATTTCTTGACTCAAAAGTTAAGGTCGTTTTAGCCAAGACAATTTCTTGACTCAAAAGTTAGTCAAGATGCGAGACAATCTAAATTATCTTGTATCATACAGCAAATTACTTGAAATATTGAATTGGATGGTAGATCGAATGGAAAAATATAACGCGTTCTATTTGTCAAGGACAATTTGCATTTGAGGAGGATATATGAATTAATTTCTTGAACAACTTTTGAGCTAAGAAATTGTCTTGTCTAAAACGACCTTTAGTCAAGATGCGAGACAATCTAAATTGTCTCGTATCATACAGCAAATTATTTGAAATATTGAATTGGATGGTAGATTGAATAGAAAAATATAACGCGTTCTATTTGTCAAGGACAAATTGTATGGGAGGAGGATATATGAATTCATTTCTTGAACAACTTTTGAGCTAAGAAATTGTCTTGTGTAAAACGACCTTAACAGGTTTAATTTTATTTTGATAGAATAATATTTATTTTATACACCTTATTCGGCTTTACCGCCACAACCATATATTTTTCATAACAATATTTTGTTTTTTTTTTTAAATAAAAGGTTTTTAAAATGATACTAAAACACGACCTTCTAGCATGAAATAAAATTTAACAGCTTACAAAACTTTGCCAAGCTCTGTAGCTTTTTTGGTTCAATTTGAAACAATCTCGACATTTTCCCCGCCATCTAGACTATATTTTAAATCAAATGCCTTAGTTTCAGTGTCAAGTCACTTCTAGTACGACCCCTGCTTTGGCGCAACGAAACTATTCTCCGTTAGGTCAAAGCAGGGGTCGCCATAGCAGTGACATGACGCTGAAACTAAGTCATTTGATTTGAGATAGCGGGAAAGATGGCGAAATTGAACCGGAGAACTACAAAGCTTGGCTATTTTTTGTAAGCTGGTAAATTTTATTTCATGATAGAAAGTCGTTTTTAGTCTCATTTTATAAACCTTTTATCAAAAAACTCTGTAAAAAAATGTTCATGATAGAAAGTAATGTATCATCTAATTTTGTAAGGTATTTTAATTCCAATGAAAATTCCGAAAACATTGTTATAAAAAGTGTGTCGTGATGGTAAAGCCGAAAAAGTGAAGGAAAATAAAATAAATATTACCCAATCAATGACAGATTAAATCTGTTGGATAGACAATTTTCAACCAAATAAGAAATCTTAATAAAAAAATCCCAAAAACAAAAGTTAAACGCCTGCTTTGGCGCAATGAAGGATAGTTTTGGCAATTTTACGATTTTTATCACTTTTATAATTTATCATATGGCGGATAAATTATGAAATAAGTGATAAAAATCGGTAAAATTGCCAAAACTATTCTGCGTTCCGTCAAAGCAAGGGTTTAACTTTTGTTTTTGGGATTTTTTTTTATTAAGATTTCTTATTTGGTTGAAAATTTGTCTATCCAACAGATTTAGGCTGACATTTATTTTTGGGAATTTTTTTATTAAGACTTCTTATTTAGTTACAAAATTGTCTATCCAAAAAATTTAGGCTGACATTGATTAGGTAATATTAATTTTATTTTTCTTCACTTCTTCGGCTTTACCATAACAATGACACACTTTTTAAAATAATGTTTTCATAATTTTCTTTGGAATTAAAATACCTTACACAATTAGATAAAGAATAACTTTCTAGCATGACATTTTTTTTACAGAGTTTCCAAAATTTGCCAAGCTTTGTAGTTCTCCGGTTCAATTTTAAACAATTCGCCATCCTTCCCTCCATCTAGACTATATCTCAAATCAAATGACTTAGTTTCAGTGTCATGCCACTGCTATGACGACCCCTGCTTTAACCCAACGGAGAAAAGTTTTGGAAATTTTACCGATTTTTATCAAATTAAATTTATGACGGATCTATCTTGTATTTTAGGGAATAATTGTACCAAGATTTTTTATTTGGTACAAAATTGTCTATCCAATAGTCTAAAAGCCGATTTTGATTGGACCATTTTTATTCTTATTTTCTTTACTTCTTCGGCTTTACCGCCACAACGGTACACTTTTTATAACAATATTTTTCGGAACTTTTTTGGTATTATAAGATCTAGAAAATAAGAACAAAAACAACTTTCTAACATGATTATTTTTTTAAGTGTTTCAAAAATTTGTCAAGCCCTCTAGATTTTCTGGTGCAATTTGAAACAATCTCGACATTTTCCCCACTATTCAGACTATATATCAAATAAGTTGACTAACTTTCAGTATCATGTCGTTGCTATGACGACCCCTGCTTTGATGCAACTGAGAATAGTTTTGGAAATTTTATTGATTTTGATCACTTTCCAAATTAAATTTGTGACGAGTTTATGTTTCGTTTTAGGGAAAAAATGTACTAAGATTTTTTATTATGCTGAAAATTCTCTATCCAACGGTCTAAAGTTGATTTTGATTCAACAATTTTCATATTTCATATTGTGTGAATTCATCCTCACTAGCTGAGCTACATTGATGAGATCTAATAAGATCGAAATCTAGATATGTAGATTGCTAAAAGGTGGATTCACACTTTTTTTCATATTATTTTATTCTTCGGTTTTACTGCCAAAACGGTACCCTACTTATAACAATATTTTTTTCGTAATTTTCTTTGGAATTAAAATACCTTCAAAATGAGGTCAAGCACAACTCTGTATCATGAAATAAAATTTTCCAAGTTCGAAAGATTTTCCAAGCCCTGTAGCTTTACCGGTTCCATTTGAAACAATCTCGACATTTTTCCCTGCATCTAGATTATATTTCAAATAAAATTACTTAGTTTCAGTGTCAAGTCACTTCTAATACGACCCCTAATTTCACGCAACCGAGGTTAGTTTTGTCAATTTTATTTTTATCACTTTTATAATTTATCATGTGTTGGGTTTATACTTTTTTTAGGGAAAAATTGTACTTACATTTTCTATTAGGTTGAAAATTGTCTATCCGGCGGGCTAAAGTTAATTTTGATTCGACAATTTTCATTTTATTTTGATTCACTTCTGCTTTACCGCCAAAACGGTATATTTTTTATAACAATGTTTTTTCGTAATTTTCTTTGCAATTGTAATACTTACAATATGGGGTCAAGAACTACTCTCTATCATAAAATTAAATGTTCAAAGTACGAAAAATTTGCCAAGGCCTGTAGCTTTAACGGTTCCATTTGCAACAATCTTGACATTTTCCCCGCCATCTAGACTATATTTCAAATTAAATGACTTAGTTTTGGTGTCATGTCACTGCTATGACGGCCCCTGCTTTGACGCAACGAAGGGTAGTTTTGGAAATTTTACTGATCTTTATCACTTTTCAAATTAAATTTGTGACGGGTGTATCTTTCGTTCTAGGGAAAAATTGTACTACAATTTTTTTATTAGGCTAAAAAGTCTCTATCCAACAGGCTAAAGTTAATTTTGATTCGACAATTATCATTTTATTTTGATTCACTTCTTCTGCTTTACCACCAAAACGGTACACATTTTATAACAATGTTTTTTCCTAATTTTCTTTAGAATTGTAATACATACAATATGAGGTCAAGAACAACTCTCTATCATGAATTTAAATTTTCAAAGTACGAAAAATTTGCCAATGCCTCTAGCTTTAACGGTTCCATTTGCAACAATCTTGATATTTTTCCCTCCATCTAGACTATATTTCAAATCAAATGATTTAGTTTTGGTGTCATGTTACTGCTATGACGACCCCTGCTTTGATGGAGGATAGTTTAGGAATTTTTATTTATCTTTATCACTTTTCAAATTAAATTTGTGACGGATTTATCTTTGGCTCTAGAGAAAAATTTTACTAAGATTTTTTATTAGGCTAAAAATTCTCTATCCAACGGGCCAAAGATAATTTTGATTCGACAATTTTAATTTTATTATTATTCACTTCTTCTGCTTTACCGCCAAAACGGTACACTTTTTATAACAATGTTTTCTCATATTTTTTTTTTGGAATTATTATACATATTATATGAGATCAAAAACAACTCTATATCATGAAATAAAATTTTCCAGTACGAAAAATTTGCCAAGCTCTGTAGCTTTACCGGTTCTATTTAAAACAATCTTGACATCTTTCCCGCTATCTAGACTATATTTCAAATCAAATGACTTAGTTTTGGTGTCATGTCACTGCTATGACGACTCCTGCTTTGATGCAACGGAGGATAGTTTTGGCAATTTTAGTGATCTTTATCACTTTTCAAATTAAATTTGTGACGAGTTTATCTTTCGTTCTAGGGAAAAATTGTACTAAGATGTTTTATTAGGCTAAAAATTCTCTAGCCAACGGGCTATAAGAATGCTTTTGGCAATTTTCTTTGGAATTGTAATACTTACAATATGAGGTCAAGAACAATTCTCTATCATGAAATTAATTTTTCAAAGTACGAAAAATTTGCCAAGTCCTGTAACTTTAACGGTTCCATTTGCAAAAAATTTGACATTTTTCCCGCCATCTAGACCTTATTTCATATCAAATGACTTAGTTTTTGGTGTTATGTCACTGCAATCACGACCCCTGCTTTGACGTAACTAAGGGTAGTTTTGGCAATTTTACTGATCTTTATCACTTTTCAAATTAAATTTGTGATGTGTTTATCTTTTGTTCTAGAGAAAAATTGTACTACAATTTTAATTAGGCTTAAAATTCTCTATCCAACGGGCTAAAGCTGATTTTGATTCAAAAATTATTATCAATATTCAATGAGCTAAAAGTCATAAATTTTTTCGGAAAATTTTCAATTTTTATTTTTGCACTTTTCCGGCTGTACACGCCTACTGGTTGATATTTTCTAATATTTTTTCGCCGGTTTTTCTTTGGCTTTTTAGCGCACACAAACTGATAGTTGACTTTTTTCTCTACTATGGATTTCATGTTTCGCGCTTTCTTGGATTTTCAAGTTTCCACAGCTTTTCCCACCGGAGCCTTAGTATCCGCTATACTTTTCCCGAAGTCTAGAAGGATGACGCTTTCCTATGATACCTTTCCCGACCGTCTACCACTCTCCGGCTCCCGCTATTCCAATGCAATGGAGGCCACTTTTCCCTTAGCTAATTATTTAGAAGAATATAATGTTTGGCACGTATTTAACTTCAATGCATTGTATATTTATTTCAGGCAATTAATAATGTCTCAATGGTAAAACTATGATACATATCTTTTCGATAATAACTTACTTTATGTTTACAAAGTCGTAATGAATTTTATTCTTCAAATTACAGCAATTATATATCTTTTGGCAAATAACTCACACCCATGCGAATTGGATCATACAGTATACGCAAAATACCATACAAAATAGACAAAGTAAACACTTATGAACAAAACACCCTAAAAGGCATCTTACACGGTCAGTAATACTGTCATTATTCTAAAATTTTAACAGAATGACTGATGGTGAAAGTTATAGTAATCATAGAATGAAGAAAATACTGATGTTTATCCGGATAATTGATTGATTGAAAAATATTGAGGAAGGGTTGAATCAAGTACTGAAAGTATTAGAAATGAGTGTAAAGTGCCTTTAAAACAGTAAATATTTAATATTTGATTAGCTTGATAATGGCTACAGCGTACCCAGAAATATCCACAAATAGCAATAAACAAGTGATCAAAAACAAAGAGAACTCAGACAGAGGTGTGTTAGGCTAAAAATTCATCTCTAGAGGGTGATAAGAGGAATAAGAATAATTATCTACTTAAGATTTATAAGTAAAAGCACATACAAGATGCAGTAACAATCAATACTAGTAACAACTAATTAAAAAAACGAAGTATCAAGAAAAAACTCTTGAACGAAACTTACAGATAACCAAATACAACAGCCAGCTATACCAAAAGAAGAAAGAAAACGTTCATACAAGGAGAAATTCCACAAGAACAAGGTTTCAGCTGAACATAAGTTCTAACTATAACAATATTTTGTAACTAAGTAGTAAGTATTTAAGCAAATTATTCATTTAACGTATTTTACATAGTCAATGAATTTGATTTATTACAATTTTTAGAGTACAGCAGTTTCTCACTAATTTGCATCCGCTGAGAACTTATTCATTAATCCATACAAACAAATATATCATTATTTGCAGCTGAATAATTCGATAATTAAATAAAGTAGTGTGGAATGTTTAGAAAATTAGTCAAATTTTGTTACTACGCTGTTTGAAATTCGTATCACAATTGTTTTTAGCTTTTTTGGGAAACTGATCTTAAAAAATTCAAAATTCAGAATTAGTAGGATTACAAAAGGTGATATAATACCCTTTATAATTTTCAGAATTTGATACGATAATACGATAAGTTCCTAGAATGATTTCGAAAATAATCATATTTGTTAACAATAACGTTTGTAATTCGTATCTACGTTTTTTTAATTTTCCGTAGTGTTAAAATGTGTTAAAAAGTGTAAAAATTACTAAATCTAATGCTATCAGGGTTACAAAAAGTAATGTAATTACATTTCTAGGATTTAGTTATTAATAAAATAGGCATTTTCAAAAGTAGTCATATTTTGTAACTACAACGTTTCAAATTCGTATCTCAACTGTTTTTAGACTTTCCGGGGTGTTACACTCGAAAATTACAAATTACAACTTTTGTAGGATTCAATAAAATGACGTAACTCTTTCATGATTTTCAGAATTTTATAAAATAGGTAAAATCACATTTTGCTTAATCCATTCATTATATTATTTACAATGTTTGGAGTACTAACGTTTGTTGAGTAGATAATTTCATGCATTCTGCCGAAATTAAATCTTATTGTAACGTGGGCCTTCTAGTTATTATTTTACAACTGCTGTTTTAGATTTGTATGGTACGTTATGGTATACATGTAAAATTAAAAAAAAACAGTTATATTCATAGTTTCTCCAATTCGTGAAATGCGCATAAATAATTATGAAATTATATAGACATCATTATTTTCCTCCACGAACAGATACAAAAAAAAATTAATTGCGTTCTCCCAATCGTGCTTTATTAAACTTGCATTAGCCGCCGCGCACTTAGCCGGATAACGAATGGCCATAATTAACGTGAATCCTTTCAAATCAGTTCGACGCCGTATAATGTATACAAATAGGAGCGAAATAAAAACGGGCCCTCGAGTGGTCAAAACATAAATTAGAAGCTTAATGCCTGTGCGAGCATAGAAAGAAGAGTCGGGCGTTTTGGGGGTTTGGTTTAAATGAGAGCGTTATTGGGCCATTTGTCTGCGTTTATGTTTAATTTGACATGATGAAATTGACTACCGATGGCTCTCAGAAGATGTATTTCGATACGGTTTCGACGTGTCTTGATTTACCGCGATCATTTGTAACACCAACAGTTGCACAGAGATTTTCGAGTGGAGATAATCGGTGATTAAACTGCTTAAGATTGAAAAATTGAAAAATAAACTGTAAAATAATACAGATGGTGTTCTGTTCTGGATAGTTGACTGGAGGGTAGCATAGCTACAGACACTTAGGCCTCTAAATGGACCCATTGTGAAACCTCCCTTTAAGGCTGCTCACTCGTCCCACCAGTCAATTTTGCGATAATACAGATGGTGTACAGTAAATAGTATAAACGAAAACAGCTATTATGTTTTATTGTAAACATATAATAATTCTATCCTCGTATTCACCGACGTTCCATAAATCTATCAATAGCTATTGAACCCATAAATATTCGTGGTTATAGCAACAATAAATACATTATCTGGGGAATGTAGTTACTTTAGATTATCTTTATTGCAAACACTGAATAATTAAATAAAAGCTGTTATCAAAGCTCTAATCACAAGCGCTATTCAAGGTGTTTGACATTTTTGTTGGCATGTTCTGTTGTCAATTTATCCATTCAATAGTTTATGGAACCTATAAAGTTTCTGGGTTGTTGGTGAATACGGGCACTAGTGTGATATTTTAGGGAATCATTGTATTTTCAAGATCTTCCAGTTACATATGTTTCCAGTGTGATTGCTAACTGAATCACATAAGAACAAAATTAAAACAACACATCTAGTCCATTCCATTTTTAATCTCACACCGATAAAACGTAATCGCCGCCGTTGTCGCAATAAAAATCGCGAATAAAAGCGCGACCGTCCACACATCCGCATGCAATTAAATTAGCAATTTCAAGCGGCAATTGTCTGAACATTTTTAGTGGGCGCGCAATTCCGGGGGAGGCCGTATGCAGGAATTACCCTAAGCTTTTTCGCGCGTTCCATTTTCACGGGAATTATAACGAGCGCGCCGCCGTATTTTTTTTTACGGCTCTACATGTTCATCACATGTGTCCCCGACTCGGAAGCGTTGTGTAATTTGCTTTTCACGAGAGCGCAAACATTTTTAACAATCCATTAACGCGCTGGACGGAACTGATAAAAATTTCATGGCGCCGCGCGTGCATGTGTAACAAATTGAATGTTTAAAACGGTATTAAATTGACTCGAGGAGTATACTTTACGGCGGTTTTAATTGTGTTTGAAAACACAAACTTGTTTTGAATAATGTTTATGGACGGAATTATAGCTAAACTAAAATGTAACGCGATATGAATAACATAATGTGGTGATGGCATAAATTTTATTCGTTTTAAAATTTTAATCACATTTGCTTACGAGGTAATATGTATCGATCAAATTTTAAACAATTCGCACCCAACTAAATATGGGAAAAGTATGATTATAGGTGTTATAAGTGATGTATAGAACACCAGAGTTACGCTGCCACCACCTCAGGATTTAGGAAAACTCGTACAAGTTTAAAAATGTTTAATGTATAACTATTTAAAGTAAGAGCTAGCTTTTGTAGCTCCGTGATGTTGGCTGGTTCTTATGTCTTCGGAAAGTCGGTGTGGAATGAATGTTGTAGATAGAATCATAATGATTATGTCCTCATCTGCGAGTACGATGTCCTATATTATAGGTCCTATTCAAAGGCGATAATGGGTTTTGGGTAAAACTCTTCTAATGGGGTTGTTAACGTAATGCCCGTCCGCTAATAGGGTTGCAAATGCGCCGGCTTCTTCAGGGGTGCATCATTAGCTTAAGGGGTTATATACCTTTATTTTCTTCAAAAAAAAATGTTATTGCTTTATCTGAAAGTAAACCTCTGAGAACATTTTACGAAATTTTCATGGAGATCCGAGCAATAGATCGAAAGTTACAGCATTTCGAAGCGGCGTGCGATGTTTCCTGGAACATCTACTCCATTCTCGACCATACAAATCGTGTATGGTTTGTGACAAATCCCTTATAATCAGTTGTATACGAGCTTGCGAAGCGTTAGCATCGATTATCGAATTTTTTTCTCTGCTGCTTGTTTTGCCGTCTTTTCACAAAATCAGTATGGATCCCGAAACAAAATTACACGCTAAACTCGATTATCTCGAAATGGTGTTTTCCAAAAGTGCCTTTGCCGTGATCGCGATTGCCGAAAAACTATTTGACCGATCTTTTTTGTTGAATTGTTTGTAATTAATGTTGTCAGTACTTGAAAGATTCTTTTTTTATGTATAAATTTTTATTTTGCAAATAAGAATTTTTTAATAAAATTAAAAACATTGAGATTTTGGGAAAAACGTTCTCGTATGCTGAAAAAACAAAATATTTATTTAAATAATCGTTCAAGTACTAGGAAGGTCCCTATACTAGTGAATTTTTTTGGGTTTTATGATTTCAATTGACCTGCTTGACTTTCATGATGATCACCGCAAGTCTCATCAAAAAAAGAGGGTTTCGGGGAAAAGGGCCATAACTCCGCCAATTATGAAATTTTTTGTATAAACTAATACTTATTGTTTTCACTAAAAAACGTACTATTAGTAAATTATAATTTTCATGTAAACAAATTATTGCTACATACCTTTACAAAAATTCAAACTTTCCTCAATTTTTCCGCACAAAAAGGTATATAACCCCTTAAGTCGGCTTGTTGTTACTTAACGACTTATCCACAGGGATAATGGGGCGCCAATTATGTATGTACGCAACACAAGTTTCCCAACATTTGAAAGTATGAAGATTTAGAATGTTAGATTTTGTCCGTAAAGTTATGTTACGGATAATAGGACAAAACCTAACATTGCAAATAATAATAATAATTTATTAATATATAATAATATATTTATAATAAAAATGTATTAAATGTTAGGACAACTTTTGTTGTTGTTGTTGTTATATATATATATATATATATATATATATATATATATATATATATATATACATAGATAATATAATGAAGATATTATATAGAAAGTGATTTTTTCATTTATTACCAACTTTTTGTTTTATTACTTTATCGGTGATTTTATTGTATCAGTAAATTCATACTTTCAAACTCTATCTATACAGGGTGGGGCAACATATTTTTTTCAGTACGTGTTCATTCAATATTAGCAACAGCGCATCACTGTTGCCAATATCGAAGTACTGAAAAAAATATGTTACCCCACCCTGTATAGATAGAGTTCGCATATATGTAGAGTCAAACCTCCGCTGTAAGAAATGGATAGTTTTTTGCTTGAACAAACCTAGGAAATACTGAAAACATATTTCCAAACACATAGTTGTGTTGCAGAAACGTGCAAAAGTTCAGAAATTTAGAATTTTCGGTCGAAATAAAGCCCAGTCAGCTAAATTTGCTCCTGGACGTTTGACACTACATAACTCTCAATAGGTGGGAGTTGATAGTGTTAAAAAAATGCACACTCAATATATGGCCCATCCTTATAGTAAACAGTTACAATATTAAATTAATGATTTCTAGTAAAACCAACAATTTTACCGATACACAAATTGATTAAACAAATACCAGCCTCGAGTAAGCTTTGTATTTCTCTATCTTAATCAATAAATGAACGTAATAATGCTTCTTTAATCTTTAATCTAATTCGTGCGGAAACGGTCGCGGTGAATTATTAAGGCATCATTAGCAAACACACGCCTACACATTCAAGGGCGTGTAAAACAACAACCGCTAATCTCGAATCTAATGTTGAGCGCGGATTGTTTAACGCAAGGTGTTATTACGGCTGCAGGAAACTCACATAAGAAATTCGTATGCAAAATGTTAATATTATAATCAGTCGAAAGGTTAGTGCGGATTTCGAAATATCAAGAGAAAGGTGACTGACGGTCAAGATTTATTTTTTTCAGGAAATATGACGGAATTATATGCAAATCTAAAATTAAATAATTTAAATTTATAATAAATAATAACGAGTGATTTTATTTGAAAGGTTACTTTTTTGTAAGTTATAAGGTCGTTATCCTTAAAAGCTGATATAATATCAGTAAAAATTACATAGTAAAAAATGCTTCTATCTTTATTGAGGCTCTTTCGCCGGCCAAGGGAGAAGCTTAGAGGAGTTTAATCACCCGGTATTTACCTTAACTTTACAGAAAACCTCTGAAAAACTGTGAAAGGTGATTTGAGAATATTCTCTCCCATCTGGGGATCGAACTCAGGCTCCACAATGCTCAGTACGAGAGCCTCTAACCACTCGGCTACTGAGCTGGGTTACATAGTAAATATTGAAACTTTTTATAACAGAGACAGAACGATGAGATCGGCGACTCAGATATTTATCTTACCAATACTGTTATTTGCAATAATGTTCAGATTCTAATTATACACTCATTATATGAGTCTATAAAATGTTCGTATAAATATACCGTTAGCCAAATAATCCCCACATTATAAATAATGCGTGTACGAGAATTTGTTTTACGCAATTCATATGAATCATCGTTGTTGCAAATCATTCGCATACAAACCGCAGTAATTCTCACAAAAACACTCAGATCGACATCAAATTAATATAAAATGTGACTTACCTAATTGCTCATAGGGTACACTACTCATATTTAAAACACGCACCATTAAAACCGAGTAATTAATGAAACTGCACTGCACTTAAACGGGACTACGCACGCGGTTATAGGTTAACTCACGACTGTCTTCCGCGCGCTGCGGATGCGCTGATAAGGAATCAATCTATTTTGGTAACAATAAAAACAAGGTGACTTTCCGTTCAGCGCTATTTTATTTCAATAAGAAATATTTTATTTGTATATACTGTTTTAATATTATAATATTATACTTATTATATTATACTACAAAAGTCTCGGGACGGAGCTAAAAGTTTTGAATGAGTGAAGAAAAAAAATTGAAAATCACTACTAGTCATAAAAATTACATTCTTAGATACTTCTATTTAACAGAATAAAAACAGTACCAATAGTTCCCTCAAAGCGACCAATAAGCCGCACATAACAGTTTTCACCCACACAACATCCACAACTTTCAACAACAGCTAACAGCATTAGTTTTAGTCATCAGTTATTGAGGTGATGGCGGCGACGGTTCCATTTCCTGCGTTCTAAAATTCGTTTTAGACACGACAATTTCTTAGCTCAAAAGTTGTTCAAGAAATGAATTCATATATCCTCCTCCCGTACAATTGTCCGTTTACTATTTTGAAGAGGTTTAGCTTTAGGTTCAGTATAACGATAGACGTATATAACATTAACAAAGTACAATTATTCTAATGCCTAGGATCAATCCTAAACGTAAATCAAATAACTAAGACTTCATACTTATTCTTTAGGTTTCTGCTTCTTTTACTGGTCCAAAGATTGACCTTCGTATTTTGAGCTCGAAAACACTTAACATGTTATCTCGTGTTGCAGTTACACACACATTCCGCTGTCATAGGTTGCTATTGGATGATTGTTTTGTAAAGTCGGAGTTTTGTTATTTTCTTTAGTAATAAGCTACGGAAGAGAGCATAAAATAATCAATCTAGCTTGTATCTACTTGTATCTACTTGTATCTACTTGTATCTACTTGTATCTACTTGTATCTACTTGTATCTACTTGTATCTACTTGTATCTACTTGTATCTACTTGTATCTACTTGTATCTACTTGTATCTACTTGTATCTACTTGTATCTACTTGTATCTACTTGTATCTACTTGTATCTACTTGTATCTACTTGTATCTACTTGTATCTACTTGTATCTACTTGTATCTACTTGTATCTACTTGTATCTACTTGTATCTACAAGTAACTGCAACACAAACTGCAACATGTTAAGTGTTACATGTTAAGTGTTTTCGAGCTCAAAATATAAATGCCAATTTTTGAAACAGTAAATGAAGCAGAAAACTGAAGAATAAGGATGAACTATGACTGAAAAAGCTCTGTGATGGGAATCAATAATTGAAACAATAAGGTCAGCATGATTTAGAAGAACAAGACATGTAATAAGCATGGAAAATGATAAAATCACGAAAAAAATGCTGATCGGAAGGTTTGACACGACACGTGCTAGAAGAAGACTACTAATGTGATGGTGGGATTGCGTAGAGGACCACCTAAGAAAAATAGGTGACACTAAAACAAAAACGCTATAATACTAACAGTGGCGATTTATCTTGGAGTTAGTCGGCTGACGGCTGATAAGTAAGTAAGTAGGTAAGTCATCTACTGTCCTCTCTATGCATTCTTGTAATTTTCTCCAACGCTACAACACCAACAGTGACGAGCTATCTTGGAGTCAGTCAGCTGACGGCTGATAAGTAAGTAAGTAGGTAAGTCATCTACTGCCCTCCTTCTGAATTCTTGCAATTTTCTCCAACGCTACAACACTAATAGTGGCGAGCTATCTTGGAGTCAGTC
The DNA here is from genome assembly GCA_963942505.1 of Lordithon lunulatus. NCBI lineage: Eukaryota > Metazoa > Arthropoda > Insecta > Coleoptera > Staphylinidae > Lordithon > Lordithon lunulatus. The sequence continues at coordinate 50,341,551 of OZ012672.1, read as the reverse complement.
AGCTGACGGCTGATAAGTACGTAAGTTAGTAAGTCATCTACCGTCCTCCCTCTGTATTCTTGAAATTTTCTCCAACGCTACAACACCAACAGTGGCGAGCTATCTTAGAGTCAGTCAGCTGACGGCTGATAAGTAAGTAAGTAGGTAAGTCATCTACCGTCCTCCCTCTGCATTCTTGCAATTTTCTCCAACGCTATCTTGTAGAACACTCGAATTTAAATAACTAATGTTCCTTTAACTCCTCCTGACTGCCGATGTCAAGCCTGGGTAAAGCAGTAGGGCTGGAAGGTGAGACTAGCAACCTTAATGCAGTAAAATCAGTAGAGGGCTCATAGAACTAGTACAACTGTTTTGGAAACTGGACTGAAAATAACGACGACAACTAGGGCATAGAAAAGAAAAAGAACTTGGAAACGGTAAAACATATTAGACTTCTATTAGATTAGACTTCTATTAGCTGACTAAAGACAATTTTTAAAAATGTATTGCAAGTGGTTACTGGGATGGTATTCAAAAAATAATTTAAAAAAAAATATAATGAGACAAAAAGCTTTTTAATATACCACATGAAGTGTAATGAGGATATTAAATTTATGAAAAGAAAGTAATAATAATAATAAAAAACAATTTAAAAAAAAATATCCAAGTACATGTAAGTGATGACATAACTACTGACAAAATACCTATAGGGAAGGGAGTCAGACAGGGGGATACAATATAACCGAAGCTGTTCACTCAGGAAATGGAGGATATTTTCAAAAAACTACGCTGGCAGACAAATGGCAATGTCGACCGAAACTATCTGAACCATCTACGATTCGCCGATGATATTGTGTTGATCAGCAACGACTTAAAACAGTTAGAAACCATGTTAAAACAACTAAACGAGGCATCGAAACAAGTAGGCATGAAAATGAACTTAACAAAAACAAAGATTATGAGTACACAGAACACCAACGTCACTATTGAATATCAGGCCATAGAAAAGGTGTACGAATACATATATTTGGGACATAAGATCATGTTAGGCAAAGACAACCAGACGGCAGAAATTTCAAGACGATTACAACATAGTTGGGCTGCGTTTGGCAAATTGGGCTACAAGAGATTCTCAGAAGATCCGGCGTAATAGATATCATGGCGCGAATTGCAGAACTCAAGTGGAGCTGGACAGGGCACGTCGCCAGACAAGAATACTGTCGATGGACACATTCTATAACGTCCAGGCGATCAAGGGAAACAAAACGAGGAATCGGAAGACCTCAAAGGAGATGTTTGGACGACGTTAAAGGGATAGCGGGAAGTGCCTGGTACCATCTAGTCCAAGACAAAATATCGTGGAAAAATCTAATTGAGGCCTACGTTCAGAAGTGGACAACAATGGGCTAAAAGAAGAAGAAGGAGAAGAATATATATATATATATATATATATATATATATATATATATATATATATATAAATAATTTATAAAAATGGTATGGAAATAAAATTTACAGCAGTAAATATGAGGTAATACGAGGTAATACAGAAATGTTGATTCCATATGTAAAAAAACGCATGTAGCATATCCTCCACTGTTCCTTTTATCGTCATATCTTTGTCGTATGCCTCTTTTTGTATATTATTGACCATCTTTATCTAATTTTCTTCCCATTTATGTAAATTTCGTATGATTCAGCTCCTTTTAGTGCTTTTTGCGTCTCTTTCTATCTGCAGAATGGCCTTCTTTTAGCCCCATAAAGATTGAAGTTGTTTTTTACCATATATAATATAACATTTTAAAAAATAACTCAAGCATATCTGAGAATTGCTTTAATTTATATATCGATTATAGAAATTTGTTTTTATAAGTAAAAAGTAAAACAGAAAATAGTGGAGCCACAAAATATACTAAAAATTGTATATACAAGATAATAATAAACCAGATACAAAAAAAACTTTAATTTACTTTACTTTAATTTATATATCGATTGTAGAAATTTGTTTTTATAATTAAAAAGTAAAACAAAAAATAGTGTAGCCACAAAATATACTAAAAACTGTACATACAAGATAAATAATAAACCAGATACAAAAAAAGCTTAAATTTCTATAACTATCAGCCCGAGGGCTTTTCCACTGGTAAAGAGAGAAGCTCTGATAAGTGTAATCTACCTTAACTTTACAGAAAACCTCTGAAAACTGAAACTGAACTGTGATTTGGTACATATTGCCCAAAAAGGTTGTTTCTCACTTCCCAATGCATAGAATGAGATGAACGGTGTCTCTAACCAGTAGACCACTGATATTTTAATAAATAATAAATTATTTTTTATTGAAGTAGTTTTAGCAAGACGTATGCTAAACGATGGTACTATGTTTTTTCTACATTACTGTATGGAGTTAAAACTTGGACTCTTAAGAAAAATCACTTAGGTAAACTAAATGCCTTCGAAATGTGGTATTACCGGAGAGTGTGGTGTATTCCATGGACAGATAAGATAACTAACACTGAAGTCTTAAATAAAATGCAAAAAGAACTGGAAATAATTCACACCATAAAGAAGAGAAAGTTACAATACCTAGGATACATAATGAGATAACCTAAATACGCGATGCTACAATTGATAGTACAAAGGAAGAAGGAACATCGGAAGATGCCGAATGTCCTGTGATGTGTAGAACACCGGGGTTTCGCTGCCACCACCTCAGGATTGAGGAAAACTCGTATAAGTTTAAATATGTTTATTGTATAATGTTTAACAACTATTTGAAGTGAGTGCTATATACTATAGCTCGGCGATGTTGGCTGGTTCTCTTCGGAGAGTCGTGTGTGTTCCTAGCAAGAATGACAATTGAATATATATGAGTTACCTGACCTAACTGGTCTAATATATTGGTAATTCAAGGGCGATAATGTGTTGTGGCGAAAGTCTTATAATGAGGTTGTTTCCATAATGCCCGTCCGCTAATGGGTTAGAAATATGCGATGTCTCCTTCATGGGTGTATCATTAGCGACGTCAACCGATTATGTATATACACAACACCTGGTTTAAATACCTAAGGGATTGGTTTGCCTGCAGTAACACACAATTATTCCGAGCGGCAGCTAATAACGTTTAAATAGATGTGATGATAGCAAACCTCTGATAGAAGATGCACTGCAAGAAGAAGATGTGATGTTTATTTATTTTGTTGTTTATTTACCGGTATTGTTGTTTTTTGGTCTGTTTTGTTGTTATTTTTTAGATCAGTGAGCATATTATATATAGTTAGCCAACATTATTTTGACTAGATGAAATAGCTCCTGCTGCAAGAACATTCCATCTGGCTTGATTTATGAAAACGCTTAATTTTTACGCCACAACCCAGCACACTGACATCGCTCGCTATCGCCATACGCAAATCTTAATAAGTAAATTCCATGATATCGATCTGCCAGAAATTACATTTCGCGAACGTCGTACGTACAACGTACGAACAAGCGACATATTTATGGGGGCGTGCCCGCTTTATCTAAATGCACGAGTCCTCTCGCGAAACACATTACAGCCCCCCAGCCCCGTTAACTAAACATTAAACCCCCCCAGGCCGCCCCCACGGGAACATATGCTACAAATTTGGTTATGCAATATAGGTTAACTCGAAATCGATAGATGCACGACATGGACTGCGCGGCTGGCTGCCTCGAAGGTGGCGGGTATTCGCGCGAGCCTTGTTTATGGCTCCAATATCTGGAAATTGCCGCCGCTCGCTCGTAGATCGGGCTGGGGCCGTAGGCCGTGACGCTCATAAAACGTAAAGCTTCTAATCAAAATATTCACGCTCGTTATCAGCGCAATGCAGCAAGTTTTCTATTTAATAATCATTAAGCAACACCAACGAACTGAGACAATCTTTAATATTTTTTTCAATTAATAAAACTATAAATATAAAGGATAAATAAAACAATTTTTTACTTTGTTTTTTTTATCACACTTCAGTTACACTTTGCAACTAGTTTCGGGTAAGCTCTAGCCATTTTCGAGCTCCTCCGATGACTCGATGAGCTCGAAAGTCACCGGAGGAGCTCGAAAATGGCGAGTGCATTGGTTTTAGGTGTAACCTTTGAAATAAGCTTTGAGATTGTAGAGCTTATTTTTGATATATAAATATATTCTATATAAAGATCACTTGCAATGATATAATATAATACTCCACAAAGAATTACTAAGAAGGAAATTAAATCGAGAAGCAAGAACTCTTCAAAAGCTGTAATTACTGCCTAACTATGTGTTACTTTATGACTACTTTAAAAGGCATACCTTGCACTTGTATCTCTCATAATTTTAGCTTCTCTAAAATACTGTAATGTCTGCTGCAACGATAATAATGTTATAATTGCAATGCATGCCGACTTCAATTACGCAGTCCTTGCACGTATGCTCCTTATTAAATCGGATGTCCCGGAGGCAGCGCTGTCATCTCAGACTATGAAATTATCCTCGCGCTCGGACGGGTCCAAAAAGAAACGAGGCAAAAACTCATTTAGTTTCGGAGCCCCCTCCGACAACTTACTCCGTCCGCCGTGCCGAATTCCTCGGCGGACTGACGTTGACAGTTTCGTGTACAAAAAAAAACAGTTCGCACTCGAACTGTTGATAGCATTTCAAAAACGCGCGGCGTGCAAAGTTGCGCGACGGTGTGTCGTCCGCAATATCGCGCGGGCTCACGACAATACATTCATCCGTGCATTGTTTACAGCGCATATTGCCACTTAACAACAATTCTCTGCATGCATACGTTACACGAGTGCTAATATAAAGGGACACGTGTAGTTATTGTCTGGTTTAAACCATGCCCCTCCATTGTACGGCGACTCCGGTGATAGATCAATCATGTGCACATCCGTATTGGACAATTGAATCCATTTTTTTTTTCGGAAATTTTAATATTGTCGTACTAGGCCATGGTATTAAAAAGAGCAGAGGTTTTTAGATTAGATTTTTCTGTAGAATGTTGTATTTTACATCAATTTAAATGCATCATACAATTTTATCAAGGGGCTATTTTGTCACGGGCTATTGGCTATTCGCTCTCGAACTGTTGATAGCATTTCAGCGTCTTTATTTGCTGTTTTTTCTTCTTCTGATATCATAAGTTGTGTAATCATTCTTAATACCTAGCGGTGATATACGAATTTCAATGGAAATTCTCAAAAACTCTCAGAAACATATATTTTAGTTGCTCTGGAATTAATGTACATTAAAAAAGCTTTTATGATTTTGAACTAAAATAACATGAATAGCAATGTTCATATTATTTATCATGGAAATATTGTTGCACTTTTATTCGTAGAATTATTTAACAATGTTTGACTCCATTGGTTAAAACAATACTTTTCTACTTATACATATTATATATATTATTATATTTTTTCAGTCTATCAAAAAATATCATTTACATCTATATATCTATATATCTATATATCTATATATCTATATATCTATATATCTATATATCTATATATCTATATATCTATATATCTATATATCTATATATCTATATATCTATATATCTATATATCTATATATCTATATATCTATATATCTATATATCTATATATCTATATATCTAAAAGCAAATTAAATAAAAATTTCACCCTCTGGTGGGAACCGAAAGAGAATTTGCATTTACCTATTTATAGCCTCCCGTTTGGCAATAATAACACAGATTATATATATATATATATATATATATATATATATATATATATATATATATATATATATATATATATATATATATATATATATATATATAATTGCGGTCTGTTGCCGCCTTCCGATACCTTTTTATCAGTCCTTTCCTGCCCTCATACACTCCTCTACTCCTCTTCTTTTACTCATGGCTTCTCTAATTCCTGCGATCCAAGATGTCCGTGGTCTACCTCGTCTTCGTTTGCCCTGGGGAGTCCAGTTGACACGGGATTTCAAATACCGCATCCTGTATAAAGCGCAGAAATATGGACAATAAGAAAAGCAGACTATAGTATCAATAGAAATGGATCGCTAATATAGTCATATGAAAACATTATTTCGTTCGTTTCTCATTGAATCGAAAATGATATTTTTCATTTTCGTTCTCTACGTTATCATACAAAATGTATCGGTTTTGTTAAATATAAATATAATACAATAACAACATAAATGAAAAGAGAAAATATAATTTATTTTAAACTTAAATATATCTTTATAAATCTGTAGATATTATTAAAATTTAAAAAAAACATATATATAATTTCGGTTATAATCGTCGAGAAAATATAAATAGTCTCCTAAATAATTCAAATAGTTAGTGTGGAATGGTAGTAAATGTTGACACCATTCCGTCACATCGCGAAGTGCTTCGAATCGCGACAATTGTTGGCCCGTCTTTTCAGCCGTGACGGCCTTAATTGATTGCGCCATCGCAAAATCTCCTGGTATTTCGCTGACATTTCGCCAACTGCGATGTCATTCTCGAATTGCCGATGCTATTGTCGACGGAATATCCCATTATGCGGTCGTGCACTGTTAGCGCTCGCCTGCATTAATTCCATAGCGATGCGATTATTCTTGCGAGAGATTTGAATTTACTCCGCGGTAAAAATGATCAACATGAACTTACTTGCATTAGAATATAAAGGTTCTATTGTTATATTCGTACGTGGGCATAAAATATGGACAAATTCAAGTATAGATTTTAAATTTGAGACGTTCTGTCTGCAAGAAATTTACGAATAACAAAATCCTCGTTTTAAGGAAACAATTGTCTGCACTTATATCCATGTACATCTGTACTATGGATATAAGTGCAGACAAATGTTTCGTTAAAACGAGGGTTTTGTTATTCGTAAATTTCTTCCAGATCAAATATTTATTCATATTAATATTAGAATCATCAGTTGAGAGAAGCCATTTTTACAGTTTTTTACATCAAAATACAATTTATATATTGCCAAAGACAGGATACTTAGCTTGTTATTGGACTACAATTAGTGGAAAGGGTACAATAATTACCATCCAATAACATACTTTCCTAGGATTTATAAAAAAAAACTTAACCGCTATTAGAGGAAGCAAGGCACACTTACAGAATAACAAAATTGTGCGACAATCAGAACGGCTAATAGAGAACTCGAGAGAGAGCAAGGAATGCCTGATCATGGATGCCATTGTTACTATACAGGCAGTGGTCCAAGGACGAAACCTATCAATGACTTGGATGAACTACAGAAAAGCTTAGCCGCTATTATAGGAACCTAAATCAGGCACACTTACAGAACAACAAAATTATGTGCAACCTGCTATACAGTGCTGCTGGTAACACACCTAGGATATGCATCGTAACCTCTTCTAAAGTTACAGGTACACTCCTACACCAATTCAACTCTGCAGACCTCACAGTTGTCAGACTGAAAACGGATGACGACGCAGAGATCTACATAGCCTCTGCGTATTTACCATACGACACAGCCTAACCAGCTCCCAGCACAGAACTGGTAAACTTGGTGGGACACTGCGAAAAACTGAAAATTAACCTCATCATCGGATGTGATACTAATGCTCACCATATGGTATGGGGCAGCATCAACATCAACAGCAGAGGACAGGCTCTAATTGAGTACATAACCAGTACAAAAGTAGAGATATTAAACAGAGGGTGCAAACCAACGTTCGTAACACAAAAACGAGCCGAGGTAATAGACACCAGTCTAACACTGGGCAATATCTCAAGCAAAATAAAAAACTGGCACGTATCAAGTCAGGTATAAATGTCTGATCACCGACTGATACGCTACGACCTAGATTTCGTACCACATAAACTACCGTCCTACATAAATCCACAAAAAAAAACTAATAAACAACTATTTTCCAGATACCTATCGGATAGGATGGAGTATCAAGCAGTAGACACAATTCCAGAATCAGTGGACGACTAGGAGCACCTCCAAAAATCATTGATTTCATCATATGAGGACTCCTGTCCCATGAGAAAGGCGGGCTTGAGAGCCTCTGCACCCCCTTGGTGGAGTGCAGAGATCAACTGTCTCGGATCCAAGGCCAGAAAAACTTTCAACAAGGCCAAAAATAGTAATGATATAGTTCTATGGGAAGCTTTTAGGGAAGCCCGTAGAGAATTCAAAAGTGAAGTCAGGAAGCGACAAAGAAATACATGGAGAGCCTACTGAAATGGCATTGAATCCACAGCAGCAGCTGCTCGTCTGAAGAGAGTAATCTCAAAAGCGAAATACATGGAGAGCCTACTGCAATCGCATTGAATCCACAGCAGCAGCTGCTCGTCTGAAGAGAGTAATCAAAAAAGCGAAATACATGGAAAGCCTACTGCAATGGCATTGAATCCACAGCAGCAGCTGCTCGTCTGAAGGGAGTAATCTCAAAAGACCGTGTACAACAACTTAACTCGCTAAAACGGGAGGATGGCACCTTCACAGTAACACCCTCTCAAACTATCGAGGTACTCCTAGACACCCACTTTCCTGGCAATCAACCTGGAGGTCCTAACTTAGCAACTGATCCTCCTCTACCTGATGAGGAAGATTGGCTGCTAGCTGACCAAATGATAAGTATAACTAAAATAGAATGGGCAATGTCTAGCTTTTCATCTTTTAAGTCCCCAGGACTAGATGGAATATTCCCAGCAATGCTACAATCGTGGTTAACCTACATTATAAACACATTGGTATATATATTTAAAGGTTGCATTGCTTTTAGGTACATACCCAATACATGGAGTGAAGTCAAAGTGACCTTTATACCCAAACCAGGCAAAGTGGATTACACACTTGCCAAGTCATTCAGGCCCATCAGCCTAACGTCATTTCTATGGAAGACGTTGGAAAGACACTGTGAACGTGAAATCAGGTACGGGCTGTTGAGGACGTACCCCATACATCCGAAATAGCATGCCTACCAATCATGTCGCTCAACTGAATCAGCCCTACATCTGATGACTTCTAGGATAGAGGAAATACTGAAGCATAAAAGTTCGTTGCTTGCTACCTTCATTGATATTGAAGGTGCTTTTGACAAAACAGCATTTAATTTATTTATTATTGTCGCGGATAGGGGGGTGTAAACTCTAAGAGCTTTGGTATCGGTGTATTTATTGATCTATATCTACCCGCAACATGGGCCTTAATTACTATTACAATAACTACTAGACTTACCCGGGCATCGCCATGGTCGAGTTACTATACTCGGCCAGGCAGACGAAGAAACAAGAGAGAGAGTTTCTGCCAGCGCAGTTGCCACATACGGCAAATATACTTATTTGCGACATTATTCATTTAAGAGTATTGATAATCCTGTAACATCTCACGGGATTCACCCCACTATAAGGGGCTGGATAACAAATATGCTTGGTGTAACAATCCAGGTAACACTAGAAGACGTAACACCAAAAAAAGTTGCAAGAAGAGGCTGTCCTCAATGGGTAGTCCTGTCACCCCTCTTGTGGGACCTTGTAAATATTGATAGCCTCCTCCTGGAAATAAACAACTCAGGCTACTATGCCGTTGGTTATGCAGACGACATAGTGATCATGATAAATGAATGTTTTAAAGGTGTACTCTGCAATCTCATGCAGAGTGACCTAAAGATTGTTGGTGAACTGGTTATTGCTAACAGTAAATCCAAAAAAGACAGAGCTGATAGTGTTTACGAGGAAGAGGAAACTCGAGCTCGTGAACATGCCAACTTTCTTTAATGTTCCTCTGACACTCAGATAAAGTAAAATATCTAGGATTAAACATGGATACAAAACTGAACTGGAATGAGCATATAACATTCAAGCTGGAGAAAGGCTGTATCTCATCTTGGCAATGCCGCAGAGCGGTTGGTAAAACATGAAGATCACCCCATGCTTATATACCGCGATCATAAAACCAACTATCACATACGGTTCAATAGACTGGTGGTCGAAAACCAAACAAGTCACAACAATCTCTAAGTTATCACACATCCAGCGGATGGCATGTCTTGCCATCGCCGGCGCCATGAGAACAATACCACATCAACTCTTGAAGCACTGTTATCTCTATAACGATTCGACCTTCTTATAAGAGAGACTGCAGTAAAAACGGCATTAAGTCTATCTTCACTCAACCTGTGGCTTGATAAAGGTAGAACCATTGGACACAGGAGCATACTGAGTGAAGCTCTCAAACTTGACCCCCTCATAGAAGTTAGGTGCGACAGAATTGTACCCAAATACAGATTTGTCAAACATTTTCAGACCATCATCACACTAGACGGACTCTCACAAGGCGCCAAGATAACTATGTATACTGATGGATCCAAAACTAAGACGAGAGCTGGCTGTGGAATATTCTCACCAGAATTCGATCTCAAGAAAAGTGCACCACTCACGTCAGCCTTCCAAGTTTAATTAACAGGAATAGTAAAGTGTGTTCAAATGTTAGCCGAACATATCCAAATACTCACCGAAAGCAAAGCAGCTCCAAATGTATTACATGCCAACACATTTGTGTTGAAAGATCTATATTCATGTCTGCACAGCCTGGAGTAGCTAGATAAACATAACAAACTAGAACTCTGCTGGATCAAAGGACATAGTGGCATCAAATATCAGATGAGCTTGCCACGAAGGATCATTTGATCCTCTAGCAACCCAAGAGGATGAACCACTTTCTGCAGGTAACTTCTAAATATCGCTATAGCTCGAGTAAGGGTTGATCAAATTTTTCAATATTTTCTCCATTTATTAGCAACCTGACTGTAGCTATAATCAAAAATATAAATTGTGAAAAAATTAATTTTTTATATTTTTTTATTATATGAAATCATTACGTACTTCTAAATATCGCTATAACTCGAGTAAGGGATGTTGAATTTTTTTAATATTTGCTAAGTTCATGAGCAACCTACATGTCTAATTGTAGCTATAATTAAAAATATAAATTTTAAAAAATTGAATTTTTTATGACTTTTTATTATATGAAATCATTCTGTACATCAAAATATAGCTATAACTCCAGAAAGGGATGATGAAACTTTTCAATATATGCTTAGCTTATTAGCTACCTACATGTATACCGGAAGCTAAAATCAAAAATATAAAATTTGCAAAATTGAATTTTTTATGATTTTTTATTATATGAAATCATTACGTACTTCAAAATATTGCTATAACTCGAGTAAGGGTTGATAATTTTTTTAAATATTTACTCTGTTTATTAGCAATCTATATGTCTAACTGTAGCTATAATCAAAAATATAAATTTTGAAAAATTGAATTTTTTATGATTTTTTATTATATGAAATCATTACATATTTCTAAATATCGCTATAACTCGAGTAAGGGTTGATATAATTTTTCAATATTTTCTCAGTTTATTAGCAATCTATATGTCTAACTGTATCTATAATCAAAAATATTAATTTTGAAAAATTTAATTTTTTATGATTTTTTATTATATGAAATCATTAAATACTTCTAAATATTGCGATAACTCGAGTAAGGGTTGATCAACTTTTTCAATATTTTCTCAGTTTATTAGCAACCTGACTGTAGTTATAATCAAAAATATAAATTGTAAAAAATTGAATTTTTTATAATTTTTTATTATATGAAATAATTACGTACTTCTAAATATCGCTATAACTCGAGTAAGGGATGATGAAATTTTTTAATATTTGCTAAGTTCATAACCAACCTACATGTCTAATTGCAGCTATAATCAAAAATATAAATTTTGAAAAATTGAATTTTTTATGATTTTTTATTATATGAAATCATTATGTACTTCAAAATATCGGTATAACTCCAATAAGGGTTGATGACATTTTTCAATATATGCTCAGTTTATTAGCTACCTACATGTCTAACTGTAGCTATAATCAAAAATATAAATTTTGAAAAATTGAATTTTTTATGATTTTTTATTATATGAAATCATTATGTACTTCAAAATATAGCTATAACTCCAGTAAGGGTTGATGAACATTTTCAATATATGCTCAGCTTATTAGCTACCTACATGTATAATTGTAGCTAAAATAAAAAATATAAAATTTTAAAAATTGAATTTTTCATGATTTTTTTTTAATGAAACCATTACGTACTTCAAAATATTGCTATAACTCGAGTAAGGGTTAATAAATTTTTTCAATATTTACTTAGTTTATTAGCAAGCTATATATCTAACTGTAGCTATAATCAAAAATATAAATTTTGAAAAATTGATTTTTTTATGATTTTTTATTATATGAAATCATTACATACTTCTAAATATCGCTATAACTCGAGTAAGGGTTGATGAAATTTTTCAATATTTTTTCAGTTTATTAGCAACCCACATGTCTAACTATAGCTATACTCAACAATATAAATTGTGAAAACTTGATTTTTTTATAATTTTTTATTATATCAAATCATTACGTACTTCAAAATATCGCTATAACTCGAGTAAATGATGATGGAATTTTTCAATATTACTATATGTGTAGCTATTGCTGTTATTTTGGTTTTGACGGACCTGGAATGTGTCTTAAAGGGACATCCTTGTAATTGTTAAAAATGTTTAAATATTTAATTTTTTTTTTCGTAGCAGATTTTCCTTTTCTTATGCCCGTATTCACCAACATCCCATAAACTTTATAGGTCCCATAAGCTATTGAATGGCTAAATTAACGTCATTGTGACAGAATATGCCAAAACAAATGTCAAACACCTTGAATAGTGCCTGTGATTGGAGCTTTGATGACACCTTTTGTTTAATTATTCAGTGTTTCCAATAGAGAGAATCTAAAGTAACTACATTCCCTAGATAATATATTTATTGTTGCTATAACAACGAATACTTATGGGGTCAATAGCTATTGATAGATTTAACAACGAATACTTATGGGGTCAATAGCTATTGATAGATTTAGGGGGTTACTGATATAAATAATAAAAACAAAAGCCCTTTATATTATTTAAAATTTTTAAACATATTAAATATTGAGTAATTAGGTGGCATTGGGTAATTAATTATAAAATTTCTGGCACACGTGTTATACGTGTGCATAGTATGAAAACATTTGTTGAATTTTAAAGTGAAGAAAATTAAATAATACACAGTACATAAATCTATATAAAGTATATATCATAAAAACTACCAAGAAAATATAAAATATTCCATTGAAATAAATTGGCGGTCACCGGAAAGTAATCTGCGTTTTTATGCAAGCCAAAAATAGATCGGGATTGACATTGTTTTCTTATCAGCGCGTACGCAGAGTGCGGAGAGTCAGTGGCAAGATGGCCTATAACCTCAACAGCGGTCCCGTTTAAGTGCAGTGCAGTTTCATTAGTTATTTGGTGTTAATTGTGCGCGTATTAATTGTGAGTGATACCCCTTGTGAAGAACTAGGTAAGTCACACTTTGTATTAATTTGATGTCGATCTGCGCGTTTTTGTGGGATTTATAGCTGTTTTTATGCGAACGATTTATTTGCGACAATGATTCACTCGAATTTCAACATACAACTCATAGTACAAACATTATTTATTGTGTGGAGATTATTTGTCTTATTATACTTGTTAATAATTAGATTACATTACAGTTGTAATCGAGTTTTTTTAGGGCGGCGGATTTTACAATAATACGGTGTAATTTTAGGGCGTTCATTGCATGTATACAGTGATGGTATCCATTACTGTATTACAAGCAACATGTAATTGGTTTGCTGTAGTGTGTTTATGGTAATAATTAATGTACAATTTATTTATAATAGTTGTCACATTTGAGATAGTGTTGCTATTATTACCGTCAAAAATTCGGCTCGGAGGAGCCGCAAAATAGCTTGAAATGATATATATTCTAAAATATTGCGTCAGTAGAAAAAGGAGTGCAAGAATTATATAATGAAATAGTCATGGTTTATTAAATGATAATAACTCATTAACAACTGTGCCGTTGTGTTATAACCATTCAGTTGTGGTCTGAAATTGTGACTAGTTTCTCTTAATTATTATAATGCTCTGTGATGTACAAGAATAGAAAATATGCATTGTAATTACATAAGAAATAAATCTTATGTGTTAGTGCAATCGTATTATAATAATTTACTCTGTACTCTTGTACGGTTTCTTTCTTTATACTTACATAATACTTACAAAATAATTTATTATAACTCAGCTACATGACCGAGTGGTTAGAGACGTTGTCCGTCTCGTACTGAGCATTGGGGAGCCTGAGTTTCATCCCTAGCGAAAGCGAATTTTCAATATTTATTATTATAATAATAAATACTAGTACTATCGTATTATAATAATTTTCTCTATATTATTGTACGGTTTCTTTCTTTATACTTACATAATACTTACATAATAATTTATTATAAACCAGCTCCGTGACCGAGTGGTTAGATGCGTCGTCCGTCTCGTACTGAGCATTGGGGAGCCTCAGTTTGATCCCTAGCGGGAGCGACTTTTCACGATTTATTATTAATAATAAATACTAGTGCTATCGTATTATAATAATTTACTCTATACTTTTGTACGGTTTCTTTCTTTATACTTACATAATAATTTATTATAACTCAGCTACATGACCGAGTTGTTAGAGGCGTCGTCCGTCTCGTACTGAGCATGTAGAGCCTAGCGGGAACGAAATTTCACGATTTATTATTATAATAATAAATTTAAAGCCGTAAGACTTTTCAGCCGATCAAGGGAGAAGCCCAGAGGAGTTTAATCGCCCAGTATTTACCTATAACTTCACAGGAAACCTCTGAAAAACTGTGAAAGGTGAGGTTTCTTGTGAAGTTATAGGTAAATACTGGGTGATGATTAAACTTTTCTGAGCTTCTCCCTTGATCGTCAGAAAAGCCTCACGTCTTTAAATTTATTGTGGGTATTTATTATTATAATAATAAATCGTGAAAATTCGCTCCCGCTAGGGATTAAACTGACGCTCCCAATGCTCAGTACGAGACGGACGACGCCTCTAACCACGGCTCGCGGCTTTAAATTTATTATGGGTATTTATTATTATAATAATAACATTTATAAACTACTACTACAACACTATATACGTTTTAATAATATTAGTGTTATAAAAATATGGTAACCGAGTGGTTGTGATTTAATTTTACTGTCGGACTGTCTAGGTAAAATATTTATTACTGACTGGATAAAAATACATACATATATGATTATAGTTTATTTCTATAAATAATAATAAATGCTATAAACAAACTATATACATAGACAACTTAATATCTACATTAATAACAAAATACAAATAAGTTTTCATTTCCTATGTGTAAAATATTTGTTGTTATTTGCCCAAACTTGTCATTTAATGCATAGTTAGAAGATAAAGAAGGTGCAGGGCGCGGAATATTACTGTTGGTAATACTTTAAGAAGAAAAGTATAGGCATAAGTCACACGGACAACATTGAACTAATATTTACCTACATATATAGAAAGTAAAGATGCGAAATGAGGTTATACATTTTCAATAGAGACATTTTCATACAGAATAGTTCCATTGAAATCACATATGAGAATTAATGTCTCGTGGAGTAAATCGCGTGTGTTTCTTTAATAACACGTATCCAATTTGTGCCGCACGCCCCCTCAAACGTAATGCCCGCCTCGGAATTACCCCGCAATCACACAATGCCTCCGTTTAATGCGTCAATATTAGAAAATTTATAATTCATGGCTCTTTATCCCGCCTGCAATTTGTATTTATTGTGTAACGTGTCCGTAGCACCGCTGCCGGGCGGCGGTAATCGTTCGGGTATAAATATTTTAGCGCGCGAGTACGCCATTGGAATTGCTCCAACTGGCAGGTGCAGGTCAGGTATTGTAATTGAATTAAACTGAAGGCGTTAATGGATGTAGTGCAATGAAATGTGCAATGCTCCTTTATTCGCTCCGTGGCGCAGCAGCTACAGTGCGGGAGATTAATGGAAATGGAACATAAATAAAGCAATTAGATGAATTTGAATTGATGGGTACAGAAAATCTTCAATTACAATTTTACTTCTATTTACTACACCTATTGAAATAATTTTATGGACAATTGACCTTATTTTAATTTTCATCCAATATAGTATAATAATTTTGACTTTGACCACCAACAAAATCTTATAGAGCCTCATTTTTGGATTTTTGATTTTACCATATGTTGACCTAATGTAGTATAAATAATATACAATAATTTATGTAAAAATAATATTGCTAAATATTTCGTAATTTCTTCAGCAACAAGTCCAACCATAGATTGCGGGTCAACTTTGACAGCTTCTAAAAAATACTTACTATAATTTTTTACAAAAGGACCTTTTAGAAACCACTAAAGTCATGTTTTAGCAACAATATGGTTTGATTTAAACAAAGGTTTATCTTCACATCAATCTGTAATCAGCCGTACGTGGACGGCTGATTACAGATTGTTTAATTAATTAAAAATCGATATAACAAAAAAAAGGGTCAGTGTCACTGGCCAATAGCCTAATAAAGATTGTTTACTCTCTATTAAAAATTTGCAACTATTATGGGAAGTATCTCACAAAAAATAATTAGTAATTATGTAAATATCCTTGTAAAACTATATATTTTTTCTGAGAACCGGCCGCTATCCCTCGTCGACTTTCAAACAGCGTCGGCGGATATTTGTTTTAGGCTGGCACTGTTGTTATGACGGCGGCCGCATTAATTATGATTTCCCCTTAATTAATTCCTGTTGGTTTAAAAACCGCCCAGACGGCGGTTAATATTAAAACCTCTAGACAATGCAATAATTAAATTTCTTGCTGCAGCCGCCTGATTGATACATTCAAGCACCCAAGCCTCTCGCCATCAAAGTTCTTTGGCTAGCAGTTAATTTTTAATATACACCACCCACCACCAACAAAAGCAAGGACCATAACAGAATTAATAAATTTATAATTAGGTGTTATCATGAAACATACGCATTGTATTTTTTGTTCGGCGACCAAGTCGAACAAATTTCATTATTATTATTTTTGACCATAAATACGTCATTCAATTGATTTGAAAAAATTACCCAATATTTATAACAAAATGACAATGGAAAATGGAAAGTCTCTATCTTGACATATTTTTTCTTCTATTTATTTTTAATTTTTAACTTTTACGCTCCTATCTCGATATGCCGATTTTACAAGCCGACCCAACTTGTAAAATCGCCATAAAAAAATTATGCAACACATTTTGTTTAATTTTTTTACTGATTTTGGTGCAAAACATATCAGTGCACCAGATGCCCAAAGGAAATTAGAAAATTTTGATTATAAGTATTTTTTGTTCGGCAACCAAGTCGAACAAATTTCATTATTATTATTTTTGACCATGAATCCGTCTTACAATTGATTTGAAAAAATTACACAATATTTATAACAAGATGGCAATGGAAAATAGAAAGTTTCTATATTGACATATTTTTCCTTCTATTTATTTTTTATTTTTCACTTTTACGCTCATATCTCGATATTCCGATTTTAGGGGCTGGGTCGATTCAAAAAATATGCAAGATATTTTGTTTAATTTTTTTACTGATATTGGTGCAAAACATATCAGTGCACCAGATGCCCAAAGGAAATTAGAAAATTTTGATTATAAGTATTTTTTGTTCGGCAACCAAGTCGAACAAATTTCATTATTATTATTTTTGACTATGAATCCGTCATACAATTGATTTGAAAAAATTACACAATATTTATAACAAGATGACAATGGAAAATAGAAAGTTTCTATATTGTCATATTTTTCCTTCTATTTATTTTTTATTTTTAACTTTTCGCTCATATCTCGATATTCCAATTTTAGGGGCTGGACCGATAAAAAAAATATGCAACATATTTTGTTTAATTTCTTTTACTGATCTTAGTGAATAACATATACATATACATCGGATACCTGAAAGAAATTGCAAATTTTTTATTGTAAGTATTTTTCTTTTCTGCGAACAAATCGAACAAATTTCATTATTATTATTTTTGACCATGGATCCGTTATACAATTGATTTGAAAAAATTACAGAATGTTTACAACAAAATGATAATGGAAAATGGAAAGTCTCTATCTTAACATATTTTTCCTTCTATTTATTTTTTATTTTTAACTTTTACGCTCATATCTCGATATTCCGATTTTAGGGGCTGGGTCGATAAAAAAAATATGCAACATATTTTGTTTAATTTTTTTTACTGATCTTGGTGCAAAACATATCAGTGCATCAGATGCCCAAAGGAAATTAGAAAATTTTGATTATAAGTATTTTTTGTTCGTCAACCAAGTCGAACAAATTTCATTATTATTATTTTTGACAATGAATCCGTCATTCAATTGATTTGAAAAAATTACCCAATATTTATAACAAAATGAAAATGGAAAATGGAAAGTCTCTATCTTGACATATTTTTCCTTCTATTTATTTTTTATTTTTAACTTTTACGCTCATATCTCGATATTCCGATTTTAGGGGCTGGGTCGATAAAAAAAATATGCAACATATTTTGTCTAATTGTTTTTACTGATCTTAGTGAATAACATATCAGTGCATCGGATACCTGAAAGCAATTGCAAATTTTTTATTGTAAGTATTTTTCTTTTCTGCGAACAAATCGAACAAATTTCATTATTATTATTTTTGACCATGGATCCGTTATACAATTGATTTGAAAAAAATACCCAATATTTATAACAAAATGACAATGGAAAATGGAAAGTCTCTATCTTGACATATTTTTTCTTCTATTTATTTTTAATATTTAACTTTTACGCTCCTATCTCGATTTGCCGATTTTACAAGCCGACCCAGCTTGTAAAATCGGCATAAAAAAATTATGCAACACATTTTGTTTAATTTTTTACTGATCTTGGTGCAAAATATATCAGAGCACCAGATACCCGAAGGAAATTGGAAAATTTTGTAATAGAAGTATTTTTTGTTGGGCGACCAAGTCGAATAATTTCATTATTATTATTTTTGACCATAAATCCGTGATTCAATTGATTTGAAAAAATTACACAATGCTTATAACAAAATGTCAATGGAGTGTCTATCATGACATATTTTTTCTTCTATTTATTTTTAATTTTTAACTTTTACTCTCCTATCTCGATATGCCGATTTTAGAAGCTGGGTCGATAAAAAGATCATACAACTTATTTTGTTTAAATTTTTTTACTGATCTTATTGCTAAACATATCAGTGCACCAAATGCCTAAAGGAAATTGGAAAATTTTGATTATAAGTTTTTTTTTTCGGCGACCAAGTATTAGGTATCGTAACAAAGATATATAACAATATTTTGTAACATATTACTGTCAATCTTTAGTCATTTCACTATATAATAGATTTCGTGCGCCAGCCGCAAAATTTTACCAACATTATTAAATATCACGTTTATATTATTAATCGTGATTGCTCAAAGGCCGCGGCAATTTGCCCGGTGGAATTTCCGGGGACGTGGCGTGCATTGAAAACTTTCTCGGAACCGCTTGAACGTATCCCCATCACACACAAGTCTCCCACCAACTAATTAGTGAATCACATTCAATTTGGCACACAGTTTTAATTTAGTATTTTGATGTTTATTGCACGGCTCATAAATCCTAATGAAATGCACATTTATTTAATATGGCCAGGCGAGGCGATATTTTACGAAGCGGAAAGGTCGATCGGGTGTTCCTGGAAGTTGGTTTTAATTTTCTAGTGGTTTGGATTATGATGTATTAGGGGAGGAAACAGTCATGAAATTTTTAATTGGGAATTATTTATTATTCTTATTTTATGTTCCTACTCAGCTCAGTGGCCGAGGGGTTAGAGGCGTCGTCCGTCTCGTACGGAGCATTGAGTAGCCTGAGTTCGAACCATATCGGGACGAATTTTCACAAATCATCGTTTTTTCAGAGATTTTTTTTTGTGAAGTTAATACTCGGTGATGAAACTCGTATTTTGCTATCCGTGATACTGCAAGTTACATTCCTCTCTGGTAAGATCATAAGATTTTTTTACTATATTAAACCACAACCACTATAAAATAATTCATGATTAAATTGGTCGTCATATCAGAAGCAAATATAACTCCCCCCCATTCAGCTCAATTGCGCTTTTCCCAGCAAACAGCATATGCAATCAGTTTGAAACGTCCACGTGCAAAAGTAGAGCACAAACATACCCTCATTAAAAGCCGACTAATTAATTACCGTAACGCACAAGTTGGGAATTTACTCCGAGTAAATTTCGTGTGTTTCGGAACTTTTATGGGAATGAATGGCGCAAATTAAATTGGGAAAATTTAAATACACCCGCGAGCGTAATATGAGCCCGTACATTATTGATCAAGTTGATGCATTTTGGGGAGTTTAAGCTGATATATAGCGTATAATAATCTGCTATATTTTTATAACCGTAAGCGCGTCTTAAGTGTTTATAAATTTTCGCGTAAGTATGGTAAATGGACGCCGGAAAGTGGCTAGCAATCGTGCGAATCCGTGCGATTTGTCAGGATATAGTTGTCATATATTTTAAAGAACCCTTTATATACGATTAATAATATTTAAGAGTCTTGAAATATCGGGTATGTAAGGTAATAATGAAATTTCTACGAATGTTATAGAATGAAATAGAAATTTCTCAACAAAAAAATAATAATGAAACAGAAATTATAATTTGTTGAGCCCAATTCAGTGGCCTAATGAATAGATGCTGTACTGAGTATTGTGAAGCGTAAGTTCGAACCCCATCTGGGAGAATATTACTTCACACTTGTATATTTAACTTCATAGAATACCTCTATGAAGTTAAATATACCGGTATGAAGTTAACCTCTAAGATAAGTAGTAATCCCTTTTCGATGGTTTTAACTATATGGCGTTATAATTTTTGAGGATAAACTAAAAAAATCTATACTGCGTTTCCATTTGACTATATAGAATAAAAATCATACATACACTTTAGCATCTCTAAAGGAAGTTGTTAATACTGGTTAAGTTATCCTCTAAGATCCCAGCCTCTATACCGCGCCGCTGGTTGTTTGCGGGTCTATACTGACCAATTGGGATGACCAATAAAATCCAAATGTTGAGGATCCTTTTGTTTATGTCTTGCGGACCATAATATATAGTTATATATTTTTATTAATAATTGTTATAGGCGTTGTTGTATAATATATGTTGCAACGTAAATTATTAGTTTTGATCATGAATCCGTTATACAATTGATTTTAAAAACTTATACAAGGTTTATAACAAAATGACAATTGAAAATGAAAAGTCTCTATCTTGCCATATTTTTCCTTCTATTTATTTTTAATTTTTAACTTTTACGCTCCATCTCGATTTTAGTGGCTGGGTCGATAAAAAAATTATGCAATATATTTTGTTTAATTTTTTTACTGATTCTAGTGCAGAACATATCAGTGCACTAGATCCCCGAAGAAAATAAGAAAATTTTGATTATAAGCATATTTTTTTTCGGCGACCAAGTCAAACATATTTTATTATTATTATTTTTTACCATGGATCCGTCATACAATTGATTTGAAAAAATTACACAATATTTACAACAAATCGACAATAAAAAATGGAGAGTCGTTATCTTGGCATATTTTTCCTTCTATTTATTTTTTATTTTTAACTTTTCTGCTCCTATCTCGATATACCGATTTTAGAGGCTGGGTTGATACAAAAATTATGCAATATATTTTGTTTCATTTTCTTACTGATCTTAGTGCAGAACATATCAGTGCACCAGATGCCCGAAGTAAATTGGAAAATTTTGATAATAAGTATTTTCTTTTCGACGACCAAGTCGAACATATTTCATTATATTATTTTTGACCATGGATCCATCATACAATTGATTTGAAAAAATTACACAATGTATATAAAAAAATGACAATAGAAAAGAGAAAGTTTCTATCTTGGCATATTTTTCCTTCTATTTATTTTTTATTTTTAACTTTTACGCTCCTACCTCGATATGCCGATTTTAGAGGCTGGGTCGATAAAAAAATTATGCAACATATTTTGTTTAATTTTTTTACTGATTTTAGTGAAGAAACATATCAGTGCACTAGATCCCCAAAGGAAATTAGAAAATTTTGATTATATATTTTTTTTTCGGCGACGAAGTCGAACATATTTCATTAATATTATGTCTTACCATAGATTCGTCATACAATTGATTTAAAAAAATTACACAATGTTTATAACAAAATGGCAATAGAAAATCTAAAGTCTCTATCTTGGCATATTTTTCCTTCTATTTATTTTTTAGTTTTAACTTTTACGCTCCTATCTTGATATGTCGATTACATAAATAAATTAGGCAACATATTTTGTTTAATTTTTTTACTGTTTCTAGTGTAGAACATATATATATATATATATATATATATATATATATATATATATATATATATATATATCAGTGCACTAGATCCCTGAAGGAAATTAGAAAATTTTGATTATAAGCATTTTTTTTGGCGACCCAGTCGAACATATTTCATTATTATTATTTTTTACCATGGATCCGTCATACAATTGATTTAAAAAAATTACACAATGTTTACAACAAAATGGCAATAGAAAATGGAAAGTCTCTATCTTGGCATATTTTCCCTTCTATTTATTCTTTATTTTTAACTTTTACGCTCCTTTGGGTCGATACAAACATTATGCAACATATTGTGTTTTATTTTTTTACTGATATTAGTGCAGAACATATCAGTGCACCAGATTGCCGAAGGTAATTGGAAAATTTTGATTATAAGTTTTTTTTTTTCGGCGACCAAGTCGAACATGTTTCATTATATTATTTTTACCATGGATCCGTCAAACAATTGATTTGAAAAAATTACAGAATGTTTCTAACAGAATGACAATAGAAAATGGAATGTCTCTATCTTGGCATATTTTTCCTTCTATTTATTTTTAATTTTTAACTTTAACGCTCCTCTCTCGATATGCCGATTTTAGAGGCTGGGCCGATACAAACATTATGCAACATATTTTGTTTAATTTTTGTACTGATCTTAGTCCAGAACATATCATTTTAAAAATCGGCATATAGAGATAGAGTCTCTCCATTTTCTATTATCATTTTGTTATAAACATTGTATATTTTTTTCAAATTAATTGTATGACGGATCCTTGGTAAAAAATAATATTAATGAAATATATATATATATATATATATATATATATATAATCAAAATTTTCCAATTTCCTTCGGGAAACTGGTGAACTGTATGTTTTGCAATAAGACCAGTATAAAAATTAAACAAAATATGTTGGATAATCCAGTCACTAAAATCGAGATAGGAGCGTAAAAGTTAAAAATAAAAAATAAATAGAAGGAAAAATATTCCAAGATAGAGACTTTCCATTTGCTATTATCATTTTGTTGTAAACCCTCTATATTTTTTTCAAATCAATTGAATAACGGATTAATGATCAAAAATAATAATGTACGTTACAACATATATTATACAACAACGCCTATAACAATTATTAATAAAAATATATAACTATATTTTATGGTCGGCAAGACAAAAACAAAAGAATCCTCAAAATTGGAATTTTATTGGTCACCCCAATTGGTCAGTATAGACCCGCAAATAATCCGCCGTGTGAAAGGTCCCGCGACGCCGCGCGGTATAGAGGCTGATATCTTAGAAGTTAACTTCACAACGGTGTTAAATTGCACTATTATATATAACTATTTTATATGTTATGATGAATAACTGATGCAATTTTTAGCCATTTTCATTCACAGGTTTTTGAGTTATAGCCTAAATGTATTCACCTGCAAGCAATTTGTTGCTGTTTTTCAGTAACCTGTAAGATGTGTTTCAGTAGATAAAATCAAGTGTTACGCATTTCTGAATAGCCTGATTAATCCAGTTTAAGATAATACCAAGAATAATATATGTCAATAGTGTATTTTTTTGAGATATCGACTAAAAACGACCACCATGTTTTTCGAAGTTTTTCAGACATTATAAAAAAAACTAGCCTATTTTTTCTTGTGAAATTCTCAAACTACATACATTTGGGTATATAGAAAATAAATGTAAAATTTGAAGTTGATTGAAAAAGGTTGAAATTTCATGAAAATGTCATATTTTCTGTAGGTTTCAACAAGCCATAACTTTTCTTTAATACGAGCTAGAAACAAATACTCAGCGGTTTTGGATAGCCTGATTCATCTATTTTCACATAACTACCTTCGTTTTTTTTTTTCAGAAATTTGCCTGAATGTCTATCTTATATTTTTTAACAAATTACAATTGCCATTTATATGTAAATATTTATTATTATTTCGATTATATTGTACAGAACAATGTAAACTTTACTGTATAAGCTGTATAACCGTACGATTTCATTTATTGTAAATATTTCCTACGGTTTACTCAGTTTTTTTTGTTTGTTTGTTAAAAGCGTACAGAATTATACTTTCATAAAACGGCATTCTGGATTTGTAATTTATATTAAAGCTCGCATGTGCAGGCGGGGCTCTCGCATATAACTCAAAGAAAAAATACGATAGGATTTGTTCGGTGCCCTTTCATATCGGCGAAGCAGTATTGCATTTTATTTACCCAAGTCTGCATCAATACATCAAGCATAGCATAAATCTATTCGGAGCTGAATCAATGGGGGTATTTTTCAGTAATTTCCACATAAATTCAATAGTAATTGGAAATGGCATTTGACTTTTAAATAGGTCTGGAGCGACTTGGCGGCCGTTGTTAGCATGATTGGACGAAACGGAGGGCAGGGAATTACAAACAAGCAAGTCAGATTAAATAAGCCAAACCGATTAACAATCGGCGTCCATCATAATTCATGCATCATACACGCATTTCGATGCATCACGGTGCACGGAGGGCAGTTTTGATTCGGTGCGAGTGCGGCCTGGCTGGTTGGAAACGCGGGCGGTTCGTATCGATATTGATTGTGGGCATTGTCGGTGCGAGCTTTTGGTCGCTTTGTGGTGCCCCCCTGGTAGCCCGTACAAGCTCCTAATTATTGCGCTTTATTGCTACGACTGACCTCCACGGGGCCTTAAAAGGTTGTTAATTGTGCATAACTAAAAACGCTATCAATCAATGCTTTATTATTGATTGTTCCTGCCTACATCATTAAGACTACACGACGATATTTTGCATATTAAATCAATATTTATTTACCGCTATATTCATATGGCTGACACTGCGGATTATCATTATTATGCTTATTACATTCATACCGTTAATGAATAAATTTAGAGGGAATGTAGTCATAACACCATTAAAGTATATATTTCTATGTTTATGTAAACAACACCCTTAATACATTTGGAGATATATTCAAAGAGTACTTGCATTACTACTGTATATACTTAATTATATGTCCTGGCCGATAACGTGTAAATATTACTATTGTGTATATCGGGATTTCAATATAATTTCGAAATTGTCGATATATTTTGAATATCGAATGTGATAGTGGCTCGTTAATCAAATGCATGTGTGAAATAATTATTAAATTTTCTACCTTTAGTTGTAAAGATGTATATTTATCTGGTTCTTGTGTAGATATCTCTCCATCTATTCTTGCCCTGAGTTAAAGTCGTTTTAGATAAGATTTTATGCACTCACAAAGTTAATATACTTTATATGTCCTGATAAAATAGATTATGATAATTGCTTTATTTATTTTTGTAATATACAATTTTAATGTCCAATATGGCATTTTATGAAGTTTTATTAAATAAACTTTATGCCTCCTACGAGTCGTAAAAACATTTTTTTGCACTAATTAGTTTTATTGCCGCCGAGAATTTGATGCGCTATTAAAAGTCGCCGTTAAAAGTTTACTTAACTTAATTAAGCGAGCCCCCGCCTGAGACGTCGACGGGAAAAAAAGACATCTGTGCAGTTGCAGAGCTCATATAAGATACTGCAATATTATAAAACCTGATGAATCTCATTTGAATTCATTTTAGTTTAAAATATTTCTGCACTAAAATGTCTCTGGATGATAATCCAAAATCATCCAGAGATTTTATGCAGAAATATTTTAAACTAAAATGAATTCAAATGAGATTCATCAGGTTTTATAATATTGCAGTATCTTATATCAACCCTGAAACTGCACACATGTCTTTTTTTTCGTAATTATTTTCTCGTGTATGATTTTCTGGATCCTAATGTATATGTACACATTTATCATCTGTGATATGTGCCTGTTAGAATGAAAGTGGTGTAAGTCACTTTTGAATTGTTTTGATAATGAGAAGATTTTGCGTTTGGTACAGTATTTACTACAACATAAGTCAGATGTTACAGGATGAATACTGATCACAATACTTATCATATATAGAATATTTTTATAATAGATAAGTATTATGATCACTACTCATCCTGTAACATCTGGCTTATGTTGTAGTAAATCCTGATGAAGCTCTGAACCAAAGAGCGAAATTATCGATATTAAAAGAAGGAGTTCGTTACCCTAACTTTTGACATTATTTGTTTATATATCAAATGTAAATTAGTTCATCGTCAGCCATTTTTTAAAAATAATAATTTCCTATAAATACCATTTGTATGCTGCATCTTCATCTATAGCTAATTCACGTACTCCGAGCCCTGATGAAGTAGCTATGTAAGCTACGAAATATTGGCAAAAGGAAGTAAAGTATACTTCAAGTAAAATAGCGTTTTATTGCTGCACTACCCTATTAAACTAGAAACACATTATACTTATACAGCAAAATAAATATTTACTCTCTCTCTCTCTCTATATATATATATATATATATATATATATATATATATATATATATATTTATATATATAACATAAATTTTTATTTACGAATAAATTGATTATAAGTCTGTAACTGCGCACGTCCATGTACATAAAAATACCAAACCCAAAATCTTCTCTGTTTCAAAATAATTCAAATATATCTTACACCACTTTCATTCTCACAGGCTCATATACAGGATATTGATATAACTCTTGATATATTTAAAACTATTATAAATGCCTGTTGGCGAAAGCCCGTTAATTCAATCGTACAAAATGCTGCCAAAAAGCGAAAAATATATCAAAACGATAAAGCTTTGTTAATGAAAACACGTGTGTTGGGTGAATTGATTCGTTGCACAACGAACAAAAGACTCCAGCACAAAAACAAGTATCAATACATCAAACGTGACTGAAATGACCTCAACCGCTATCATTTTAATGATTTATACTTGACACAGTAGCGCGAATAACATGCGTTTTAAATTGGGGCGAGCGCTCTTTACCGTTTCGAGCACCATTAATTTCAATTATTGCGAGAGAGGTGTAGATTTGAATGATTTCGGTATGCAGTCCGATAAGTGTTCATGAGTTGTTATTGTGAAATAAATTTATCTATCCATAATAGTATGATGTATTAAAACTACTAGTATCATAAATTATACTAACCAGTACATTTTTGATATTTTGTCATACTTTTTCAGAGTTGTTCTTATATATTATGAGAAGAAATGCATTAATAATGAATATTTTTATATATAATATAACTCTACATTGCTTACGTAATATGCATTTATAACTTAATTCGAAATATAAGAAAATTCATCAAAAATCAAGTTTTAATGAAGTTAAAATTAACTTCATTAAATTTTTTTGGATGAATTTTCTTATATTTCAAATTAAGTTATAAATGCATATTACAGACATTGTTTGATTCAACACAATGACTCGAGGATCTTATATTATACGATTTCTTATTCGAAATAGGATTAAGTTTTTTAACAGTTTAAAACAAATTGAACTTTTTTAAACATTAATAATTATAACTTATATAATTAGAAATATACAAAGAATATTTAAATAACGACAAAGAAAAAAAGACAAGAATTAGAGACAAGAACAATACAGTAGCAGATACAGAGTATCAAGGAACAAGAACTACTAAAAATAATAAGGGAATTAAAAATAGGAAAAGGACCAGGTCAAAACCAGATTACAGCGGAAATGATCAAGCACCTGGGCCCGGTAGTTAAGGCGAATCTCGGAAAATGAAATACAGTTCAATGTTGACCTAATCGCGCGGTCTTTTCTAGTCAACATTTTATAATTTTCTGAAAATATGTTTGGATATTTCTCCAATCTAAGGATGATTTGATACTTTGTTAGGACGAAAAAGTTAATTTATTGTCTCGAAATAGTTGTAAAAAATATGCAAAAGTAGTCAATATTTGCATCAGAAAAGTATATATTTACTCCGATTTGTAATCAAAATTCAACAAAAATTCCTCTAAGAGATTGCAGTTTCATATTTCAAGTTTTGATAAATACAATCTGATAATGCTAAAGTACAGTAGTATAGTTTATAGACATCCGCGCAATTATCAAAAAATGCTTCATTATTTCGAAATAAATTTATTTCTCGGTGCGCACCTCTCCAGTTTTCCCTGGGGCCACGGTTTATACACTCCGGAAAAGAAGTAGCAGCAGTTACGACAGTCTCACAACGCGTTTTTGAATAGATTTTCAGCTCGAATCCTGGAACGAGATTTTCGAAGATTCGCCTTAAAGAAAAACTAAGGAAACTACTGAACAGCATATGGAGCACAAATACCATACCAAAAGACTGCCAAACAGCACTAATCGTACCGATACACAAGAAAGGGGATAAGACGAAATGCTCAAGTTATAGAGGCATAACACTAATAAGTATAGGGATGGAAATATTAGAAAAGACAATAAACAAGAAAATAATAACAAGAATAGACCAGGCACTAGAAGAATCGCAATGCGGTTTTAGAAAAGGAAGATCCACACAGGACCACATCTTCACAATAAAACAAATCACAGAAAAAAGAACTAAAAATAATAAAAACACATATTTAGGATTCATAGATCTAGAAAAAGCGTTCGACATGATCCCAAGAAACAAATAATGGAAAATCCTGGAAGAGAGAGGTGTAGAAATAAAGACAGTCGAATTAATACTAAACATATATAGCAACAACACCCATGCAATAATACACAAGGGACACACATCAAGAACATTTAAGACAACCACAGGACTCAGACAAGGAGGCGGGATCAGTCCTACGTTATTTATCATATACATGGATGAAATAATGAAGAGCATGAAATCAGAAATCAAAAAAGCAAATATAGGGTACACAAACATGCAAGTGGTAACAATATCGGAAGGAGCATTTGCTGATGATGTAGTGATAGCAGAAAATGAAGCTAATCTGCAGCACAACCTGAGTGTATGGAACAGACATCTAGAAAAGTATAATATGAAAATGAATTATAACAAAAGAAAAGTGATGGTAATAGGAAACCGGAAAGAACAAATAAATATAAAGATAGAACAACACAAAATAGAGCAAGTAGAACAATTCAAATACCTAGAAGTAGCACTGACAGAAGACGGAAAAATGGAAGGTAACAGAATAAACAACACAGTTAAACATACCACGCATTGTGCAATATACTGACTAACAAAAAAGACACACTTGTTCTTTTCACGGTCTACTTCATCTATAGGACTAAATGCCTCGTACAACATTGACTTTCTGCCTTTGTGCATACCTTCCCTGTGTGAAGAGGGACATTGGCAAGTGTGAAGTATGAATGAGCAGGTTCAGGTCAGCATCAGACTGTTTCGTGATGCAAATCTGTTGAAACCGAGTCTACTATGAAGGTCTTGTTTTTAATTTTTTTTAAACTGGAAACGGAGCCAGCGTAACTACCCTATCCTTCCGATTCAACTTCAGATCTTAAAAATTGCCTTGTTCCAAACAGGTCTTCATAGTAGTAATGCTAATACTTACCGCTATATATTAGTTCTCTCCACAAGGAGCAGTAGCCTCTGCGCCAATTGACAGCAGATCGTGCATATCAAGGAATGGTGGGTGATTAAAAAAAAAGACCTTTATTTGGCATACCTCTCAAGAAATACACACATCCCCCAATACACAATGCTCATAACAACTAGAGCAACAAACTAAAAAGTAACACCACCAAAGTCGGTGATTTATAAATCACTAAATTTCTTGATGTCTAGATTATCCTTAGCAACGCTCCGTGGTCTTTGCGCGAACTTCACTGAACACATCCATCTGCTCATTGATACTTTGGAGACACAGCATTCCGACAATCCATCCCATCTAGAAAGTATACTGTCACTGGCACTAGGACCAAGAGTCAGCCCAACCTAGCAGTATTCAGGATTGGGAATACACCAAAACGTTGCATAATTGAAACATTTTCGCGTTCCCCACGATTTCACCCACCCTAACTCTAGGCTGGACTTGTTCTATGGTCATGTCCGACCAGATGTCTGACCAGAATTTATCTGTTCGGCGAATAGTGAATTGGAATTTTACAAGATCCTTCATGTATTTCCATTTGACCATATCTTTGTAGCACAAGTGTGCAATCTTGGCGTAGTTGAAATGGCCCGCTGCATGAAAGTCTGGTATCATTTCTCTGACTGAATCAAGGTGGAGGGTCGACGCCTTCGGCTCGGATAAAATTCTTCAAATATTGGATCCACAGTGTAGCTGTTGGCCCTCCATCGTCAATTTGATTCAGCACTTGTGCAAATTTAGCAGCCGCGGGGAGTTCTTTCTACCGCAGGAGCTTCGGCTGGAAAGGGCTCTCATATTGACCTGAGGATAGAAACGCCTATGTCGTTATTTTGGGCTGCCTCCCCTCACAATATTTTTAGTTAGTTTACCTGAAGGATGCTGTGTGGAAAGTTCCTCCAAAATTCATCATCGGATGTTTCCTACTAAAACTGGTTAAACAGCTAAATGTGGCTTGTGGGGGTGAAACGGAGAAGAGGACAGCTTGACACAGCATATTTATATTGAAAGCCATTGTATTATTCTGTTAAGAAACTACCCATATTATTGTGACAGAAATATTATGTCTGATTTATTACACTTTCTCCAGCTATTACTGGGAAAACATCACTCATCCTGGGGCATTATGGTCAACATGATGCAGGGTGTGTACGTATTTATGTTCAAGACCTTCCTCATAATACTACTGGCCGAAAGCAGAAATATTATTATTATTATTAGTATATATTATCTAGTTGCCTTTTACCTTTCAGTGTAGGCTATTACATTTACATTACTTAACAATTATTGTTGTTGTTTATACATTTGTAAATTCTGTCCACTCTTTTCTGTTTTTCGCCATTTATCTTGCTTGTAAACTGTCTTACCTTTCTTGATTATTATTTCCTCTATTATGTTGTCCCACTCTTTTCTTGGTCTACCTCTTCTTCTTTTATTTCCAGTTCTTGCTTCCCATACCTGTTTTGTTTGATTCTTTTTGTCCATTCTAATTAAATGTCCCCACCAGTTTAGTTGTTTCTTTTCTATATACTTTTCTATAGCTTCAATTCCCAATTCTTTTCTGATGTCATCATTTCTTATTCTGTCTCTTCTCGTAACTTGTTTTACTCCTCTGAGATATTACATTTCCATTCCCTGTATTCTACTTTTGTCCCTCTTCGTTAGTTTCCACGTCTTGCTCCCATTTTAGTATAGATCTATATATGCTTTTATATATATTTATTTTTGTCCTTCTGCTGTTCTCTTTTTTGTTAATCAGTATATTACACAATGCGTAGTATGATTTAACTGTGTTGTTTATTCTGTTACTAAGTTCATCTTCCATTTTTTCGTCTTCTGTCAGTGCTACTCCTAGGCATTTGAATTGTTCTATTTGCTCTATTTAGTGTTGTTTTATCTTTATATTTATTTGTTCGTTCCAGTTTCCTATTACCATCAGTTTTGTTTTGTTATAATTCATTTTCATATTATACTTTTCTAGATGTCTGTTCCATACACTCAGGTTGTGCTGCAGATTATCTTCATTTTCTGCTATCACTATGATATCATAAGCCAATGCCAATTCCGATATTTTTACTACTTGCATGTTTTTGTACCCTATATTTGCTTTTTTGATTTCTGGTTTCATGCTCTTCATTATTTCATCCATGTATAGTCCAGAGTCCAGTGGTTGTCTTAAAGGTTCTTGATGTTTGTCCCTTGTGTATTATTGCATGGGTGTTGTTGTTATATATGTTTTGTATTGATTCGACTGTATTTCTTTTTACACCTCTCTCTTCCAGGATTTTCCATAATTTATTTCTTGGGATCATGTCGAACGCTTTTTCTAGGTCTATGAATCCTAAATATGTGTTTTTATTATTTGTAGTATTAGATGGTATCCTGTGTGGATCTTCCTTTCCTAAAACCGCATTGCCGATTCTTCTAGTGTCTGGTCTATTCATGCTATTATTCTCTTGTTTATTGTCTTTTTTAATATTTTCATCCCTATTATTATTAGTATTATTATTTATTGAAATAGCAGTTTTATCATATGTTGGTTATATGAAGGGCTAATAACAGAAAGATGTCTATCAGATGTCACCTCAAAATCGAAAGAAACGCCGATATTTGCAATCTGGAATAGTATAGAAGATTTTATTGTGAAAATAGGACTAAAATTGATAAAAACTGAATGAAGAACCCTATTCAGCACATGTTGTTTGAAAAAAAAAATGCAAGCATTTGATAGGTCTGCCTTAAAAACGAATTTAATCCCTTTATATTTTCTTTATTCCGTCATCTATAGTTAAAAACAGACTGAGCTTCTGCTAACGGCTCAATCCCCGAAAACTGTGTACAATTAAATCTTAATTAAAGTCGCCGGGAATCGTACAATTGCGCCCCGCCGAAATATTCTCATAAGGAAAATTGCGGCGCGCTTTCCCCGGCGCCGTTTGGCCGCTTTTAATTCCACGTTATTTAAAATTCATCGCTCCCAGGGGCGGCGCAGGATTACAATCGGCTGCACCGCGATAACAATAATTCCATTCCGCCTAATTATTTCCGAGCAATTAGAATCCGACCGGTACTAATCAAAATTAAATCAAATTAATTCTATTCAGGCACGTAAATGAAAACTTTTGCAGTTCTAGCTCAAATATTCATTCGAAATTGAATCGTATAGATAATATTAATTTATTCATTCTGATGTAACGTAAATGAGGTATGTTTTTTGAATGCATTAAAAACTTCTTGTGGCGTCGAAAAACGTTGTCCACGTATAGTCCACCCGGCAAATCAAAAAAGGGGGTTACCTATAAAATTCTGAAGTTAATGAACCTGTGGACAAAAATGGACCATCATGAATATTGATCAGGGTTGGTATGGGGTGTGGAATCTGAGTTTTCGACCTCGAGGGACCTGTGGAAACTAGGGAGGGGCAAAAAAAACTCGACATTTTCGAGTGTTTTGCTTATATCTTCTAAACCATGTATGTAACGCATATATATATATATATATATATATATATATATATATATATATATATATATATATATATATATATATATTCAGATAGTTTGGCATATAAGCCGAAAAGAATGAGTCGTATGGTGTTAATGAATATTGATATACTAATACACTACAGTTCCACCGTATTCGATACATTAATACTATATTATAGGTACATTCCAGCTGTATCACATACATACTATTTCCATATACATTAGTTTCATTTATCAAATTCAGTCCAGTTGTAAATAAACAACCAGATTTTCTCCATTTCTATTTATAGTGCAGCAGGATCGCATTGATTCCTGCTATTGCGCACAAACATGTAAATAAATAAAGACAATAGATTAAATCTAATGTTAGCCTAATTTGCGCGCATTTATCTCATTTTATATTCATGCTGCAGCGAGATTATTGCTTATGGGCTCAGCTTAGAGAGAGCATTCAGCCGATTGCAATTATATTACAATGCAGCTGCAATCAGCCCACACGTCATTACAGCCTCTGATATTCTAATTGCACATCCATGGTTTCCATGGAGTAATTTTGGTTGGAATAGTTCGATTTTTGTTATGTGTGTATCGGACAGGCGGAAGTAGTCCTGAGAGGATTTGCGGGTTTGCCTTTTTTTCGTGGAAAGCGCGCGCCTGGGATCTCGCGCTTAATCCTATTTCCATTTAAGAGGATTGTAAAATGATCATTTCGCAGCCGTACTACAAGAAACCGGTCCCTTTAGAGATGATTTTGATTCGTAGATATTTGTGCGTCGTTTAATTGATAAATATGGGCTGGTTAAATCTATAGAATTTAGGTAATTTTGTGTGCTAAAGCCGTGTCATGATTTATGGGAAGGGACAGAATTGGAATAGCTCCTATGAAGATTTATGGGATATTATTTGACGCCACTCAATATATTGCCTGCATGCAGATAGGGGGATATAGTTGCATATTTTTGTAATATACTTTTTATCCATTGGTCGTGTACAATGTATTTATGGATGATTTATGACCCCCTTCATGCCGTTCGACATGTTTGCTGTTACATATTAAAATTTCGATACGGACTGAATAATAATTTTTGACACTGCAAACAGCAACTAATTTCCGATATAATACACTTTGTAAATACAATATATTTATTTCTATATTTGCATTTTAAATGGTTTATTAACTTATTTTTATTTATTTATTCTATATCCTAAAGCATTTTCTACTCGTTCAGTGTTTTCCATGTTCTTCTTGTTTCTTATTATATTTCTTGTATTAATATGGCTAGCCTACACCGAAAGGTAAAAGGCAATTGATTATATATATATATATATATATATATATATATATATATATATATATATATATATATATATATATATTAATATGGATATTTGGCTTTTTGATTTAGAGCTTCATCGGGATACTTTTTTTTTAATAAGATGCTCATCCAATCAGTGATTTTCTATTTAATTAATGCTAAATGTTCTATACTTTTAGTGATTTAACAATCATATATTGCATGAAAAACAAGATTCAATCTGTGCGCATCGAAATGAAATCAGCAAATCTGTTTTATTTATGAAAATTGCCGTAATATCACCGGAAGAGCTTAAACGAGATCATCGAAACAACAAAACATAATCCAGCCCCATTTCGTTTTAATCAAATTTGATAAAAACATCCGCCCCACCCCATCCGGCAAATTAGTTCCGTCCCGAACTGCTGCTGCTGCTCTGTTTAGGACAATCCTCCCCCCAAAACGCATCGGACGGAATGAATTCCGGAATCATAAAACTTTTCATCTGGAAGCAATAAAATTTCAAATTAAGCACGGGGTGCGTCCCGGCCCAATCTATTCAATTATCTCCGGCCGTCCGTCAGGATCGCGCCAGCTAATTTTTCAGGGGGTTTCCGGTTATAATATTTCGCGAGGCAGATGATTATGGTTATAATTTATGCGGGACGGCGACGACAGTCTTAATTTACACATGAGCCGCCCGATGTTTATGTACGCGACGAAAAATTATTTACCGAACGTTTCGTCGCCGTTAAAATAAATTAAGGGACTGTTTCCAATTTATGTCCGCGTAAATAAAGTCGGAATGGTCAGAGTTTAAATAAAAATGAGGGGTTCAAACCAGGAAACGGCTGGTTTAGACACATTGCATCTTGATACGTGTTATAAGTAAGTAGACACGTGTGTTAGTTATTTACAAATATTTATAAGATATAAATGAATGAAAATGAATATGAATCAAAAGATAAATGCAAATAATTATATTTCGAATAATATTTTGTATTTGTAAGTATTTAATTTATTGAATTAATTATATGCTTTAAAATATTTGTTAATTATGAATTAATTGTTTAATAGCATTTGCTTTGTCAAACCTTTTCACGTTTAATTCATAAAATTCTCAGTCCTCAAACTATTTTTGAAATGAAAGTAAGATTGTTATTACTTTCCGAATACAGACATTACAAACATTTATAAAATATAAATTAATACATTCATTATTATTCGAAAGATAAATGCAAGTAACTATATTTCGAATAATATTTTGTATTTGTAAGTATTTAATTTATTGAATTATTTATATGCTTTAACATATTTGTTAATTGTGAGTTCATTGTTTAATAGAATTTGATTTGTTAAACCTTTTCGCGTTTAATTCATAAAATTCTCAATCCTCAAACTATTTTTGAAATCAAAGTAACAATATTATTTACTTTCCGAATACAGCAGTTTATATAGGCTATACTGCTGTATTCGGAAAGTAAATAATATTGTTTTGAGACTATTTTTTTTCTTTGCAAAATTGCGGGATAACGACTGTATAGATCCAGACCAAATTTGGAAATTCGGTTTGTTATCACTACAGAACGATCCGGTAGATTGTGTGCAAAAACTGGTAGTTTTTAACGAAAGTATTATTTATCTATAAGTTTCTAATGGTAATTTGTACAAAACAATTCACAATTGCATAATAAGTGGATAGTTTTATTATGCACAATCTATCTATGTGGGTGCGCAGTTAGAAGTCCTGGCCTGTAGATGTATCTAGCATGAATCTCGTGGACAATCCGAAACCACCACACCAGATATTAAAAAGCTTCTATCTGTATACCTGTATACTTACTAGCCCAAGGGCTTTTCCGCTGGAAAAAGAGAAGCTCGGAGGAGTGTAATAACTACAAATGTCTAAAACCTTTCACCGAATTGGATATATAAACGGACCTTTTTTGCTATGGGGGGGTTTGATGCACTACTGTTCCCTTCATTATTATGGTTGCTCCATCTAGCTGTTTGGACAGGGATGTCCCCCTTAGCCGTTTTGCTAATACGAGCACCCGTATATCCCGTATATATATATATATATATATATATATATATATATATATATATATATATAGGCGATAATATTTCCAGTTATCTGGTGCTGATCGCTGATCTACTAAAAAAAATGAATGGAAATAAGTCACATCAGAGACCCCTGATGTGTCAATTTTCCTGACATTCTTTAGTAGGTCGGGGAATGTCGAGCTTCAGGTGTCAAAGTAACCAGATGACAAAGTAACCAAACTTTCAACTGCTTTTTGCATCTGCCAAAATATATCGTAGGCTTCTACTATTTTAAATGTTACCGATGCCAAGATGAAAAGGTAAAGAAACATTTAGGAATCACTGATTTGTGATTTGAGTGCCTTTTCTGAGATTGGAAATATTATCGCCTCCTTCATCTCCCTTTTTGTGTTGTCTCGCCTGCCTTGGGCTTGTTGCTCAGCGCTGTCGCTGCCTGGCCCTCCTTCTCTCATCAAATCTCTTGTAGCCGAGGATTCGGCGAAGCAATACTACACCAGCTTCCGGGATGTTGCCGCTGAAACTCCCGGTGCCTTGACAGGAAGTTTCAACCGTTTCATGCTGACTTCTAATTCTCGGAGGTGGCCGACCCCCTCGTACAGCAAGCGCCCTGTTTCATCCTGACTCTCCTCCTCTGCCATTACGTAGAAACTGTATTTCTTCCTACGTTTCCAGACTCCTCCGCATGTGGTGAGTGTTTTATTACCCCGACTTTCCCGGGGGCGAACACCTGGTCATCCAGGACGATATAAATAGACCTGTGTACATTTCTGCTAACAAATTATATGGCGTGGCGTTTCGCAAATCCAGAATAGGTGCGCGTAAAATGTCTGCAGTTGGTTTATTGTTAAATATATCACTTCGTAAAAGTAACCAAACATTCAACAGCTTTTTGCATCCGCCAAAATATATCGTAGGCTTCTACTATTTTAAATGTTACCGATGCCAAGATGAAAAGGTGAAGAAACATTTAGGAATCACTGATTTGTGATTTGAGTGCATTTTCTGGTATTGCACACATTTCATTTTGTATTTCTTTGGCATTCAGAATAAGTTTATTTAACAGATAAACTGTGTAGCATTCAATGTTGATTAATTCAGTGCTTCCTCAGTGAGACACGTTATCGGACCATATTTTCCTTGGTTTTCCCATGGACCTTCGCTCTATTAGGGATTTTTATCCCTGTCCATCCTTTCTGTATGTTTGTTCTATCCTTCTTCTCTTTGGGGTACCCAATGGTTGATATCTGGGACACTACACGCCTCTATTATTTCGTCGTTTCGTGCTCAATCTTGTAATTTCTTGCCAGTCACTTAGCTATGATCTTCATTTCGGTGTGGTCTGCATTATCCTTTTTGTTCTAGTCTGTTAGTATACCGTGCATTAGGATTGGTCTTATGACGGATGTATATTCTACCTCTAACCTGTTTTGCGATACGTTTCTTGCACAATATTGAGTTCTTGAGACATCCAGCGACTCGGTTGGTCCTTAAGGTTTGTACTTAGACTTTATGGAAGACCTCTCCATACAGATAGGAACGGTTAATTAACTAAAGAAGCATACCTACTCTATAATGCTGCCATCCTGCTCGGGTTTGCATTTTCTCGGTTCTAACAAGATTACCATGCATTAGGTCTTCTTGGCAGATATCTTCATATTGAACTCTTTGGCCGCCTTATTTAACTACACGAGTTGCCGGTATTAATTGTAAAATTGTCATTAATAGAGTTGCGTCGTCAGCAAAGCTGATTATTTTCAGTTCATATTGGGTCATTTTGTAACCTGTCTTGG
This sequence comes from Lordithon lunulatus, assembly GCA_963942505.1. Lineage (NCBI taxonomy): Eukaryota > Metazoa > Arthropoda > Insecta > Coleoptera > Staphylinidae > Lordithon > Lordithon lunulatus. The sequence continues at coordinate 50,303,018 of OZ012672.1, read as the reverse complement.
TTATTACTCTTGCAATCATTTTCTCCATTACCATATTATTCAACAGAGCGCTCTTACCTTATACCTGTCCCAACCCTCATGGGCGTTAGAGTTTTGTTGCTTAAACTTTGAATGTGTTGTTCACATAGACGTCTTCTATGGTTTTGATTATAACCAATGGTATAAACATTTGTGTTATGTTATGACGTCTTGTAATCACACCCTCTCAAAATCATTTTATAAATCCACAAAGCACATGAATGCACGCATGATTTCTTGTTTATTTGTCTTGTCAGAATGCTCTTTTTTCATTCTTTTTTAATTATTTAATGTTTTAGAATCTTCTTCTTCTTTTGGTAGCCTCTCATTAAAGAAGGTTGGCGACAATCATGTGGTACTGTTCTTTATTTTGCACGCACTGAATCAGTGTAGCTACCTCGCGAGTGTTAAACCATTGCCTGAGGTTACGCGTTTTAGAATCAGGATACTTAATGTCACGAGCTGTTCGACTAGAAATGTTCCCATATGCATCAGGAACTCGTCGGGGATTCCGTTAAGGGGTTATATACCATTATTTTCTTCAAAAAAATCGATTTTTTATTGCTTTATCTGAAAGTAGAACTCTTTGAGAACATTTTACGAAATTTTCATGGAGATCCGAGCAATAGATCGAAAGTTACAGCGTTTCGAAGCGGGGTGCGATGATTCCTGGAACATCTACTCCATTCTCGACCATACAAATCGCGTATGTTTTGTGGCAAATCCCTTATAATCAGTTGTATACGAGCTTCCGAAGCGTTAGCATCGATTATCGAATTTTTTTCTCTGCTGCTTGTTTTGCCGTCTTTTCACAAAATCGGTACGAATTCCCGAAACAAAATTACACGCAAAACTCGATTATCTCGAAATGGTGTTTTCCAAAAGAGCGTTTGCTGTGATCGCGATTGCCGAAAAACTATTTGACCGATCTTCTTCATTTTTTTTTGAATTGTTTGTAATTAATGTTGTCAGTACTTGAACGATTCCTTTTTTGTGCATAAATTTTTATTATGCAAATACGAATTTTTTAATAAAATTTGTAGAGCTCAAACCATTGAGTTTTTGGGAATAACGTTCCCGTATGCTAAAAAACAAAATATTTATTTAAATAATCGTTCAAGTACTAGGAAGGTTTCTATACTAGTGAAATTTTTTGGGTTTTATGATTTCAATTGACCTGCATCACTTTCATGATGATCACCGCAAGCCTCATCAAAAAAAGAGCCACTGTACTGCCCGCTCCCGGTACCACCGTGGACAAGTGAAGATGGTGTAGGCGGGCTCGTACTTATCACTGCAGTGAAGGGACTTGGGTGTCCTGGTCTTCCCTCTCTTATATAAATAAATAAGTTTGAAATACTAGCTAACTATATAGATATGAAAAAGGCGTTCGATACGATATCAAAAGATAAACTTCTGGAAAAACTATCGGCAATTGGCATAAGAGGAAATTCACATTCAAACACAATTCAAACCTAATGGAGACATTCCTAACACACAGACTACAAACAACAAAAATAAACAAGTTGGAAAGTAAACCACTTCAAGCCCAATATGGAATACCACAAGGTACTCCAACAATGTACATTATATACACATTTTTGAACTAAACCTTAAAGGGAAACTGTAGGTATATGCAGATGATACTTGTATAGTATATACAGGGAAAAGGAAAAGGGAAAATAAAGTATTTTAATGTAAAACCAGTGTTTTCTTCAAACAAATCCACGGTCCACAATTAGAGAAGCTGGAATGCAGTACAATTTTATTTGATTTATTTAATATTGAAATTGGTTATAATATATGTGTGAGAATGTGTGTATTGTAGACTGCAACTATATGTGTGTATGCTTACATACAGCTGATTTAATTAAATCAATGTATACAGTTATTGCATCGTACATCGTGTACTCATATTGCAACGCTTTGGAGTTTGGTTATTACCGTTGGGGATTTCAGTTTTGCCCCGTAATAAATAATAAACATAACTTTATTGAAATAAGCACGGCATTAACTAGCTGTTTGGTACCCTCCGGCTGCTTTGTAACTATGTCTTAATTACGTAAATTGAAGCGAAGTAAACTCATACTGGTTAACAAATATATTGAAACACAAATAATAATAGTCGTGTGCAAGTGTTAAAAACATATTATAAATAATAATAATATATATGTACAATAAATTCGCTTTATTAGATACATGAAGACTATCAAACTCATTTTGTCCCAATTAAGCGGTTGTCTCGCATATACGAAGTTAATCAAATGTCCCTGTTATTTATTTGATGTGATCGTTATTAGTAAAGAAAATAAATTATTTATATATATATATATATATATATATATATATATAAAACTACAAAAAATACAAAGACAACAGAAAAATAGTAAAAAACAAGGTTAGTATCGCAAAAACCAGGAAATGGGTTCGGAGAGACAATGGAAAAAAACGCAAGGGAAAACCAAAAGCTACTTTATAAAACCCTAAAAGATTGCAGGAAAGAAAAAAGGCAAGAAATGAGATACATACAAAACAAACAACGAAGAATGCTGAAGGAAAACGAAGAAATATTAGAAAGATGGAAAGAATATTTTGAAGAATTACTAACCTCAAATAACGACAAAGAACAAAAGACAAGAATTAGAGACAATAACAACACAGAAGCAGATACAGAGAGTATCAAGGAACAAGAACTACTAGAAATAATAACGGAATTAAAAATAGGAAATGCACCAGGACAAGACCAGATTACAGCGGAAATGATCCAGCAACTGGGCCCGGTAGGTAAAGAAAATCTACCGAAACTACTGAACAGCATATGGAGCAAAAATACCATACCAAAAGACTGGCAAACAGCACTAATCGTACCGATACACAAGAAAGGGGATAAGACGAAATGCTAAAATTATAGAGGCATAACACTAATAAGTATAGGGATGAAAATATTAGAAAAACAAAAACAAGAGAATAATAGCATGAATAGACCAGACGCTAGAAGAATCTCAATGCGGTTTTAGGAAATGAAGATCCACACAGGACAACATCTTCACAATAAAACAAATCACAGAAAAAAGAACTACAATTAATAAAAACACATGTTTAGGATTCATAGACCTAGAAGAAGCGTTCGACAAGATCCCAAGAAACAAATTATGGACAATCCTGGAAGAGAGACGTGTAGAAAGAAAGACAGTTGAATTAATACGAAACATATATACCAACAACACCCATGCAATAATACACAAGGGACAAACATCAAGAACATTTAAGACAACCACTGAGCTCAGACAAGGAGGCGGGCTCAGTCCTACGTTATTTAACATATACATGAGATGATGAAGAGCATGAAATATATATGACAACGAACACAAACAAGCAAGATTATGATACATTTTCTCATTTTCTTGCACTAAGCTTATTAAATGTACTTTTACACAAGAAAATGATATTTGTAATGAATATCCCAACTCCTTTTGGTGTATAAAATTATTTGTCTGTACCTATTTTATGTATATTTAAATTTTACAGCCGCTCTTTATTACAGGTAATATACATATCCTTTCACACCGAAAATACGCGAGGCTTTATTGTCCGTATAAAAATTATAAAAAATACACAAACATAAGCTTCCTGCGGGAAATTTTGATTAATAAATATGATTAAAATACGCCTCGTCGCGACACAATAATAATTCTCCCCGCTGCGATGTCTCTATCCGCGTTATTTATCGCCTTCATTCGGATTTTCGAAAACGGGAATTACTTATACGAATCGTACGCGCGTGTAATACATGCAGGTATTAATACGCGTGCATTTATCATAAAGGGCGAGGGGTTAGAACGAAAATTCCATCAGCCGCGTGCGTGAGACCGAAACGGCGCGCGCGATGACATCTTAATTAATATTCCGGCAGATCCGCTATCTGCGCGTTGTTGTGATCTTGCACGGCGCGTCGCCGTAGCTCGCGAATAAATCAACCGGTAATTGTAATTGCTTCCAAGCCAACTATTAATATGCGCCTGGCACTAACGTTTAAACGAAATGGACGGAAATTATTTTGCGAAGTTTAATTTACTGCGTGCACTCTGTCTGGGCTAAGCAACCCCCTTAGCTGCTTGCATGCAGCTTGTTTAAATCAACAGCTAATGAATCGTGTCAAAATCTGCATAATCCAATAAAGCATATTATAACAAAGAGGACGCGTGTTATTTATTAGATCATTAAAAAGTTCGTTTTGTGGAGCTACTAACATTATCAACTCATCAAAGTGCGAGAAATGTTGGTAGACTTAAGGCGAATCTTTGAAAATCTCGTTCGAGGATTCGAGCTGAAAATCTATTCGAAAAACGCGTTGTGAGACTGTCGGAACTGCTGCTACTTCTTTTGGGAAGTGTATAAACCGTGGCCCCAGGAAAAACTGGAGGGGTGCGTACCGAGAAATAAATTTATTTCGAAATAATGAAGCATTTTGTGATAATTGTGCAGATGTCTATAAACTATACTACTGTATGATTATCAGATTGTATTTATCAAAACTTGAAATATGAAACTGCAATCTCTAAAAGGCACCTTACATGGTCAATAATATTGTCAATCCTAGTACTGTCAATATTTGCTTCAATCCTCCTTTTATATTTATGAAGTAATTAATTATCTGGATAAAGATCAGTATTCTCTTCATTACATCATTACTCTACCCTACACGATCAGTAATACTGGCTATATTTTAGAGTAATGAATATTTTAAACATATTATTGTACAGTAATACTGTCATTATTCTAAAATATTGACAGTAATATTGATCGTGTAAGGTGCCTTTTAGAGCAATTTCTGTTGAATTTTGATTACAAATCGGAGTAAATATATACTTTTCTGATGCAAATATTGACTACTTTTGCATATTTTTTACAACTATTTCGAGACAAAAAATTAACTTTTTCGTCCTAACAAAGTATCAAATTATCCTTAGATTGGAGAAATATCCAAACATATTTTCAGAAAATTATAAAATGTTGACTAGAAAAGACCGCGCGATTAGGTCAACATTGAACCGTATTTCATTTTCCGAGATTCGCCTTAAGTTGCTTTCGTTTATGATTCGAGAGCTGGTCTGGCCTAGCTTTGCGGTACAATTCCCGAGCGATAAACGAAAGCGGCTAGCTACACTTGAACGAATGGTTTGTATGCAGTAGCCGGGAACAATTCAGAGCAGAGTCAATAAGATAAATATAGTCATGATGGTGTGTATATCAGAGGTATTTATTTACTTCTAGTTTTCGACATATATTTTGAATGAGTTTTTTTAATGCTATTCACGTTTAATTTATTTCTTCTTGTCTTCCGACTATCAGAGGTTGGATAGTCGAAGGACAAGAAGAAATAAATTAAACGTTAATAGCATTAAAAAAAGTCATTGAAAATACATGTCGAAAACTAGAAGCAAATAAATACCTCTGATATACGAGGCGATAAGTCGCCGAAGGCATGTTACGTCAGGGGGAAACTAATAAAGACGTGCCCCAGTTTAATTACTCGCATCTTGAAACTTCTTTCCGCTGTCTTCGTTCCTTAATGACAACGAGCGCAAAAAAATATAATTATATTCCTTCTCTCGGCGGCGGGGGGGCTGAACGCGCAAGCGGAACTTTGTGCGCACACAAAAGTAAAAGTAATCCGCGAGTTTGGACGAAAAGTTTACAGCCGTATCTACAAACGATATCTGTGTTTCAAAATAGCTAATCCGTGTTTGGAACAAGTTTCGGCGCTCACCCCTTGTCGCATTTACGCCAGCGACGACGGCTGCGGGATTTCCACCAAGTTTGCCGCATGCAACTTTTAATAAATACATCACCGCGTTGTTACCGACAATTACAATTATTTAATAAATGTAATGGTATGGTTGAAACTTTGCTATAAAATTATGTAACCGTAACTTTATTTATTAGCCCTAATTGGGACACAATATTGCAGTCCATGTCCACCATCATGATGATAACAGGCAATAAGAGACTCATTAATGCTTGTTATCATGTCTGATTCTAATGAATTCTATTCGAATGCTATTTTTTTTAATCTTATTAAATATTCACCATACTGAGTGTGCTACAACTATGCATATATGAATTATGTTTGAATTGAAAAGTCTAGACAAGTCTTCTTATTATTATTATTATCATTATTCTTCTTGGAATAGGCTTACAGCCTGTTTTTCCAGCTTTAAGAAGTTGCTTGTGATGTCGACACCCAGCTATCCCTCCATCTCTTTGGTGGTCTGCCTGGGGGCCTTTTAGAGTGTTGATTTCCGTCTCTGGCGATTTTTGCAATTCTGATATCTTTCATTCTGTTAATGTATTGGTTCCATTCTCGTCATCTCTGCCTCATCCACCTTACTATGTCTGTACGTCGCATATTTGTCTTATGTCTTGGTTTGGTATTCTGTCATGTAGCGTGTGTCCCGTGATACTTCGGAGCGTTCTGCCGTTGGGGTTATGCTCTTGGTTCTGCTGTTGTATGCTCCAGATTCTGCGGCGTCTGCGACTATTGGTCTAACACATGATTTATATATTGGGGTCTTTGATTCCAGTTTCAGGAATGGGTTCTTCCATATTATGTCCCTTAAACACCCGGATATTCTAGATGCTTTATCGGTTTGGTTCTTTACCTCTGACGTCCTGTCTCGATGGGCGGTTATTTCTACCCCTAAGTGCCTAAAGGACATTACCTGTTCTATTGTTACGTCGTTAATGTTATCTTGTGGGCTCTTTTTTGCTACAACTAGTGTTTTTGTCTTCTGTGCCCCAATGAGCATATTGTAGCGTTTCGAGGTTAGGTAAAATTGATGTAGTAGCCTCTGTAGTTCATCCTCGTTCTCGGATATGATTACTGCGTCATTTGCGTAGCACAGTTTTGATATTTCTCCTTAACTAGTTCTGAATCCATGCCCCGTGTTTTTTACTTCTACTATTATTTTGTCTATAATTAGGTCGAAGAGTGTCGGGCTTAGTGAATCCCCCTGTCTTATTCTTGTTGAGATAGGCACTTCCTTGGACAAGCTGTTGTTAACAAGTAGTCTGGTCGTTGTATTGGTGTTCATGTTTTCAACGGTTCTAACGATTTCTTCCGGGGTATTGATCTGTCTCAATATGGTTGTAATGACATTTAGCCTCACTCGATCGAACGCTTTGGTTAAATCTATGAAGCACATATACGCCGGTTTCTCGTATTCTATTGATTTCTCTACTATTTGTCGGGTGACGAATATGGCATCTGTTGTGGACCGATTTTTTCGGAAGCCCTGTTGTTCTTCTCGCATGGGTATGCATTCTGAGATGATGTTGCAGATGAGTTTCGTGAGTAGTTTCATAACGGCACTCAGGAGAGTTATTCCTCTGTAATTTGCTGGTTGCTTTCTGTCGCCTTTTTTGAAGATAGAGATAGTGTCGCTTTTCTTCCAGTTAGTTGGTATGGTTGTTTCATTTAGGATTTTCTGGCAAAGGCTAGCCAGTTGTTCGCTTAGTAGTTTACCCTAATATTTTATCAGTTCGTTATTCAGTTCGTCGATACCTAGAGCTTTCCTGTTTTTTAGATCCTTGATGTATATTTCTACCAGTTCCTGGTTGATGCGGGTAGTTGTTTATGTCGTTGGTGGCGCTTCCTGATATTGTGTCTTATCCTCTTCGAACATTTGTTTCAAGTGGTTTATTCATACCTCTTCCGAAATAGGTTTTGTTGTTACGTATTCGTTGACTTCGCGTTTTCTTCGACGGATCATTACCCATATCTTCTTTTGGCTGCCGTAGAGATCATGTTCCATGTCCGCAGTGAAGCTTTCCCAGTATTCGGTCTTTATTCTTCGTATGTCTGCTTGTACTCTGTTCTTTGTATCCCTGTAACGTAGCCACTCTTCCAGCGTTCTGTTATTTAGGTACCTCAGGTAGGTTTCTCGTTTTTCTCTTGCCATTTTTGGCGTGAACCATGGTGTGTTGTGTTTCTTTGGGTTTTTGTTTATCCTCATTCTGCCTAGTGCTTCATTGGCGGCTTTCTCGATGTGCGATTTTACTTTTTTCCAACTGGTTTCCACGTCGTCCTTGTCCAGAATTGGCTGTTCTCTGATCTTTAGCGTTAATCTTTTTTCGTACAAATCCTTCACGGTGGGGTCACTAATGGATTCGATGTTCATTTTGTCTACGTAGATAGGTGGTAGCTTCTTTTTCAATTGTGTTGTGAGTCAAAGTTTTGTCATGACTTTTGGTGATCTGATCCAACGTTCACTGACGTTATAAATAAATGAAAATAATTGAATCATAGAAAGTAATGGATAAAAGTGTAGTGCAGAGTTTAAGTCGTTTGAAATAATGAACGGGCATAGTTTAGTTGGTAGGGGACAACCGCCCACCCCGCCTGGCTTGCATAATTTTTTCAATGGATATTAGATGTTTTATATTGTTTAAACTATTCCAAGAAGTGGGTTATCCTATGGAAAAAACTATGCGAACAAAGGTGTGGTGGGCGGGTGCCCCCTACCAACCAAACTACACCCGTCCACTATTACAAACGATTAAACTCTGCACTACACTGTTATCCATTACTTTCTATGATTCAATTATTTTCATTTATTTATTTTCACTTAATTCATAAAAATATGTGAGAAACAATTTAGTGCATAGTTCAAGTCGTTAACTATGTTTTCTATGCCTGTCTACTATTTCAAACGACATGAACTATAAATTACATTGTTTCTCACTTTTTTTTTTACGAATTAGGCGTAAATTAACAAATGGAATTAATTGAATAGAATATAAATTAATGAATAACAGTGTAGTGTAGAGTTCAAGGCATTTGAAATAATGGACGGGCGTAGTTTGGTTGGTAGGGACCGCCCGCCCACCCCACCTTCGCTCGCATAGTTTTTTCAATGGATACAGATGTTTTATATTGTTTAAACCATTTCAGGAAGAGTGTTATCCTGTGAAAAAACTATGCGAGCAAAGGTGGGGTGGGCGGGTATCCCATACCAATCAAACTACGCCTGTCCATTATTTCAAATGACTTGAACTCTACACTACACTGTTATTCATTAATTTATATTCTATTCAATTAATTCCATTTGTTAATTTACGCCTAATTCGTAAAAAAAGTGAGAAACAATGTAATTTATAGTTCAAGTCGTTTGAAATAGTAGACAGGCATAGAAAACTTAGTTAACGACTTGAACTATGCACTACATTGTTTCTCACATATTTTTATGAATTAAGCGAAAATAAATAAATGAAAATAATTTAATCATAGAAAGTAATGGATAACAGTGTAGTGCAGAGTTTAATCGTTTGTAATAGTGGACGGGTGTAGTTTGGTTGGTAGGGGACACCCGCCCACCCCACCTTTGCTCGCATAGTTTTTTCCATAGGATAAGACACTTCTTGGAATAGTTTAAACAATATAAAACATCTATATCCCTTGAAAAAATTATGCAAGCCAGGTGGGGTGGGCGGGTGACCCCTACCAACTAAACTATGCCCGTTCATTATTTCAAATTACTTGAACTCTACACAACACTGTTATCAATTACTTTTTATGTTTAAAACAATTACATTAATTGATTTAGGTTTCATTTGCAAAATAAATACGGGAAACAATGTAGTACAGAGTAGATGTCTTTTGAAACTATGACCCGGCATAATTTGGTTGGTCTTGCTACTGTACAGGGCAGTAGTTTGATCATCTGCAGATAAATATGGAGAACGAAAAGAGCAATGAAAGTAATAACAATTAAATTAAATAAAAGATAAAACTAGAATAGGCAAACCAAGCAGAAAATTGAAATAATCAGTATTGGAAGACAAATAAAGAGAAAGGCACTTTATAACTTATAACAGATCGCCAGAAATATAGTAGAATTCAAGAGGATAACCAAGCAATGGCCCTAGAAAACTGTAATATGTTTTAATATAATACAATTACACAGGTCAATGGGTAAATACGTAGTATGTCTGTGAGAGTTCATAACTCTTTGTGGACACATTTTCACGAATAAGCTTTCACAGTTTTTTAGAGGTTTTCTGTTAAAGGAATTTTTTTGCTTCAAAATGTGTATTGTAATATATATATATATATATATATATATATATATATATATATATTGTTTCAGTTTAAAAAAAAATGTTGGTTCGTTATTTTGTAATGTTTGAAAAAATTTGAAAAACATGATAATCGTTTATAGTCAATATTTCTAAAAAAAAAACACTAGCAACATATATTATTTTTATTATTATCTTAAACTAGATAAATCAGGCTATTCAAAAATGTATAGCACTTTATTTTATCTACTGAGAAACAAATCTTACAGGTCACTGAAAAACAGTGATTAATTGCTTTCAGGTGAATGAATTTCTTCGATTAAAATATTAATAATATTAATAATTTAATGATATTAGTTGCTATTTTTAGATAAGGGAATACTATATTTTTTAAATATGGACCACGAGCAATTTGTTTGAAACAAATTGCTCGCCGTCGGTTTAAATGTAACCAATATATCAACATTTGCCGTTGCAAAAATAAACACCATACGTACACTCTATTTCTATATTATTTACTTTTGTTGATTGAATAACCTATCAATACTACCAGTGATTAAATCTGTTCAACGTGTAATATTTTTAAAATTCCGGTTTCGCCCATTGAAGTCAACAAATCGAATCGGGAAACTCACATATTTGCGTATCGTTCCCAATTTCAAATAGGACGAATGACACAAAAAATATACGCGGCCGTGTTTATTCTTTTTGGTCCAGAATTAATTTGGTATGCGCACGTGATTTGGAAGTTAGTATTAAACTTGTTTCGGGAATTAGTGCACATGCATATAGTTTATTACCTAAACAGCGGATTGAAAATTTTTCCATAATACAGCACAAATAAAAAAAATATTTGTAGACTATTATTCATAAGAGGCGTTTTCGTTTAACATGGTTTAGGATTGTTAATCGCCCCCGTGGCGTGTAGTCTAGCTCAATCCTTGCGGTCGTGCGACGTCGGTTGTAAGCGCCGAGGTAGAATTGTGCGCATCGGATGCGGCATATAATATAAGAACAAGAGACAATAAGCTCGTACCAGCCCAGAGTGAAAATGGCAAAGATATTATTAGTCACAGATTCTGTCTGCAATTTCTTTATTGTACCTTATGGTTTGCTGTAGTCTAATTACACACTTTTGTAGAAATATAATGAAAACTAAAAATTAGTGATGATCACCTCCTTCTTAAGGCGAATCTTCGAAAATGTCGTTCTAGGATTCCAGCTGAAAATCTATCCCAAAAACGCATAGTGAGATTAACGAAACTGCTTCTACTTTTTTGCGGAGTATACAAGCCGTCGCCCCAGGAAAAATCGGAGGGGTGTGCACCGAGAAATAAATTTATTTCGAAATAATGGAGCGTTTTATGATAAATTGCGGAAAACTTGAAATATGAAACTACAATCTCTTGGAGAAATTTTGATTACAAATCGGAGTAAATATATACTTTTCTGAAGCAAATATTGACTACTTTTGCATATTTTTTTACAACTATTTCGAGACAAAAAATTAACATGTTTGTCCTAACAAAGTATCAAATCATCCTTAGACTTGTGAAATATCCAAAAATATTTTCAGAAAATTATAAACTGTTGACTAGAAAAGTCCGCGCGATTAGGTCAATATTGAACCGTGTTTCGTCTTCCGAGATTCGCCTTAATCTGTCGTATTTACCTTAACTTCACAGAAAACCCCTGAAAAACGAAACTCAAATCGATGACAATGTAAAAATTAGTGATGATTCGTTTTCTTCTTATTGTGCCATATTCGTATTCCGAATGTTGGCGATCATCACCAACATTCGGAATACGAATTTAGTTTGGTTTTTCAGGGGTTTTCTGTGAAGTTAATGTAAATATTGAGTGATGAAACTCCCCTGAGCTTCTCCCTTCGCCGGAGGGAGAGCTGATAGCCCTATAAAGAAAGACATTTTGTGTAGCATATAATCATCTATGAGAATGAAGTAAATATGTATTTATCAAACAATCGTCCTATAGTAAAAGTTAATTTTGAATTTTTTAAAAGAAGCATTTATTTTTAAGTTTTATTATTTATTTTTTAAGAGTTAAAATTAAATAGTGTTGATTTGTAGTTTAAAAATTAATAGAGTTTTTTTGTGTTTGTAATTTGATACCATGTTCCTGCATGTTAGTGAGAAATACATATAATTTAGTTTTTAAACATTAAAATGCTTTATGCGACTAGTAATAAATAAAATTTCATATAATAAATTTGTGATTCTCCTGCAATGCTCATTCTTGCAGCAGGTCAGGTTTAAATTCTATTCTTATAAATATTAAATTAGCGTGTAGAGGCCGTGCACGGCCGTATAAATAATAAAGACATAAAATCCCAAGCAACAATGTGGGGAATATTTTGAATAGATAAGCCATAAAGCATGGAACCGTACGGCCCCCGGAGCCAGTCGTGAAGCCATTGTTAATGAACGTCTTGGTGTGGTCCTCCCCCGCGCAGCGACTCCTCGCGTAGGAGCCGCCGGATTAGTATTTGTTAATTACTACCAATCAATTACGACTATACAGATTAATTCAGGTGTTATGTGGCTTGTACGACGAAGTGTCTATTATTATCCGAGCGCTCGCGCGGTAATCACTTATTAATTAACCGCCAACTAATATAATTCCAATTAGAACAAGAGCGGCGGCAAACTAGATACCCATTGTCAACGATAATGTGAGCCTGATTAAAACTACTTTCTCAACTAAAACTCGGTTTCGATCATGATCGCTTTCGCTTAGAAAACCCACCATTAACCTCAACCTTCGTCGTCGATATCAGCTCGCGGCGGTCAGTTTCCGAACGAACGACGCAGCAGATTCACGAACTGCGACAATTTAACGAGCGACAATTACGCGAAAATCCACAATAAAATGCGAGTCTTCATTAAATTCAGTGTTAAATTCTAACGGCAACAATGGGCCGCACATGCATTATTCAATATTGTTTTATTGAAAAGTCGTGCCGATTTTCCCTTGCGGGCTTCTCACGAATTTGCAGCGCATATGGCTATCAGAATCTATAATGGAGAACTATGTGAAGTTGTTACTGTTAATGGACTCTATTATTTACATATTATTCTAATAATATGTCGTTTCCTGTGTTGCAATCGCTACTATATTGTCACTGTTAGTACTAATAAGGAAAGAAGTTTCTCTTATTATAAGTAATATGTTTAAATCATCTGGAAGATAAGCTACTAGCACCATAATTTGTTATCTGAATGACTAAAGTGAAAGGGGTTTAAGTTTAATTAAAATTAATTATGTTTAAAAGGTTATAAATCCACTCGGAAGGGGTTTACTAGTTCTGGATAGTTCTGGATAGTTGGCTGGAGGGTATCTACAGACACTTAGGCCTCAAAATAGGCCCATTGTGAAACCTCCCTTTAAGGCTGCTCACTCGTCCCACCAGTCAATTTTGCGTGCAAGCTGCAAAACTCTGGCGGGTGAGGAGCTGCCAATGCTGACCATACTATGCCAGCACTCCCCTAGTATTAGATGCCTAGTGTTTACTAGAGCTGGACAGAAGCATATTGCATACACTGCTGTTTCTAGTTCTCATTGCACCCTCTACATAACGGGCTGTCCACCAGACCCATCGTGTGTAGGTGTTTGTTTAGCCGGCAGTGGCCAGTTAGGATGTTGGTCAATAATTTCAGATTAGTCCTAGATAAGTTAAGGCGGGTCGTGGTTGCACAGGGGTTTACTAAGTATGTACTGTAAGTTAAGTTAAGCGAGGACAACAAATTACAAATCATATCATAACTATTATTTATTGAGATGGTGAACCCAGTATAACTATCTCAATAAGTAATAGTTCTGTCCAAGAAAGTACTCAACTGCAATAAAATTAAATGTTACCAGTCTACAATCCACCTAACTAAAATAACTATACTAATTAGTTTTTGTGAAATATTTTTTTCATCATCTTCATCACCAATATTCGTTCAATCGTATTCAATTTTATCTGCATTACGACATACTTATCAACCATAGAGATATAATAATAAGAACATATTATTTTCTGATGTAAGCACGTGTGGCGTACGCATTGGGCATGTGACAGAGCACGTGCATAACTTGTCGGGCACACATGCACTGCCACCAAAGCGTAACGATGCCAGGACGATGCCTTCCGTAATATTCCTGTTTCCGATTCGACGCTTTGAAGTCCCGATTAGTCTGGCGTCTCTGGTGTATTGCGATCGGCGGCTAATTTGCCGTCCCCCGAAACTATGCAGCAGCCAGCAGACCACTGATAATGCCGTTTGGTTTGTTTAATTAATCCCTTGCCGTCATGGAAGGCATTGTGGAATGCCAGCGCGGAAATTAAACCTCCAGGGCGAATCGGCGAGTGTCTTCGCATAAATGTTGATTTGAATGCAATCAGGAATGGTGAACTGCATTGAGTTTAATGCATGAGAAAAATTAAACAAAAATACTGTTTTCTCGATTCCTAATGTTTGGAGTTTGTTCGATTTTAAGTCGATATGTGTCCAGCTCAGTTCATATAGCCAACAATCAGTTTGGACACCTGCGTGGTGTATCCCGTCTTCTCAACGTAATTACTTTATTTCCATTTTAATTCAATTTAAAATACCCTTTTTTTTCTATCAAGTTCGTATGAAAACTGATTTGGCATCAATGTTTCATTAAATGTCTGAATAGCCAAAAATCCGACACTTTTTTGAGGTGCCATATTAAGGTCGTTTTAGACAAAATAATTTCTTGACTCAAAAGTTAGTTAAGATGCGAGACAATCAAATTTTCTCGTATCATACAGCAAATTATTTGAAATATTGAATTGGATGGAAGATCGAATGGAAACATATAACGCCTTCTATTTGTCAAGAACAAATTGTATGGGAGGAGGATATATGAATTAATTTCTAAGACAAAATTTGAGCTAAGAAATTGTTTTGTCTAAAACGACCTTTAAGGACAGAAGATTTGTTTAACTAATATATTCTACAGCATCCTGCAAGTGAAATGAACGAATTTATATACACCCTGCATATAAGTTGTTCTAAAATAAAAATAAAAAAATATCATTATAGTTTTCATGGCTTCAAAAACTTTTATTAATTAAATTATATAACATTAAAAACTATACACTATTTGTTAAGTGTATTGCAATTAAATTTCATGATTTACTTAATTAATAATATTAAATTATTACAATCCCTCTTAAAATAATTTACTCTTGACAAATTTAATAAACTTACATGCTTGAACTAGTTCCGTGCGGTTAATGAGGTGCGAGTCGTCGAAATAATTTTAAATAAATTTGCATTGCATTATGTCGCCGCGTTCTCCGCGTCTTCTCCCAAAACCTGGAGCAAACAATTATATCGTGCCGTCCGACGTTCAAGGAACGTTAGTCAATCCCGGGACTGGCTCCAGTTATTCACGGAGGCCGAATGGATGTTACCAAGTTACGAACAATGCAGATTTAAGAGCTTTGTGTAGATGTCGGCAATATCATTTCCGGTGATATCCGCGCCACTACACACAGGGGAAAATTGAAATTGAGATATTGCATTAAAATACATTTTGAATTGTTTACTCATATCTTGACAAATTCATTCTCTACCAAACACATTCTAAAATAATTAAACAACCTTATATATACCTAAAAGCTACATTCTACATAAAACAATTATTGCTATGTCTGAAGTATGGAGCAAACAGGATACGATAGACAAGGACATTATAATAAAATCTGCACAAGGAATTCTTTTACAAACTATAAAATACACAGGGGTTGCGCAGTGGTCGGAATTACCGCGTCTTCGCCGTCACCGGTTCGAGTCCTTTTCAGCTTTGAACATGGGTCCATTCATTTATGGTGGTGTGTTTAACTATAAGCTGTTATCGTTTATCACTGTCTGCTGCTCCGGGCTTATTGTCGCTTGCGCTATTTGTCTTGAAAGCTGCTCCCGATGTGCACAATTCCACCTCGTACAGCTTACAACCGGCGCACGACCGCAATGGGGCGACTAGTAATGTTAAACGAAAGCACCTATAGTGTTAGTGTATTGTTATAAGAAGCTTGTACCCCGCATCCATTACCATGATCCCCCTATAGAGTACCGTCTCAGATCTGAAAAATGAAGACACATTAACTGGTATGGATTGTGCAATGAGAGCGAAAGAATGGATGCAGATTAGTAAGGTATAGGTGTATATCTTTCTATTCTGAATCCATCCTTTCGCTCTCATTGCACAATCCAAACTAGTTAATGTGTCTTCATTTAAATAATACTCCATGACTCAAATCTCCCTTGGTCCTCTATGTTCTAATCATCAATATACATACCAGTTACTTATAGAAAATCAATATACACACCAGTTACCTATAGAAAAGACGAACAGCAGCTATATTTCTAGACTTAAATAAAGCTTTCGATAGTGTAGGGCTCGTTGAATTTGTATCATGGGCAGGGCTAAACCAACACGGGCAATAATCCTGCTTTTATTATGGTCAATAATCCTACTTTTATTCTTCTCTTCTTCTTTTCGGAAGCCATGTGGCTTGTTTTGACCAAACTCTTATCCCGGGTGTTACTCCTGTGATATAGATAACCTTCCAGCTCTTCGGTGGCCTGCCGAGAGGGCGTTTGGTGTATGTTTTACCGTCTCGGACTATCTTGGCGATTCTTTCGTCCTGCATGCGTGTTACATGCTCGTTCCACTGTCTTCATCTGCTCCGCGCCCATCTTATAATATCCGGTGTGTTGCATTGTTCCCGTATTCCCTTGTTTGTTTTTCGATCTGCAAGTGAGTAGCCAGTGATGGATCTGAGGGTATTCATCTCTGCGCTTCTTAGCCGACGTTTTGTCTCTGCCGTATCGGCTCTGGTTTCAGCGGAGTAAGTAAGAATGGGTCTCACGCATGCTTTGTAAATCCTTACTTTGCTCTCAGTTGTTATGTTTTTGATCTTCCAGTCAGGATTTCGCAGTGCTCCTGATATTCTGGACGCTCCGCTTACCTGGTTTAAGACACAGGTTTTTAGGTCTCCGTAGGAATTTATAGTTATTCCCATACTGGAATTCTGAGACTTGCTCAATGATGATGTTCTTCACGGCTAGCTTGCATCTGATTGGATTCTTTGCGATGACTAGCCTTTAGTCTTACCTGTGACTATTGTCATGCTTATTGTTTCACACTCCTTTTTGAACGTGTTCATTAACCATTGTAAACCGTCTTCTGATTCTGCGATTAATACAGGGTCGTCAGCGTAGCACACTGTTTTAATGAGTTTGTTTCTCAGTTTGTAGCCATGCATGTTCTATTGGGTCAAGGGCTGTTATAATCTTATCCATCAGGAGGTTGAACAGTAGAGGACTCAAGCTGTCCCCTTCCCGTATCTCCGTTCTGATTCGGATATCAATTTCCTCCCCGTTCGTCGCTCTTAATTTGGTCGTGGTGTCTGTGTTCAGTTGTTTCATTGTCTTAATTATGTTGGGGTGTATATCTTTAATATAAATAACGTCTTTAGTACATCTGAGAGCCGGACTTTATCAAACGATTTTTCTAGGTCCACGAAACAGAGATAGGCGGGTTTGTTGAACTCCAGCGCCTTCTCTGCAATTTGTCGCACCACATAGATAGCGTCTGTGGTCAAGCGATTTTCCGAGAGCCCTGTTGCTCTTCCCGCATCGTGATCTTCTGTGTTACAATGTTCGCTAGATGTTTTGTGAATGTCTTCATAGTTGCATCCAACAGGGAGATGCATCTGTAATTTTTCGGGTCATTCCTGCTGCCTTTTTGTATAGTGTTATGCTTGCACTCTCCTTCCATTCAAGGGCGGGGGGTTGCGATGTTGATAGAACTATGTTTGTTATATAGCTATAAGGCTGATAGACTGATACATTTCGGGCGGTATTCTGAAAACTAACCCCATAAGGAATCGACCATTCGGGAAAGTCACCTGATTTAGCGCTGAATGACCTAAATAGGCAAAGATACTGGATGATGGACAATTAGTAGCCATAACTAATTCTCAATCATCCAGTGTCTTTGCCTGTTTAAGTCATCTAGCGCTAACACGGGTACGTTTACCGGATGGTCGATTCCTGATGCGGTTAGTTCTTGACATTGAAGTTGCATTCAACAATGCCGCAACACACTCAATGATCATCGCACTACGGAAGAATGGCTCACAACAAGTTCTATGCCAAGCCAGTCTAGACAACAGGATTATCACATTCATACTCGGCGAGGCCGGCATAAAAGTGCGAACTAGAAAGTTGTGGCCGCAGGTTCTAGTATACGAACTACTGGAGAAGTTATCCTCAGAAGGTATCTACTGCCTAGAATACGCGGATGATATTATCATCGTCCTGAAAAGAATATTCGCGAGATAATCTCAAAGTGCACACAAATAGTCCTGAATATAGTGGACAAATGGTGTGAGGACGAAGGCTTGTTCATAAACGCTCTGGGGTTCTGGTCCCATTTTTTCCAGGTCATTCTACTGCAACTTGCTAGGGTTAATATATCTTTCTATGGGGTTTGTTAGTCGACTTCTTCTTGTGTAATTGTCACAAGAAGAAGTCGACTAACAGGTGTAAAATGCTCGATACTTAAAGATGTTGAAATTCCATATGCATCAGAGGCTAAATATCTAGGAGTCATCTTTTACCAAAAACTGATGAGGAACTTACACATTAACAAAACTACATAGAAAGATATATTAACCCTAGGAAGGTGCAGTAGAATGTCCTGGAAAAACTGGGACCAGAACCCCAAAATGACCCTATCTATACACTAGGGTAATAACACCCATGAAATCATATGGGTCAGTAGTATGATGGCCCAAGACTACGCAAGCCAAAGCGGACAAGCTCCTAAGTAGCACTCAAAAAAGGCTAGCCTACCTGAGCACAACAGGGTTCATGAAAACAACACCGTTGTATTGAAAGTTCTGCTGCACCTGCCACCACTACATATCCTCATTGAAAAAAAGGCAAGATCTGTAAGCCACAGAGTACTTCAAGGTCAAACCCCCATGAGCAAACGGCACGGGCGAACTACCTGGAGCTGTATAGCGAGATGTTGGCAGAACATATGATGGACATGCTCCTAAACAGCATGACAATTAAATACAACTTAAGTAAGGAATACGATGTCGTAACATCAGGAAGAAAGGCCTGTTCAAATGACCCACGCGCCAAAGCAGCTTTTTTTCTGAATCACAGACGGCTTAAACACAGCGGAAGGAACAGGAACCTGTATCTTCAACATCAACTCTAAAAGGCACCTTACACGGTCAATAATTCTGTCAATATTTAAATAAATTATTACTTAAATATTGAAAGTACGACGTACGTAAACATGTTTAAAATTTTCTTTATTCCAAAATATTGATAGAATTACTGATCGTGTAAGGTATAGTAATCATGGAATGAAGAGAATACTGATATTTATCCGAATAATTGATTACTTGATAAATATTAAAGGAGGATTGAAGGAAATACTGACAGTACCAAGAATGACAGTGTTATTCACCGTGTAAGGTGCCTTTAAGATCAATATTAATAAATCTGGGCAATCTCCCCACAGAGATTCAAGCAGAAATAGCCACTATTTCTGCCTGAATCACTGTATGGAGAGCACTGTGCCGGGGAAGCCATGAGACGCAAAATAACTAATACAAAAATGGCCATATACACTGATAGCCTAGCGACAATAAAAGCAATTACTACCACGGAGATTAAGTCTGGGCTGGTATTCAAGTGCCACAGTAGAGTCTTGGCGAGCTATGTAGACAAACCAAACTGACCCTAGTGTGGGTGCCAGAGTATGGTGGCATCGCAGGCAATAACAGGATAGACGACCTCATTCGAGAAATCGCATAAAAAGCCTTAATTGTCACAGAGTATATTGCTGTGCTTCAGAAGCAATCGGGCCGGGGGCAGAGACATGCAAAATAATTCATTTCTGGTCTTGGGGAGGTTGGCGGAAGTTACGGAGAAACCTGTCCAATCGACAGTTCCGATTTCGACCAGGCGAATCCACCATAGTGGCTCTGAATGTGGTACATGGCACGGCTAGAACGGCCGGCGAGGGCTCCTGGAGGAAAAGGCGCCTGTCTGCCCATCAAGAACGCGTTCAAAACCGCCCACTGGGGTCGCAGTCTGAAGAGGTGCGGCGCTCTGAGGCTCCCAGGACCAGTTATCTGGAAAATCGCCGGCTTATTGTCAACAACGCAAGTGGGGGCACATCCAGGAGTCTCAAACTAGGATGTGGCGTTCCGCAGGGATCGGCTATAGGGCGTACTCTGTGGAATGACGGGATGCTACACACATCTATCCCGAGCCTGATGGGATACACCCTAACCGTGGCGCCACCAGCTAGGAAGAATCGATAACCGACATCTTGGAAGGGCTGAAGCGTGTACTGGCGAATAATTTCCTCCAACTGACCGAGAAAAAGACAGAAGCGGTGCTACTGATTAGTAGGAAACAGTGTTATGAGATCCGCTTCTCCATTGGCGTATTCGAGGTAATTCCCAAGCGGGAGGTCAAGTACCTACAGGTAGTGGTAGATCAGGAAATGACGTTTAGCAAATCCACATGTTTTCGGAAGGACAGTTCCACAGGAGCAAGAGTCGCTAAAAGTGCTGCGGCCCTTGCTGCCATCATGACGAATACCAAAAGAATGGGATAACAGAAGAGGGTGATGTTCGCCAGGGTCACGGAGAGTATCATGTTATACGGGGCCCGGTCTGGGGAAGCCATCTCTGTTATCACCGGTAACACTTGGTCGAGATGCAGGAGCTAAAGCGCACGATTCCAGGAAGGAATCTGCGCAGAGATGGCTAGGGGTAGAACTGAGATATTAATATCTTTCGTTTGTCACCTTGGACTGGTACGGGCATATTGTTTCTTGTTCTATTTGCCGCTTCCGATGCGCATAATTCTACCTCGGCCCTTACAACTGGCGACGCACGGCCCCTATTTTGTTACTTTTGGTCGTTTTTCGATTGTACTGATCTGCCTGGGTAGTAGGCTCCATGGTAAATGCGTTTTAATAAATCTGCGTCTCTTCGCTTCGAGTAGACTGTTTAGAATGTATCCACTCATTCTAACATAAAGAGAAATCTAAATAAAACATTATTGTGAATAATATTAAAATATAGAATTTCTCTAAAATATATTTTATTCGAAATATGGGAATCTTGTCCATCATGGCACATTCGTCTTTTCAAAGTCTTTGTCAATAGTCCAGATCATTTCTTGAACCCAGTTTGTGCCTAAATGGTATTGAACAAATTTATTATGTATGTAAAATTTTCTTATTCGCCGACATTTCAATATGGAAATAGGCGACATGATGAGGTAGGATGTGACCTCACCCAAGGCTTGATAGTACATGACTGCTTCAGGTTTTACCTGAATCGGATGGGCCTGGAGCAGTCTTTTTTTTGGATTGAGGTTGGGAAGCTTCATAGACGCCCAGGAATTATCACCCTTTTCTCAGAGGTGGGCGTTGTCAATTACATGTATGATAACGCGATCTGCCGAATAAAAATGTTTGTTTTATTAATTAAGTGTGTTATTCAAGGTTTTTTATACATGGAATTAATAACCATGTTTGATTAAAAGCCATTTATTTGCCCAGAATAATTACACTGCGTAGTAATTTACTTAGGTTTTACATTTGGCCTCGTAAATCTTATTAATCCCGGTTCTTTTTATGTTGATTGGAGCGTATTTTTATGGATTTGTTTTACGTTATCGCGTGTAGCACCGCCGGGCGTGATTAGCGTAATTAATCAAAACCAGAGAGGAACAAAAAGCGGCTACCGGTGCGCGTCGTCGTCCCGCGAGGAAAGCAACGTAACGTATCGCCGGACGGTCGCATGTCGGACAAGACTAATTACGACGGTCTGAGCATAGCGAGGTTAATTTGTTTCAGTGTCCTGCAACGACTAGACGCCATACATCTCGCGGCTGAATAAACGAAACGCTCGCCCGCGCGCTTTCAGAAACTGGAAGAATGTTAACGTCACGTCTTCTCCTATCCGTGTTATGGGGAGCCATTCAACAAGTTAATGTCTTGATGCCAAGAAAACGGGCGCACTTAATACTCCTAATAAACGTGTCTTATATAAAATTAGATTAAAGTGTAATTACTGTCCGTTTCAATAAAATAGTTACGGGTTATAATGCGCCGCCAATTCCCATTGCTATTGCAACATTTTGATGCATTGTCGGGCACAGCGGCAAGATATAATTGCCATTAATATCTACCTGTCGGTAGATAATTAGTGGCTATTATTATTGCATTTGCACAACACAGCTATACATTAACTTAGGTAATTACAAACATTGGAAATCTATTCTCAGCACATATTTTCTCTGATAAATTCTATGTTAATTCATTTATTATTGATGAATATTCGTTTATATCAACTACATACAAGGGCAGCCAGCAAAAGAAGGATGCAATTGACCGGGAGCTCATAAAAATGGCTATTACATTTACATTACTTAACAATTATTATTCTTGTTTATACATTCTTTCCACTCTTTTCTGTTCTTCGCCAGTTCTCTTGCTTGTATAACTTTCTTTCCTTTCTTGATTATTATTTCCTCTATTCTGTTGTCCCACTCTTTTCTTGGTCTACTTCTTCTTCTTTTATTTACAGTTCTTGCTTCACATACCTCTTTTGTTTGATTCTTTTTGTCCATCCTAATTAAGTTATCCGGATCATAATGCAACAGGATTTGTTATGCTACTGAGTGGGAATCCTTTTACTTCTATGTTGTATTCTATAAATTCAAAACAATTCTTACGATACTTGCGACTAAAATAAATTATATATATATATATATATATATATATATATATATATATAAATTCTGCTGGAGCTGATAGATATAATCATTTGGCGACCGTTTAGAAGTAAGTAGAATCTTCGCAAGGAATAGATGAATACAATATTTAATACAATTTGCTTGTAAAATATGAAATTATATTAACTAACAATGAAAAACCCAACACTGACTCTAAATCATTTGTCTTGGGGGTGTTGATGACTCTAAACATTCATCCCTATAATCTGCTGCTGCCATAATGCGAATTAATTATTTCTCACGGTGTCATGTTTGCGCAATTGTACAATGTTCTTAAACACAAGTCAACCTAATAATTTACGACAATTGGCATTAAAACGTCAGTTGGAAACTAAAAGCCTGCGTCGCGCATGATCCACTCTATCCTTCCTAACGACCGTTCGTTCCCCCCCCTAGTAAAAAAAATCATAATTGAATATTTACGCGGAAGCTCATAAAAATTAACACACGTGTGCAACTCGAGCACGTCCTGCGCCCGTAGCTAATTTTAAAATCGCACCCGTGACACGTTAAACCTTATTTATGCCCGGTCAGCGCGAAACGGGACCACCTAAAGCACAATATTTCCGACGTCTCGTTATCGCCGTTTTAAAAATTCCGGAAAATTAATACCGATATTTATCGTGAATTCACGCAGCGGGAGGGAGCTAATAAATCGCGGTATTAAAATAATTCGCTTATAATGTGGTTATTTATGATTTATTTGCGTATAACTATATTTTTCCATGCGCTGTGGCAATCTGGAATAAATCAAACGGCTCCGAACGGGAACCACATTGAAACGGAATAGGCGCAAGACAAATTGCCAAGACATCGGTGTCAAGTGTGATATAGTGAGTGTATACGTGACATCCTAAGCCAATGATATATAAACCTCATATTATATAGTAAAACTGAATTCCTGGCTGCTATTATTAATCAAGCTCCAACGAGTTTGTGGTGTGGGCCAAGGTTGCCATTAACATGCTATACGGTTTTATTTTACTTATTTTTTACTCTATAATAATTTATTGAAAATAGTACGAAAACAGAAAATAAGTTCATCATAAACATGTAAACATAATATAAATAGGCCTGACCATACGTTGCCTGCCATCTGTTAGTTTTGATGTTAAGTCGAGGTGGGATTATATAAAATTTAAATCTTATAAGAAATAATTTATTAATCGACAAAATTAAAATTCGAAAACTAAACCGGGATTAAATAAAATTAAAATCTTATAAGAAATAATTTAGTAATCGACAAAATTAAAATTCGAAAACTAAACTGGGATTAAATAAAATTTAAATCTTATAAGAAATAATTTATTAATCGACAAAATTAAAATTCGAAAACTAAACCGGGATTAAATAAAATTAAAATCTTATAAGAAATAATTTATTAATCGACAAAATTAAAATTCGAAAACTAAACCGGGATTAAATAAAATTTAAATCTTATAAGAAATAATTTATTAATCGAAAAAATTAAAATTCGAAAACTAAACCTGTGTGCATTAATAGTCTATCAGTAATAGTGATTAGTCCTAAACATACATATCTTCTCATACCGCACCACTTGAAAATACGAATGTAAAATATCACTATTTTTAGATGTAAATGATTTGGTACACATATCAGTCCATCCAACGCAAATCGGAATACTCGTCTGCAGGCTACATTCAATTCTGTTTAATTTTCGTCCAAACGTTTTCTCCATATAGAACAAACAACCACACTGCCACGGATTTGGTTGAATGATAAGGAACCCACGAGCAACTTCCGTTAAAAACGGAATATTAATATAACTAAAGTTGTTCATAGAAATTGACAATATATCAATTTTTACATCACTAGCAAACGCATTCTTATTTAACTCATGTAAATAATTGCCAGTTACATCAAGTATTCTGAAATGAGAAATATTTTTAAAAGCGCCATTTTCTATTCTAGTAATTTGGTTGTAACTCAAATCCAAATGACCCAACTTTGGTAAGTTTTCACAACTTTCCGGAACGTTGGTCAAATGGTTGTTATTTAAATATAACGTATTTAAAGTAACGTTTTTGAACCAATTCTTGTTGATAAACGCTAGCTTGTTGTGATTTAGGTGGATATCTCGGAGATTCGTCATATTCGTGAACGCCTCCTCATCGATGAAATCAATTTGATTCTGTTCCAGCCGAATTACTCGTACATTGGTGTTTGAAAATACTCCATATAAGATATGAGTCAGTTCATTGCCAAATGCTTCAAATGTATATAGTCTTGTTAAATTGAGTATTGCGTCTGGAGATATGCTTTTTAATCCTATTCTGTTTGCTATAATTATTTCGACATTCAAGTTGTGGAAAGCGCCCCTATGAAATCTTGACACGCGGCCTAGCACTTTTACAATCTCCATTTCGTAAGGACAGTTGGTATAATTCAAACATGACGTTATGTATAGTCTGAAACACATTGTGTAGTGGTTGCACATTTCCACACGAGTAGAATCAAAAGTATTCGTTAGGCACCCTGCTGAAGCCAGTGTTATATGTACAGCCACTAAAAGAACGTGTGTTATATACATTTTGAACTGGTCGTTGCTGCAACTTTATTTATACTAACTGCGAACATATACACTAATGTCGTAGGTCAGAAGATAAGTATATTTATTATACCGATTTTTATCACTTTTCAAATTAAATTTGTGACGGGTGTATCTTTCGTTTTAGAGAAAAATTGTTCAAAGATTTTTTATTTGGCTGAAAATTCCATATCCAACGGGTTGAAGCTGATTTTAATTGGACAATTTTCATTTTGTTTTGTGTTTGTTATATACATTTTGAACTGCTCGTTGCTGCAACTTTATTCATACTAACTGCGAACATATACACTAATGTCGTAGGTCAGAAGATAAACTATATTTTTATTGGACCGAAATTATCCCATATATACAATCTTAATAATAAATGTTATGGCGTATACATACAGCTATGAAACTAATGAAATTACAAGATTAAAAATTATTTAATCAAATTGTGGAGGGAACAGCCGGATATTTTTGTACTGTAAAGAGAGTAGGTAGAAAAATGTAATTTTAATTTTCATTCATGATAATTCTAAAAATTGTGAAATCTTCAGCTATATAAACACGCAATTATTATAATTACTAGTAGCCCGTTGTAGCAATTGCTGCAATAAATGAAGTATAATTTTTGGTTAGTTGCGGAAATCCCCTTTTGTTTCAGGGTAAAATTGTACTAAGATCTTTTATTTGGTTCCAAATTGTCTATCAGGTTTAAGTTTATTTTGATAGGATATTGTTTATTTGATTTTTATTCACCTCTTCGGCTTTACCGCCACAACCATATATTTTTTATAAGAATATTTGTTTGTCCTTTTTAAATAAAACACGACAAACATCATGAAATAAAATTTACCAAGTTACACAATTTTGCCAAGCTTTTTGGTTCAATATAAACCATCTCGACATTTTTCCCACTATCTAGACTATATTGTAAATCAAATGACTTAGTTTCAGTGTTAGGTCACTTCTAGTATGACCCCTGATTTGACGCAATGGAGAATGGATTAGGAAATTTTACCGATTTTTATCACTTTTATAATTTATCATATGGCGGGTTTAACTTTTGTTTTTGGGACCAATTGTATTAAGATTTTCTTATTTGTTTTATGTTTTATCCTTTCGGATTTACCGGTACAACGGCATACATAAAAACAATATATAATAATATCTTTTCCGAATTTTCTTTGGATTTAAAATACCTACAAAATGAGATCTAGTACAACTTTCTAACATGATTTTTTTTAAAAGCTCTGTAGGTTCTCCGGTTTAATTTAAAATAATTTCGCCATTTTTCCCGCTATTTAGACTACATCTCTAATCAAATGACTTAGTTTCAGTGTCATACAGCTGCTATGACGACTCTAGCTTTGACCCAACGGAGGATAGTTTTGAAAATTTTACCGATTTTTATCACATTTCAAATTAAATTTGTGACGGGTTTTAGGAGAAAACTGTTTGTTTTTTATTTGGTTGAAAATTGTCTATTCAATAGTCTAAAGTCGATTTTGATTGAACAATTTTTATTTTTATTTTCTTCACTTCGTCAGCTTTAGCGCCACAACAGTTTACTTTGTATAACAATATTTTTTCGGAACATTCTTTGGAATTATAAGACCTACAAAACAAGAGTAAAAACAGCTTTCTAACATAACTTTTTTTCAGTGTTTCAAAAATTTCCCAAGCCCTACATTCCCTAGATAATGTATTGATGCTGTAACAATGAATAATTTGGGTTTAAGGCGAATCTCGGAAGACGAAATACGGTTCAATATTGACCTAATCGCGCGGACTTTTCTAGTCAACAGTTTATAATTTTCTGAAAATATTTTTCGATATTTCACAAGTCTAAGGATGATTTAATACTTTGTTAAGACAAAAATGTTAATTTTTGTCTCGAAATAGTTGTAAAAAATATGCGAAAGTAGTCAATATTTGCTTTAGAAACGTATATATTTACTCCGATTTGTAACTACAATTCAAAAGAAATTCCTCCAAGAGAATGTAGTTTCATATTTCAAGTTTTGATAAATACAATATGATAATGCTTAAGTACATAGGATAACTCTCTTTCTGAAATGGTTTAAACAATATAAAACGTTTTTATCCATTAAAAAACTATGCGAGCACAGGTGAGGTGGGCGGGCGGCCCCTACAAACCGAACTATGCCCGTCCACTATTTCAAACGACTTGAACTCTGCACTACACTGTTATCCATTACTTTCTATGATTAAATTTATTTCATTTGTTAATTTACGCCTGATTCGTAAAAACAATATGAGAAACAATGTAGTGCATAGTTCAAGTCGTTTGAAATAGTGGACGGGCATAGTTCGGTTTGTAGGGGCACCGCCTCCAACTCACTTGTGTATAGATTGAACAGGAGGGGGCTTAGCGGGCACCCCTGCCTTACACCCACATTCACCCTAAACTTGTCAGACACTTCTCCATTCACTCTCGATTTTGCCCACGTCTCTTTATACTGCTCACCCACTCCACACTTTCATCTTCCATCCCCAATCTATCCATACACTCCACGAGCTTTCCTCTATGAACTGAATCATACGCAGCTTTCAAATCCAGAAACACCGCATGCACTCTCCCTTTGCACTCCAACGCTTCCTCCACCATTCTCGCAAGCGTGAAAATCTGCTCCCTCGTCCCTCTTCCCTTTCTGAAACCCCCTGGCATTCCGGCAGCAGCCCTTTTCTATCCACTTCCCTCGCTATTTCACAATTGTCGTCATAGTTTTGTACCCCGCACTCATAACGGTAATACCCCTACAATTATATACGACCGATGCTGCTCCCCCTTTATGTACCGGGACCACCACCCCCACACGCCACTCTTCCGGCAGTTCTTCCTCACCGCTCCGGACTCTATTCAAAACCTGCAGTAACTTATCTCTTCCTTCCTCTGGTAATCTTTTGAAGGCCTCTGCCTTCAGCCCATCTTCCCCGGCCGCCTTTCCCAGTTTTAGCTGCCCTAAGGCCACGTCGACCTCTTCCCGCGAAAACGCCTCCCTTCCTACCACCGCTCTCGGACTCCCTAAATCCACCTCTGACCCCGCCAGCTCTTCTCCCACTCTGCCAGCTCTATGCTAACTTTGCCCTTTTTTACGCTTCCCCTCAGAATTTCCCACAACCCTTTCTCTGTCACACACTCCCTCAACCTCGTTTCTACCTTCTGCAACTCCTCTATCTTCTTCCTCTCGCAGGTTCTCTCGAACTCCCTCTTCGCCTGATTGGCCCTTTCCACTTCACCTCTCCTATTTCTCCACTTCGCCATTGCTCTTCGCCAGCACGACTTCTTCACCCTACATTCCTCGTCAAACCAACTCTCCCTCTGCCCCCCACTCTTCTTCTTCTCCAATGCAGCCACCATCACTCTCTCCAACTGGAGCATCGAATGCACATCCTCCCACTTGACGCGTTTTAGCTTTTTGTCATATGCATCCAAATCCGGCTCGCTCCATCCAAACCTCTGCTGCCCCTTCCTCTGTCCACCCTTCCCAACGTTCCTCACCCTAACGACCACCTCCACCGGTACATGATCCGACCCCCCCTACGTTTTCCACCTTGAAGCACACCAACTCTTCCCTTTCGATCCCTTTGACCACCACGTAGTCCAAAACCGAGCCTCCTCCTTGTCCGCAGAACGTTTTTTTCCCTTCCCAGTCCCCTTCACAGCAACCGTTGAGCACATCCCATCCTGACTTTTTCACCCATTGCATCCATTCTCTACCTGGTTGGTCACTTTATCCAAAATGGTATAGTTTTTATAAAAATGTTTTTTTTGCAATCATCATTGGAATTAAAATACCTACAAAATATGATCAAGCTAAACTCTCTATCATGAAATAAAATTCTTTTATTCGAAAAGTTTTCCAAGTCCTGTAGCTTTACCGAGTCCTTTTAAAACAATCACATATTTCCCGCCATCTAGATTATATGTCCAATCGAAGGACATAGTTTCGGTGCCATGTCACTGCTAACCAGGCTTTGATGTAACGGCGGACCGTTTTAGCAATTTTACCATTTTTTATCACTTTTCAAATTAAATTTGTGAGAGTTTATGTTTCGTTTTAGGGAAAAATTGTGCTGAGATTTTTTATTAGGCTGAAAATTCTCTATCTAACGGGCAAAAGCTGATTTTGATTGGACCATTCTCATTTTATTTATATTTACTTCTTCGGCTCTCCCGCCAAAACGGTACACTTTTTATAACAATGCTTTTCCGTATTTTTCTTTGGAATTGTAATACCTACAACATGGGATCAAGAACAACTCTCTAACATGAAATCAAATAACTTTGTTTCAACGTCTTGGTCACTTCTACAACGACCCCTGCTTAGACGCAGCGGAGGATAATTTTGTGGCGTTTACGGAAATTTTATGAATTTTTCTTGCTTTTTGCAACTTTATAAGTAACTTTAGGAAAATTATAATTAATTAAGTTTGATAAATCAGTTTTGGATTATCTATCCAATGAGCCCGAACGTATTTTTCATTTTTGCACTTTTCCGCCAGTACACGCCTACTGGTTGACATTTTCTAATAATTTTTTCGCCGATCTTTCTTTGGTTTTTTTTTAGCGCGTTCAAACTAACAGTTGATTTTGTTTTTCTACGATCAATTTCATGTTTCGCGCTTTCTCAGCTTTTCACATGTTCACAGCTTTTCCCACCGGAGCCTTGGTGCCCGTTATATTTTTCCGGACGTCTAGAAAGATGTCGCTTTCCGATGACATCTTTCCCAACCGTCTACCACTCCCCAAGCTCTCGCTAATCCAATGCAATGGAAGCCATTTTTTCACCCTTAGCTAATTATATATATTAGTATAGTATATACATAGATACATATATATATATATATATATATATATATATATATATACATATACATATATACATATATACATATATACATATATACATATATACATATATACATATATACATATATACATATATACATATATACTAGTTGCCCGTTGCAGCAATAGCTGCAATAAAAGGAATATCATTTTTGTTTGCGGAAATCCCCATTTATTTCAGGGTAAATTGTATACGCTTTTCTGCAGAAAGAAACCAATCCACCTAGTGTTAAAGTTGAGAAAACCGATTTATACAAAAATTTATATAAATTAAAAAGTATCTATTCATCGCAGATTAATTTTGGACTTCTAGAGCTTTAGAGCTATATTTTTTTTTATTTCGTCAGATTATTTACGTTGAGTATAAAGGTAAGAAAAACAAACATATTTTGTTGTTGTATTAATCCAAAGATGCAGAGATGTTAACTGTGATGTACACCTGTGCTTTATCGACTATAGTCAAGCATTCAATCGGGTAAAGCACAAATAATTGATTAAGTTACTCAAGTCTATCGGAGCCGACGACAAAAACCTTCATATAGTTAGCAAATCTACTGGCAACAGACGGGTAGGAGTTGGAGACCAAAGCACGGGAAATATCCAAATTTACAGAGGTGTGAAGCAGGGTGTGTGCTTTCGCCAACACTAATTAGCATATACTAAGAAATATTTAAGGAGGCGTTGCATGGCGTGGAAGAAGAAATAGCGATCAATGGTGAGATAATGAACCACCTGAGATATGCGGACGATTCTATTCTACTAGCTAGTATGGCTCACGGACTTGCTCACGGACAGTTGCTGGTGGACAAGATCAAATTCGCCAGCGAGAAGTGTAGAATAAATCTCAATCTCAAGAAGAACAAATATATGGTTGTCAGTAAATATAATCCACCACCACAAACTAGGCTTCTTGACAACACAATTATTAAAGTGGACAAATACACATATCTGCGCGAATAGACGCTGGGTTTACTCTATAGAAGAGTCAAATGCAGGATAGAGAAATCGAGAGCTACCTTTATTGAGATGAGAAAAATTTTCAACAGTCCAGACTTGAACTTGTGATTGAATATTAAAATGCTACGCTGCTCTGTCTTCTCAACACTGGATAGTTGGCTGGAGGGTAGCATAGCTACAGACACTTAGGCCTCAAATTGGGCCCATTGTGAACACTCAACACTAAGCACTCATCTTTATGAGGACTGAAAAGTGAACAAAAACCGATATTTATAATATTTTTCCCACAAGCGTGTTAATATAGCTGTTTTTTTTATATATGAACAACATTAAAAACCTATAAATTCCTCAAATATTTTATACGATTTTGCTGTCAAAGATGGTTTATTAAGACTAAATTCTACTCATTATAAGCGAGTTTCGAATTATTTATTTTGTTTAACAGCCGGTTTGTTGTTTTTAAATCAAGAGGAAAGGGCAGTATTTTTGTATTACAATTTCAAACATTAAATTATATTTTATATGTTTCTTCTCATTATAGTACAAACATATCTGACAGCCCTCTCCGCGATTTGATTAATAATAAATTACATGTGTTGTAATCCCGAAATGGATAGCTGTATAACGTTTATTATTCAAATTGTAGATATCGGATAATTTCGGTTCAATAAAAATATTTATTATCTTCTGACCTACGACATTAATGTATATGCCCGTAGTTAGTATGAATAAAGTTGCTGCAATAATCAGTTCAAAATGATTATAACACGAGTGGTTTTAGTGGCTCTACACGTAACACTGGCTTCAACAACGTGCCTAACTAAAACTTTTAATTCTACTCAAGTGGAAATGTGCAACAGCTACTCAATATGTTTAAATCAAAGCATAACATCATGTTTGGATTACAACAACTATCCCCACAAAATTGTGAATATAAGAGTGCTCGACCACGTGTCAAGATTTCATAGGGGCGCTTTCCACAACTTGAAAGTCAGATTTATTGAAGCAGTCGGAATAGGATTAGAAAGCATATACCCAGACGCTATACTTAATTTACGACAACTAGCTACGTTTCGAGCATCTAACAATAAACTCACTCATATCGTATATGGAGTATTTTCAAACACCAGTTTACAAATAATTCAGCTGGATTCCAATGAAATCGATTTCATCGATGACGAGGCGTTTTCCAATATGATGAATCTCCAAGCTATCAACCTGAATCACAACAAGCTAGCGTTTATCAACAAGCATTGGTTCAAAAATGTTACTTTAGCCATTCTACATTTGCGACACAACCGTTTGACAATAGTTTCCGATAGTTTTGGAAATATACCACATTTGGATAGTTTGGATTTGGGTTACAACCATATTACTAGAATAGAAAATGACGCGTTTAAAAATATTTCTCATTTCCTGTACCTGGGTCTAAAACGAAATTATTTACATGATTTGAATGAGAATGCGTTTGCTACTGATGTAAAAATTAACTTGTTGGTAATTTCAATGAACAATTTAAGTTATATTAATGTTAAGTTTTTATCGAGAAAAATGTCTCTTTATAGGGTGGATTTACAACCAAATCCTTTGCAGTGTGGCTGTTTGTTCGATGTTGAGAAAGCGCTTGGAAACAAAATTAAATGTAGGCGTGGAAGGAGTGTTCCTATTTGTGTTGGTGGGATTCATAGCTGTACCAAAACATTTGCAACTGCAAATAGTGCTATTTTACATTCGTATTTTCAAGCGGTGCGGTATGAGGATATAGGTAGATTAGAATAAGATTTTCTAAAACTACTACGAATGGACTATTGTCCCAATAAGATTTGGTTTTGGAATTTTATTATATATGTCGATTAATAAATTATATATCTTTGTACGATTTTATTTAATGTCACGATGCCTAAAAAGATTTAACATCAATATTTATGATCAGGCAGTACCAATGTTTATATTAAACATCATTTTAAGAGCACATGCTTAAGGCGCTTTCGTTTAGCATAGTTTATCATTGCTAGTCGCCCCCGTGACGAGAAGTATCGCTCAGGTCTAGCGGTCGATCACCGCCGGTTGTAAGGGCCGAGGTAGAATTATGCGCATCGGATGCGGCAAATAGAACAAGAAACAATAAGCCCGTATCAACACAGAGTGCTAAACTAAAGGGACTTTAGGTAAATTTATTCGTTTATTTTTTAGGTAGAAGCTCAAAATAGTTTAATCACACGGTATTATCCTCAACTTCATAGGAAACTTCTAGTTTATCAGAAAGGTGATTTCCGAAAATTCATCCGCATGGTATTAGAATTACGTCCTAGAAGCCCAGAGAAGTTTAAGCACCAGTTATTGGCCTTAACTTCATAGAAAATTTCTGATAAATTAAGAAAGGTGATTTCCGAAAATACGTCCGCATGGGATTAGAATTGCGTACTAGAAGCTCAGAGAAGTTTAATCACCCGGTATTGGCATTAACTTCATTAGAAAACATCTAATAAACTAAGAAAGGTTAGGGGCATAGTCCGGTTGTTATTTTTTGCGACGCAGTTCAATTCCCATTTCGCAAGTTAATTTTCACAATTTTCACATGTTTTTTGTTAAGGTAAATACCGGATGATTAAACTTCTCGGATCTCCTACCTTTACCACCTTTACTACTTCTATAGTAGTAGAGTTTTTACCATCCGAATACATCACTGATGTAAAGGAAGGTATTGTTTTACCGAAAATGTCACGTTTTCTAACTAAGATTGTTGAAATATGCGATAACGTTCCGGGAAAAAAACTACACTATAACGAAGGTATTGTTGTCATGAAATAATAGTGCTGGATGTGTAGGAAAATCAGATGTATTCTATAAATCTTATAACAAATAAAACATGCATGTAACTTCTAATTCCGTGCTTAAAAAAGGTATGGTGTGCATTATAAAGACCGTCGTGGTCGATCACGATAGGCGATTTGCCTGGAAAAATATCGCAATCTCGCATCCGTGAACCGGAATGCATTAGCGTCGCGTTCGAAATCGAGCGTTTTCATCGTGAGCGGGCGTCAGTAGCGCGCAGGGTTCACTTTTGCTCTCAATAAGCCATTTTCCCCGCGATTCTCCCATCAATACTGGCGCAAGTGCATCTCGTGACGGATCCTCGTGACGTTCGCCGGCATTGTTGCAATGGACCGCGTCACGATCGTATCAATCCTTCCCGATCTGCAGCCATGACTCTCGCGTTTGAACCCCACCAACAATGCGCGGCGGAGGGCATCATTAACAATTACCGGCCGACTTATGGGTTGTGTCGCTGCGATAACAATTTATGCGGACGTCGGATTATGCCGCATTAAAATTAAGTTCCCGAGGAGGGATTTACTCGCAATTAACGCTATTGCGTGCGGGGATAAATCCCGCGATTGTGCCTTCGATCATTGCAATTTACTCGATGATCGGGGCCGACGCAAATTTCTGCATTGCATTTGCCATTTACTACCACAATATGCTAACCAATGCCTAATATAGTAACAGGATTGCAACTTTAAACAGGCACTTACATAAAGAAGGCAAAATCACTCGGCTCATTGTTTTACAGGGAACAGAACATCATATATCTATCAACTGATACACTAGAATTAACTTATTTCTCTAATTGGGCCGTCAAGAGTAAATATAACTTGTGATTATGTTTATTATGAGAATTAAATTAACTTAATTGACAGAATTAACTCGTTTTAGTACCTGTAATTGTAGATTTTGAGTTTTAAATTGTAGTAAGCAATTTAATCATCAGTAATATGTATAATATTCATGTCGGAAAAACGAATTTAGATACAGTTTGCGTGAAAGACTGACCATGCGATAATTTTCAGAACAAAGCTTTCCTGCGTGTTCCTGAAAAATAGCCCTCGGCTCTTTGAGCCCGTGCTATTTCTATAACATCACTATGTAGGCAGTTAAATTCACAATTCATATTATGAAAATGCTTTGATAGAATCCGCTGCTGACCTTGAACCCCTTGATGCTCGTATTTATAATATAAATCCGGGTTCATAGCGAGTAGTTTCGCCTTCCGGTACCCTGCCTCCAGATTCGGCGATTGATCCAATCTCCTTCCTTGAGATTCCTTTCAGACATGGATTTCATGATTCCAAACTTCCATGCAAGCGATGTGCGAACTCTTCGTCTTCTTTCCGGAGGGACCATTCGTAAAGCTGCTTCGGTAGCTGGCATCCTGTTCACATGCCCAAACCAAATCAGTTATTTTATTTGTATTTCATGTATGATTGTGTCTTTCGCTTTCATTTTGTCTCTAATCACCGTATTTCGTATTTTGTCGAGCCTGGATATTCCTGTCCATCTCTACGGCAAGAAGGTTCTTCTCCAACGATTTGGAAATAGGCCATCCTTCACATCTGTAGGTTAACGTACTCTTAAGGATCGAGTTATAGATGAGCATTTTCGTTCGGCGTCTTATGTTACGTTGCCACAGTGTAGAGTTTAGTGCCCCTATTACTTTCCTACCCTTGGTGATACGGCTCTTTATATCACTTTCCAGTTTACCATTATCATCAATATCAGTGCCAATGTGGTCTACTTTCCGCAGGTTTTTATTTTGTCGCCATTTTCCTTAATCAGATCCGTAGCTCTACCACCAATGCACATGTACTGCCTCTTGTTATAGTTCATGTGTGTGATATGTTTGCAAGTCACTGGAGTATAGAAATCCGGCTAAAACTGACTGGGACAAGGACAAGGACAAGGAATCCTTCAAATCAGAAACCGAGGGTTTTAACCTCACCATAAACACTGCGGACAAGCTAGAGGCCGCAATGTATCACCTAAGGCCGTAGATACCTGCTGTCCAGTCATAAACGAGTTCTCTCTCGAAATGTTTCCTAATGGAACACAAAGTTTGGACGACTGCGTACAGCAGTAAGGAAACCCGTAAACAGTGCCAAAGGGACACGCGATTGAAATGCCTACAAGATAGCAATGACCGCATAACACAAAGAACTGAGAGAAGGTATAAACGGAAAACCTGGAGACTACTGCGAGAGGATTAACGACATATCCTCAACAGCAAGACTACATAAGGTTATTGCGATGTAACACGCAAATTAAATAGGGCTTCTAAAGACCTCCAGTTGCAGGTATGCCAAAGGCCATAAGGATAGTCTAGATGTTTTATTACAAACACACTTTGCGGGGTCTACAATATTGACGACTGATGTAAAAGGGACATGTCGACCAACTCTGTTCCATCAGATCCAGCAAAACATGGCCGGTAGAATATCACCAGGCACATAGTAGTATGAGCTATAATTAGCTTGAAACCCTACACGTCGCCAGAGCTAGATGGTATCTTTCCCGCAATGCTGCAGAAAGGAATCGTCATGATCGCCCCTTGCATGGCAGAGATTTTTAGTAGGGCTGGTATGCATACTAAAGGAAAGGAAGGAGATCAAGGTGATCTCCATCAACAATACAGGGCGGAGCGATGAAAAACCGTATGATTGTGCAACATACGGTATGGCCCACTAACAAGGAAGCCACTCCACATAAACATAACATAAACACCAATATGCTTACCAACCATGCAAGTCGACAGAGGGTGCCCAATGTTGGTGGTACCTATATGTTTTGGATAGTTCTGGATAGTTGCTTGATTGCTTGCAGCCAGGCGTTTTTCGCCATCTTACCTTGTGTAGAGCATGAGTCCTATGCTCTATTATTTTTTTCAGAGTACCTGCAGAAAGTATTTCATCCTCTTGGGTTGTTAGAGGATGTGAGGAGGATCCCTTCCTGGCAAGCTCATCTGCTGTTTCGTTACCCTCGATGCCACTATGTCCTTTGATCCAGATGAGTTTGTTATGCTTAGCTAGCTCCTCCAGGCTGTGTAGACATGAATATAGCTCTTTCGACACAAATGTGTTGGCATTTAGTGCCAACACATTTGTGTAACTATATGTAGTTACCACCAACATTGAGGCATCCCTGCACAATCAAGAAATTGCTCTAGAAATCTTTATAGACATAGT
This sequence comes from Lordithon lunulatus, assembly GCA_963942505.1. NCBI lineage: Eukaryota > Metazoa > Arthropoda > Insecta > Coleoptera > Staphylinidae > Lordithon > Lordithon lunulatus. Next base: position 50,265,638 of record OZ012672.1, on the reverse strand, counting down.
AATGGCGCTTGACAATAATACCCGCTTGTCTATAAGGAATTCAGCCACTAGGAAAGGAATTGACTTTCCTACCATAGAGTGGATAGGAAGTATGTAAAAATAACCGCAAGACTGGGGGGATCATCTCGACGGTCTGAAAGGTCGCGGAGAGAGGATGCCGTCGGGGGATGGGAGGAGGGTTGTATAACACCCCTGATGTTGTGCCTAGTCGTTAACGATCTGCACAACCAGGTGACAGAGAGCAGGTTTAACTCAACTCGATGGATGATACGAATGATATTGCCTTTAACTGTTGGAGCCTTCTTCTTGCGCCTTAGCGTCAACTCAAGCAAAACAATCATGGTTCCATTTACATGTAGAAGGAGCTTAATCTAATTGCTAACAACAGCACCTGAATGGAACACTAATGGAGTTCTCAACGGAAGATAAATATCTAAGAGAAATTCTAGACATCACGTGGAATCCATATCTTTAAGAAACACAGAGCGGCTTCTTGGATATGCCCCAGACTATTCAGTAAGGAGTGGAGGCTAATATCTAAAATGGTACTATGGCACATAACTGGCGATTGACAGACTTATTGCCACCTATGGGTCACTTGTTTGGTTGTACAAGATAAAGGTAAAAACAATCCAAACTAAACAACCCTAAAGGCTGGTATGTTTGGGTGCTGCAGAAGCGACGCGCACGTCTACCACCGCAGCAATTGAAGTGATGCTAGATCTGCTGCTATTTTACAAACAAGTAGAAAAAGAAAGTCTACTATGACTAGGGTTAGGACGCTCGGTGCCTCTGGACGAGAACTTGAAGGTTCTGCCGCAGGTCGGATTGAAGTATCTGACATATCTCATAGATTTCATGCCAGTTGAAACGATTTCGATGAGGCTCTTGAAGTGGTCATTACTAACCGCCGAAGTAACACTCGAAAAGTCGCGCACCTTCAACAACAATCAATAATCTGGTACACAGACGAATCGAAGAGTGAGCAGAAGGTGCCGTACTTGGCATATATAGCATAGGATACCAATAATCGCTGGCAATAGGCCGGCCGCTGGATAGTTCTGGATAGTTAGCTGGAGGGTAGCGTAGCTACAGACACTTAGGCCTCAAAATGGGCCCATTGTGAAACCTCCTTTTAAGGCTACTCACTCGTCACACCAGTCAATTTTGCGTGCGAGCTGCCGGACGTTTACTATCCTACTAAAAGCGCTTTCGTTTAGCATGGTTTATCATTACTAGTCGCCCCCGTGGCGTCCAGTATCACTCAGCTCTTGTGGTCGTGCGGTAGAATTATGCGCATCGGGAGCGGCAAATAGAATAAGAAACAATAAGCCCGTACCAGCCCAGAGTGATAAAAGAAAGTCATTTAAGTTAAAAGACCACTCAAGCGAGTGCAACGCTATATTCTTACAGACAGCCCGGCAGCTTTAAGGAAGCTAAAAGCCTATGGCTATAATTTTAAAGTGATATGGAACTGTAAACAAACACTGAAGCAACTAGCGCAAGGTAACATACTCAGTCTGATATGGGTGAATGGGGACCAGAGCTTTGCGGGAAACGAAGTAGCCGAGGCTTGGGCTCCCTTTATGGGAACAGAGCCAACATGTAGGCTTTAAAGGACCACTACAGGCTACTGATCCAAAAGTGGGAGGTAAAGCAAAAGCAACCATACTAGAGACACACCCCAGGGCAAAGGTAAGCCGAAATGTTGTTGACTACTTGACCTAAGAAACAAGACAAATCCTATGCCTCACAAGAAATGAGATGAGAACTGTCACAGAAATTCTAACAGGAAATAGTCTTTAAAGAAGCTAAAAGCCTATAGCTATAATTCCAAAGTTATCACTTTAGACATACCTCAGAGCAAAGGCAAGCCAAAATGCTCATTGACTACTCGACTCAAGGAATAAGACAAATCCTCTCAAGAAATGAGATGAGAACTGTTACAGTCATTCTAACAGGCAATTGTCCGGTTAAATACCACCTTAATACTGCCTGCAGACTATGTGAATCGGACATTGAAACTACCGAACACACGAACACACTGTACACATGCCCAGCACTTAAGCAGAAAAGGCTTGCCAGCTTTAGGGGAGTCTAACGACCATGAAGCTGAGAAGCAAGCCTTTCAGGGATAAATTAAACTTCGTTTAAGATGTAAAATTGCTGGGGGAACAATAGTAGAAGGATAAATCACAATTGTTTAGTATTAGTCGCGGTGTAGGATGGCAACCAAACGACCCCTGAAATAAAAAAATAAAATTGGTGCAAGTGAAGGAGAGGGTGGACTGGAAATTTTCGTTGAGAAATTGGGCATCTGGGTGGAAGGAAAATATGAATCTTGTATGTAAGATATGCGATGGACGTGTAAAGGCAATTATGTTGTATGCGATCGAAATGTGGATGCAAGTGAGAGGATGAAGGAAGTGATTGAAAGAAAGCAAGGATGGTTTCTAAAACATTTGCTGGTGATTAAGAAATCAAGTATTTATAGCCACAAGACGAGTGTCCTGTTTAAGTTAAACATAACCTATTATTATATTAAGATATACAAATATATTTCAGGTCTTGCGGTACCTCAGCCTCTTAGCTATCGATGATATTAGCACAATTTTTGTGACCACATAGGTCTTGGTCACAAAAATGGTGCTAATATCATCGAAAGTAAAGATTTTGTTAATGTAGACAAACGTTGAATTTGCTTATTTATCCTTCTATTAGCATCTGTGGATATTCAGCGTTTCAAGATTTCGCAAAGGTTTTTTTAGCCATGGCTCTAGTGTTGCTAAATGATATGTAGGAAATAGAAAAAAACATTTCCATGAGAGTAAAGCATGTAAAATAAAGACGAAGCTTGATGAAAAAAAACATAACAAAATTACTTAAACTGATAAATAAAAACTGTAGTCCAGATTGTTTGTCTTGATGGTATGATTTAGCTGATAGCATACTCATGAACACCATTATATTTATAAAAAATGACAAACACGTACATTGTATTTATTTAAGGTGTTTAAAATTCCACTCCGTCTAAATGATCCTTCCACCCCGACCATTAAAATTTAATACTGAATAATAACCTGCGATAAACCGAGGCTAAATTTCCGCAACGAGAAAACGCGGCACGCACAGGCTCTGCACGTCCTGGCCGAAAAAAAATATGACAAATGAGCGGCCATTTAATAATGCAAGTGTAATTACGAATTTAATTTGGCCTGGGGGCTGTTTGTTCATGAAACGGGCGGCAATCATCGGTTTCATTCCGCATTTAATGCGCAGGTACGAGCCCCGGCATTAAAGAAACCTATGCTTTCACGAAATTGGTGCCTGGGAACAAATTTCAATTAATTCACCACCGGATAGTTTGGGGGACTGTATCATTAGTACGCCGGAATGTCGAGCATGAATATTTGTTGTGATTTCTAAAATCACTGGCCGGCTTGTGTAATTCCCGAAATAAATTGCGTCGAGTTTTAGGGGGCGCGGGTTATAAAGTCGGATAAACCGCAAACTATCGCGCCAAAGTTGCACGACCAACTTTACAACGACTCTGGACTACTATCTCTGCCCATCCGGCGGGGGGTTGGACGTTTAAAACCCGGGCCCGAATTACATGTCGCGGGCAGAAATTGCGCGTTCCAAATCCGAAATAAGCCCCGCGTGCCCTACATAAAGTTTAGTTCCCCGGCGTTCATTTGCTAAAAGGATATACGGTAATAATTGAGGTAATACGTTGTTTTATCTTTTAAATTTTAAAACGATATCCCCGCATCGGCCCGTATTTATCGTAACCGTTACTTAAGTTTATTGGTTCGGCCCGGATAACCGCATGCAACCTCATATTGTATAATCGCTAGGCCGCTACCTGGACGCCAAACGTTCTACCCTAAATATTACCAAACGAATTATCGATAATCATAGTTATAATCTAGCGGGTATTACGGGATACGCATTACTTTATGTGTTACATTACATAGGAAAATGTTTGATAGTTATTTGGTCAATACTTATCCTCATATTTCTGATAATACTCTTGTGTTCTAGACCAAAGTGAAATTTAGTTGTAATTAAAAAAAATTTAGTAATTAAAAATAAAAAGTTTAGTAATTGATTATGATCTTAAACTTTTAAGGGAAATTTGATTGTGAAAGTTATTTTATTATTGAAGATAATAAATTCTTAACGAAATATTGTAATGTTGGCCCTTCTTATTTAAGCCGATTTCGTTTATTGTTCCTGAGCTTTTCTGGGTTGGTCATAGTTGGCTTGGAACAGCTCTCAATAAACGGAAAGAGATTTAGTTGCTACTCAACATGAATTTTTTTTTTCCCTCCGTCAGCTTTTCACACTCTCTGCTGACGCTCGCTTCATGAAAACATGTTATTTTCAACTATTGGTTTAAAATTAAATCTTTCGCCCTTTCCAACCCCTGCTGCCAACTCTCCCACCCTCAGATTCCAGTCCGCTCCGATGATCCATTTCTTTATATCCGTCTCGAATTCGTCCAGCACCTACTTCACTCCTTCAGGTTTTTTCATACAGTCCCCACTCACAAAGTCCTTCTACCAATTTTCATTTTTCGCTACCACCAACCTAGTAGCTTCCCTTAACGACCTCTCCAGTCCTTTTTAGTCAGACTGTCGGGGGACTATATATTTGATAATACTCGTCAGGGGATTGTCTGACTAAAAAGGACTGGAGAGATCGTTAAGAGAAGCTACTAGGTTGGTGGTAGGGAAAATTGAACGAGTGATGGGTATGGCAGGGGTAAGAGTGGGCTACCGGAAATTGTAAATTTCCGGTAGTCCATTCTTGCTGCCACTCTTTTCACCCTCTCTTCCTTCGTACTTTCCCTGAGCTACCTCTAAACCAATCTCTCCTTTAGGCTCTGGTCGTCATCAGTGTATATGTTAGTGCCCTTTTACTTACTCTACGCCCGCATCAAGCTTATCTACTCATGCAGGATCTTCTAATGTATGATCGTCACGCATCCTCAGCTCAAATGCCCTTCGCACCTGGATCTTAACTTTTAATCTCTCCATCATTGGTGCCACACCCTCTCCTCAAACTCTGACACGACCAGCATTGCTTCTTTCGGCCCTCTGCCTGAACTCTCTCTTTTTAATTCTTCTCCTGCCCGCGGCATGAAAGTATCGCCTCTGACTCGCCGCCTCTATCCATGATCGCCCGAACAGACAATCGCGCGTATACCGACGGATATATATATATATATATATATATATATATATATATATATATATTTATGTTCTGTTTACATATTTGAGATAAAACATTCATTTTCTCGCGTATTTGAGCTTGTCGATGCTTTCCCGCATGTATTACTCACAGGATGGGACTCTTTTTTCATCAACAACTGATAACAACTGTTAAATTACTACTGGTCACTCCTACCTACGTTTTAAGCTTCGCTTGCACGTGTGTATACCAGGCTATCCCAGACATCATCACTATCCCATGAATAGGTAATTCCTTATTTATATATTGTTTAATTTGCGCAAACCGCTACCATTAGATTATTATCTTTATCATTTACCAGAAATTTAATATTTGAGGTAGAAGATGAGGACATGGGCTTTGGTCTCTTCGACTAAAAACATGTACATTGTTTTCTACTTCTCTTATTATTTTATAATATACCAGAAATTTAATATTTGAGGAATTACTTCGTTCTTTTTTCAATAAATTTCGTCGGTAAAGTTAGTAATACTATAAATATTATTGCTGTTTGCATTATTAACTCAACTCTTGAAGGATACAGCTTGTATAACTTGCATGAATAAATAACATCGAATAAATGTTTCATATGATTCCGGGTGGTTTGATAGATCATGGCCGGACATGCAGTATTTAACGGGACGCTTTTCCGTGCCCTCCGAGGGGCACCCCGGTCAGAGGTCGCGGTCAAGATAGGTAGTCTTAGGTTTGCATAATGCATGAGAGGCTTTCTGGCTCGTTGGATTCGGCACGGCAACATGTGTCCTGGAACTACTTTTCCCCACTCGCTTTGGCATAGACATCCATACAAAGGACACTTAATGGTTGTCGGTTTGCTATGCAAAAATGTTTAAATATTTATTTCTTTAACATGAATGAATTCACTGCTGAATTTACAATGTTTGTGGGGAATATATAGTGCGCTATTCCCTACACTGAACAAGAACCATTATCATTCGGAAGGGTTTATAAAATATTTGTGAATAGTCGGTTATAAATAACTATTTTACAATTTAGTTTAATTAATCTATGGCAAATACTGCTGGCACACGATGGTTAAAATTGAAAACATTAATGTTAATAAATTTACTATACAGGACGTAATTTTAGAAAATATCTGTACACAGTGTCGCTAAATGATATGTAGGGAACAGAAAAACTACCCTAAACAACTATTTGAATGTTTACAATATAGCTAACAGAGCTGAAACTAGTAAACAACATCACTCTCGGGAATCTGTACACATGGCGACCCTTTTATTGAAGGTAACCATCGGTGAATATTGTCAATAATAAAATTGATACCATCTTTGTAAACAGATGTCATATTAAAAAAAAACAAAAATCATCTGGGCAACAAACGAACAAAATTACATTAAAAATTTTAATTTTTTTTTTTGAAAATAAAAGAAACAAAATGTATAAAAATTTGTCGAAATACGACCAAATATGCTGCAAATAGTGATCGCAAATTGGACTTTCACATTACGCCATCTACGCGCCAGCCGCAGTGGCCACATGTCCGAAATCATATTTACACGTTAATGGCAGAACATTACATTTCCAAAAACAGTCAAATACGTGGCCATTAAAATTGTTTTTCTGTATTTTATTCTCGAAATGAAACAGCATTTAGAATTTATGAGTGATACAAAACGAGCATATGGAAGCAACATAATTAAAACTTCTGTAACAATAAAAAACAGGATGAGAAATACCAGCTGTTGCAATTAATATATTCAAAAAAAATGTGATATAAATAATACCGAAAACTTATCTTAATTACACACCACAATTTCATTAAAGCCGTATTTTAATTTTAATTCCCCCGACAATGCGTCCCCCATTTAAACGTGTGAGAAAGCAGCCAAAATATTTGTGTTCACACAAAAATTACATTCCTTCCAAAAGGAAAAAAAATGATCTTAATTAACCTTAAACTTTACAGCTATATTAATCTGTCCGTCTTTATCAGCCCGATCTGCTGCCGACGATATCATTTTATTAAGCCGTAAAGACGCTCCTTAAGCATACAAAGGCCCTGGAGTGGAAATTGTACGGGCTATATTGTAATGATGTTTATATTAACAACATTAGGTATTATACTAAATAAATGTGTTAATAAGTAATTAAAACGGCTTAATGTAAATAGTGTCAGAGCGAGGAGCATGGAGCCACTTATAATTAATGAACGCGGAACAATAGGGGTGGGAAACTTGGTCAGCGAAGCGAACGCGTGTGTATATTTGTGTATCATTTGGCTGAGTGCATTTTCTAGTTAGAGGTCGCTATCTGGCCCGCGATAGACCGCCGCTTATTAATTGCGTATTTTAATTTCGTACTTGAAAAGTTGCCTAATTAAATTAGCCGCGCTGACCTTACATCGGAGGGAAACCATATTTTATATTCTCTATTAGTAATATATTAACAGAAACCACATGCTCCCTGTCTAAATAAAACAAACCAATTTATGGGCCACTTTGTTTTACAACCAAAATTTGTTAGAGCACAAATGAAAACATTAAATACAATAAAAACGTAATTAAATGGAGAGTCTTGGTGGTTGTGTAATTTGGAATTGGTCACCTGGCCAGGTGAAGCGCGGACCACCCGTGTGGCTCGAGTTCTAAGCGGTTTATTTACAGGTGGTACCGGTAGTCGTTTTAAACATTCGCATTCTTCTTTAATTACTCTGCTTTAATTATTCCTATTTCGTTGTGTGTTACCCGGATATGTACTGCCTGCTCTGGACTAATTGTTTCAGTAAAGTATACACATTATGCCAGGAGGATATTTAAATAACGTACATGCGTTAGAATGAATGATTTTAGAAAGCTATGGCATGGAAGAATCATTTGGGATATACTCTACCACTTACTGTCTACATACTAGATATACCTGAATAGCAAGAAATTAGAGCTGAATATGCTAAAATAAAAATGTTGACTTTAGAAAGGGAGGAAAGTATGGATGGATGGATTAGAATAGATGAAAGAAGTATGCTGTACGGCAGAAACTTCAATAACTCTCTTGAAAGTAATCAAAATTCTATATAATACTTTTGATTGCAATCAAAAATATTCATACTAATTAACTATTAAGTTTAAAATTTGTAGCTCAATTATTCTTAGACATTTTGGTATCTTAAATTCTATAATTGTAAATGCAGCGTAGGTTGGATGGCAAAAAGTTCAATAACACTCTTGAAAGCAATCAAAATTCTATTAAATATTCCTGAGTACAATCATAGATAGGCATTCTAATTAACTATTAAGTTTTAAGTTCATAACTCAACTGTTTTTAGGCTTTTTCGTATGTTCAACTCAACAATTGTAAATGAAGCGTATGTTGGACGACAAAAACTTCAATAACTCTCTTGTATGTAATCAAAAATCTATAAAATATTCTTATGTGGAACCATAAATAGTCATACTAATTAAGTATGAAGTTTGAAATTCGTAACTCAACTGTTTTTAGACTTTTTGGTATCTTAAATTTAATAATTGTAAATGCAGCGTAGGTTGGATGACAAAAAGTTCAATAACACTCTTGAAAGTAAACAAACTTCTATTAAATACTCCTGAGTACAATCATAGATAGGCAAACTAATTGACTATTAAGTTTTAAGTTCATTACTCAACTGTTTTTAGGTCGTTTTGTATGTTCAACTCAACAATTGTAAATGAAGCGTATGTTGGACGACAAAAACGTCAATAACTCTCTTGAATGTAATCAGAAATCTATAAAATATTCTTCAGTTGAATCATAAATAGTCATACCAATTAAGTATGAAGTTTGAAATTCGTAGCTCAACTGTTTTTAGACTTGTTGGTATCTTAAATTTAATAATTGTAAATGCAGCGTAGGTTGGATGACAAAAAGTTCAATAACTCTCTTGAAAGTAATCAAAATTCTCTTAAATATTCTTGAGTACAATCATAAATAGGCATACTAAGTGACTATTAAGTTTTAAGTTCATAACTCTACTGTTTTTAGGCTTTTTCGTATGTTAAACTCAACAATTGTAAATGAAGCGTATATTGGACGATAAAAACTTCAATAACTCTCTTGTATGTAATGAAAAATCTATATAATATTCTTTTGTGGAATCATAAATAGTCATATTAATTAAGTATGAAGTTTGAAATTCGTAGCTCAAATGTTTTTAGACTTGTTGGTATCTTAAATTTAATAATTGTAAATGCAGCGTAGGTTGGATGACCAAAAGTTCAATAACTCTCTTGAAAATAATCAAAATTCTATTAAATATTCTTGAGTATAATAATAAATAGGCATACTAAGTGACTATTAAGTTTTAAGTTCATAACTCAACTGTTTTTAGGCTTTTTCGTAGGTTAAACTCAACAATTGTAAATGAAGCGTATGTTGGACGACAAAAACTTCAATAACTCTCATCAATGTAATCAAAAATCTATAATATATTCTTCTGTGGAACCATAAATAGTCATACTAATTAAGTATGAAGTTTGAAATTCGTAGCTCAACTGTTTTTAGACTTTTTGGTATCTTAAATTTAATAATTGTAAACGCAGTGTAGGTTGGATGACAAAAAGTTCAATAACTCTCTTGAAAGTAATCAAAATTTTATTAAATATTCTTGAATATAATCATAAATAGGCATACTAAGTGACTATTAAGTTTTAAGTTCATAACTCAATTGTTTTTAGACTTTTTTTTTCGTATGTTAAACTCAACAATTGTAAATGAAGCGTATGTTGGACGACAAAAACTTAAATAACTCTCTTGTATGTAATCAAAAATCTATAAGATATTCTTATGTACAATCATAAATAGTCATACTAATTAAGTATGAAGTTTGAAATTCGTAGCTCAACTGTTTTTAGACTTTTTGGTATCTTAAATTTAATAATTGTAAATGCAGCGTAGGTTGGATGACAAAAAGTTCAATAACTCTCTTGAAAGTAATCAAAATTCTATTAAATATTCTTGAGTATAATTATAAATAGGCATACTAAGTGACAATTAAGTTTTAAATTCATAACTCAACTGTTTTTAGGCTTTTTCGTATGTTAAACTCGACAATTGTAAATGAAGCGTATGTTGGACAACAAAAACTTCAATAACTCTCTTGTATGTAATCAAAAATCTATAAAATATTCTTATTTAGAATCATGAATAGTCATACGAATTAAGTATGAAGTTTGAAATTCGTAGCTCAACTGTTTTTAGACTTTCTGGCATCTTAAATATAATAATTGTAAATGCAGCGTAGGTTGGATGACAAAAAGTTCAATAACTCTCTTGAAAGTAATCAAAATTCTATTAAATATTCTTGAGTACAATCATAAATAGGCATACTAAGTGACTATTAAGTTTTAAGTTCATAACTCAACTGTTTTTAGGCTTTTTCGTATGTTAAACTCAACAATTGTAAATGAAGCGTATGTTGGACGACAGAAACTTCAATAACTCTCTTGTATGTAATCAAAAATCTATAAAATATTCTTATGTACAATCATAAATAGTCATACTAATTAAGTATGAAGTTTGAAATTCGTAGCTCAACTGTTTTTAGACTTTTCGGTATCTTAAATTTCATAATTGTAAATGCAGCGTAGGTTGGATGACAAAAAGTTCAATAATTCTCTTGAAAGTAATCAAAATGCTATTAAATATTCTTGAATACAATCATAAATAGGCATACTAAGTGTCTATTAAGTTTTAAGTTCATAACTCAACTGTTCTTAGGCTTTTTCGTTTGTTAAACTCAACAATTGTATATGAAGCGTATGTTGAACGACAAAAACTTCAATAACTCTCTTGTATGTAATCAAAAATCTATAAAATATTTTTATGTATAATCATAAATAGTCATACTATTTAAGTATGAAGTTTGAAATTCGTAGTTCGACTGTTTTTAGATCTTTTAGTATCTTAAATTTAATAATTGTAAATGCAGTGTAGGTTGGATGACAAAATGTTCAATAACTCTCTTGAAAGGAATCAAAATTCTATTAAATATTCTTGAGTACAATCATAAATGGGCTTACTAAGTGACTATTAAGTTTTAAGTTCATAACCCAGCTGTTTTTAGGCCTATTCGTATGTTCAACTCAACAATTGTAAATGAAGCGTATGTTGGACGACAAAAACTTCAATAACTATCTTGTACGTAATCAAAAATCTATAAAATATTCTTATGTAGAATCATAAATAGTCATACTAATTAAGTATGAAGTTTGAAATTCGTAGCTCAACTGTTTTTAGACTTTCTGGTATGGTGTAACTACGAATTTATTTATATATTCCATACCTATTGATTGATTTGTGTTAGCTATCATTACGAGGGTAATAAATAAAAACAAACTGTGACACGAAAAGGATAATTTAATCCCGATACTACAATTTTTTGTGCATTAAACCGACTGTGAGATATTTTATAACTCAAAATAAATCGTTTTTGTATAAGCAAGCAGAGCTTTACGAGGCGTGCTTTGAAATATTTCGATACATACTAAATATATGTATTCACGTAATCCTATCTACAAATACGAAATCGAATTTTACTCCGCAACCCTTTATGCTGATAAAACCGTAAAAAAACTTTATATTTCATAAAGAATAACTTTCATATTATCCTCGTTTTATAAAATTCAACCTGAATACATCCTTGTCCGCCGTAACGACAAAATCTTATTTGTACCACGCACACAAACGCCCACAAAAGGGTTATAAAAGACCGTCCGTTTTTTTTTCTTCTCCCTGCTTGTCCTTCGCCTTTGTAGTTTGCCAACAAATTTCGGCCGGCCATATTTCACCCGCGTTTACGGATTGACGGGCTCTTATACTAGCCGCGTGTGCGAGATTGATTGCCGTGAGATCAGTCGTCCTTGTGACCTGTAAAACCGTCACCTCCGGCGACCCCCTTGGTTATTCCGCTTTTTTTACGACGCGCCGGGGTGACCACGAAATTGGGAACGTTCGCCACGGCTCGTTTCGTCCTAGCAGGGTCAGGGGCCATATTACTTTTTTTTGCTTTGATGCACGATGCGTCATTATACGGTGGAATAAGGGTAGGTGTCCAAGGTAACATTACATCGATGAGCGCAAAAGTGAAAGGTCGAAGGTGTCTTCTTAAGGAGATATATTGTCGGTAGAATTATATGAATGAATTTTTAAGGGTGTCAATTGATTTGGATACTTATATTATGATAATAGATATGAAATGAGTTGTGTCAACATGTATTAGTTATCCTCCCGAAAAATATAATCTGTGCCGCAATTCTAGGATAATCAGCCTAAAAAGGAACACACCGAACATTCATAGATTTTATTATGAATAAATACAATCGTTCAAGTACACAATTGGTATTTCGACCTGAAATGGATCTCGAGAAGCAATTTTTGAATAGAGCAAAGGATATTTCAGTGTATTAACAGTGTTCCTGTTATGATATAAACAGGTCATAATACTTCACTTTCCACACTTTGTTTTTCGTAATTCGTCCTTTAAGTCATTGTAAACAATCGTTTAGTCTAGTTTCGCCAGTCCTTTTCTATACTGTTGTGTCTAAAGGGTCGGAACACACCTCTAGTGACTTCTGAACGCTGGCAGAATAACTAGACTGCGCCGTTATTAGTTGGAGCATCTTTTCCGTTCGTTTGTACCCATGTAGCTTTACCACAATGATAACTAAACAATGATGCCCAGCAGGGGAGATTTAGATTATGAAATTCGGACATACCTACCTATCAAAAAAACGGTCTAAAAATGTGGATAAATAGTATATCCCCAATACTATTTATCCACATTTTTAGTCCGTTTTTAGATAGGTAGGTATGTCCTGTATTTCATAATCTAAATCTTCCCTGCTGGGCATCATTGTTTAGTTATCAGTGTGGTAAAGCTACATGGGTCGTGTTATTTATTTATCTTCTAAAATGTATTCGAAGTGTAACTCTTATATCATACCATAAAAGTTACACTTACACGAATGTATTTTAGGAGATAAATAAACGACTCGACCAATTCGCGAGAGTGGTCGCAAATGTATCATATTCTTGATTCTCACGGGTGGAAAAAAAATCGTAAAAATTGATTTGCTTGTGTAATTATATAATTTATTTAAGTAGCATTTTATTTATCGTTGTTCTTGTTCGGTGACTATAATACATACTATATGTCGACTAATTATTGTGTAAACATTATTATGCATATGCTGAAAGGCCTAGCCCAATGACCTTTAGTGTCGCATGTATACATGATAATAATTGTTATTTTATTATATATAACTAACCAATACACAATGTTCTATGAAATGATTTACATTATTTTCAGCAGTAGTTTCTCTATTCAGACTCCAATTAAAATTTATAATCCGCGTAAAGCTGCCGCGCTACAAATAGACGCCCGTCACCACATCGTGCAGGATTGAGAAAACTAGGCACGGTCTTTGTGTATTTAGCAGCCGAAGAATGCGGCGATATTTCAAAGATAAAAATAAAGCGAGGCATAAATCAGTGTCGCATTTGTTCGCACTCCAAATTGAGTGGAATATTAGTCGGAGCCTTGTTTTGACTGCTTGTGTAGGCGTTAGTGCGATTTAAATTGACTGAACTAAATATAAACCTAATTTAAACAACATTTTTATAATCGCTGCTGATATATATTTTTACTATTTTCACTTTTGTATATATTTTTCACATTATTAACGAATTCTTCATGTATTTTTTAATTGATACATTTTAATATCATAAATTGACCTATGAAATTGTGAGCATGTTTGATTTCATTAAAAATTTCAATGAAAATTCACTTAAGCATTATCTAGTTTCTTATATGGTTTTCGATGCAGACACAAACTGCATAGTGTCATACACACATGTAGAAAATGATAAAGCGGCGGAATAATAATTAATTCACTTAACAATAACAACACCGTAATACACAACGTTAATTTTCCATTTAGAAATAGTTATACAGTTTAATATATCAATTCTTATATAGAAAATGATATAGGAAACTAGATAATGTCGTACGGGCTTTAAAAATAAATTCATCGAGTTGTGGGTGATTTCAAGCTTATGTCATATAAAACGGTTTACTAACTATAACTGAATTGTAGTGATTTTCGAATCAACCCTCTTTTACTAATTTAAAAAAAAAATCCCCAAAGTTATCTCATAGCGTTCATAGTCAGTCCATTATAGATCTTAATAAAAACGAATTTACAGCATCCTGTGTGTTAAGCCGTTAAAGCCCTTTAGGAAATCCAAAAACCTCATAAAATGTGAATGTGTTAAACGGGGTGTTAAGTTTTCAAATGGGTATATTGGGAGCGGCTGTCGAACAGGAAGCTGTACGTCAAGGCGGTCGCCAAATGTTCGCATCCCCGAAAACAGTGAGGTGGCACGTTTTGTTTTATAAATAAATAGTAAGTGGCGCGTTTAAATGGAAACAGCACTGTATGGGGTTGAACTTATCTTGCTGTATTGTCATCAAAATAAATATTGTGGAATATAAATAAATAATTAAATAATTTTATGTGTGTTCTGTAAAATTCACGTGCTTTTATAATAGCTTTGACTTATGTAATAATTATTTGTAGCTTATTAATAGTAATTTAACATCTTATAAAGACGTTCAATAATACTGTCAATCCTAGTACTGTCAGTATTTGCTTTAATCCTCGTAATTATATTTGTCAAGTAATCAATTATACGGATATACATCAGTATTCTCTTGATTCCATCATTACTATACCTTACACGGTCAGTAAAACTGGCAATATTTTAGAATAATGAATATTTTAATCATATTATCGTACAGTAATACTGTCACTATTCTAAAATATTGACAGCAATATTGATTGTGTAAAGTGCCTTATAGTAAAATTTAATAGAAAGATATAATTTATAGTTAAATTAAAACGTCTGGAGATCGTTCACTGATTCATTCGATGTAAGTTGTAATGCAAACTAATATTAGTGGTGAAATTTTGTTTACATGAGAGCGTTTCATCTTGATGTTCAAACCACATTAGATAATATTTACTTGTTACGAACGCGGTTATAGCAAACTTTCGGATTTTAACGAACCTAACTAAACTCCCATACATTACATGCGAAACAAAATAAAAATGTGTCATCTATTACTAAATTGTTAAAAAAGATTATATTATCAAGCCTTAACGCATTAATTTCATAAATAAGTTTCCCCTTCAATATCGTTATATATCAAAACAAAATGTTCATCAATTGTGCTGTGAAGTTGTGTTGGTTTTAATTCTAAAATTTCTATATAATGACGAGGGCGAACAGTGGATGGGAAACACAATACGTAACCGATACTTTGGCTAATTAAATGGCGACCATACGCCGGGTCGCCCCGGGCACTTTCGAACTACTCATTATACAATGTTATTATATTCCAACTTAACCGCACCACCTAGCCATTAGCCGCGCGTTTTATTTCAACCCGAGCGCCCGGGTTGCAATATTCGACCCGGTGAAATATTATGTGCGGCTTACCATTTCCACCATGAAAGCACGGTTTAATTATTTGTTGAAGTGGCGGCCGCTCTAAACTTGATGACTGAATCGATAAACGTTTTTCTAGGGTAATATTATAGTCGAACCAATAATTTTCAAAATTGTTTTGATTATACAGAGCATTTATATTCCCATATTGGTTCTATATATTAAATAATTTAAATTTAAAAAATCTAAATTTAGTGTTCACCCAAAACTTTTTAATTTAATGATTGGTTACTGTTTCTAGCAAAAGTATTATAGGGCACAATTTTATTTGTATTAACATAATGGCGCCCAGTCAGTCTTAGTAAGAGGAGCAAAGTAAAAAATATGTTTATAGCTTAATAATGTAAAGCATACTATTCTGTTCATTCATTTTAAGAATAACTAGTGTATTGAATTAAATACAATGGGCGTGGGTAAATAAATAACAGTGGATTACAGATGAAATCCTGACACCAATGAAAAGTAGATGAAAATACAAATAACAGGTCATGGAGAAGAGTAAAGCAAAACAAATCAGATAAAAATGAAAGAAAAATACTCGAGATATTATAAGAATTCATCCTCACTAGCTGAATTACACTGAAGAGATCTAGATAATATGTAGATTGCGTGGATTCACATTTTATTCATTTTATATGATATTTCTTGTATTCTTTCAGGATACACTCACCTTAAATCTAGTCTATTGTTCATTTTAGTTATTTATAAGATAAATTATATTTACAACTTGCACCCACATATATACAAAATAACATCAAATAAATTTAAAAACAGTAAATTAAATGAGTCAAGTAATTAAAAGCGACATAATAAATGTACATTGTGACAATTAACGCCATTAGGGCGTACTGCGTTAGACAGGCACCCTTTCGGACAAATACACCTACCCGAAAAAGTATAATAGAAATCAAGGGGGACCACACAGTGCGAGAGATATGTGATACACGAAACGCATGGCTTGATAGCATCGGGCCTTAAACTGTTTGTATAATAGATATTTATGCCGCTTATGCCGTACGGTGCGTGTGGGTGAAGTGGTGTGTATTTTTATTGCACCCCTTTATGTGAGGACGACAAGTTTTAGTTTTCACGCACCGCGCGCGGAGATAATTGACGGCGGCGCGATGTATTTTCGTTTTTAAATATGTAACGGATAACCTTGTAATTACGTGAAAGAGGTGGTTTTATTTTTCACGTTTTAACGCTTTTGTGTGCTACTATTCATAAATTATTATTATTTTTATAGGGTATACTCAACGTGCGTTACAATATAATTATAAAGGTATTATCACTTTTATCAGCTATAATATATTTATATGGAATCGGGATCACACGCACCATAAATGGTATTACAGAGTCTGAGGCTGTCTACAAAGATTAGAAATTGTATAACAGCACCCCGTGCTGTTTACCAGCAATATAAATGATATAACAGTGCCTGAGCCTGATTAATAAACACCAGAAATAGTAAACTAGTGCCCTAGACTGTCTACAAGTACCATGCAAGGTATAATCATGCACGAGGTTGTCTAGAAACACCATGAATGGTATAATCGTGCACTAGGTTGCCTACAAGCACCATCAATGCCGTGCGCGAGGCTATTTACAGCAACATGCATGGTATGCCATGCACGAGGATGTCTACAAGGATCATGAATGGTATTACTGTACACGAGATAGTCTACAATCATCATGAATGGTATAACCATGTACGAGGTTGCCTACAAGAACCATGGATGCCGTGCGCGAAGTTATTTACAGCACCATGCATGGTATGTCATGCATAAGGTTGTCTACAAGTACCATGAATGGTATAACCGTATACGAGGTTGTCCACAAGCACTATGAAAGGTATAATCGTGCACGACGTTCTCTACAAGTACCATGAATGCTATAACCGTCTACGAGGGTGTCTACAGGAACCATAAATGGTTTAACCGTGCATGAGGTTGTCTACAAGTACTATGAATGATATAACTGTGCATTAGGTCTATAAGTAGTGTCATAGCTTCCGTACGAGCACCAGAACCAGTGAATCAGTGCATTAAGGTGTCTACAAGAACCATAAATAATATAACCATGCACGAGGTTGTCTACAAGCACTATGGATGGTATAACCGTGCACGAAGTTGTCTACAAGCACTATGAATGGTATAATCGTGCACGACGTTCTCTACAAGTACCATGAATGCTATAATCGTCTACAAGAGTGTCCACAGGCACCATAAATGGTTTAATCGTGCATGAGGTTGCCTACAAGTACTATGAATGATATAACTGTGCATTAGGTCTATAAGTAGTGTCATAGCTTCCGTATGAGCACCAGAAATAGTGGATCAGTGCATTAAGGTTGTGTACAAGCACCAAAAATGGTTTAACAGAGACTAAGGCTGTCTATAAGAACCAAAAATGGTATAACAGAGACTGATACTGTCTACAAGAACCAAAAAAGGCATAACAGAGACTGAGGCTGTCTACAAGAACCAACAATTTAATAACAGAGACTGAGGCTGTCTATAAGAACCAAAAATGGTATAACAGAGACTGAGGCTGTCTACAAGAACCAAAAATGGCATAACAGAGACTGAGGCTGTCTACAAGAACCAAAAATGTAATAACAGAGATTGAGGCTGTCTATAAGAACCAAAAATGGTATAACAGAGACTGAGGCTGTCTACAATAAGTGGGCAGAGTGTAACAGAACTTTTGTTTTTGTATTAACGCCCTGGAGATCACGTTTGCCCGGGGAATTTTTCTGGATTCCGGGCCGACCTATCAGTTAACCCCCACCTCAGCCGCAAAGGAGGCACTTTTCTGCGTACTCTGCTCTCCTCCCACTCAAGGTGGCCTGTCCAGGCCATTCCGGAACTTTGTTGCAACGACCGATTCGTGAATAGTGCTGCAGCATCCCATTGCTCCTCATCATCGTGTCCCACAAGGGTCCCAGTTGTAACTGGCTTTCCGAAGGCCGCGGCCATTCGCACACGAGACAAGGCCCATGCATACGAGATCCCTCCGCGTCGTCCACAGGTGCCTTGCAGTAGAGGCAAGCAGTGGATGCAGCCCACTTCATTCTAGTCAGATAGTGTTGAAAGCCAAAGGGGACCGAGTACCGGACGCCTACCGTCATAAAAAAGTTACTAGCCGGCCCCATCGTCGTAGGTGACGGTCCTCAGGCTCATCTAGCTCCTTATCATCTTGATGAGGTACTGTGGAGTCTGCACATTCTCCAGGACAGTGTTTATGGTCCCGCAATGTAGGGAGTTGAATGCATTCTTTACGTCCAGCAGAACCATAACGCCGTGCCTCCTTTTAAGGATCGCTGTTGGCCTGTATGACTAGTTCCTGGACTACCTCGATTGCGTCCACTCTTACAGAATCCATACTGCCAGTTGATTAACACTCCAGTAGCAGCCACCGATTCTTGCAGGCGGTCGATGAGGAGTCTTTCCAGAAGCTTCACAGCACCGTCCAGTAGGCATAGAAGCATGTATCCTGACGAGTCGCTAGTCTGCTTCCCTCTCTACGGGGCGAAGAGAAGGCATGCGGTCATCAACCGCGCCGGAAATATTACTTCTTGAAGGTACTGGTTTTACCCAGCGAGACCATCATGTTAGATGCTATAGCAATCTTATAGGATATCATGGGGGTCTCCTATAAGATTGCTGTGGCATCTACTATGATGGTCTCGCTGGGTAGACCATCTGAGTCTGGATCTTTTGTGATTGATAGCCTGGCAGCAGCTGTGAATACGTTGTTAGTGGTCCAGTGACACACTATTTTCCTACTCACCGGCGCCTGCCGGGCCTTTCTCACTATCTCGCGCGTGCCAGCTGGTTTTAAGAATTCCAATCCCAGTGGTCTGGCACCCAGCGTCCTAGAGACAATTATGTAGAGGACTACCCAGGGATCAGCTTCCACCTCCTCGCACAGATCCTGCCAATACCGGGTCTTACTGCGCGTGATGGTAGTAGAATTTCTTCTTCGCTCGTGTGTAGGCCCTTGACTAACGGAGAGACGGGTGCTCTTCCACGCGACGATATTCAGTACGCTGCATTATTCTTGGCTCTTTTTCGGGACACCGGCTCGCACTATCAGTAAATGAAGCGCGTCTTTCCATGCGTTGGGCTCTCTTGGATATGCCCGTCTTACAAACTCGAAGGATTTTTCTCATGAGCTGATTGGCTGTTTCTTCTACGCCGCCGTAAAGGGTGGCATGGTCAAGCGTGAGTGTGATCGTTACCGTGTCGATATCCATCCTGTTGTCCAGTGAGTTAGCGTGGACGATGGCGTTGTAACCATTGAGGCCTGGCTTTGGGATCTGAGCGTGAAGCCAATGTACTCGCCCAAGTATCCTTCGTCCAAGACTCTCTAGTCTAGGACGCGTCGCAGATTCCGTAAGATGGACCAGCCCGAGGTGCAGCTATAACTTAGATAAACCCCTGTCCGCTTAACATTGACGAGTGTGATGCCCCTCTTGGCCACAACGCAGGTATGTCCTGGATCTGCTAGGATCTTTGCAGTTTCCTCTGAATTGCCCTTTCTCCTAGTATCTCGAACAGCCAGCTGTGAAATCTGTACGTGGAATATCCCTGCAGTATACCAGACTCACCCTAAATCTTACTCCGTAGTATAACAGCACCCGAAGCTGCCTATCAACACCAGAAATAATATGCGAGTACCTAAGCCTGTCTACCATAAATAGTACACCAATTCCTGAGGCTGACTACTTCTTCTTCTTTGCTGTAGGATTGCATCCTGTTTAACTTCAACGATTATAGCCGTAGTTGAGACGTCGAGCTCCAGCGTTCGTACCATCGTATTGGGGGTCTTGCATGAAGTCTTTTTGATGTCGGAAGTCCCTATTTGGGGATTTTTGGTAGACTCGTATTATCCATCCTGTCGACATCGTCTCTCCACTCTCTTCTTCTATTGCGGCCCCACCTCACCACGTCTTGAATGTCGCATTACGTTCTGATGTTATGGCTCCTAATGCGATCTCGTAGAATGCATCCTGTCATGCATCTCAAAGTTAAAATATATATATATATATATCTTCCTTTGGCTTGGTTGTAGATATCGGGGGCTTAAACGCTTATTATATGTGTAGGCTTTCGGTCTTTAAGTTCGACTGTTACTTGTAGTATTCTGTCGTTGATGTATTTTGTGTCGCTAATGTTATTTTCAAATTTCTCGTGTAGCAGTATCCCAACGTCGGACGTTGCTCTTTCGTGCTTTTCTTTGCCGCTGTATACAAGTGTGTAGTTTCCATACTTGGTGTTTCTCGTTTTTCTTGGTTTCAGTAATTGCGCAAATGTCGATCTTGTGTCTTTCTATCCCTAGCAAAATCTCCTGGTCTTTGTTGTTCAGGGACGTTACGTTCCAGCATCCGATTCTTAGTGTTTTTGTCGTTTATTCCTTTTTCTCGCCGAGTCGTTATTAGTTGTTCCCGTCCTATCCGAGGCTGAATTGTTGGTTCTTTGAGCACTATGTTCCTCTTTACCCCAGGCAGGTTGCTGGCCTTACCTGGGAACCCTCCACTTTTTTTCCGGGCTTGGGACTGTAATTCCACTGGGCTACTCAATCCACCCAGTTTCCTCTTAGGCAGAGTTGAGACTGAATACAAGCACCATAAATAATATAATCTACAAGTACAATAAATGGTATAACGGTGTCTGAGTTTGTCTACAAGCACCGAATATCGTATTTTAGTGCATAATGTAAGGCTATCTACAAACGCCAACAATAACATAACAGTGTTTAAGGCTGTATGAGAAATAGTGTAATTATACCTGAAGCTATCCACTAGAACTAGTAATTGTTTAACAGTACCACAAGGCTATCTAAAACCACCTTAACTAATATAACAGTGTCTGAGCCTGTCTAGAAACATCGTAAATCAGTGCCTGTTGCGGTCTACAAACAAACTAATGGTATAACAGCTGTCTGCAAGTACCAGAATTGCATAACAGTGCCTAAGGCTGTCTGCAAGCACCAAAAATAGTACAACAGTACCTGAGGCTATCTACAAGAGCTAGAAATACTATAACAGTGCACTAGGCTATCTACAAGCATCAGAATAGTGCCTGAAACTGTCATAAGAATGTAGATTGTACTGAAGTTTCAGAATAGACATTTATGGTGCTTGTATATACAAGTATATAATCGAGCTCGAGGCTACCTACAAGCACATGAAAGGGTATACGGAGCCTAAGGTTGTATACAATTTCTTTGTTTTGCATTGATTATTCATTAATTTCGGCATACAAATACGAAACTCGGAGTATATAACTACACCACCATAATACTAAAAAGTCTAATTTTGGGTATAATAATGTATCCTATTAAGTATACTAGTATAATGGTAATATATTACATCATAAACTATTTAAAATAAATATTAATATTTTCTTAAAATTATTCTTATAAGGTTCCAATTGAATTAAGCAATTTCCCTTGGTAATAGCTTGCAATAATAAACTAAAGTTGTAGTGTTTCTGACTAGGCAGTTACGGTTAAAATTTAATCAAGCTCCGTCAGTTCTGCGAATATGCAGGCTGTAACAATGTTTAGTATTAACAATTTGAATCTTGTTAAATAGAGTCGGTGCGCGACACGTGACGTAAAGTCTTTAATTCAGACGTCCGTGTAGATGGTGCGCAGTGAAGCGAGTAATAATTCTGTAGCGGGTTTAACTTTAATTAGAAATCCTAAACTATTCCGTCGATTAGTGCATAAAGGCGTGCGGATATCCGGGCTACGTCGTATCCAGTAGTTAGTTTTGGTTGTGTATGTATTGAATGGACCTTCGGTGCAGTGGATTTATAGGTATGGCGCGGAATGTCACAGACACTGTCGCCCTATTCAAATCGCCCGGTTTCATTTCATTAGGGGGGCCCGCAGCCACCCGCGGCTCGCGCCATATGGCTCGTAAATTTTAATTTTACCCAAAAATCCTCCCTCTGTGCCCCCTCATTGTTTTACAGCTGTACGTCCAGGCGTAGGTGGACCCTCCCCATTGTAGTACTTTAATTGCGGCACTTAGTTACGTTGTCACAAAACGGAGTTGCTTGAATAGACCATAGTGTGAAGCTATAAATACCAAATAAGAACGGGCCAGCGATGTTAAGCGATGTTCTCGTTCTTACAAACCATTGTACAGCAACAAGACATTCCCGGCCGCGCTCATTTATTTATAGGACACACAATTAAAACTATTTCATAATAATTGGCCGCATAACAACCCCGCAGTAGGTGCAGCTAACAGGAAATTATGCGAACGCTCAGGTGGTCATTACATGTTACTGGAATAGCTAAGTGGTACTTAACTATGTTTTATTAAGAAACACTGTATACCACACAGCTATACCTAAATATAGTTATACAAGCAAAAACAAGTTCTCCTTATGAAAATCAACCAAAAAAAACTACATATATTTTTTTGCTTCACTATTATCTATGTATCGATAAACTATTGCTGTCTGTCATACTTGATATAAACGTTTCGCCTCTCCACTTTTATCGCTGTGCCTCCAATGCGGCATAATTAAAGCAGATCGCCTTTATAGAATCTCCCACCGCCGCCACCCAAGTGAGAAGAACAGCTAATCTCTGACGGACCCATTGTCTTCCGCTAACATCTCTATTTAATATGACACCCTATTATTACGAGGCGCGATCCACCCAGCGGCCTACACACTCGGAACTTGAGTTTAATAAAATGTGAAAGTACTTGTAACCAGTTATTAAACACTACTCGATCATAAATATACTATGACTGGATGATTACTTGCAATAAATAGTGTGGTATGTTTTCAAATAACACGGTAGTATTTGATTGTTTGAACTAATTCAATGTTTATACTAGAATTTGTTTAAAAGAAATAAGAAAAATAGAGTTTTTTTTTTAAATCATAACTATATATGGTCTCGTCATTTAATTTATTGGCTACCCTCTGCTTCTTTAAAGTCAATAAGAATTCAGTTTAGATTATATAAATTTATGGAGCCTACATAATATTATATTTATTTTTGTATGTCGCATTAGAGAATATTTTTTTATTTAAAATAAAACCTTTCCATAGAAATAGAAATTTATTGAGGAACCATAAGGTTGCTACCGGTGTACAGATAGCCTCTAAGATCCCAGCTTCTATACCACAAGGGGCTAGGGGTCCGCGCGCACGGTGGATTGTTTGCGGGTCTGTACTAACCAATTGGGGTGATCAATAAAATCCAAATTTTGAGGAATCTTTTATATATATCTTGCCGACCATAATATATAGTCATATATTTTTATTAATAATTTTTATAGGCGTTGTTGTATAATATATGTTGTTACTTAAATTATTATTTTTACCAGCCCACTTTGATACAATTGATTTGAAAAAATTACACAATGTTTATAAAAAAATGTCAATGGAAAATGGAAGGTCCAAACCTGAGCACCTTGTTCCTTCTTTTTTTTACTTTTCCGCTCCTATCTGGACATGCAGATTTTAGAGGCTGGATGGATAAAAAAATTATCCCACATATTTTGTTTAATTTTTTTTTGGATCTTTGTTCAGAACATATCAGATGCCCGAAGGAAATTTGAAAATTTTGATTATAAGTAGTTTTTTCTCGGCGATCAAGTCGAACATGTTTCATTATTATTATTTTTACCAGGCCACTGTCATACAATGGATTTGAAAAAATTACACAATGTTTATAACAAAATGGCAATGGAAAATTGAAAGTCTCAACCTAAGCACCTAGTTCCTTCTATTTATTTTTTATTTTTAACTTTTCCGCTCCTATCTGGACAAGCCGATTTCAGAGGCTGGGTCGATAAAAAATTATGCAACATATTTTGTCTAATTTTTTTTTGGATCTTAGTTCAGAACATATCAGTGCACCAGATGGTCGAAGGAAATTGGAAAAGTTTGATTATAAGTTATTTTTTCTCGGCGACCAAGTCGAACATGTTTCATTATTATTATTTTTACCAGGCCACTGTCATACAATTGATTTGAAAAAATTACACAATATTTATAACAAAATGACAATGGAAAATGGAAAGTGTCAACCTGAGCACCTTGTTCCTTCTATTTATTTTTTATTTTTAACTTTTCCGCTCCTATCTGGACAAGCCGATTTTAGAGGCTGGGTCGATAAAAAAATATGCAACCTATTTTGTTTAATTTTTTTTTGGATCTTGGTTCAGAACATATCATTGCACCAGATACCCGAAGAAAATTGGAAAATTTTGATTATAAGTATTTTTTTTTCGGCGACAAAGTCGAGCATGTTTCATTATTATTATTTTTACCAGGCCACTGTCATACAATTGATTTGAAAAAATTACACAATGTTTATAACAAAATGTCAATGGAAAATGGCAAGTCTCAACCTGAGCACCTTGTTCCTTCTATTTATTTTTTATTTTTAACTTTTCCGCTCCTATCTGGACATACCGATTTTAGAGGCTGGGTCGATAAAAAAATACGCAACATATTTTGTTTAATTTTTTTTGGATCTTAGTTCAGAACATATCAGTGCACCAGATGCCCGAAGGAAATTGGAAATTTTTTATTATAAGTATTTTTTCTTCGGCGACCAAGTCGAACATGTTTCATTATTATTATTTTTACCAGGCCACTGTCATACAATGGATTTGAAAAAATTACACAATGTTTATAACAAAATGGCAATGGAAAATTGAAAGTCTCAACCTAAGCACCTAGTTCCTTCTATTTATTTTTTATTTTTAACTTTTCCGCTCCTATCTGGACAAGCCGATTTTAGAGGCTGGGTCGATAAAAAAATTATGCAACATATTTTGTTGAATGTTTTTTTGGATCTTAGTTCAGAACATATCAGTGCTCTATGAGACAAAAACAGATGAAAGCTAACGAGATTCGAACATTTTTTTTTTATAAAATTTAAGGATTTTTATTATAATGAAATGAAGATAAATATGTTCTTCCTTTATCGGCTGTACCGTATAAGCGGCCATTTGTGGGATCATTTGCACATCACAAAATTCACCTTAAGTATATGTAATTCAATAACTCACCATTTTTCATAGTAATTCATTGCCTTTTTGAATTATCTTGAAGTATTTATTTATCGGATACCATATTCTATTCAAATTTAACGTGTACATGTAAAACTAATGTTGTTACGTAAAAATAACGTCAAACGTGACCGCTTTCTAGAAACCTAGGCTTTAGAATGATAAAGATGGAATTTTTTTTATGTATTCACTACATTTACAATATTAAAAATATTGGAGCAAATTAATCAATATGCAGTAAAGTTCTGTCCTAGCATTGTAATTTGATAGTAACACTATCTCTTTTATAGTACTTATATTATGTAGTTTACAACGAGACGTGCGCTCAGTTAAATTACGGGTCTATGGAATGCAAATAAAACTTTTGCACGCCATAGCTGCCGAGTGCAGCGGAGGCGGCCGCGAGCGGTCGGCGGCGATGTTTTAATTAAAATCTTATAACATGTGAGTAATGAAGTTTCGGGGGAATTTTAATTCTGTCAGCGGCAAGACCACATTGTGAGCGCCCCTCCGCAACTCCAGCGGACCGTGCAGCAAATTCTATTTACATTTTAATTTTCATGCGCAACCCTTTGCAGTTTGGCTGCCCGACATGACTACCCAAAAGAAGAAGTTAATAATGTTGTGCACATATATACATTTTATTTTACTGAATATTACTTGGGTTCGGTTTAGTAAATGCTAATGACTACAACGCAAAACAATAATAAAAATAATTAATTAATTTTCATATATGATTTCGTATATAACGTATATATCTAAAACCCTTGGAAGTTCGATAAATATGTATAGAAACATTTTTATATGAAATTTAATTAGCTTTTTATTTAGAACATATTTAGTCCACCATTTCCGGGATATAATCGAAACACCCAAAAATGGAATCTTCTCCTCCCCTGCCACCTTATGCTCATTTCTCGGGGGTGGGGACTTTTAGTATGTTTACCTACTGACGCCTCCTAATAAAGAAGGTCAAAAATTCTCGCATATTTCATGCACTTTACACCCCTCTGCTGAGAAATTTTATTTAAGGATATTGCACGGTGCCCAACTCGCCACAAAGTCGCTGCTCATAAAGAAAATCCCATGCTTAAAATAAATCAGCATTAAAAATCATGTTTACAAGTGACCATCGAATATCCAACAACATGTTAATAACATAAAAAATTATCCGACGTGATGCCAGATCAATGAACCCAGTAAATCCAGTATTTATTGCTATGTAGGCGCTCGTGTGACGTACGGGCTAATCCTGCTGATATTACCGATAAATTCAGCAGCGGCAGTAAATTAAAAACAACAACACCTGCAAAACATCGCATAGTGCTAGCCCTGTATTTCCATCCCCCCATTGGGTAACTCATTATGAGTTAATTGAATTAATAAAAGCGCGACTGTGCAGCGATTTTTGTTTTCCGGCTAGACATCAGCGACACGCGGCGCGACAGGATTGATTCTGACCCCGCTCATAACAGTCCTGCCGCACCTGCGGCAAACGGCTCGAACAGGATTCATTAGCACGTGTATTTAGTTACAGACGCAATAATTAATAACTAGTCGATAATGTGGGGGGCTGTGCAGCCCAAATGTAATTGTGTCTACATGCTGCCAATGAATATCAATTGGGGCTGCACCATTTTAGATGTAAATAATTTAGGATTAACACTAATTTTAGAGCTGAATAGTTTATGTTATAAATACATTGACTGAAATTGGTTTTAAATTTTAATACGTGTTAAAATATTACATTGGTCTACTAACTTTTCTAGTTTGAAAACCCTGCAAAAATATTATTTTATTTCACGTTTACAATTACTATTTTATAATACTTTTTTTTTTTACAAATATATAAACATATGGAAGAAAGAAAGAAAATCTTTATTTAGCTGAGCTATATACATACATATACATAGTTCATATAAAAACAAAGGTTATAAAATTCCAAAGAAATAATTTAAAATTAAAATTCTTAACATACAACTAAATAATATATTAATTGTTACATTGTATTTGTGATATAGTTTTTCAATAATTTTTTGTACGTTCTGTAATTGTCACAATATTGCATAGTTGGGATATAGGGCTATTTTGTTACACGTGATTCATAATGGGTCCATATTAGTGCTCTATAACAGACATCATGCAATTCGCAAAAAAAAACATACATTTATTCATTTCTATAGTCAATAGTCATTTGGCTGACTGTAGTTATTTTGATATAACTCATGATTTTTAAGGACTATATATAGTTCTCTGCCACTATTCTTTTATGGTGAAAGACGAAATCGAAACACGTGGCGGTCGTGATTTTATACGGTCATCCTCCTCGTCCGAGGGGTTCTATAAGACGGCCATTAAGGGCAGAAACATCGCGTAATATGTCGAAGCCCCCATCGGTTATAAAAAAGAAACCGCGAAAAGAAAGACATTTTGACCCTCGTATCGAGGGGGGATCCTTTTGCACTTGCAACCCTCGGGTTCAATTTCGCGCAGTTAACCTTTCCCATCATCGCGATGTTGGGCCTTATGGACGGCCTGCATACAGTGCACGTTACGGGCGTCTAATGATCCGCACGCTGAAATTGAGTTTTGGCTTGATGTATGAATACATAAAGACATGTGCTTTTTGCAAGCTGCCGCACGTGATATCTGTAATATCATAACGCTTTTATACAATACAGGGCTCCCCCAGTATCGCGGCCCTTAGTAATTTCACCGCGTGATCGTTTAATTTCGATTCCCCAGCAGCATCGCGGCGAAAACTATTTAAATCCGAATCCGATAAATCCGACACGGTCCAGTAGGGGCTGTATGTCTACTTGCTACAGATGACGAGACCACAATGGCTCCCGTCAGCCGTTATTTCCCCCGACAAAGCTATGAAGTGATATTGGAAATAGAATATTTCGCTCCGATTCACACTTTCACGCCGGCGAATGTAAATAAGGGATGTGATGCAAAGGGTTGCGCGGATTACGGTACGGAATTAGCAGGAAATCGTGATGTTCAAAGTGCCACCCATGTGTGCACATTTTAAACATCTGATATCAATGCGTTCATTCACATAGATGGTAATTGATTCATCCTGAAGATAATTGTGATACCATGATTTAAATTTAAATCCTAAAAATTCTAATGAATTATTGATACTGTCACGTATTAATGATGTTTAGCTTGCAATCACTTTATCAAGTAGTTAAGCTGTATGTCCACAAACACAAATTGGACGAATCAATAAGTCGACTGGCAATGGATAAGAATCAGTGCCATCAAGCCTAAAGTGTTATAAAAACATACAACACCCAAAAATTGGGTGGTATAATTTATTCTGATTGTTCTATCTAAACATGTTGGTGAAAAATAAATCTTTTTTGAGCCTCAATTTTGTATTTTTATTAAGTTTTAGTTTGTTGTCCTTGTGCCAACCATAAATACCATGTAAACTATAACAGTTGCATGTAAAACAGAAATTATAAATAAACCAGCTTTATTTTGTTCAACCAAATGATATGGGAAAAGGTAAATGACTGTATAAAGTAATGTGAAGCTAAATCTGATTGATGCACTAATTACAGCATACATACATACACATAACATAAATAAATGATACATCAAACATTATGTTAAAAATTCACTGAATCCGTCTAAACTTCTATAATTTCCAGGATAATTACAACCGCCCGTTGCTCATGCATATTTGATAAACGTCGCATAAATCATTCAGCGAGGCCCAGGCGTATAACGCAATCGCCGAAATTTGATACGCAAGTATCAGCGTGATAATTTAATTAATGCTAATAACACATTTTACGGCGGTATCGCGCCCGGCATCTGCCCAATCGTTACGCACGATAAATATTCAAAGTGGAAAAAACTGAAACAAGGCGGAATGTTAGGAGAGATGTCCGTATTAATTATTTCGGCGGCGGGGTAACGGGGAGTGTTGGATTCACAGGTGTCGGGTGGCTTTTTATGAGCGCCGTAAAGAATGCAGAAACCATTAAGGACGAAACAAATATGAAAAGGTACGCGCTCGAGTTTTATCGCGCGCGCGGTGTCGATTTCTGTTAATTAAATTACGCTTTTTATATCTCCCGGCGCGACATTCGGAAACGAAACACCGCGAGAGATTGTAAGAGAACACTGGAAGTGTTTGTTTTCTAAACAATTAGGTACTTTACAGTGGGAGATTGTTATGGGCAGTCTTGTAAAAAATGTTTTATTGTAATTTATATTAATAGTGTGCTGGTACTAGTATATGTTTCCTCAGGTGGTCAGCAATGGCGGGTGAAACTATATATAACTTTAACTTTATTGTAATTTATATTAATAATATGGTGGTACTAGTATATTATGGTGTGAAATTATATATAACTTTACCTTTATTGGGCATACAAAAGCTACAAATAAGTCTGACATAGAATATTTGTTATTATACAAGTATACTATCATAATACTGGGTGCAGACACAAATAACTCCCATATATAAATGGGTGAATGAAAAAGAATAGTATGACGTATCAGCAACAAGTTTTTATTTCTAGAATGTAGATATAAAAAAGTTTGTTAACTCTAAAACCGGCCATACACGTTCCGGTATACTGGAGAGGTTTATCTGCCCAAAGACATGTACAGGTAAACCGGAGCGTGTGTGTGGATAAATTCGGTAAACCTGCACAGGCTTAGTGATCTTTAAACCTTAAGCCGGCCACACACGTCCCGGTATTCCGGAGAGGTAAACCTGTCGGTTTTCCTCTCCGGTTTGGCTGCACAGTTCCTGGAGCCAGCCATACACATGCGCTATACCGGAGAGATATGCCTGCACAGGTAAACCGGAGCGTATGTGTGGACAAGTTTCGGTAAATCTGCACAGGCTTAGTGATCTACTCACGTTCTGTCCACTAGAAGCTTGACCGCCATTAGGCATACTAAGCACCCTAGTGCCGTATCACGTCAGTTAGTTCTTCTTACCTCTTGTCTTGTTCTGGTTGTATTATCTATGTCTCTCCCGCAGGTCCTGCATACAGTTCCGCAACAGCCGCGCTCGCCTGATTTAAGTCCCTGTTACATTTTTCGATGAAATAACTCAAGGGCTCAAGGTTGTGATCTTCAAACAACGTCAAACTTGAACGGCGGAAGAACACGGCTCCATAAAGATAGAAGTTTTTTAATTTTGAAGAGTATTCTTCACCATGCATCATACAAACTTTGTCCTCCCTGTTCCATCCTACCCTGATTATGTAATTCCTGATACTAGATTTTAAAATTTACATAATTAAATTTCCCTATATGGCTGACACATCTTTTAATTTAATTTTAATGTTAATTTGATTTTTGTCCTGTGAGATGTGAGTCTTCGAAAAACACCTATGCCTCCGTCACCACAACTAGGTAGGCATGGATAGTGTCAGATTGATCACGCGTTCTGTCCGAGCCGCTTACCGGCTAAACCAAAACTCAGGTTCTGTCCACTAGGGGCTTGACCGCCATACTACGCAGCCTAGTGCCGTCTCACGTCAGTTAGTCCTTCTTACCTCTTGTCTCGTCCTGGTTGTATTATCTGTTTCTCCCTGCAGGTCCTGCAGCGTTACTGGTATATATTTTCTGTTTCTAGTCGCTTGACGACACAGTTGTAGATCGTCCTGATATTTTTGTCTTATTACTGTTTGTGAGAACCTAGTTATTGCCTCCCGCCCCGCTCTGTCTTCTAACATCTGGGCTTAGATCTCTCTAGGGGTGGCCTACGGTTCGAGACTCCTTCGCGTGTCCTCCGGTGACATCGGTATGAAGTATGGGCTAGATCATTGTACTACAGCAGTATCGGCATCTTGCCGTCGCTGCCTTTCCTATCCGGAGCATTTATATTTGGACCTGCATAGTACAGTCATCCAGCTCACCATATCATCGGTCCACCCATGGTCTATCCGCGCGACAATGAACTAGTACACTCCGCGTCTGGAATCTCTTCCCATCTTCTCTGCCACTTCTCTATCATGTGTTATCTTTCGTTCTTGGGTCTACTTCCATCTTGACCTTCCGGTAGGCCTCCGCTCTCTTCTAAACCAGTAGGTTCGCGGGCGTTGTTCCCTCCAGCAACTCTGCCGCGTCTGAAAATATGAGGTGATTTCGTTTTACAGCCCCGTGCCGTCAGTATCGCCCAAGTCTTGCGGTCGTGCACCGCCGGTTGTAAGGGCCGAGGTATAATTGTGCGCATCGGGAGCGGCAAATAGTACAAGAGACAATAAGCCCATAGCAGCCCAGAGTGACAAACGAAAACAGCTATGGTATGCCCGGGTGATATGAAGCGTGCTGGTGCACAGCGTCCTCCTGAACCTAACTTTTTTTTAAGAAAATTCGTTTTATTTATTTACTCTTTACACTTTTACACCTTTACATGTACAATACATATATACATATACACATACATACAAACATGTACTTATGTTTAAAAGGGAATTTAAAAAAAAGCATGGTATCCTTCCCCCTGTCTTCACCTCGGGATTTGTGGGTGTTGTTCCATCCCGGGCTATCGATATCGAGGGATGTATGTTGTTTGTTCATTTGTATAAGCTATTCATCTGCGTTGCGATGATGCGTGATTGCCTGGCCCAGGCAGGTGCTGCATACAGAAAATCGGCACACAATACCATCGCTTGTCCGCTTCTTATTACCCGAGCCACCTATATCAGGTAGCAACTTTGCTAGGACTGCTTCCATTCTGGCTGCCTTCCTTGCAGTCTCTAGTACCTGCTAAGTTTGATTGACGTTGGCCTGTAGATCGCAGGTACTTCAGACTTCTCTGTATAGAGTGTGTTCTTCTCCCATCATTTATCTGGCGGTGTCGTCGAGGGTATTCATATTCATTTGGTCTAGGGTAGGACCACCTCCGTCTTTCTGCTCGCGATGCTAATGTTCTGTGATCTATCTTTGCGTCGTCTCCACGGCCTTGTCCCATCCCGGGCTATCGGTATCGAGGGATGTATGTTGTTTGTTCATTTGTATAAGCCATTCGTCTACGTTGCGATGATGCGTGACTGCCTGGCTCAGGCAGGTGCTGCATACAGAAAATGGGCACACAACACCATCGCTAGTCCGCTTCGTATTACCCGAGCCACCTATATTAGGTAGCAGCTTTGCTAGGACTGCTTCCGTTCTGGCTGCCTTCCTTGCGGTCTCTAGTATCTGCTGGGTTTGATTGACGTTGGCCTGTAGCTCTCAGGTACTTTAGGACTTCTCTATTTAGAGTGTGTTCTTCTTTAGATCATTTATCTGGCGGTGTCGTCGAGGGTAATTCGTTTGGTCTAGGGTAGGACCACATCCGTCTTTCTGCTCGCGATGCTAAGGTTCTGTCATCTACCATTGCGTCGTCTCCACGGCCTTGATCTTGCATTTTATTGTTCCATGGTTCTGCCCGGTGGCAACCAGCGCCATATCGTCGGCAAACACTATTGCAACCACGTAGTCCAGCAGGGCATCGTTGTAGGCAGTATTTCACAACAGCGACCCTAGGTCTAATGCCTGAGGGTTCCCACAGGCATTAGTTCTGGGGCCGCTGTTGCGAAGTATTGCTGTCACCTCAAATCTAGACGCCTCTGCGGTGCCTTCATGGTACTCCTTTCTTCCTGAGTGCTACCCTGAAAGTCATTTACGCCATCGTAATAAACGCGTTTGAGACGTCCAGGGTGACCATCGGACAGTACCTACGTATCCATCAAGAGCCGGTGTTAGTTTCAGTGATAATGTTGCGAACCCTCATGTTGACTCGAGGGCCTCGCCAAGGCGGTCCACAATGAGTCTTTCTATTAACTATCCCATCTAAGAGGTAAAGGGGTTACTTTGCGTTGGGGTCGGTGACTGGCTTCCCTGGCTTAGGTATCAACACCAGTCATGCTATCTTCCATTATTCCGGGAGGACGCCTTCTTCCACACATCTGTTGGCTATGTCTTTGATGCTTGCCCTGATTGCCGGTTCTGCTATCTTAATGAGTTCGTTGGGTAGCCTGTCTGAACCTGGGGCCTTCATTCTGGGTAGTCTGGTGATCACCTCCTCCTTCTCCCTTATTATTATTGGTTCAGCTTGGGTATCTTGGTCTTCGCCATCGTCACTGTCACAATTACAGCCACTAGTTACCCTTCCGGAACCTCCACCGCTGTTACATTTTTCGGTGAAGTACCTCTTAATGAGTTCGTTGGGTAGCCTGTCTGAACCTGGGGCCTTCATTCTGGATAGTCTGGTGATCACCTCCTCCTTCTCCCTTATTATTGTTGGTTCAGCTTGGGTATCTTGGTCTTCGCCATCGTCACTGTCACAATTACAGCCACTCGTTACCCTTCCGGAACCTCCACAGCTGTTACATTTTTCGGTGAAGTACCTCAACGGCTCAAGACTGTGATCTTCAAACAACGTCAAACTTGAACAGCAGAAGAGCACGGCTGATAGCTCTATAAAAATAGAAGTTTTTTAACTTTGCAGTTTATTGTTCATCATGCATCATACAAAGTTTGTCCTCCCTGTTCTACCCTGATTATGTAATTCCTGATACCAGATTTTAAAATTTACATAATTCAATTTCCCTAAATGGCACATCTTTTAAATGAATTTTAATTTGATTTTTGTGAGATGTGAGATGGAGTCTCGTTAACACTCTAGTTCATACCCTATTGATGCACTGTAGCAGTTTCTTCCTTCGATCTACTTTGAAATTTCTTTTATGCTTTGTTATTTTGTATTCAGTCTGTATCTGAATTTCTGAATCTTTTCTTCTTCCGCAACATCACGTACTATCTATGCAGAAGCATCCTTCCCATTTTATTCACTTTTCGCATCATTTACCTTCCTCTCCCGTACATAAGTCTTCTCTCTCTCGCCCAGCCTACCTTCTAAAAACGCCTTTATTAGTCTATCGTATTTCGTCTGCCTCCATGTTATCTTACTGCATATGTTGCTATCCCCTCTACCACTTTCCTCGACCAGACTCCTATAACACAATGTGACTTGGTGTTGTTCTTTCTACTTTCAGGATTTTTCTTTGCTGCTCGTACACTATCTCTTTCCTCCATCCCTATGCTTCCATGCAGCTCTAACGCCCGTATATATAATATATATATGTCGGCGCTTGATTACAATAATCGTTTTCAAGCCATAATGTGGGCACAAGGGTGCATTGCGCAGCGTCTGATTGGTAGTGAAACCAATCAGGAAAGCCGATTTTAAGGAATGTGTGTACTTGAGATCTTACCCTCGATGGGGGTTTGAGCAGAATCAGTTGACATAGCGCGTCAGTATGGAAATACCGACCGTTGGCGTTGGCCGGGACTGCTTTCTCAAGATAATTATTAGTTATTTTATAATCAGTGCTTTAAGTTAGTTATTCAGTTGTTAATAAAATGTGTTAGTTGATTGTGGCGAAGGACTTATTATTTATTGTGTATCTAATAATATCCTTCAAAGAGCACATCCTGGATTTACCGGACCAAGTACCTGACCATGCTAATTGTTATTAGTAATAAAACATAAAGATATGTGAATCTAATTAATACAACGCCCTGTATATACTATACATTATGAGGCGATTTTTTGACATGTACGATAAAATGGTTACTTGTTATCTCTAAGATAAGGCAGGACGATCCTTAAAAGGCTTTTATTCAGGTTGTATATCGCATTTGGCCTTTCGTAAAGCTCGTGTATGTTATATTAACTTTATTCAGTTTAATCATAAGTTCCATCGAAGAAAACCAATGTTTTTCCGTAATGTTACGTCCTGTATTTATAATTGTTGGAATTGTTTCTAAAATAATATGCTGACGCTTATGGTATCGTGGGTCAAATATGACCCGCAACAACGTACAACCCGGAAACAATACGCAACTCTCTATTCATGTACGTTGCATCTGAAACTATCTTAGAAGTTAGGAGAATTCCTTAACTTGGTATGTAGCTGCACAAAAAGAAAGTAGGGATAGTAATGGACACAAAGTAGTTCGGGGAGGATTTGACCCTACCATACCAACTGAGGGTTAAAAACGGCCAAAACACAAACGAATAGAAAGATAAACAAAGCACCATGTATAAAATTCTAGTTCACATGCGGTACTACAATTTATTTTGTACTTTTTTACTTATTTATAAGTGTATATGTTATTCAAAATCAATCTGCGGGTTTGTATAGAAATCATGAAAATAATTATTGTATTTGTATATAATTAAAATTTCAACAACCTTTTTTTGTAGGCGGTTTAAAATGGCAACAATTGGCTTATTGTGATAGTATCAATAGATATAAATCAATATGAAATGAAAGTTTAATTTTTATCGCTATACCTTATTAGTATATAAAAATTAAGATTTCATCTCATATTGATTTATATCTATTGATAATACCATGATAAGCCTTCGCTATAATTACTAATTGTTGCTTTTTTAAACCGCCTACTGAAAAAGGTTAGTTTAATAAATTTCGATACTGTGTAGGTGTGAGCATTGTTAATTACAATGTCGTTGAATATGTACGGCAGATAAATCTCATGCTGTATGCAAATTGCGCTGTTATATCATGCACTCGCGACATTGTCTCTCCTACTAGTTCATGTTCGTATGAACAAAAATAAGAAGTGCCAGCAGTGATAATTACATGATGCGCGGATGATGCACACACGTGCGGCGGAGTGTGGATAATAAAGACATTTGTATATTGTAAATAGGATGTCGCGGGTGTAGGAAATAAATTGCTTTATTGTCTCCTCTCTACCCGACAATATGTTTAGACATTAATATGAATAAAATCGTATACATGAATCTTCATGCGATATGTGTTTCACATCCAATACTATTTTAGTTAAAAACAACATAATCCGTTTTTTTTAATAATTAATGAAGTAATATTAATACTACTATTAAATAAATTAAATTAAATAAGTAATAATAATTTAATAAAGAATGCCTTTGCCTATATTTCTACATTCACTACTTTCTTTCAGGTCTGTACATTACCTGAAAGAAAGTAGTGAATGTAGAAATATAGTATTATATTGAAACGAAGGTGGATTCGAATGGATGAAAGAAGTTTGTAAGAAAACTACTCAAATGGCCGTGTATACAGGACCGGAATAATCAATTTAGTGGCCCTAAGCATTGTTATCTAGCTGGGGCACTGATAAACTGATAATAGACCAAACAAAAAAAATCTGGTATCATGTCTGATATAATAATTAACATCAACAATGTGTAATTTCAGCTACAGATACTAAAAAAACGTCTATCTTTATGGGGCTATCACCTGTGAGGCTTTGCTGTCAGGGAGTGTGTGTACCCAAGCCAAAATCTAACATAAGACTCTAGAATATTATAATATCAATAGATAATATATATAAATTCTTTTATTTACTTCTAATTCATATATGATTGTAAGCTAACACGTAAAAAGTGTAAGCGCCATTGGTGTAAACGATTTTAAAATCAATTAACTATCATACATACATTGTAGTTGTAATGATTCAGCATGTATTCTCATATAAAGATATAATCTTTGATATACAATACACCATTATGAATTTTATTAAATACACTGGTGATGTAATGGCACGTCGAGGGGGTACCCGGAAGGAGGTCGCCCCGCTGCGCGGTTGCGTGAGGGCAGACACGTCAATCATTTCCCCGTGCAGATTATGATATGGAGTCGGCGGCTATTCCCGTTAGTTACGTACACATGCCTTCGCATCGCAATTTCATGCGGAAAATCAAGGGACGTGTAAGACAGGGTATAATTACGGATAAACAGAGGTAAAAGCAATAATAACTGCTGATTGAGTACGAACTCGCGGATTTAATTAACCCCGATGTTAATTACCGTTTTACAACGTTCCGGAATGAACTCATGTTACCCACTCGCATATATTTATTATATTAAATTATAGGGAGCTATCTATTAACTGAAAGTATACAAATTGGAAATAATTTTATTATTGTATAGGAGTTACTACTAGTTTTAAATCGACTTTCCTATTTACTTTACAGTTTTAAACCGACTGTCCTATTTACTTTTCGAATACAGCACTGCTGTATAAGATATGTATTGTTAAAATTGCTAATTTTGACTGTCTTTACGTTTCATGGCCAATATTGCCCAAAAAAAAAACTATTTTTTTTGTAAATGTCTGTGTCTATACGTGTATTGAATCAAATATAAGTGTTTGTGAACCAAACTGCAGGAAACACCTGTATGGATGAATATTGGATTTGTTAATTTTCCTTACATTACTTTAATGCTTTAATGCTTTAGTGCTTTAATGAATTTTTTAAATATTTTATAGTTGTTATTATCCATAGGCAACCTACAAATGAACTGTAAAAATTTAGAGACCAGAGAAAAATGAGAAAATATTATAGGATTAGATACTGACATAAGAAATTTATATAATATTCCTTAATTGGTTGTTGGCTAGTTTTATGATTTCTTCCGTTGCCTCTTTTCTAGGTGCTTTAATGATTTTTTAAAAATATTTTGTAATTGTTGTTATATCGGCAAGCTACAAATGAACTATAAAAAATTACAGGCCAGAGAAAAATGTGAAAATATTATAGGACTAGATACTGACATAAAAAAATAATATAATATTCCGTAATTGATTGTTGGCTAGTTTTATGATTTCTTCTGTCGGTTCTTTCCTGGGTGCTTTAATGAAATTTCTGAAATATTGTGTAGTTGTTGTTATACATTTGTAAGCTACAAATGAACTGTAAAAATGTATAGTCCAGAAAAAAATTAAAAAATATTATAGGACTAGATACTGACATGTAAAATAACTCAATAATGACATTAAACATAAAAAACTGACTACAAATGAACTATAAATATTTAGAGACCAGAAAAAAATGAGAAAATATTATAGGACTAGTTACTGACATGTAAAATAACTCATTAATGACATTAAACATTAAAACCTGACTAAAAATGAACTGTAAAAATATAGAGACAAGAAAAAAATGTGAAAATATTATAGGACTAGAAACTGACATGTAAAATAACTCAATACTGACATCAAACATTGTGAGAAGGCCTATATAAATAAATAAAGTATTTCGCATGATATTTATCTAATATATGCATCCTCTCTTATTTAATTTCCTACAAAAACACTACGTTTCACAGGCGAAACACAAACAAGCCACTAAATTGTAATTACCAAACGTAAATTCGCCCTAAAATTTAGTTGCTAATGTTTCAAAGCTCCCTGAACTTTTTCCATC
The DNA here is from genome assembly GCA_963942505.1 of Lordithon lunulatus. Classification (NCBI taxonomy): domain Eukaryota; kingdom Metazoa; phylum Arthropoda; class Insecta; order Coleoptera; family Staphylinidae; genus Lordithon; species Lordithon lunulatus. Next base: position 50,226,576 of record OZ012672.1, on the reverse strand, counting down.
TACGAACGAACCAAAGAGCATTAATTACGCCCATCCTGTCTTCCGTCGCGTGAATCCTGCATAGGCGCCCTCCAATTAAAACACCGCGATGCAAGTAAATTAAAACCGCTTGCGACACAATCAAAACACCTGGGTGGAAGGCGGTAAACCCTCGCCCGTATTACGCAATTAGTGCGCAAAAAGCTTTGCTCGTAAAAGAGGCCGAGATTCGGTGGGGGGCTGGCCACGGGGTATCTTTTGTATGCATATTAGCTGTAATATCATCATAAGGTCCCGAAAGGGTAAATACGTATATACGGGGGATTGTTTGCGCTAAAATGGGACGTAAATGTACGCACCGGGCCATCACTCGGGCGCTACAGTGCGAGTTTACCGGGTTGTTATATCTTCCACGTGTTATTTTCTATTCAAATTAGACGGCCTGGGCTAAATGAAAACTTAATTAACCCAGGGCGTGATACAAATGTTACACATTTCTCGGACAGTTTGATGATTATCATGCTGAATAAATAACGGAACATACAGCAGCTTACAATAATGTACGTATGTTGTATTAAAATATTCATTTGCGGTAGACCATGACATTTTAGATTGTGTTTTTGATGGAACTGTTATTGTTATCAAAATGGGACATTGGTGGCGGACCTTGGCACTGAATTTCCTTCAAGCCGTAAAAAAATTGGAAAATACAGTTTTAATCACAGTGGAGGGTATAATTAGGGTCAATTGACAATCATGGGCGGTGGTAGAAAATATCTGATGCGGCCAGTGCACATTACTTTAACATACGTATCGTACTAATTAAACATGACCATTAATCCCAACTTCCATACGTGGCTTACAACTATTTTCCATTGTTTCGGGTAATTACAATTATATATTTTTTGAAGGAAGAGCGAAAACTGCTCAAAACGTTGCGAGCGACTAGGAATAGATACGCGGGCGACTGGTAAACCGCGGTCGACGCTTAGGCCACCCCTGCTCTATGCCATTAAAAACCATAGAAAATACTTATATAGTGCTAGAGGTACTTACGTTCTTAAGAAATGGCTATGTGTTTTATGCGTTGCACATAAATCATACTTACTTGAATTGTTTAGAAATTGTGATATCTCACCCAATACAGCTTTTAGCTACTGAATATTTTCAATGATGCTGACTAGTTTTTCATGAGAAATTAATGAATAACCATATAATTCAATTTTATTAGTGTATATCTCTAGAAATAATAAAGATATCCGATTGGGCTATTGATAACTGAATTCCTCATACATTTTTCTATAAGAATCATGTAGTTTACCCAATATTCTCAATGATGCTGACTAGTTTTTCATGAGAAATTAGTGAATAACCATATAATTCAAGTTTATTAGTATATATCTCTAGAAATAATAAAGATATCCAATTGGGCTATTAATAACTGAATTCCTCATACATTTTTCTATAAGAATCATCTAGTTTACCCAAAATTCTCAATGATGCTGACTAGTTTTTCATGAGAAATTAGTGAATATCCATATAATTCAAGTTTATTAGTGTATATCTCTACAAATATTAAAGATATCAGATTGGGCTATAGATAACTGAATTCCTCATACATTTTTCCTATAAGAATCATCTAGTTTACTCAATATTCTTAATGATGATGACTAGTTTTTCATGAGAAATTAGTGAATAACCATATAATTAAACTTTATTAATGTATATCTCTAGAAATAATAAAGATATCCGATTGGGCTATTGATAACTGAATTTCTCATACATTTTTCTGTAAGAATCATCTAGTTTACTCAATATTCTCAATGATTCTGACTAGTTTTCATGAGAAATTAGTGAATAACCATATAATTCAACTTTATTAGTATATATCTCTAGAAATAATAAAGATATCCAATTGGGCTATTAATAACTGTATTCCTCATACATTGTTCTATAAGAATCATGTAGTTGACTCAATATTCTCAATGATGCTGACTATTTTTTCATGAGAAATTAGTTTTAACCAAGTAATTCAAGTTTATTCGTGTTTATCTCTAGAAATAATAAAGATATCCGATTGGGCTATTAATAACTGAATTCCTCATACATTTTTCTATAAGAACCATCTAGTTTACTCAATATATTTTATAAAAAAGCAAAAGTAAAAACATTTGTATTATAACTAGATCTAATATATTTAATCATTATTAAAATTTAGTTTGAATAAGCTAACAATGAAACCTAGTCGGTTAATTATAATTAACAATTTTATAATATACATTATCTATTATATACTTATCTATATCATATATTTTATAGTAACATTCATATGAATTATCATATGGTACAATACATATTGGTAGACCACTGTATTTCCCAGTAATGTTTACATGAACCTTGTTGTAGGCAGTCCAATATTCAACCTCTCGAAGACACGGACACAGCCACGGATTTGGTTGTAGTTTTATAGATTTAATCTTCAAAGTGTCGAGCAAGTCTTTTTTAATAAACGATATGTTATTCATTCCTATATCAAGTATATCTATTGATAGTTTTGTTCTTTGGAAAATATTCCAAAAGCGTCCAGTAGTAAACGTAGTTTTATCCAACATGTTTAGCTTATTATGCATCAAATTTAATGTGTGAATGTATTTTTGAGATACAAACGTCGAATCCTCTATAAAACTAATTTCATTAAACGAAAGAATCAGCGTTCTTAAATTCAATAAATGCGTAAAACTCTCCTTTCCGATTGAAGTAATTCGATTATGTTCCATATTTAGATATTCAATTTTATTGGAATCTTTGTACCAATCCTGACTAATGAATGATAGTTTGTTGTGGCTTAGATCCAAATGTCTTAAGAAAATCATATCACCAAATGCATTTTTAGCAATATTATTAATATTATTCGAACTCATATTTATTGTCATAATATTCATACCTGTAAATACATTCATTGGTATGTGAGTGATCCTATTTCTAGTAATACCCACCTCTGTTAACAGAGGTAAATTTATAAAACAGCCTGGGTACATAAACCGCAACCCATTGGAATCAGCGTGTAGTCTAATTAATATTTCTAAATTCTTCAAAGCACCTTTTGCGAAATAATTCACTTCTCCTATAATTGTAATTGTAGTCAACTCACTGTTCGAATTTTTGCTGGGTTCCACACAATCCGTTACGTTCATAAAGAAAATCTGTTGAATATTAGTAATATACATAAGTGTGTTGTTGAAGGAGTGACCATCACATGTTGCTGAATTACTAGAGATGCAACTTAATATTATTAAAAGCACTGGCAGCAGACACATTTTAATAGCGACTGCCTTATGCACATTCATGTTAAACGCAATAAATTGATAAAGGTTTATGTAAATAAGATTTCAATATTAATTACGCAATTGCACTGATCATTATATGCTTAAACGTTTTATTTCCCGAACTTGTTCATTTATTTATTGGCGGTACTTCATTAACAACAAACATTATTTAAATAAAGTCATACATAATATGGATCAGCACTTAATATATATATATATATATATATATATATATATATATATAGATATAAATATATATATATATATATATATATATATATATATATATATATATATATATATATATATGTGAACCAGCATTTTCAATAATATATAATAAACAAAATATATTTATAGAACTTCAGATAGGGTTATCAGAAAATTATTTTTGTTATCAGTCATACAAAGTAAAAATCGTTTTATTTATAAAAGTGACTTTTATTTTGTCATATCTACCACCCCATCAATATCCATCTCGCTTACTTGAATATTTTATTCTTGCCCTCACTTATTTCCTCGCCCATTTCCTCATCCACTTCCTCGCCCACTTCCTTGCCCACTTCCTTGCCCACTTCCTCGCCCACTTCTTCATCCGCTTCATCGCCCGCCTTCTCAATCGCTTCTTCACCCAGTTCATTCCTTGCCCATTTCCTTGCCCACTTCCTTGCCCACTTCTTCGCCCACTTCTTCATCCGCTTCATCGCCCACCTTCTCACTCGCTTCCTCAGTTCATGACCCACTTGCTCGCCCACTTCCGTACCCACATCCTGACCCACCTCAAACATACATATAGTGAGACCTTTATTAGCATTATCAATCAAAAGCTTCACTAAACTATTCTCCTATTTCCCTGCTCTGTTCCATACTCCTATATCAATTTCTTCATCGTAGACCGTTTTCGTTGACTACTACATTTTCTGTTGCTGTTGCTATAGCTATTGTTTCATGGTTAACTCGTGGTCGATTTTCTGAAGTAGCAAGTCCTACCACTCAGAAGGATCCGACAGTTGATTGCCAGTTACAGTATTGTAACGATAAAATTAACGAAAATAACTGAATTTTTGGCGAATTTTCTTGTAGGCTACTTGTAGTTTCTATCTACGATATGCAGCATTTAAACCGTAATAACTCGAGTTGTAATCATTACAAATGGATCAAATATATTCGTGTAATTAACAATATATCTATAATACAAAATATAAAATTTCGAACTCGTACAAAGATAATTGAATTTTTTTGCGAATTGTCTTGTATGTTACATGTAGTTTCTTTCTACGATATACAGCATTTAAATAACTAGAGTTGTAGCCACTACAACTTGATCAAATTCACACAAAAACTTGATAATATGCGTATAATACAAAATGTAAAATCTCAAACTTATACAAAAATAATTGAAATTTTGGCGAATTTTCTGGTAGGCTACTTGTAGTTTTTTTCTACGATATGCAGCATTTAAACCGTAATAACTCAAGTTGTAATCATTACAAATGGATCAAATTTATACGTGTTATTAATAATATATCTATAATAGAAAATAGAAAATTTCGAACTCATACAAAAATAATTGAATTTTTGCGAATTTTCTTGTGTTACTTGTAGTTTCTTTATACGATATGCAGCATTTAAACCATAATAACTAGAGTTGTAGCCATTACAACTTGATCAAATTCACAAAAATAGTGGAAACTTATTCAAAAATAGTTAAATTTTTGGCGAATTTTCTTATAGGCTACTTGTAGTTTCTATCTACGATATGCAGCATTTAAACCGTAATAACTCGAGTTGTAATTGTTACAAATGGATAAAATTTATACGTGTAGTTAACAATATATTTGTAATACAAAACATACAATTTCGAACTCATACAAAAAGAATTGATTTTTTTGCGAATTTTCTTGTATGTTACTTGTTGTTTCTTTCTACGACATGCAGCATTTAAACAATAATAACTAGAGTTCTAGCCATTATAACTTGATCAAATTTACAAAAATAGTGGATAATATGCGTCAAATACAGAATGTAAAATCTCAAACTTATTCAAAAATAATTTAATTTTTGGCGAATTTTCTTGTAGGCTACTTGTAGTTTGTATCTACGATATGCAGCATTTAAACCGTAATAACTCGAGTTGTAATTATTACAAATAGATCAACTTTATACGTGTAATTAATAATATTTATGTAATACAAAATATAAAATTTCGAACTCATACAAAATTAATTGATTTTTTTGCGAATTTTCTTGTATGTTACTTGTAGTTTCTTTCTACGATATGCATCATTTAAACCGTAATAACTAGAGTAGTAGCCATTACAACTTGATCAAATTTACAGAAATAGTGGATAATATGCCTGTAATACAAAATCTAAAATCTGAAATTTATAAAAAAATATTTGAATTTTTGGCGATTTTTTTTGTAGGCTACTTGTAGTTTCTATCTACGATATGCAGCATTTAAACCGTAATAACTCGAGTTATAATTGTTACAAATGGATAAAATTTATACGTGTAGTTAATAATATATTTGTAATACAAAACATAAAATTTCGAACTCATACAAAAATAATTGAATTTTTTGCGAATTTTCTTGTATGTTACTTGTAGTTTCTTTCTACGATATACAGCATTTAAACCATAATAACTAGAGTTGTAGCTATTACAACTTGATCAAATTCACAAAAATAGTGGATAATATGGGTATAATAGAAAATTTAAAATCTTATACAAACATAAGTGAATTTTTAGCGAATTTTCTTGTAGGCTACTTGTAGTTTCTATCTACGATATGCAGTATTTAAACCATAATAACTAGAGTTCAAGCTATTACAACTTAATCAAATTCACAGAAATAGTAGATAATATGCGTATAATACAAAATGTAAAATCTCAAACTTATTAAAAAATAATTGAATTTTTGGCGAATTTTCTTGTAGTCTACTTGTAATTTCTTTCTACGATATGCATCATTTAAACCGTAATAACTAGAGTTGTAGCCATTACAACTTGATCAAATTCACAAAAATAGTGGATAATATACCTGTAATACCAAATCTAAAATCTGAAACTTATACAAAAATAATTGAATTTTTGGCGAATTTTCTTGTAGGCTACTTGTAGTTTCTATCTACGATATGCAGCATTTACACCGTAATAACTCGAGTTGTAATTACAAATCGATCAAATTTATACGTGTGGTTAATAATAAATCTATAATACAAAATATAAAATTTCGAATTCGTACAAAAATAATTGATTTTTTTGCGAATTTTCTTATTTGTTACTTGTAGATTCTTTCTACGATATGCAGCATTTAAATCATAATTACTAGAGTTGTAGTCATTACAACTTGATCAAATTTACAAAAATAGTGGAAAATCTACCTATAATACAAAATGTAAAATCTGAAACATATTCAAAAATAATTGAATTTTTGGCGAATTTTCTTGTAGGCTACTTGTAGTTTCTATCTACGATATGCAGCATATAAACCGTAATAACTCGAATTGTAATTATTAGAAATTGATTAAATTCATACGTGTAGTTGATAATGTTCCTATAATATAAAATTTCAAATTTCGAACATATACAAAAATAATTTAATTTTTTGCGAATTTTCTTGTATATCACTTGTAGTTTCTTTCTACTATATGCAGCATTTAAACCATAATAACTAGAGTTGTAGTCATTACAACTTGATCAAATTCACAAAAATAGTGGATAATATACGTATAATACAAAATGTAAAATCTGAAACTTATACAAAAATAATTGAATTTTTGGCGAATTTTCTTGTAGGCTACTTGTAGTTTCTATCTACGATATGCAGCATTTAAACCGTAATAACTCGAGTTATTATCATTACAAATTGATCATATTTATACTTTTAGTTGACAATATGTCTATAATATCAAATTTAAAATTTCCTACTCATAATAATAATAATAACTTGAGTTGTAGTTATTACAAATTGATTAAATTCATACATATAGTTAGCACGATAAAAATCTATAATGGTTCGATTGATATATATTTTTTTAGATTGATTATTTATAGTATATTTTAGTAGTAGTTATTGTATTTGTTACAATTCTGTAACTTGCTATCAACCTTCGAGTCCTTCTACCGTGTATTATTGCATGTATTGTATGTGTATGTGAGTGTTAGGCTTTCAGAAAAGTCCCCGAGTTTTGTAAAGTAACGACACTTTCTACATTCTATCGACAAATGGTACTGACTACCCGAGCAACCCGTTCGTAAAGTGATGCTGGCTACAGCACTACATCGACGTGTAAATTGATTTTATTTAAGAAGAAGATAAGAGAAACAGTAATTAATAAGACCATTGCGTCCACTAACATTTACTCCATGTTTTATTTGGAGCAATTTGCAAATTACTTCATCTTTAACTGATGGGCGGTCGAGTTTATGTTGAAAACTATATTGCTCCAAATGTGTATGATTTTGAGTTGAGGAGGCGCCAATTAAGTTGAGGAGAGCGCTCATAAAATAATTCCTGTTGTAATAAAGCACCCGAAATTGCCGGCCGTTTTTCGTCAGAAACCGGGACTGAAATTGCGGAATTTTACCTACTTAGCATTTGCGCTGTTGTGCACGCTCATCGATGTAGGTATATATGGGATAATTATGGTCCACGAGCACGTCATGATTTGTACGGCATACATGCTGAATAATGCAATTTACTTAAACGGCCCCGCGATTACTTGTTTATACAACGTTACACAAGGAATAATATTCAATATATTTTGAATTATGTAATTAATGATGAAAAAAATATATAAACAGAAAACGGAGTTTCTAGTTCTTTGGGGTGGCGCAGCAATAAAACGCTATTTTTTATATTTTTCCTACACTTTACTACTTCGCCAATATTTCGTAGTTTTGATAACTACTTCATCTGGGCTCAGCTATAATTGTTTTTGTAAAATATATTAAAAATAAAGGCTACAATAAATTAAAATTAACAAATCGACTTCCTAGTACATTGCAAACTAAATTGTGCTCTCTAAATTCAGAAAATATCCAAAATCAAGATTGTAATAACATGAAAGTCATAGAAAACTTGTCATGCTAAAAAGGATTCTGCGGCAGCAAAAAGAAGAAAACTGACCAAGGTTAATACCGGTATTTAATTCATAAATATATTTTTATAGGATTTTTTATATTTAGTGTAAATTAAAAGAAATTTTTGGATACTGACCATTAATTTATACTGCTAGTGATAAAACTTACATCGATTTCTGCTAGTAACAAGTAAAAAAAAAATGATTTACTAAAAGCATTACAGGTGTATGCACTCAAATTCCATTAGAATTAATTAAAGACTTATCCTGCTCTGATATTTTGTTCTCAAAATGCTTCTGAACTATTTGTTGGTTGTTAAAGATGTGTGCAAGGACACAGAAAATAAATCAGCCCTGTAATTTGCGACGCTATTAGTTGATTGGAGGGTCGCGCTCGGTGATTAAATCGGGGTCGAAGGAAGGAAGCGACAGACGCACAGTGGGAATAATTCAATGCGGAATCGAGGGGGCATTATGCGGCGGCGATGTAAATTCATGAGGAACGTGAGAGTGACACGGCTTGGGCGGTGGTGGCGGCGGCAACCCCATCAACCGGCCGCAAGAAAATGAATATACATCGCCGCCGACGTACAATAGATCCAGTGAAAAATTGGAGCTGAGGTGGAGCAAGTACGGTTGGTTTCGTAATTTGCATCGAATGCAAATTTATTATGTTACTCTATATGTATATATTTGTTATTGAAAAACATAGCTAAATAAAATGTATAATAGTGTATTTGTTGATATAGTTCAATAAAGGCAAAGTGTTTTGATGCAATAAGTTTTTTTCTCTCTTTTAGATAAAAAAAAAATAACTTTTTCATCATGCTTTCACCCGTGAGTCTTTTTCGCCGGTAAAGGGGTAAGGTCAGAGGAGTGTAATCACCTTAACTTCACAAAAATCCTCTGAAAACCTGTTAAAGGTGATTTCGCTGGGTTTAATCTCGCTCCCCATGTTCAGTGTAAAACGGACGGTGCCTCTAACCACTAGGCCACTGAGCTGGATACACAATATTAATATTTAATAGTTTTATCGTATGAAATATAATTTATCACAATAATAATATAATAAATAAAATATTTAATATTTTTATCTTATGAATAAAGCTATAATTGTAAATACCGTAGTCCTTGTTTCTACTGGCTTCTCCTGACGTTTTCTTTTCTTATAAATGTTTATTGAATAAAAAATATATATATATATATATATATATATATATATATATATATATATATATAATCAATAATAAAAATAATAAAAAAGTGAATATCTCTGTAGGAACTCGGAGGATCCCCACTTGGTCCTGGCATCGAGAGATGCAGTTGGTTGTGGTATGGTGGTAGTTGGTTTATATTTTATATGGGCATTAAACTACAAGAACCGATCATATTAGTATTGCAAACCTTACAAACCTTACAAACTAGTACAGTTTTTATGAGCTAGTACTAATCACGTTCCTCTAACAAATGTGTAAGTCAGCGATCGATAATTCTCTCCCCGTACTAATTGAATTGTGTCTTTGTCAAGCTTTAACAATCGGCCCCCTTAATACAATACACCATAAACAGACCGTTTCCCATTCAGATAATATTAATTAAAAGAGAATTTCGCTTGTTAAAAACTGTACTGTCTCTAGGGAGGGGAAGGCTCTTCCCCCATGTTTTAATGAAGAAAACTCCCCGCGTGTTAAAGGTTAAACCGGCGTCCCTTATTAGGACGATCGCACGGAATTGGGCGCAGGACTGATAAAATCGCGACGCTGAATAATTGAATTACCTGGTATGCCGCAGGAACACGGTCGACAATTATATTACATAGAATTGTATCTATAATCGGGTTGTCTAGAGGTCAAGCATTATCTCAATTATGCCTGAACCTGGCGGTTTTATGGGCTAAGAAGACAAATAAACGCTCAAGCCTGGTATAAGCCGGCTGCAATCATACCGCCGTGCTTGCGCATCGTGGCGTAATTATTCACTGATGTACTCGATAGTAATGCATACATAATGAATATGCCTACAATGTAATCATTGTTATATAATATACATTTACTGTAATTATATTCGCAGAACGCGGAAGAACAATCAGCTCTTTATTGTTAAACAAATTTAGACTACCGAATTAAAATTATATAATAATTAAGAAATTACGGGAAATGTTCATAAATGGGGTGCAATATACGTTTCGTTGCATTAGGTAATTAGCACTCCTCATTAATATTATTAATGCTGTATGCACGTCGGAGAGTGATAGAGTTGAGTGCACAAACAAAAACTTTGAGTGTCACTCGTGGTCCGCTCCCCCAGCGCCATCGATATCTGATATCCATATTCAAATCTAATTTGGCCGCCATTATCGCCCGCATAATTGAAGCACCGGGTTAAAGAATCTTGAAGGACCTGCATCTCGCCCTTCATGCACAAGTTTGGATAGTCAAATTTCTTTCTGAAGGAGATTCCCGGCGAGGGTCCTCGGCGCATACAAATATACACCACTTTTGGAGTTTGATCGCATGTTGTATACTTAAGGGGCGGGTGTGTAAATTTATTTTATGCTAATTCGAATGCGTGAGTAAAATTCACTGTAAAGATGGTATCGGGGAAACGAATTCCTCGCGCTATCCGATGGGAAATAAATTAATATCGTCTGCGTAAAATAAATCAGGGGCCCGAAAAATAAAATTCCTTAATACGAATCACAGTCGCCCGGCATTCTACTGTGAGTGGTAGCCTGAATAAATAAAAACCTGTAATAACAAACTCAACACGTGGGCCAATAAATTCCAACAAAAATCCGCCTACAATTTTATTGTTTAAATATATACTACATATTATTGTAATAAATTATATTTATGGGTATTAACAGACGCGCGTACAATAGCGCTAAACCGTTATGAATAATTATATAATCCGTTTGCCTATATATTATTATTAGCAGTTACGAATTAAATACCCCCGCGTTGATTTCGAGTGATTAATATTTGAGTGTAATTAATGCCTGCGGCGCGTTGTTCTTTTTGTTAACAATAGGATTGGTGGGAGCAGCAGGCACATAAATAATGCGCGCAACAAATAATATTTCTTTCAGCGCGCGCGTATTTATAAAAGTGCATGTGGGCACGGTAAATAATAAAAACAACGGCCGTTTCGGTATGTCGACCACACACGCCTTTGTGGCGCGCTTTTTTCGTTGCTTATTAACTCGCAAGCGACGAAATAATAATTTAGCGAAATTTCAGGGCAACAGGATGTTACGAGTGTGTTCGCGTCTAGACTGATTAATAGTAATGTTTTCGTTTCTGCCATGATACACACCCTTTAGAATACAATAACGTATACATCAGGCGCTGCCACCGCTCCGAGCGGACGCAGTTTTTCAAGCAGCGGGTGATTTTAATACTAGGCGAGTCGGGGCGGCCCCCGTACGGTCGCTGTTTTGCGACAAAGGCAAACCGCGAAATTAGACTAGCTTATGGAATCACTCTTATTAACAGTAAAAGTAGTAATAAAATAAACTTCTATCTTTATCAACCGGTCAAGGGAGAAGCTTAGAGGAGTTTAATCAACTTAACTTCGCAGAAAACCTCTGAAAAACTGTGGAAGGTGATTTGCGAAAAATCGCCCCGATGGGGATGGAACTCAAGCTCCCCAATGCTCAGTACGAGACGGATGACGCCTCTAACCACTTGGTCACTGAGCTGAGCTAAGTAATAATATTATTGTTAACATAAGTTTTTACATTTTATGCAGTTGTGTCCCAAAAACCATCAACATTGTTAGCACATTAGTTGTACATTTTATAACAATTATCATGTGTTTTCGCCACAACCCCAATTAGAATATAATTAGCATAAGTAATATTATATACAATATTTACATTTAATTTAAATATTAGTTTAAGACTCAATAATAGTAGAGAAACTCAAGGACATCATTTTTTAATGATGTCCTTGAGTTAAGGTCGTTTTAGACAAGACAATTTCTTAGCTTAAACATTGTTCAAAAAATGAATTCATACATCCTCCTCTCATACAATTTGTCCTTTTTTTATTCGATCTACCATCCAATTAAATATTTCATATAATTTGCGATATTATACGAGACAATTTAGATTGTCTCGCATCTTGACTAACTTTTGCGTCAAGAAATTGTCTTGTCTAAAACGACCTTTACTCTTTGCAGGTACCAACATAGGTAACAATTACATTACAGATAAATAGATTTAAAATCTTAAAGTTTAGGGTGTTTTATGCAGCGAATTATGTGTTGTGATTCATTGCTATTATTTGGGGGTAGATACTTTTGTACAAACATCTCACCAATAGAGTAACAAGTTTCACACCGGTAAATGATCGTATATGCCGCATAAGACTAAAGGTCGTTTTAAACAAAACAATTCTTAGTTGAAAAAAGTTGTTAAAAAAATTAATTGATATATCCTCCTCCGATTACGATGGGCAGGACATGTGCAGAGACAGCCAGACAACTGTTTCCTCAGACTCGCCTGGGATGATAATCCACGTGGCAGAAGACCGTTGGGAAGACCAAAAATGAGGTGGCGTGATAACTTGAGGACGGATCTACATGTTCTGGGAAGAGTAGTATGACCCTGAGACCATGTTGTATCGGGTGGAATGGAATGGAAGATTGTTGTGTCAGCCAAGACCCATCCATGGTTGTAGAGCTACAGAATGATGATGATTATAAAACATAGTGAATAGTACATTTAATTTAGAAATTGGCGATCTCTGCCATGCGCGAACACCTCATTTTGCAGCTGGATTGGAGGGGATCTGGTTGGCCTTGTAACTCGGTACAAGGAATACCCACTAAAACCTTGAACTGAGACCCGAGCCCGGACTTGATGTCTCATTCGCGTTCCGGCTGGAGCGTATAGACCTGTAGTTCTGTAGTCTATCATGCTGTTACATAATAAATATATAAAACTTTATCATATGTGAGCTAATAGAGCCATGATTAGGGGAGAGCCCGGTTAACAGTTTCACAGAAAATAATTACCTAAACCACATCTGGGGAAACACAAGCATAAAAAAATTAAATAATCTAATTTGCCCAAATTGTGTGACATTTCTAGTACTTATCGGAGAATACTTTGATACACACTGCACGAAAAAATTGAGAGAACTGAGAGCAAAAGTGATGAAAAACTGAAGTAGTCCACACACCTTTAGCACATATAACTGTACAGAGATATTCGCACATGGAAACTGTGAAGTTAAACTGAGCGATTGTGGGCCCATTTACTCCCAATAATTTGAGTCTTTCGTCATGGTATAACAAATAATTATATAATTTTTTGTTTAGATGAAATCAAGAATTGCCCCGTCGCGTAAGATAATTGTAATAATAGCATCTTAATCTAGCCAACATGTCCGTGACCAATGCGGCCCCATCTTACATCTGCAATTATATCCCATTTCGATAACCAAACCAGCCGTGCTTCCCCCCGCTGTTCCTAATTTCGGCTCGATTTTTATTATCTCCCGCCCCAGCATTTGTTCGCATTTCAGCAAACATCAATCTAGATTCGAGTCACACGGCGGAACAATATAATGCAGATATCGTGCTGGGAGTGTGTCGCGGCGCGGGCATTTGGCACACGGGCCGACGTCGCCGGTCTCCGCGGGACGCCGCTTTCAGAAACCGGGGCGCGCACAAAAGAAGCCCGCTTCCGCCCCGAGAGCCGATTAAATTGCGTGATGTTAATCGACGTGTGAGGAAGTGTACAATTTACTCTTCGCAACGGTTTAGACGGCGAGGAGATGACAATGGGGGGTGCCAACAAATGTCGCGGGGCCACGCGACAGGAACACGTGCTACCGCAAAAGGTGCACAGTTAGAGAAGAATAGGGTTGATTATATGTATTTTTGAATCCGTTATACAAAAATATTAGAAGTCTAAATTAATTAATTTAAAACTTTCAAACTATACAAAGTAGTCTATAACAGGCGAGCAAAAAGTAAACGCCACAAAGAGAAGGAAATTTCTGAAATATATCATCAATAAAATGTTAAGATTTGAAAGTCATTACAGTCATTACTAAGTGGGATCTAGAAGAAATCCTAGGTACTGTAGTTAATCTTGTAAGATTGATTTGTGCTAATAAATCCGGAGTATCCACACTGTTGTTAAGGAGTTTATCAAGAAAAATGTTGACAAAATATTTCTCCTCGTCAGCAACGTTGGAATATTAACTATGTGTAGTAACAAATTATGATCAATACCTTTCGCTGGACAGTGGCCAAGAGTACGAAAATGAATATATTTCAGAAATTTACGTTGGATGTTTTCCAGTTTAGATATGGCGTTTTCATAATATGGTCACCAAATGATGGCACCATATTCCAGAATGGAACGACAAAGAGACAACTATAATGAGGTGATAGCACCAATATCATTAAAACATTTAGTGTTACGTATTATAAAACCAAGTACAAAATCTTTTTGTAACCACTATTGGGTTAGCAACAAATGCTGAAAATTTGAAAAAAATTCTTCGTGGGCTAGGATGGAAAATTGAATCATTTTGACTATCACTGCCGCCAAAAAATAGTAGGGCGTAATTTTTTAAATTTTTATTCCAAAATATGCTGACCTTGTAAGTGTTAATCATTACAGAAAATATAAACACATTCCTTAGGTTCTAATCGATTTTATTGATTTTTTAGCACGCCGTATACTAACAAGTTTAGGTTCAAAATTAATTAAAAAAAAAACTAAGGCCCGCGCATCTTTAAAAAAATATGTTTAATGATTACTATTAAATTCTAAACAAAACGTGAAAATTTTGAAAAAAATCTTCGTGGGCTAAGCTGCTAAAAATTACAAAATGTTTTCTTGCAAATTTTATTCAATAACAACTAACTAAATCAACTTAATTTTTTTTACTCTTATATTATGGTTACCAAGACATGTGTAAACAATTGTACCAAAAATCAATTTTTTTTAATGCTCCACTACTGGAGAATCATAATCCGCGTTGCAACCCCGCGCGGCCGCCGGAATTATAGAAAATGGATAACTTCACTCCGGTTTATATTTTTTCATTCGATCTACGATCTAATTCAATATTTCAAATAATTTGCTGTATGATACGAGACAATTTAGATTGTCTCGCATCTTGACTAACTTTTGAGTCAAGAAATTGTCTTGTCTAAAACGACCTTTAGACGCATAAACATTTAAATTCGCCCTATGGTGATGACAAATACAAAGATTAGTTTCTATTCATATAACATATAAAACTATTTTTCAACAATATTTTTCACACACATACACATGAACATTTTCAAAATAATCTATTAAGACTGGTCTATTGTAATATTATATAAAGGAATGTGAACATTAGCGTTGAAAATGTGTTCACTTCAAGAATAATTTATTTATATCACTGGTGTTTGGGCGAAAGGACTTAAGTCATAATTTTTACGAAAATGTGGTTTTTATGTGTTTTTTTTGTGCAAAAAAATCTGCTCTTTCCATTGGTACAAACTAATTGTAAACGTTACATTTCCTTACTTAAGCCCTGTGCCCAAACACCTGTGATATATTATTCGGAAACTAAGAAAATTAAATTATAAATAATAATATAAATATAACAAGCTACCAAAATATATTACAGACATCAAGGACATCAAAAAATTTAAAAGTGAGTGCAAAGAACATATAAAAAGTGAAAGGACGTAACAATACCATCTAACCAAACATCCAAGACAACGGACAATGGAAGCAGTTTTCTAAACTAAGCAGACGGACGAGCCCTTCACCGAGGAAGCTATGGTCCATTTGCTTGCAGGAAACATGTTTTTTTTTAAATCTGTATTACTTTTGTATATATTATTATATTAAAAAAAAATATTGTTATGGTACATGAAAGGACAAATATAATCAATATAAGAACAATAATTTGTGTAATATGGCTAAGAGCATCAATTTATTATGAATATATAATTAAGTTTAATTATGTATTCGCAATAAACCGACCTATCAATAATACCAAAATTAATATTAATTAGCATTACTGTTCAGTTATTTCACACGAATGGCAGAGTTATTAACACGAGTATCCTGTAATTTGGAAATAGAACGCCTATTGTAAAATCACATAGCGCAGCGAGCCTTAACAATAAAACAAAGCCATTGTCAAAACACAAATATCGATTGAGATGTTTAATTACAGCATTAAATTCTAATCAAAGGATGATTGCAGAAAACATAATGCTCGCACAGTCTGTTGTAATTCCATCTATAGCAGGTAATGCGAACGTTAATTACTTAAATAACGTTGTAGTTATTAATGCATGTATTGAAAATGGTGGGATACGCGAAAGCCCTTTATGTGTTGCAATCAATCCCGACGAAATGCGAGCGCAAATATTAAAACGTTTTATCGGAATTAATACGGTTCCACGGTCGCTAGTGTGCGTGGATGCGAGACGTGTTATTTAATCCTGTTTCGCAATTAAACGTAAAACTTCATATATATATTTGTCTGTGTGTATAAAATAGCAGTAAAATAATTACGAGCGTATGATTATGTTCGGTGTAAACGCGAAGGGCGTGGATTTAGTGGAATGAACACCACTTCGGTATAAGTTACGCATGTAATAAATTGTAATGGCATTATTAAAGCCAGAATAGCCGGTAATCAATGTAAATAGATATTTTTAGATATTTTATCTGTATTCATAAACGACAATTAAAAAATAACGCTTCCTTAAATGCAAAATGGAGAATTAAATAAATAACAACCGATTAAATCCTTACAGACCAAAATCGGAAAATACTATTTTAAACCGAGGATTCGTGCTTAACTAATGATTAATATAATTGGTGTTACGAAATAACCTGTAATTAGCAATTAAACATGGTCAAAATAGGCGTAAGAAAATTAAATGGCCCATTTTGGTATGTAACCTTAAATTCAGTTGTCAAAATTAAATTGTCATTTTAAATTGAACCAAGGGTTACTTTTTAACACACGTTTATTATTATATATTATTATTATTATATTATATATTATTATCATATATTATATTATATATTATTATTATATATTATATTATATATTATTATTATATATTATATTATATATTATTATTATTAATGCATGACTATAATTCGTATATACATACCGTGACTTTCTGTATCATTTCGGATTTACCCAACCAAATTAACCAATAGTCAATATAAATAAATATATTTGTATAGATTTAATATAATAATTGACTTACACCACCAATAGTCTTATAAAGAAATATCAACAAATTATTATTATCATCATCTATAGTTTATAGCGCCTCCGATACCTTCCAATTCCTCAGATAGCACTTTAAAATAATTAGCAATCTAATATCTAGATTTCGATCTTGATAGTTCTCGGTGATCCTGATGACATGAGCATGTTGACGGTGATTACCATATGGATGTACATTGTTAATGCATGTGGTGTCACCAGATAGCGTTAAACTTTCTTTGTGCAGAAAAATTTGCCATAGTAATGACACTTTTGTTTAAAAAATTGATAACAGGAATAAGTTTGGTGCCAATTTAAATAACACAAACGATAATATTGTCACGTATTTATTAATTTTTTTGTTATTTTTTATTCATCATATACACATATATATATATATATATATATATATATATATATATATATAAATAATACATAAATACTATTCAGTAAAAAAATAAACTGAAAATTTTATTGTAGCACTCTTCATATTTTCGATCATATTTCTACCCTGGACCCTGTGTAAAACCTAAATATCATAGTTTACCATCTCAAAGTATCGTTCCAAATCGCTTTGATTAAGTAAGAATCCATTTTTACATGCTCCTGGCTTATATTTAAACGGTATACATTTAGGAAAACCTTCAACCCACGCTATCCCCTTTTGCATACTTGCAGGTTCAATCACCACTTTATTTTTGCTGCTCCAAGATTCAATCAGATCCAAACAAGCGCATGCCCATGGATTAGGTTGCAAATAAATAGACATAACATGAATAGAATCCAAAAACTCTTGACGAATGTACGTCAAGTTATTCATTGACAGTGTAAGGGTGTCAATTTCAAATTTGTTCGTGGTAAATATTTCTTTTTTTAAATGCACCAATCTGTTGTGCATTAAACTAAGTATTTTAAAACCACTAAATCCTTTAAAAGCTCCATCTTCCAAAGTACGAATATGATTATGACTTAAGTCAAGTACAAGCAAATGTGGTGTAAATATAAACGTATTTTTCTTGATGGTTGTGATTTGATTATGTTCGAAATTTAAAACAGAGACAGCGGTAGAGTTTCTAAACCATTCCGCATTGATTTCTGATAATTGGTTGTTTCTTAAATCAACAGAATTTAATCGGTTCATATTGGAAAACCCGCCCTGTTCCACATTCAGGATTTTATTATTCGCTAAGAATATTGTTTGAATATTTTTATTGCTGAATAATCCATCCGGAATATTGTTGATGTCATTACCCGAAATCCTCACATAATCCAATACAGGAAGGTTTATTAAGCAGTCCGGGTGTAGCACGCGCAAACCTACAGCCTCAACCATTAAACCTCGTAGTTTGGGTAAATCCTTAATAGCACCTTTTCCGAATTTCACAACTTCACTTTTTATTTTAATGGATAGGGCGTCATTGAATACAGTTTTTGGCACTACACAATCCACGATGAGCTGATGAATGCAACGGTCAGCGTTACAAATTTCCATGTGTGTAAAGTTGAAAGATTTCGATTGGCATATTTGTTGTGAGCACACAGATGTTAATGTTAAAATTAATACAGCTAACAGCTTCATGATTAAGTTACTACTGAGGCGTTTATATGTGAAATTGTCTTGACCTTTGTGTTAATAATATATATATAATCATATGTTTATCTGTTGCGATTCTATGGTTGTAATTAAACATTATAATAGTTCAAAGGTCTGTTGACCTATAGGAAATGATTTTTAATTACAAACAATAATAAATAATTACATCAATTTAACTGATTCATTCCGAAATAGAAACATACACGTACACTAACACACGGCAGAAGGATTCGAAGGTCGATAGCCAGTCAAATAATTATAACAAATACAGTATCTAATACTAATAATTCATTCATTAATCAATAAAATTGATAGAATCATAGAAAATTACGGCAAATAATATAGTGAGAGTTTAAGTTTCTATAAATAATAGTCCTCCACATCTCTGTTCACATGAAAATTTATATGGATACAGAAGTAATGCTTTTATAAACAACTAAAAGAAGCATGTCATCTATTAATTAAAATATAAAGGCAACCTTACATGGTCAGTAATATTGTCATTAGTAGGTTTAGCATGGTTTACAATTGCTAGTCGCCACCGTGGCGTGCAGTATCGCTCAGGTCTTGCGGTCGTGCGTCGCCGGTTGTAAGGGCCGAGGTAGAATTATACGCATCGGATGCGGCAAATACAATGGTTATCTGGAATGCTCCGTGGACTAAGGCATTAACACCAGATTCTTGAGTCTCAGGCATGGGTTACCAAGAATGTCCTGGGGGTATATTTTTGAGCAATCGCTATGAATATACGTACGCTATTATTGCAAATGGTACCGATTTGAGACCTTACACTTCGCGAAAGGATCTTTGGCAGAACTGAAAGCTCGACAGTAGTTATGTTTTGGCATTAATTTTTGTATTCATTCTATTAGTTCAGCGCTATATGTACGCATTATAGCGCATGGTAATAGCGATCGGTCAAAAATCATGGGGACTGATGTTATGTTAAAGTGGCATTAAACTGGTTTTCTAAGAAGCGGTGTCAACAAAAATTATTTACACCTAACAAGGAATGTTTTAGGTATAAAAAACATTTCTTGTTATGTGTAAATGACTTTTGTCGACACCGCTTCCTAGCAAACCAGCTTAATGCCACTTTAGTTACCCTGTACTTGTACGATGTATTATTCAATATATAGTAAAATTGGTATATTTAACTATTAAAGTCACTTTGGGATATGTAACATATATAATATGATTTTAACTATAAATTCATGGGTTGCAAAAATTGATTAACTGCATATATATGATATATGTTAAAGTGCTGATTAATTTTTAAAGTAAACTCTCGTCGAGTTTTAAGCGGAGCCTTTTACCCGCGCTTTAATTAAACAATTTTCCAGTATTGCGTTAAAAACGGCGACTGAATTAAAAGCGTCCTAATTAGATCGTATGTATGTAATTCATTCTTTACATAGCAAAGTGGGCTTTCTGCGGCGCGGTTGTTGTATATAATTAACAGCCCCCGGGGCGTCCTTTGTATTCGTTCCGCGCGATATTTTCATTTCTTCCTGCCGGGGAAGTAATGGCGTAAATAAAAAGGAAAGGATTGAATTGAAAAGGGAAAAAGTTCAGCAACAAAAGTTGTAACGGCACCGCGGCGTCCTATAAACTAGAAGTGCTCGGACTATGCGCGAGCGGTGCATGTACCCATAACCCTATCTCGGGCAATAACTTGCCGCTCAGGGGGGTAGCACGATAATGAAAGGAGCGAAGCGTATACTTTTGTTTCCAACTGTCAAAACATAAAACAGTTGTCAATGGCGGTGCGCCGCGGGAAGCGCGCCTTAACGCGTGCCAGAAACCCGCAGGATTTATTGAGTGGCCCCGGCCCGGGCAGCGCGATACGGGATGATACTTCACGGCTGATATTTATTTTATGAACACGGGAGAAACGCGCCGTTGTTAGAATTGCTTTGTTTCATAAAACAGGGACACATTTTTATATAGCGCCATAAAATATATAATATATTGCGTAAAAAAAAAAATTGGAATGGGCACGGGTCGTAACGCCAACGTGTTTATGTCTTCATTTCTTATTCAACAGAAATCATTTTATTTGTTAAATATTAATATTATTGTTGGAAATGTGATACTTTCATACAAATTAAATTATTAGACAGGAAAATCTCTGTTGGGAGGATATGTAGAAATTATTACTACTACTAAAGTAACGTGCACTTGTCAGAACTTTACTTTATCATACGGATTCCATACCAGAGTCATCAGTAGGTTGATGAAGCAAACGTCATGGCATTGACAGACGTTGAACATCTATATGATGATTAATCAACAATTTAAAGTAATATAATAAATAAATTATTACCTTTAGAGTCTTTATATTTATATTATATTATATTGATATTTATTATATTATTATTCTTTTACTTTTTATTGTAAGAAATTTGAAAACCAATTTCTTAGTTCACCATTCGAACTAAGTATTTGTTTCCTTATTCCTTATATGTACCAAATCCGTTGTAATGCATCGACTAATGTTTTCAGGAAACAATTTGCTTGCGGTAATAATAATTCACTACACCGGTGGTCTAGGTACTTTGCTCGGACGTCCCGGCAAATTGGCCGGTGCTTCGAAATTGATGACGGTTTTCATTGGATCCGGCTGGGCCTTATTAAAAACCGTTTAATTAATGATCGACTGGCGCATTGATAATTGCGGAAGAACAATACGTTTCGAGGTGTGCAGTGTATAATTTCTACTTTGTGTCTGTAATTGTGGAGCACGCGTGAATGCAACGTGAGCGAATGTAGGATAATGGGGTTGGGGGGATGGAGTGCACATAGCGTTCGTTTGACGCGCCGTAATGAGTACGTTACGTGGGCCTTTAGCGAGCGTCTTCATGACGCGATGGGGCGTCCTTGTTATTATATCGTAAAACGTGCATGATTTATGAAACTCGACTGTACTCGTAATAAAGTTATTAAATGCATTAAGGTGTGCCCTCTACTTCATGTAAGGACTATGATTTAGATAATTTTGACCCATCAGCTATTAATCAATTAATTATTTTATGAATGTATGGTCCCGAATATCAATAAATGTAACGAGAAAACTGTTTAAATCCCTTCTGTAATTTCGGGCTATTGGATAACAATGGACAGATAGACTAACCACACTATGCTCCGACATAAATGAATAAATAAATATAAGAGTTATAACCAACATCCAATAAACTTTATCGGTCCCATAAGCTATTGAATATTTAAATTGAAAATGTCATTATGACAGAAATGATCAAAATAAATGTCAACACCTTAAATAGCGCTTGTGATTGGAGCTTTAATGACACAATTTCTTTAATTTTTCAGTGTTTCCTGTAGAGCGAGTCAAAAGTAACTACATTCCCTAGATAATTTATTTATTGTTGCTATAACAACGAATACTTATGGGTTCAATAGCTATTAAGGCACCTTACACGGTCAATAATACTGACCCCCGTATTCACCAACGTTCCATAAATCTATCAATAGCTATTGAACTTATAAATATTCGTTGTTATAGCAAAAATAAATAAATTATCTAGGGAATGTAGTTACTTTAGACTCGCTCGAAATGAGCATGACGTACTCCTCGCTGGCAGAAAGAAAGTAGCGAGTCTTGAACTGAATATAGAAGGAATTAACATAACCAGCCAAAGGTCGCTGAAACATATGGAAGTACACCTGGACAAGGATGCTGGCATAACAACCCATATAAAGAAAACAAGTGAGAAAGACATCAATACCATAATGACTCTAGCGAGGGTCACATCTAATATCAGAGGACCACGATACAGACAAAGAACGATTCTAATCATGGCTGTGCCATCGATTGTACTCTATGGGGCACGAATATGGGCACGGGTTCTAAGGCACAAACATTATGAGTATATACTAGAACGCATAATCAGGATAACGGGTGTACGCATCACTTTCGCGTATAGGACGTTACATGGCCTACCACCCATTAAGCTGAAAGTGGAAGAAAGATAACATTCTTTAATTTTCAGCTTAATGGGTGATAGACCGGGCATGTCCTATACGTGAAAGTGATGTGTATGCCAATTTTCCTGTTTATGCGTTCTAGTATAGCCTCATCTACAAATATGGCAGAGGACACAAGGCAGAGGCAAAAGCGAGACCTATGGCAACACAAATAGAGACAATACAACGGTCGAACCAAACTGTTCGACATCAAGGATTAGTATAACAGACAGTGAGGAAATGTGTGTGACTTCTACATGACGCAGGCCCTAACAGGACACGGCGTATTCAGGACGTACCTAAATCGTCAACTAAAGAGTCAAAACAGTGAGTATTGGTACTGTGGAAACGAAGATGCCCAGGAACGCACAATATTCGAATGCGACTGATAGGAGGAGTACAGATAAACAACAAACCGGAAATGTGGTATACAAATAATACGAAAAAGCATCACAGGACTCTTCCTGAAGACAAATTGGATAGCTATCACCGACAGGATCACGCCGGTGATGTGGACAAAGGAGACAGACGAACGGACAATGCAGGAGGCAGAAAGTAGAACGCAATAATAAATGCAGTAACGCCCAACTCTGAGGAAATTCCGAAAAGCGAATACGAGCATGGAGCGGAGAGAGGTAGGGTTTAGCTTGTAGGTCGGCCCTAGATGGGGCGGACTCCAGCACACCCCGAGGGACAATGGCAGCAAGGCATCTCTTGCGTCTATAAAGATTTCTCACATAAACCTAATAAAAAACATGTCTATGGGAAATTGAATGGTTTTGGCGTCTACTACGTGGTAATTGATAATTGAGAATATTTCCTATTTTTACTGAAATTGGTCCGAAAAAAGTTAACGAAGCAAAAATAGGTGTTGGTGCGGGTATAACGGGCTAGATTTTAATTGCTAACTGTTTATATTTTCGATGAATGATTTTGTCAATTTGGTTTGTGCAGAATCCGTTATATACTGCGATGGTTTTGATATTTTTAATTTCAGACTCGAGACCTGTTTGGGAAAGTGGTACTGTTAGGGCTCTATGAACCATTGAGTTATATGCCGCTAGTTTGTGAGATAATGGATGATGGGAATTGTTAGAGCTTAGGCGAAACTAGTTGTTTTAAAGAATTAAACAAGTGGTAAAAACATAGTAGTTTTATTCATCTCCTTTAGGTCTATGGGAGTGTTATGAAAGTTTTTTCATGGTCATCTGATTTCCCAGCGTGGGGATTAGTTGTGGCCTCCTCGCTCTCCGGATTGGTCGGCTTTGGATTATTTAATTTATATTAACATATATTTAACATGACTCCTTAATAAATAATCTTAAGGAGTCATGTTAAATATAAAGTTCATCAAAACCGATCTGAAACCCTTTTTGTTTCGTCTGAGGTGGAATCCTCGAAAGACACCCATGCCTTCGGGCGAGTACCAGGTGACAGGCATGGGTAGTGCCGGATTCACCCCGTGTATTATTCGGGGGGCCTACCGGCTAAACCAAAACTCAGGTTCTGTCCCACGAGGGCTTGACCACCTCAAAGGCATTCTTAATCCCCTCTGGTCATATAGACGTCAGTTAGTTTTTCTAGTCTCTTGTGCGGCTGGCTCGGTATCTGTAATGTCGTGTCTTGCGTCTCAGAATCTAGACGCAAGACACAACATGACAGATACCAGTGGATTCGAAGGTCGTCCGCTAACTTCTTCCCCATCACTGTTTGGAAGAAGCCCGCGAATGCAGTCCACGTGTCTCTGTCATTTAGCATTCTTGTTCCTAGTTGTTCTGATTGTATCTCACTTGGATCCATAGCTCTGCTCTCTCGGTGTACTATCTTGGACGGTCATAGGCCGTGTGGACCGGATCATTTAGACCACAACAGTATAGCCATGTTGAAGTGTCTACCTTCCTTATCCGGTGAAGGTATTATTGGAAAACTCTATCTCCTGAAACCCTGGAAGATTTAAAACGAAACATCCGGCAAGCTATTGGTGAGATTTCGCCAGAAAGTGCCAGCGTGCAATTGTTGCATCGATCTCAGTCATGCATGGAGGCAAACGAAGGTCATCTAATCGATGTAATTTTTAAGTATTATTTGTTAATTTAGGATTAAGCATTTAACATGTAATTAGGCTTTAGATTTTACTGTACAATGCTCAACAAAAAAAATGGTGTCCAACTTATTTCGTTTAAAATTGAGACACCCTTAATTTCTCACCCTTTATATTGTAATTTGATAAGCATTTTTATTTTATTAGTAGTATTTACTACTACTGTATTTGATATATATATAATTTGTAACTGTCTATCGCCCTTAGGGTTCTTCTGTCGTGAGTTAGAGACCACTTTCACGCCACTCCTGGTGTATGGGTTTCTTTCTCTGCCTATAGTGGCAACTGGCGCTACAAGTGGACCTACTGTTTAGCGTGGATTCCGAACCACTGGAGTATGTTTAGATGAGAATATCATCTACTCCGGACCAGAGAAAGGTGTTAGCCATGAAACCCCACGCTGGCCATGCGGGTTGGAGAGTGGGGCGCGCGTGCAAGCTGAAAAGTATTTCGCTTTGTGAGATTTGAATTCACGATCTTCAGCGCGGCAGTCCGACGCCTTACCACTGCGCTACGCTGCCCCTATAAATATGTACATCGACTAGAAATAATTACGCTGTACGTATACCCTCCCTCAGCTGTCTTCTTACTTGCATATTTATGTTTTCTACGTTCCCCTTTCGCTCACTCACTTCCTCTCCCATCCCGATCATATAAAACTTAGATCTTTATTGGCATTATTCTTCACTCCATCAATAAAACACAAAATACAACAGTACACCCGAAATACACACCTACATCCTCTTTCGTAATTACATAACTCATCTTTCTACCTACCACTTATCCTCAACCACATCCTCTCCCACCACAATCACAGAAAAAATGTGACCTTTATTGCCGTTATTAATCAAAAGCTCCGCTGAAATATTCGTCCTTTTTCCTGCTATAGTCCATACTCCTATGTTCCACCACGATCATAAAAAACTTAGATCTTTATTGGCATTATTCTCCACTCCATCAATAAATACAAAATACAACAGTAAACCCGAAATACACACCCTCGTCCTCTTTCTTACTTGCATAAGCTATCTTTCTACCTACTACTTATTCTCACCCACGTCCTCTTCCACCCCAAACACAGAAAAAATGTGACCTTTGTTGGTGTTATTAATCAAAAGTTCCGCTGAAATTTTCGTCCTTTTTCCTGATATATTCCATACTCCTATGTCCCACCCCGATCATAAAAAACTTAGATCTTTATTGGCAGTATTCTTCACTCCATCAATAAAATACAAAATACAACAGTAAACCCGAAATACACACCCTCATCCTCTTTCTTACTTGCATAACTCATCTTTCTACCTACTACTTATCCTCACCCACGTCCTCTCCCACCCCAAACACAGAAAAAATGTGACCTTTATTGGTGTTATTAATCAAAAGCTCCTCTGAAATATTCGTCTTTTTTCCTGCTATATTCCATACTCCTATGTCCCACCCCGATTTTAAAAAACTTAGATATTTATTGGCATTATTCACCACTCCATCAATAAAACACAAAATATTACAGTAACCCCAAAATACACGCCCTCATCCTCTTTGTTACTTGCATAACCCATGTTTCTACTTACCACTTATCCTCACCCACGTCCTCTCCCATCCGAAATACAGAAAAAATGTGACCTTTTTTAGTGTTATAAATCAAAAGTTCCGCTAAAATATTCGTCCCTTTTCCTGCTATATTCCATACTCCTATGTCAATTCCTTTATCGTAGAGCTTTTATGTCGCCCCGTTATTACCATCTTGCTTATATTGGTTTTCTTTAGTTTATTACTTGTAAGTTACCACTCAGCGTCCTTAATATTCCACCTCTTAGTTATATCATAAATTAACCAATTATATACTATCTTAATTTTCCTATATCGAACGACATCTATGACTCCTTTATTTCTTTAATTTTTTGAAACATCTCTCAGGTGCCTCTGCATACGGTGCTCAAATCATCATCATCCTTATACACCCTTATTTTCTTGAGATTTCCTCTGTTTGCCATAACTGTTCATTTGCTATCACATTCCTCAAATTTAACTAGCATCGGTCTTATCATTCCTTCTCATTCGATTCCTATTTGCTCAATTGTTATACACTGCCTTTAAGGTCGTTTTAGACAAGACAATATATTGACTCAAAAGTTAGTCAAGATGCGAGACAATATAATTATCTTGTATTATACAGCAAATTATTTGAAATATTGAATTGCATGGTAGATTGAATGGACAATTATAACGTGTTCTATCTGTCAAGAACAAATTGTATGGGAGGAGGATATATGAATTCATTTCTTGAACGACTTTTGATCTAAGAAATTGTCTTGTCTAAAACGACCTTTAGCTTTAATTTTTCTGTAAGCAATATTTCTACGTGTTTGTAGTCTTGCTCACTCTCAGGCAGTCCGTTTATTATAATATTGTTTCTTCTTTCTTATTTTTGTAGCACTTATTCCCATCTTCATCAATTGTGAATTCTTTATATTTTCTATTAACTCCTCGCTTTCATCTTTACATTCTCTACCTGCTGGATAAACTTCCTGATACCTTCCATTTCTTTTAGCATCACTGCAATTCTGTATTTCTCCTCATCTTGCGGTTTTTCTAATTATTTTTAGTTCGTCTAGAATTTGCACCTTTTTATTCTTGCTTTCTGTACTCTATCTCTTGTTATTTTCTATATTCTTGCTAGCAGTTCCTGGGTAGTATCTTTATTGTATGTTTCCGAATAGTGTGATGGTGCTTCCTTCTAGGACTTCCATTCTTCCTTTACAATAGCTACGATGATTTCGCACCAGACTAACGGCATACTCGTGTCGTTAGGCTGTGTATTTTCTTTTGCTGTAGTCTCTCTTGTCTTTTTCATAAATGCTGTTCGTATTTCCTGGAGAATATCCTAGAGTGATAATAAAACAACAAGGAAAACAATGTATGCATGGCAAGAGCGAGGTAGACATTATGGATGGGGCTGGGGTACACCGTGTGTGCGCTGTATAAGAAGGGGAGCGACACATGGTGACACCTTAGCAAAGAATGTGAGGGAATGGAAGCTGGGTGGGTTAAAAATTGCAGAACGCTGAATGAATGGTAGGAGAGGATGAGAAAATCGTCAAAATCTGCAGGAGGCTGTCGTGGGAGAAGAAATTGGCGTGGACAGAGGGGGTCTAGTGTGTTTTATGTTAAGTTATATTTTTTCTTTTTTTCTGTGAGATTATTGTTTATTGGCGTAATTTGGATAATTTTGTAACAGGCAAATTTTGTGAGGATAGTCTTTTTTTTGATAATAAAAAAAGTAGGGTAACTTTTGTTGAAAAAACTAGTAAGGTTTTAATTTGGATATTGTTGTAAAAGGCAAATTTTGTGAGGATATGCCGAATAAAGGTCTTTTTTTTTATAATAAAAAAAGTAGGGTAACTTTTGTTGAAAAAACTAGTTAGGTTTTAATTTGGATAATGTTGTAAAAGGCAAATTTTGTGAGGATATGCCAAATAAAGGTCTTTTTTTGATAATAAAAAAAGTAGGGTAACTTTTGTTGAAAAAACTAGTTAGATTTTAATTTGGATAATGTTGTAAAAGGCAAATTTTGTGAGGATGTGCCAAATAAAGGTCTTTTTTTTGATAATAAAAAAGTAAGGTAACTTTTGTTGAAAAAACTAGTTAGATTTTAATTTGGATAATATTGTAAAAGGCAAATTTTGTGAGGATATGCCAAATAAAGGTCTTTTTTTGATAATAAAAAAAGTAGGGTAACTTTTGTTGAAAAAACTAGTTAGGTTTTAATTTGGATAATGTTGTGAAAGGCAAATTTTGTGAGGATATGCCGAATAAAGGTCTTTTTTTGATAAAAAAAAAAGTAGGTATCTTTTGTCGAAAAAACTAGTTAGGGAGGGGATTGTATATTGGAGGGTTTCTGTAGTTTTTTAGTTGTCATGCCAAATAAAGGTTTTTTAATTTTAAAAAAAATTTTTTTAGTTAGGAAGTCGAAGAAGTTTAACTGATTACCGGACTTGTAGGTCAACTTCTTTTAAAATGTATTTATTTTTATTTCGCCAAATGATAGTGGCTTCATCACGATCATCTTCACCAATGGAACACAGTTGTAATCAGTATACAAATAATTACAAATCTTACTCACTCTAGAGCAACAGAGAGCGATAATAACATTGGACGTAACCCATATAGGTTTACAGAATATTGTACTATTGTTCATATTTATTACCACGTTTTTGCTTGCTAATATTTTAACATGTAAAACATTTCTTTGAGGTAAGTGGAATAAATTCCGTTAAACAATTAAATAATTATATTAAATTCATAACTTGCAACTTTCAACAATAAATGCATGTATGGTACAGGGGCGAACTTTCACAACAACATACACAATAACACTAGAACAAAGAATTCTCTTCTAAGATCTAGGGCATCGGCACAGAAAAATTCTCGAAAATCACACGTCGATTGCGCCAATATTTTTTATAATAAAATTCCTAGTGAACTGAAACCTTAACTATTAGGAAAATATTTATCACCAAACTTAAATCAATTTTATTAAATAATGTTTTTTATAATCCAGCTCAGTGGACGAGTGGTTAGAGGCGTCGTCCGCCTCGTACTGAGCATTGGGGAGCCTGAGTTCGATCCCCAGCAGGGCGAATTTTCACGAATCACCTTTGACAGTTTTCAGAGGTTTTCTGTGAAGTTAAGGTAAATACCGGGTGATTAAACTGCTCTGAGCTTCTCTCTAGACCGGCGGAAAAGCCTCACGGCTGATAGCCCTGTAAAGATAGAAGTTTTTTTTTGTTTTTTTTTATAGTGTGGACGAATTTTTGCAATTTTAAATTGTTAACTTATTAGTTTTAGCTATTTATTTATTTATTTTATCTAGAATTTTAATAATTGTTACAATTTTATATATGTTGTATTTATAACTAAGAATGTTTCTGTTATGTTCATGTATGATATACTGACACTAAATGTATGCTAAGTATTAAATAAATCTATCTTTGGAAATTTATATAACCCACCAATTCTATATTTTAGGTCTCAATGATAATTATATAATTTGTTGTAAGATAGATAGATATCTTACAACAAATTATATAATTATCATTGAGACCTAAAATATAGAATTGGTGGATTATATAAAATTCCAAAGCCTTGTTTAAACCTTTAGAATTTTAGATAAACAAACAATTATTTGCGAATGATTTACAAGTGTATAAGGCACCTTATACTGTCAATATTTTAGAATAATGACAGTATTACTGATCGTGTAAGGTATAGTAATGATGAAATGAATAGAATACTGATGTTTATCCGGATAATTGATTACTTGATAAATATTGCAGGAGGATTCAACCAAATAATGACAGTACTAGGATTGACAGTATTATTGACCGTGTAAGGTGCCTTTATAATCATTAATCAGTATGACACTTGTAGTATCAATTTCTACTATATTAAAACAAACATAAATGAATTGTAATCGAATACACCTCTTGTATATTGACTCTATTCGTAGAGTAATTGTATTAACCCCCTATGAACAATAATCGAATACACTCAGTCACATACACGTTCCAATGAATATTTCCCGATCCACCCCACGATACGTATTCAATGCCCGAATGGGCGAGGGGAATAAATTAAATGAAGACTAATGTGATAACATCCAAAATGCAATATTGGGGAATCTCCCGTGAGCGCCGAAATGGCAAACAAACGTGGACCCCTTTCGGAGAAGGCTTTAATAAGGGACACGAATGTCTGAGGGGGGGTCGAATTGCACACACACACATGCACGAACACCGGATGGATGCGCTGCAATCTATACAATTCCAGGGGACGGAATTCGTTTCGACTTGCCTCCACTGGAACGCAATTTATTTTTATTCGCCAACCAAATACCGAACGGTTGCATTGCATCTACTGTCAATACGTCATATATGCACATAGGTTAATTATTGCGCTTAGAATGTGATGCTCGTTAAACCACCGGTCCGTCTAAATTGATACGGCGCGGTAATTGGATAAATGATCGGCCCGTAATGATTATTGAGTGGCCATAATGGCGTGGGTAAGTATTAGCTAATTAAGATTTACACATTAGATATGCATATTGCGAAGCGCCCATTGAAAACATGATTTCAATACTTATTGATGCAATAGAGGGATCGGATTTACTGTTAAGTTCAATTAAAGTTTAAATGCATTTACACTTTTAATTCATTGTTGAATCACTTAATGAGTTTCATACAGGATGGTTTAATGGATAACTTTCACTTATATTGAAAAAATATTTACTGTTTAGTTTATAACTTTATACGAGCGACGAAATCTAAAATTTGTTTGGTTTGTCAACAGAAATATAAAAATATAAAATGAATATATCATGCGGCTATCGTTTGTATAATACACTAGGTAAACCGTTACAGTCTGAATATTTATATTCTAAATGCACATTTCAGATTTATTCCACCGCTGGCATGCTTTATTCATATATGAGTACCGGCAGGCGGCGGCGGTGTCATTTTTGCAAATTCCAAAACTCACCTGAGCAGCGTTTCGCAACACTAATTAAACACGGGCGATCCGTGATTTGTTTTATCGCCAAATTATACTGCATTACGTCCGCCGTGATAAAATTGAATGCGTGCACGGGAAGGATATAAAATTTGCAATGTTCCGCGTCCGGTGGTGTATATGCAAATGCCGGCCGGTTGATTAATTTCCAAAATTCGAAATCATTAACGACTGAACGTAAAACGTTTTTACGCTAAAACGATCATCAATTGGAGTTGAATTGCGATATTAATGTTGTTAATGAGTTGTGAATGTAGATTTAATAGATATAACTGAATTTCCGATAAATTCAGTTATATCTATTAAATCTACATTATTATTATACGAGAGAAGTTATTTAGGATATCTAACTAGCAATGAAAACCAAGAAATTGGAGGACAAATAGAATTTTATTTATTTTGATTTCATATCAAGAATCGTATTTATTAAGATTTTTTAAACTGAAATGTTTTTGACGGCAAGTTATGTGTTTGGGTTTTAAGTTATCCCGCATTAAGACGTTATTAATTTACCATAACAAAGAATTTTAAAGCTAAATATAATTCATATCATCATTTAATGACAAATTCAGTTTTGTTTTTGTTTTAAACAGTTTTTATAGGAAGTTATGTGTGTTATTAACTGACGTGAATTCTCTAGCTAAAAATTACTCAGATACAGTCACTAAAATCGGAAACAGAAAAATGTCTGTTGAATACTGTGATTTAACAATACAAGCAAACATCAAAAAGAACTCCCCTAGTAATGTAGAATAAATCCTTATTGACTTAAAACAAAGAAGTTATCCTTTATAACTTGTAACTCTAACAAATTACCGAAAAAGGAAAGTCCTCCACCACTCTATATTCCTTACTTGTTCGATCCCTAATTTCTTTCAAATAAGATATCCCCCCGACTTTTTCTGTCCCGCGTTATTTTATTTGCGAGACGTTGTTTTTATTTTTTTCTACTCCTAATTCGGTTTCGCGTCACGAACGCGTCGTAGCCCCGCAGACTTTCGGGTCGAACAAAAGGTGGAAATGTTTGCCCTCGAAACTGTAGCGTTTCGTCGCGAGGTTAATTTGCCGCCACCTACGCGCAATTATCGACTATTTGCGCTTTCTCGTTAATATTTCGCTGCTGAAACAAAGTCAAATATAATTATACACTTCGTTAGGTCTCCGTTCAACATTATACAGATATAATTATGCGAAATTAATTCGAGCGGGAGGTGCACGGTTAATATTAGTTTGCCAGCTTGATGTAACAGAATATATTTGATATTAGATGACTTTGATGAACATAGAAGTAACATAGTCATAGTCATACAATTGATTTGAAAAAATTACATAATTATTATAACAAAATGACAATGGAAAATGGAAAGTTTCAACCTGAGTACCTTGTTCCTTTTATGTATTTTCTATTTTTAACTTGTCCGCTCCTATCTGGACATGCCGATTTTAGAGGCTGGGTTGATAAACAAATTATGCAACAAATTTTGTTTCATTTTTTTTGGATCTTAGTTCAGAACATATTAGTGCACCAGATGCCCGAAGGAAATTAGAAAATTTTGATTGTAAGTATTTTTTTTTCGGCGACCAAGTCGAACATGTTTCATTATTAATATTTTTACCAGCCTGCTGTCATACAATTGATTTGAAAAAAATACAGAATATTTATAACAAAATGACAATAGAAAATGGAAAGTCTCAACCTGAGCATCTTATTCCTTCTATTTATTTACCATTTTTAACTTTGTCGCTCCTATCTGGACATGCCGATTTTAGAGGTTGGGTTGATAAAAACATTATGCAACATATTTTGTTTAATTTTTTGTTGCATTTTAGTTCAGAACATATCAGTGCATCAGATGCTCGAAGGAAATTGGAAAATTTTGATTATAAGTATTTTTTTTTCGGCGACCAATTCGAATATGTGTCATTATTATTATCTTTACCTGCCCGCTGTTATACAATTGAAATTACACAATGTTTACAACAAAATGACAATGGAAAATGAAAAGTCTCAACCTGAGCACCTTGTTGCTTCTATTTATTTTCTATTTTTAACTTTTTCGCTCCTATCTGGACATGCCAATTTTAGAGGCTGGGTCGATAAAAAAATTATGCAACATATTCTGTATAATTTTTTTTTGGATCTTGGTTCAGAACATATAAGTGCACCAGATGCCCGAAGGAAATTGGAAAATTTTGATTATAAGTATTTTTTTTTTCTGCGAGCAAGTCGATCATGTTTAATTATTATTATTTTTAACAGCCCGCTGTCATACAATTGATTTTAAAAAATTACACAATATTTATAACAAAATGACAATGAAAAATGGAAAGTCTCAACCTGAGCATCTTATTCCTTGTATTTATTTTCTATTTTTAACTTTTTCGCTCCTATCTGGACATGCCAATTTTAGGGCTGTGTCGATAAAAAAATTATGCAACATATTTTGTTTAATTTTTTTTTGGATCTTAGTTCAGAACATATTACTGCACCAGATGCCCGAAGGAAATTAGAAAATTTTGATTGTAAGTATTTTTTATTCGGCTATCAAGTCGAACTTGTTTCATTATTAATATTTTTACCAGCCCGCTGTCATACAATTGATTTGAAAAAATTACAGAATATTTATAACAAAATGACAATAGAAAATAAAAAGTCTCAACCTGAGCACCTTGTTGCTTCTATTTATTTTCTATTTTTAACTTTTTCGCTCCTATCTGGACATGCCAATTTTAGAGGCTGGGTCGATAAAAAAATTATGCAACATATTCTGTATAATTTTTTTTTGGATCTTGGTTCAGAACATATAAGTGCACCAGATGCCAGAAGGAAATTGGAAAATTTTGATTATAAGTTTTTTTTTTTCTGCAAGCAAGTCGATCATGTTTAATTATTATTATTTTTACCAGCCCACTGTCATACAATTGATTTGAAAAAATTACACAATATTTATAACAAAATGACAATGAAAAATGGAAAGTCTCAACCTGAGCATCTTATTCCTTGTATTTATTTTCTATTTTTAACTTTTTCGCTCCTATCTGGACATGCCAATTTTAGGGCTGGGTCGATAAAAAAATTATTCAACATATTTTGTTGAATTTTTTTTTTGGATCTTAGTTCAGAACATATCAGTGCACCAGATGCCCGAAGGAAATTGGAAAATTTTGTTTATAAGTATTTTTTTTTCGGGCGATAAAAAAAAGTATGCAATATGTTTTGTTTCATGTTCTTACTGATCCTTATTGATAACATATTAGTGTATCAGGTAGCGAAAGGAAATTGGAAAATTTTAATTGTAACATTTTTGGTTTTTGCGAAAAAATTTAAACTCCGGTATATTGTCAAACATGTCAAACTTGATGGATCGCACCTACCAATATCGGTGTTGCTAATTCTCACTACGGATAGAACAACCCTCATATAATATACATATAATATACATATAATATACATATAATATACATATAATATACATATAATATACATATAATATACATATAATATACATATAATATACATAAATTAGTTAAAGTACATACCACATATAAATACTTGAAAGTCGTAGTACTCAGAATTTTAGTAACTTCAGCTCGAATTAATATTACTTTTATTTTACTTCAAACTGGAAGGATATACATGTTCATCACTAAAAAGAAGAAAAACCCGCTCCATGAAGTCGTTTAAAATACAAAAGACAGCATTTCCGTTTCATTTATAAAGCGAAAATGTAAAGGAGCTTTTAATTCCTCCTTTTGTGCGCGCTACATATCGGAACGTTAACCAAAACGGAGGTCGTCTATACTCTGTAGAGGCTTCCCTTTGATCTCCGACCCCGTACACTTTTTATTTCCCTTAATTGGGGACGTGCTGCAAAAAATAACTTTCCCTCCGTGAACGGCTTAATTACAGGTGTGGCAATATATTTTTTTATGAAATAAGTGCCGAGAAATATATCTTAACTAAAACATCACGTATCATACACCTAGTTAATGTGGCCAGTATATTAGCGCCACTTTATGAGGCAATAAACTGGACATGCCACGAGGCCTCTTCAGCGCAGATTACAGGGATTGAAACGTATCTTATTAAATTATTTATGTTACCACGGTTGATTGCGCGCTTCGCTAAATTGCAATTAAGCCAATCGTAACTAATTTTCTAACACAACTAATAACCGGTAATTACCACTCAAAAATTATTTAATTCATCAGATATTAACGTTTATGACACTGTCCCCCCGTTACATGTTGGGATTTTATTAAACAATATATTACTGTGCGCTGTGCATTATCAACTTAGACATTCATTGCGCTGCAATAAATCCCAGTTGGGATCGTAAATGTCGGGGTTATTGATTCGGGGGTTTGATTGTATATTGCGTAATCGGTTGATGATAAAAATGTTTATCCGATGCGGGCGGGCGGCCCATAAATTCGGTCGCGAATTTAGGGTTCAGGTGCACTCAAAATTTAATGTGTAATTTGAAACGCATTGTTTAAATGACTGAGGCATTATTGTTGGGAATAGTGGACTACTTAAAACGGATAATCATAATAAAATCTACTGACTATTAAATTTTATTGCCTCTCTGTTCTATATAATTTTTATATATTTTATATATTGCTACATAAACGATGACAATACGCTTTCAATATCGGTAGTTAGGGGTTAAACAATTACCAAATATGTTACTAAAAGTTTGATATGACCAATACACAGTACTTTAAGGTCGTTTTAGACAAGACAATTTCTTGACTCAAAAGTTAGTCAAGATGCGAGACAATCTAAATTGTCTCGTATCATACAGCAAATTATTTGAAATATTGAATTGATTGGTAGATCGAATGGAAAAATATAACGCGTTCTATTTGTCAAGAACAAATTGTATGAGAAAAGGATATATGAATTCATTTCTTGAACAACTTTTGAGCTAAGAAATTGTCTTTTCTAAAACGACCTTTATAACAAATATCATAGTATAGTGTTATTTATATTTGTATTTTTATTTTTATTTTTGTATATTTTTGTTGTGGTTTGTGATGTGGAAGGGCAGTGAGGGAAATGCCAATAAAGGTTTTTTTTATTTTATTTTTTTTCATAGTAATTGAAGATTTTTTTAATAAAGGAGATGAATCAAAGTTTTATTCATCTCCTTTATTGAAAATGAATTACCACGTAGTAGACGCCAAAACCATTCAATTTCTAAAGATTTTTTTGTTTAGAAACTAATATTATCTCTTATAAATTTCAAATTATTTTTATAAAAAAAAAGTTTGTACTTTTCTTTTTATATCAATAAAATTGCATGCAATTGTTTCCTTTAAAATACATACCTGTAATCGATGTACTTTTCTATTTAAATTGCTGCAATAAAAAAACAATCAACCGTAAATCGGTTAAATGTAGTGATGCAGTTATGTAAATGATGCTTAATGGCTTGAATTAATGATGCCGCACATATAGCACAAAGAAACAATCACATATAATATCCACATGTCATTTACCAAGCAGAAGGTATAAGTCAACGGCAATTTCACACCCGCTAAACCCGGTTGACGTTTTCATGAAGACTAATGATAGTTTCATTGAATGATCGCGGCGGTGTTTGCGTTAAATAACGTGCGGAAGGGCCGTTTAAATCTTGAACAATGGGAACACACGCGGAACCATTTGTCGAGTGGTGTAATTAAACAATTACAGTTTAAACTACTAAATCAAAATCTATTAATACGAACAACGAATTAATATCTAATATCTTATTGTATTGCAATGAAGGAATACTTTAGATGGATGGATATTTCTTTAGGCGCTTTCGTTTAGCATGGCTTATCATTACTTGTCGCCCCTGTGGCATGCAGTATTGCTCAGGTCTTGAGGTCCTGGGCCGCCGGTTGTAAGGGCCGAGGTAGAATTATGCGCATTGGAAGCGGCAAATAGAACAAGAAACCATAAGCCCGTACCAGCCCAGAGTGATGGCACTTTTATTAGTAGGCATAAATTTTGTTACAACTTTACAGCGAGTACCTATGTTAATAATAACATTACCATAACGTTTATTATATAAAGAAAAACTTGTTTATTTTTATAGCTATCAGCCCGAAGACATTTCCGCTGATAAAGGAAGAAGCTTGGAGGAATGTAATCACCAGGTATTTCTTCAATCAGTTCATTATCTTTCGTGTTGAATGATGTTATATTCCAGGTGCTGTGGATGAAATTGTACGAATAAAACAGGTATTTACCTTAAATTTAAGCTAAAACCTGTGAAAACTACCCAGGACAGTTTTCAGAGGTTTTAGTTTGAAGTTAAGGTAAATACCTGGTGATTCTTACAATTTCGCCCACAGCACCTGGAGTATATATAATATAACATCATTCAACACGAAAGACCATGAACTGATTGAAGAACTAAATGAATGAAAAATTAAGATCTGCAGAGGCGAAGAAACAGAGAAAAAAAAAGCCAAAAACTATATGAAATGATTTTGCTTATATATAGTGGAGTAGAACTACTTATAGCTGCCAATACATCTTCGTACGGTTAGTGCATGTAAAAAACATACTGGAACACCAAACACTAAATTTTCTTTCTATCTATATCCCTGAAGACGACAAATCAAAACAAACATCACCTAAGATCCTGCTCTGGTCGGGAGTATAGAAACTATTATCTCTAAATGTGTTAACGATGCTCGGCGTCGACTGGGTTGGTGAAGGAAGCTGCAGTCCGTCGCCGGGGTCAGCTCTTCGTAAGACAGGCACGGGGAGGGTTAAAAACGGTCAGGCCGCCTTACAGGGAAGATAGGATCAACGCTCGGCGTCGAGGATGTTCTTTAAACGGTTCTCTGAATCGTGGTGAGGGAGAACCGTCACAAGAAGAATATGAGGCACAATTATCAGTGTAAGCTGATAGCTGCAAGGATATTTATCGATCCTCTGAGGCTTGGTGAGGGAGGTTCAATTTACCAAAGGTAAAAAGTTAAACTTAAGTATCGGTTTCAAGGCGATCGATAGTCGGGTAATGTGAATCAGTCCTCTGAGTCTTGGTGAGAGAGAACTGACTGCCATTTAGGGGTGCGTGTACGTTATTTATAGGGAGCAAACAGGCCAGGACCAATTGGGATGCTGTCAGACCCGTCTTGTTGTTCCGCAGCCAGGAAAATTGGTTTCTTCCTACTTCTACTGTCCCTTCTATTCTTCCCTGTATTATTAGCTGCATTAATGCATATTTTATGTTTCCCATGGCGTATTTTCCTGGCTTTTATTAACTTGAGAATTTCTCTATGCACCCGAGCACTTCTTCGTTTGTTGTATGCTTGTCCATTATATGCCCAGCATGTGTCGAAATGTCCTCATTTCAAACGCCTCCAATTTGTTGATTGTATGTACTTTTAAAGTACATACTTCAGTGAGTAGATTGTAACATGTTAATGCATTTACGCATTCCCTATGCTTATCACCGGGTAAAGTTGGACTCGCTTTGCAATTCGGTGCATGGAAAACTAAACCCTAACTCGTGCTCATCCGGTCACTCACACTCAATAGGCACTTCCTTAGCGCTAAGTGTTGTTTCGCTTTTTTTGCTCTGCGTCTACGTCTCCTGGCCTGCGGACTACCAGCCCATTCTGGTGCTTGGTACCGATGGTGACTCGTTTCTAGAATGTATGGCACCAGGCTGATGCCCCTCTCTCCTAGTATTCTCTTTAGCATATCCCTGAACCATCTCTCGCAGGAATCCAGCGTGTGTTTCATGTCGTCGGCAGCACTGCTGACACACTCCGCCGGTTGTCTTCCCGATCCACTGCGTCTACTTTTAAAAACACCCGTGCCCAGCGAGGATCTGGATGCCCCATAGGTCTGTTTCTCCATGCTTCCGGTCAGTCCATTCCCGTACGTCCGGGACGAGCTCCACGTCCATCGTCTTTTCGTCGCGTCTTGCCATCTCCTCTCATACGCTTTCATAGCCTATTCTCTATCCTAACTATTTGCGTCCTTTCCTGGTGTTTCAGTTTGCTTAAGATCATATGCCATCTTCCGAGACGCCACCTGGGTGTCAGCTAGTATGTTAGCGGCCACGTCTTCCACGGCATCGATTGACACCGTTCTATAAGCACAACTGGGTGCAAAGCGTTGCGCGGAGTCTTGAGGTATTTCTGTGCGAGCCTACCGTATTGTAGGAGCAAGAGGGGGGCAGCATACAAAAGTCGGACCTGAACTACTTTGGCTAGTAGGAGTCTCTTGGTCTCCCTAGGTTTTCCGATGTTCGGGGGGGGGGTATTCTAGCCATGGCGTTTTCGGTCATGGTCGCTTTCTGTGTAACCTGTAGAATGTGGTCAGTGTGGTGGACATTGGTCTCCATCACTGTACCCAAGTAGCTCCTCGCGGAAAGGCCTTCGTCTTGTGGGTAGCAATCTATAGGTTGTCTCAGCGCATCCATGCCTAGATTTGCGAGACGGCTAGCTGTACTCTCGTCAGCTTCTCGCTCGTTGTGCGGTCGTCGGCGAACGCCAGCGTAGCGATTCCGGCTGGGAGGCGCAGCCTTGGACCCCATTATAGACGATGTTTCAGAGAAGGAGTCCCAAGTGTAGGACTTCTCTGGTCACTTCGAACTTCGTTTCCCTGCCATCCGGAGAACTGTGGCTTACTGTTCTGTCGTATAAGTAGCTTTTCATAAGCCGTGGTAGCGGCGTCGTTATGCCCAAGTCCCCGAGCGCTGTCATGATTTTCTGAAGGGAGGGAGTTGAAGGCATTGCTGATATCTAATGGGAACGTCAGACAATGCATTCGCCTCCAGCATGGACCCGCATTTGCAGCTTCTACTTGTTAACCGCCTTATAGAAAAATCGTATCGTAAACCGTATTGTGTTGGTGCTAGCCTACCCACGTTCTTGATTGCTTCCTCCAATCGATTTGCAGTCAGCTGCTCCAGGTCATTTCATCGAGTAGGCACCTGTACGACGTAGGTTTTGGCGGTGGCTTTCCTTTTTAGACACAATTCACACATAGGAGGCGAAGAGGCGAAGGCGTGGTGCCGGCGCGGCGAGAGGCACGACGCTTTCACGCCCCCTCTATATAAACATATGGTGCTATGCCCACTTAGTTGATGAGGCGGGGGCATTTGCCTCGTTACCTTAGTGGGCGTGAAAGCGTCGTGCCTCTTGTCGCGCCTTCGCCTCTTCGCCTCCTATGTGTGAATTGGGCCTTAGAATATCAGTACTAGTTTGGCTGATTTCCACTTTGTGTGTAACGTGCCCTCCGCGAGGCGTTGATTGTGTGATCCTGCCTAGTTATGTCCGCCGTTATTATTATGTCGTTGGGTAGACCGTCTAGGTCGGGTTCCTTGTATGCAAACGCCCTCGTCACCACCCCTTCGCTCCATCTGGTGTCCTCTTCAGCGTATTCCGGAGTTATTTCGTATTTGTTTCTCATTCACATTGGGAAGAGTGTCGCCATTACCATCAGCGCATCGCCGTCTACCGCTACGTCCGGTCCTGGTAGTCTTATCCTGAGTCTCCGCGTGACGATCTTGTAGGGGTCGTCTTCCATTTGCTCGTAGACTGTAGGACATGCGTTGATATGATCTGCTATATCTCTTAACATCAGAGATTTTGACCGATCGCAATGCATGTAGCATATAAGAGACTTTCACTATTAATGCGAATAGTGTCCATTTTGCACCCTTCGCTTCGTGAAAGGTGGTCGCTATCTTCGAGTACTAGTACTATATATTGGAAATGTAGTTATCTTTCCACATAAATTTTTAGTTAATGTTTTTAGTCCATCGTTATGAATGTATTATAGTGCATGATTTTAGTGATCGCTCAAAAATAATACAAGTGATCTTGTCACACGACCTGGTGTGCGATTTTTGAGCGATCGCTAGCTCAAAAATCGCACAACAGGCCGCTTAATAAGATCACTTGTATTATTGTATGTAAACCTTCTATTAAACAAATAAAGTAAAAAATTCAATTCATAATTGTTTTAATTAATTACGGCTACGTCAGTACGTAGTAATAATGAATTTCATTGTATAAAAAAGGGAAGTTAATAAATCGCCTCTGTAATCAGGTAATGGATGTAGTACCCGAAAATTTATGGTAGCATCGTGCTTCGTATATGGTGCACGTCCGCCGCGCGACTTCCAGTGGGGTCTTTAAAGTGCATCACACCCGATGTGTAGGAAGCTGATCTACTGCATAAAGTAATAGCGGATGATCGCCTTGCGACTATAAATAGTACATGAAAAATTGTACGCCCTTTGCCCACGCAACGGCGAGTCCGCGGAGTCTGAACAAGGCAACGAGCAGCGCGCTGTGAGATACTCGAAAGGCATTACGCCCGTACGTACCAGTATCTGCATATTATGCGCGCCTAATCGCATGTTATTATCTGCCATCTTATTCAATTACTCCGCACTGTCATTATCAAGCAACGGGTTTGCTGTTAATCTGGTTGAGAAAATTGCGCGTAAATTGGGACCGCGGCACAGGTGCCACCATTAACCACTACCATCTACAGAATATTACATGCTTTCATATGTAAATAAAATTAAAGAGTTATTATTGAATATAAAAAATATGCCAC
Organism: Lordithon lunulatus; assembly: GCA_963942505.1. Lineage (NCBI taxonomy): Eukaryota > Metazoa > Arthropoda > Insecta > Coleoptera > Staphylinidae > Lordithon > Lordithon lunulatus. The sequence continues at coordinate 50,184,093 of OZ012672.1, read as the reverse complement.
GTTTTTTATAAAGACTGTGCCTAATATTAGAGCGAGAGCCTTATACGAATTAAATAATTATAATATATTATAATATTTAGGATTAAGTGCCAACATACTTAGAATAATACCCAATCGTAGTGAGGTGTTTCTCTGAAACCACCTTACGAAAACTCTTACATTTTTTTAAATTGTATAATTCGTATTTATAGGGAGAGCTAACTTCTATAACTCGGGGATCTTGATTAGTTCTGTTGCCTTCGGAGAGTCGGTGTGGAAATTTGAAGAGTGAATGAGAGAATGCTTTGAGCGAATGCGAGAATGATAATGACAATGAGATCATTTGGATGTATGGTACTGCTTTTATTATTTCAGTCGTAGTAATTAATTTAAGGGCGTCCGGGTTGAGAATTTAAATTCTCATATCTCAGATCAGGATGGCTTGAACTAAATCTGGACATGTAGTTCAAACATATCATGATATCAATAAAATACAAATTTGCATCGTAATCATTCTATATATTACCGCTATTGTATTCTTGTTACTTTTATTTAATTTCCCTCTAAACCATGGCATTGTTTCTATTTATTTCAATGTTATTATCGCATCACTGAGCTAGCGGTAACAGGTTTTATATACATTTCAAGAAAAAAGTAACAAGTTTATTATACAATATCTACTCCACATCTAAGACGCTAATGTGGTTTGAAATTACCCCATTGATGCTATTTAATTTGACACGTCCGTGGGCCGGTTGTCCAGACCATGGTTATTTTATGTTAAAATAAATAGCGCTAAGTGTCATGCCAGATAGTCGCCGGGGCCGTTGTGTGTGGAATCAGATCAAATATCACAACACCTACGCGAGGCTTCTGCGGCGGACATCTATACCCACCAGCGCTGCTTTAACTCTTTCAATTTAAAACTACACTTGGCGTACCGACTTATCCATCCGGATGTTTTTATTGACTAAAATGAGCTTGGTTAAAGTTAATCTATTTAAACTAGTATTCTTTATAAATATTACGATGAAATTTTTAGGTTTACTTGAATCGAATTGTTGGTATAAAATGATACCTAGGTAGCAGGAATGTTCAAGGAATTCATTTAATAATGCCATTTGTTTATTGACTTTTATTGACTAAATATTTAGCGTGTTTATCTTCTGTGTCTGCTGCAGCTTGTTCAACTGATTTTTATTAATTTCTTTTTCTTCAGCATTCTCCATTATAATCAAATTTCGAATACTTATCAGTCTAACACACACTCAGGCCAAAGGCAAGGCAAAAGCTTTGGTTCTGTCTCCAGTAGGTTTGCTTTTGCTCTTCCTCCCACTTTTGGATCAGTTGCCTGTAGTGGTCTCTTGTGAGCCCACATGTTAGCTCTGGTCCCATAAAGAAAACTTCAGCCCCGTTTTTGGCGAGTGCGTCGGCGACTTTTTTTCCATGAATGCCCTTGATCTCCCTTTCGCTAGTTGCTTCAGGGTTTGTTTACAGTTCCAGGTCACTCTTGAGTCATAACTATAGGCATTTAGCCTCCTTAAAGTTGCCTATCTGTCTATAAGAATATAGAGTCGTACTTTCTTGAATCGTCTTTCCAGGCAGATTTGTGCCTATCTTCCTCAAGCCATGATTTCTGCTTGTGGGATAATAGACGTCCGGCCCGTTGCCAGTGATTGTTCATATCCTAGGCTATATATGCCAACTCCGGTAACTTCTCCAGTCTTCGAAGCGTCTGTGTGCCAGATTATTGATTATTGTTTCTTAAGTTGTGCGATATTTCGACTACTACTCAGGCGGTCAGTAATAATCACTTCAAAAGCCTCATAGAAATCTAATTCAATTAGCATAGAATCCATGCGATATGTTAGATACTTCTTTCCGACCTGCGTCAGGACCTTCATGTGCTCGTTAAGAGACCTTCTTTTTCTACGTGTTTGTGCAATGGGAGCAGATCTAACATCACTTCCATTGATGCGGTGGGAGTCGTGCTCCTTCCTGTAGCGCCCAAACAGGCCAACCTTTGTTGCTGTTGCAGCCTAGTTCAATTTTTTTCTTCTTTGTCTTGCACTACGAAACAAGTAATCCATAGGTGACAATGAGTCTGACAACCGCCAGGTACGCCTATAGAACCATTTTCGATTATAGCCCCCATTTCTTGGCGAAGAGTCCGCCGCATATCTTAAAAGTAGCTGCCGCCCTTCCCAGGTATGTTTCCAAAAGTTGATTCCACGTGAGTCATTTGTCTAGTACTCCTAGATACTGCCTCTGTCAGTAAACTCCAGTAGTGTTTCATTTAATCGCCCACCTTTTGACACCACCAGTAGACCCGCATCCCCAACAACGAGGGGGGGGGGGGGCTCGTTGTTGGCAGATTTTGTTGGCACAGCTTTATCGTACCCATCCTTACATTTACGTGCATAGATACGCATGTATCTCATAGGTCGTCTGCGGTGGCTGGTGTCACTTAGGAACGTCCGTTTCCAGTTGTTGTTGTTATTCCATACCTGCTCATTGGAAATCATTGATCCATACACAAATATATTCGGTAATTAAAGATACGGTCTACACATGAAGGACAAATCATGTGTAGACCGTACCTTTAATTACCGAATATATTACCGAATATTTGTCCTTTCTGGACCCTGCTTGTTCGTGGCGCATTGTTGGTTCTAAGCTCTTTGTTAGCCAGTCCAGAATAATCTTGCTTAATACCTTTGTAAGTGCATGTATTAGTAAAATAAAAATTATGTATTAGAGTTATATAATAAAACACAATTTATTAGATTTCTATAGTAGTTGCAATATGTGATAACTCCTCAGAATAAAAGGCTACTATTACTACTGCTACTATTATTATATATATTTTCTACTTAATTAAAATAAAAACAATTGAAGGAATAACATTTACAAATTTTTTCAAAAAGGTTAAAGTCAGCAAAAAAACCTGAATATTTTGTGGGAGGTTCTTCACTATTAGTCGTATTATATCCGTCCAGTATATCAAAATTGTTCTCCACACGACAACACGCCAAACCGCATATTATAATTAGAACCAAGAGCTGTTTGCGCACCTAAAAATATTTTCATAAATTAATATTGTAATTTGTGAAGTTTTTTTCTACTTTTTAATGAATTTATTTATTTATTTATAAACAAAAAAATCACTTGGTTCAAATAAATTACTTTTTGTCAAGTAGTGTGTTCCACAACTAACATGCTATATCAAACTTATAATTTTGTCCACAAGTTATAGAACACATGTATTGGAAAACGCTTATTTTTTATTCGAATTTTCGTTATTATCAGGTTTTAAAAAAGTATCTTACCATAATGACTGTTGTGTTCACGCAGATGATACGGACGTTCTTTACAGAATTCCTTTGTATATCAACACTTTATTTTACTTTTCGTAGATAACACGTTATTTTGAAACAATATATTGTGCAAACTAATAACTATTTTTGACTACCATTAGCATTAGTATAACGTATAATAAAAATCAACATATTTGAATATTAATTTGCAGTTTAGTACCATGCGAGTTTTCAACTGTTCATTAGCTAAAAATTACATGTATATATTACTTAGAATTCAACTTAATAGCATTGCAAAACTGTCTGGAGGTTACGCGTTTTAATTATTCATTTTTAAAATAATGAGCTCGGTGTGAATTTCATGTTTGTCCCCTGTATCAACTCTGTATCGTGTTTATTTCAACTACTAGAAAAACGGTTTATATATGAAAATGTAAAGTAATAATAGCCCTACAGATTGATGATAAACTCTTTTCTCTAGCTCCTAAAGCTTTCGTTCTGCAGCATTGAGAAAATGTGAATTTGATGAAATTTCATATCTTCTCCACTCTTTCAACTCTGTAGCGTCTTTATTTTAAATACTAGAGAGATATCTAGAGTCTTTCCACTACCCGTCACCTGTAAGCCAGCAACTCAGCCCAAGGAATATATAATTCAATAACAGTACATTGGGTATAATTATTGATCCAACAATACTATTACATTTAAGAATGTAGGTATTGAATTAAAAATGTTTTTAGGTCTTCCTATAGAGAGCTTATTGACATACAACGGCTTTTCTCAAAATTCTGAGAGATATCTAGAGTCTTTCCACTACTCGTCACCTATAAGCCAGCAGTTCAACCCAAGGAATATATAATTCAATAACAGTGCATTGGGTATAATTATTGATCCAACAATAACTATTACATTTAAGAATGTAAGAATTGAATTAATGATTTTAGGTCTTCCTATAGAGAGCTTATTGACATGCAACGGCTTTTCTCAAAATTCTGCTATATTTGCAAATAAAGCAGAATTTTGGAATAGTTGCTGCAGAATTTACTACGCCTTCTTCGCCTCACTAACCCGAAATGAAATTTATGGGACTTGAAAAAACAACTGTTCGGGCGATAGGATAGAGCCATTCTTTAGTTGCCAACGATCCTTTCTAACGCTGGAATTACATTGTACTATATTCGCCAAGAAACAACTGCTCTACCTGAAACCACCGAGTATACCAGAGGAGCTTTTGTTTAGCATGATTTGGCATTGCTAGTCGTCCCGTGACGTGCAGTCGTGCTGCGCCGCCGACTGTAAGGGCCGTGGTAGAATTATGTGCATCGGAAGCGGCAAGTAGAACAAGAAACAATAAGCCCGTACTAGCCCAAAGTGATAAACGAAAGGCACTCAGATATATAGATACAAGTTTCGGAGAAGAAATAAAAGATTGGGCGATACTTTTCATTCAATTATTTGTTTTGTCCTGTGAGGTGGAATCTTTGAAAGACATCCGTGTCTCACTATCACCACGGGTAGTGCTAGATCAACCCTGCACTCTGTCCGAGGTGCCTACCGGCTAAACCAAAAACTCACATTCCGTCCATTAGGAGCCTGATCGCCTCCGGGCATACTAGATGCTCTCGCTAGTTCGTCGTTCTTGTCTCTTGCTGTGTTTCTGGAGTCATCGATGAGTCTTGTCTCTTACTATCCTTGCATGCCGAGGCTGTATTTTTCCTGCATTACCATTACAGTTGCTGCAAACTTGGCAATTACTACCACTTCTCGTTGGACACTAGTAATTCGTGTTCCCATCCGGCTCGGCGTGGGGCTCTTCTATTCTCCCACATCTAGCCATAAGGTGGCGCGTTCCCGGTACCAGCGGTGGCAGGTGTAGATGATGTAGTTCGGGTCATCCGTTTGTGGGCAGTGCCTACTTGGCGGGATTTTTTGATTTTATTGAGGTAATACGCCGTGCTCCCTTTGCATCTGCGTCAACTAATGATCCATCCGTCCGTCCCTTTACAACCAGCGGTTTGAGCTTGGGGAATATCTGTCTTGTGCACGTGGCGTTTTCTGTCGTATCCGATCTGGTCTGCCATTTATCCATAGTCTCGACCCTGGCCTCTCTATCTACATCTTTCTTGACTGTGCCTCTCTTGGCCTCCGCGTATTTTGCACGCGTTCGTTTTCGTCCGTACTGCGCCGACCCAGGCGCGACACTGTCCTTTTCTCCTCACCCGGATCACCAATATTTTGCATTAATCGTGTTAAAGCACAATCAATATACTCTCCTCCTCCATCCACTTTTGGTGGTCGTACGGATGCCGTCTTGCATGCCACCTGGAGCTTCTTGTCGAGGTCATCAGCTAGTTGTGAAGCGCTGGCCGACTGGGGGTTCTGCCGCACGTTCGCTATGGTTTCATTAAGTAGCTTCTGATTCATTGCCTTCAGTAACCACCACGTTGGTGTAGAGGTCGGGTCCTGAGGCTGGGGTTGCTAGAGACGGGGCTGGGGGACTGTTTACGGTTCTATGCAGGTAGTTAAGCGTGCAATAGTTAAGCGTGTAAGGTCGATGTGTGACACCGATTCCCTTCTTATGAAGGTCGGTGCCCCACTAATGTTACAAATCACGAAGTCTAGTGGCATCGCGAGTTCTAGCCCCCCCTTGTATCTATGACTATGATTTGACGTTTAGGTCGACAACCTATCCGCCCACCATCCTTATGGTCTGTTTAAGGCTCCCAATCCACGTCCTCGCGTACTCCCTGCAGCAATTCGGCGACCGGTAGCACGCGATTAGTGTCCAGTCCCCTACTTTTGCCCACGCGTTGTGCCTTTCCTGGGGCAGCCGGGCGAAGTGATGAGCCCATGATAGCCACGTCCCCATGAGCCCATCCCTCTCTTATTAGATGTCCAGTTTTAGGTTATTCGGCTCGCTGACCATCATCCCCCCTCCTAGTCACAGTGGCGAGAAGTAGTTGATGGGCTGCCCGCCTCCTTCGCCTGCAGCACTTTCGTCCGCATTGTCATTTTTGACCGTGTTGGCCTCGTTCTGTGGACCTCCTTCTTCTACTCTCTTCAATGGCCCTTCGTTTTGTGGGGCAGCGGAGACTTCTCGCGGCATGGCCCTCTTCTTTGTAGACTGCGAAGATGGGTACCTATCGCCAGCGTGTCCTAGCCTGTTATCCCGGCTCGCCGCACCTCAGGCACAGGCCTCTCCCGTCTTCTCTCGAGCAGGCTTCAGGGTGGTGTCTTCTTCCTGCGCGTGGCTTTGCAGAGCACCAGGTCAACCCCAGGTTTTGTGTCGATCACGATTACCACTCTCGTGCTGTTCCAGGCCGGCCTAGGCTCTTCGACTCCGTAGGGCTCCCCGTATTCAGCAGTCACTGTTTCAATGGCCTCGGTTTTGGTGATAAGTACGTACCCCAGGATATGAAGGTTTATGCTGGGTCGCCGTACTTTGGCCATTGCCCCCGTTGCCTCATCTCTTATGACACAGCACAGGGCATCCGCCTTGGTGCCATTGCCCTTGACCCTTATCATCAAATGGCCGTTGCCTGTCTTTTCCATTCTCGTTATCTTGTGGTTGACCTCCCTAACCTTTTTGACGAAGTCGCCGTAACTTTGCCCTGGGCTGGACAATGATTACCTCATCCCTACTCGCCTTCGATTTGCCGGCTGGGGTGGGGTCCGTTTTTTTTTCTCTCCGCCTGAGCGAAGAGAAAAGACTCTGTGCTCATTTTTTCTGAGCAGCACGTCGACTGTTGGCTCTGTAAAGTGCTCCTCAAGAATTTTTCGCACCCCAGGTAGTCTCGGCAGTTCGGCCGGCACGGAGTTGCCCTCTTGCCAGTCGTGCCTTCAAAGATAGGAAGTAGTTGCCGTCGTTGTCGCTGGCCACAATCTGGTATGTGGTACAATGGGCCCTTGTTGGTGGCCCTGTGCCGTATCGCATCTCGATTACTTAAGAGATGGTGGCTATCCATCCCATATCCATCCCTCGTGTCGCGTTAGTCTCTGTATGGGCTTCTCGGCCGATTTGCCGCTGGTTGCGGTCCTTCCTGCTCTATCTTTCAGACGAACTGCAGCGGTGTCTGAGCAGGGATTTATGTCGGCCCCCTTGATTTATTTCATCTTTTTGGTGGCCAGTTTCCGCTGCGTCTTCACATGATTTTTGGTCCCAGAATGTGTTTCCGATTCTTGTTACTGCCTCCTCTTCCATTTCCGAGGCTTTGTTTGACTGCTGGGATGCTTTCTTGTATTCAGCAAGTAATGGGCCATTCACAATAAGCGCGGTAGTGGTAAGGTAGCGGTAAGCAATATTTTGCATGGCTATAAAAATTCAGACGTTCAGAATTGGGCAACAATGCTATGTGATAATTATGGTAGAGATAATTACAGATGTTCTATCATAGTTTTTACTGCGCTGCTGTAAACGCCCGCATTTTTATACATGTGTGCAATTTCGCTTACCGCTACGCTACCCCTACCGCGCTTATTGTGAATGGCCCATAACTCCCGCAGTTGCGCTAGGTCCTGGCTCATCCATCCCATTTTCTGGTCTGTCTTAGCCTTGTCGGCTTTTAGGGCCTCTACTTGAAATCGTAGGACTTCAGTGTCGTCGCGCGGGTGTGTGTGTGTGTGTGTGTCTGTGTGTGCGTGTGTGTTTATTTAATTTAAATTTTCACATTACATTTTCGTTCGACAACTTATTATTATTGTTCTACTAATAGTCGCAAGTACATATTAATGGATTTTTATACAGCTACAAGCTGCACTGTAGATCCTCAGTATATTACTGTGGGATTTTAACGTCGTTTCCGTGTAAGTAGCTGTCCCAAATCTAAACAGAAATCAACCACAAAAATATACTGATTAGTCTCTATTGCTCATGATTCATATATGTAAGCGGTTTCAAGGACCAATTTTAATAAATTAAATAGTTAAAGCTATATAAATAGGCGACAACGGAAAAAATAATGTGGTGCAGTCCGTGTCTCTATTTGTAGATGACATTCATAGTTTATAGTGCATATACCAACCTTACTTGTTGCTAATTGGTGTTTTGGTGCATTTCTTCTTCTGGTGACTCACATAGCACCAGGGGCTTTGGTCGTTCTTTTCTCGTACTTTAATGCTTGTTTTGAGGGGATGAACCTTCATTATTTCTTATATTATATTTTTATGTATTTTAAACCTTTATATTGATACTAATTATAAGTTAAAATCACTAAGCAAAACGTCTGAAACCCCGTACGTTCTCTAGACACTACGCGTCCGCGGTCGTCCTGCAAAATGCGCGCTCGCAATGGTCCAATTAAAACGGGCAGCGCGGCCGATAAACTGAGAGGTGAAATAAATCCTCGCATTGTTCGCTGGTATCTAATCTGCGATCGACATCGGCCATCGGCCGAGAATAAAAAGCGAACCTCCGGATCAGCTCTAAATGCCGGGGTAACAAGCTTAAAACGGCGCTCGGAGACCATAAAAAAAGCGTCACATCTAACCGCCCCGGTTACCCGTGTTAATGGCTATGTCGACAGTCTGGGGTATAAATTTTATATTCCAAATTTATGTGAAATAGTGAGAAAAGTTGCGTTTCGAATATTTCATCTCATATATTTCCATTAGGCTGAATTATTGAATAGTTACCCTATATAATCAATTATCCGGATAAACATCAATATCCTCTTTATTTCATCATTACTATACCTTACACGATCAGTAATACTGTCAATATTTTAGAATAATGAAAACTTCAAATATATTATCGTACAGTAATATTGTCATTATTCCAAAATATTGACAGTATTATTGATTGTGTAAGGTTTCTTTATGTTTTTCAACATATATGCACCATAAGAATATAATAATAAGACGGCGAGATAACAAAGATTGTATATATTGAATATATTGAATAATGAATATTTAAACATGTTATCGTACAGTAATACTGTCATTATTCTAAAATATTGACAGTATTATTGATCGTGTAAGGTGCCTTATAGAATTATCACGAAACAATATTATAATAATGTTATTTTTTTGTAATTTTTTCTACAAAAATACAATCCTAGACTACGAAATTGCATATCACTTTGCCACTTTGTATGGCGATTTAAAATTATAATAATATAATCCTGCCAAAAATACATAAACTTTATGATGTGTCCTTAATACGATATCTTGGCTATATATTTTATATCGACTGAAATTTGTTCCTAGAAACTTGTTAAAAATTTTACGACTGTTATCGCGAGCCCATATTAACCTCTCCATAATGCTACTGATTTAAGTTATATACAATAATTATAGTGACACTATGAGTCAAAATACCATGTGTATTACAGTTTTTTAATCAGGCAAATTGCTAAAAATTCGATTTCCATTATAACAGTAAACGGTTTCGCGCAACGCAATTTACAAACCAAACAAGGCATCGCTTTTCAACTCAATAAGCGCCCCCTTATAATTAATTTCGCATTAATCAACCATCTGTTCCAATAAGCCCGGCTAACGGTTTCGCGATGGCGATTTTTCCACGATCGACATCTTCCCGCTAGCAGCAACATGTACATAGGTTAACTAAGTTATCCGCGGTGTACGGTTAGGTAATGAAACAATGCGAAGATCGGTATGCGCTAACACCACACGCGCGCCCGTTAATCACCAACAGGTCAGATTGTTTTTGTTAATCGATTCAACTATTATTATCCCTCAAACTACTGGACGAACAGATGATCGTATAAAAGTTATAATATATATATATATATATATATATATATATATATATATATATATATAATATAATTGTGCATTAATTCGTTCTAAATGAAAATTATATTACTGCGACTTATTTTCTAAACATTATTTTTCATGTAACCTAGTATTATGCCTAGTTGTATTCTTTTGTATGCTGAACTGTTCATTATATCTTTAGTACAATATAAATATAATGCATCACTATGTCCGCCCCAACCTAGTGTTCGCTGGTAGACATTTTTGGTGGGCATTGTATGATTTATAAGTTCCTCGATCAGCCTTCTGCATTATACGTTAACCCGTCTCCTTTGTCCGCATCAACGTCTTGGTCCATTTGATGATAGATATCCAGTTTTCTCTCCTGGAGAGTGGTCTACCTCTAGACCTCCAACCGATACTGGGGTTCATATAGAATGTATAGAATAGTAAATTTTAATTCATTCTGAAACATGAACCTACACTTAAAAATCGTCACAGTTTAGACTTCAAGTCGTATTTTCATGCATACTATATTCCCATTATTGTTGCAATTAGTTATCCGTGAAAATATTTACAACAACATAATTTAAATCGCACCACGTTTATTTTATCTCCCGAAAATCTGAATAAGTCATCACGCCCCACCTGAAACACCTGTTATTTCGTGCGAATTCAATACAAAAGCAATTACAAATTCGCATATTTCAACCTCGAGTTATTCGCACCTGGCGGTAGGAAATAAAAGTGCAGCCCGTAAATTATGTCACCTCCCAAACCAATGCGACGACTAAACGCAAACACCCGGAAACAATTGGCGCCTATGGCCGGTGTATTCTATCTGGTGGCAGAAAATTAACTATAAACTAGTAGGTGATAAGTGATAAGTCCAACCAGACTGTTCCTATTCACTATGTCAAAATTGAAGCCTTTTGACATAGACATAGTGAATAGGAATAGTCTGGTTGGACTTATCACTTATATTGTATGAATTCATCTTCACTTGCTGAACTACACTGATGAGATCTAACAAGATCGAAATCTAGATATATAGATTGCTAAGAGGTGAATTCATACTTATATATTTTATAAGATTGGCTTTGTGCTGACATCTCAAACTGTTGGAATATTATTATGTAGATTGCTAAGAGATGAATTCACACCTATATATTTTAAAAACGTTATAATTTAAAGATTTAACGTTTAAATACGTTGAATATTTATATTGGTTATAGTTAAGCTTTTTTAGTCATGTAATCTATGTATATATGTTGTATTTTATTGTATTTTCAAGGGTAGACCCGTTTAATAAAGATTATTATTATTAATTTAAAAAAAATGTATACATAATTATGAAATTTCTGAATTACCGGTCTATAATACTGCGACCACCGAAAAGCGAATTTGTTACTATTTTTGGGTAGTATAACTGTAACTGGTAATCCAATATCTAAGAGCGACACAAGTTTCAGTAGTTAACATAATCATTAAATAATTGCGAGTTCTGTTAGTTTAAAAAAAAATGTATACCTGTATACTTAAATAACACATAAAGCAATTGTCGTTTCTTGAGCAAATTGCGCCCCTTGAATCACGTTTTTCCTTTTATTATTCCTTTCCGCTTCCCAACAAGGTCCCGTGAATGATGACCGCAGTAGTGGCCGGAGTGTCCGATATAAATTAGGTTACGTTTGGACGGCAGCCGTAAATATGTCGCCCAAAGCCACCAACCAACCTTCCCTCCCTCTCATTCCATCGTCTACGAAAAAAAAATCTGGGGTTGCAACTAACAAACACACAAAAAAAACATCATTCGTTATCGATGCAGTTTTGCACGCGAAATTTTAACAAATTTATATCGCCACGCTAAACTTAATAAACGCGGCCGATTAAAAACGCGGCCCACGCCGATGCATGCAGAACAGCTGCAAATCCTGCCCACATGTTTTATGTTACTTGTATAATACTTGTTAACAGTAAGTTATTTAGTAGTTTTCAGTACCATCTTAATATAATGCATGGGAGACGACGCGATATTTATACAATGCCGCGTTTGCATTAATTTGTCAATGCTGGCGAGCGGACGGCAAAAATTTATTAATTGTCCCGTTTTAGGAGGATTACAAATTGCACGTGCGCCTCCGTTGTCACATTAATAAAGTTATGTCGGGGCCGGCTATGAAAAATGTGTGTGAGAATTATGTAAAGATTGTTGGTAACATACATGAAAATAAATAAAAATAAATTGAAAGTATAGATAGTTATTTTTAATAAATGATTTATTATTATATTTTACTTTTATACATATCAACAGTGTAGCGCAAGAAGGGCTAATTTTCTTTTAAGAAAAAAAATGTTCAAGCTGATTTGTAGGATTTAGTAAACAAAACTAAAAGGGCCAATCTGCGACTGCCTCTCAAATCTTATTTCGCAATAGTTAAAAGTAAACTATTGGTATTAAGTCTTTTAAATCAAAAATTATACAACTAACCCCCTAGGAGGAAAGTTAAACGCCATCTGGCGGCACCACACCAATTAGCAATGCACACCCATATGGTAATAACCGTCAATATGCTCATGCCATCAGGATCACCGGGTAGTGCCCTCTATGGAATAATATTCCAACAGAGTGCTTGAGATATCAGCACAAAGCCTATTTTGTAAAACATATATAAGTGTGAATCCATCTACATATCTAGCTATCGATCTTATTAGATCTCATCAGTATAGCTCAGCTAGTGAGGATGAATTCACACAATATCTCGAGTGGTTATATACAAAAATTATACAACTAACCCGGTCATCCTGATGTCATGAGCATGTTGACGGTTATTACCATATGGGTGTGCATTGCTAATTATTGTGGTGCCACCAGATGGTGTTTAACTTTTCTCCTAGGGGGTTAGTTGTATAATTTTTGTATATAACCACTCGAGATATTGTATGAATTCATCCTCATCAGCTGAGCTACACTGATGAGATCTAATAAAATCGAAATCTAGATATGTAGCTTGCTAAGAAGATTCACATTTATATATATCAGTTTTGTACTTTTGTTAAAAAAGCAGATTGGCCCTTATTGCACTACAAAGTCGACATACGTAAACAAATAAAAGCATTTGGCATTTTTTTTTAATATTAATATTTATTAATCATCATTTACAATTTCTACAAATAAAAGAGAAAAATAAAAAAAAATAATTGTAATTTTCTTCCCTCGGTCCTCGCCGCGAGGTTTGTGGTGGTGAATCCTCCTCGGACTGCGGGTATTGAGGGTTTGTGTTAGGTATTTTTGTGCGTCCGTATCCAGCTCTATTTGTTGCGCTATGTTTACTATTATTATATTTTGTTATTCGGTAGTAGATTTTTAATTTTCAATTTTAAAGGAACGTACGCCAGTGCTTTGATTTCGTTGGGTAGTTCGTTGTATTGCTGTATTATTTCGGTTGTTAGTATTGGTGAGTATTTTGTTTTTCTGTATTTGTTCGTTCTCAGTTTCGATTTTCTTCTTGTTTGGTGTTTATGAATGTCTTTGTTTGTTTTTAGTCTTATGTTCGTTTTTATTTTGTTGTTTTGAATTTTGTATTTCTCCATGCAATTGATGGATGATTCTCGGTTGTCTCGTTCTTGGTTAATCATTCCTTTATTTACATACTTGTTGCATTTATTTCATATTTGTTTAACTTCACACCGATCTTTTCTTTTAAGTTTATCTTGCAACTACTTTTTTCACACTGGTGTACACGATATCTAAAGATCTTGCAACACATATTTTTTATAATAATAATAAAAAAACTTCTATCTTTATAGGAATATCAGCCGTGAGGCTTTTCCGCCGGTCAAGGGATAAGCTCAGAGGAGTTTAATCACCCGGTATTTACCTTAACTTCGCAGAAAACCTCTGAAAAACTGTGAAAGGTGATTGGCGAAAATTCGTTCCCCGCTGGGGATCGAACTCAGGCTCCCCAATGCTCAGTGTGAGACGGACGACGCCTCTAACCACTCGGCCACTGAGCTGGGTTCTTTTTAATAATATTATCTAAGAAATAATAATAATTTCCATTGGGTATCATTCCTTTATTTACATACTTGTTGCATGTATTTAATATGTGTGATAAATTAAATTTTTTATTTATAAAAAATATGTATAAAAAATCAAATATTTTTATGATAAAATAATCACTCTCGAAAACTTATAATAGTGGCCGAATTCCCCTAAATCCACGTAATTCTGTTTTAAAGTTGTTAAAGTTTCAAGGGACGAAACTCCTTCCTGACTGTTCGTTTCATATATATTTTTTTTTGCTTCATGAGGAATAACCGTGTCCGGCCTGGGAGCCTTGTTAAACTTTTCCGCCTTTATAAACTCCACTCCCGGACTACCCGGGACTCCTCGCTCATAAACTTGAAATCGCAAATCATGTCGACCTCTTCAGTTGATTGAAGCATGCGGCTGCCTGATTTGTCCATTCTTTCCAGCGAAAAAAAAAAGTCGAAATGCAAACAAAACAAGAAGACGTGCGCCCGTTGAATAATGCAGGGGCTTGGATTTGCTGCGACTTCGTTTCCTTTTGTAATAGATCTATTAATTTCGCTTTTCAATTACGAATGTGGGTTTATAGCAGTCGTATAAACAGTGGCTGTTATTTAACTTTACTGCTCCATAAATGCAGCTACACGTTAAAAATAGTGTTTGTACTTATTTTATACCAAAGGTAAAACGCTGTATTTGCTAGGCTTCTTTGTAATAAATAAATAAATAATAAATAAATGTATTTATTGCCCAACAGAATAATAAAATTCCAATTACAGGACAACAACAAGATATTACATAATAATATAATATAATAACTATAGCTGTATTAGATATCGAAGAGTATACTTATATACGTTGAGATAATATATTTGAAAATGAATTACCACGTAGTAGACGCCAAAACCATTCAATTTCATTCAATTTCTAATATATTTGTGTCTACACAGACATACGTGTGTAGCAAGTTTGCTCTACCACCCTTCTCACCGGTTTAACCCCTTAATAAGTTGATAAATGTATGCTACCAAATTACCTATTTCTTTAAACCGTATAATATGCCTCTATTAGATGGTTTTAAATATAGGTAATTTGTTTAAATTACCTATTTTTTTAAACCCTCTAATATGCCCCTATTAAACGGTTTACATATTATTTAGCCAAGATGAATTTTGAAATGATTAAACATTTAAAATATTTTTAAAAGTATAAAGAATTTATTTAACCAAGAAAAAAATCTGTTTTCTGAAAATCTCAAAATCTCCCTTAGTAAGTTGTTAAATGTATGTAAACAAATTACCTATTTTTTCAAACCCTCTAATAGAGGGCATATTAGAGGGTTTTAAAAAATAGGTAATTAAAACAAATAAAACAAATTACCTATTTTTTAAACCCTCTAATAGAGGGAATATTAGAAGGTTAAAAAAAATAGGTAATTTGTTTGCATACATTCAACAATTTATTAAGGGTTTAAATCACCTTGAGATTTTAAGAAAACCGATTGGTTTTCTGGGTTAAATAAATTCTTTATACTTTTAAGAATATTTTAAATGTTTAATCATTTCAAAATTCATACCATTTCCGAAGTTATAGCAGTTAGAAATGAGCGCAATTGGAGTCGGCCAGCCCGAAACTCAGTTAGCGATCGAACCTACCTACCTTTGGAGAGAAAAGATACAGCTCTTTTCTTTGCCAGTTAGCCTCTAACGGTCGTTTTAGACAAGACAATTTCTTAGCTCAAAAGTTGTTCAAGAAATGAATTCATATATCCTCCTCCCATACAATTTGTCCTTGACAAATAGAACGCGTTATATTTTTCCATTCGATCTACCATCCAATTCGATATTTCAAATAATTTGCTGTATGACAAGAGACAATTTAGATTGTCTCGTACCTTGACTAACCTTTGAGTCAAGAAATTGTCTTGTCTAAAACCATCTTAAGATCTCAGGCTCTATACCGCGCGCACAGTGGTTTGTTTGCGGGTTTATACTGGCCAATTGGAGAGACCAAAAAAATCCTAATTTTGAGGAAGCCTTTGTTTTATGTTTTGCCGACCATAATATCATAATATATATATATATATATATATATATATATATATATATATATATATATATATATATATATATATAATGTATAATAATATATCTTGTAACGTAAATTATTATTTTTAAACAGGTCAGGCAAATGATATGGATTTGAAAAAATTGCTCAATATTTACAACAATATGACAATGTAAAATGGAAAGTCTCTTTTCCAATGTATTTTTCTTTCTATTTATTTTTTAATTATTAACTATTACGCTCATATCTCGATAATCCGATTTTAGAAGCTGA
This sequence comes from Lordithon lunulatus, assembly GCA_963942505.1. NCBI lineage: Eukaryota > Metazoa > Arthropoda > Insecta > Coleoptera > Staphylinidae > Lordithon > Lordithon lunulatus. Next base: position 50,167,707 of record OZ012672.1, on the reverse strand, counting down.
GTCGATAAAAAAATAATGCAACATATTTTGTTTAATTTTTTTACTGATCTTCGTACGAAACATATCAGTGTACCAGCTTGCAAAGGAAAATGAAAAATTTTGATTCTAAGTATTTTTATTTCGGCTACTAAGTTGTATATCATTACTATTATTTTTCACCAAGTCGCGCAAATGATATGGATTTGAAAAAAAACGCTTAATGTTTATAAAAATATCATAATGTAAAATGGAAAGTGGAAATGGAAAGAATTGCTTAATGTTTATAACAATATGACAATGTAAAATGGAAAGTCTCTATCCCAACGTATTTTTCTTTCTATTTTTTTAACTTTTTAACTTTAAACTTTCACACTCATATCTCGATAATGAAATACAAATTAGTCGCTGAGAAAAAAATACTTACAATCAAAATTTTCCATTTTCCTTCGATCATCTAATACACTGATATGTTTTGTGCTAAGATTAGTAAAAAAAATCAATAAAATATGTTGCATTATTTTTTTATCGACTCAGCCTCTAAAATGAGATTATCGAGATATGAGCGTAAAAGTTAAAAATTTAAAAAAAATTAAAGAAAAATACGTTGGGATAGAGACTTTTCACTTTATATTATCATATTGTTATAAATATTAAACAATTTTTTCAAATCCATATCAGTTGCGAGACTTGGTTAAAAATAATAATAATGATAAACAAGTTAGTCGCCGAAATAAAAATACTTAGAATAAATATTTTCCATTTTCCTGCGGCCATCTGGTACTCTGATATGTTTTGTGCGAAGATCAGTAAAAAAATTAAACAAAATATGTTGCATTATTTTTTTATCGACTCAGATTCTAAAATCGGAATATAGAGATATGAGCGTAAAAGTTAAAAATTAAAAAAAAAAATAGAAAGAAAAATACGCTGAGATAGAGACTTACATTGTCATATTGTTGTAAATATTAAATATTTTTTAAAATCTATATCAGTTGCGCGACTTGGGTCAAAAATAATAATAATGATATACAAGTTAGTTGCCGAAATTAAAATACTTAGAATCAAAAATTTTCTATTTTCCTTTGGCCATCTGATACACTGATATGTTTTGTGCTAAGATCAGTAAAAAAAATTAAACAAAATATGTTGCATTATTTTTTTTATCGACTCAGCCTCTAAAATGGGATTATCTTGATATGAACGTAAAAGTTGAAAATTAAAAAAAAATAGAATGAAAAATACGTTGGGATAGAGACTTTCCATTTTACACTTTCATATTGTTGTAAACATCAAGCTATTTTTTTTAAATCCATATCATTAGCGCGTCTTGGTCAAAAATAATAATAATGAAATACGTTCGACTTGGTCGCAAAAAAAATACGCAGAATCAAAATTTTCCAATTTCCTTCGGCCATCTGATACACTCATATGTTTTGTGCTAAGATCAGTAAAAAAATTGTACAAAATATGTTGCATTATTTTTTTTATGGACTCAGCCTCTAAAATGAAATTATCGATATATGAGCGTAAAAGTTAAAAATTAAAAAAAAAATGGAAAGAAAAATACGTTGGGATAGAGGCTTTCCACTTTACATTGTGCTTATCATTGCCATATTATTATAAACATTAACTTTTTTTTTCAAATCCATATCAGGTGGGCGACTTGGTCAAAAATAATAAAAATTATATACAAGTTAGTCGCCGAAATAAAAATATTTAGAATCAAAATTTTCCCCTTTCCTTTAACCACCTGGTACACTGATATGTTTTGTGCGAAGAACAGTAAAAAAATTAAACAAAATATGTTGCATTACTTTTTTATCGACTAAGCTTCTAAAATCGGATTATCGAGATATGAGCGTAAAAGTTAAAAATTAAAAAAAAAATGAAAGAAAAATACGCTGGGATAGAGACTTTTCATTTAATATTATCATATTGTTGTAAACATTGAGATTTTTTTTAAATCTATATTAGTTGCGCAACTTGGTCAAAAATAATGATAATGACGTACAAGTTAGTTGCCGAAATAAAAATACTTAGAATCAAAATTTTCTATTTTTCTTTGGCCATCTGATACACTAATATGTTTTGAGCTAAGATCAGTAAAAAAATTAAACAAAATATGTTGCATTATTTTTTTATTGACTCAGCCTCTAAAATCGGATTATCGTGATATGAGTGTAAAAGTTGAAAATTAAAAAAAAAATAGAAAGAAAAATAGGTCGGGATAGAGACTTTTCATTTTACATTGTCATATTGTTATAAATATTAGGCATTGTTTTTCAAATCCATATCAGTTGCGAGACTTTGTCAAAAATAATAATAATGATATACAAGTTAGTCTCCGAAATAAAAAATACTTAGAATAAAAAATTTCCATTTTCCTTCGTCCATCTGGTACACTGATATGTTTTGTACGAAGATCAGTAAAAAATTAAACAAAACATGTTGCATTATTTTTTTATCGATCGAATTATAGAAACATGAGCGTAAAAGTTATAAATTAAAAAAAAAATAGAAAGAAAAATACGTTGGGATAGAGACTTTCCATTTTATATTATAATATTATTGTAAATATTGAGAATTTATTTTCAAATCTATATCATTTGCGCGAGTTGGTCAAAAATAATAATTTACGTTACAACATTTATTATACAACAACACCTATAAAAATTATTTAAAAAAATATAGATATGTTTATATTATATTATGGTCGGCAAGACATAAACAAAGAATTCCTCAAAATTTAGATTTCTTTGGTCTCCCCAATTGGTCAGTATAGACCCGCAAACAATCCACTGTGCGCGCGGTACCTCGGCGCCGCTCGGTTTAGAGGCTGTGATCTTAGAGGCTTAGACTTTACACCGGTCTTTTCTTTTGCGATTATCTCCAAACTACTTTGTTCACACTAGTGTACAAGATATCTCAAAATATACTTCACCGATTTTGTTAAAATTTGCTTCACATATTTTTTAGAATATGATCTACGAAATAATAATAATTTCATTGGATACCGCGTTTATGAGTTACATTTTTTCAATCAACTCAAAATTTCATTAAAAGTTTTTTTTCAAACAGCTGTCATTTCTACAAAAAAAAGGATTTTTAATTATCCGACTACCTTTCAAAACAATAAAACATTTTCTTATTTTTTTCAAACGATGCGTGACAAGTAAACTATGTACACCATTAGCAAGGAATTTCAGAAAAGGGTCCTACTTGACAACTCATATCTACGTTATTTTTTTAATATTTTTTATTAGCTTTTCTTTCATAGTGTTCACAAAACTACCAAGTATTTGTGTAAAAATATTTTATGTATACAATGGCTGCGTCTATTTTTTTTTAAATTTATACCTCTTTTTTTCCAAACAATACATTAAGATACCAAAATATATGATAATATAAACCAAAGAAAATATTATGAGGCAAGATCAAATGAATTCTGGATAGTTCTGGATAGTTGTCTGGAGGGTAGCATAGGTACAGATACTTAGGCCTCCAAATGGGCCCATTGTGAAACCTCCCTTTAAGGCGAATCTCGGAAGACGAAACACGGTTCAATATTGACCTAATCTCGCGGACTTTTCTAGTCAACAGTTTATAATTTTCTGAAAATATTTTTGGATATTTCATAAGTCTAAGGATGATTTGATACTTTGTTAGGACAAAAATGTTAATTTTTTGTCTCGAAATAGTTGTAAAAAATATGCAAGTAGTCAATATTTGCTTCAGAAAATTATATATTTACTCCGATTTGTAATCAAAATTCAAAAGAAATTTCTCCAAGAAATTGTAGTTTCATATTTCAAGTTTTGATAAATATAATTTTATAATGCTTAAGTACAGTAGTATAATGTATAGTCATCCGCGCAATTTATCATAAAATGCTCCATATTTCGAAATAAATTTATTTCTCGGGGCACACCCCTCCGATTTTTCCTGGCGGCTTGTACACTCCGCAAAAAAGTAGAAGCAGTTTCGTTAATCTCACTATGCGTTTTTGGGATAGATTTTCAGCTGGAATCCTCGAACGACATTTTCGAAGATTCGCCTTAAGGCTACCCACTCGTCCCATCAGTCAATTCTGCGTGCGAGCTGCAAAACTCTGGCTGGTGAGAAGTTACCAATGCTGGCCATACTAGGCAATACATATCAGATGTATTTATATCAGTTGAAATTCCCGGCTAAACTCTAAATATAAATATTATAAAAAATATATCATTTGAAACCTTAGAATATGTCATTCAATTGTGTATAATAGTATATTAGTTCTTATAGTAACAAAAGTGTCGCAAAGGCCAACTTCACTTGAAGAACTTTTTGTAGAAATACCCTAAAAAAAGATCATATTTCATAAAAACCGTGTATGCACAAGTAAAACAAAACTTCTATCTTTATAGGTCTATCAGTCGTGAGGCTTTTCCGCCGGTCAAGTTCAGAGAAGTTTAATCACCCGGTATTTACCTTAACTTCATAGAAAACCTCTGAAAAACTGTGAAAGGTGATTCGCGAAAATTCGTTCCCCGCTGGGTTGGCTCCCCAATGCTCAGTACCAGACGGAAGACGCCTCTAACCACTCGTCCACTGAGCTGGGTGCACAAAAGTATTTTCTTGCTACTATCAATATACGAGTAGTAATATAATCTTTCAATTATTTAATTCTATTCAACTGTTCGACCTCCCATGAGCCTTACTACACAAAAACCATTTTGATTTTGTAATATAAGTCTAGAGATGTTTATTGCAATATTCATAAATAAATTATAATATAATTTATTAATACTTATATTCCAAATAAACAATTTCTAATGCAATAGCACTTAACTGTTAATGCATAAATCACGCTGAATAGTTACATCTTCTTGATTGCCGTCATTTCATCTGTAACATCCGTTCCCTGGCGACTTGTACACCTTATGTATGCATGTGAAGCATGAAAATATTTATTCAAATATCCCCTGTATGGCGCATCTCCTTTATGTCGAGTAAATTCCGGGCGACGTGCAGCGGAAGTTGCTTTTTGGTCAACCCCGGCGCCGCCGCCACCACTCTGAATGATGCAGCGCGCCGATCGCGCGATGCATTTTCCATCCGCACGACATCCGCGGAATCCGCGCCAGTTTTATGTATTATGCACGCCGCACCAGCGACATATTCCGAATTGAAAATCGCGGTTTATGCAGTTTCCTAAACAGTTTATGTGCGTTTTAAAAGCCCGTTTTGTGCCGCCGTATTTGTAGCGTTCGCGCGTCGGCCGTTTATTCTCTCCCGTTTCATCAGGCGTTTTTATTGTCGAAACACCTAATTCGGTTTTAACGGCTTCCGGCATATAAATATGTGGTTTCTAGAGCGGACAGTTAACCATTTCAAGATTAATGCTTGTAATGGGGATTTTTAGTATCTATAACATTCGTGTACTATGCTAATTTTATTGTTAGGTATCACATAAACTTGTACTACCGTTAGAATTGTCGTAACTACTGAACGTTTTTTTTTGTTTTTAGAATTATGTATTACCAATTATTTCTAAAGAAACATTAGTATAATTTATGTAAATAATTGAAAATGATAGCGTTGGTTCTTCCCTGTGTACTATCATTTATGTAAAGAATTGAAAAGGATATTCAATTCTTTACATAAATGATAGTACATAGGGAAGAACCAATACTATCATTTTCAATTATTTACATAAATGATAGTATTGGTTGTTCCCTATGTACTATCATTTATGTAAAGAATTGAAAAGGATATTCAATTCTTTACATAAATGATAGTACATAGGGAAGAACCAATATTATCATTTATGTAAAGAATTGAATATCTTTTTCAATTCTTTACATAAATGATAGTACATAGGGAACAACCAATACTATCATTTATGTAAATAATTGAAAATGATAGTATTGGTTCTTCCCTATGTACTATCATTTATGTAAAGAATTGAATATCCTTTTCAATTCTTTACATAAATGGTAGTACACAGGGAAGAACCAACGCTATCATTTTAAATTATTTACATAAATGATACTAATGTTTCTTTACATATAATTGGTAATAAATAATTCTAAAAAATTAGGTTCTTCCCTCGTATCATCAAAAGCTTCTATCTTCATAGGGCTATCCACCATGAGGGTTTTTCCGGAGACAGAAGATGAGAGATACCCGATATACTTCATAGAAACCTTTAAAAAGCTGTGAAAGATGATTCGTGAAAATTCATACCGATGGGGTAAAAAAACTAAAGTAAAAAAAACTAAAAAAAAAAAACTAACTAAACTAAACTTTACTGAAAAAAGCGTGTTTGCGCCTGTTCACATGGATGTTTGTCAAACTAGAATAATTTTCAGTTCTACTTATCGGAAGTGTTATAAGAAACAAGCTATATTAATTAATAACCGATAAATAGTCTGAGACAATCCGTTACATGTTTAAACTATATTTTACTAGTAAAAAGGAACATTATTGTCCTACACGCCTAGGGAATTTAAAGGACATTACTATGCATCCAATATAATCTAATAACTTATTCAGCAGCAACATATAATCCTGTTTATCAATTGGCAGATTTCCCATAACTCATCGTGATTCATGACATTAATTCAACTGAAAAATTCTCAAGTAATCGCAACGCGTTCGCTTCCCACGCACAATGGGGAATTAATTTAATATTTTCGCCTATCGTCGCGGCTCGTGCATAAAACGCAATAATAGGCGGCCCTCTTCGCAGTCATCCTTTTGAAGAGAGCGATGAAAATAAAAATAAAAAAACGTGCACACCCTTTGTTACAATGTGTAACGCCCCGATGAATATAATAATGGATTCCTTGTCCGACCGCATTACCATAATCGTGAATGACATTTTACCGCGGATGCTGCTGCTATCATGTTTCGAGTGTTTATTATAGGGACGCGCCACAAAAGAGTTGTTTATGGGGTGTAGAACCCTTCATCGATCCCCCTGTTTTTTTCAGTCGATACTCTTTCATTTTGATTAGAGAGTGGAAAGTATTGCTCATTTATTTGTAAGCTTTGTAAAGGGAGTTTGCATAACTAATATCAAGTAGAATACTGTTATTACAATTGTACGTCTCGTTTATTGATTGTGCATCCAAAACCGAGGAATAATTTATATGTAATTGCTGTAATTGATGAGATGAGTAATTGAATAATTTGATATTATAACACATTAGACTGCATTGTTTCACTTGAATATTACTACTGAAGTTGAAAATTGAAGTTATAACGGTTAATGAGATATTTTATCATATCGCGTGCAGAAATTGAAGCGTTTTCAGGATGGCTGCAGGCTGTTCTAATCACCGCCGCTCGCGAGTGCTCCTCCAAAACGCAATTATAATATATACGGAAATTTCATCAAAGACATTATCTTAATAAGAAGAGGTATAATACGTCAATCCCGCTGACGGCCCGTCCGGAATATCGCTAATGAAATCTTCCGGCGCGCCTCCTTCACCTATGTGTATATGTGTGAGGTGTTGATGATCGCTGGGCCATTCAAATTTATAGTTGTGATTTCCCCGATGCACCGAAGGTGCTCAAAATCGAATATTGAGAACGGCGGGGCCCTGACGAGCCCCAGTGTAAACAAGATGTGTCCGCGATAGGCGCTGAGTTATGTCCGCTCGCCCCCCGACCGACCGTACTAACTTCATTTCGAATGTATCGGGTGGTGCAGGTGGCATAACTGCCTATTAAACACTCCCCGCATCTGATAAGCTACCGACTATAATTAAGTTTAATTGTAATAGATGGCCTCGCTAAAACTATTGCCTGCTGAAACGACTCTTATGTTTATTTTGATCGTGTTGGAATAAATTATACAAAAACATAAAAATATAACTAAATATATATATATATATATATATATATATATATATATATATATATATATATATATGCATTTGATAATACTACTACTGAATGTTAGTAACATGGTGCGGTAAGATCCACAGCATAATTCAGGACATGAATAGAATGGAAGTGAACATCTCGGGAATATGTGAATCGCGCTGGAAAGGATCAGGAAAATGCACTGTACAGGATGACAACATATATTATGGTGTAAATAAGGATGCGTAGCACAGAAACGACGTAAACCTATTGTTACGAAATGGGTGAATTATATAAAAAAAAGTTCTGAAAGAATACTGATGCTGCAAGTTAGACGCAAAAGGGGTTTAATATAAGACGGAAGAGTAGATAAATATATTTATTGTTCAAATAATTGGTAATGGCAATATTCAGTTTATCGCCATTCGTATTATGGTAAAAAAACGTGCGACATTTTTCTGTAGTGCTTTGACAGTCAAATCCTTATGATAGTTCGATGGTAAATAGTCCACCATTATTAAATACAACATTGTATTCTTATTGTTAAATAAAAAAACTTCTATCTTTATAAGGATATCAGCCGTGAGGTTTTTCCGCCGGTCAAGAGAGAAGCTCAGAGGCGTTTAGTCATCAAACCTGAAAAACTGTGAAAGGTGATTCGCGAAAAGCTCCCTAATGCGCAGTACGAGACGAATGATGCCTCTAACCACTCGGCTACTGAGCTGGGTTATTGTTAAATATTATTTCAAAAAATAGTGAATGTTTGGCTACCACGATTCGCAAATTGAGCCACTATTTTTGTTGGGGGGAGGGAGGATGTCAAAATTGTCGCATTTGGAAGGACGAAAAACCTGTGTTTCATGCGAATTTAATTCATCCCACACGTGTGACAGTTTGATGTGGATGATGGACTAGAGGACCATTTTTCTTTGAAGAAGCTGCCGGGCAATGCAGAAACAACGAATGGTGAACGATATCGAGGCATGGTAACCCAACTTCCTGAGTCTTCCTGATGGTATGGACATATGGTTCCAACAAGACGGCGCCATTTGCCATGGATCATGTGAAACAATGGCATTATTGCACGAGACATTCCTGTACCGTGTTATCTCCCATTTGGGCGATTATAATTGGCCGCCTAGATCATGCGATTTAACGCCTTTGGACTTTTCTCCAGTATTATTTTGAAGTCAAAAGTTTATGTCAACAAGCCCATGACCACCCAAGTCTTGAAAGAGGAATAGTGTCACTGAAAACCAGCCACAGTTATGTCAAACCGTGATTGTAATTGTCGTCAAAAGAACGAATATATGCCAGCAAAACCGAGGAGGGTATTTATCAGATATGTTGTTTCTTATATACGTCCCGTCCCAATGTCTACTTTATGATTAAATCAAAATTTCGGTATTTTATCAACAATAAAACTGTTATTTAAATTTTCAACTCGTGTTGCATCATCTTCGGTAACATCCATCGCAATACTTATCCCCATTTCTTGAATGATGTTATAATCGTCTCTTCTTCCACTGCTTTCCATGATATTTTCACCTTGGTACAAACATCCGAAACTGCTGGCTCTTTCATATGCCTTATACCTATAGTATCCCCCAACGAAAGAATACAATTTGTAGTGGTGTAGGGCCAAATAAGATGACATCCACAAAACGCCATACTATGGTGGGGTGTAATGGGTAAAATTTATTACTCAAAACTCAACCTCACCTGCTCGAATGGTAAGCATATTACCTGGTCCATCCTGCTAGATAACAAACGAGGCTCTAGCTACCGAGTTGTTGTCGGAATAAGTAACACACATCTTCCCTCGAGAAGAAGAAGGACACTCTCTTGTCCTGGGGAGAAGAAAAAGAAAACCCGAAGCCGGATGAACTAGAGACTATAGTCAATGGCATAGAATGAAGGCAACGGGAAACCGCTACATTAAAAATCCACATGAATATCCCCAGGAGAAAATCATTATGGCTTCATTCAGATCGAAATCATTGTCCGGAGCTTCAATTCCCACAGTCCGTTCTCCGGGGTGAGAGAGTTTTGAATGCCGTCAACAATATAGGAACATGGAATGTCAATAGTTTACATCAACCAGGAAAAATTCATAATGTTATAGCTGAAATGCAACGGATGAACGTTGAGATACTTGGTATTAGAGACGTACAATGGCCAGATTAGGGAGAATACTCTATTAATAACTACCATATATATTACTCAGGAGGATCCGACGCTCGTCACCGATACGGCGTCGCTATAGTAGTCTCACAAAAAATCAAACATTCAGTTTTGAACGTTGTGAACCTATCTAACAGGGTTATAATGCTACAACTCAAATCCCAAACAGGAAAAATAAATATTATTCAAATATATGCACCCACAGCGAACAAGAGCGATGAGGAATTAGAAGAATTTTACAGCTAACTAGATGAAATCATGACGATAGTCAAAAATGTAGATGTTACTATTGTTCTAGGAGACTTTAATGCTAAAATAGGGAACGGAAGTGTAGAAGATTGTGTTGGCCATATGCGCTTGGCGAAAGAAACTTATTGAATTCGCTCAGATAAGAAATCTGGTAATAACTAACACTTAGTTCAAACTACCAAAAAACAAGGCTATACACCTGGAAATCCCCACGGCATAGATCAGATAATATAGTACGAAACCAGATAGACTATATTCTAATTAACAAAAGATATAGGAACGCCATTCGCACAGTCAAAACATACCCGGGAGCAGATGTCGGGTCGGATCACAACCCCCGTATCGCCACCCTACAAATCAAACTGAAAAAAGTCCAAATAAAATGTCGAAACCAGAAATTAAAAACCACTATGCTTCGAGGTGAAGAAATAAGACCAAGCGTGAAGACAAAAATCAACGAAAATCTCGGACAAATCATGTAACAAGTTATAGGCACCACTGTGGATGCGAATGAGACATGGGGCACCATAAAATGAGCTCTGGGGGACGGCAGTAAGGATAAATTGAAACAGAAAAACAACTCCCAATCCCCAAAAGAACAATGGATAACAGATGAAATCTTGGCAAGAATAGAAAAGAGAAAACAATACAAAGACAAGGATAGAAATAAATTTTAAATAATTCAACAAGAAATACGAAAAAAAAATTATAGAGACCAAATAAACATTCATGAGAAACCAATGTGAGAGATAGAATCGCTTCAGTTCAGGTATGATTCATTTAACTTACATAAAAGGATCAAAGAATTCACTGGCATGGGAAAGAAGAATCAAACTGGTATAATAAAAGATAAAAATGGTAATATTATAGTGGACATGGAGAAAAAGATCAAAAGATGGGAGGACTACATACAACAATTATTTGAAGACACCAGAAATGAAATAGAGATAAAAGAAACGTCACAAGGACCAAGAATAACAGCCGAAGAAGTAATGTATGCTATCAAGAAATCAATAGATAGAAAGACGAAATACCAGTCGATATTCTTAAACTAATTGAGGAGGACAATATTAGCAACTTGGTAAATCTATATAATACCATCTATACGACTGGAATCATACCACAAGAATGGTTCAAATCTACATTTTCTTTAATACCAAAAAAAAACACAACGCAAGGGAGTACTCTGATTTTAGAACAATAAGCTTGATGAGTCACACATTAAAGGTTTTTCTAAAAATCATTCAAAGCCGCATTTACAAGAAAATTAGAAACAGATATCGGTGAGACACAGTTCGTATTTCGAAATAATCTAGGCACAAGAGAGGCTCTATTTGGAATGAATGTCATAATCCAACGATGTCTCAATATGAACGTAGATTTATTTATAGGCTTCATCGACTACGAGAAAGCCTTCGATCAAGTTAAACATGATCGGTTAATGGAAATAGTACAGCAGAAGGGTCTAGACTACAATGACGTCCGAATAATAAAAACTTTGTACTGGAATCAGAAAGTACAAATAAATGTGCGAATAAAAATAAGAAACAGATATCAATGAGACACAGTTCGGATTTCGAAATAATCTAGGCACAGGAGAGGCTCTATTTCGAATGAATGTGATAATCCAACGATGTCTCAATATGAACGTAGATTTATTTATAGGCTTCATCGACTACGAGAAATCCTTCGATAAAGTTAAACATGATCGGTTAATGAAAATAGTACAGCAGAAGGGTCTAGACTACAATGACGTCCGAATAATAAAAACTTTGTGCTGGAATCAGAAAGCACAAATAAATGTTGAAGGATATAACCCTGAAGAATTGGGTATTCGACAGGGAGTCCGCCAAGGATGCATACTATCACCGGTCCTATTTAATATGTACTCAGAATGCTTATTCAAAGAAGCCATCAATGATGAGTCGGGTGGAGTAATCATAAACGGTCAAGTTATCAATAACATACGATACGCAGACGACACTGCGATAATAGCAACATCCATCTGCCAGCTTCACAAAATGATGCAAGACATAAATACGACTAGCCAATCCTACGGGCTCAAAATTAATCTGGAGAAAATTAAATTTTTGGTTGTAAATAAAACCAATGTTAATAATATACCAGCAATACTAGTAAACAACACCACAATTGAAAGAGTTAGAAGCTACCAATACTTAGGAACACGTATTTGAAGACAATAACGACCAAACCATAGAAGTGAACAATCGTATAGATATAGCAAGAGCAATTTTCGTCAAAATGAAAAATCTTTTCTCAAATAGAAATCTCAATCTAGCCTTGAGAGTCCGAATAATTCGCTGTTACATTTTTTCAACACTACTATATGGGATGGAAGCATGGACATTAAAGAAAAATAACATAAAAATCTAGAGTCATTTGAGATGTCTATCGCCGCATGCTAAAGATATCCTGGATGGACCTAGTAAACAACGAAGAAGTCATGCGAAGAATGCATAAAGAAAAGGAACTGATCCTTACGATCAAAACTCGAAAGTTAGAGTACTTGGGACACATCACCCGGGGAGAGAGATACTCTATTCTTCAACTGATCATGCAAGGAAAAATACAAGGAAGAATAATTATTGGGCGTCGCAGAACCTTATGGTTAAAGAACCTTAGAGAATGGTACAGACAGACATCGGTCGGACTATTTAGAGCAGCAGCGTCAAATATTAGAATCGCCATGATGAGTGCCAACCTCCGATAGGAGACGGCACCATAAGAAGAAGATTGAGTTGAGAACATAGCAGGAACCATTGCTAAATCTATAACAAACTGTTCAAAAATATATTTAAATTTTCTTTGCAGTCACCACAATTTAAAACTGTAAACACACAAAAGAAATCCTGTGAATATTTAATTCCGCCCCCAGCATTTGTTTTATCGTTAAACGTCGATAAACCCGTCGTCACGCGATATTATAATTGAATAAAGCTATTTAATGAAAATAAAAAAAATGTGCACTATACATAAAGATAAAAGCAAGGCAATATTGCGGTCCTTAGATTACGGGCGGGCAGCGCTGTTTATGATCTAAACGTTCAATTATCATTTCGCGTCGGTCGCCGGTGTTGAACAAGTCCGCAATTTAAACAAACAACGACAATGACAAATGTAATTATTTCTCTAAATTTACTGTTGCGCCGGGAGCATAACATAGCTGGTATTGCATGTCTGGCCGTGTAGCAGTATTAGATAGTCGGGCCCGCCATATACGGGTTATGTTATACTTGTTTCATGTGCAAATGGCCGGATTTGAAATTGTAAGTAAATGGATTTTTCCGCAGACAGTTTATGATGGCCTGCATTAACCGGGATAATGTTTTATTCAGGGATTACATTGATAATGATACTTTACGAGCCTGCCCCGATCATATTGTGGGCGGACTCCGCAAATATTAAACGTAAATCCTGTACGATACATTTATAAATCATCCGCCACCGTCAATTTTAATCGGCCCCGGTGCAAGGCGCATGCATATTATTCAATCAGTCCCGGATTGAGGATAAAGCGGCCCAAACAAAACTAATTACAAACACTGTATTTATTATGCATTACGGCATAATTACACAACGTTGAATAGGTTTTACGATGCTATTCAGAGGGTTTCTGTCAATTTACTACCAATTTACATAATTCATGCTGAAATTATTTATTGTATCGGAATTATCAATCCAATTCCCACATCTTGGCCTGCTGGTTGTTTATTTAACCACCGGCCAATAAATTCCATTTGCAGTTCTGCATTGGGACAAGTTTTCCCCTGAATCGGGCGACAGGCCGTGTTTGTCCGAGGCGCTATTGGAATCTACGAGTGTGGGACTCCCAGTTAATAAAATACGGAATGTTATTTTGCGTTTTATTCGATATTGTTACCGAAATGTTTATTTCCCTTTTGTGTTGCCCGACATAAATTTCGCGCCTCCGGATTTATGCACGCGGAAACATTTTACGATTGTTTTCGGCGGCTTTTACTCCTATAGCCTCCATAAAATGACAATTAGAATATGTGATTTTATAGATGGACATATGTTTTCCAATATAAATTTAACGACGCCGTGTTATTACCCATACTTCTGTTCCGCATAAGGAAATTGCCTGGGATTTGAATTAACTGCATTATATAGCACCTTGTGGTGTCATCAGGCATTCTTTATGTAATAACAGGCCGCGGGTGGTATACCCGCCATTGTCGCCTTCGATTATTTTTCCTGCATCGCCACAGATGCGTAAAAAACTGCTTCTTGTAATTGTGTACTGTAATTAAGGCCTGCGGGGGGGCTATTCGTAGCAAGGTACGTTTGTTGAAGACGACTACTGATGCAGTCAAACCAATTCGTTACGTTCTGTTCTTTCAGACTTTAATTTATTTCATTATAATTACTTATATTTCGTTATATTTATTAATAGAAATGGGAAACAGGTTGCTTTAATAACTGACTAGTGGCGTCACTACAAGTTTTTGGTTCCCTTCAAATTTTATTCATCGCAAATTAATTGTAAATATTATGTTATTACAAGTTATGATTTATTTTCAAATTCATTAATTGTATATTTATTCTGATAATACCATATTTTTTTAAAACTTTTTATACATACGGGCACTTTAAATTTAAGACATATTGCGCTTATCACATGTAGATATTATGTATCATATCATTGCGTGTCTGTAATAACTTTACAAATTTACAAGATCGTATTAAATTCAATTATTAAAATTAAAACTAAATGATGAAATAATTCTATTGCGCACTTATTTATCTTCAAAATTAAGTATTATTAGTTGATTTAAGTTAGCCCATTTACCGTTACTGATGTTTAAACAGATCACCACCATTCGATTTTTTTTACAAATTTGATTTAAGTAAAATCTAATCCACTTATTGAACAATTTAGTAACAAGGATAGAACATAAAATAAATAAAAATTATATATTTATATATATATATTAATTTTTGGTAATTTCAAAATACGTTACAGAAATATTAATACACATATTTCTTTTTTCTTGAATAGCGGCAGGTGGAGAATATATTTCTCTATATAGCCCTATAAAGATAGAAGTTTTATTTATTATTAAATAGTCTTTTTTTTGCTCAAGAATTAAAAAGTCCGCCTACCCCTTTAATCCTTACTGTTTATTCTTTGTAATAAAAGTTATAATTGTATGACTGTATATTACCTTATTTATATAATACCAGCCCTTAGAAACGCCTATCATTAGTCATCCGGCTGCAACTAAAATCACAAACCTAACTATAAAAAAAACCTCATCCAAATTCCATTCACATATTACTTTTGTAGCTACCTGCACTTTCTAGGTCACATTTTGATCTCGGCAACAATTAATCAAATTATCAGTAGCCGGACGCCACCCACGGTGATAATTATGTGATGCCAATCTGCGCCCGGTGCACACAGTGTCCACAGCCATTTCACCGGTTGCGTCACATAAAAATCTCCATTCACACTGTGATTACATTATCAAAGTGCACGCGCAGGTGGTGATAATTGCACCCCGCCCCCCCCACGGAATGCGTTGCCGCGCTAGGCCGTTAATGACAGTGCGATTTAAATAACAAACCCGCTATCAAAATTAAATCTCGCGCGGAGAGGAAATAAAAGAAAAATTGAACCGGGCGCGCTGCTCTCTCCGCACCTAGGTGTCGGCCTTAGATCAGATAAGGCCCGCTCTTTGTTTTTGCACTCGATCACTCCGCACACCGGGGTAATTATATGAATAAATGCAAACCCGATGAACACATGAGGGGTGTGCGAGCCCATTTGAATAAATTACACCCGAGTGTGTGAGTGTATGTGCGCTGATTAAATTTAAATTTACAGGTGCCTTTTATTGCCCATTAAAAGTGCAATCGCCCCGGCTGGTGAGGTGCTCTTAAAAAACGGAATTTTGGTGTATTCGGATAGGGTTTGAGTTTTTTTTTTATAGCGTACCAATTATGTCATTACATCGATGATGATTCATTGCGTGGTCGTAAGACGACGGGTGTCGTAAATTCGTGATGGACGCGCGGGAACGGTGTTTTGGGTTTAAGTGATACTTAAAGATGAGTTATGGATCATCATCGGGATGAAAATTGTGTGACATTGTTATCTGTTACGAATGTGTGGTTCGCTATATGTAGTGATTTACAGTCGGCAGGTAGTAAAAAGGAGTGTATGGAGAACACTTGACGTTTTATTCAGAGAAACGAATCTAGTCTTTTCTCAGAGAACAATTTTATATAGTAGCTTTCCCACTCAGTTGCTAGTATTGGTGATAATGCATACTTTTGATGTTTATTGCTCCTTAAGACTTTTAGAACCTTTGTTTGTGCTTTTTCATCCACCTAGCTATGTTTCGATCCTCTTGCAAGTTTTCTTCTAGGTATTGTTACGAGAAACCTACCTGAGGTACCTAAATAACAGAACGCTGGAAGAGTGGCTACGTTACAGGGATGCAAGGAACAGAATACAAGCAGAAATACGAAGAATAAAGACCGAATACTGGGAAACTTTCACTGCGGACATGATCTCTACGGCAGCCAAAAGAAGATATGGGGAATGATCCGTCGAAAAAATCGCGAAACAGCGAATACGCAACAACAAAAACTATTCCGGAAGAGATATGGATAAATCACTTTAAACAAATGTTCGAAGATGATAAGATACAACATCAGGAAGCGCCACCAACGGCAGAAACAACTACCCGTATCAACCAGGAACTGGTAGAAAAATACATCAAGGAGCTAAAAAACAGGAAAGCTACAGGTATCGACGAACTGAATAACGAACTGATACAATAAGGAGGTAAATCACTAAGCGAACAACTGGCTAGCTTTTACCAGAAGATCCTAAATGAAACAACCATACCAACTGACTGGAAGAAAATCGTCACTATCCCCATCTTCAAAAAAAGGCGACATAAAGCAACCAGCAAATTACAGAGGAATAACTCTCCTGAGTGCCGTTATGAAACTATTCACGAAAATCATCTGCAACATCATCTCAGAATTCATACCCATGCGAGAAGAACAACATGGCTTCCGAAAAAATCGGTCCACAACAGACGCCATATTCGTCATCCGACAAATAGTAGAGAAATCAATAGAATACGAGAAACCGGCGTATATGTGCTTCATAGATTTAACCGAAGCGTTCGACCGAGTGAGGCTAAATGACTTTACAACCATATTGAGACAGGGCAATACCCCGGAAGAAATCGTTAGAACCATTGAAAACATGAACACCAATATAACGACCAGACTACTTGTTAACAACAGCTTGTCCAAGGAAGTGCCGATCTCAACAGGAATAAGACAGGGGGATTCACTAAGCCCGACACTCTTCAACCTAATTATAGACAAAATAATAGTAGACGTAAATAACGCGGTGCATGGATACAGAACTAGTAAAGGAGAAATATCAATACTGTGCTACGCAGATGACGCAGTAATCATATCCGAGAACGAGGTTGAACGACAGAGGCTACTACATCAATTTTACCTAACCACGAAACGCTACAATATGCTGATTGCGGCACAGAAGACAAAAACACTATTTGTAGCAAAAGAGCCCACAAGATGCAAACTGGCCATTAACGACGAATTCAGGTAATGTCCTTTAGGTACTTAGGGGTAGAAATAACAGCCCATCAAGACAGGACGTCGGAGGTAAAGAACCAAACCGATGAAGCATCTAGAATATCCGGGTGCTTAAGGGACATAATATGGAAGAACCCATGCCTGAAACTGGAATGAAAGACCCCAATATATAAATCATGCGTTAGAGCAATAATCGCATACGCCGCAGAATTTAGAGCAGACAACAGCAAAACTAAGAGCACAACCCGAACAGCAGAGATGAGAACGCTCCGGAGTATCACGGGACACACACTACGTGACCGAATACCCAACCAAGACATAAGACAAATGTTCGACGTACAGGACATAGTAAGGTGGATGAGGCAGAGACGACGAGAATGGAACCAACACATTAACAGAATGGATGACATCAGAATTGCAAAAATCGCCAGAAACAGAAATCCACAATCTAAAAGGCCCCCAGGCAGACCACCAAAGAGATGGAGGGATAGCTGGGTGTCGACATCAGAAGTATCTCCTTAAAGCTGGAAAAACTGGCTGTAGGCCTATTTCAAGAAGAAGAAGAAGAAAAAGAAGAAGAAGAAGGTATTGTTTTTTGCTTGGCAGATAGTTTCTCTCTCTTCTTGATTTTTTTGTATTTCAGCTTGTCTTCTACAGATTTTGTGCACGGGTATTTTTTGTATTTCCCCTTCATTTATTCTAATCCTCAGCTGTTCCAGTGCTTCAAATACATGGTGTATTGCGTGTACAGCGTACTCACAATTGTCTTGTAGGCTATTGAAGTTTCTTTGGGTTAACTTTTCTTCTAGTCACTTACTATACAGTTACTATTGTTATTTATACTTTCTAGGTTGCAACTGATATAAATGCACCAACAATTTATCTCAGTTGTATCTATGCTTTCTTATGCAGTCATGTAGTAATTTTCTGATCATAGAAAGGGAAACAATCAATTCAAATAAAGCGAACATGGTACAATAGATTGTATGTTGTTGCATTTATCCCAGTTGTATCTATGCTTTATTTTGTAGTCATGCAGTTATTATCTGAGCAGATAATGGGAAACACAAACAATACAAAGAAAACGGACATAGTACAATAGAAAATCATTTTAATTAGTCATTTTGATTTTGTACAGCTTTATTTTTATTTGATTGTATCTGTGCTGTATACACTACTATGATTTAAAAAAAATATTTAATTTTTTTTAATATTCACCTAGTTATGTGAAAATTCTAAAAAAAAAATATGTTGCAGTTGTACCATAACTATTCATTACCATAATTGGTATTTGTATAAGGTACTTTATCGACGATAAGGTCAATTAAATTCATTATTTATTATAGGTATGTCTAAAATGTGCATACACGTCGATACCGGTGGGGTGTAATCTATCTGGCATAATTTATGTGCTAGATATTTTAAATACATTTAACTACGAAGCCGGTTAAATGGTTCATGCGGTTATGAGATAAAGAGGCCGGCGTTAAAATATTCGGCCTGATAAATCGCCAGATTAAAAGCATGCTAATCTGAGCCGGTATTTTATGCCGCGCGGGCGCTTAATTCAAGTCTGCGCGCTGCGGCCTGATAAAATTATTGGCCGGTCGGGCGCATACGTTCCCGTTTAATCTGGTAAGTAGTCGGGGCGGTAAACAAATCAAGGTAAATCGGTCGTTACACAGAAGACCGCACAATGCAAATTGTCGCAGAATTTGTCTAGATTATCGGCGAGCAGGGTATTTATACATTCACTTTGTCCCGCTGATGTATATCGCCGTCCCGACTATATACATCCCGCTGCTATCTCGCGATTGCCCCTTCTCAATTAGCGCAAAAATGCGGGAGCGCATCGTAAATAAATTGATTTTCTCTGCGATCGCGGAATGTAAATCTTGAATAGTTTCGCTCCCTCGACTTGACCTCCATCCGGATAAAATATTAAAATTTATCAGCGAATATCTCATATCGCATAAAATTCCTAAATAGTCCGAATAATATGATCCGTAATAGAAATTCCTTTCAAATTTAAACGGCCCTCGCCGCATTTACATAAGCGACCGTGCTCGGGCGCATTTAAGAAAAACGAAAACGCAGTAGCCCCGGCCGTATCTGATTCAAAACTATATACAATCCATAATTTAGATGTTAAAAACACGTCGCGCAGATAACGAGACTTTGACGGCCCACGCTCCTTTAAATACCCGGCCACGGTTTATTTAGATGGTTTTGGCCGTAAAAGAACCGGCGCGACACACTCTGGTGACGAAACGTCCGCGTTTAATAAACCAATTAGGAAGCATCAGCAGCTCTTAAGAGACATCGGCCACTATCTGTGAATATAAATTACGATGGGCCCGCTATACGCGCGTTAAAATTTTAAGTGTACTTCTTAAAACACGCTGTTACCTTTTATATGTGTGATTCACCAACAAATTAACCTGTAATTTATGGCTTAATTAAAAAAACGCCGAAATTAACAGCTGTAAGTGCTAGCTAGTTTACTGAGAATACTTGGACGATGAATATATCGACTAAAATTTATTTATCAACTTATTTAGCTTTCAAATTGCAATATCTATATTGTCATTAACCCTTTATATTCTATATTTCAGCAAAAATTAGTAAGTGAACCATATAAAAACAGATAAAGTACTAATATATAATATACCATTAATTTGGATATCTGTTAATTTTCTCAAGATAATTAAAAAGCTTATAAACTATCTAATTGTTTATTATATACAAACTATTGTGTGTTTTGTACCAACATTACACAGAAATATGTATACATTGTAACTAAATTGCGTTTCGGAGGATATAATTAAAGTAAATGATAGAAATGGCCTCAATATATTTGAATACAAGCAGAAGATAACCATGGACTCGTACATCAATAAGTGCTGTTGTAGGAACATTCATACCCAAAGCATCAACTTCTGTATATGTATTATGTTGTACTATATTGCTTACAGTATAGTCGGTTGCGAGTTTGTAAATTTTAAGTTCTGGTCCTGACTCAATTTTCAAGAAAGAAACTCGTAAGTAGTTCGTAAGCTAGTACTATAGTCAGTAGCGATTTTCTTTGGATTATCTTTCAACTATCAATAGTTTCACTACTATCGAAAAATTTGATATAATACACTCAAGTTTACAACAGTTTTATATTTTATAAATTGTGCTGATTATATTTGCTAAAAAATGATGACATTCTCTTCCTCTTACTTTTTTCACAGCATTCTTCAAATTGATTACACGATGGCCCGGAGAGTCATTCGATTCCTCTATATGGAAAATGTTAGTGAAATGTTAAATGAAATTGTTAAGGTATTTTCAAAAATATTGTTTGATGGGCAGCTAAGTGCAGAATAATTTCTCGGTTTGAAAAATAAATATGCTTGGTTAAATAGACCTACTGGTCGCACATCGGTCGCTTAGTGGGTATCCCTGTCCCATAATTACCTTTTCAATCTCTCCCATTTTTACTAGCTTAATAATCTGCTGTCTAAGTCCCTCTTCGCTTCCTAAACCCGCTTGACTTTCCGGCAGCAACCCTCTTCTGTCCACTTCCCTTTCCTGTCTGTTTGCCCGTCCTCACTGTTCACAGTTCCTGTTCGTGTCTGTTTGTCTGAATTAGGCTTTTTAACAAGTTCCGTGTTTTTTCCGAGTACCAGCATTTTCTCTCTCTTAGCTTTTCCGACGAGTCCGTGCTTTGAGAAATTCATCCTCTGCGCCACGGTTATGGTATTCATCCGTACCCTGGTCCCTTGATGTGTGCTATTAGCCGGAGCCAGCTAAACCCAGAGTTTTTAAAGAGCTTGGTACCCCTCCCCCCTTATCCTTTTTCATCTGGGCTCTTGTCCGGCAATGGCGGAGAAAAACATCAATCGAGATATTCATAAATTAGAGCCACACACAGTCGAATATATACTGCACAGTTGGGTTAAGCGAATGGGCCTTAACAACTGAGATTATTTGCCATTAATAATCGGAAGGGGGCAGCGTAGCGCAGTGGTAAGGCATCGGGCTGCTGTGCTGAAGATCGTGAGTTCAAATCTCACAAAGCGAAATACTTTTGAGCTTGCACGCGTCCCCCCACTCCCCAAACGCTTGGCCAGCGCGGGGTTTCATGGCTAACCACCTTTCTCTGGTCCGGAGTAGATGATATTCTCATCTATACGTACTCCAGTGGTTTTGAATCCACGCTGAACTGTAGTTTCACCTGAAGTGCCAGTTGCCAGCACTATAGGTAGAAAAAGAGACCCATACGCCAGGAGTGGCGTGACAGTGGTCGGAAAAACGAAAACAAAAAAAATCGGTAAGCTGTATAAATCAATATCCAATGTTATAGTTTTAATAGCAACTCCAGTAAGAGAGTCCAATATATTGCATAATGAGATGACAAGTGTCTACCAAAATGAATTTTTGATATTTGTTATACATCGCAACGTCTGAGAGTTCTAATATAAATAAAATATTGCTTACAAAGCAAAAAAATAAAAATGAAGCAATGAACAACAAAAAAAGAGTCACCTGAGAATCCTCAATACCAGGGACCACAACCATACAGGAAATAGCCACCGGAAGCAGGGAGAAATGCGTAAGGTTATTTTTATTTGTGTTTTGTTGTATATATTCATGTATATAAAAATAAAACAAACTTTTTTAAATAAATTTAAAACATAAATAAAACAAATTTTTACTTTGTTTTTTATTACAATTCAGTTACACTTTGCAACTAGTTTCGGCTAAACTCTAGTCATTTTCGAGCTCCTCCGATGACTATGGCTAGAGCTTAGCCGAAACCAGTTGCAATGTGTAACTGAAATGTGATAAAAAAAGTAAAAAATAGTTTTATTTATCCTTTAAAGTGAATTATCACGCTTTACCATGCAATATTAAAAAAAAAAATGATGATTGTATATTTTAACGCTCTTTTAATCCTTTTTTGTGTTTAGAATTACAACAAATTATTATTTAGAAAATAGATAACACTATACTCAATAGTAAAACCACTGGAACTATTCTAATCTTTAAAAAGCATTTATCTTAAACTTGTTTTTGGAAGTTACGACATGTGTTATCTCATAGCCTATATTTGTCATAACGTTTATGTGCATAGCTAGTTAGTAACGGCTTGGTATTGATTAACGCATATGATCAATAATAAGTTGTACATACAAAGTTTGGCATGTTTTCTATATTTCGTTGATAAAAATTATTATATATTCGGTTTAAAGGTGGCAAAAAACTAGGACGGCCCCTGCTTACCTTGAAAATATATTAGTATATATAATAGATATGTAAAAATATATATTCATATTTATGGTCTTTGTTAGTTATAAAACACATTGTATCTATTTGCACTAGTAGTCATAGTAGTAACTCTGAATACAAAATATGACTACAGTATTTTATAGTTAATAAGAAATGTATCTTTACAATTGACTAATAAAAATAAAATACGAAAAACAGATAATTTAAAGTAATTTCTGTGTAAATATTAATTTCGACTTATTACTTAATTCGTACATTCGTCGAATATTATAAAATTATAAGTGAGTGAGTGAGCCATGGCTTGCATTAGAAGTGACGAACAGTTGGATGAATTAAGGGCGCAGAACTGTTTCTATAAATTACAAACAGGAATAGATACTTTTGATGGATATACAATGCCAAAAGTGTTTGGACAATATTTGGACTTTATAGAAAACTTTGAGGTGTTTGATGATGATATTTGGGTTACCAGTGTACCAAAATCAGGTTGTTATATAAATTACTTATTATTTCCACTAAATAATTTTGTTGCTATTATAATTTTATAAATACAGGTACTACACTTTTATATCACTTCTTTCTCTTCCTATGTCTTCTTCTCAAATGAGATAGGCGATCATATGCGTGTACTCGTCCTGAACTTGTGAGAGTCGTATTAAGGTGGGAGGATATTTGATTTCAATCCATTGTCGAAGGTTTTGTATTTCGACGCTTGCCAGATTCGTATAAAGTTTTGATGAGTTTTTGAAGTCCATTTGCGAAAATGGTTAAATGCAGTAATGAAAATGAAAATGTGAGAAAATGGTTAAATACAGTAATGTAAATGAAAATGTGAGAAAATGGTTAAATGGAGTAATGAAAATAAAAATGTGAGAAAACGTAAAATACGTTTAAATGGAAACCAGTACACCACGTATCACTTCAACGCGCAACCATAGTAATCTCCATGAGAGGATATCAAAATTAAGTAGTATATAATAATAATAAATAAATAAAATATACTTGTAATTTACAGTATTGCATAGAAATATGATACATCAAGAAGCATATACTTAATTGACTATTCAATATGTTATAGGCACAACATGGACACAGGAAATGGTCTGGTGCATTGCCAATGACATGGACTTTGAAAAGGCGAAACTGGTGCAAACGAAAAGATTCCCTTATTTTGAGTAAACTATAGTTAAACTGAAATTCTATCCATCTTTACTACCCACAAATAAATTATTTTAGTTTGCCCTTTATACTAGAAGGATTAGATACAGCGCCTATATTAAAGACCCTTCTCGAAACCAAGAGGCCTAGATTTATAAAAACGCATTTACCATGGAATTTACTACCCAAACAGATTAGAACATTCGAAAAACGACCTAAAGTAATAACAAGATATATGGTTAACATTTTTGTCACTTATACAGCTTTATTTGTAGATATTTCATGTTGTGAGGAATCCAAAAGATGTATGTGTTTCGTATTACCATTTCATCAAACTTATGGATAACTACACCGGCGATTTTGATTTATTTTGGCAGCTTTTTATTACAGGCAAACGTAAATATCTAATCCTATTTATTATAAATTATTGTTTATTAATATTCCTTTCTAAAAAATCATATTAAACAGCCTAATAATATATCTAATAATTTCAGTAAAATATACTCCAATCTTTAAACAATTACTATCATACTGGGAGAAACGTAATGAATCCAACGTAATTATAATAAAATATGAAGATATGATATCGGATTTACCATCTGTCATTACAAAAGCGGCTTCTTTTATGGGTATCACTCTACACGAGCATGATATAGAAAAACTGGTGGATCATATAAGTTTTGATTCTATGCGAAAAAATCCGTCTACCAACCAGGTTGCTGCTGTAGAATTTATGCAAAACATGGGAGCGCAACGCGTTAAGGGACATTGGATAAGGAAAGGTGTCGTCGGTGATTACATATCTAAAATGACGCCTGAAGTCATTAAGATTTTCGATGAGTGGATTGCCAAAAATGTGGATGGTACTGGATTAAGTTTTGATTAGAAAATATTTTGCAATGTAACAGAAATTTTAATAAGATTTAAAATAATATCTAGCAATAACTATTGTATAATAATAAGAAAAAAATATCTATGATTCTAATGTTGGTTGAGGTTTAGTTTGGTTTGATTTTTTCCCCGGCGATTTGTAACGCTTGTAGGAGTATCCTAATATCCGAATATTCTAAGTTATCTTGGAGATGGTTACTAGCCAATCAGCAAATCTCCAGTCCTCGTTGTTAAGCTGGCAGGCGGTATCTTCGCCTATCTTTATGTCTTTGGAATGTATGTGGTCTTAGGCTTAGTGGGATAAAGCCATTGCGTATGGAACGTATGGTTCGAATCCACCTCTATCTGAGAATTTTTTCCACAAAGAATTTACTCGGCTAGCATATCATGGATCATACATCATCCATGATATGCTATAGGCACTATGGGCCGCAGTGCACACAGCCCAGGGGCAGGGGCTGTACTCATCGTAAAAAAATATTATCTTGAAGATGCTTATCAGGCGCTGATGGTTGTATATAAAATCCTAAAGTTGTAGGGTAGAATAAATACCGCCCTCCAGCCCGGGAGTTTGTAAGGCTTGTAGGATTGTATATCTTAAGTCTGATACTAGCATATCAGCAACACCTCTAGACTGAAGAAGATAAGTTAATCTATACAATCCTTCAAGCCTTACAAATCGCCGGGCTGGATGGCGGTATTTATTCTGCTGTTTATTTATTCTGTTGTTCTGTAGGCTGGTGCTGCAATACCAATTTGGATTCCAGTCAACTTTGCAACGAGGGAAGACTGTTTCTAATAAAACACTTCTGCAGTTTCAGATGATCTGAACGTATATGTACTATCACCAACTTAGTAGGCAGCCTAGTTGTTGTGATGAATCCTGGGAGAGAGCTCTGTTTAGTATTCTCGAGCTAACCAAAGATCACTATCCTGGAGTCTCTTGCTGTTGACGGATCAGGCCCTTGAACGACTTTAAAAGCTTCCTAATCAATCTAGCATCTGGTATTAAAAAAATCTTCTACTATCTTTCTTTATGCTTTCCAGCTCCGAGCACTAGCAGCATAGCTCGGTCGCTTGTTCGGGAGGTTTTGAGAGGGCATGAACTTTCGTAGGTTGAGAAAAGAGATATCTGTAGTTTTTGAACTACTTTTTCTATGTCCTCTGATGTTTGAATTGCTTGTGTGGTGATCGGACAAGCCAAGTTCAAGAAGATTTTGTCCATATCCAGTCAACGACACAGCTGGCCGTTCGCACACCGGCAAAGTTGGAGGATATTTTCCATTGTTTTATACAATGTCCCATGCTGTTCCGTCTTTCTATAGCCCGTGGGCTTGCAAGGTCTAGGCATCTGTGTCGTTTCCTTCTTCTATTGGAATCCGCCACGCCTCAGTTATCTAAGGCATGTCTGCTTTGGTGTCACCTAAGCAGAGTCTTCCTCTATTTGGGTCGACTCTATCCCATCTTATTTACCAATTTCGATGACTAATTTTAATTTGAGGGAGAGAAAGCCTAAAATAAGAAGGAAGGTTAGGGCTTCCTACGCCTTACATGTTCGGCATCTTCTTCAGGGAGATCTATAATCATTTGCCATAGTTGCTCTTGTTTCTTCGCACGGTTGAAAAGAAACAACTTGTCCACTTCTATCCATAAGTTCTGCTACCTAATCGTCATCAGAACTACCCCAAAAACTTCCGGTTTGACCAGACGGAACTCTCTGGCCAGTTTGACAGCATGACAACGTTGAGTTTTGCTCCCACCCAAAGTAGTGGGAGCCCCATCGCCGTTTGCATCAACCACATATAATACATACAATACATAAAACAATAATTTGTAAGCATTGATAACTCAAAACAGCTACCTTATTATCTCCTATATATCTCCAAAAATAGGTGAAAGGCGTTTGTTAAAACTTCAATTTTCACTTATCTATAAAATACATTATAATATATAACTGATATGTTTATTAGTATTTTACATTAATATTGTGTGCCAAAATGTAAATGAGTACGAATTATATAATGATCGACTAATCAAGATTTTCGCAAATACAATGTGTTCGTTCTAATATTGTTAAGCCTAAAATATTCAATGTAATAACTAATATATAAATCACCTGTAATAAAGGTGATTATTATATATTACATTATTTTTTTTAAGATTAACATTGTTGTAGCGAACAAATAGTATAAAAGAAAATTTGTTTAGTCGATCATAACAATGTGTTCACATGTAGGTACATTGCATTAATGCAAAATACATTATTAGTAATCACCTTGCAGCTAATCACCAGTGCCATTATTATCAGTGTAATAGTTTTTTTCTGTGTTTCTGTGTCAGTGTTTTCACATAAATAAATAAATCATTTCCCTCGTTTATTATAAAATGAGTCGTGGTGTAATTCTATCCCACTACAGTATTTAGTAAATTACAGGACGTGTTGAATTTATAATAAAGAAATCTGATTAAATTCAGACACAATGTGAGTAACTTCTCTATATACGCACAAATACATATGTTGCTAAATACATTTATTTTTTTATTATAAAATTTAAAGATGGCGCGGATTAGAGACGACGAAGAACTAGATAAATTAAGGGAGCAGCACTGTTTGTACAAATTGCAAACAGGATACCAAATTGTTAATGGATTATCAATGCCTACAGTGTTTGCACAATATTTGGAATTTATAGACAACTTCGAGGTGTTTGATGATGATGTCTGGGTCACCGGTGTACCAAAATCAGGTTGTTATACAAATTTCTAATTTTTATTTTAAAATCCATAGTAATATTAACAACAATGACGCCTCTAACCAGCACAGTGGCCGATGGTTAGAGGCGTCGCCCGTCTCGTACTGAGCATGGGGCGCCTAAGTTCGATCCCCAGCGGGGAGAGAATTTTTGCGAATCACCTTTCACAGGTTTTCTGTGAAGTTAAGGTAAATACGGGTGATTAAACTCCTCTGAGCTCTCGCTATACCGGCGGAAAATCCACACGGCTGATAGCCCTATAAAGATATTTTTATGAAAATTGATGTTAAATAAAATTTAGCATACATAGTAAATGTGTTCAATATCTTTTAGGCACAAGCTGGGTCCAAGAAATGGTCTGGATTATTGCCAAAGACTTTGAAAAGACGAATATGTCACGATTGACAAGATTCCCATATTTCGAGTAAAATATATTTTAGAGAAATTCTATATTTTAATATTATTCACAATCATGTTTTAGAATGTCCTTTATGTTAGAAGGAGTGGATACATTGGCTATTTTAAACAGTCTACTGGAAACCAAGAGGCCCAGATTTATTAAGACGCATTTACCATGGAACTTACTACCCAGGCAGATCAGAACATTCGAAAAACGACCAAAAGTAACAAAATAAATCAAAATTATCGGTTACTTATCCAATTTTGTTTGTAGATATTTCATGTTTTGAGGAATCCAAAAGATGTATGTGTTTCGTATTACCATTACATCAAACTTATGGATAACTACAGCGGTGATTTTGATCTATTCTGGCAGCTTTTTATTAGAGGCAAATGTAACTATCTAATTGTTATGTGTTAGAGCTCGGGCTTTGTTTTAAAAATGAATTTATTTCACGAGCAATCTTTTTAACATTGCACTTATAGGTTTCAATTACTTTTCACAATATAAATTGCTATCATAAAATAACTATAAGAAACGCGGTATTCTTAGAAAAAGAAACTAATTTTGAAAACTGATTTATTTAAAAACAAGGAAATTATAAAAATATTAGCTACTTCTCTTCAAATATGAAAAATATGAATTATTACAAATTTTTATGTAGGAAAATATAATATTTTTTCAATTTGCATCAATAGGCCAACAATAATTTCTCTAGATATGAAAGTAAAGGAGAAGTAAATTATTATTTTTTATTTAATGGTGTTATAATGTTCATAACTAGGTCGGTCATAAATAATGTATCTAAATTGGCAAGAAAGGCGTATTTTGAATAATATAAGTGAATAATACTATAAATAGTTACTTTTCTTCAAATTCAAATAAAAAAAAATGTATAACAAATGTTTGTGAATATAATTTAAAGGTAAATGTAATGTTGTTGCAATCTTTATCACTATGTCATATATTATCGTTCTAGATTTGCAAGTACAGGCTTATTTTGAAGAATAATAAGTAGGTAATGCTATCAATAGCTACTTCTATTTAAATTTCAAAAATATGATTTATTACAAATTTTTATGTAGGAAAATATAATGGTTTTGCAATTTACACCACTAGGTCACAAATAATTTACATAGATTTGCAAATAAAGGCTTATTTTGAATAATAATAATAGGTGAATAATACTCTGAATAGTTACTTTTCTTGAAATTGAAATGAAAAAATATTATATTATACATTTTTGTGTAGGAAATATAAAGATAAATGTAATGGTGTTATAATTTTCAAACTAGGTCATAAATAATTTATCTAAATTTACAAGAAAGGCGTATTTACTAATAATAATAAGTGAGTAATACTATCAATAGTTACTTTTCTTCAAATTGAAATAAAAAAAATATTTATCACAACTGTTTGTGTATATAAATTATCGTTCTAGATTTGCAAGTATAGGTTTATTTTGAAGAATAATAAGTAGGTAATGCAATAAATAGCTACATCTCTGCAAATTTGAAAAATATGATCTATTACAAATTTCTATGTAGGAAAATATAATGGTTTTGCAATTTACATCACTAGGTCACAAATAATTTACCTAGATTTGCAAATAAAGGTTTATTTTGAAGAATAATAAGTTATTTTCGAATAGAATAAAATACAAAACATCTGATAGCATTAGTTCTTTAATTAGAGAGAATGATTTGTTGCCATTATTTTCTAATTAATTTAAATTTAAAAGCTAATCAATAAAAATAATTATTTTCAGTGAAATATACTCCAACCAATAAGATCATACTCACATACTGGGAGAAACGTAATGAACCCAATGTATGTATATTAAAATATGAGGATATGAAGGCGAATTTGCCATCAGTTATCAGAAATGTAACTACTTTTATGGGAAAAACACTGGACGAGCAAACTATTCAAAAAATGCAGGAGCACTTAAGTTTTGATTCAATGCGTAAAGACCCTGCAAAAAATTGTATGGATGCCGTTAAATTCATGCACAGGTCGGGGGCTCGATGCGTTGAGGGACAGGCGATGAGGAAAGGTATTGTCGGTGATCACAAATCAGAGATGTCGCCTGAAATCATTAAGGTTTTCGATGAGTGGATAGCAACGAATTTTGAGGGCACTGGATTGAGTTTTGACTAATCAATATTTTCGAATACTACAATGGTTTGAATATGGGCATTACGAAAGTTTGTATTTCGTATATATTTTATATTGTTACTCTCTGTTATCTTATTCGACAGAATTTTATTAAATAGAATTTATCCTAAATGTTCAAATTAGTTATTATTTCATTAACTGTCCTGTTCGTTTCAAGCAATTTTATGATATACATATATATATATATATATATTCTTTATTATTCATTCAGATAGCCGACAATGGCAAGAAGTACTTCACTATATATATATATATATATATATATATATATATATATATATAGTGAAGTACTTCTTGCCATTGTCGGCTATCTGAATGAAGAATCACCAGATGTATCAATGTTAATTAATAATATAATAATATATAATTATATATAATTTTTGAGAAATTATATATATATATATATATACTTTACACTGATTTCGACAAATTTTTGATACTAGGAAAGCAACTCAATTCCTACCGGTCTTATCTACGTCTGATATCTATATATAGGGCGCAGATAAGACCGGTATTAATTGAGTTCCTTTCCCAGCATCCAAAATCTGTCAAAATTGGTGGAAAGCTATTCAACTATATGTGTTGGTCTGCTGTAGTAAAATCCTTCTTGTGGGTCTCTGATA
This sequence comes from Lordithon lunulatus, assembly GCA_963942505.1. Lineage (NCBI taxonomy): Eukaryota > Metazoa > Arthropoda > Insecta > Coleoptera > Staphylinidae > Lordithon > Lordithon lunulatus. Next base: position 50,136,532 of record OZ012672.1, on the reverse strand, counting down.
TTTCGCAAACGTCCGCTTTCGGTTTAAATACTTCTCTTTAAAGTGTCATAGTTTTAGTTTCTGTTCGTTTTTCTGATGACCCAAAGTCCATTTCGCATGTATACCGCAACTTGTCCATTCGCCAATTTTTCACCAGTTGGCCCAGACCCGTTCTATCGTCGGTAGATAGCAGGATCACATGGCAAATGTTAGATTTTTCCTTATCATGCTGTTCATATAGAAAATGTAATCAATTGGTTTCTCGTTGCCTGCCTGATGTTATATTGTTAACCACACCGTCTGGTTCGTCCACCTAACGGACTAACAGACTCACCCCCAGAACCATAAGGAGTTACTTTTCTTTACTAGGAAGGAAATTTGGTGCTCATCCCGACAATGATTCGGTCCCCTTTGCGTTAGCCACCAATCTGGTGTTTTCATCTTCTAGCACTTGGAGGTGCAGATTTCGGATTCTGGCTTCTTCAAATTGAAGACCCGTGTTTCTTCTGTTCTTACAAAGATGTAAAGACTTTTGCTAGCGGCATCAACTCTAGATGTTTGAACAGTCAAATAAATTAAAGTGCTGGAAGAGAAACACAATCAACCTCATCGGAATAAACAACAACTTTTTTTAGAGTTATCGTCCCTAGTAAATTCGAGTCATCACTACTACTAGATATAGTCTAAAATATCTCACTATCTCTCTAAGACACAAGACATATAAAACAGTTATGGATGTCAACAGAAACAATGAACCATCTCAACTACTCTGTAGCGTCTTTATTTCAAATGCCAGAGAGATAGTTTATATACCAAAATGTAGCGTATTTCTGGCCCTACAAAAACAAGACACGCTTAACTCTAGTTCTTGCCGTTTTCGTAATTTGTGATTTAATGTTTTTCCATTATTTCAAGTCGGTAGCGTCTCTATATCAAATACTAGAGAGATGATTTATTTATTTTTTATTCAATTAATTCCATTTGTTAATTTACGCCTAATTCGTAAAAAAAGTGAGAAATAATGTAATACATAGTTCAAGTCGTTTGAAATAATGGACGGCTATAGTCAGGTTGGTAGGGGCCGCCCACCCGCCCCACCTTTGTTAGCATACTTTTTTCCATAGGATAACACTCTTCTTGGCATAGTTTAAACAATATAAAACGTCTGCATCCATTGAAAAAATTATGCGAGCAACGGTGGGGTGGGCGGGTGGTCCCCACCAACCAAACAATCCCCGTCCACTATTTCAAATGGCTTGAACTCTGCACTATACTGTCATCCATTAATTTATATTCTATTCAATTAATTCCATTTGTTAATTTACGCCCAATTCGTAAAAAAAGTGAGAAATAATGTAGTGCATAGTTCAAGTCGTTTGAAATAGTGGACGGGTATAGTCAGGTTGGTAGTATTGATTTTATTTTTAGTATTCCTAGCCCTACAGAATAACGATAGACGCATTTCTCTACCTCCTGCTGTATTTGGGCTGTAGCGCTGAGAAAATGTAAATTTGATGAAATTTCATATTTTCCCCCCTGTTTCAACTCTGTAGCGTCTCTATTTCAACTACTAGAGAGATGCTTTATATGTGAAAATGTAGGATGTGTCTATTCCAACAGATTTGTGATAGACGCTTTTCTTTATACCCTACCGTTTTCGCGCTGTATCGAGAATATGTGAATTTGATGAAATTTAATGTTTTACCCCTTTTTCAACTCTGTAGTGTCTCTATTTCAACTTTTCAACTACTAGAGAGAGCTACTCTGTAGCGTCTTTAATTCAAATGCTAGAGAGATGGTTTATATATCAAAATTTAGCGTATTTCTGATCCTACGAAACTCTTGCCGTTTTCGCGCTTTAACGCTGAGAAAATGCGAAAATGATAAAATTTCATGTGTGTCCCCTGTTTCAACTCTGTATCGTCTCTATTTTAAATACTAGAGAAATAGTTTACAAGTGAACATTTAGTGTATTTCTAGCCCTACAGAATGACCATAGACGCTTTTCTCTAGCTCATACCGTTTTCGCGCTGTAGCACTGAGAAAATGTGAATTTGATGAAATTTCATATTTTACCCCTATTTCAACTCTGTAGCGTCTCTATTTCAACTTTTCAACTACTAGAGAGATGCTTTATATGTGAAAATGTAGAGTATTTCTACCCCAACAGATTTTGATAGACACTTTTCTCTATCTCCTACCGTTTTCGCGCTGTAGCACTGAGAACATGTAAATTTAATGAAATTTCTTTTTTCAACTCTGTAGCGTCTTTATTTCAAATGCTAGAGTGATGGTTTATATATCAAAATGTAGCATCTTTCTGGTCTTACGAAAGCAAGCAGACACGCTTAACTTTAGCTCTTACCGTTTTCACGCTGTAGCGCTAAGCAAATGTGAATTTGATGTAACTTCATGTTTTTCCTTGTTTCAACTCTGTAGCGTCTCTATTTCAAATACTAGAGAGATGGTTTATAAGTGAAAATGTAAAGTATTCCTAGCACTACAGGTTGACGTTGGACGCTTTATTCTAGCGCTTAGTGTTTTCGCGCTGTAGCGCTGAGATAATGTGAATATGATGAAATTTCATGTTTTCCACTCACTGTTTCAACTCAGTAGCGTCTCTATTTCAAATCCTAGAGAGAAGCCTTATAAGTGAAAATATAGAGTATTTCTAGCCCTACAGGTAGATGATAGACGTTTTTTTCTAGCTCTTATCGTTTTCGCGCTGTAGCGCTGAAAAAATGTAAATTTAATGAAATTTCATGTTTCGAGCAAAGAAAAACATCAGGTCTATAGACGATAATAACATTCAACATTAGTGTTCCTAGCACAATAGACGCTTAACGCTGGTTCTTACCGTGTTCGCGCTGTAGCGCTGAGAAACCGTGAATTTGATGAAATTTCAAGTTGTCCTCCTGTTCAACTTTGTAGCGTCTCTATTTCAAATACCAGTGAGATGCTTTATAAGTGAAAATATAGAGTTTTCCTAGTCCTACCGGTAGATAATAGACGTTTTTCTCTAGCTCCTACCGTTTTCGCGCTGTAGCGCTGAGAAACGGTGAATTTGATGAAATTTCAAGTTGTCTTCCTGTTCAACTCTATAGCGTCTGTATTTCAAATACTAGTGAGATGCTTTACAAGTGAAAATATAGAGTATTCCTAGCCCTACAGGTAGATGATAGACGTTTTTCTCTAGCTCTTACCGTTTTCGCGCTGTAGCGCTGAAAAATGTGAATTTGATGAAATTTCATGTTTCGAGCAAAGAAAAACATCAGGTCTATAGACGATAATAACATTCAACATTAGTGTTCCTAGCACAATAGACGCTTAACTCTGGCTCTTAGCGTTTTCGCGCTGTAGCGCTAAGAAACGGTAAATTTGATGACATTTCAAATTGTCCTCCGGTTCAACTCTGTAGCGTCTCTATTTCAAATACTAGTGAGATGCTTTACAAGTGAAAATATAGAGTATTCCCAGCCCTACAGGTAGATGATAGACGTTTTTCTCTAGCTCTTACCGTTTTCGCGCTATAGCGCTGAGAAAAATGTGAATTTGATGGAAATTTCATGTTTCAAGCAAATAAAAACATCAGGCCTATAATGACATTCAACATTATCGACGGATAAGCCGAAAAAATCAAACCATTAGCCAGAAACGATAAAAAAAACTACATCGAGACATTATGTGTAGAAATGCAAGCCTATAATGACCAATGTTACTAAAAAAATCAAAGCTAGAAACTGGGCAAACAAAGATGAAATCGACAATCTCACTATTGAACACGAACAAATCTCTGATGTTTGGAGAAAATATTTCGAATGTCTACATAGCGACAACTCTAGGTATATAATGGAAAAGGTGAACTATGGCGAGGAGCCAGATATACTAATAGATAAAGTAAGATTAACGATTAAAAAGCTTTAAAACGTGCAATTTTGTGTTAGGAGTTGATGCAATTTCTGCAGAAAAACAAAACACAAAGAGCTCAGAACAACAGAATTTAAATATATATATATATATATATATATATATATATATATATATATATATAAAGGAATAACAGGAAGAACACTATGGGATAGATTAAAAAGTGATATTATAAGGAAAGAAAGAGATACACAGGACATATTAAGATGATAAGCCAAAAAAGAGGAAAATAGAACGCCCATCAAGCAGATGGGAGATGAAAGACTCCCGAAAATATCGAGAAACGGAAAAATAAGAGGAAGCAGTCCACCTGGTAGACTTTCAATGGCAGGAAAGCTGGTCGTCTAAGTCACATGAAAATCAGAATCAACAGTTTCCAGATTTAGATTATGAATAAGAAGCAGAAGTTATTATTATTTGGAGTTGTGATAACGACTATTAAATTTGAATAGTATTTACTTATCACTAAACGAAATATTGAACTCTCTTTCCTACACGCCCCATATCCTTCATTACTAGCCCGTGCACGTTTCAAATTCTACCACCCCTTTCTGATCCACTGTCCTTGATTATAATTTTTTTATAAGCCTGCCATCATCATTTTTATTTGTCGGTATCCAACCCTTACTTCTACCCCGTTCGGCGTTTGTTCCTTCAACTTTCTTCATACCTTCACACCTCTTTCTGCTCTATGATCAGGTATCATACACCTATACAATATATACACCTTTGTGCTCTACAAATTCCTTTTTATTTTCATTATCACTTTTTTTTCGTCCAAGCTATCCAATTCTAGCAAGGTATTATTGTCTTTCTTCCCAAATTCTATTAACCTTCTTACACGAAAAACTTTCGTTTAGCGCTTTTAGTAAAAAATAGTAATAATAGTAGGTCTAATTTCTGTCACTACTACATTGTTTGTTTATCTCAGCTTGTCTCAAAGATTAAGCAATGCTGTGAAATCGCGAAAGGGTCATTAAAACAGTTATGTTTCCTTAGATAGTACCCAGATTTACTGCGATAACTGTGGTAATTCAAGAGCTAATACATGCAAAAAGAACTCTGATTGGAGACGAATAAAGTACGTTTATTATATTAAGCTCCCTTCTTTTTCTTTTCTATACTATTCACCTTTTTCTGAACCATCAACACTCACTCCGGGGCAAGTTACTTTCTCGACTGGTCCTTATTTTCTTCTAACTCTGCCAATTGGTCTAAATTATGCTCTCCTACTTTCAGTCACATCATCTCAAGCCATTTCTTTAATTTCTCTGTTTCTATTTGTATTACCTCAAACCACCTCTCGTTCATTCCTGGTTTTCAGTACCTCCTCTTCTAGTTTTTTCACCACCCTGACACATTCTCTTCACGCCTCCACACTACCCCCGTTAACCCGTTTCGTCATCGGCACATCCCATATTTTCCCATATATTCTTGTCTAACTCTTTACTAACTTAGTATAATTGGTATAATGCAATGCAAAACATGAAATAAACAAACCAACGTAATCAAACCTTTAATTAGCTGCCATACAATAATTATGTCACCCACGACGCCGTCCATCCCCCCGGCGCGACAGTATAATTCAGAACATATCAATAATAAGTCGCGCTGCGGTAATTAAAATGCATTTTGAACGGAGCGCGCTCGATCCGCAACGAGCGGTAATTACGCTCGCCCAGATAGTTTATATCCGAAGTGTATCAAACCGAGCTAAATCATTGTGTTAGTAAAGTCGTGATAACCATAAAGGCAGCTTTAGATTTAATTACGCTCACGTGCGGCTCTCCGCGAACTGCTGCAGCTCTTTCGGCATTCCATATACGAACCAATTTATTACAGTCACGCCATCATTGTCTTGTCTCCAGAATTTTTATATGAAACAAATAAAAAAAAATTCCATCGTATTATAACTTGGCAGAAGGCAATTTACTCCGCATGTAATAATTTACAGTATTTTCTAGTCAATAAAAGGTAAAAAGACTATTAAATTAACATAAATCGTATAATTAATGATGTAATATAGTAATAATAATATATTTCTAATTAACAGGTAATGTGTTAAGATTATGCGCGTTTAAACATATATGTTCAAATTTTATTAGCATCATAATACAATAGGAAATAGTATAATACAGTAAAATTTATTTGTTTATATAATTATAGTGTTTTTTATAGCGATTTTTATCGCTTTTATAAATATTTCTATGCAAATCAACACAAATATTATTCTGACATTGACAAATTAGAGAGAATAATTTGATTTTACAAGCAAACCTTATCATTCAGGTTTGCTTGTAAAATCAAATTATTAGAGTTCGAGCCAATATTATAAATAATAGCCTCCAGACTATTCGTACCCTTTTCTCCAGAAAATTGCTCTTGCTATTTCTATAATTTGTTCACTTCTATGGTTTGGTCGTTATTGTCATCAATACGTGTTCCTAAGTATTGGTAGCTTCTAACTCTTTCGATTGTGGTGTTGTTTACTAGTATTGCTGGTATATTAAGATCTTAGTCAATATATTAATTCATTTCTCGAACAACTTATGAATCAAGTTGATAATTGTCTTGTCTGAAATGACCTTAATTTTCATACCATAATATTAATTTCTAGACAATTAGTGATTGATTTAACTTACTTTAATAGATAAATTACTCGCTATTTGGTAAAAATTAGCAAATATATGTGTTGGCTAAATTTTTGCGATGAATAAGTTAAACATGGAATGTATAAAGTATCCAAATTATAATGTTTTTTGTACATGCTAATATGAAATATTGTTATTAATTATAATAATTATTATTAACTGTTCTATATTTAAGAGATTTCATTTAATTTCGCCTTAAGATGAACCCGATAAAATCGGTTCTTTTATTGTATTCCAAACACAATGCCCTGACATACATCTCAACTTTCCTTTTCCTTTCCGGCCGCTGTTTTCCGGCAATTTAATCAATATCAATAACTTCAGGTGGAATAGAATTGTATTCCACAGACTGTTTGTGTCTGTTCTACAACTCAATTAGTTGGGGGCTAGGTTGCTGTGTGTCTCCCCCAGAGAATTATATTATCTCCTCAGATGCTCCCCCAGTTTCGGTTTCGGATGGCGAACTTAATGTTTCCATATCATTATTCCCCCGTTTCTGGCTTATATAAAGCGATGCACCGCAGATGTCCCTGATATCATTGTGTAGCATAGGGATGGGGCGACAATAAAAAAAATATCATCTGCATCTAATGCGGACGTCTTAATGGGTTATATAGGATTATAGCTGTATATACAATTAATATAAAAAATAAATCATTTTTTAATTCATACCCCTACTAGGTGATGACTAAATATGACTCCCTTTTACTGGTTTGATCCACCACGGTCATAAATATGTGTTTACTATATGTCTTGTTTACGTATTTAAGATGCGCCGAGCTGTAATAACAGTCGTGATGCCGTGTGTGGCACTGTCCGTAATAAAATTTATAATTATCGGCGTTGGCATGCGGAAATATCATTTCAGGCGCGACTCCCAATAATTTCTTTGCGTGTGCAACTGACAATGGGGCCTGGAGATTTTAATAAACGATACAAGATTTACAGTCAGCCGTGCAGTCGCCATGCGCCCATTGAAATTGTGCGATAAGTGGGTTTCTCGCGAGCGAACGAACGAACGATTGTGGCTGCGGTTTGCTTTGTTAATCATTTCCCCGTGCGTTCTATTCAATCGACCAAAACTCAATTTCGAAAAAAAAGTGTAATATGTTGTGTGAAGTTTTGCTCTGGTCCCATAGGATCTCTGTCTCTAGGTCATAACCTAGAGACAGAGATAAACTTTTATTTTATTAAACAAATTCAGTATAACTGAATTTGCACACACACATTCATACACACACACTCACAACCATACACACACATACAGACATACATACATACATACACACACACACAACCGATCATAAAGACATAAAACTATGGTATTTATTTATTTATCACATGCCATCTACCGTAAGGTGTAGGTGTTTATCTTTCATTTATCCTTTGCATTTATATTTTTCTTTTTGTTCCACTTCCCTATCCATTCTATTTTTCACCATAGTCATCATCAATTTATAACCGGCACTCATAATGGTGATCCCCCTATAGTTTTTTACGTCCGAAGCCGCTCCCCCTTTAGGTACCGGGACCACCACCCCCACACGCCACTCTTCCGGCACTTCCCCCTCTCAGTGGAGAGATGGAAGGAAGGGAGAAGGTGCGGCAGATTATTAACAAGGTGTGGAGTGCCACACCTTGTTAATAATCTGCCGCACCTTCTCCCTTCCTTCCTCCGGTAGCTTTTTGAAAGCCTCTGCCTTCAGCCCATCTTCCCCCGCTGCCTTTCCTAGTTTTAGCTGTGCCAGGGCCACCTCCACCTCTTTTAGCGAAAACGCCTCCCTTCGTACCACCTGTCTCGCACTCGAACTGCCCAGCTCTACCTCAGACCCCGCCATCTGTTTACAACTCCTCTCCTACTCTGCTATCTCTATGTGCACTATGCTTTCTGCAACTTCTCTATTTTTTTTTCTTTCGCACGTACTCTCGAACTCCCTCTTCGCCTGATTAACCCTTTCGATTGCACATCTGCCGTCCCTCCAATTGGCCATTTCCCTCCGCCACCTCGTCTTCTTCATCTTACACTCCTCGCCGAACCAACACTCCCTCTGGCCTCCACTCTTCTTCCTCACCACCAACGCAGCCGCCATCACTCTCTCCAACTGGAGCATCGATTGTACCTCCTCCCACTTCACGCCCTTTAGGCTGCTGCCGGAATGCCAGGGTGGGTTCAGAAGGGGAAGAGGGACGAGGGAGCAGATTTTCACGCTGGCGAGAATGGTGGACGAAGCGCTGGAATGCAAAGGGAGAGTGTATGCGGTGTTTGTGGATTTAAACGCGGCGTATGACTCAGTACCTAGGGGGAAACTGGTGGAATGTATGGATAGATTGGGTATGGAAGAGGAAGGAGTGGAGTGGGTGGGAAGGATGTATAAAAGTCATGGGCAAAAGCAGAGTGAATGGAGAAATATCTGAGAAATTTAGGGTGAATGTGGGAGTAAGGCAGAGGTGCCCGCTGAGCCCCCTCCTGTTTAATCTGTACACGAGCGAGTTGGAGGAGGTGCTGAGGAGAGGATAGGCAGGAGGGGTCGTGGTGGGTAGATTCAAGGTGTAGATGTAGGCGTATGCAGGTGACGTGACGTGGTGCTGGTGGCCAAGAAAAAATGAGTAGATACCTGGATAAGAGGGGGCTAGTGGTGAATGTGGAAAAGACCAAATGGATGTTGTTTAGGAATAGGGGCAGGAGGGGTAAGGACGAAGGGCTGAAATGGAAGGAAAAGCTGATTGAGAGAGTGAATGGCTTTAAATATTTGGGCTTTTGGATTTAGGATGCATGTGGAGTGTATGCAGGCGAAAGCAAGAATGGCTTGGGGGATTGCGTGCAGAAAATGGGGGACTTTGTGGGGTAGTAACCTCGTAATGGAGTACGTGATGTGGTATGCGTGTGTAAAACCTATATTGTTGTATGGAGTGGAAGTGTGGGGATTGCGTGAATGGGAGGTAATAGAAAGGGAGCAAGGTTGTTTCCTGTAGAATCTGCTAGGGCTCGAAAAGTCGACACCGAGGACTGTGCTGTTGCAGGACACAAGTCGTATGAGTATGTGGTGGGAGTCGTGTGTGAGGGTTGTGAAGTTTGAGAAAAGATTGCAGGATTTGGGCGAGGAAAGACTGGTACGGGAGGTATGGATGAGGTGTAAGAGTAGAACAGAGATTAGATGGAGGAAGGATAGAGAAAAGATGTATGATAGAGTGGTTATGTCTGAGGTGTGGGTAGAAGAGAAGCTGAGAGAAAGGGGTAGTCTATGTACTGAGATAGGGAGAGATTGAGGGATATTGAGTGGCAAGAAAGGCAAGTGAGAATGGCTGAGAGCTCATACAACCCGGGCTACAAGTACAGGGGAAACTCTTGAGATACTTAGCCAGGGGAGAGTGGAGCAGAGAGGACAAAGTATGCATGACAATAGCGACGTGTGGATCACAAGAGCGGGGAAGAAAAGTGTGGATAGGGCTTGGGTACACCGCGTCTGCGCTGTGTAGGAAGGGGAGTGACACGTGGTTAGCAGATAATGTGAGGGAGTGAAAGCAGAGTGGGTTGGAGAGTGCAGAAAGCTGAACGAATGATTAGGAGAGGATGGGAAAGGCGTGAAAATCTGCAGGAGGCTGACGTGGGAAAGCAAATTGGCAAGGACAGAGGGGGTTTATTTTAGTGGATAGAAAAATGATGTATTTTATGTTAACTTTTTTTGGTTTCGTTTTTATTTCTTTCTGTGAAAGTATTGTTATTTTTGGCTGGAATTTTTGTAAAAGGGAAGGGTTGGGCTGATATGCCAAATAAAGGTATTTTTTTTAATGTTTTTTCCATGTTTTTCTGTCCTGTGTCTATTGTTTTGTGGTATATATATATATATATATATATATATATATATATATATATATATATATATATATATATATATATATTTATACTTAAAACTTAAATTGTTGGACCCTGTGTGTCGATGCTAGTGGATTCAATTAAAGTTGTAATAGTGGACAACAATGTAGATATGAATTTACAAAACGTAGGTGAGCATTGGTATTGGTGTTTGAGGGATAGACAGCCCTCATTATTTTAACTACAGTAGTCAAAGTAAACCTGATAATCTCTATAAACAGTACAAATGCCTCGTAAATGTTAATATATTGTTATTAAAACGATCAGTAAATCTTGACCGCACAGATAAATCTTTGTAAACCTAATGCAATACCATTATGTAGCATTGTTTGGAATTTATTCAATTTACCGAACAATTATCATATATATTAAGCCCATTTAAATATCTCCGGATTTATCTATGCAGCGATTTCGTAACGGTCCGGCCGGCCAACGACTAAATCGCCCATTCTATTCTTTTATCTATCGCAGCATTTTGAAATTACCATCGGCCGGCATCTTATTGTCATTCAGACAATCGAAAAATCCGCCCGTGAATTATTCATGGACGCAACTACGTACGGGCATAAACAATCAAACGTGAAACAATTTTCATATCGTGCCTTCTTCCGTCAACAGAATGTGTTTATTTTCCTCCGTGTTCGATGTATCAATAGTTTTTTGTATGTGCATCTTGTTTTATATGAATAAAATTTATTTATATAATTAATATAGGTAATGAAACAATTTTTGTGCTGGCTATTGGGCATAAGCCTTTTTGCCACTCAATTATTTTATTTTAACGTTAATTTGAAATATATATTTATATATATATATAGATAATATATATATATATATATATATATATATATATATATATATATATATATATATATAATTAATTTTAATAAATTTAAAATGTTCATACTATTGCAACGATACAAATTAAAATTATGAGTATGAGTGGACGCCGGAATTCGGGGAGAATACAGAAACCGGTGTAAAGTTAAACAATTCCAATAATTCGGGCCGTCGCGTGAATTCGTTAAAAATTGCAATTTCTTTTATTGCAAATATTATTCAATAACAGCTTACAAAAATAACTTATTTTATGTTTACTAAGACAGTAGTAAACAATTGTAGAAAAAATCAATTTTTTTGCACACTCGACTTAGTCACAATGCACCGAGAAAAAAGACCCCATTTCTTTCAAAATTCGGTTTAGTTTACGTTCACTATTAAATTTAGAATATTATATGAGTAAACATAGATTTATAAATTGGACGACTTTATATCTAAAAGTTAAACCACAGAAAAGTCTAAAAACACTGGGCTCTTAGCTATCTTCCTTACGGGGTTCGCTGTATAGTGAAAGGGCTTATATTGCTTAGAGTAATCCATTAAAACACCGTACTCAAAAACTGACGAATATTAATATTAATTACTGATTAAACATGTCTGTAAATTACATCGAAAATTCAGCACGTCATAAACGGTTTGCCTGATTAAAACATAAAATACGTGGCATTGCGGCACTAAAATGGTATAAAATATAAAGTAAGTGTTTATTTAAACCATTAGGAGAGTATAAATAAAACTTATCAGATGCGGTGTCGTCATGCGTTTGTATGTGAGTGCCCGTATAAAATGAGTGTTAGTTGCGTGCAGACGAAAGAATAAATTTAATTAAGAAAATACAGGATACGTGACCGAACTGTATATACTAGCAAAATATGAGCCAATAATTGAAATGATAACAGTTTTATTCCTCACGCCGTGCAATAAATTTATTGGAGCTTATCAAACGCATATGATAAAGAAGACTGTACGATATGCCACAGCAGTCAGTAATGCAGTTTGCTATAAATACAATTTTAAAGTACAATTTGTGTTAAAATTTTAGTCAAATTGTATATCAAAACTATAGTTAGAGGCGCTTTCATTTAGCATGGTTTAGCAATACTAGTCGCGCCTGTGGCGTGCAGGTCTTGCGGTCGTAAGTACCGAGGTACGAGGCATATCCAGAAAGTAAGAGTACTGAATTTTTGTAGGTGTTACAATTTTTTATTTAAACAAAAAAATTACGTGAAACTTTAGTACATAATAAAAGCTATTTTTCGACATAGTCGCCATTTCTCTCTATGCAGGTGGTGTAGCGAGGTATCAATTTTTTGATGCCTTCCTCGAAGTAGTTTCCCGCCAACTCCTTCGTCCACTTCTCCAACTCCTCCTTTACCTCCTCGTCGATTAAAAACCTTTTTCCACCCATGTGCAGCTTCAGGGAGGTAAAGAGATAGTAATCTGAAGGTGCTAGATCAGGGGAATGCGCGGGATGGTTCAGGACATCCCACTTAAACGAGGCGAGCAGTTCCTTCGTGGCGTTGGCCGTGTGTGGTTTGGCATTGTCGTGCAGCAGGCAGACTCCTTTTGTCAGCATGCCTCTCCTCTTGTTCTGAATCGCCCTCCGCAATTTTTAGGTCTCACAGTATCTTGTAGAGTTGATGGTCTCCCTTTGAGGCAGATATTCGATTAAAATTATGCCTTGACAGTCCCAAAACACGGATGCCATGACTTTCTTGGCTGAAATTGTGATTTTGAACTTTTTGGCGGAGGGTGAAGAGGTGTGACGCCACTGTTGAGACTGTCTTTTGGTTTCGGGCGTGTGGTGTGCTACCCAAGTTTCATCTCCAGTTACGATGGAGCGGAGAAATTCATCTCCATGGAGTTTCCAGCGCCTGAAAAACTCTTTCCCGGCCTCCGCTCGATTCAACTTGTGCTGGTCTGTCAGTTATTTTGGGACCCACCTCGCGGACAGTTTCCGATATCCGAGGGTTTCTGTGTGTGTTTCGTGTAGTAGAGATCTGGAGATTTGAGGAAACATCGCAGAAAGTTCATCCACAGTCAATCTGCGATCGTCACGGAGCGCATTTTCAATTTTTTCCACAATTTCGTCAGTCACAATTGAAGGTCTTCCGCTCCTCTGATCATCATGCACAGACGTACGACCGTTTTTAAACTCGGGACACCACTTGTACTCATTCGTACGCTTCATAGCTTTATCACCATATGCAGTTTTCACCTCATTATAAATCTCAAATGGAGGTTTTCCCTTCCAAACGAGATAACGGATGACGCCGCGTATTGCGCACTTGGCGGGAGATTGGATTGACATTATTCACGAAACTTGTTGTCGTGTCAACAGTTCTCAACGTACTGACCTCGAACCGGTCTCGGTGCAAAGGGGAGGAGTCAGGCTACACTGCCGTGTGGCCAACATGATGAAAATAAAATTTCTCCGACCGTGAGACCCTCAGTACTCTTACTTTCTGGATATGCCTCGTAGAATTGTGCGCATCGGAAACAGCAAATACTAGAGACAATAAGCCCGTAACAGTCTAGAGTGATAAACAAAAACAGCTTATAGCAGTATAGTCTGAAATGCTCAATTCGGAAGTTATTCGCATTCCATAAAAAGCTTCAAGGGGCTTTTAGGCGCCCTATGAGTATGTTTAATACTCTTAAAAGGAAGCAGTTTTTTCCATTATTTTGTTTTCGTATATTATTCTTTATTCTTTTCTTGGCCTTTATCTTCTTGTGCCCATGCTGGGTGTCGAGGTTGATTTCTATTAGATTCTATTGCTTATTGAATTTTACCCTTTATTTCCTATCGCTCTCATAATTTCAGCTTTGCCTGTCTCAATGTCGTACCTTTGAGTTGAAGCGTTTTACTAATTTTACCGTTCTAGGTCTCCCGTGCTCTTCCTTCTGATCTCTTTCCTATGAACTTGCTTCTCATGCTTACTTTACTTGTCTATCATTGCTCAATGTATTCATTTAATTTTTCATATGAGCCTGTGAGAATGAAAGTTGTGTAAGTCACATTTGAATTGTTTTGAAAATGAGAAGATTTTGCGTTTGGTATTTATGTAAATCGTAAATGCGCTGTGACAAACCTGAAATCAATTAATTCATAAAGAAAAATGTAAGTACGTGCGATGATTTACGTTCGATTTTGCATTTGGTATTTATATAAATCGACGAACGTACTTACATTTTTCTTTATGACTTAATTGATTTCAGATTTGTAACAGCGCAAGTCGATTTACATAAATACAATTCTCATTCTCAAAACAATTCAATTGTGACATATATATATATATATATATATATATATATATATATATATATATATATATATATATCTATATATATCTGCTGTCCTTTTCTACCACAGTGTGGTGTAAAGGTGGTTTGAATTTTCGTCTACTCTTTTATGATTTTTTTCCAATCTCTTCTATTTATTGCCAGCTTTTTCCTTTCCTTTCTAATAGTTCCAATATAGCTGCATCCCATTTTTTTTTCTTGGTCTTCCTTTTTTCTTGTTTTTGATTTTTGCTCTCCATATTCTTTTGGCTGTTGCTATCTCTGCCATCCTAATTATGTGACCCCACCATTCTAATTATCTTTCTTCCATTTATTCATATACAAGGAGAAAACTGAAAAAATCTGTTACTAAAGCAAACTAAAAATGAAAAGAATACATGCTTTCTAATTATTGTAATGCAGTAGGATGTTGACTAGGCATAACGATTTATTTATATACAAGCAGAAAACTGAAAACTTCTGTTACTAAAGGAAACTAAACATGATTTTTTTCTAATGACTGTAATGCAGTGGATTGTTATTAAAATGCGCTATTATTATTAACTACAAATCCCATCTACCAGTAGGATTGTTTTCATAAACAAAGGCCTATGTAATAACAAAATAAATCTCACAGTATATTATAAAAACCAACATTATAACCATTTATTATTCATATATTATTTATCTGTGAACGAAACAAAAAATAACTCTAGTTGAATTAAAGCGACTTCAAAACGCGTGCTCGTTTGTGATTGTCGGTTCTGTATTGTGGCTGGTAAGTGCATGGCATTTTTTTTTTACCTCAACGCGGTCGCGTGACTAGGTTTAGTTGCATTTTATAAAAATGCTGGCAGCGGCTCGAAATAAAAATGCGTTTCACCCCCTTTTGTGATAACATAATAATGGGCCCGATTTATCTTGTGCATTGTGCACTCCTGCTGCGTATGTGTGTGCTTAGCACATGTGGGTTTCCTTCGCGTACGTTTAATTTAGCATTGGTATGCTAAATATAGTTCTTTAATGGAAAAATTATGTATGCGATTCTTTCATCGTATTACTCTGCATTATATTACCATGTCTGGAGATGACAGATTATTAACTGTAATACTGTTTAATTATTTACAGGAGATGTAATTAGATTGTAGATTAATATAATTTAAGATTTAAATTAATTATTACTATATATTAGCAAACTATCTGGTGAGATAAGTAATTTTAAATACCTAATATGTACTCAATTGCCGAATCTATCACATCATCACAAAAAAATACATCTGTCTTAATAGAGATATCGACGCAATAGCCCTAATTATGTTCACCTGCTAGGTTGAAGCAAAATTACTTTCACTAGACTGGAGTAATTTTTATGAAGAACCCAATATATTTGTCAAGTTTGAAGAAAAATGACGTTCACTAACTATGTACTGATATGAAACCCCAATAAATTCGTAAGTTTGAAGCAAAATAACGTTTACCAACTATGCCTTGATATAAAACCTCCACTGGATTTCGCAAAGTAGAAGCAACAGGACGTTCACCATCTATGCCCACATTTGAAATGTCGAAATCTGTAGGTTATCAAAAATTATAACCAATTGCTTAGTGCCGTAAATAGAGAAATTATTAATTAACTCATCATTTTAAAATAATCCCAACAAATCTCACAAAAAATACATTTTAACATCCATTATGAAAACATCAGCGTATTTTTATTGTTCAAGACTTCAACAATAAAACGATTCCATTTGCCTGCATAATTATTTAAAAGCATTTAGTGTCTGAATTTACGACCGTAAAACAAGAGTAATATAAAATTTTAATTGTTCAATAATAATGCTAGTGTTGTTTTACTCGCGACTAATTATAACATAACGTCTGCAATAAGCAATAAATAATTACCAAAGGGTTTAATAGTCTGCCATGAATAATAAAGCAAATTTTTTTCATATCCTGCCTGCAGCCAGCCCTAATGTCTTGGCATTATACTAGTTATCACACCCTGCAGGCCATTTGAATTGAACAAAAATGGATTTGTGCTTATTAAACCAAATAAAAGAGGCAGGCGAGCGCATGATCGCAGATCGAGTCCATCATTATTTCTCGTTGATTTAATTAGGTAGACGTACAAGCTGGTCTTTGTTATACACAGGCCATTATTTCATGTTCAAAATGTTCTTTGTGTATAAATAACTATAAACTGTTCACGTGTAGCGGCGGGTTCTCGGGGGCGCTCCTCTTTTGTTTTTGTTTTGCATCCTTTTTTTTGCGCCGCTTCTTCGCGACTCTCACGAATAACAAAAAAAGTGTTGATGCCGCAGATAAAGATCGGGGAACCTTGCGGGACTATTGTATGCAAACTCCACCGGGTCATATATTTTTAATGTGGATGACATAAATTTTTCTCCGCACCTTTTATGCACGCTGGACCATTTTATAACATGCGCGGTGGGTATATATGGTACATGGGATGGGAACAGTGTTTTGAATTATATAGTACTTTGTTAAATAAAATGGGAAATTACTAGAATATCCTTATAAAGCTTCAAAAAGTTGAATAAATACAATCACATTTTACTATTTTTACTTTGAAAACAGAGCTGGTATCATAATAAATAAGTAATGAGGTAAGAATAATCACTACAAAAAAAATCGATAAATTTGTTATTAACGTAATTTAAATAATAAACATTTTTTTTACGTAGATAATACATAACTTAATTACTTATTTCTTATGATATCAGCTCTGTCGCCAAAGTAAATATAGAAAAATGTGATTGTATTTATTCAACTTATATTGAAGCTTTATAAGGATATTATAGTAATTTCCCATTTTATTTAACAAAGTACTATATAATTCAAAACACTGTTCCCATCCCATGTACCATATATTAAATATATCGCCTGCATAACTCGGCATTAAATGCCACGCTGAAAGTAGCTGAGAATAGCTAAAGCTGAAGCATAAGGAAAGGACTATATGCAGCAGTTGGTGATGATATTGATGACGATGATCAATAACTCACTAATACATGGCCTCACAACCTTAAGGACTCAATATCTTACCCGTTGTTGATGCATAAGAGAAAAGAGCCTTATTTTTTCTTATACTTCAACAACTCACTACCCGATGTCTTTATCTCTCAATATATTAGTATAACAGAAGAGGATTCAACGTACGAATGCCACTGTAAGCATAAGGAAAGGACTATATGCAACACTTGGTGATGATGATGACGATGATCAATAACTCACTAATGCATGGCCTCACAACCGTAAGGACTCAGTACCTTATATGTTGCTCATGCATAAGAAAAAGAAGCCTTATTTTTTCTTATGCATCAACAACTCACTACCCGATGTCTTTATCTCTCAATATTTTAGTATGACGATAAGAGGATTCAACGTACGAATGCCACTGTTACATGAGTATTATTCGATATAAATTGTATATAGTGCCGGTTATAAATTATCTGATTTTTTCAATGGCGAAAATTTCATACGAAACGTGCCGGACCGTAGCAGGGTTTGTTAGCGAGTCAATAAAATAATAGCTGTCTCCTCGGATTTATCACGATGTCGTTGCGCGGAACGGCCGATAATTGGTTTAATATATCGCTCGAGTCGTGCGCACCCGAACTTGCAAACTTCTGCACAAAAAATGCACTCGATTGTGCAACAAAACTTACTCAAATATTTTAATTGCTCAATGCGAATGACGTACAGCTTAAAAATAATGCTCCCTGCTTGCACACATGTTGATCTAGTTTTGGAGTTACACAGCAAATAAAGAAGCCGGCGTAAAGTGTGTAAAGCACGCACTTTTAACACCTCCAAGTGCGATAAAATAAATTCTACCAGGACTGTAAAAGTCTAATTAGAACGGTGAACTGGGGGAGAGTTTAATTGGGCCGCGGAATAAAAAAAACATGCAATTTTTTTTCGGGGCGCGCGCAAATTAAACACGATTTAAATTTTTAAGTTCGCAGCCCCGCGCTTAATTAAATGCGAGTTTGGAACGTGAGCGAACACTTGTGCAATCCCCGCAACTTAATATGTAATGTCTGGTACGGTGTGGCGTGCTGGCGCCCCGAGGTTTCCCCGATACCTGTAAATTAAGAGGGATACGCTAGGAAATCCGGTCACGTATGCTATAAGGGTTAGAATATCTCTGCCCAGTCAGGATATGTCTATCAAGGGGTGACTAAATCAACCAGTGGATTATTCTTGGAAACAGAATGAATGTACATCGGATACCAATTTAATAATGCGCTTGGACGTGACTAAAAGCAAATACAGGCGGAATTGCATTAGATCAGTGATTCTCAACCACGTAGCCGCGGTACTTTAGTGTACCTCACGATTCTTGACGTGTGCCACCAAATTTTACTAATGCATAATATAAACATTATTTTGTATTTTAATTAATTGGTGTCATGCTACTTACTTATTGTTAGTGTGCCGCCAAATGTTTTAATTATTAAAAATTAACCGTCATTAAAAAAAAGGTTGAGAATCACTGCATTAGATGATATTCATATTCCACATGCATCGAGATCATTATTATTTTTTATTACAAAAAGTTGACACATATGTTTCAAAATACGGAATCTTTTCTCTTACTTTTATATATAATTACAAATATTTCGAGCCCTAACGAAGTAGCTGTTTTAGCTACGAAATATTGGCATTAAGGAAGTAAAGTGTACTTCAACAAAATAGCGTTTTATTGCTGCACCGCCCTATTAAACTAGAAACATCGTTTTCTATTTTGAATTATACTTATACAGCAAAATAAATATTTACTCTCTCTCTCTCTCTCTCTCTCTATATATATATATATATATATATATATATATATATATATATATATATATATATATATATATATATATATAAGTAAGGAAGTTAACACCATATTTATATATACCATGTTCAATTAATGATTTAATGATAAGCCCCTTTGTACTATTGTAGATTATCCTGATGATGCTCGAAATTAAACGAGCGAAATATATTGATATATTATAAAAGGAGTTTTACTGCCATCGCTGTTTCCCAATAATAACTTAAATATATATATATATATATATATATATATATATATATATATATATTATAATAAAATAATTCGGAACACCCGATTATTTATTTCATTTTCATTATTAAAGTTCGTAATATATGGGTATAAACGATATAATACGTATTACTGCGGAAAAAAGGCATTTATAATTATTATTATTATCTATTTATTTATTTAAACAGATTCCTCTATTGATAAACAAATTGCCCAATTTCGACATTTTTAATTAATCCCCCTTCACTATTAGCCCGATCCTGTTCCGCCCTGATTCCCTACTAATTTGAAAACATCACCCACACGGCCTTATCGCCGTTTCCACGAAATACTCTAGGTATAATATATAAAAAAAACGACGTAGCATGCGTGTTCCGCTTAATTAGGGCATAAACACATCCATCCATCAACCTCCCGCCAGACATAACCCGATCTAAACACTGCCCATTTCCAAGATACGCGCAACCCGCCCCCGAAGCTCGCGCGAATTTAATTCACACCGGCCCACGTCATGCATATTGAAATAAAACGAAATTAAATACGACGAAAACAAAGAGGACGAGGCAAGTTTAAATTAAAAATTCATACCGCCGCCGCCGAATTGGGCGGCACTAATTTGACGGAAAATTAAAAAGGGGCTTACTTTTGTTTAGCTGTATTTAATGGGGTGACTGTTAAGGCTGGCCGTCATGCAATTTGAACATGTGTGAGACTATAGTATACACAGTTCTTTATTGCAAGAACAAGGAGTAGAGGTCAGTCCTTGTTTATAATACAAACTAAACAGCTTTTTTTGGTTTGGGGCAAGCCAGGAAGTGTTTAAAATCTTAAATAAGACGATTTCCTTGAAAATTAATGGACATAAGACATCATAACGAAAAAATAAATTTTATATATATATATATATATATATATATATATATTAATATAAAAGTATGGTAACAATATGAGAATTGGCCATTTTGGCTAGCTCGTGGAACTCTTAATTATTTTCCTCAATTCACGGCGATTTTTTTTAAAGGATCAAACTGGGTCTAGTATATTTCCAATTTTGATTTTCATCATAAAGGCACCTTACACGGTCAATAATACTGTCATTCCTAGTACTGTCAGTATTTGCATGAATCCTCCTTCAATATTTATCAAGTGTCTGGATAAACATCAGTATTCTCTTCTTTCTATCATTATTGTACCCTACACGATCAGCAATATTGTCAATATTTTAGAATAAAAAAAATTTGTTAATGTTATAGTGCATATCGTATATTGCTTTTCCAATACCATTCGATTACGTGAGTGCTTCCAGGAATCAAGTTATGTGCCATCTATAAGGCACCTTACACGGTCAATAATACTGTCAATATTTTAGAATAATGACAGTATTATTGACCGTGTAAGGTGCCTAATAGATGGCACATAACTTGATTCCTGGAAACACTCACGCAATAAAACGGTATTGGAAATTCAATATACGATATGCAGACGACACAACTAATCGCCCATAACTTAGAAGAAATCGTCAACAAGGTAGGGTCTCAGAGTCAACTCATGGAACTGGACATACAACACTAATAGAACATTAAGTCAGCAAATTCAAATATCTGGGAACATGGCTAATAGAGGACTGGTCATTAGACACCGAGGCTAGATGCAGAATTGAAAATGCACTCAATGCATTCCTGAAATTAAAAAAGGGGCCAGGGGCTGTATTTTTGAGTAATTGCTATAAATATAGCGATCGAGAGATATGCGCTATTATTGCAAATGGTGCCGATTTGAGACCACACACTTCGCGATAGGTTCTGCCTATCTTTGACACAACTGAAGGCTCGACAGTAGTTATGTTTTGACATTAATTTTTGTGTTCATTCTATTAGTTCCGCGCTATGGAATATGTACGCATTATAGCGCATGGTAATAGCGATGGTTCAAAAATCGTACCCCTGCCCGTCCTGGCGTTAGCGACGACGACCCATTTCGCTTCATGACCTCTACTAGCCTGCCATGGGCTTCTCCCCACACGCTTTCGTGAGCTTCTGCCTCTCCCTGTACCATCTGCGGCTGGTCTCCAACATGTGCGCTGCATCATCGTCAGGTCTATCTCGATCTTAAACAACTTCGCTAAAGTTTTCGAAATCTGTATATATAAGTCTATCTTTCCACTACTCAAGAGTCATATATCTTCCCACCAGCATGACCAATAGATTTACTACAACTAATCTTATGATGTTTACTCAATTTACTGCCGAGACACTGGATAGGCAGGGACAGGTCGATGTTATCTATACAGACTTCTCCAAAGCTTTCGATACTATCAACCACGATCTCCTATTGGATAAGCTTGAACTATATGGCTTTAGCGTAAATCTTAAAAAATTGATTTGTTCATATCTCCACAATCGCCAGCAATATTTTTTTATAACAATTATAAATCTTCCAAATTTACCTCAAGTTCTGGGGTGCCACATGGGTCAAATTTAGGACCTATGTTATTTATTCTATACGTTAATGATCTATGCGCCACCCTCACATGTAAAAAGTTAATGTTTTCCAATGACCTGAAGATATATGCCACCATTAATAGTATTAATGACTGTTTGTGTCTACAAGAACAACTTAATAATGTACATAGATGGAGTTGTGATAATCAATTACTTTTAAATGTGGCGAAATGCAATGTAGTGACCTTTACCCGTAAAAAGTCTTCAATTCGGTATGATTATCTGCTTGACAATGTAATCCTCAATCGTGGAACATTGATGAAAGATCTCGGTATTCTATTTGACTCTACATTACTAGCCATATAGATATTATTGAAGCCAGGGCACTGAACATACTTGGTTTTATAATACGTAACACTAAATGTTTTAATGATATTGGTGCTATCACCTCATTATATTTGTCTCTTTGTCGTTCCATTCTGGAATATGGTACCATTATTTGGTGTCAATATTATGAAAACGCGATATCTAAACTGGAAAACATCCTACGTACATTTCTGAAATATATTCACTTTCGTACTTTTGGCCACTATATATAAAGGTATTGATCATAATTTGTTACTAAACCTAATTAATATTCCAACGTTGCTGACGAGGAGAAATATTTTGTTAACATCTTTCTTGTATAAGCTCCTTAACAACAGTGTGGATACTCCGGATTTATTAGCACAACTCAATCTTGTAGTAACTAGGATTTCTTCTAGATCCCACTTAGTTTTTTATTCTACTCTAGGAAAAAACAACTTATGTGTTAATACCCCGATTACAAACTTGTGCAGAACTTTTAATAATATATCACATTACTGTGATATACACAACGACACCTTGTCACATATAAAAAACGTAATACTGACATTGATATAGGAATTTTTAAATTAAATTTATTTTTCGATATATACTTTTATATTTACTTTAATATTTATATTCATGTTTATTTTTATACTTTTATATTTATAAATTCATTTATTATTATTAGTTCCTTCTGTGTATTTTCCTGTAAATGGGTAACTGTTAGGAAATAAAATGTTATTATTATTATTATTATTATAACTATTTTTATTTGTAAAGTTATATTGGCATTAAAAATCAAATATTAATTTAAATATAAATTTCATATAGTGTTAATTTCATGTTAGAAACGGCATTAACTTTAATATTATCATAAATGTGTATATAAATAAACGCGCGAAGTATCCATATGGTACTTAATAAGTTATAGCTAAATTTATATCATTAGGGATATGGGGAACCTGTATGTAATTGTTTTTAATGACGAGTGAACAATGACCTAACATTACTAACCGTTGTTAATTTTAAATAACGTTTAAATTTTAAGTTGATTTTTTATAATGAACGATACGTAAAAAATTATTAATATATAAATATTAATTATGGTTGTTGTCTTTAAGTTTAGTATTTAAAAAGTTATAGCGGTATCAGTATATGTTCTTAATTTAAACAATTTTAGTTGTAGACTTTAAAGAAATTGGCGAGCCCCGTATTTATTTCAAATAAAAGTTTATAAACATTTATATTCGATTGTTGTCGATCTCTGTGAGCGTACTAGAGCAAAAAGCGCTGCGTAAAGAGATTAGCATTTATATTTAGACCTTGTTTACGACGATGCGTTCGCGAAGGTAAGTTTTTGTGGCCAAAAACATTGCTGATAAGGCAACGAATACCGGATCTCGCCGGTCTTTTCGCCGGCAGTTCAAGCGCGATTGAGATCCATCCCGCATGTGTTTGCAATTGTCACAGTGAAAATTTCTTATCGTTTTCGTGCGCGCGTATTTTGTGTATGTGTGTGTGTTGTGGTATGGAGTATGGCCGAACACCCATCGCAGAGATTTGTTTGGACACTTATAACTGTAAGTACTAGAAAAAAAAATACAACTTTGAACTTGAATGAAATAAATTTGCGGTTATTACGGTCGTAATACTACAAGTTATAAAATTTTGATAATATATTAGTAACTCCAGCGGGTCGAATTTTCGCGAATCACCTTTCACAGTTTCTCAGAGGTTTTCTGTGAAGTTAAGGTAAATACCGGGTGTTTAAACTGCTCTGAGCTTCTCTCTCCTCCGCCCGGCGGAAAAGCCTCACGGCTGATAGCCCAATAAAAATAGAAATTCTTTTTTACTAGTAACTTTATTTAACTTTTTATATAACTATTTCCAATATAAAAAAAGATAGTACATCTGGAGACATTAAAACAACTTACATACGTATACGTATATCTAGAATCATATTTGTACTCTTTCAAGCAATAATAACATTTGTAAAGAAACATATTTTGTATTAGGTAGGTGATTTTTAATGGTAGGTGATTATATAATTTCGGTCTAATTATATGCGTAGAATTAGCTTACATATACGGGCTATTTTTACATATAAGTCTTTTATCATCTCTATATCTCTATATACGAGACAAATCTCGTAATACATTCAAGTATAGAGTTAGTATTGTTGTTCCTAGAAACATTGATGCTGTGCATGAACTGATACTGTAAGATCGCCGATAATGTTTCTAGGAACAACAATCGATTTTGAGAAGTTTTAAGAATTGAGAATATTAACTAGCACTGAGAATAGATGTTCTCTATTCTTATAAAGGAATAGAGAACATCTATTCTCAGTGCTCAAAATTCCCGCTATCACTAGTAGCGAGATTAAGGCATTCTTAGGCATTAGTGAGAACAGTAGACATTTAATATTGCATAAACACTAGGCCGTCAAAAAAAATATTCGTGTTGGAACCCACATAATATAGAATATAGTAGGGGTGGCCAAAGCGTCGACCGCGGTGAACCAGTCGACCGTGTAACTATTCCTAGTCCTGCCCCCCTTTTGTCTTATTTGTACACATATTCTATATTGTTTTATTAATAAACTAATTAGTTTGTGAGAAAAAAATCATTATTTTCTATTATTATATTAACTTAATATTGAATATGTTTTAGTATAACCTATGATTAGTTTTTGGAGCTTCTTTTTGGCTTTAAATTACTGCTTTCCTTATGATCACTTAATACATTCGATGTTGGTAGACCGCCACCTATAATATCTGAATACCATAGTGGGCATTCGGAGAGCGTGTTCTCTGAAACATCAGATTTGTGATCGCATTGGGAACAGGCATGGACTTATTGAAGTAAGCCTCTCCATTCTTCCTGCCCATCCAACTTCTTACGGGATGACCTTCTCCGGGTTTCCTGTCATTGTGTTATGATACTATATCTTGCAGCCTAAGGGATGCACTTAGTATCCTCCTGCGCTACCCCGAACTGACTCTGCCATTCGCAGGAGAGAAGCTCGATTGGTCATGTAATTTAAAAACAGGTCGCCGCAAGAGATGAAAAGTTTGGCCACCCCTGGTATATAGTTTCTCTATTTCAGTGGAAAACTACATTAGTTCAACTACATTCAAAAATATATTAATCTTCATGTATAAACCAGCTTAGTGTCTGAGTGAGTGGTTAAAAGTATCGTGCATCTCTTATTAATCATTGGGGAGCCTGAGTACGAACCCCATCGGGGCGAATTTTTTTCAGGTTTCGCAGATTTTCTGAGGGTTTCTGTGAAGTTAAAGTAAATACCGGGTGATTAAACTCACTCCTCTGAATGTCTCCCTCACGGTTGATAGCCCTGTATAGATGGAATTTTTTTTATTCATGGAGAATATTTTGAAAAACAACGATTCTCGACGATAAATATTTATTTAGTTCTCTAAAAGCCTCACGGCTGATAGCCCTGTATAGATTGAATTTTTTTTCTTCATGGAGAATATTTTGTTAAAAACAATGATTCTCGATCATAAATATTTATTGTTGTTCTCTAAAAGCCTCACGGCTGATAGCCCTGTATAGATAGAATGTTTTTTCTTCATGGAGAATATTTTGAAAAACAACGATTCTCGGCGATACATATCTTTTTTTTCTCTAAAAGCCTCACGGCTAATAGCCCTGTATAGATAGAATTTTTTTTCTTCATGGAGAATATTCTGAAAAACAACGATTCGTGACAATAAATATTTATTTTCGTTCTCTAAAAGCCTCACGGCTGATAGTCCTGTATAGATAGAAATATTTTTTTTCTTCATGGAGAATATTTTGAAAAACAACGATTCTCGGCGATAAATATTGTTTTTTTTTTCTCTAAAAGCCTCACGGCTGATAGCCCTGTATACATAGAATTTTTTTTCTTCATGGAGAATATTGTAAAAAACACGATTCTCGACGATAAATATTTATTGTTGTTCTCTAAAAACCTCACGGCTGATAGTCCTGTATAGATAGAAATATTTTTTTTCGTCATGGAGAATATTTTGAAAAACAACGATTCTCGGCGATAAATATTGTTTTTTTTTCTCAAAAAGCCTCACGGCTGATAGCCCTGTATAGATAGAATTTTTTTTTTCTTCATGGAGAATATTCTGAAAAACGAACGATTTATGACAATAAATATTTATTTTTGTTCTCTAAAAGCCTCACGCCTGATAGCCCTGTATAGATAGAAATATTTTTTTTCTTCATGGAGAATATTTTGAAAAACAACGATTCTCGGCGATAAATTTTTTTTCTCGAAAAGCCTAATGACTGATAGACCTGTATAGATATAGACTTGTAAATATATTTTTTTCTTCATGGCGAATATTTTGAAAAACAACGATTTTCGACAATAAATATTTATTTTTGTTCTCTAATCTCGAAATATAAAATGCAACCTTCGTATCTTTCTGGAAATAAGGGCATTTATTATTACTAAGTTACACTTTTAATTCCACTTTTTTGATCATATAATATTTTTAAACTCTCGCCTTTCGATTCAACATAAAATCTAAAATTATAAACATTTATGTAATACTAATAAGCATATATTATACTAAATACTAAATTTAAACGTTCCCAATAAAATCTAATTATAACCTTCCACCGCTAATTGCAAATACAGCTAATTTCAACCGGCTATTCATATTCATATTCATTATTTTATATGATTATAATTACCGCAGTATAGAGTGGTGCAGTTTTATTGTTATTTATATTTTATTTCATTATTGTGTTCAAAAATAAAAGCAATGGGCGCACATTATTTACCAACAGTTTATGTCACGCACTATTAAATATAATAAATAACGCCAGGGCTCCTATATTATAATATAAACATAAAAAGCTGCACGATATAAATCAAATAAAAAGGTATTTATTGTGCAAATCGTTACGGTTTCGGACGCGCGTGCAGTGATATATCGCGGCGTTTTACATAAAAATATATAAATCTTTATTCAGTTTAATTAATATTTACTAAATAAAAACATAAAAGAAATAAAGGATAAATACAATGATTTTGACTTTGTTTTTTATCACACTTCAGTTATACTTTGCAACTAGTTTCAGCTAAGCTCTAGCCATTTTTCAGCACCTCCGATGACTGAGGAAAAATGGCTAGAGCTTAGCCGAAACTAGTTGCAAAGTGTAACAGAAGTGTGATAAAAAAAAAGTAAAAAAACGTTTTATTTATCCTTTAAAATGAATTATCACAAAGTAGCCTTAACAATCCAACATATAAATGAAATAATTGTGTGAATATGATATATATTTAATAGAAAACTGTAGAGGTACTATAAAAATACCTTTATTAGGCATAGCCATCACAAATAAACATCTATTTTCTACAATATACCTGTAACAGATCGTAAAAAGTAAATACTACAATAAAAATGTGATGTTCGGACAATTTTTCAGTTTATCGGCAATGTCTTTCTTTATTTCTAAAGCTAGCAATCAAATTGAAAATTAGTAGAGAAATTTAATACACGTTTTCTGTTATCTCATACCGTTTTCCCTAAAAAACCGCAAAAAATCACAAAGAATATGTAGCAGGACAAGATAAGAAAATTAAAAGAATTTAAACATATGAAGATCGTATTCAGTAATATTTATGTATGATTACTATTATATTTTATATAATTCGACATAAACATTACTATACGATCTTCATATATTTAATCCATCTATATGCCAATACAAATAAATATAAAAATAATATTTAATTTACCTGTATATTTTATTCATCATAAGAGGTCATTTAAACTCTTACTTCAAACGTTATATGTGAAAACTAACTGATTTATTTCGAAACAATCTATTCAGCAAGTTCTTATTAAAGACTATATAAAGCAAAGCGGGATGATTTACACGTGACTTTAATTAACGGGTTGCTGCCGCGCCCCGATTTTTACTAGCTTCTTTTTTTTTGTAGCGAAAATGTTGTGATAGTGTTTATGAAATTTCCGTTTGATGTCCCCCTTTTTGCGCGTGCACATTGTCTACACTGCAGAATTTTAATGAGGCACTTTGAAGAGATAATTTATGTCTGGGTTTTGCTTTGTGCATTTAACTTTTTATGGATGCCAACAAATGGCGTAGTTGCTACTTTAATCATTAACGTCGCTTTTAAGAAATAAATTAACGACAAATTTAAATCTCGGCGTAATAAACCGCGCAGACGCTTCGTGATGATACAGCATGTAGAACAGCAATATTTATTTCTGTTCTGGGTGTGTATGTTCATGTCCGAAACAATTATAAAGGCTGACTATATATTTGTTTTATGACCCATATTAATCTCTATATTTTAGTTTATTAAAATAAATAGTACATTTCAGCCTGTGAGAATGAAAGTGGTGTAAAGATCATTTTAGAAAAGACAATTTCTTGACTCAAAAGTTAGTCAAGATGCGAGACAATCTAAATTGTCTTGTATCATATAGCAAATTATTTGATATATTGAATTGGATGGTAGATCGAATGGAAAAATATAACAAGGGCAAATCAAGGACAAATAGTATGGGAGGAGGATATATAAATTAATTTCTTGAATAACTTTTGAGCTAAGAAATTGTTTTGTCTAAAACGACCTTAAGTCATATTTGAATTGTTTTGAAAATGAGAAGATTTTACTGTTGGTATTTATGTAAATCGACGTACGCAGTTACATTTGTATTTATGAATAAATTGACAAGTCTGCACGTCGATTTTATTTTTATTTATTCAGCCTTATAATGAAGTATCACTCATTCATTAACTTCAATTTTGAACGCCAATCTAAATAATATTTTTTCAAAAGTAACTTTTCGCTATTCCCAAGTTTATAAAATAATCGAATATTCAAATTTTTAAAATTATAATGGTATGATCGTATTACTCATTTATTCAGCTTTAAATTGAGGTATCACTGATTAATTAGCTTTAATTATGAATACCACTGTGAATAAAATGTCTTAAAAAATGGCTTTTCGCTATTAAAAAGTTTGTAAAAAATAACGGGGATTAAAATTTTGAAAATTATAAAAGTTCGTCGTATTACTTATTTATTTAGCTTTAAAATGAGGTATCACTCATTAATTAGCTTCAATTATGAACGCCATTGTGAATAATATTTCTTAAATGGTGGCTTTTCGCTATTTTCCAAAATTTGTAAAAAAAATCTAAGATTGAAATTTTGAAAATTATGAAAGTATTCTCGTATTACTCATTTATTTAGCTTTAAAATGAGGTATCACTCATTAATTAGCTTCAATTATGAACGCCAGTGTGAATAAATTAAAATTTCTTAAAAAGCAACTTTTCGCTATTCCAAAATTTGTAAAAAAAATCTAATATTGAAATTTTGAAAATTATGAAAGTATCCTCGTATTACTCATTTATTTAGCTTTAAAATGAGGTATCATTCATTCATTAGCTTGAATTATGAACGCAACTGTGAATAACATTTCTTAAAAAGTGGCTTTTCACTATTCGAAAGTTTCTAAAAAAATCGAATATTGAAATTTTGAAAATTATAAAGATATTGTCGTATTAAAGATTTACTCAGCTTTAAAATGAGATATCACACATTTATTGGCTTCAATTATGAACGCCACTGTGAATAAAATTTCTTAAAGAGTGGCTTATCGCTATTCCAAAATTTGTAAAAAAATCTAATATTGAAATTTTGAAAATTATGAAAGCATCCTCGTATTACTCATTAATTTAGCTTTAAAATGAGGCATAATTCATTCATTAGCTTGAATTATGAACGCAACTGCGAATAACATTTCTTAAAAAGTGGCTTTTCGCTATTCGAAAGTTTGTAAAAAATCGAGTATTGAAATTTTGAAAATTTTAAAGATATTGTCGTATTACAGATTTATTCAGCTTTAAAATGAGATATCACACATTTATTGGCTTCAATTATGAACGCCACTGTGAATAAAATTTCTTAAAGAGTGGCTTATCGATATTCCAAAATTTGTAAAAAAAATCTTATATTGAAATTTTGAAAATTATGAAAGTATTCTCGTATTACTCATTTATTTAGCTTTAAAATGAGGCATCATTCTGCATTAGCTTGAATTATGAACGCAACTGTGAAAAACATTTCTTAAAAAGGTGCTTTTCGCTATTGGAAAGTTTGTAAAAAGAACGAGGATTGAAATTTTAAAAATTATAAAGATTCGTCGTATTACTCATTTATTTTGCTTTAAAATGAGGTATCACTCATTAATTAGCTTCAATTATGAACGCCAGTGTGAATAAATTAAAATTTCTTAAAAAGTAACTTCTCGCTATTCAAAAAATTGTAAAAAAGATTGAAATTTTGAAAATTACGAAAGTATTCCCGTATTACTCATTTATTTAGCTTTAAAATGAGACATCATTCATTCATTAGCTTGAATTATGAACGCAACTGCAAATAACATTTCTTAAAAAGTGGCTTTTCGCTATTCCAAAATTTGTAAAAAAATCTAATATTGTAATTTTGAAAATTATGAAAGTATCCTCGTATTACTCATTTATTTTGCTTTAAAATGAGGCATCATTCATTCATTAGCTAGAATTATGAAGGCAACTGTGAATAACATTTCTTAAAAAGTTGGTTTTCGCTATTCGAAAGTTTGTAAAAAATCGAGTATTGAAATTTTGAAAATTATAAAGTTATTGTCGTATTACAGATTTATTCAGCTTTAAAATGAGGTATCAAACATTTATTGGCTTCAATTATGAACGCCACTGTGAATAAAATTTCTTAAAGAGTGGCTTGTCGCTATTCCAAAATTTGTAAAAAAATCTAATATTGAAATTTTGAAAATTGTGAAAGTATCTTCGTATTAGTCATTAATTTAGCTTTAAAATGAGGCACCATTTATCCATTAACTTGAATTATAAACGCAACTGCGAATAACATTTCTTAAAAAGTGGCTTTTCGCTATTCGAAAGATTGTAAAAAATCGAGTATTGAAATTTTGAAAATTATAAAGATATTATCGTATTAAGGATTTATTCAGCTTTAAAATGAGGTATCACATATTTATTGGCTTCAATAATGAACGCCACTATGAATAAAATTTCTTAAAAAGTGGCTTTTCGCTATTCCAAAATTTGTAAAAAAATCTTATATTGAAATTTTGAAAATTACGAAAGTATCCTCGTATTACACATTTATTTAGCTTTAAAATGAGGCATCATTCATTCATTAGCTTGAATTGTTAACGAAACTGCGAATAACATTTCTCAAAAAGTGGCTTTTCACTATTCGAAAGTTTGTAAAAAATCGAGTATTGAAATTTTGAAAATTATAAAGATATTGTCGTATTAAAGATTTATTCAGCTTTAAAATGAGGTATCACACATTTATTGGCTTCAATTATGAACGCCACTGTGAATAAAATTCCTTAAAGAGTGGCTTATCGCTATTCCAAAATTTGTAAAAAAATCTAATATTGAAATTTTGAAAATTATGAAAATATCCTCGTATTACTCATTAATTTAGCTTTAAAATGAGGCATCATTCATTCATTAGCTTGAATTATGAACGAAACTGCGAATAAAATTTCTTAAAAAGTGGCTTTTCGCTATTCCAAAATTTGTAAAAAATCTAATATTGAAATTTTGAAATTTACGAAAGTATTCTCGTATTACTCATTAATTTAGCTTTAAAATGAGGCATCATTCATTCATTAGCTTCAATTATGAACGCAACTGTGAATAACAATTCTTAAAACGTAGCTTTTCGCTATTTCAAAGTTTGTAAAAAAATATAGATTGAAAGTTTCAAAATTATTATTATTATTATTATTTATAGATATCGTCGTTTATTATCACTCATTCACTCTCTTCAATTATGAACGCCACTGTGTAAATATATATCAAAATTATCTAAACTCCATGTATCATCCTAATTTTGTAAGAACATAAATATATCTATCGATCTCTTTTATATCAATCAACTAACATCATACTCTTTTGAACCCGATATCCATTCTTACACTGTGATTTTCGACATGATTTGTATCAAACAAGGGCAACAAGTAGCCCCGTAACAAATTGTAATGTTATTAGATTTAATATCCCGAAAGAAGCGGAAAGGGTATCGACTCATGAAATTCCTATTTAAACACAACAGAACGGAGCGGATGGAAATTGATCGCCTGTACAAATAAAATTACGCCCGCCACCGCCCCTCGGGGGCCGCCCCTGCTGCGATTCAATGGAAATCTTTTATAATAGATTCCATTATTGGGCTCATTTTAAAAATTGCCCTTTGAGCTGAGTCACGCGGCGGCACCAATCGTACCCGGGGCTCAAGGGTTGAACGAGAACGCCGGAGAAAAACTCACCCCGATCAATTTCCTTCGGGCCGCAGTCATTTATTTAACATGCACGGGGCAGACTTTTATTGCGACTACCCCATACACGTTTCTTCAATTGGTTTTATTTTGTACGGTAATATAAATGGTAGTTTTACTGATAGATGTCTGGCAGAATTCATTGCATTTACAATAGTAGCAGAAACAAGTAGTCATATGTTACGCGTTTACTTTGTCATCAACTTTTTGGATTTTCTCCCCCTATTGGGATCTGTCGTGTTTTACGTTTACGGGCTTTATGTCTATCTTCCCCTATGTTTCTACTTTTTTATATTTAATGTAATCGCCCTTTAGGTTATCTTCACAAATACATTTTGTATTATATTATCATATAAACTAATGTATTTTTGCAGTCGTGGTGGGTGAATAAACCTCACATCACAACAACTAATTCACAATTAATCAAATCAAAACATATATACCTACAATATTAAGTATATAATATACAAAAATATCACTTTAAGACAATCTAATAGACATATAACTATAGTTCACAGTAATTTATCTCAATCTTAAATGTAATGTGTTATAATAACTTTATTATTTGAAAATTGTTGATATAAACAAGCTGATTAAAAATATCAGTACCGCTAAAATATCCTTTCTATCCCTTATATAGCGCTCTACAGTGATCCAGTGTTCCCAGTCGCCCGAAAAGACGACCAAAAGGCCAATTTTGAGCAAATATTCTTGAAAATTAATATGGGCTTTAATTTACAAGAATAAAAAAAATAAAAACTTCTATCTCTATAGGGCTATCAGCCGTGAGGCTTTTCCGCCGGTCAAGGGACAAGCTCAGAGAAGTTGAATTACCCGGTATTTACCTTAACTTCACAGAAAACCTCTGAAAAACTGTGAAAGTTGATTCGCGAAAATTCGTTTCCCGCTGGGGATCGAACTCAGGCTCCCCAATGCTCAGTACGAGACGGACGACGCCTCTAACCACTCTGCCACTGAGCTGGGTTTACAAGAATATTTGCTCAAAATTCGACTTTTGGTCGTCTTTTCGGGCGACTGGGACCACTGGATCACTGTAGAGCGCTATATAAGGGATAGAAAGGATATTTTAGTGGTACTGATATTTTTAATGTTCATAGTTTGCAAATATAGCTTACAGCTTAAGTCCAAAAGATGCGTCGGGCTGTCGGTTTAGAAAAAAATTCTGAATTGTTCTATTTCTAGCGGATTTTACAAGTGTTATATTACTTTGATATGCATAAAGCTGTCAGGAGATGTAGCTGCAAATAAAATGAAAGTTAATGCAAAGGCTACGTGCCAATGGCCAATTGTGAGAACATTAACTAACTCGCAAAAGTGTGTGCATCGGTATGAACAAATATTAGTACCGCACATTTATGGCTTTGGACGGACAATACAAAAATATATTACAGAAAATTAAAAAAAAAATTTCATTAATACCAAATTAACGTGATAATTAAAGGGCAGTGGTCTAAGGTCCACTGCCCTTTAATTATCACGTTAATTTGGTATTAATGAAATCTTTTTTTTAAATTTATCTCGTAATATATTTTTGTATTGTATCCTATTAAATGAATCTCAAATTTAATATTATAAAAATATGATTGATATGAAACAATTATATTTTTAGTCTAATAAATTTGAGTTAAATTTAATAGGAACTGTGATTCCTAGACATGCAACTTTTCACAACAGTTTATCCAGCAATGCAATATAATAGAACAGTTTTTGCGGTCCCAATTCCAAACTCGTCCATTTTCGTTCCTTAAAGAACTGTAATCGGGTTAAGTGTAATTTCCGTTCGTTTCATATAGTTTTTGTCGAGCGCTGTCCCTATTTTACAAGGAGCCCGTTCTTAAAACACAAGTCTGCAGACAATGAAACAAAACCCCCACGAACACAAAAAAAAACTCGGTTGAAGAAATAAAAAAACTTCGCGGAGATCAAACGGTTTAAAAATCTCATTGAAGTAATGAGGAACGCGCGGGGCGGGGTGGCGTCCCTCTTTTTTTTGTCTATATAATCGCAATAACACGAGCGGCCGCGTTTATAAATCGCATTGAGCAGTCACCGCGACTACTTTTGTTTGTATATATGGGCAGATCTAGATGACCGCGTGTAAATTGAGGGGAAAAAAGAGGCGCCCGGCGACGTCTCATCTTCGCTAAGTGCGCGGTCCGCACACGTGGCCTAATCGATATGTGCGCTTTTAGAGGAGTAATCCCTTTGCAATTTAAAACTGTCGTTCTGTTGAACTTTTTCTTCCCTGCAAAAACTTCCAATACAATTAAAGGAGTGCGTTTCTTTTCATGGAATGTATTACTTTGTGTAACCAAAGGCGGCAGTTGAGATAATTTCTTGAAACTACTGTGTAACTAGTCGTACAGTTTTTTTTTATTAACATATTTATGTTGTAGCTAGAATTGTACGTTAGTTTAATGCACACGCCGTGTTCTATACTCATTACTACAAGGATACTCTTTGTGAGGGTTATTTTTTATATAGACTATTCAATTTATAAACCTATACTTGAATAACAGCCTTACACGCCACATCTCAGGCATTTATTTCTTCTGTACTCCACACTATACACGTACCCGGTGGCCAACCAACCAACAACGGCTGCAGCCTAGTGGCAGCTCTTCCCTTCTGGTAGCTTTACATTGAATCATACCTACTTTTAGCTGTAAGTCCCTTTCTCGGCTGTTAACACCGTGATGTTACATCCCGTATCGGATCGATCTCGGCTCACCTACCCTATAGTGTTCCCCACTCTTGGTTGCTGCCGGTTACCTCGGTTCTCGTCGTCAGTGGATCCAAGCCCCTTATATGCATGGTTACTTCAGGCCTCCTGACTCTGGACTCGGTTCCCGGTTCCTTCGCGCTGATGGTCTAACACATTGCTATGACTTTGGCGCCACTGCCCCTTACGCTGATCCAGGGGTGTCCGTTGTGTGTTTCTGGAATCGGGCGATATTGCAGTCTTCGCGGAGGGTTCAAATACGTTTGCCCCTCAGTCGGTTTAATCAGTATTGACTCCTCCATCTTAGTGTTGGGTTTTGTTGCCACAGTGTTAGTTCCATGGGGACTTTCAGTTGAGTGATGATCTTCCAGGTCATGGATGGTTGCATTTACTTTTGAATCAGCGAAGAGGTATTCGGTTATTTTCCTTATGTCCTATGAGGGCAACCTTGGCGCTTCAACTGCAATAGCCTCTGTCTCGTTCGCCTTTGCGAGTATCGTTGGATACCATGGTAGGTACTCTCCTTCATCGTATGCTTGCTGTTGGTGTCACACACGATATAATATTTCACATATTCGCTCGGTTTTCCCCGTTGGGCTTGCGAGAAGGTGCACCTCCGTGGTGTTGGCTATTGTAGCCACTTCGGTCACCTTTAGATTCAGGTTCGAGAGTTCCTAGATCAGCCATCCGGTTTTCCTCTGCTGGGCGCGTGTCACTTCTCTGAATTCTTGGTCTATTTGTCTCACTACTTCAACCATTCAGCCATTTGGTTACTTCCCTGTCCACGAACCTCACTTTCTGGAAGGTACCCTGGCACCAATCGTCGGCCAGTGTTTCGATGCTTCGTTGTAAGTCTGTCTAATCGAAAATGCTGCGTATTCTGGCTATAGCTTCCTTCATTGTCTTCCCATTCATCTGCCGTAGGGTTTAAGGCCATTTCACATGCATGTCTGGTTAGCTGGTCCAGCCGTACCTGCATGCCCCTCATCTGTGCTCCTAATGTATCCATCTCTCTGCGCATTATGCTTATTCCGACTTCAGGGCTTCCAGCTGACGCATGAGGCCTTTCGCTTTGGCGCTTTGTGGAACTTCTAGCGGGTTTTTGCAAAGAGCCCTTAGTATTACTCGCGAAGAATCGCCGCGTCCATTTTCGCGTACTTGGGTATTTTCCTTTTTGCCGTATTCTTCAGTCTTAACACTATGTCTCTAAGTTCTACCAACTATATGTAGACGACCTGACCTTCGTCTTCGTTCTCACTGTCTGCTTTATGATGTTTCGGCAGCTTTTTCTTACTCCTAATTCTTTCACCTTCCCATCTCTCTTGTCCGGAGGCGGGATGACTTTCCTATTGGCTACCTGAGTTTGGTGGTTATCGTCCTTTGAGTTTGAATTTTTGGCCCTTGTCATTATCCAGTCAACTAGCCATTCCTCACTGTTCCTTTGAGGATTTTTGCCGGGTTCTATTTCCATTTATCTTTTGGTAATTGGAGTCCTTTATGGTATACCGCCTCCTAAAAATGGGTTGGTGATTTTGATGGACTCTCATGCCATGTTCGCTTTCTCTGCTACTGGATAGTCAGATGACGGTCGGGGGTACCTACAGCGAGGCACCGTCCCGGCCAGGCACGTCGAAAACAATGGTTCCTTTAACTCTGCTAAGCTCATTCCGGAAAGAGTTTCGTGGTTTTCATTGTATAGAGAAGAGAAGTGGTGTGACTCCTAGCCCTCGATACCTAATAGCGTCGGGGTCGGAAAGAACTACGCCGAAGAGTTGGCCAATGGAGGTCAAGAGATCAAAGGTGTGTAATTGATTCTAGTAGGGATTCATTTCATTCCTCATTGTATGCCTTCCCGTCTCCCGTGCCCGGATGCGAGATGGTTTACGTCTTGGCTGCCTGGGTTTGGTGGCTTTCATCCTGACATTCCAAGTTTTCGTTCCAGTCGACTAGCGATTCCTTACTGTTCCATTGGGAATTTTTGCTCGGTTCTCTTTCCATTTGTCTTTTGGTCGTTGGTGTCCTTGGTGTTATACCGCATCCTCCAAATAGGTTGGTAGTTTCCATAGGGCTCTGATTCCGTGCTCGCTTCTTATGCTACTAGGTGGTAGGCTGCATGGGGAGTACACACACATGACGGTCTTTCGGTTTATTGTTTTGATCCTTGACCATTTGTTTATGGTAAAACTAGTGCCATTCCACGATCATGTGTAGTGTTTATTATGGTAGTTTTTTCACTCAGTGGTTGCCTCCACTCTCCTTCTTGTTTTCAAATTTGGGCTCTTGGTCACTTGCCGCAGTTCTCGGGCTTCCGTAGTGCTCTACTCCTTATCCTGGAGTATACCTTATAACGTATACTCCACCAAAATACCAGATAGTACCTTATCTGGTATTTGGATGTCGAGGAGGTTTCGTTTAAGGGCATCCCCTATCCATGCACAAACATGTTTTCTCATCGTGGGGTCAGTCCAGGGCATCATATACATTTCATATTTTTGGCTGGCCCTGCTAAGGGCACATTTTCTTTCTTGTACTTGGTAAATGATTTTTTTGGAAAGATGATATTGAGCACAAACATCTGCGTTTGTGCTCAATATCATCTTTCTAACAGGATTGACAGAATGATCGCAACTAGTTGCAATTAGAGTTTGCACCTGAAATTCCACCGGGATCGTCAAGCCCCCGCTGCCACGGATGTCGTTGTGGCAGGTGAAGTAGCCAGACCGTGCAGGGAGGCACCGTCCTGGCTACGTTCGCCGAAAACAATGGTTCCTTTCGTTCGAGTTTTCGGCTCTTGTCATTATCCAGTCAAGTAGTGATTCCTAACTGTTCCTTTGGGAATTTTTGCCCGGTTCTGTTTTCATTTGTCTTTTGGTCATTGGAGTAATTTGTGTAATACCACCTCCTCCAAGCAGGTTGGTGTTTTCCACGGGCTCTGATGCCGTATTCGCTTTCTCTGATACCGGGTGGTAGTCAGATGATGGTCGGGGGGTACCCACCGATCGGTACTGAGGTCTCCCTCCTCTGCATTATATTCGGTTTATTGTTTTGGTCGTTGTCCATGTGTTCCTTTTATGTTGGGTAAACATAGTGCCCTTCTATGGCTTCTATTAACATTGGGATCGCAAAGAGCCAAGATAGCGCGAAAAGTTGGCCAAGGGAAAAATTGTAAAATTGATTCTAGTGGAGAGGCTCAGTCACACAAGGAGTTATGATGAGCCCCAGAACATTTAGCTATGCGACGCCATCATGGTCCCTGGTATGTCCTAACTTCATAGTAGGGCGTTTTTTCGGTTCATTGGGCCCCCACACCACACAAGGTGTGTTCCTTCATAGGGGGCTCTTCGGAATCCTGCTACCACTGAACCACTCTGGTAGCAGCTTTGTGTTCTCGATATCTTCTTCTAGCAGGGTTAGAAGAATGTACGCAAATATTTTGAAATTAGCGTTATCCAGTGTACCGCCTCTGTGTTTCATTGGGTTATTTCTATCACCAGACTCGTACACCGGCACTGTTGTTTTTAGTTTCCAGCTGCACATCCATGGCTCTGTTCCCAACCAGGTTTGTTGAAGTTTTTTAATTAACTTGACCATAACGTCTTCTTTTGCCCATTTCCAGACCTCGCTGATGATAATGTCTGGTCCACTAGACTTATTTTGCGTTAAGCTTTTAATAGCTGCCTCTACTTTCTTTCTCTGGTTATTTTCTGTTCCATTTCCATCAATCTTCGTTTATCACTCTTTGTTGGTTTATTACTTCTTGTTTTTCTTACCAGAGTACTCGGAAATGGTCACTCTTCTAAAGCTATAATATTTATTTTCTGATATTTATTTTGAATTTCTTTTGTTGTATCTAT
The DNA here is from genome assembly GCA_963942505.1 of Lordithon lunulatus. Taxonomy (NCBI): domain Eukaryota; kingdom Metazoa; phylum Arthropoda; class Insecta; order Coleoptera; family Staphylinidae; genus Lordithon; species Lordithon lunulatus. The sequence continues at coordinate 50,097,134 of OZ012672.1, read as the reverse complement.
TTTTTGCTAGTTTTGTGTCCTCGTTTTAATTTTTTATCACATGTATCTCTAAAGTGTTTCTTTGCATAGCTAATTCCTCTCCTTTTATGTCATGTCTCCTATATTTTCAAAGCAGTGTTTTTCTTTTCAATTATGTAATGTGATGACAATTAAGATAATTGATGCTAGACCGAAATTCTATGTGTAAAGATTATATAAATATTTAATTTGGGTGTCAATGTTCGTTTCGTAAAGCAGTTGATTTTAAGCACGCGCCCTCTCGCTCCCAAATGCACCGCAACACAATTATGTAATTGCGCAATTTGCAGATTATGCGGGGTGTTTGCTATAAAACAGACTGACGTGAAAAGGGTGTGCGGTTACTAAAATTGTCATAATGTTTGTTTAATGCGACACGCTCCGTTATAAAGTTGCTTGTGTATGATGCAAACAGCACACGCGGGCTTGTAAGCAACGTCACAACCGCCACTAACAAATTTACCACTCCGCCAAATTCGCTTCTCAACTGGCGAAAATACTCAACAGGCGTACAAGTTTTGTGTTTTTTTTCTTCTTCTTCCTTTGCAGCTGCCAGCCGCGAACTATAAATCACACTTACGCCGACATAGTAACCCTGTCAATCGCGGGGTTGCATTTGAATTGGAAATTGATCCGTCCGCACCCGAGCGCTCCTACAACTGTTCAACAGTTGTCGCGGTTATTTTTCTCCGCTGGCTTTCGGGCCACGTTATGAATTTCAAATTAAACACGAGTCTTTAAACCGTCGCCGCCCCCGCAAAAGCGGAGCGGTTTTATTACGTTCGCGCGGAAAAACGAGTTGTTTGTGCAACGAGTAGCCCTGGGAAAGGGCTTTGATGTAAAAGAGGTAATAGCGGTGGAGTATATCAATTTACTTGATTAAAAATATTTATAGCTATAACGTTTATTTATTAGTACTTCAATTATTTAAAGCATGCTGCATTTTTAATATATAAAAATCGAATATGCTATATAATGGTAATTATAAGTACATCATAAGGGCGGCTAAATTATGTTTGTACGTGGGCAGCCGACTACCTAGGACCGGCCCTGACTGTTAAGTCATAACTGCCAAGTCGGTCTGGTCTGCTTCACAACATAGTCTTCGTGTTTTATTATAGCGATAATTTTAAAATTATTTTGTGACATATCGATAAATAAATACTAATAATTGTATTATTTCTCTTTAAATTAATTTAAATTGAATGGCGTAGTAGGTGCTTTGATAAAAAAAAGCGGCTGATGTAAAGTGGAGTTGATCAAAGGATATTTTATGAGCGCGCGCTTCTTTAACAATCTGAAAAGTTTATGGTGAAAGGGTAGGAAACAAAGCATTGTGAAGTGAATTAAATAAAGCGAAATAGTTGCCTTAATTACGCTTGATGAACTTTTTTTCTAGGGTAGATATTTAGCAACCACTCTGGCGCACAAATGACGGCACGTACACAGAGATTTAAGCTCTTTTTACATAAAACGGCCGTTTAACAGGGTTATAGGACGCGGATAAAGTCCTTTTTGTCGCACTTTATTCCATTCGGTTTTATTTGCTTTTAACGGATTTTTACCGTACGGGCGTTTGCGACTTCGGGTTGTTTTATTCATAAATATTTCACAATTGTAGTGAACTGGATACTGTGTAGTTATTACTGTGTACTGATTGATTACTGTGTACTGATTACTGTATACTGATTACTGTGTCTGTAGTGTTCCAGTACTTTTGTAATTAATACTTTAAATTAATTAATTTAAAAATATATATATTTTTAGCATCCAGCTCAGGGTTCGAGTAGTTAGAGGCAGCGTCCGTATCATAATGAAAATTGGGGAGCCTGAGTTCGAGTTTCGAATTTTCGCTAATAACCTTTCACATTTTTCAGAGGCTTAGGTAAATGCCGGATGATTAAACTCCTCTGATATTCTACGTTGACCAGTGAAAAAGTAACCTCTGAATAACTGTGAAAGGTCATTAGCGAAAATTCGCCCCGATGGGGATCGAACTAACGGATAGTTATTACGTTTTAAAAATGTAATCATAATACTAATAATAACGGATAGTTTATAAATGTGCATATCCATGAAAACACAAAATCGCTATTTATTTTTTAATGGTTTAGTTAACAAATAGAATATCCGTTGAATAGCTCATTTATTTAAACTGCAATATAATGATACTATTTTTTTTATCTAGTTATAATAAAAAAACTAGTTGACCTAAATAAAATTATGTTAAAGCCCATAAGTGTTATTATTTTTCATAATTCCTACAAAGTACAACGTGATGTGTTTATTATTCGCGTGCCCGATGTAGCGATAGGAAACGGTAATGACTTTATTTGAACCTAATCAATCAAGATCCTGTCATTATACGCGCCACAATTCCACTGCAAAATCATTCGTGGTGGTCAACCGGCGGGCGCGACCTCGCCGACACCATAATGCCAGCGAGTATTACATATTTAAATCCGACTAAATAATTCAGTGAAAATAAACACGCCCTAATTTTCCCAGCGGAACGCACTTAACTATTCAGCTATTTTTACGCCCGAAATTAATAGTCGCCCGTTAATATAAAAAGAGCACAATCATACTCGTTCCCAAACATTCGTAATCAGATGAAGAAGCTAATTATACTAATATTATCTTGATGTAGACAAATAGGCTGGACATTGTTTTAATAAATAACGCGCGCCGGTAACGTTTTAATTTCAAGTCGGAAGAAGAAGGCCTGGCTTATTTTGTTGCTGCCCCGCGATGGCATCCGCTTCCGGGCAGAATGAAGTCATTTAAAAACGCTGCCCGCGTACGGGAACGCATTTGTAAACGCTAATTTGTGCCCCACTGTTTTTTTTTGTATAGCTTTAATTGCGTCGAATGTGTCTGTGCGGAAGGCGGACGCAACTAATTGCCTCATTTGTATACGAAAATGATGCGTCCACCATCTTGAGATGGTGAAACAATGCGGCAATTAAATGCGCTCTACGAAAAATATCCCGCTGTGACGTTAAAATTGTTTATGAGTTATAAAAATGTGTTACGCGGTGTGAACTGGTATTTTTTTTTTACGAATTTAATTATTATAATTTGTCTTATTTATGAGATGGGCATACTGAAAATATGTTGAAATTTATGCAGTCTTATTAATATTTGATGAAATTGAAACCTAGCGGTTGCATGCTGAATATATTTCATATAAAGTTATATGGTAATGGGTTTCCATAAGGTAATCCATATTCCTTTCCATCCTGAAATTGTGAGAATGATGAAATTATATAGAGAGTGCATAAAAATTATTCATTAATTTATTTTATTCTTATCAACATTCATTCAATACCTACTAGTAATTTAGTATATAAATGCTTTAATATTTAACATATTTATTTAAGTTGTCTTATAGTAATCTAGTAAACTATTACGTAATTAAATATCTACCTTAATTTTTGGACCCATAAAAAATTATTAGGAAATTACTTTATCTTCATTCTCGGTACAATCACTCATTTGGTTAATGTGTGTGTTGTAATTATCGTCACTCCCTTCAAAAACTGCATCGTCTTCGGTATCATAATAATCCCTTCTTCTACTGATTTGCATGAAGTTTTCACCCAGGGACAAACTTGCGACTGTAAAAAATTCTTATTAGTAAAGGTGTCATCCTCATTATCTTGTCATCTTATCTAGCAGGTTTCTTCATAATATTGTCATCTGTCCTCATCGTATTTGATAGATGTCATTATATTATCTTTTTATGTCGTCATGACATGTGCCATCATGATATGAGCCTGTGAGAATAAAAGTGGCGTAAAGATCGTTTTGGACAAGACAATTTCTTGACTCAAAAGTTAGTCAAGATGCGAGACAATTTAAATTATCTCGTATCAGACAGCAAATTATTTGAAATATTGAATTGGATTGTAGATTGAATGGAAAAATATAACGCGTTCTATTTGTCAAGGACAAATTGTATGGGAGGAGGATATATGAATTCATTTCTTGAACAACTTTTGAGCCAAGAAATTGTCTTGTCTAAAACGACCTTAAGTCAGATTTGAATTGTTTTGAAAAGGAGCAAATTTTGCGGCATGCTAGAAGAGCTTTTAAAGGGTATGGAGGTACGAATAGGAAAGAACTGGCTTAGGGCAGATAGGGAGCAAGAAGTACTTGTGGAATTATAACCCAACAAGCAAATAAAGTGTTGTTCTATGAGGAACTGATGACTGCGGATGAGGAGACTGACCAGAAATAAGATACAGGGCCCGGATGGAGTACCTCCAGAGGTCGTAAAGCTACCGGCGGAACAGTTCCCCGAAAGCCGCTTGATGTGAATTATGGGAGGATCACCTCTGTCACTAAGAATAATCTGTAACGATGTAAAGCTCCGCCGATGACGCCATTATGAGGTCCAGTTGCCGAGTCGATGCCGCCAATGCTGAGGGGATCCACCGGTATCCAGCAACTAGTTAATTCTTGGAACGTCGTCGGAAGGAACTGGAAGCGTCGCTGTCACCACCTCAATGACTGAGGACTAAAACTATTGCTGTGGTGTTGAAAAGTTGTGGATCTTGTTTGGGTGAAGACTCTGATGTGTGTGGCTTCTTGGTCGCTCCGCGACTGTCTCGTTGAAGGGTACTCTTGCCACTCTGTCCTATTCTGTATCGTCCTAATTACTCTTCCTAATGGGTTAGTAGGTCATTAGGGTTTCGCTGTGACTTAACGACCGAATGGCTTATCTGCCCAGACAATCGGGCGTCGCTTAAGTACACACAACACGCTGGTGATGAATAACGGACTTAGCTGGGGTGATTTCCCAACAGGTGGCATACTGACCCTTTGTATGCTAGACACGAAGTCCTGGAGTACCTAATCTTTAGGAGAATAAGCAAACGGAGGGAGTGTCCACCAATATCGGTTAAGGTTAAGGTAACAGTGGCACCGAAAAGATCGTGGAGGACGCGCTCGTCACATTCGATGTGCACAATGCATTTAACAATGCACATTGAGGACGGACCCTGAGGTATGGGGAGCTGGGCTGACAGATGACGTGATGCAACTGGTGACTGTGACTTATTTCACACGACAATTTTGCTGACCGGTGTAAAAAATGTTGCCATTTGATTTACATTTTGACCTTCACTGAGCTTAACACCGCTGGCAACCGAACGGCAGAATATATATGAAATTCATTTATATTTCGTATATATTCTGGCCGACGCTGACTATATTTATTTTTGCACGGCAGCCGGCACGGCGACTATTTCATTCATATCTCATATAATTTTTGCCGTTCAGTTACTGGCTGGCCTAGTCTATGTGCATGACCAAAAATCAAATAAATCAAAGGGCAACAGTGTTTTCACCGGCCGGCAGAATTGACAGTCCTGTTCAAGTAGCCTGAGAACGCGAGTGCCATCAGCCTCACCTTGAAGTATGACGTTTCACAGGACTCTGCGCTAGGACCCACCCTGCGAAGTATCATGTATGTATATATAATACTCTGCCCGAAGACGTTAGGGTTGTGAATTATGCCGACGATGTGGCCCTAGTGGCGACTGGCGGCAACGAGAAGGAACTGTGGGAGAGAGTGGAACCAAATCTGGAAGACCTGCGATACTGGTTCGACGATAACTTTCTCTAGGACTCGGACGTGATCCTGAAGAAGCTCTATAGAATGTTCTTTCTGCGGGTGGAATGCATTTACGCATAACCGGCGCTTCTCGCTGGGTAGTGTAGGACTCGCCTTACCAATATGTGCAAGAAATACCCACTAACCCCTGAAACATTACTCTGCCGTTAGCCCGGAACCGATCGCTCATTGTAGTGTTCAGACTGGGAAAGTCTCACCTTCTGTGTATCACTTATCTTACGCCTTTGTGTCGCACTCATTATCCCCCGTCAACCCGACCTAGCCATCCTTGGCGTTTTCTCTCCTCCCTGGTGTGTTCTTCCATGATGTTGATGTGGTAACTTAATTATTCGTTGCTACTCATGCTTCCAGGTTTTCCTGCATGGTGTTTACTATATTATCTGATATCAAACCAGTTCCGGTGGAAATGGCATGCACAGTTGTGTCCCTCGGAGCCGCGCACACCCCCGCTGTTCCAGGATACTGCGCTTGAGATAAGCCCTGAAGCACCCATGCCCTAAGAGAATATGCATGGGCTTGTGACCCGTTCACGTTACTCAAAGCTGTATCCTGGGGATGAGCTGTCTCGTCCAGCCGGCCTTACGCTCCAAGTTGTCTCAGTCCCTCTGTCATCTTAGAAACGTTTTGTCTCTAGCGGCCGTGGTGCGCCCTTCTCGCTATCCGTCAGTACGCTTCTGCGCCAAGAACTGGACTGGAAGTATTCCGTCAATGACTAGGTCACCGTCCTATAGCTCCCCGCTACCCGTCGCGCATTTTTCCTCTGGATTCGTGCAATTATCTGCTTGGTGCACAGCATGTGGCTCCACACGGTAGTGCCATTGAACTCGACACTCCCAACCACCTTACTTACCAACATTGCCCTTTTAGTATGCCTGAGTCCTCGCCTCTTGGGCATGATTGTTGTTTAGGGCCGCCGTACATTGTGGTGTTCTCGCCCCTACCAGCTCCATATGGTTGAGGAAAGTTAAGCCATCGTCAATAATAATCCCCTTCTGTAGTCCTGGTGCGAAAGTGGACATTCTAACATCGCTTCCTGCCTATGAAGAGCACCGCCTCGGTCATTCCCTGCGACCTAAAAGCAGTTATCGGCTAGCCAACATCGCAGCTCTTCCAGGCCGGCGTCCACTATCCCTTGCAGCTCTTCTTCATTGGCGCCTGACGTGACTAGGGCCACGTGATCTGACTAGCTCATTACTCTAACACCCTCGGGTAGGTGTATCCGAAGGATGGTGTCATCTATTACGTTCCACGCGGTGGGTTCCAAGACAGAGCCCTGTACAATGCCGTGCCTCTTGGTCTTTGTTGTATTCTCAACATTCCTATATTTCATATATTCGTATTTAATATATTATTTCATTATAAACAGTAAAAGTAAAAGCAAAAGTTCAATTCACATTAGTCGCGGAAACATTTAAAGTATTTTGAGAAAGCAAGAAATCTTCCAAAAAGCATTAACAAAACTAATTGTAGGAGTAAGGTTAAAAATAAGTAGGTACTAACATAATTAACAGTTCTAAATATGTATAAATAAAACCATTAGGATTAGTAATAAGCTTTAGAAAGTATCGAGCCCTTGACCGGCCAAACAATTAACATTTCAACTCAAATAATGGAGGTAGGAGATTGTTATATAAAACGTGCCACGGTTCGGTCAAACAGTTAGAGAGAACGACAGAGTTAGAAGACCGAGTTAGAGAAAAAAACGCAGTCAGTTAATTAGAACACAGTTCAGTTAGTTGCAGTAGAAAGAAAGAGTTAGTTGAAGAAGAGTTTGAAGACAGCGCAGAAGTACAGACCTGTAATACGCCTAGGAGGAGATATTTAGTAATTAAATAAATATTTCATATTTATACTACTTGCTTTATTTCCAACCCTGGTTTGCCCGCCAGAGGTTTTAACAACCATCTAGGTATCCACAACATCTTTCACCCGTCTTCTCCCTTCACTAGGAGCCTACGGCTTCTAGGATAACTCTATCAGCCTTATCGTGTCGTCGGGGATCGACAAATGTGATTTCCCAATATTCTGTATTAATGGCATTCCTTCGTATATAGTCACTCATCCTGCTGTGGTCGTGTTGGTGGCTGGACAGTCCTCGATATAGGCGGTAATCAGCCTCAGAACCAGGTACTCCAGATGACCCCTGTGTATGCTGAACGCAACGGGCAGACATAAATCTTTTCTGGCTTGGGGATTAGGACCAACCTCGCCCTCTTGTATCTGGCTGGGAAATCCCCCATACTAAGTTACCTATTCATCACCGCCAGCAAGACCTCTATTTTTTGTTATAGACCAGGGCTTGACCATCCGCAAGCACATAAAGCTAATTCACTACGTCCTTGGAAATGATGGTGCCAAACCGGAAAGGACTAGGGCAACTAAAGCGTGTAATACTGGTAAGGGTAACCCAGAGCGTGATGCTCTACGGCGCACTGGTGTGGGAGGGGTACAGGTTGTTGTACCAGCGGACCGAGGTTTTCAAAATGATTGATGGTAGGGTGAGCAAATGACACAGTAGAATGGATGGGGCATTGAGAGATGAGAGTACCCGTCTTTCCTTGACCGAGGTGGTCAACCCAAGAACAGCTGCACTAAAACTGGTGGTCAGAGAGGCTGGTATGGAAGTAAAAGAACGGCAGAGTGCAATAATAAATAGTAGATATGTAAATTAACAAGTAATACAAGTGTATGGTACTATACCCAAATATTCTTTTGCCCCCAAGACAAAACAAGTGCAACATCTAATTATCCGCTATCGATGTGGCAATGAGGAGAGGTGATACAGAGACAGGATGGGAAATAATTACAGAGAATGTGGCATGTGTGGAAGAGTACTGCAATCTGCCGGAGAAATGTAATAGGAACCTGTTGCTGGTACTGTCGATGGTTACTTTTCGTGTGTGCTTTTTTTTGCCACCTCTATACATGGTAGCCTTGGATTCTGTGGACTGGGGCACAAGATATAAGACACATTGGACAATAGTCCTAAACGAGGATGGCAGAGGCATGTGGGTGTTAAGGAAAATAGAAGAAGATTAATAAACTTAGAGCAGGTTATTTTTCGTGCGGGCCCATGAGGTTTTTTTTCTTTCATGTAGGACAGACTATTGTTATTTTATTTGATCTTATTGTATTTTACTTTTTTTGGTTATATGGATTGCGATTGCTTAGGGTAAACAAATCTATTCGCGATTCAATCGTTAATGGTTTATGGGCGGGCGAACCAACTCGTAGGTAACGGTCAGCTGTTTTCTTTGTTTACAATGTGCAATTACAGTCTTCCTTTCGCTTGTGTGTCTTGTTTTCGAGTGTTTTCGTTGTCTTCCCGTGTTAGTATTGATTTATCTTGTGTGCCGGCATGTTTATTTATTATTTGTATTACCATTTATAATGACATGTGTAAAACGTTTAGTTATTAACACGAACAAATTGAATTGAAAAAATAAATTGTAAATATGGATGATTCGGTTAAATGTATCGTTGTTTTAGTATTGCCGATGGGACAGAGGTTAAATTTGTTTGGGTTATGTTTACAAACAAGTAATTTATCATAGGCCCCAAATGAAATTAAAGGTATGCTTATAATAATGCCTTGGCAACTACTAAACACTGTCTAAGAGAAGGTTTCTAATTACTTTAATGGAAATGCATGGAACATACTCGCATAAAATTTAAGACAGCCTTTTCCATTTGCGTATTCACTTTCGTCTCCAATCTAAACTAATTCGTTATCCCCGAATTTGTTTAATATTTCCACTCCACACAAAATCCGGGATGGGGAAAATGACGAAACAGCAAATTCTGGCTTCGCTTTGTCAACTAATTACATTTATAAAAACACAATAAAACACTTGGAAGCTGTCTCGACTATATTATAAGGTATTATTAATGTCATTTAAACCAACATAAAACATAATGTACATTACAAACAACCAAAGTAAAGCGAAATTTCAACATTGATTAACGTGTTTACTCGTTTACCTATGACATTTAGTTCGTTGTTCCGCCATCAATTGCAAACAAACCGCTTTAGATCGCGAATATTACACATGAATATGTTTATATTTATGCCTAATAAAGGTAAATTTAATATATTCATTGAAATTTAGCGCAAATATATCTTGTTGTTACCACTAAATTATGAAATAGAGTTTTAACAGTTATATGTTTGGATTTTATATTATATTTAATTTTAGTGACTGAATAGTATTATGCATGCAAATTAAAATTTAAAAAACGTTTAAACTCTTTATAAAAGACGTTCAAATTATGCATTAACCACAGTATCTGGAAAGTATTACATTGTGACGTTGGATAAAAATCTTTTTAAATAAAGTTAGTTAAAACTTTGTTGTGATTTATGCATAAAAGTATCACAATATTCAGCATAACCCGCATTAAAATCCAATAAATTACAATACGGCGGTTAATTTTAATAGCTGAAAGTTATAAACTCGTTCGTAATTTGATCGCGAGATTACGTTTTACGCGCGTTCGTGCACTAATGCATACGTTTCATTAATGGTTTGTTTATATCGCGCTTCACGTGCAACAATGACAGCCGCGGCGGTGCGCGGGGGCGGCGACGTGGTGCGCGGAATATAAAAGTCATTCCCCGGGCGCGTTCGTGACGTGCAGAAGTTGACAGGTATGCCACGTCCGTCCGAATCCGGCACCAGTTGTCAACGCGCCGGTAATTTACGGGGGCGCGACGCGTGAGTCCCCGCCATTAGTGGACCCCCATAAACACCTCGTATAGGTAAACTGGGTAATTGGGGGCATGCGGCGGGTGTTTGCCGTAGGAAACGACGGGGGTGGCCGCGAGCGTACTTACCGCCCATGATTTACGGCGTGTACCGCGCAGATTTTTACTGCACGTTCATTTTTACAAGCGCGTTGTAAATTACTGAACATTTTTGCGTTGTTGCTTTTATGTTTTAATTGTGCCTTTTTTTTACAGTTCCGGGAATTGAATGCCAAATTTTCCTTAGCCCATCAAAAGTAACACATCGCGGCGATAAAATGCAATTTGCCAACATTTTATTTCATCCTCTGCACGACATTTTTATTTTATGCGACTGTGCCCTGCTATTAAAATTAACAGTTCGCCTTTATTGCTTTAGATAAAACTGCTGTTGGTTTCGATATAGAATTTTATATGTTTGACTTTTATTCGCGCGATATCATTTCAACGCAGTACACCCAGAAAATATATCAACCATAAAAGATTACATGGGGAAAATCAACATTTATTATCACATTTAATGCTAGAAACAATAAAATTCGGTGCATGAATGTACTACAATGTAACGAAAATATAAAAAAAGTTAAAAACTAGAATCCAGTTTACGATAAAAAAAATACTTAATATATCTTAAATAATTGTATCAAACACTAATACACGACAGTACAATTATAGAATTATAACAAATACAGCAACTACTACTACTACTACTTGTATTAACTAAAACCTATGCATTATAGGAGATTAAGAAAATTAAAATTAAAAAAAAAAATAGTATTTGAGGAAGATTATTTGCATGAAGAAATAAATATGACTATGACTATAACTATGACTATTTCACTAATAAATGACGATTCTTATGTTTTGTAGTAAGGGACTGGAGGTAACTATTATATAATATCATTTTTTTTTAAATCATGCATTTAAGGGTTAATGTATAATGCTTAAATAAATACAAATATTTTTTGTTTCATAATATCTAATTAAGTCTAATGACTATACAACGAACTTAACTAATTTAACGAATTTATTAAACCTTTCGAATCCACCCTACATAAAAAAAACTAAGTGCACCACCAGGTGCCCCCGTTGTGCGACAAAAAAACGCTTTTTTCATAACATTTTTGTATCAGGACAGGTGTAATGTACATATTGTGTTCCACCGCGGGTTCCTCCTTAAGTGCCCCCCTTTTAATCTGGCGCGTTTGAAACGGTTCCCGTGTCGGACGATAGGACATACTTTTCGTTGCCTTTTTATTGTTATTATAAGCCCGCCCGTCTGACACACCGAATTAGTTTTTATCCAGAACTAATTAAAAGCGTTTACCGCCATGAATAATGCATGCCGGCCGGAAAAGTAATAATATAATCAAAACTAATAAATTCGCGCCCGCGCCCCGAGATTAAATCGGGGCCTAATCCCTGGGCAAACATAAACAGATCTAATATAAACGCGCGGAACCCCCTATATGCGGGCCGCACCCTTATTAAAACTAGCGCCGGTTTGAATTTAGAATTTAAATCTCGAGCGTTTAGCGTTTAAATGGTGCGCACAGGGGTGGGTGTGTCGAATAATGCACTATGGGGTGGTTGTGGGGAAATGTTTTTAATTCCGGTCCACCCTTGTAGGCTTTTTACAAATTGCGTTGCGTTTGTCAATAGACTCTGGCGAGTATACAATCCAATTTAAATTCCAGCTCTTGATATTTCAAATAGTGTTGTAAACTTTCTTTAGATACCGAAACTACATAGTAAAAGCCTTTAGAAATCATTTATTTGAATTATACTGATTTATACAAAAGCAGCCCTATCAAACGCAGTTGCAATGCGCATCTTAATGAATATAGAGATACTACAAACTCCAAAAAAACTAGCAGCAATTATTTGAGAATAAACTAATAGTAAAAAGCAATGAAATTATATTCAAAACAAGTCGAAGCGGACTAGAATGTTAGAACAACTGCTATGTCAGGCACCAATATATTAGTAAACTAGTGTGTCTAAATCTGACTACTCGGTCTAGCTATGACGAAGCATATGAGTACATACAAAAACTAATAACAAATTATAATAGTAATAAGCTACTAGAATAATATGTTGCATAAAAACTTACAAAACTTAAATGTACCCTTAAAACCACCTGCCTTCTGCTATTCAACATACGTGTTGTGTGAATTTTCGGTTTCGGGTTAGTATGAATTCTTTTGCATGCCTCTGCCCTGGCTGGTTTGTCCACCGGTCTTTATTGCCATCCATTTTTCCATGAATGTTTTTGTGATTGCTTTTGAAATACTGCAGTAGGGCTTCGGGCCTACTAAAGGCATTAACACGTCAATGCCTTTAATGGGCCCGGAGCTTGTTATGGCATCGAATGAATGACACTATGCGTTGGCACCGAGGCTAGGGTTAGTTTGTTCCATCTACTTAGCTCACCAAGGCTGCAGTCCCATACTAGCCGGGACTTAACCTCCGTAGTACCAATTGCTTTTATTGCCGCCTGTCAGTTTATATAGCAAATAATGTTTTAGTTATTTTACCTTTCATTGCTTCCCTTGCATAGTATTGTATAGCTACTATTTCTACTTGAAACATAGTAGAAAGCGTGCCCAGACTTATTGAGAAATTTGTCTTCGGGTTGACGCTGAATATTGTAGCTCCTGTTCCTTCTGCTGTTTTTGAGCCATCTGTAAACCAGAAGAAAGTTGCTTTGATCGGTAAGCCATTTGACAAGGCCTCTCTTCCTGGTATTACGACGTCCTATTCCTATACTTAAGTATTTTTAGTTGTAATGCAGCCTTTTTTTTTCATCTGAGGTGGAATCTACAAAAAAACACCAATGCCTCCGTTACCACCACTAGATGGTGGGCATGGGTAGTGTCGGATTCACCCCGTATATTGGTCTGGACGCCTACCGACTAAACCAAAAATTCAGGTTCTGTCACAGGAGTGTTGACCGCCTTACAGGCACTCCTTAGCCCCCCTTGACCATCTTGTCGTCAGTCAGTTAGTCTTGTCTGTTATTCGTTGGATGTTGTCATGTCGTCAGGCATCCGTCAGTCTGTCCGTGGGACTCGTAAGTCGTCGTCGCACGTTTTTGTTATCACCTTTCAAGAGAAGATCGTGAACGCGTCCCACGGCTTCTATCATTCTGGCCCCTATGTTCTCTGGAGGGGTTTCCCCCACCTGTATCCACAGCGTGGACCGTTCGGCATGCCATCGGCGGCCATGGTAGATGGTATGAGCAGAATCGTCCGTCACACCACAGTATCAGCAATTGACAGGGTCAGCCTTCACTCTCCGGTAAAGGTACGTCTGGAATACTTTATGGCCGTATAGGGTCGGCATGGTCCAGTGATCCAGCTCACCATGTCCCCTGTTGACTCAAGGCTCCATCGTCGGAATCAGCTTTGTTGCCCATCGCCGCGTGTGTGATTCCTTCCCAGTGCGCCTGCCATCTTATAAGCATGTCCTTCGCGGCTTCTTCCCGGGCTTCCTTGTGCGATTTCCAGCTCTTGGTTTTTTGGTTTGCGTCTGCCCGCTCCCTGAGGAGTAGATCACCTGGGACCACCGCTGCCAGGATCTCCGCCGCATCCGTGGAGATTGTCCGGTATGCCATAGTTATACGAATAACTCTAGTTCGCAGCCCGGTCTTGGAGTGCGTCCTGCACCAGCCAGCTGTGTATGGGAGCTGAGCTATGTTAGCGTCGCCAGCAGAACTTTTGTTTTGCACTGGGATCACCAATGTTTGGAAATAGCCTTGCGAGTGCAGCTTCCGTTTGTCTGCTTTCCTGGTTAGCTTAAATACCTGGACGGAGTGGTTCACATTAGATTCAAGCACCCTGGTACTTTATCCTCCTGGATATCGGCATGGTCTCCCCAAGCAGGTTGATGTTTGCGATGGCTTCTTGGACGCGTGCCCCCTTGGTCGAGAGCAGGGCGTCGTCGGTTTTGGAAATGGCGATGGTGAGACCACTGCGCCCACTGGGTTCTTGATATTTTCCTTAACCTTCTCCACGTCTTGTCCCCGGGCGAACACGGAAAAGTCATACCCAACGGCAAAGGCAATTATCGTGGGTTTCCGGTGGCTTGGCGTAGCTACTTGGCGGAAAGAGGGCTCTGGTGACTGCTGCTACCCCTCCTAAGACTGTTGCTTCTGCCCCCCGGCGGGCAAGCTATTATGTTCTTTATTACTACTCTGTAGAGAAGGCCCCATGGATCGTCATCGAGCTCCCTACAGAGTTTAATCCAGGACTACGATTGACTGTGCTCGATCGCCCGGTTTTCCCTTCACCGTGCGCGATATTCCTCGCAGTTGGGGCCCCGCTCGCTACTCCCGCCTTATGGCCATGTTGGCCTGGGCTTCTGAGACCTCGTGGCACCACCAGTAGGCTCCCATCTTCCGCCCATTGGTGGTTTGCTTCAGTGGGACCGCTGCCAGGCAGGTCTCTTGGATTCAATTGTTCAATTCACTCCTCATTTTGTGTACGTTTATCAGATTGATGGCTGGGGCTGCTGTTAGTGTTTCTAATTCTAGGTCTAGGTTGAGGAGATCCAGGTCGACTCCCTTAACTACCCATCCTGCGTTTCGACTAGGCTGAGCGACCATCCTGCCTGGTAGAATGCAGAAGGTGATGTAATGATGGTCGCTCAGAGTCTCCTCTTTCTGTATCATCCAACCATCTACTCTGCCGAGTAACCTTTTCAGTTTATTTTTTTTACTGAATTGTATTTATGTATTATTTATATATATATATATATATATATATATATGATTAATAAAATTATAAAAAAAAGTGTGTTGTGTTGCAAATTTCCATGCCCAGGGTTCCAGGGTTAGGATGCCGACCTGCACTGGGTTATACCTCCCTGCGCAGTAATGTTACATTCGATTTATTTTGTCTGTTTCCATATATTCAATCAGGTTTGTAGGGCAAACCATACCTTCAGTGTTCGAGCCGGGCTGTCAACGTGTATTGAACATCACTGGGCAGCACAATTCTACATCTAATTTTTTGGTTGTCACTTCTTCCCACTTGTGCCACATTGGTTGGCGGACCCTCCGGCCCGCTGGTAAGATGAAGAA
Source organism: Lordithon lunulatus (assembly GCA_963942505.1). Lineage (NCBI taxonomy): Eukaryota > Metazoa > Arthropoda > Insecta > Coleoptera > Staphylinidae > Lordithon > Lordithon lunulatus. The sequence continues at coordinate 50,081,648 of OZ012672.1, read as the reverse complement.
CCAGCTGTCCTGAGTAGGGAGCCACCATCCCAGCCAAGCCAAGTAGTAGGAGCGCTTTTCTTCATGTATTTATTGCGCTATTATGTCTCGTAGGTTTCTGTATATCTTCGCTGCTTTAGACGCCTCTGAACGCACTTCGATGTTCTTCCGGTTGCTTGTTATGTGCACACCAGTACATAAATTTTCTAAACTAATCGATAATTTTTCAGTCGACAATACACCGTATGAGATTTTTCTAGATTACCATTGCTTGAGTATTTTCTTTTAATATTGCCATATTTAGTGGCTTCGCTTTCGCAATGAGTTTGAATAAGAGTAATTGTAAATCGTCTTTTCTCCTGCTGTTAGGATTACGTTGTCTGCATAGCATATTAGATTACTATTGCCCATCAGGTATCCTAGACCAATTTCTTTTACTCTGTTAATAATTTCCTCTATAAGTACTTTGAACAGCATTGGGTTGAGGCTGTATCCTGGTCTAATTCCCAATGATATTGATACGTCTTCAGTGAAAGTTCCATTCCCTTTTAATCTAGTCCTACTCTTAGTGTTAAGTTCATGGAGAACGTGGATTGGTTCTTCGCCGGGGTTATTTTCCTGTAGGATTCTTGTCACGTCGTACAGATTTACTCCATCAAATGCTTGAGTAGAGTAAAGTTAACAAATCAGAGTATGTTGTATTCGATATTTCGATTTACACCAGTTGTTTTAATATAAATATTTTGTCAAGCTTCTATTCCGGCGGAAATCTTCATACTCTTCAATAAGCCCTGCTTGTGCTATTAGTTTCTCTGTGACGATATTTGTGAGTAGTTTTATTGCACTGTTTAGGAGCGTTATCCTTTTGTAGTTATTAGGGTTCTTCTTTGAGCCTTTATCAAATATAGGTGCGGTAATGCTGATCCGCCGGTCTGTAGTATATTGCCGGATTGAAAATATTTATTGCAATAGTAGCCTCAGCCGTGAAAGCGTTCTGGGCATGTCGGCGAATGTTCGGAAAAAACTGGGGACTAACACAAAAATGGTATATTGGCTCTATACTCGGGTTATAAGCCCCATTATGACTTCACATCAACAATCTGGTGGCATAAAGCCTCAGACAGGGTAAGCAGGAGAATAGTAGGCACAGTGCAAAGAATGGCCTGTCTCGGAGTAACAGGGGCAACAACCCCCACCGCCGCAATGGAGGTTACATTGGACCTGCGTCCACTTCACATCAAAGTAGAGACAGAGACCAATATAGCAATCTACAGAACCAACGCCATGGGAAGTCATACGACTCATCCGTAGACCACACCCATCTAGTTTTAGGTAAAACCGAAGAATACATTCTAAGAATGCGTCCCGACAGGATAATAAATACACTTCACATGATGAAATCTTACAAGGTAGTAATACCAGATAGGACAGAAAAGGCTATATGCAAAAACTCAAAGGATCAATCTGGTTTACCGATGGATCTAAATCCTACAAAGGAACAGGAATAGGAGTGTATGAGAGCAACTCGGCAGGAGGAACAAGACTCCAGCTTGGCGAGCATACCTCCGTGTTCCAAACAGAAATGATCGCAATTTAATGCTGCGTTAAAACTCTATTGGAAAGAAACTACTACTAAGAAGGAAATCAAAATTGTGACAGACAGTCAAGCAGTGCTGAGAGCTCTAGACTCCAGTGTGAATAACTCCAGAGTTGTCATAGAATACATTGATACCCTAATGATACTGGGAGCCCGAAACAAAGTAACACATGTGTGGGCACCGGGACATCAGGGAATCAAAGGCAACGAAAAAGCGGATAAATTGGCAAAAGAGGCTAGCGAATTAAAATTCATTGGACACGAACCAATCTGCGGGATACCATATAGAACCGCAAGGAAAAGCTTGAGAAAGCACCAAAGAAACCGCCACAGCCCATTCCTGGAAGCCCAAACTGGAATGAAACACTCGAAGAGGTTCATTAAGGCTCCCAGTCCGGAGGCGACGGAAGAAATCCTAAAATTAAATAGGAACAAATTAAGAAATGTCGTAGGACTCCTAACAGGACACTGCACATTAAATAAACACCTGCACACTATGGGGATAGACAAATCACCAACGTGCATAGGCTGTGGAGAAGAAGAATAAGAAACCGCACTACATGTAATAACTAGCTGCGAGGCATTCAACTCAGGCAGGAAAAAGCTCTTTGGTTCAACACGAATGAACCTAAAAGAGCTCCAAGCTCGCCCATTCACGAGACTTCTGGACTTCATTGAAGACACAGAGCTCATGAATGAGGAATAGTTATGGGGCCACCGTGGCCACAGTGCAGTAGGATGCTACAGCGAAACCAGACCCTTCATGAAAAAATAGTCAGTTCCTTAATCAGTTCGTCGCCTCCATACTTAATCATCTCGTTGGGGATTAGATCTGTTCCAGGGGATTTTATATTCTTTAGTTTTGATATAGCAGTTCTTACTTCTGACTGTGTTATGTTTGTGTCTTCGTTTTCGGGGGTGGCATTAGTTTCCTGGACGGGGGCACACTTTAAGAAACTATATGGATACCCCCAATATTTCATATAGTTTCTTAAAGTGTACTATCCATTCGTTTTCTGGAATAATGTTTAGTGGACTCTCTCTTGTGATTGTTTTATTGTTTCTGTTACGTACCACTTCTAAGATCTTCTCGATAGAACTGATGTTCCTTAATATCCATAGTTAAACATACCCAATTTTGTTTGAGTATTGTCTAGATTTATATAAACAGTTAGTTTTTTACAGCCTTATAAGACATCAAAAGATCTGATTGCAAATAATCATTAACAGATTGAATTAAATATTTAAAAACAACCAAAGGCGGTTTTGGTGTGATTTCAAATGCTGTTTGCCGAATAGATTAAAGCACTAAAATTCTCAATATCTCTAAGTGCGCGGGCACGTCGGCACGCAAATTCCATGAACCGATAGGGAAATAAATAAATAAAAAAAGGAGGCACATTACGTGAAAACGGTCGCAGACACACCAGTCATTGCGTTTCATTTTTCCACCGACGACAAAGTGCCCAACCCAGGGCTCGTTCAGCGAGCGATATTCCTGTGCGCCAATACAAATACGCGCGACATAAAAAGTTGATATTTATGCCGTCATTCCGGCAAACGAGACACGACCACGCGAGGTGAGACTAAGCTCGGGTTAGTTATCGTGTTGACAGTTCCTACGCTGTATATTTTATTAGTTAATTTGCCGGTACGGTGCCCTGTATTAACTCTAATCTACTTGCAAATTTATCACCGACAAAATGCATGCAGTCGAAATACATATACGGGATTATGTGAATTACTTTCAGTTATTACGTACGCCGCGAGAACGAGAGGGGCGGCCGTGATATTAATAATAATAAAAATCGGCGCCGCGCACATCACGGTTGCTGTCGAGCTAAAAAATTAATTTAGGTATCGTGTTTACGTGGATACAAGGGGCCGGTAAAATGGTTTTTATGGCGTGTGTACGGGGAAAAATTAATATAGAAACAACAGAAGGGGCCGGCATTAATAGCCGCTGTCATAATGTGGCATATCGATGAGGGTTGTTTCCGAATTCCTATGATACAAAAAAATGCTTGTAATCAAGACAGGGCCCATAATACATGTAGATAATTTTATAAATCATAATAAAAATATTTTTATGAATCCGAAGCATTTATACTCGATGAATTAATAAAGTGCTCATAGCAAGAAATATTGCGCATTTCAGGGGAAAATTATCTATAAAAATAAACAAACTATTATCAAATTAATTCTGTTATAGATATTCGTTTTGTTATAGATATAGACTAATATATATTAGAACTATCGGTTACATTACAGGTGCTTTCGTTTAACCGCCCCATGGCGTGCTGTATCGCTCTAAGGTTTGCAGTCGTGCACCGGTTGTAAAGGTCGTTTTAGACAAGACAATTTCTTGACTCAAAAGTTAGTCAAGATCCGACACAATTTAAATTGTCTCGTATGATACAGCAAATTATTTGAAATATCGAATTGCATGGTAGATCGAATGGAAAAATATAACGCGTTCTATTTGTCAAGGACAAATTGTATGGAAGGAGGATATTTGAATTCATTCAATATTGAAGTAAATACTGACGTTCTAGGACTGACTGTATTATTGGCCGTGTAAGGTGCGTTTATAATATATACAGGGATATTTGTTTTAATCTTGTGTACTAATATCATAACAATTCCATTAATAAGATCTACTTATTTAATAATTCAGTAGAGATATCAATATGTTTAAAATAACTAGTTACAGTCTCAAGTGGCGGCTTCCACTTTTTAACACTTTTAGTTAACACCAGACCACTAATGCGTGTCTTAAAGCATCCCCAGCGAACTCACTCCCGAAGGAGCAATTAATATCAACCGAAACCAGCACACGGAACGTCATCCCAGCAATAAAAGCCAATTTATGAATTTCCAATACTAATGCAGAGGTGCATGTAATGGTCCGCAAGTTCATCCACAAATCATGCCCCTAACATGGGATAGGGTGCCGTGCGGTGTGCGAGAAGAGACCGCTAATGCCGCCCGCTCTCGATCGGCTTGTTAAGCACCGGAAGGCGATAATGTATTCCCGGCAGCAAAAAAAAAACGTTAGGAATTTTAAAACAACGTTTTTAATGTGTTTTTTGGGGAGAGACAATGGTGCCTTTATGAGCGCCGCAAATATTTGTGACAGACGGCAATTTAAATATTTATGAAGGCTGGAATCATTATTATTTTCGCGTTGGATAAATCAATATCGCGCGCTCCTCGGCGTCTATTCAAATTTCCTCGGACAATACTAAGGACTTCTAGTGCAGACATTTTTGTGATGAAAATCGCTGCAGGGGGGTGCACTGCGCTGTAGTTATATTAAAAATATATGAAGTTGTGTTGGTTGGACGGTTTAGTCATTCACGGAAGAAATTGCTATCAGTGATGTAGGAGTGCAATTGTAAAATACCGTCATTAACAGCGATGGCGGCGGTGATAATAAGATACAGTCCGTGCGTGTGTTACGGGAGACAGATCTATATTTATATCGCTGCCCGTACGTACGATATCTAGGAGTAAATGTATTGTGCGGGGATATTCCTTGACATCGGTGATATTGGCTGCCGATAATCCGCCATTCAGGCCGCACTATCTCACATATAAACGTGTATAGATCTCGCCGTTCACTCTATTAGGTTATGTGATAAGGATGATCTCCTACTAGGAGCAAATCGATATCTTAAATCCTCCCAGGATATACATTAGATGGTGGAGGAGAGCGTACGGAGGTGAGAGAATCGCTTTGGTATCAATTCAATTCGCCTATTCACCACAACGAAATCGATTCGTTCCATCTTTCCATCTTATACATGGTGTGTGTATATTTGTCAATTTGTCAAGTATTCAAACATCACAATTTACTTACCCGACATCTCACTAATAAAGAAAATAAATTAATAAATATATATATATATATATATATATATATATATATATATATATATATATAAGAATATTGAATTATATTAATATTAATTATTAATATGTCTATTTTTTCAATTAGTTAATTATGAAAATAACAGATATATTTACTATATAAAATAAAAAGTCGCTAAAGACCGACAAATAATACTAAATAACTTTGTTTCCAAAACCATTTTTAAATAGCTGTTCAAGAAATTGGAAAAGATATAATGCATTAGGTAAACTTTACTAAAAAAAAAACAATTCGAATTTCAATTAGAAAAATATGCTGTAACCGACACGACTTACATTATATTTTTCTAAACAATATAACTGTATTATTTGTTTTTGTCTTTTATTAACTTTAATACAATGTTGACTGAGTGCTTTTTGTATTAATTGTGTTTATAAACACCAAAATTACACCGTTATTATATATAACTGTTAAAAACACGTACGTTGTTTATACAACAAACGCGCATGAAACAATTGCAGGTTGAGCTCATTATGTAATCACATTTAAATATTTACACATATAACAAATCGATTATAAATGAAATTTATATGGACTATAAATGAAAAATTTATTCCGTATACAAATACACATACAACTCACATAATAATTATGTTACGCTAGAAAATATTTATTACTTAAAATGTTGTTTTAAAGGTGGATGTAATTATTTGCTTGACCTATGTAGCAGAGTTTGAAAACTTTTATTACTCCGTTATTGCCTACTACTTCCTTAATTATTGCTTTTTCTACATCAATGCCCTATAGATTAGATACAATAGTCTCCTGTTTTAGAAACTAAACCACAATAAACTAAAAAAATATGTTTCTTTTTAATTCATTGAAAATATATGTAATTGGTATGAGTACCGTACTGAGACTATTAAAAAAAGTGAATAAAGGGGCTGGAATTTAAAAAACGGGAACAATTATACAATACATAAATAATTACGACTACGTAAAACCAGTTTTCATTTCAGTTACTACGAGCACAAAAAGTTCGTCTAAAAAAGCTAGACTTTTAACAGTAACAATCCCATGGGGACACAAAAAAAACCTAATTGCATCACGTAAAAATCCGACTCTATTATCTGGCTACCCATTATTTTCCCGAACACACGTTCTATTGTGCACGGTCCTAATAAAAGTGGATTGCGCCCCCCGCGCAAAGTAAATGCACGGTACTATTGGAATCCATATTTCCGGTACGTCCGAATTTGCGTGCCATGGCCATTAAAGAGCGAACAGCTGAATTATTAATTCGGAATAATTGCAACCCCTGCTGTACACGGAGAGAAATGGAATCGCGCTGCAAAGTGGTTACAGATTGTTGCACGCGGAGAAAATCGCTTTACGGCACTGATAGCGTGTTTTATATAACGGAATGCAATTTCTGGCTTTACTCTAGCTACCTTCCACCTTGGGAGTATTTTCCATTATGTACTACGTGTCGTTATATTGCGAAAACCTCCACCAATATTTTCCTATATGTCATCAATTAATTCGCAACGGGGGCTTTCACCTTATAAACCCATTAAAGGAATTAATAAAGAGCTCGGGCAACATTTCAAATGGTCAGCAGGTAGTGGCACTTAATTATTTAGAGGGATATGGGAAAACCGACAGCTGCGTACTTTACAAGGATCCTAATGGAATGACTTCACCGCCGTATTTTTTAATGGATCTTCCCAACTCCCCAACTACGCGCGCGCCAAGAAACGCGGAAATTGCATAATAATAAAACATCTGTTTCACCCCCTCCATCCCTGAAATTACTAATAAGCACAATAATACAGACAGTTCGTTATAACACATATCGGGTTTTATTATTAGTTACAAACCCTCGACCCCTTATATCATAAAAAAGAAACAGTTTGGCCGGTCAAGCTATCGCCCTGCGGCCGGCCGTTTCACACCTACTTTTCCCCCGACAGCAGCGGGAGAGTTACGTTTATAACCCTGCGGTAGTATCGTCAAGAAGTAGGACGCGAGAAATGGGCCGTCCATCATTCGCAGGACATAATTAAATACGGATAAAGGGGTAAAACGCTAGGATTTTATGAACGCGTCGTAAATATAAAATGTTACATACAGTCTTTCAAGCTGAGGCAGATGGACCGATGTTTTAATAAATCAAACCGAATGCTACTAGAAAATATATAGTTATGTATGGTGATACTAGGAAAATATACGGTTTGGTTGTGTTTTGAAATCCTAATTAGTTAAAAATATTGAGTTATACCTTTTCTCCTACAAGGTCTGTTTCTGATGAAAATCGATGCAGAGGGGGTGCATTGGGCTGTAGTAAAAATATCTGAAGATGTGTTGGTTGGACGGTTTAGTCATTCACGGAAGATATTGCTATCACTGATATAAGAGTACAATTGTAAAATACCTTCATTATCAGCGATGACGGCGGTGATAATAAGATACAGTCCGTGTGTGTGTTACGAAAGACAAATATATATTTATATAGCTGCCCGTACGTACGATATCTAGGAGTAATGATGAGGTATACCTTTTCTCGTACAAGGTCTGCTAAGCAAATTTTGTAGCTTTAGAAATCCGTATGCAACATCATACTTTGTATTATTATTTTTAAAAACCCGATAGTTTTCTAATTTTACTTTATAAGCCCTTATTCCTGCTTTTCATTGTTCTTGCAATGTTTATGCGTTAGCCACTCCTATTTATGGAACATTTTTAAGTTTTTTATATACTAATTAAACATAATTTTACACTCTTGAAGATAGCTTTGAAAAAAATTAGTTATACTTCAAATTTTAGTGTAGAATCGTCACGGATTGGTTTTGCCGATGTTTTGATTTTTTCACTTACCGACATATCTATGGAACATTTTTCAGTTTTTTATATACCAAATTAAAGATAATTTTACACTCTTGAAGATAGCATTGAAAAAAATTAGTTTTATTTCAAATTTTAGTGTAGAATCGTCACGGATTGGTTTTGCCGATGTTTTGATTATTTCACTTACCGACATATCTATGGAACATTTTTCAGTTTTTTATATACCAAATTAAAGATAATTTTACACTCTTTAAGATAGCATTGAAAAAAATTAGTTATATTTCAAATTTTAGTGTAGAATCGTCACGGATTGGTTTTACCGATGTTTTGATTTTTTCACTTACCGACATATCTATGGAACATTTTTCAATTTTTTATATACCAAATTAAAGATAATTTTACACTCTTGAAGATAGCATTGAAAAAAATTAGTTATATTTCAAATTTTAGTGTAGAATCGTCACGGATTGGTTTTACCGATGTTTTGATTTTTTCACTTACCGACATATCTATGGAACATTTTTCAATTTTTTATATACCAAATTAAAGATAATTTTACACTCTTGAAGATAGCATTGAAAAAAATTAGTTATATTTCAAATTTTAGTGTAGAATCGTCACGGATTGGTTTTACCGATGTTTTGATTTTTTCACTTACCGACATATCTATGGAACATTTTTAAGTTTTTTATACACCAAATTAAAGATAATTTTACATTCTTTAAGATAGCATTGAAAAAAATTAGTTATATTTCAAATTTTAGTGTAGAATCGTCACGGATTGGTTTTGCCGATGTTTTGATTATTTCACTTACCGACATATCTATGGAACATTTTTCAGTTTTTTATATACCAAATTAAAGATAATTTTACACTCTTTAAGATAGCATTGAAAAAAATTAGTTATATTTCAAATTTTAGTGTAGAATCGTCACGGATTGGTTTTACCTATGTTTTGATTTTTTCACTTACCGACAAATCTATGGAACATTTTTCAATTTTTTATATACCAAATTAAAGATAATTTTACACTCTTGAAGATAGCATTGAAAAAAAATAGTTATATTTTAAATTTTAGTGTAGAATCGTCACGGATTGGTTTTACCGATGTTTTGATTTTTTCACTTACCGACATATCTATGGAACATTTTTAAGTTTTTGATATACCAAATTAAAGATAATTTTACACTCTTTAAGATAGCATTGAAAAAAATTAGTTATATTTCAAATTTTAGTGTAGAATCGTCACGGATTGGTTTTACAGATGTTTTGATTTTTTCACTTACCGACATATCTATGGAACATTTTTCAATTTTTTATATACCAAATTAAAGACAATTTTACACTCTTTAAGATAGCATTGAAAAAAATTAGTTATATTTCAAATTTTAGTGTAGAATCGTCACGGGTTGGTTTTGAATTTTTCACTTACCGACATATCTATGGAACATTTTTAAGTTTTTTATATACCAAATTAAAGATAATTTTACACTCTTTAAGATAGCATTGAAAAAAATTAGTTATATGTCAAATTTTAGTGTAGAATCGTAATGGATTGGTTTTGCCGATGTTTTGAATTTTTCACTTACCGACATATCTATGGAACATTTTTAAGTTTTTGATATACCAAATTAAAGATAATTTTACACTCTTTAAGATAGCATTGAAGAAAATTAGTTATATTTCAAATTTTAGTGTAGAATCGTCACGGATTGGTTTTGCCGATGTTTTGGTTTTTTCACTTACCGACATATCTATGGAACATTTTTAAGTTTTTTATATACCAAATTAAAGATAATTTTACACTCTTTAAGATAGCATTGAAAAAAATTAGTTATATGTCAAATTTTAGTGTAGAATCGTAATGGATTGGTTTTGCCGATGTTTTGAATTTTTCACTTACCGACATATCTATGGAACATTTTTAAGTTTTTTATATACCAAATTAAAGATAATTTTACACTATTTGAGATAGCATTGAAAAAAATTAGTTATATTTCAAATTTTAGTGTAGAATTGTCACGGATTGGTTTTACCGATGTTTTGATTTTTTTCACTTACCGACATATCTATGGAACATTTTTCAATTTTTTATATACCAAATTAAAGATAATTTTACACTCTTTAAGATAGCATTGAAAAAAATTAGTTATATTTCAAATTTTAGTGTAGAATCGTCACGGATTGGTTTTACCGATGTTTTGATTTTTTCACTTACCGACATATCTATGTAACATTTTTAAGTTTTTGATATACCAAATTAAAGATAATTTTACACTCTTTAAGATAGCATTGAAAAAAATTAGTTATATTTCAAATTTTAGTGTAGAATCGTCACGGATTGGTTTTACCGATGTTTTGATTTTTTCACTTACCGACATATCTATGGAACATTTTTAAGTTTTTTATACACCAAATTAAAGATAATTTTACATTCTTTAAGATAGCATTGAAAAAAATTAGTTATATTTCAAATTTTATTGTAGAATCGTCACGGATTGGTTTTGCCGATGTTTTGATTTTTTCACTTACCGACATATCTATGGAACATTTTTCAGTTTTTTATATACCAAATTAAAGATAATTTTACACTCTTGAAGATAGCATTGAAAAAAAATAGTTATATTTCAAATTTTAGTGTAGAATCGTCACGGATTGGTTTTGCCGATGTTTTGGTTTTTTCACTTACCGACATATCTATGGAACATTTTTAAGTTTTTGATATACCAAATTAAAGATAATTTTACACTCTTTAAGATAGCATTGAAAAAAATTAGTTATATTTCAAATTTTAGTGTAGAATCGTCACGGATTGGTTTTGCCGATGTTTTGATTTTTTCACTTACCGACATATCTATGGAACATTTTTCAGTTTTTTATATACCAAATTAAAGATAATTTTACACTCTTGAAGATAGCATTGAAAAAAAATAGTTATATTTCAAATTTTAGTGTAGAATCGTCACGGATTGGTTTTGCCGATGTTTTGGTTTTTTCACTTACCGACATATCTATGGAACATTTTTAAGTTTTTTATATACCAAATTAAAGATAATTTTACACTCTTGAAGATAGCATTGAAAAAAATTAGTTATATTTCAAATTTTAGTGTAGAATCGTAATGGATTGGTTTTGCCGATGTTTTGAATTTTTCACTTACCGACATATCTATGGAACATTTTTAAGTTTTTTATATACCAAATTAAAGATAATTTTACACTCTTTAAGATAGCATTGAAAAAAATTAGTTATATGTCAAATTTTAGTGTAGAATCGTAATGGATTGGTTTTGCCGATGTTTTGAATTTTTCACTTACCGACATATCTATGGAACATTTTTAAGTTTTTTATATACCAAATTAAAGATAATTTTACACTCTTTGAGATAGCATTGAAAAAAATTAGTTATATTTCAAATTTTAGTGTAGAATCGTCACGGATTGGTTTTACCGATGTTTTGATTTTTTTCACTTACCGACATATCTATGGAACATTTTTAAGTTTTTTATATACCAAATTAAAGATAATTTTACACTCTTTAAGATAGCATTGAAAAAAATTAGTTATATGTCAAATTTTAGTGTAGAATCGTAATGGATTGGTTTTGCCGATGTTTTGAATTTTTCACTTACCGACATATCTATGGAACATTTTTAAGTTTTTGATATACCAAATTAAAGATAATTTTACACTCTTTAAGATAGCATTGAAAAAAATTAGTTATATTTCAAATTTTAGTGTAGAATCGTCACGGATTGGTTTTGCCGATGTTTTGATTTTTTCACTTACCGACATATCTATGGAACATTTTTCAGTTTTTTATATACCAAATTAAAGATAATTTTACACTCTTGAAGATAGCATTGAAAAAAAATAGTTATATTTCAAATTTTAGTGTAGAATCGTCACGGATTGGTTTTGCCGATGTTTTGGTTTTTTCACTTACCGACATATCTATGGAACATTTTTAAGTTTTTGATATACCAAATTAAAGATAATTTTACACTCTTTAAGATAGCATTGAAAAAAATTAGTTATATTTCAAATTTTAGTGTAGAATCGTAATGGATTGGTTTTGCCGATGTTTTGAATTTTTCACTTACCGACATATCTATGGAACATTTTTAAGTTTTTTATATACCAAATTAAAGATAATTTTACACTCTTTAAGATAGCATTGAAAAAAATTAGTTATATGTCAAATTTTAGTGTAGAATCGTAATGGATTGGTTTTGCCGATGTTTTGAATTTTTCACTTACCGACATATCTATGGAACATTTTTAAGTTTTTTATATACCAAATTAAAGATAATTTTACACTCTTTGAGATAGCATTGAAAAAAATTAGTTATATTTCAAATTTTAGTGTAGAATCGTCACGGATTGGTTGTACCGATGTTTTGATTTTTTTCACTTACCGACATATCTATGGAACATTTTTAAGTTTTTTATATACCAAATTAAAGATAATTTTACACTCTTTGAGATAGCATTGAAAAAAATTAGTTATATTTCAAATTTTAGTGTAGAATCGTCACGGATTGGTTTTACCGATGTTTTGATTTTTTTCACTTACCGACATATCTATGGAACATTTTTCAATTTTTTATATACCAAATTAAAGATAATTTTACACTCTTTAAGATAGCATTGAAAAAAATTAGTTATATTTCAAATTTTAGTGTAGAATCGTCACGGATTGGTTTTACCGATGTTTTGATTTTTTCACTTACCGACATATCTATGGAACATTTTTAAGTTTTTGATATACCAAATTAAAGATAATTTTACACTCTTTAAGATAGCATTGAAAAAAAATAGTTATATTTCAAATTTTAGTGTAGAATCGTAATGGATTGGTTTTGCCGATGTTTTGAATTTTTCACTTACCGACATATCTATGGAACATTTTTAAGTTTTTTATATACCAAATTAAAGATAATTTTACACTCTTTAAGATAGCATTGAAAAAAATTAGTTATATGTCAAATTTTAGTGTAGAATCGTAATGGATTGGTTTTGCCGATGTTTTGAATTTTTCACTTACCGACATATCTATGGAACATTTTTAAGTTTTTTATATACCAAATTAAAGATAATTTTACACTCTTTGAGATAGCATTGAAAAAAATTAGTTATATTTCAAATTTTAGTGTAGAATCGTCACGGATTGGTTTTACCGATGTTTTGATTTTTTTCACTTACCGACATATCTATGGAACATTTTTAAGTTTTTTATATACCAAATTAAAGATAATTTTACACTCTTTGAGATAGCATTGAAAAAAATTAGTTATATTTCAAATTTTAGTGTAGAATCGTCACGGATTGGTTTTACCGATGTTTTGATTTTTTTCACTTACCGACATATCTATGGAACATTTTTAAGTTTTTGATATACCAAATTAAAGATAATTTTACACTCTTTAAGATAGCATTGAAAAAAATTAGTTATATTTCAAATTTTAGTGTAGAATCGTCACGGATTGGTTTTACCGATGTTTTGATTTTTTCACTTACCGACATATCTATGGAACATTTTTAAGTTTTTTATACACCAAATTAAAGATAATTTTACATTCTTTAAGATAGCATTGAAAAAAATTAGTTATATTTCAAATTTTAGTGTGGAATCGTCACGGATTGGTTTTGCCGATGTTTTGATTTTTTCACTTACCGACATATCTATGGAACATTTTTCAGTTTTTTATATACCAAATTAAAGATAATTTTACACTCTTGAAGATAGCATTGAAAAAAATTAGTTATATTTCAAATTTTAGTGTAGAATCGTCATGGATTGGTTTTGCCGATGTTTTGGTTTTTTCACTTACCGACATATCTATGGAACATTTTTAAGTTTTTTATATACCAAATTAAAGATAATTTTACACTATTTGAGATAGCATTGAAAAAAATTAGTTATATTTCAAATTTTAGTGTAGAATCGTCACGGATTGGTTTTACCGATGTTTTGATTTTTTTCACTTACCGACATATCTATGGAACATTTTTCAATTTTTTATATACCAAATAAAAGATAATTTTACACTCTTTAAGATAGCATTGAAAAAAATTAGTTATATTTCAAACTTTAGTGTAGAATCGTCACGGATTGGTTTTACCGATGTTTTGATTTTTTCACTTACCGACATATCTATGGAACATTTTTAAGTTTTTGATATACCAAATTAAAGATAATTTTACACTCTTTAAGATAGCATTGAAAAAAATTAGTTATATTTCAAATTTTAGTGTAGAATCGTCACGGATTGGTTTTACCGATGTTTTGATTTTTTCACTTACCGACATATCTATGGAACATTTTAAAGTTTTTTATACACCAAATTAAAGATAATTTTACATTCTTTAAGATAGCATTAAAAAAAAATTAGTTATATTTCAAATTTTATTGTAGAATCGTCACGGATTGGTTTTGCCGATGTTTTGATTTTTTCACTTACCGACATATCTATGGAACATTTTTCAGTTTTTTATATACCAAATTAAAGATAATTTTACACTCTTGAAGATAGCATTGAAAAAAAATAGTTATATTTCAAATTTTAGTGTAGAATCGTCACGGATTGGTTTTGCCGATGTTTTGGTTTTTTCACTTACCGACATATCTATGGAACATTTTTAAGTTTTTGATATACCAAATTAAAGATAATTTTACACTCTTTAAGATAGCATTGAAAAAAATTAGTTATATTTCAAATTTTAGTGTAGAATCGTAATGGATTGGTTTTGCCGATGTTTTGAATTTTTCACTTACCGACATATCTATGGAACATTTTTAAGTTTTTTATATACCAAATTAAAGATAATTTTACACTCTTTAAGATAGCATTGAAAAAAATTAGTTATATGTCAAATTTTAGTGTAGAATCGTAATGGATTGGTTTTGCCGATGTTTTGAATTTTTCACTTACCGACATATCTATGGAACATTTTTCAGTTTTTTATATACCAAATTAAAGATAATTTTACACTCTTAAAGATAGCATTGAAAAAAATTAGTTATATTTCAAATTTTAGTGTAGAATCGTCACGGATTGGTTTTGCCGATGTTTTGATTTCTTCACTTACCGACATATCTATGGAACATTTTTCAATTTTTTATATACCAAATTAAAGATAATTTTACACTCTTTAAGATAGCATTGAAAAAAATTAGTTATATTTCAAATTTTAGTGTAGAATCGTCACGGATTGGTTTTACCGATGTTTCGATTTTTTCACTTACCGACATATCTATGGAACATTTTTAAGTTTTTTATACACCAAATTAAAGATAATTTTACATTCTTTAAGATAGCATTGAAAAAAATTAGTTATATTTCAAATTTTATTGTAGAATCGTCACGGATTGGTTTTGCCGATGTTTTGATTTTTTTACTTACCGACATATCTATGGAACATTTTTCAGTTTTTTATATACCAAATTAAAGATAATTTTACACTCTTGAAGATAGCATTGAAAAAAATTAGTTATATTTCAAATTTTAGTGTAGAATCGTCACGGATTGGTTTTACCGATGTTTTGATTTTTTTCACTTACCGACATATCTATGGAACATTTTTCAATTTTTTATATACCAAATTAAAGATAATTTTACACTCTTTAAGATAGCATTGAAAAAAATTAGTTATATTTCAAATTTTAGTGTAGAATCGTCACGGATTGGTTTTACCGATGTTTTGATTTTTTCACTTACCGACATATCTATGGAACATTTTTAAGTTTTTGATATACCAAATTAAAGATAATTTTACACTCTTTAAGATAGCATTGAAAAAAATTAGTTATATGTCAAATTTTAGTGTAGAATCGTAATGGATTGGTTTTGCTGATGTTTTGAATTTTTCACTTACCGACATATCTATGGAACATTTTTAAGTTTTTTATATACCAAATTAAAGATAATTTCACACTCTTTGAGATAGCATTAAAAAAAATTAGTTATATTTCAAATTTTAGTGTAGAATCGTCACGGATTGGTTTTACCGATGTTTTGATTTTTTCACTTACCGACATATCTATGGAACATTTTTAAGTTTTTTATACACCAAATTAAAGATAATTTTACATTCTTTAAGATAGCATTGAAAAAAATTAGTTATATTTCAAATTTTATTGTAGAATCGTCACGGATTGGTTTTGCCGATGTTTTGATTTTTTCACTTACCGACATATCTATGGAACATTTTTCAGTTTTTTATATACCAAATTAAAGATAATTTTACACTCTTGAAGATAGCATTGAAAAAAATTAGTTATATTTTAAATTTTAGTGTAGAATCGTCACGGATTGGTTTTGCCGATGTTTTGGTTTTTTCACTTACCGACATATCTATGGAACATTTTTAAGTTTTTGATATACCAAATTAAAGATAATTTTACACTCTTTAAGATAGCATTGAAAAAAAATAGTTATATTTCAAATTTTAGTGTAGAATCGTAATGGATTGGTTTTGCCGATGTTTTGAATTTTTCACTTACCGACATATCTATGGAACATTTTTAAGTTTTTTATATACCAAATTAAAGATAATTTTACACTCTTTAAGATAGCATTGAAAAAAATTAGTTATATGTCAAATTTTAGTGTAGAATCGTAATGGATTGGTTTTGCCGATGTTTTGAATTTTTCACTTACCGACATATCTATGGAACATTTTTAAGTTTTTTATATACCAAATTAAAGATAATTTTACACTCTTTGAGATAGCATTGAAAAAAATTAGTTATATTTCAAATTTTAGTGTAGAATCGTCACGGATTGGTTTTACCGATGTTTTGATTTTTTTCACTTACCGACATATCTATGGAACATTTTTCAATTTTTTATATACCAAATTAAAGATAATTTTACACTCTTTAAGATAGCATTGAAAAAAATTAGTTATATATCAAATTTTAGTGTAGAATCGTCACGGATTGGTTTTACCGATGTTTTGATTTTTTCACTTACCGACATATCTATGGAACATTTTTAAGTTTTTTATACACCAAATTAAAGATAATTTTACATTCTTTAAGATAGCATTGAAAAAAATTAGTTATATTTCAAATTTTAGTGTAGAATCGTCACGGATTGGTTTTGCCGATGTTTTGATTTTTTCACTTACCGACATATCTATGGAACATTTTTCAGTTTTTTATATACCAAATTAAAGATAATTTTACACTCTTGAAGATAGCATTGAAAAAAATTAGTTATATTTCAAATTTTAGTGTAGAATCGTCACGGATTGGTTTTACCGATGTTTTGATTTTTTCACTTACCGACATATCTATGGAACATTTTTAAGTTTTTTATACACCAAATTAAAGATAATTTTACATTCTTTAAGATAGCATTGAAAAAAATTAGTTATATTTCAAATTTTAGTGTAGAATCGTCACGGATTGGTTTTGCCGATGTTTTGATTTTTTCACTTACCGACATATCTATGGAACATTTTTAAGTTTTTGATATACCAAATTAAAGATAATTTTACACTCTTTAAGATATCATTGAAAAAAATTAGTTATATGTCAAATTTTAGTGTAGAATCGTAATGGATTGGTTTTGCCGATGTTTTGAATTTTTCACTTACCGACATATCTATGGAACATTTTTAAGTTTTTTATATACCAAATTAAAGATAATTTTACACTCTTTACGATAGCATTGAAAAAAATTAGTTATATGTCAAATTTTAGTGTAGAATCGTAATGGATTGGTTTTGCCGATGTTTTGAATTTTTCACTTACCGACATATCTATGGAACATTTTTAAGTTTTTTATATACCAAATTAAAGATAATTTTACACTCTTTGAGATAGCATTGAAAAAAATTAGTTATATTTCAAATTTTAGTGTAGAATCGTCACGGATTGGTTTTACCGATGTTTTGATTTTTTTCACTTACCGACATATCTATGTAACATTTTTCAATTTTTTATATACCAAATTAAAGATAATTTTACACTCTTTAAGATAGCATTGAAAAAAATTAGTTATATTTCAAATTTTAGTGTAGAATCGTAATGGATTGGTTTTGCCGATGTTTTGAATTTTTCACTTACCGACATATCTATGGAACATTTTTAAGTTTTTGATATACCAAATTAAAGATAATTTTACACTCTTTAAGTTAGCATTGAAAAAAATTAGTTATATTTCAAATTTTAGTGTAGAATCGTCACGGATTGGTTTTACCGATGTTTTGATTTTTTCACTTACCGACATATCTATGGAACATTTTTAAGTTTTTTATACACCAAATTAAAGATAATTTTACATTCTTTAAGATAGCATTGAAAAAAATTAGTTATATTTCAAATTTTAGTGTAGAATCGTCACGGATTGGTTTTGCCGATGTTTTGATTTTTTCACTTACCGACATATCTATGGAACATTTTTCAGTTTTTTATATACCAAATTAAAGATAATTTTACACTCTTGAAGATAGCATTGAAAAAAATTAGTTATATTTCAAATTTTAGTGTAGAATCGTCACGGATTGGTTTTGCCGATGTTTTGATTTCTTCACTTACCGACATATCTATGGAACATTTTTCAATTTTTTATATACCAAATTAAAGATAATTTTACACTCTTTAAGATAGCATTGAAAAAAATTAGTTATATTTCAAATTTTAGTGTAGAATCGTCACGGATTGGTTTTACCGATGTTTTGATTTTTTCACTTACCGACATATCTATGGAACATTTTTAAGTTTTTTATACACCAAATTAAAGATAATTTTACATTCTTTAAGATAGCATTGAAAAAAATTAGTTATATTTCAAATTTTAGTGTAGAATCGTCACGGATTGGTTTTGCCGATGTTTTGATTTTTTCACTTACCGACATATCTATGGAACATTTTTCAGTTTTTTATATACCAAATTAAAGATAATTTTACACTCTTGAAGATAGCATTGAAAAAAAATAGTTATATTTCAAATTTTAGTGTAGAATCGTCACGGATTGGTTTTGCCGATGTTTTGGTTTTTTCACTTACCGACATATCTATGGAACATTTTTAAGTTTTTTATATACCAAATTAAAGATAATTTTACACTCTTTAAGATAGCATTGAAAAAAATTAGTTATATTTCAAATTTTAGTGTAGAATCGTAATGGATTGGTTTTGCCGATGTTTTGAATTTTTCACTTACCGACATATCTATGGAACATTTTTAAGTTTTTTATATACCAAATTAAAGATAATTTTACACTCTTTAAGATAGCATTGAAAAAAATTAGTTATATGTCAAATTTTAGTGTAGAATCGTAATGGATTGGTTTTGCCGATGTTTTGAATTTTTCACTTACCGACATATCTATGGAACATTTTTAAGTTTTTTATATACCAAATTAAAGATAATTTTACACTCTTTGAGATAGCATTGAAAAAAATTAGTTATATTTCAAATTTTAGTGTAGAATCGTCACGGATTGGTTTTACCGATGTTTTGATTTTTTTCACTTACCGACATATCTATGGAACATTTTTAAGTTTTTTATATACCAAATTAAAGATAATTTTACACTCTTTGAGATAGCATTGAAAAAAATTAGTTATATTTCAAATTTTAGTGTAGAATCGTCACGGATTGGTTTTACCGATGTTTTGATTTTTTTCACTTACCGACATATCTATGGAACATTTTTCAATTTTTTATATACCAAATTAAAGATAATTTTACACTCTTTAAGATAGCATTGAAAAAAATTAGTTATATTTCAAATTTTAGTGTAGAATCGTCACGGATTGGTTTTACCGATGTTTTGATTTTTTCACTTACCGACATATCTATGGAACATTTTTAAGTTTTTGATATACCAAATTAAAGATAATTTTACACTCTTTAAGATAGCATTGAAAAAAAATAGTTATATTTCAAATTTTAGTGTAGAATCGTAATGGATTGGTTTGCCGATGTTTTGAATTTTTCACTTACCGACATATCTATGGAACATTTTTAAGTTTTTTATATACCAAATTAAAGATAATTTTACACTCTTTAAGATAGCATTGAAAAAAATTAGTTATATGTCAAATTTTAGTGTAGAATCGTAATGGATTGGTTTTGCCGATGTTTTGAATTTTTCACTTACCGACATATCTATGGAACATTTTAAAGTTTTTTATATACCAAATTAAAGATAATTTTACACTCTTTGAGATAGCATTGAAAAAAATTAGTTATATTTAAAATTTTAGTGTAGAATCGTCACGGATTGGTTTTACCGATGTTTTGATTTTTTTCACTTACCGACATATCTATGGAACATTTTTCAATTTTTTTATATACCAAATTTAAGATAATTTTACACTCTTTAAGATAGCATTGAAAAAAATTAGTTATATTTCAAATTTTAGTGTAGAATCGTCACGGATTGGTTTTACCGATGTTTTGATTTTTTCACTTACCGACATATCTATGGAACATTTTTAAGTTTTTTATACACCAAATTAAAGATAATTTTACATTCTTTAAGATAGCATTGAAAAAAATTAGTTATATTTCAAATTTTAGTGTAGAATCGTCACGGATTGGTTTTGCCGATGTTTTGATTTTTTCACTTACCGACATATCTATGGAACATTTTTCAGTTTTTTATATACCAAATTAAAGATAATTTTACACTCTTGAAGATAGCATTGAAAAAAATTAGTTATATTTCAAATTTTAGTGTAGAATCGTCACGGATTGGTTTTGCCGATGTTTTGATTTCTTCACTTACCGACATATCTATGGAACATTTTTCAATTTTTTATATACCAAATTAAAGATAATTTTACACTCTTTAAGATAGGATTGAAAAAAATTAGTTATATTTCAAATTTTAGTGTAGAATCGTCACGGATTGGTTTTACCGATGTTTTGATTTTTTCACTTACCGACATATCTATGGAACATTTTTAAGTTTTTTATACACCAAATTAAAGATAATTTTACACTCTTTAAGATACCATTGAAAAAAATTAGTTATATTTCAAATTTTAGTGTAGAATCGTCACGGATTGGTTTTGCCGATGTTTTGATTTCTTCACTTACCGACATATCTATGGAACATTTTTCAATTTTTTATATACCAAATTAAAGATAATTTTACACTCTTTAAGATAGCATTGAAAAAAATTAGTTATATTTCAAATTTTAGTGTAGAATCGTCACGGATTGGTTTTACCGATGTTTTGATTTTTTCACTTACCGACATATCTATGGAACATTTTTAAGTTTTTTATACACCAAATTAAAGATAATTTTACACTCTTTAAGATAGCATTGAAAAAAATTAGTTATATTTCAAATTTTAGTGTAGAATCGTCACAGATTGGTTTTGCCGATGTTTTGATTTTTTCACTTACCGACATATCTATGGAACATTTTTCAGTTTTTTATACACCAAATTAAAGATAATTTTACATTCTTTAAGATAGCATTGAAAAAAATTAGTTATATTTCAAATTTTAGTGTAGAATCGTCACGGATTGGTTTTGCCGATGTTTTGATTTTTTCACTTACCGACATGTCTATGGCACATTTTTCAGTTTTTTATATACCAAATTAAAGATAATTTTGCACTCTTGAAGATAGCATTGAAAAAAATTAGTTATATTTCAAATTTTAGTGTAGAATCGTAATGGATTGGTTTTGCCGATGTTTTGAATTTTTCACTTACCGACATATCTATGGAACATTTTTAAGTTTTTGATATACCAAATTAAAGATAATTTTACACTCTTTGAGATAGCATTGAAAAAAATTAGTTATATTTCAAATTTTAGTGTAGAATCGTCACGGATTGGTTTTACCGATGTTTTGATTTTTTTCAATTACCGACATATCTATGGAACATTTTTCAATTTTTTATATACCAAATTAAAGATAATTTTACACTCTTTAAGATACCATTGAAAAAAATTAGTTATATTTCAAATTTTAGTGTAGAATCGTCACGGATTGGTTTTGCCGATGTTTTGATTTCTTCACTTACCGACATATCTATGGAACATTTTTCAATTTTTTATATACCAAATTAAAGATAATTTTACACTCTTTAAGATAGCATTGAAAAAAATTAGTTATATTTCAAATTTTAGTGTAGAATCGTCACGGATTGGTTTTACCGATGTTTTGATTTTTTCACTTACCGACATATCTATGGAACATTTTTAAGTTTTTTATACACCAAATTAAAGATAATTTTACATTCTTTAAGATAGCATTGAAAAAAATTAGTTATATTTCAAATTTTAGTGTAGAATCGTCACGGATTGGTTTTGCCGATGTTTTGATTTTTTCACTTACCGACATATCTATGGAACATTTTTCAGTTTTTTATACACCAAATTAAAGATAATTTTACATTCTTTAAGATAGCATTGAAAAAAATTAGTTATATTTCAAATTTTAGTGTAGAATCGTCACGGATTGGTTTTGCCGATGTTTTGATTTTTTCACTTACCGACATATCTATGGAACATTTTTCAGTTTTTTATATACCAAATTAAAGATAATTTTACACTCTTGAAGATAGCATTGAAAAAAATTAGTTATATTTCAAATTTTAGTGTAGAATCGTAATGGATTGGTTTTGCCGATGTTTTGAATTTTTCACTTACCGACATATCTATGGAACATTTTTAAGTTTTTGATATACCAAATTAAAGATAATTTTACACTCTTTAAGATAGCATTGAAAAAAATTAGTTATATGTCAAATTTTAGTGTAGAATCGTAATGGATTGGTTTTGCCGATGTTTTGAATTTTTCACTTACCGACATATCTATGGAACATTTTTAAGTTTTTGATATACCAAATTAAAGATAATTTTACACTCTTTAAGATAGCATTGAAAAAAATTAGTTATATGTCAAATTTTAATGTAGAATCGTAATGGATTGGTTTTGCCGATGTTTTGAATTTTTCACTTACCGACATATCTATGGAACATTTTTAAGTTTTTTATATACCAAATTAAAGATAATTTTACACTCTTTGAGATAGCATTGAAAAAAATTAGTTATATTTCAAATTTTAGTGTAGAATCGTCACGGATTGGTTTTACCGATGTTTTGATTTTTTTCAATTACCGACATATCTGTGGAACATTTTTCAATTTTTTATATACCAAATTAAAGATAATTTTACACTCTTTAAGATAGCATTGAAAAAAATTAGTTATATTTCAAATTTTTGTGTAGAATCGTCACGGATTGGTTTTACCGATGTTTTGATTTTTTCACTTACCGACATATCTATGGAACATTTTTAAGTTTTTTATACACCAAATTAAAGATAATTTTACATTCTTTAAGATAGCATTGAAAAAAATTAGTTATATTTCAAATTTTAGTGTAGAATCGTAACGGATTGGTTTTGCCGATGTTTTGATTTCTTCACTTACCGACATATCTATGGAACATTTTTCAATTTTTTATATACCAAATTAAAGATAATTTTACACTCTTTAAGATAGCATTGAAAAAAATTAGTTATATTTCAAATTTTAGTGTAGAATCGTCACGGATTGGTTTTACCGATGTTTTGATTTTTTCACTTACCGACATATCTATGGAACATTTTTAAGTTTTTTATACACCAAATTAAAGATAATTTTACATTCTTTAAGATAGCATTGAAAAAAATTAGTTATATTTCAAATTTTAGTGTAGATTCGTCACGGATTGGTTTTGCCGATGTTTTGATTTTTTCACTTACCGACATATCTGTGGAACATTTTTCAGTTTTTTATATACCAAATTAAAGATAATTTTACACTCTTGAAGATAGCATTGAAAAAAATTAGTTATATTTCAAATTTTAGTGTAGAATCGTCACGGATTGGTTTTGCCGATGTTTTGGTTTTTTCACTTACCGACATATCTATGGAACATTTTTAAGTTTTTGATATACCAAATTAAAGATAATTTTACACTCTTTAAGATAGCATTGAAAAAAATTAGTTATATTTCAAATTTTAGTGTAGAATCGTAATGGATTGGTTTTGCCGATGTTTTGAATTTTTCACTTACCGACATATCTATGGAACATTTTTAAGTTTTTGATATACCAAATTAAAGATAATTTTACACTCTTTAAGATAGCATTGAAAAAAATTAGTTATATTTCAAATTTTAGTGTAGAATCGTCACGGATTGGTTTTACCTATGTTTTGATTTTTTCACTTACCGACAAATCTATGGAACATTTTTCAATTTTTTATATACCAAATTAAACATAATTTTACACTCTTGAAGATAGCATTGAAAAAAAATAGTTATATTTCAAATTTTAGTGTAGAATCGTCACGGATTAGTTTTACCGATGTTTTGATTTTTTCACTTACCGACATATCTATGGAACATTTTTAAGTTTTTTATATATCAAATTAAAGATAATTTTACACTCTTTAAGATAGCATTGAAAAAAATTAGTTATATTTCAAATTTTAGTGTAGAATCGTAATGGATTGGTTTTGCCGATGTTTTGAATTTTTCACTTACCGACATATCTATGGAACACTTTTAAGTTTTGTATACACCAAATTAAAGATAATTTTACACTCTTTTAGATACCATTGAAAAAAATTAGCTATATTTCAAATTTTAGTGTAGAATCGTAATGAATTGGTTTTGCCGATGTTTTGAATTTTTCACTTACCGACATATCTATGGAAC
Source organism: Lordithon lunulatus (assembly GCA_963942505.1). Lineage (NCBI taxonomy): Eukaryota > Metazoa > Arthropoda > Insecta > Coleoptera > Staphylinidae > Lordithon > Lordithon lunulatus. The sequence goes on along the minus strand of OZ012672.1, from coordinate 50,056,657 downwards.
ATTTTGAAGTTTTTGATATACCAAATTAAAGATAATTTTACACTCTTTAAGATAGCATTGAAAAAAATTAGTTATATTTCAAATTTTAGTGTAGAATCGTAATGGATTGGTTTTGCCGATGTTTTGAATTTTTCACTTACCGACATATCTATGGAACATTTTTAAGTTTTTGATATACCAAATTAAAGATAATTTTACACTCTTTAAGATAGCATTGAAAAAAATTAGTTAAACTTCAAATTTTAGTGTAGAATCGTCACGGATTGGTTTTGCCGATGTTTTGATTTTTTCACTTACCGACATATCTATGGAACATTTTTCCGTTTTTTATATACCAAATTAAAGATAATTTTACACTCTTGAAGATAGCATTGAAAAAAATTAGTTATATTTCAAATTTTAGTGTAGAATCGTAATGGATTGGTTTTGCCGATGTATTGAATTTTTCACTTACCAACATATCTATGGAACATTTTTAAGTTTTTGATATACCAAATTAAAGATAATTTTACTCTCTTTAAGATAGCATTGAAAAAAATTAGTTATATTTCAAATTTTAGTGTAGAATCGTAATGGATTGGTTTTGCCGATGTTTTGAATTTTTCACTTACCGACATATCTATGGAACATTTTTAAGTTTTTGATATACCAAATTAAAGATAATTTTACACTCTTTAAGATAGCATTGAAAAATATTAGTTATATTTCAAATTTTAGTGTAGAATCGTCACGGATTGGTTTTACCGATGTTTTGATTTTTTCACTTACCGACATATCTATGGAACATTTTTCAATTTTTTATATACCAAATTAAAGATAATTTTACACTCTTTAAGATAGCATTGAAAAAAATTAGTTATATTTCAAATTTTAGTGTAGAATCGTCACGGATTGGTTTTGCCGATGTTTTGAATTTTTCACTTACCGACATATCTATGGAACATTTTTGAGTTTTTTATACACCAAATTAAAGATAATTTTACACTCTTTAAGATAGCATTGTACAAAATTAGTTATATTTTAAATTTTAGTGTAGAATCGTCACGAATTGGTTTTGCCGATGTTTTGATTTTTTCACTTACCGACATATCTATGGAACATTTTTAAGTTTTTGATATAACAAATTAAAGATAATTTTACTCTCTTTAAGATAGCATTGAAAAAAATTAGTTATATTTCAAATTTTAGTGTAGAATCGTCACGAATTGGTTTTGCCGATGTTTTGATTTTTTCACTTACCGACATATCCATGGAACATTTTTAAGTTTTTGATATACCAAATTAAAGATAATTTTACACTCTTTAAGATAGCATTGAAAAAAATTAGTTATATTTCAAATTTTAGTGTAGAATCGTCACGGATTGGTTTTACCGATGTTTTGATTTTTTCACTTACCGACATATCTATGGAACATTTGTCAATTTTTTATATACCAAATTAAAGATAATTTTATACTCTTTAAGATAGCATTGAAAAAAATTAGTTATATTTCAAATTTTAGTGTAGAATCGTCACGGGTTGGTTTTGCCGATGTTTTGAATTTTTCACTTACCGACATATCTATGGAACATTTTTGAGATTTTGATACACCAAATTAAAGATAATTTTACACTCTTTAAGATAGCATTGTACAAAATTAGTTATATTTCAAATTTTAGTGTAGAATCGTCACGGGTTGGTTTTGCCGATGTTTTGAATTTTTCACTTACCGACATATCTATGGAACATTTTTAAGTTTTTTATATATCAAATTAAAGATAATTTTACACTCTTTAAGATAGCATTGAAAAAAATTAGTTATATTTCAAATTTTAGTGTAGAATCGTAATGGATTGGTTTTGCCGATGTTTTGAATTTTTCACTTACCGACATATCTATGGAACACTTTTAAGTTTTTTATACACCAAATTAAAGATAATTTTACACTCTTTAAGATAGCATTGAAAAAAAATAGTTAAACTTCAAATTTTAGTGTAGAATCGTCACGGATTGGTTTTGCCGATATTTTGATTTTTTCACTTACCGACATATCTATGGAACATTTTTCAGTTTTTTATAAACCAAATTAAAGATAATTTTACACTCTTGAAGATAGCATTGAAAAAAATTAGTTATATTTCAAATTTTAGTGTAGAATCGTAATGGATTGGTTTTGCCGATGTTTTGAATTTTTCATTTACCGACATATCTATGGAACACTTTTAAGTTTTTTATACACCAAATTAAAGATAATTTTACACTATTTAAGATAGCATTGAAAAAAATTAGTTATATTTCAAATTTTAGTGTAGAATCGTCACGAATTGGTTTTGCCGATGTTTTGATTTTTTCACTTACCGACATATCTATGGAACATTTTTAAGTTTTTTATATATCAAATTAAAGATAATTTTACACTCTTTAAGATAGCATTGAAAAAAATTAGTTATATTTCAAATTTTAGTGTAGAATCGTAATGGATTGGTTTTGCCGATGTTTTGAATTTTTCACTTACCGACATATCTATGGAACACTTTTAAGTTTTTTATACACCAAATTAAAGATAATTTTACACTCTTTAAGATAGCATTGAAAAAAATTAGTTAAACTTCAAATTTTAGTGTAGAATCGTCACAGATTGGTTTTGCCGATATTTTGATTTTTTCACTTACCGACATATCTATGGAACATTTTTCAGTTTTTTATAAACCAAATTAAAGATAATTTTACACTCTTGAAGATAGCATTGAAAAAAATTAGTTATATTTCAAATTTTAGTGTAGAATCGTAATGGATTGGTTTTGCCGATGTTTTGAATTTTTCATTTACCGACATATCTATGGAATACTTTTAAGTTTTTTATACACCAAATTAAAGATAATTTTACACTCTTTAAGATAGCATTGAAAAAAATTAGTTATATTTCAAATTTTAGTGTAGAATCGTAATGAATTGGTTTTGCCGATGTTTTGAATTTTTCACTTACCGACATATCTATGGAACATTTTTAAGTTTTTGATATACCAAATTAAAGATAATTTTACACTCTTTAAGATAGCATTGAAAAATATTAGTTATATTTCAAATTTTAGTGTAGAATCGTAATGGATTGGTTTTGCCGATGTTTTGAATTTTTCACTTACCGACATATCTATGGAACATTTTTAAGTTTTTGATATACCAAATTAAAGATAATTTTACACTCTTTAAGATAGCATTGAAAAAAATTAGTTAAACTTCAAATTTTAGTGTAGAATCGTCACGGATTGGTTTTGCCGATGTTTTGATTTTTTCACTTACCGACATATCTATGGAACATTTTTCCGTTTTTTATATACCAAATTAAAGATAATTTTACACTCTTGAAGATAGCATTGAAAAAAATTAGTTATATTTCAAATTTTAGTGTAGAATCGTAATGGATTGGTTTTGCCGATGTTTTGAATTTTTCACTTACCGACATATCTATGGAACATTTTTAAGTTTTTGATATACCAAATTAAAGATAATTTTACTCTCTTTAAGATAGCATTGAAAAAAATTAGTTATATTTCAAATTTTAGTGTAGAATCGTAATGGATTGGTTTTGCCGATGTTTTGAATTTTTCACTTACCGACATATCTATGCAACATTTTTAAGTTTTTGATATACCAAATTAAAGATAATTTTACACTCTTTAAGATAGCATTGAAAAATATTAGTTATATTTCAAATTTTAGTGTAGAATCGTCACGGATTGGTTTTACCGATGTTTTTATTTTTTCACTTACCGACATATCTATGGAACATTTTTCAATTTTTTATATACCAAATTAAAGATAATTTTACACTCTTTAAGATAGCATTGAAAAAAATTAGTTATATTTCAAATTTTAGTGTAGAATCCTAATGAATTGGTTTTGCCGATGTTTTGAATTTTTCACTTACCGACATATCTATGGAACATTTTTAAGTTTTTGATATACCAAATTAAAGATAATTTTACACTCTTTAAGATAGCATTGAAAAAAATTAGTTATATTTCAAATTTTAGTGTAGAATCGTCACGGCTTAGTTTTACCGATGTTTTGAATTTGTCACTTACCGACATATCTATGGAACATTTCTAAGTTTTTTATATACCAAATTAAAGATAATTTTACACTCTTTAAGATAGCATTGAAAAAAAATTAGTTATATTCCAAATTTTAGTGTAGAATCGTCACGGATTGGTTTTACCGATGTTTTGATTTTTTCACTTACCGATATATCTATGGAACATTTTAAAGTTTTTTATATACCAAATTAAAGATAATTTTACACTCTTGAAGATAGCTTTGAAAAAAATTAGTTATACTTCAAATTTTAGTGTAGAATCGCCACGGATTGGTTTTACCGATGTTTTGATTTTTTTACTTACCGACATATCTATGGAACATTTTTAAATTTTTTATATACCAAATTAAAGATAATTTTACACTCTTGAAGATAGCATTGAAAAAAATAGTTATATTTCAAATTTTAGTGTAGAATCGTCACGGATTGGTTCTACCGATGTTTTGATTTTTTCACTTACCGACATATCTATGGAACATTTTTCAATTTTTTATATACCAAATTAAAGATAATTTACACTCTTTAAGATAGCATTGAAAAACATTAGTTATATTTCAAATTTTAGTGTAGAATCGTCAGGGATTGGTTTTGCCGATGTTTTGATTTTTTCACTTACCGACATATCTATGGAACATTTTTCAGTTTTTTATATACCAAATTAAAGATAATTTTACACTCTTGAAGATAGCATTGAAAAAAAATAGTTATATTTCAAATTTTAGTGTAGAATCGTCACGGATTGGTTTTACCGATGTTTTGATTTTTTCACTTACCGACATATCTATGGAACATTTTTAAATTTTTTATATACCAAATGAAAGATAATTTTACACTCTTGAAGATAGCATTGAAAAAAAATAGTTATATTTCAAATTTTAGTGTAGAATCGTCACGGATTGGTTCTACCGATGTTTTGATTTTTTCACTTACCGACATATCTATGGAACATTTTTCAATTTTTTATATACCAAATTAAAGATAATTTTACACTCTTTAAGATAGCATTGAAAAAAATTAGTTATATTTCAAATTTTAGTGTAGAATCGTCACGGATTGGTTTTACCGATGTTTTGATTTTTTCACTTACCGACATATCTATGGAACATTTGTCAATTTTTTATATACCAAATTAAAGATAATTTTATACTCTTTAAGATAGCATTGAAAAAAATTAGTTAAACTTCAAATTTTAGTGTAGAATCGTCACGGATTGGTTTTGCCGATGTTTTGATTTTTTCACTTACCGACATATCTATGGAACATTTTTCCGTTTTTTATATACCAAATTAAAGATAATTTTACACTCTTGAAGATAGCATTGAAAAAAATTAGTTATATTTCAAATTTTAGTGTAGAATCGTAATGGATTGGTTTTGCCGATGTTTTGAATTTTTCACTTACCGACATATCTATGGAACACTTTTAAGTTTTTTATACACCAAATTAAAGATAATTTTACACTCTTTAAGATAGCATTGAAAAAAATTAGTTAAACTTCAAATTTTAGTGTAGAATCGTCACGGATTGGTTTTGCCGATGTTTTGATTTTTTCACTTACCGACATATCTATGGAACATTTTTCAGTTTTTTATACACCAAATTAAAGATAATTTTACACTCTTTAAGATAGCATTGAAAAAAATTAGTTATATTTCAAATTTTAGTGTAGAATCGTCAGGGATTGGTTTTGCCGATGTTTTTATTTTTTCACTTACCGACATATCTATGGAACATTTTTCAGTTTTTTATATACCAAATTAAAGATAATTTTACACTCTTGAAGATAGCATTGAAAAAAAATAGTTATATTTCAAATTTTAGTGTAGAATCGTCACGGATTGGTTTTACCGATGTTTTGATTTTTTCACTTACCGACATATCTATGGAACATTTTTAAATTTTTTATATACCAAATTAAAGATAATTTTACACTCTTGAAGATAGCATTGAAAAAAAATAGTTATATTTCAAATTTTAGTGTAGAATCGTCACGGATTGGTTCTACCGATGTTTTGATTTTTTCACTTACCGACATATCTATGGAACATTTTTCAATTTTTTATATACCAAATTAAAGATAATTTTACACTCTTTAAGATAGCATTGAAAAAAATTAGTTATATTTCAAATTTTAGTGTAGAATCGTCACGGATTTGTTTTACCGATGTTTTGATTTTTTCACTTACCGACATATCTATGGAACATTTGTCAATTTTTTATATACCAAATTAAAGATAATTTTATACTCTTTAAGATAGCATTGAAAAAAATTAGTTAAACTTCAAATTTTAGTGTAGAATCGTCACGGATTGGTTTTGCCGATGTTTTGATTTTTTCACTTACCGACATATCTATGGAACATTTTTCCGTTTTTTATATACCAAATTAAAGATAATTTTACACTCTTGAAGATAGCATTGAAAAAAATTAGTTATATTTCAAATTTTAGTGTAGAATCGTAATGGATTGGTTTTGCCGATGTTTTGAATTTTTCACTTACCGACATATCTATGGAACATTTTTAAGTTTTTGATATACCAAATTAAAGATAATTTTACTCTCTTTAAGATAGCATTGAAAAAAATTAGTTATATTTCAAATTTTAGTGTAGAATCGTAATGGATTGGTTTTGCCGATGTTTTGAATTTTTCACTTACCGACATATCTATGCAACATTTTTAAGTTTTTGATATACCAAATTAAAGATAATTTTACACTCTTTAAGATAGCATTGAAAAATATTAGTTATATTTCAAATTTTAGTGTAGAATCGTCACGGATTGGTTTTACCGATGTTTTTATTTTTTCACTTACCGACATATCTATGGAACATTTTTCAATTTTTTATATACCAAATTAAAGATAATTTTACACTCTTTAAGATAGCATTGAAAAAAATTAGTTATATTTCAAATTTTAGTGTAGAATCCTAATGAATTGGTTTTGCCGATGTTTTGAATTTTTCACTTACCGACATATCTATGGAACATTTTTAAGTTTTTGATATACCAAATTAAAGATAATTTTACACTCTTTAAGATAGCATTGAAAAAAATTAGTTATATTTCAAATTTTAGTGTAGAATCGTCACGGCTTAGTTTTACCGATGTTTTGAATTTGTCACTTACCGACATATCTATGGAACATTTCTAAGTTTTTTATATACCAAATTAAAGATAATTTTACACTCTTTAAGATAGCATTGAAAAAAAATTAGTTATATTTCAAATTTTAGTGTAGAATCGTCACGGATTGGTTTTACCGATGTTTTGATTTTTTCACTTACCGATATATCTATGGAACATTTTAAAGTTTTTTATATACCAAATTAAAGATAATTTTACACTCTTGAAGATAGCTTTGAAAAAAATTAGTTATACTTCAAATTTTAGTGTAGAATCGTCACGGATTGGTTTTACCGATGTTTTGATTTTTTTACTTACCGACATATCTATGGAACATTTTTAAATTTTTTATATACCAAATTAAAGATAATTTTACACTCTTGAAGATAGCATTGAAAAAAAATAGTTATATTTCAAATTTTAGTGTAGAATCGTCACGGATTGGTTCTACCGATGTTTTGATTTTTTCACTTACCGACATATCTATGGAACATTTTTCAATTTTTTATATACCAAATTAAAGATAATTTACACTCTTTAAGATAGCATTGAAAAACATTAGTTATATTTCAAATTTTAGTGTAGAATCGTCAGGGATTGGTTTTGCCGATGTTTTGATTTTTTCACTTACCGACATATCTATGGAACATTTTTCAGTTTTTTATATACCAAATTAAAGATAATTTTACACTCTTGAAGATAGCATTGAAAAAAAATAGTTATATTTCAAATTTTAGTGTAGAATCGTCACGGATTGGTTTTACCGATGTTTTGATTTTTTCACTTACCGACATATCTATGGAACATTTTTAAATTTTTTATATACCAAATGAAAGATAATTTTACACTCTTGAAGATAGCATTGAAAAAAAATAGTTATATTTCAAATTTTAGTGTAGAATCGTCACGGATTGGTTCTACCGATGTTTTGATTTTTTCACTTACCGACATATCTATGGAACATTTTTCAATTTTTTATATACCAAATTAAAGATAATTTTACACTCTTTAAGATAGCATTGAAAAAAATTAGTTATATTTCAAATTTTAGTGTAGAATCGTCACGGATTGGTTTTACCGATGTTTTGATTTTTTCACTTACCGACATATCTATGGAACATTTGTCAATTTTTTATATACCAAATTAAAGATAATTTTATACTCTTTAAGATAGCATTGAAAAAAATTAGTTAAACTTCAAATTTTAGTGTAGAATCGTCACGGATTGGTTTTGCCGATGTTTTGATTTTTTCACTTACCGACATATCTATGGAACATTTTTCCGTTTTTTATATACCAAATTAAAGATAATTTTACACTCTTGAAGATAGCATTGAAAAAAATTAGTTATATTTCAAATTTTAGTGTAGAATCGTAATGGATTGGTTTTGCCGATGTTTTGAATTTTTCACTTACCGACATATCTATGGAACACTTTTAAGTTTTTTATACACCAAATTAAAGATAATTTTACACTCTTTAAGATAGCATTGAAAAAAATTAGTTAAACTTCAAATTTTAGTGTAGAATCGTCACGGATTGGTTTTGCCGATGTTTTGATTTTTTCACTTACCGACATATCTATGGAACATTTTTCAGTTTTTTATACACCAAATTAAAGATAATTTTACACTCTTTAAGATAGCATTGAAAAAAATTAGTTATATTTCAAATTTTAGTGTAGAATCGTCAGGGATTGGTTTTGCCGATGTTTTTATTTTTTCACTTACCGACATATCTATGGAACATTTTTCAGTTTTTTATATACCAAATTAAAGATAATTTTACACTCTTGAAGATAGCATTGAAAAAAAATAGTTATATTTCAAATTTTAGTGTAGAATCGTCACGGATTGGTTTTACCGATGTTTTGATTTTTTCACTTACCGACATATCTATGGAACATTTTTAAATTTTTTATATACCAAATTAAAGATAATTTTACACTCTTGAAGATAGCATTGAAAAAAAATAGTTATATTTCAAATTTTAGTGTAGAATCGTCACGGATTGGTTCTACCGATGTTTTGATTTTTTCACTTACCGACATATCTATGGAACATTTTTCAATTTTTTATATACCAAATTAAAGATAATTTTACACTCTTTAAGATAGCATTGAAAAAAATTAGTTATATTTCAAATTTTAGTGTAGAATCGTCACGGATTGGTTTTACCGATGTTTTGATTTTTTCACTTACCGACATATCTATGGAACATTTGTCAATTTTTTATATACCAAATTAAAGATAATTTTATACTCTTTAAGATAGCATTGAAAAAAATTAGTTAAACTTCAAATTTTAGTGTAGAATCGTCACGGATTGGTTTTGCCGATGTTTTGATTTTTTCACTTACCGACATATCTATGGAACATTTTTCCGTTTTTTATATACCAAATTAAAGATAATTTTACACTCTTGAAGATAGCATTGAAAAAAATTAGTTATATTTCAAATTTTAGTGTAGAATCGTAATGGATTGGTTTTGCCGATGTTTTGAATTTTTCACTTACCGACATATCTATGGAACACTTTTAAGTTTTTTATACACCAAATTAAAGATAATTTTACACTCTTTAAGATAGCATTGAAAAAAATTAGTTAAACTTCAAATTTTAGTGTAGAATCGTCACGGATTGGTTTTGCCGATGTTTTGATTTTTTCACTTACCGACATATCTATGGAACATTTTTCAGTTTTTTATATACCAAATTAAAGATAATTTTACACTCTTGAAGATAGCATTGAAAAAAATTAGTTATATTTCAAATTTTAGTGTAGAATCGTAATGGATTGGTTTTGCCGATATTTTGAATTTTTCACTTACCGACATATCTATGGAACATTTTTAAGTTTTTGATATACCAAATTAAAGATAATTTTACACTCTTTAAGATAGCATTGAAAAAAATTAGTTAAACTTCAAATTTTAGTGTAGAATCGTCACGGATTGGTTTTGCCGATGTTTTGATTTTTTCACTTACCGACATATCTATGGAACATTTTTCAGTTTTTTATATACCAAATTAAAGATAAATTTACACTCTTTAAGATAGCATTGAAAAAAATTAGTTATATTTCAAATTTTAGTGTAGAATCGTAATGAATTGGTTTTGCCGATGTTTTGAATTTTTCACTTACCGACATATCTATGGAACATTTTTAAGTTTTTGATATACCAAATTAAAGATAATTTTACACTCTTTAAGATAGCTTTGAAGAAAATTAGTTAAACTTCAAATTTTAGTGTAGAATCGTCACGGATTGGTTTTGCCGATGTTTTGATTTTTTCACTTACCGACATATCTATGGAACATTTTTCCGTTTTTTATATACCAAATTAAAGATAATTTTACACTCTTGAAGATAGCATTGAAAAAAATTAGTTATATATCAAATTTTAGTGTAGAATCGTAATGGATTGGTTTTGCCGATGTTTTGAATTTTTCACTTACCGACATATCTATGGAACATTTTTAAGTTTTTGATATACCAAATTAAAGATAATTTTACTCTCTTTAAGATAGCATTGAAAAAAATTAGTTATATTTCAAATTTTAGTGTAGAATCGTAATGGATTGGTTTTGCCGATGTTTTGAATTTTTCACTTACCGACATATCTATGCAACATTTTTAAGTTTTTGATATACCAAATTAAAGATAATTTTACACTCTTTAAGATAGCATTTAAAAATATTAGTTATATTTCAAATTTTAGTGTAGAATCGTCACGGATTGGTTTTACCGATGTTTTGATTTTTTCACTTACCGACATATCTATGGAACATTTTTCAATTTTTTATATACCAAATTAAAGATAATTTTACACTCTTTAAGATAGCATTGAAAACAATTAGTTATATTTCAAATTTTAGTGTAGAATCCTAATGAATTGGTTTTGCCGATGTTTTGAATTTTTCACTTACCGACATATCTATGGAACATTTTTAAGTTTTTGATATACCAAATTAAAGATAATTTTACACTCTTTAAGATAGCATTGAAAAAAATTAGTTATATTTCAAATTTTAGTGTAGAATCGTCACGGCTTAGTTTTACCGATGTTTTGAATTTTTCACTTACCGACATATCTATGGAACATTTCTAAGTTTTTTATATACCAAATTAAAGATAATTTTACACTCTTTAAGATAGCATTGAAAAAAATTAGTTATATTTCAAATTTTAGTGTAGAATCGTCACGGATTGGTTTTACCGATGTTTTGATTTTTTCACTTACCGATATATCTATGGAACATTTTAAAGTTTTTTATATACCAAATTAAAGATAATTTTACACTCTTGAAGATAGCTTTGAAAAAAATTAGTTATACTTCAAATTTTAGTGTAGAATCGTCACGGATTGGTTTTGCCGATGTTTTGAATTTTTCACTTACCGACACATCTATGTAACATTTTTAAGTTTTTTATATACCAAATTAAAGATAATTTTACACTCTTTAAGATAGCATTGAAAAAAATTAGTTATATTACAAATTTTAGTGTAGAATCGTCACGGGTTGGTTTTGCCGATGTTTTGAATTTTTCACTTACCGACATATCTATGCAACATTTTTAAGTTTTTTATACACCAAATTAAAGATAATTTTACACTCTTTAAAGTAGCATTGAAGAAAATTAGTTATACTTCAAATTTTAGTGTAGAATCGTCACGGATTGGTTTTGCCGATGTTTTGATTTTTTCACTTACCGACATATCTATGGCACATTTTTCAGTTTTTTATATACCAAATTAAAGATAATTTTACACTCTTGAAGATAGCATTAAAAAAAATTAGTTATATTTCAAATTTTAGTGTAGAATCGTCACGGCTTAGTTTTACCGATGTTTTGAATTTTTCACTTACCGACCTATCTATGGAACATTTCTAAGTTTTTTATATACCAAATTAAAGATAATTTTACACTCTTTAAGATAGCATTGAAAAAAATTAGTTATATTTCAAATTTTAGTGTAGAATCGTCACGGATTGGTTTTACCGATGTTTTGATTTTTTCACTTACCGATATATCTATGGAACATTTTAAAGTTTTTTATATACCAAATTAAAGATAATTTTACACTCTTGAAGATAGCTTTGAAAAAAATTAGTTATACTTCAAATTTTAGTGTAGAATCGTCACGGATTGGTTTTGCCGATGTTTTGAATTTTTCACTTACCGACACATCTATGTAACATTTTTAAGTTTTTTATATACCAAATTAAAGATAATTTTACACTCTTTAAGATAGCATTGAAAAAAATTAGTTATATTTCAAATTTTAGTGTAGAATCGTCACGGATTGGTTTTGCCGATGTTTTGAATTTTTCACTTACCGACATATCTATGCAACATTTTTAAGTTTTTTATACACCAAATTAAAGATAATTTTACACTCTTTAAAGTAGCATTGAAAAAAATTAGTTATATTTCAAATTTTAGTGTAGAATCGTCACGGATTGGTTTTGCCGATGTTTTGAATTTTTCACTTACCGTCATATCTATGGAACATTTTTAAGTTTTTTATATACCAAATTAAAGATAATTTTACACTCTTGAAGATAGCTTTGAAAAAAATTAGTTATACTTCAAATTTTAGTGTAGAATCGTCACGGATTGGTTTTGCCGATGTTTTGAATTTTTCACTTACCGACACATCTATGTAACATTTTTAAGTTTTTTATATACCAAATTAAAGATAATTTTACACTCTTTAAGATAGCATTGAAAAAAATTAGTTATATTTCAAATTTTAGTGTAGAATCGTCACGGGTTGGTTTTGCCGATGTTTTGAATTTTTCACTTACCGACATATCTATGCAACATTTTTAAGTTTTTTATACACCAAATTAAAGATAATTTTACACTCTTTAAAGTAGCATTGAAAAAAATTAGTTATATTTCAAATTTTAGTGTAGAATCGTCACGGGTTGGTTTTGCCGATGTTTTGAATTTTTCACTTACCGACATATCTATGGAACATTTTTAAGTTTCTTATACACCAAACTAAAGATAATTTTACACTCTTTAAGATAGCATTGAAAAAAATTAGTTATATTTCAAATTTTAGTGTAGAATCGTCACGGATTGGTTTTGCCGATGTTTTGAATTTTTTACTTACCGACATATCTATGGAACATTTTTAAGTTTTTTATACACCAAATTAAAGATAATTTTACACTCTTTAAGATAGCATTGAAAAAAATTAGTTATATTTCAAATTTTAGTGTAGAATTGTCACGGATTGGTTTTACCAATGTTTTAAATTTTTCACTTACCGACATATCTATGGAACATTTTTAAGTTTTTTATATACCAAATTATAGATAATTTTACACTCTTTAAGATAGCATTGAAAAAAAATAGTTATATTTCAAATTTTCAAATATTACAACCCTCATATTTATACCGAGATCTTCATGCAATTAAGAAAACTTTTTTTATTTTTTACAAAGGGTTATGTCCAAAATGCGGATAGAGTACACTGTTTAATATATATATATATATATATATATATAACTTGAGGGTATTTTTTCGCCGAAAACTTGTAATGTAGATTAACTTTTGGGTATGCGGCGTAAGGCAAAAAAAAATAAGAAACTCCTTCTTTTATGTATCGATATTTCGCTTTTATTTAAAGCTTCATCAGGATTATACTACAATGAACCAAAATTTATAAAATTACAGAGTAATTAAAGTAAAGTAATACTTACAATAGAGTTTTAAGAAAGCACAGCTAAAAACATCAGTCATTTAACAGTTAATACAAAAGATTTAAAAATATAAATGTCACTCAAATATTAAATTAAAATATATATATATCGTTTCGGAACAACATCACCACTTCGTAGGATATGATCAAGAAAAAAGGCAATTGTTAGTCTGCCTACGGGCCGTTTTAAATCGTGGGAATTAAACAGTAAAAACGGTAAAAACGTGTTAAATTTTAAAAAAATTTGAACGAATTGTTATTTTGAAAAAAGCGCCACGATTGCCATATCAACCGATTTTCCAGATCACCAACCTAACGACTACAAACATAGGAGACACGTGTGAAGGCAACGCCATCTGAACTGTGTTAGACACATCTATTTGGTGTAAAAAAAAAAAAAAACAAAAAAAAAAAAACCAAAAGAATATGTAGATAGTAAAAGTAAGAGTTTGTGTGGTGAAATTGTAAAAAGATTAATTGTAAAAAAAAAAAAATTTTAAGTAAAAAATTTTAGTAAAAAATTTAATTTTTAATTTTTAGGGAGCAATGGCAAAGTCCAGCTCAAAAACAGTTCAATGACAAAAGCAAAAGTCGTCAGGAAACAAGTTTAAAGAGGAAGCTATAAGGTGACATCAGGATAGTCCTTGACAGCGTTCTTATCAAAGATATAAGAGTAAATGTTGCTCAGACCATTCATATCGGTCTTGAAATTCATGGATGAATTGGTGTTCTTGATATGCCACATCTCCAAAAAGAGTCGTTGTTTAAGGTGTGGCTCAGTTTCAAGAACGGATACATTATCAAAATCGATGGCATGTTTTTTGGTGATTGAGTGAGAAGCCAAAGCACAGATGGACTTTCTATTCCTGATGTCACTCTTATGTTGGGTCAATCGTGACTTAAGCCATTGACTGGTGTGGCCCACATAGCACTTATCGCAGTCAAAGCAAGGTATTGAATAAACAACACAACTACTAGTCAAAGTAGGGGTTTTGGTTTTCAAGTTAGTGAACAACCGTCCCAACATCTTCGTGTTATGAGGGACAATGCGAATTCCATCCAACTGGAGGACTTTAATTAATTGACCAGTGTGTTGCGAGATCGTCGGAATGGACCGATACTGAGTGGGAGTCTTGGCCACGGGGGGCGTCAGTGTCCCTGTCCTTGGAATGACTGAGTTGATAAGTTTGTAGGCCAACCGTGATGGGTAGCCATTGTTAATAAAGGTAGACACCAAGAACTGAAGGTTCTTCTGCAGGAAATATGGATGACAAATTTGTCTAACTCTTTTACCCATTGCAGTGAGGACATTGCATTTTGTCTTGTAGGGATGGTCGGAATAAAAATTTATGTACCTCCCTGAGGAAGTTGGTTTTTGATACCAATCCAACATAAGAATGTTATTCTTAGTACGAACTACTCGAGTATCTAAGAAGGGAACTGAGTGGTTTTCATCTTCTCTCTCAACTGTGAATTTGAGGTGGTTATTGAAACTATTGAGGGCACATAAGGTGGAATTCACTCTGTCTGCAGGAAGGCAGCAGATTATGTCATCGACATATTTCTTGATAAAAGAAAAGTTAAAGTCAAGAGATGTAGTAACCTCATCTAGGAGGTAGTCCATCACCAACTTACTAAGTATCGGACTCAGAATGGATCCCATAGGTGTGCCAAACACCTGAGCGTAAAACTCATCTTTGTAACTGAAGTAGCTGGTGTTGAAAATAAGTCTGATTGACGTGATTAATGACTCAAGGTCAAGAGTGCAATGACCCTCAATAGTTTCCCACTTCAGGGTGATGATGTCAAGAGCTAAGTCGAGAGGGATGTTGGTGAACAAAGACACCACGTCAAAAGATACGATGACGAAACCCGGAGGTACTTGAAAATTGTTATATGTCTTTGAAAATTCGAAGGAGCTAGCAACGTCGTAAAGAGGGTGTGAGCCAGAGACTCAGTGAGGATGTCAGTCAGAAACTGTGAAAGTCTTGAAGTGGGAGTGTTAATTGAATATGAATGGTCTGAGCAACATTTACTCTTATATCTTTGATAAGAACGCTGTCAAGGACTATCCTGATGTCACCTTATAGCTTCCTCTTTAAACTTGTTTCCTGACGACTTTTGCTTTTGTCATTGAACTGTTTTTGAGCTGGACTTTGCCATTGCTCCCTAAAAATTAAAAATTAAATTTTTTACTAAAATTTTTTACTTAAAATTTTTTTTTTTTTACAATTAATCTTTTTACAATTTCACCACACAAAATCTTACTTTTACTATCTACATATTCTTTTGGTTTTTTTTTTTTACACCAAATAGATGTGTCTAACACAGTTCAGATGGCGTTGCCTTCACACGTGTCTCCTATGTTTGTAGTCGTTAGGTTGGTGATCTGGAAAATCGGTTGATATGGCAATCGTGGCGCTTTTTTCAAAATAACAATTCGTTCAAATTTTTTTAAAATTTAACACGTTTTTACCGTTTTTACTGTTTAATTCCCACGATTTAAAACGGCCCGTAGGCAGACTAACAATTGCCTTTTTTCTTGATCATATCCTACGAAGTGGTGATGTTGTTCCGAAACGATATATATATATTTTAATTTAATATTTGAGTGACATTTATATTTTTAAATCTTTTGTATTAACTGTTAAATGACTGATGTTTTTAGCTGTGCTTTCTTAAAACTCTATTGTAAGTATTACTTTACTTTAATTACTCTGTAATTTTATAAATTTTGGTTCATTGTAGTATAATCCTGATGAAGCTTTAAATAAAAGCGAAATATCGATACATAAAAGAAGGAGTTTCTTATTTTTTTTTTTGCCTTACGCCGCATACCCAAAAGTTAATCTACATTATATATATATATATATATATATATAATTTAATTTTGTGTACATATACAGATTTATCAACTAAATAAGACCATTTATTTTCTGTTTCAAGAAAGTGTCTAATCTAAATAAAGTTTACTACGTCTTGTCTGTAATTACAAGCAGCTAACGTTGGAAATGGTGGATGAACTCATAAATATTTTATTATATATAATTACTATTGAAATAAATTATTGTTACGGGTAAAATAATCATAATTGTAGCAATGTACTTAACAAGGAACGCAAATTAAAAGAGTTATATCCATTTTGCTTCTTTAATTTTATAATAATAAGCACAAGCTGACTTTTAAAGGGTGTAACAAGTTTACTGCTTAATTATAATACATTAAGTATATCATACATACACGCAAAATATTGATTATCACCTCGAAACTACTACTACACTTATTGTAAAGTTTATTTACCCATTAAAATGATAGTACAGTTATTAAATTACACACTAAACTGTATATGATTGAAGCATAATAGTGAAACATATAACAACACACAATAAGCATAAAACTAACTATAATAACAGTCAATATAAAAATAAGTATTACATTTAAATTATATTACATAAACAGTAAACATTAAAATTATAATGTATATATTAATTTAAGGGGTAAATGCTGCTCTTGCACTATGTGATCGTCATCATCAAAATGAACATCAAAATCACAACAAATCGATTTTATTTAACATAACGACACAATACCACATGGGATACAAATTATGAATTTTAATAATATTTACTTATTAACTAAGTAAATGGAGAATAACTTTAAAACTCATAATTTGTATTCACTATGATTTTATATCGTTATGTTATATAAAAAAATCTGTTGTGATTTTGATGTTTATTTTGATAATGATGAAGACCACACAGTGCTAAGAGCCGGATTTTCTTCTTAAATTAATACATACATTATGATTTCAATGTTTACTTATCTTTACAATTAAGCATTATATATTTATTTGTCTCAATTATAGCACATTTAAAAATATTTTCCATTTACTTAGTTATTAAGTAAAAGAAAAATATCTTTAAAATTCATAATTTGTAAGTTGTGTCGTTATGATAAATAAAACGATATGTTGTGATTGTGATGATGACGACCACACAGTGCAAAGAGCCGCATTTCTCCATAAATTAATACGTACATTATGATTTTAATGTTTACTTATCTTCACAATTAAGAATTTTATATTTATTTGTTTCAATTATAGGGCATTGCTGACTAACGTTAAATTGAATTTTGTTTTCGTAATATGTAGTTTCAGCAGTTATTATTTTTAGTAGTCTATACGGGTTATTATTGAGTTGTGCATTCCAAATATAATTACTTATTGCAAAGTTCCCTCAATCTCAGTATTATATAATATAGATTAAACCGACATTCTGGCAACATTTTACCGGCAACTCAGGAGCTAAGCAACCGCAGTACTTCAAAAATCTTCACTTGCGGCATTACTAACAATTAGCAAGTTCTGAAATATTGTTCAGATAAAGCATCGTGTTGCCTGGTGAGGGAGCCATAGTTCATAAACAAGGCGCTCAAGTTGCGGAGTTAATAACCATGGCGGAAGCGCAAACTTGGACCATCCTTTTTCATTAGCGTGCCGGGGAAAACTCGCGATAGGAATCGCCACACGGGAAGGAGTAGATATGATTAGGTTATTTATTACGTTACGTGGCATACAAACGTAATGCTAATGGTGTCCTTGCATTGAGACAGATATATTTTAAGGATAAATAAAACGATTTTTTACTTTGTTTTTTTATCACACTTCAGTTACACTTTGCAACTAGTTTCGGCTAAGCTCTAGTCATTTTCGAGCTCCTCCGATGACTATAGATATTTTTTATTTATTTTGTTAATTTTTTCGATTTATAATTAAACAATTTACTTTGATATATCAAACTATTTTTTTTTAAATTGCTAAAATTTAAAATCTAGATATGTAGATTGCTAAGTGTTGGATTCACACATATATATGTTAGATTATAATGCGTTTAGAAAAAAGCAACGGTCTATGTTTAAAATCCGACCTATAGTTTTTCTTTAATAAGACTAAGATATAATATTATATACAAATTTAATACAGATTGTTAAAAAAGTCATGTTTCCTGCAAACAGATGGACCATAGCTACCTCGGTGACGGGCTCGTCCGACTGGCTGGTTTACAAAACTGCTTCTAACACAAGACAAAAAAATAGTAGTATATATTTTAGAATTGATTGAAAATTATGCCGTATCACAAATTAATTTGAATTGACCGCACTCTGCAGGCCGCAGCCGACCCCACACTGACACCGACCCATAAATCACAATTATCAACCCCTAGTGCGGGCGGACGACGGTGCTAAATTGCAGACTACCCCCCACGCTAATACGCGTGCAAGTAATGCACGTACAATAAAAATCTCGTCACGTCGTGGTGGCCCCCGCCCCATAGCCGATTAGCATAAGACTGACTAATTGACAAAACAGTGCGTCATTAATATTTAACAGATCGTAAATATGCGACCGATTATAAACTCCGCTCCCTAGGGCATTCATAAATCAATTAGTTACTAATGGATTGTCTTGGGAGAAATATTAAAATTTTGTAGGGGGTGGGAAGAATAATTTGAAAATAATGTATGTGGTTTCTTGTTCTTTATTGGAAATTAGAGTATGAATCAATATTTTTTAGGAGAAATTATAGATGAAAAAAAATATAATAAATTCTGTTAACTAAAATTTAAGTTACTAGTGATATTTTGCAATGATAATTTCTTCATAATAATGATAAAAACGAATGTTTTTTAACGCTGCCGAAATGTTAATGTATAATAGCGAACTTTGATACTAGATTAGATTATACATATTAGACTATAGATTTTAGACTATAGATATTAGACTATGTATATTAGACTATAGATATAAGACTATAGATATTAGACTATAGATATTAGACTATAGATATTAGACTATAGATATAAGACTATAGATATTAGACTATAGATATAAGACTATAGATATTAGACTATAGATATAAGACTATAGATATTAGACTATAGATATAAGACTATAAATATTAGACTATAGATATTTTCTATTCTCTCCAATTTTTCGTCTATAGTTTGATAACTATTATCGATATGCATTCTATATCACTTATGACTAAATGAAAATATTCGAATCTACTACTCTCAGTATATTATTTATAGATACTATAAATGAAATTTTCAGCATAGTTATTAATTATTCCCCCAATCCCTAATATGCGGCCCGTTAAAACCTACAGCCCCAACGCATTCATAAATCAATTAATGCTAATGGCGTGTCTCCGAGGAAATTCAGGGGGGTATGAAAAAATAGCGGACGCGGTGATTGCGCGTATTGTCAACTTTAGGGTCAAGTTATTTGATTATCGGCGAAATTTTAGGGGGGCGATTCCACAATTTTATAGGGACTGGGTGGATTCATACATCATAACGCCTCGTGTCACGTGAACTCAACAATTTCATTATGTCCTGTCAGCATGCTACACATAAGGGATCAACAACACATTGTTATATTTCACTAACAAACATTAAAATTTAACATCGTCTATATGAGAATTAAATTTATCGCATAACTATATTGATATCTGTGAATTAATGCAAAAGTAAAAATTAATTTGCACAATTTTTAATTTTGCCCATGGCGTACGCTGCGATTTTTTAACTATTTTATTTCGAAGAAAATACGTGATAAAATAAGTGATGGATGGATTACATGGTATCAAGAAATATGAAGGAAGGATTCAAAATAATGTATGTAATCAAAGCAAACGCAAGAACTAAATGAGAACTAAAAAATACTAACCCGGACATTAAAGCAATTAATGGAAGAAATCGACTAAAGGAAAAAGAATGGAAGCAAGAAAAGGTGGAAATCATTGAAAAGAATGTGTATATTGGATAGAAGAATAGAAACATTTCTACTAGATGGACTGAATAGTCCAATAGTGAATATTCCGGTCCCAATCTAGATTATCCCTAGAATACTAACACAATGTCATATGGACGTGTTCCCTATCAAAAGAGTGGACAGTCTGTAATTCCGACTTACCTCATACTTCAGCTGTGCTTCCACCAGTTAGTTGATGATCGTCACTGAGAGTGTTAACATTCTAGCTCCCCTCTTACCCTCTTAGAGGGTATCCGTTTGTACTATTGAAAAGACTAGATATTTTTGGTTAAAAACATAAAAATCTTATTTTCGTAAAAATGAAGTCCTTTTGCCTAAACACTAGTAAATTAGGAGAACATTTTCACGTAATATCTTATAATGTCATGGATACAATTGTTGTACACATTGAGACCATATTTGGTTAACATAGCACTGTTTATGGCGAGTCAGAGGGTTTCAATCCTAGAAGGTTTTCTGAAATAAACTAGTTACTTTCTAAGAAATCGTTAATTAGAATTTGTGAATCTATATCTGCAATTTAAACATACAAACGGAAACAATAATTAATTACGTTTACAGAAATTTGGCTACAATACTCAAATTGCGCAAGAAGACTATAAAAAATCTTCTCATTATTGGGTTTAGTTTTTCAAATCCGTGGGATGGATAGAGGAGTGACTACTACAATCAGATCAGGGAGATACACAATATCTCTATTCATTTGATTCTCTTTCGAAATCTGTTGTTTTATCCTTATTCGATATTTACAACAACCTTATTTGTAGTTAGTGCTGATTGATATAATATTATAGACACACGCCACACCTTTTACCCATAAATTTTAAAGTAAATATATATATTATCTATTTGCCTCTTACCTTTCGGTGTAGCCTTAAAGTAAATACAAATTATTTTTGTTTATATTTATTGACTTATTTTTAATAATAAGTACACCTATGGCTATATTTGATAATTTTATAAAAAATAACATTATTCCCATTTTGAAATGTTTATTCTAATTGAGTATAATTTGGTTAAGGTATGTGAACAATTCAACATTTGTGTAAACGCATCCGAAATATCAATCAAACACAGGTAGGCCAAAGTTGTAGCAAACTACACACACCGCTGGATATCTATTTCGAAATGTTGCATTTGCCAGTGACAGCCTGAGTGACACCTGACGTCGTGTCCGCCGTGGCATTTTAACGCGGAGTCGCTCCACGATTCACCCAGCTATCCCATACACGTCAACCGTTTTCCAGGAAAGCAGTGGCTGACTTTATTTTCCGTGCAGCCGCCCCGCCGTGTAAATCATTCACGGGGGTGTGGTTTACAATTAATTAAAAAGAATGAAGGACACACGGGGCAGCTAGTAACGGAATGATCTTCGTATTTAGAAATAAATTGCCCCATGTGTGGTCCAGTTTGTATCGCCGTAGCCCGCGTGGGACATAATCCAGTTCTACTCGAAATAAAAAAAATCCCTCTGGACACATTAAGACCCTCTCGAACAGGTGCCTATAAATGAAATAAGGCTCGCAACGCGGATGATGAAGGACCGGTGTCGGGCGGTAATTGATAAATTAGCATAAAATATGTTCCAAATTGCAACCTCAGACAAGCAATCTGCAGAAATGAGTCGGTTAATAAAACGAAAGCGTGAATTATGAATCTTGGAGGCTTTAACATTTTCATTAAAATTTTAATTCAAAGTAAAATGAAACATACATAAATTAACCCTCTTCAAAAATGCCTGGCTGAACAGTGTACCGCATTTAATTAAACAAATCATAATGACGGCGGTTGTACAACCGCAACGATTGCGGCCCGCAATTATTTGTTATTAATTGATACGAATATTTGTTTTGCGGCGAAGCCGGCATACAATTTCGCATGTGAACGCGCACTCGCCGTTTCGTTTTTCAGCACGTCATGAAATAAATCAGATTATCTTTCATAACTCGAACAAAAACGGCGACTTATATGGTAAATTAAAGGCGGCGGCCCTTAAATTTCAACGCATTGACAGCCGGTCACGCCATCCGTTTACAATGGGCGAATTTGCATAGCTCACCTGTGAGGGCCCTCAGGTTCTATAAAATTCGCGTCCATTATGCCGTTTGCGGGGAATAAAACAAATGTAAATATCGCGGTTAGTCAGGCGACGTTTTTTTTTTTGTTGTTTGTTTGTTGTTTCGTTTGGTTTGGTTTATTCATTCTCTTCCGTGGCTCGTTTCGAACGTGAAAAACGCACCAGTGACGGATATGGGGGATAGTAATAGTAATCGTTTGCGGGAATTTGTTGCGACGGACGGCAATTTAATAGACTCGAGTTTGTACGTTATATGCGGGTATAAATTCTGCTTTTGGTCGTGTAAATATTTACACATGGGGAGGGCTTGTGCATGCAAAATGCATTATTATTTGGACAGACACCAGATCGTGTTACTGCTACAGCCAGGTGTGTGCAGTTCAACCCTAGTAAAATTCGTCACTTAGTTTTGGCATCCATTAAATATTTGTATACGTATGCATACAACACAGCAATTATTCTTGTTTGTTATCATGGTCTCAAATTATATATATATATATATATATATATATATATATATATACATTTTGTGTATTCATACCAACTCTTATAAAATTCAACATATGGCTTTGGCATTCATTTATATTAAACATTTGTATAAATATTACTGATGGGCATTATTGAATAAACTGCACTATCGATAATAATTATTGATAGTTCACTAAAAAGTATCAATAACTATCGACTCGAACCTATTGATAACATTTTACTAGAAAATGTCAATAGTCTGATAACCAGACTAAAAATTATCGATATTACGCTATTATCGGCGTTAAATATACAAGAAGACTATACTATTTTTTTGTTTAAATATTTTTGCCACGCTTGAAAAAGTTGTACCGCAAGATACGGATGATAAAACGATGGTATTTTATTTTACCGGCCCTAAAACACTAGTATAGCAAAATTCCATCATTGAACGCTTTTTATACTATATGGATATATATTATTATGCTGCATGAATATAATAAATTATAAATACGACTATTTAAATTCAAACACATTAAATAAAGTCAATCATGTCATATTTTTATTGCAAATGCCTGTAAACATGCAATTATTACTACGCCGGAAAAATATTTGTGAAACCTTTTGATTTGTTAATATGAAAAACAGATGTGTTATGTGTTATTTTATCCCCAACCTAAATTTGAAATAAATAAACGTCATCAAAGCACAAACGTATTTAAGCCTTCAGGATAATTACTAGCCCCACGTTTCATAGTATTTGTTTTTCATTTTACATGCCGAATACATAAAACGGGCCTCTCTCGCTAAATTTATTTTTCATCAGAATTTCCTCCGCTGTCGTCCATTGTTGCGCACTCGAACTTGAATAATAAAGGAAAAACCTTGCATAAATAACACTTTTGTTCCATTGTTCTTTTCTAACCTATTTATAGCATTTAAATGCCTTCGCATGCCCTTTGTTTTGATAAATGATGGCATGACCTAGTGAAATAAGAATTCGCCCGGCGGCGGGATTTATTGCGTGAAAAGGTTCGCGCGCGGCAGTTTTTTCCTGTCTACCTGCCGGGCGGTTTAATATTTTTTTCCACCCAGCTCGCATGTCAGGTGGCTGAAGCGTTTAGTGGCGTTTATGGGCGCGCGCCTGATAGATGTTTGGTTATTTATTATAATTGGAATGGAATTCTGCGAAACTGTTGTATTTTTTAGAACATTCGCCAGGTTCGAAACGGCTTGAAAAATGTAATTCAAAAAATCTCTTATTATTTTACAACAGAAAAAAACGATTTTGATATATACCACAGACACAGATTGTCCATTCCCAAAATAACGGATACGTATCCTTACAACATTCTAGAAAACCAGTGCTCTATAAAATTAAAGGAAATTGTATGAATAAAGGTGGGAATAATGGGTATATGCGATCATTGATTAATTACTCCCCAAGAGCTTTTCAGACTGATGGCAGCTTGTGACAGCAAAGCGTCAGTAACCTACGGATGGCAGCATATTACTGCAATATTAAAAATGTGTATGTGCTCTGCATAGTTAAGCTGTATTACCACCAATTCAACATTAAACTAAATTTGTTTTAAGTTTGATTTCTAAGCTAGATCCATTTTGTTTAAATCGGTTTATTATACCAACCAAAGATACCATTATCCTGGTAAGAAGTAACAAAGACGTAACATGCGCTAAAGTAATAGATATAAAATAAAATGTATGGTGATACGGTGATACGTCAAAATAACCACGCAGGAGTGTCGATAGCGGGGAAACGATTGAAAGAACGAAATACCTAGGTACACTATTGAACGACAGATGAGACCCTCAACAAGAGATCAAAAGCAAAGTGGAAGAAGCCAGTTCAACAAACTACACCCCCTGCTATATGATAATAAAATCAAGTAAGAAATCAGAGACAGAATGTTCAAATGATATGTCTGGCCAAGCCCACTGTAGGTCATAATGTTACGTATGGCCTACAGTAGGCTCTTCTAACTTCAGATTATTATCATATAGCACAGGGCGTAATTTGTTGGTTGTAGTGCCGAAACCTGGATGATGAAAAGAGCATCCATTAACTAAATCTAGGCGATCGAAATGCGGACGCCATGCACAATGCTCCGAATCCATATTACAAATGTCCTAAAAAGGATATGATAACATAAAACAGCGTAAGATCGGCTACTGGGGCCACATATTAAGATAGCGTAAATATCAAATCCCGCATCATATCCTCGAAGGGAAAATAGAAGTAGAATAGTAATCGGATTTAAACAGCTATCGTGGCTCAGAAACATAGAAAACTGGACTGGAATAAGACATGTTGGAGAACTATACAGTTTTATAGAACAGTGAAAATATAATATTCGGAATTAGGCCGTAGTCAAATATGTTATTCAAATTGCAAAAACGGTCCGCACCCGCCCACATGCAATTAAGCGCGTATAGTTTTAATAGCGCATATAATTTTAGCATTATCCGCCGTTTTATCACGCGTACGAGTCGACGCAATTTAATTAAGCGCTTTATTATGTTTATACAATGTAATTGGAAATAGGCGGTGGAATTTTTGCCACCCCACGCAATGGGGGTGCGTCACCGAGCAGTCACAGATAAGCTAACTGGGAGGGGTTTAATCACACCATGCTGCGAACAGTCAAGGTTAGACAAATTAATAATTAACAATTCTAATAAACGTAAACTGAAATGTAAATCATACAATTTTATACAATTCATAAAATTTGTAAATTTGTATTTCAAATATCATTAATATTATTTTGAATTAAATTAAGAAACATTTATCATTAAATACAACAACAAATTTTATGTAATTTTTGTCGAATACATAGTTAAGGACATATTCGATATTGGTAATTTCATAGTCAACTTATCTTATGTGCATTTTTTTAACAAACTATATATATATATATATATATATATATATATATATATATATATATATATATGTCGGAGCGAGTGAAGTATATATATATGCAGGGCGATGTATAATTTAGATGGATCACATATCTTGATGTTTTATTACTAATAACAATTAGTATGGTCAGGTACTTGGTCCGGTAAATCCAGGGCGTGCTCTTTGGAGGATATTATTAGATACACAATAAATAATAAGTCCTTCGCCACAATCAACTAACACATTTAATTAACAACTGAGTAACTAACTTAAAGCACTGATTATACAATAACTAATAATTATCTTGAGAAAGCAGCCCTGGCCGACGCTAACGCTCGGTATTTCCATACCGACGCGCTATGTCCACTGATTCTGCTCAGACCGCCATCGAGGGTAAGATCTCAAGTACACACATTCCTTAAAATCGGCCTTCCTGATTGGCTTCTCGACTAATCAGACGTTGCGCAATACATCTTGTGCTATCGTTATGGCTTGAAAACGATTATTGAAATCAAGCGCGTATATATATATATATATATATATATATATATATATATATATATATATATATTTATAAATGGGTAGAAAGAACACGTCTAAAAAAAACTATTTTTGGAAAATGTCTGTGTGTGGACTGTATGGATCGAGACCAACTTTAGATATTTTGTTTGGTATGACTACCTGACGGACTTGGTATAGCTTCAGTAAAATCAGACAATAATTTTTTTTTTAAATAAATATAATTTCATTTAAAAACGTTTATTATTGTAATTTATATAATAAAAAAATATATTGTGATTTAATATTAAATAAAACCATTAGGCGCCTACACCAGGCATTTTTTTTTGGTCATCTCAATGGCTATTCAATGTTTGAGTAGCACAGCCTTACCTGGCTAAAATTGGTGTAAATCATGATCAAATGTTACTGATATTTATGAGTTATAGTACATATATTGATGAGTAATACAACTAACCCCCTAGTAGGAAAGTTGTATAAGTTTTGTATATAACCACTCGAGATATTGTTAAAATTCATCCTCACTAGCTGAGCTACTCTGATGAGATCTAATAAGATAGAAATCTAGATATGTAGATTGCTAAGAGGAATTACACTTAAACACATAAATATATATATATATATATATATCCATATATCTATATATATATATATATATATATATATATATATATATATATATATATATATATATATATATATATATCTATATATATATATATATATATATATATATATATATATATATATATATATTTATGAGTAGCAATGATGTTTTTTAAAGTACCCCAGTATTCTGTTGTTTTCGTTTAATTGAAATTAGCAGTTACGTTTCTCACAATAGGGTGGTACAGAAAACAGTAGCAGATAATCAAGCTGGAGGGTCTAACAGCCCCCACGTTGCATACATACAGTCTAATTTATAATTATCGCCGCTTATTAAACACCCGACCGTTTTTCTTCGCGCCTGCAAAGTTCGCGCGCGTTGAATAAATATGGAGACAGATGCAGTTTAGATAGGGGGAGTTCGCATAAAGTAAATAATGTTATCCGATTTACGCTCACGCAAAAGTTTTAAGTCCTATTGAATTACAATTGCTAAACATTTTATATCGGCACGACAGGGGGCGAGCACGGCATGGAATATTATTATTTAATTAACACCTTCTTTATTTATGAATATGAATGTGTACAGGGGCATTGTTATCATTTATTTTATTATAATATATTATACAGGTTCGAATATTACTTGCAAAGAATTATCTTGGGATTAAAAGCTTGATAAATAAATGAATCTAGAAAAATTGCACGTATATAATTATGGAAAATACATTATTATTTTTAATACATAAGCAATAAAGCACAAGACTTTTATTTACAATAAAAAATCTAAATATCACAAAATTGCAATATCGAAAATTCTTATCGTACTATATGAATCCACATCAATCGAATTAGATTTCTCAAACATCACAAGCATTCGCGTAATAATTATTAAATTAACTTCATCTAATTTAGCCATGATCAACTATAGCATTAGTTCGGAGGCCAGGAGGCAACTGGAGCTCAGCCCCGACCCCAGCAGCCACAACTCCAGGGCCAGACACCTCCCACTAAGCGGAAGTAGGTTCTGGACGCAGTAGACGAGATAGCACTAATTCAAGAAATAGAAAACGCAACACAAACCTGGCGAGCAACAAATGGTAGATGAACTTATATCAACTCTGAAGCAGGCACACAGTAGTATAGTGCCCACGAGATACACTACCAGTGGGCGGAAGAGTCTACTAGTGGTGGAACGAGGTGGCTGCGGGGCTCAACACGACAAACAATGCCAGGAGAAGCCTCCAACGGGTGAGGTCAGCAGGTGCGCCAGCCAAGCACCTCAGGGAGCAGTACCGGCAGAGAGAGAGAAGCCAGAGGGCGTGCTGGACAAAGCTATGTAGGAAAGTCGAAGTGACCAATGGAGCCTACCCTACAGGCTGGTCATGAAAAAAATCGGTGCACACCTGCCTGGACCATACGCCGCTATACCTATAGGGTTAAGGAGGGTGGTGGAGGTCCTTTTCCTGGGGATACTAGACATATGAACGAACCAGAGAAGGAAACTACAGGAACCCTGGACAACGAAGTTAGAAACTGGAACGAAGAAGAGGTGGGACAGCTTCCAGGAAGGAAGACACCAGCACCCGATGTAGCAGTCTGTGTATACATAAACAATTGTGGATTTGTTGTATATAGGAGAACGTCGTAAGGCGTGAGATTCATTTTTGGGATTTAATATTGCTCGCTCGCAGCGAGTAATAAGACTCCTTAGCCTTCCCCTAAAAATACAAATTTGTTTATGTTTGCACAGGCTATGGTTATTCGATGAAAGAACCATTTGTGTTTCCTGATATTGTTATAGGAAATGCTCATGTATCCATCCCACTAAGCGTTGGGCACAAGTTTCGGTGGTCGCGGGGGTGATAACCTACGGAGGTTACGTTTAGCCTTTTCCGATTACGGAGAGGCAGTCTTCAATCGAGAATCACCACACTCGTTTCGAGACTTGTGCTCCATTTTCCAATATATTTCAATGGTATTTCTTATTTACTTGTTATCTCAACCTACCACAAACCCTTCCTAAGTGATTGTGCACACGGCAAGGCAGCGGCTCCCAACAAAGCGGTTTGCAGCAGGAGGAAGGCATAAATGTAAGTAATGTTAATATCTTAATCGATTGACACTTATCATTTATATCGTGGTATGCTAGTTTCTGTTAGGGCTAGTATGTAGAAACGATACGCGGTGATATATCCAAGATCACTAATAATTCAGTCATTCTGGATAGTTGTGGATAGTTGGCTGGAGGGTAGCATAGCTACAGACACTTAGGCCTCAAAATGGGCCCATTGTGAAACCTCCCTTTAAGGGCTGCAAAACTCTGGCGGGTGAGAAGTTGCCAATGCTGACCATACTAGACCAGCACTCCCCTAATATTAGATGCCTGGTGTTTACTAAAGCGGGCAGAGGCATATTACATGCTCTGCTGTTTCTAGTTCTTCATTGCACCCTCTACATAACGGGCTGTCCACCAGACCCATCGTGTGTAGGATGTTTGTCAATAATATCAGATTAGTTCTAGATAAGTTAAGGCGGGCCGTGGCTCCAATTTTACAAGGTTGCCTAATTGCTACCTTTGATTGCTTTCAGCCCGGCGTTTCTCGCCATCTTACCTTGTGAAGAGCCCGTGTACTATGCTCTATTATTCTGAGTACCTGCAGAAAGTATTTCATCCTCTTGGGTTGTTAGAGGATCCCTTCCTGGCAAGTTGATATGCTATTTCGTTCCCCTTGATGCCACTATGTCCTTTGTCCTTCAGCAGAGTTCTAGTTTGTTATATTTAGCTAGCTCCTCCAAGCTGTGTAGACATGAATATAGGTCTTTCGACACAAATGTGTTGGCATTTAGTGCATTTAGAGCTGCTTTGCTGTCGGTGAGTATTTGGATATGTTTATCCTTAATATTCCGTTCAGCTAAAATTTGAACACACTTTAGTATTCCTGTTAATTCAGCTTGGAAGACTGACATGAGTCTTCCAAGTGGTGCACTTATCTTGAGATCGAGTACTGGTGAGAATATTCCATAGCCAGCTCTCGTCTTCGTTTTGGATCCATCAGTATACATGGTTATGTTGGCGCCTTGTGGGATACCATCCATTGTGATGATGGTCTGAAAATGTTTGACAAAACTGTATTTGGGTGGAATTCTGTCGCACTTACCTTCTATGAGGGGGTCTAGTTTGATAGCTTCACTCAGTATGCTCCTGTGTCCAATGATTCTACCTTTATCATGCCACAGGTTGAGTGAAAATAGCCTTAGTGCTGTTGATGCAGTCTCCCTTATAAGAAGGTCGAGTGGTTGTAGACATAACAGTGCTTGAAGAGCTGCTGTGGGGGTTGTTCTCATAGCGCCGGTGATGGCAAGACACGCCATCCGCTGGATGTGCGATAGCTTTGATATTGTTGCAACTTGTTTGGTTTTCGACCACCAGACTATTGCACCATATGCGATGGTTGGTCATTGGGTGATCTTGGGAGATAGGCCCCATGTTCTACCAACTGCCCTGCGGCATTGCCAAAATGAGATGCAAGCTTTTTCCAGCTTGGATGTTATATGGTCATTCCAGTTTAGTTTTGTATCCATGATTAATCCTAGATATTTTAATTTATCTGTGAGAGTCTGTGTAATTCAGTCATTAGCTACTTAATAGTGCTGAAGAAACGACTGTGCTCGCTTCATTGTTCTGGTCACTTTACTTGCCGGAATCGACGTTTGTTACACCAACGAGCGAATCCGGGCAGGAACTCCCGCGATTACTGCCAGGCTTACTGAAATAAGTACTTCATATCTCCCCCTCCCCCACTTAGACTACGCCTATGATAAGTCAATCGTGATACATTTTTAAAATAAAATATAGATTTTGTCTTATCCATAAATAGCAACCTTCGTATCTGTAGATTTTTGGTAGAAGCATTGACTAGAAAGAGTTTCGACTTCTCAATCAACAGTAGAAGCTGATAGTCATATTCACTAATTTGGCAGCACTAAAAAATGTCTGGAGGGGGGCGCTTTTCTTGCTAGGTGACAGTGCTGATTCCTAAGTAGGGAAAGCCGCCAAATGAGCCGGGTTCTTATCGACCACTGCCCTTTGGACCGGTTGAGCAACGCCTGGTTACGGACCGGATCATGGACAATCGCAGCAGACGTAACTACTATGGCTTTTGCGGATGACATTGCCGTGGCAGCCCGAGGGAAGGACCTCGACGAAACGAAAACAGAGCCAGGACTATTAGTCGAGATAATCGACACATGGATGGGGAACTCTGGACACAAGATTGCAATACCAAGGACAGAAGTCGCCCTTCTGTCAACCAAAACGGTAGGCAGAAAGGGGGCAGCGCTGGTTGACGCTGGTGCATTCAGGGCACATGGTTTGCCAGTTAGCCCTTGCTCCGCATCGAAAAGTAAAATAGAGAAAAGGACAAACAGAGGCAGATGTAAACAAACTGACGACCTCGCACTCACCATTTATGACAGTCATAAATGGTACACAGAACATTTATGACAGTCATAAATGGTACACAGAACGAGCCATTCTATCGCTAGAGCTAGGAGAACACCACCCAACACCGGAACAAAACGGAACAGAACTGGAAAGCTGTGACGTTAGTGATGCGGCAGAAGTGAAAAGGATTTACGGGAATGACCATAACAGGAGAATAAGATACAAAAGATACTAATGACGAACTTATGCAAGACAGAACTAAGAAACTTAGAGTGCCGTTATACGGACAAGCCCCTAGAGACAGAACGTGAGGTTAGGTAGGCGCCCCGAGTAGAACACTGGACGAGCACTGGTGCACCTGGTGTTACAGGCATGGGTCCTCTAATCTATCTAGGTGGTGATAGTAAAGCATGGGTGTTTTTTTTTTAAATTTCATCCTTACAGAACAAAAAAGGCGTGCGATAAAAGTAGTGTTTGAGAAAATAAAAAGCAAAACAGCAAAACACACAACGGGTGGGAGTAATGGGTAAAAATGGGTACTAGAGAGAACGCTAATATATGAAAAAGTAGGAATGTCAATGAAAGAATTTAAAAAACTAAAGCACAGTGCTAGATATTTTGGTAAATGACTGCTGATTATACAAGAAATGCAGGGTTTGAGCACAGTAGATATTGGAGATACAAACAGATCCAGATGTACTAGCTACTGCCAAAATATCTAGAACGAACGGTTGATTCGAGTGTATTACAGTTATTGGGAAATTCGGAAAAAGCAACAATAACTGCACATAGTTTATTAAAACTGATTGAAATTGCAATTACAAAATCGTATTTAATCAGACTATTGCTAAATAACGCTAAATATCCTAATAAATTCTATTTTACAAATTTAGAATCACAAAGAAATTGTGAGATTTCACATGGAGAAGAATTTAATACAAGTGGTGGTCTACTGAGATTCATTATACATTATAGCATTTAACAAATAGTCAATAAATATTAAACTTTTAAATACTTTTTCTCATTGCATTCATAATAAAGCAATTTAAAGTTAGCATATTATTAAGCGTGTCATGTTATATCCGAATATAATAGCCATTCTAGTTTGTAATATTTCCATCAAAGATTTTTCATATTGCATGTTCATCCAACAAAGCCAAACAAATGAAATAAATAACAGTAATTACCCCAACACACACACACACACACACATACACATACAACAGAACTTTACCATAGCATTTTCTTTCCCGGACGCAATATAATTTACTTTAATTACCACCACCAGCCGGCTGCGGAATTAGTTTGACCCATTTATGCACAATATTGATTCATACACCCAGCCATATTTCCGCTATACCGTCCGACTGATAATAAACGGACGAATGTGGGGGCAGTGGGGGCCTCTATTCATCATCGTTTACTGATTCCTGCGATCGCAGTCGTGACGATTCAGGTCCCAATCCTTCCCCTTTCATCCTTGCGGACTACACGGGAATTCACTCAGTCGGTCCCGGGATCGATTCCAGACGATCCGGTACGCTCCACTGGGAGCGACTACCACAAAGCGGACGATACCGTGAAAGGACATTTATTATTAGATTACTTGGTGTCCCAACTTGTTTAATTCTGTTCAATACAAGCAACTAATTCCATATGCTTCAAACTAATTTAGAAGCGGATGTCTATTTGGTAATTTTGAATGCAGGAACTAACCAAATCAGAGAATTATGTAACATTTATAATGACTACTTTATTATTAATTACATAAATCAGAGAATTATGTAACATTTAATTTTATTGTGGCTGAAAACCTTCAGCCAGTAGCCCTAATAAATAAAAATCTACATAATAATATATACAATTCGGCCCAGTTATTCCATTTGTTATTGGGATATATTAAATTAAACTTTTGAAAACTTGAGGATGATTTTTTCAAGTCCCAACACTCATATACAATATCACACGGCGGAAGGACCGGAAGGTTGATAACCAATATAATAACTACTACTATATATCCGTGACGATTCTACACTAAAATTTGAAATATAACTAACTTTTTTCAATGCTATCTTAAAGAGTGTATAATTATCTTTAATTTGGTATATAAAAAACTTAAAAATGTTCCATAGATATGTCGGTAAGTGAAAAAATCAAAACCTCGGCAAAACCAACCCGTGACGATTCTATACTAAAATTTGAAATATAACTATTTTTTTTCAATGCTATCTTAAAGAGTGCAAAATTGTCTTTAATTTTGTGTATAGAAAACATAAAAATGTCCCATAAATATGTCGGTAAGTGAAAAAAATCAAAACATCGGTAAAACCAACCCGTGACGATTCTATACTAAAATTTGAAATATAACTAATTTTTTTCAATGCTATCTTAAAGAGTGTAAAATTATCGTTAATTTGGTGTATAGAAGACTTAAAAACTAGTAGTTTTAGCACATAAACATACGCCTGGATATCGTGTGAAACGCCTGAATGTTTATACAAATTTCGCTTAAGCTTATTATGAATGGCACTGCCAAAGTCGCTCCACAAAATATGATAATTCATCATTTGGGTTCGAAAATGATGTAATTTTGGTTTACTAATGTTGTTTTATATTGAAAATATGAATTGCATATACATCAATGATCAATTTATGAACATGTCGTCATAACTGTACTAATTTCTTTCAAAATCATAGATAATGTTTTAAAATTTTATTATTAATTAATT
The DNA here is from genome assembly GCA_963942505.1 of Lordithon lunulatus. Taxonomy (NCBI): domain Eukaryota; kingdom Metazoa; phylum Arthropoda; class Insecta; order Coleoptera; family Staphylinidae; genus Lordithon; species Lordithon lunulatus. The sequence goes on along the minus strand of OZ012672.1, from coordinate 50,022,141 downwards.
AATTATTTTCAAAAGTGTATTCGCAATTTACTGTTAATATCACATATATGTAGCCGCGCGTGTTTGTAGAAATCATGCTTCTGCGATTATCCCCTATAGAATGCATTGATTACTGTAAATATGATGCTTAATCTGCGTGGCGTGGTTCTTATATTATGTGGTAATTGTGGGCAGTTTCTAGCACATGTGGAAAATTACACTCAGCACGGGTTATTTATAGCGGCCGATTTGTTGCTGCCGATTCTCTTTTCGCAACAATGTCCGTTGCCAATTACAGTTTGACGTTGTAATATATTTAGTAATTATACATCTCCGCATTTATAAGATGTTTTAATTATCGGGCGTTATACATCATGCATTAATACATTGTTACTCTGAATATTATCGCGCAGTTTGCATTTTAAGGCGGGAGCGTCTTATAAATAAAGGAGTTTGGTATTGTGCTCAGGAAAATTAATAAAGACTACTTTATTATTAATAATAGAAGCCGGAGTTTTAATTTGAGAGACGGAAAATTACTATCTGATATAAACAACAATAAAGGTGTTAGCTATGCCTCATAAAGGTCTTTTTTATTTTTTACTCATGACCCTGGTAGTGTTTTATTGCATTTCGTACGCTTCCTCCGTGTGCTGTACCATCTGCGAAATAGCTACGATTTGTAAAGCGTGTTTCTGAGATTAGCATTATGTGTTGCATTTTTAAGAATACCGCAATGTCCAGCCCATGGCTTGCTTGACCACTGGCATTCCATATTGAGAGTCTTTGAGAGATGTGTATCCTATACAGTTAGTTTAGGAGTTTTGTTGTGATGAACAACTTTGTATCCATCCTTTTCAATTAATATTTCAAGCTTAACCTGTTGTAGTTAGTCTCAACAGGTGTAATAAATGCTGTTTCGTTTTAAGGGCTGATTCAATTGAATAACTCAACCACAATACCACAATCACAACGCCACTCCTGGCGTATGGGTCTCTTTCTCTGCCTATAGTACTGGCAACTGGCACTACAGGTGAACTTACAGTTTAGCGTAGATTCCGAAGCACTGGAGTACGTTTAGATGAGAATATCATCTACTCCGGACCAGAGAAAGGTGTCTTCATGGCTAACCCGCTTTGCCAGCGTGGGGTATAAAACGTTGGGGAGTGGGGCGCGCGTGCAAGCTGAAAAGTATTTCTCTTTGTGAAATTTGAACTCACGATCTTCAGCGCAGCAGTCCGATGATTTACCACTGCGCTACGCTGCCCTCCTTTTAGCATTAACTAAGGTATAAATATTAAATCAAAAATGGCAGCGTTTCCGAAGAAACCTAGGGGATGATTCCTGACTCTTCAACACTCGTGAACATTTAAGGGCCAGTCACAATAAACACATTAGTGGTAACGTATCAGTAAGCAATCCAAACGTTCATAAATGAGCAATTATGCTGTGGGATAATTAAGGTAGAGGCAATTGGCCTATGTTCTGCCACAATGTTATCGTGTGAAACGCCTGAATGTTTATACAAATTTCGCGTAAGCTTATTATGAATGGCACTGCCAAAGTCGCTCCACAAAATATGATAATTCATCATTTGAGTTCGAAAATGATGTAATTTTGGTTTACTAATGTTGTTTAATATTGAAAATATGAATTGCATATACATCAATCATGAAGAACTGATCGAATACTCCATATTCTGTGGAGCACCTTTGATATGAACAATCATTACGAATGCTCTCAAAAAGCACACGCCAAGTCTCGAGAATTTAATTCGACAGTTTCGATAAATTATCGATTATCCTAAAGTGTATCAACTATCGATAGTTCGACAATTTTTAGTTATTATTGCCCATTACTACTACTGATTTAACTAATTGCTGTTTTGTGTCCATCAAAAATTCCTACTATTGTTGTTAAAAAAAAAACATGAGTAATTTGGTTAGTTAGACACAAATCATCCAAATCATTAATAAATCGTGCATTACACGTCCGCATTCATCTATTAGTATATTTAGACATAACAAATTACAAAATATTTATTTAAATTATTCAGCAGTTTCACCTCGCGCCAGGTTACACGCATAAAATATTAATTTCCGTGCCGCTTTGCATATCAATGGGTGAACTATCCCGTTTCTTTCCTCCCGTCTTCTCGCATCTCTTTCGCCTTCGCGCGCGCGAGGAGCGCGCACACGTTCAATTTATAATAATCCATTTATGAAGAGTGACGGGGCATGTCCGCCGTGTAATTTATTCACAAAACGTACGAACTAATTTGCCCGTTGTTGCCTTGTTAAGTGAGAACGGTTTCGCGTAATTGAAAATAGCGGCGGCGAATTAAAAACAAAAAATTGTTTCCTCGGAATTCGGGGAGGATTCTTCACCTGGTGGCAGTGTATGTATGATGACGATTCATTCCGGGCGCGTCAATCAAAATACGACTGTCTGGGGGTAATCGCTTAAAGGCAGACATGGGATCCAAAAAAATGTAAATGGATTATGGTTGCGGGAGGGTGGTATGTGTTGGACGACAACGCGCGTTGACGTGATTATAACAGATCAAACTGTCACTATTCAGTAGAGTCTTAACGAAATTAGTTTTACAATGAGAATGAATGAAAGGTAGGGGGTTATAGTCAGATTTGAACGTTTACATATATAATAATCTATTATTATTATTATATGCATAGCTAACATTATATCAGGCGTATGCCCGTTCTCTTTGTCCTCCTCGATACTTCACCCTATGTAAGGTTTTGTGACATTATTGATGCACCGATCTGATTTTCATACGTCCCTGTCTTCTGCAAAATAAACGGCCACATGTTAACTGTGACTAGTAAGTTTTCTGACCTGGTATATCCAATTTTCCCGTGGTCTACTCCTTTCGACCTTCTTTCCAACTGATAATCTTTCCATAAACTCCTGTTTTATAGCTATATGACCAAAATAGCATATTAATTATTGGTTAATCTTAGTTAACAGTCGTATAGTAGTAATATCAAGTTCATGCAAGATCCATGCATACGTGCGATGTGCTGTTCACGGGATGCGTAGGGTTCGTTGGTAGACATATCACGAACGCATCTATAGTTCGCGTCCTATGTTTGAAGATTGGAATTAAAGACCATACATTTGAGCCTGTGAGAATGAAAGTGGTGTAAGTCACTTTTGAATTTTTGTGAAAACAAGAAGATATTGGGTTTGGTATTTATGTAAATCGACGTGCGCAGTTAAAGACTTGAAATCAATTTATTCATAAGTAAACATGTAATTGTGTATGTCCATTTATATATAAATTCCAAACGCAAAATCTTCTCTTTATCACAAAAATTCAAAAGTGACTTACAACACTTTCATTCGCACATGCTCAAATGTATGCTCTTGAATTCTAAACTTGGAACATAGGACGCGAATGATAGATGCGTTGGAGATGTGTCTACCGACGAACCCTACGCATCCCATGAACAGCACATCATTTTCCCAGAAATTTTCAAGAAAAATTCGAAAGAGTAACAATAAATTAATTATATATTCCTAATAAATATGTAGAATTTCCCAAAACTCTTAAGGTTCATCAAAGTTTTAACTATATGTTTATAAAGACCCTATTATGCCTTGCTATTTTATTGAATATGCCAGGGGGTGGATTTTTGAGCCATCGCAATGAATATACCGATCGATAGACCTTCGCTATTATTGCGAATGGTATCAATTTGTGACACTTCGTGAAAGGTACAGCTTATCTTTGAATGAACTGAAAGCTAGACAGTAGTTATGTTTTGACATTAATTTTTGAGTTAATTCTATTAGTTCAGTAGTATGAAACATATTTGCATTATAGCTTATGGTAATAGCGATCGGTCAAAAATCGCACCCCAGGACGTTATAAATGGTAATACACTATATAAATGTCTAAATATTATGTTATGATAAACAGTGAACCTTTTATAAATTTTTGATTTCATAAATAATAACTCTCGGTATTTTTATCGCGTGTGATATTTTTTGTGTCTGTAAAGTGGTCCACCTATCAAATTTCATTAGGCCGCCGGCGAAGTGCGAGAGCGAGCAAAAGATTCCCGTCGGTTGTAATTTATGTCGGCTTAACACCTAACGCATTTCGCATTCCCCGCGTCTCCGGGGACGACGGCTGAATTGGGGTAAAGAGGCTCCTGCCGCCGCCGCCCCTCGTGCAACCTGCAGATCATATCTCGGCTTGGCAGCTTGACGGGCGCAATGAGTGGAAACAAAGCGTTTCTGTCAGCCATTGTGAGCTGCATCGATGCCGGTCTGTATCGAGAGTAGCCCTATTATAGTTACAGTTGATACGTTTTAGACACGGTAGTTTCAAATTTGAATAATATTGTATCTAAAACTGTATATTATTAATTAGTAATAATTATTCATTGAATGAACTAGTATAACGTAATATATTCACTTACATTAGAAAAATTGATTTCCCTAATAAATCAGTTTGAATCTCCTTTACCCCTTTGGATGCCGAGTAGAGCTTAACATTTTTTAAGATTATTTGTATTTGTGTTTCCGTCCATCCGGAAGTCTTAAACTCAATTTCTTAGGAATTTCGGGAATCCCGCGAAAGGGTTAAATATATTTAGTTTCAAATGCACATAAAATTTAATTAAAAGTCCCCATAATATTAAAACAAAGACTACTAGCTTAATTGCCACAAGTTGGAGGCGTTGGTCTGCATAAGGTGGTAAATTAATTAAATTAGCCGCGGTTCATCCTTTGTAGTCAATTTCCAAATTCTAGATATAATTTGTCATGGCACCCCCCATCCTCTTCTATGTACGCTTGTTGTATTAGTAATCAAGACGATGATTATAATTACATGATGTGGTGCGAATGATCAAATAACCACTAAACCCCCTAATAGGTTTACACCAACAAGAAATTTAAACAGACTAATTCCGAGTCTTATTAACAACTTCACCTCATTAGTTTGTTTAGGTTCATCATATAACCTCTTAATAAAACCATAACGTGTTGAATATTGATACAAACTTGAAATTAATTAATCTCGTAAGTAATGCACATCGCTGGCGGGCGTTCTGTGTCTAATATTTCGAGTTGGCTCGCACAGCCGGGACTAGCCGGAAGCGATTGGAAGTCCGTAAAGCAACCCTCCGATAGTCACGTAGAGCGGGCGGCGCGGCGACCCCGAGTGTATCCAGAAGGGTTCACACACATACATACTCCGGTATCGTCTCGGGCAGGGTTCGCGTGACCCGGCGCAATAACACTCGCAAGCGCGGGGTAGATTTATGCCCGACCGGCGGCATAACTCTCCTATTATCACTGTTTGTCCGAGCGTACGCCGCAAAAACCTGCATACATTTATAACGGGAGACGCTGGGACATATTTCAAGTGGCATTTCCTCCCTTCTGTCTATGAATATGAATTATTTTCTATTTGGCGGAATTTAGGGGCTTGGCCCCGTTTGATAACCGCGCCCGTTTTAAGAAGAATGACCGCATTTACATAATTCTCCTATATTGGCTACCCGATAGTCGCCCCGAGGAGCTTTCCTTAATGTATCAAGATTCATATCGGGTGTAAAGTTCATTTCCTTGCTTCTGAAAGCCTTTCTATGAAGAAAAATAATTAATACAAAATACATTTTTATATACGTTTACTTTCATTTTTTTGGAGACTTATACATGAGGTGCTTTTGTTTAACTGCCCCGTGGCGTGCTGTATCGCTCCAAGTTTTGCAGTCGTACACCAATTCTAAAGGACTCAGGAAGAATTGTACGCATCGTGAGGGACAAATAGAACGAGAGATAATACGCCTGGAGCAGCAAATAGTGACCAACGAAAACAGCTTATTATAAACTTTTTTTGGTGACTTTTATAATTATTATTTTACATTTTATAAGAATAGGATGTTGGGTAATACAGCACATGGTGACAAACGAAGCAAATCTAACTGGCACTTATAAAATCTTGTATCTTTATAACTATCAGTCCAAGGGCTTTTCCACTGGAAAAGGGAGAAGCTCAGAGGAGACCCGATATTTACCTGAACTGCACAGAAAACCTCTAAAAAACTGTAAAAGATGAGTCGCAAAATTTTGTCCACACCGAGGTTTAAACTCACAACCCCAATCCTCAGTACGAGATGAACGGCCCTCTAACCACTAGGCTACTGAGTGGGGTAGTTCTGGATAGTTAGCTCGAGTAGCATAGCCACAGACACGTAGGCCTCAAAATGGGACCATTGTGAGTGGGGTAGACTTTCAATATAGAAGAGAATGTATTTGAATTATATTTATGTTGATTTATTTTCATCAAATCACTAGCAAATACGACGAGCTTACGTGTTTAGATATAGGATTTCGGATATTTATCGAGAATCAATATTAAGTATTTGATTGAAATCTAAATCATCGATATCTATTAACCCTTTATGGGATAGTGGTTACTATTTCAACCAAGCAAAAAACATATGTTCTTATAACCCATGTAATACAATACAAACAGTAAGGTAGTTGTAACAAATATGATATAATCAAAGTTCTCGGTTTTCATGATTATATAGCTATGACTACTTTCAGCTCTTGGCATGTAGTTTTATGATCTCAGTAATTGTTTTTATGTTCTCGGTTCTCGAGGGCGTTTAAGAATGGGGAACATGGACTCTTGCTAAGAATTGAGAATAGTTGTGCTAAGTTCTCGAAATCCCCCTTTCACTAAATTTGTTTCTTTCCTGAACACAGCAGTGATGTATAAATTTTTTTTTTATTGATTGAATATCAACCAATATCCTAGAAAGGATTTAACTAGTATAATATAAACAGATTCTATCAGTAGTTAATTTAGTAATCTCGGAGTCAATTTTTTTTTCTTGTTTAATTGTACCCTGCTATACTTAAACTAATATTAATTAAATAAATTAGCTACGAGTATTTGTATATATCTCGGTTAGTTTAGGCCTGGTCAAACAAATTTCATTAAAATAAGGGAGGCCGGAGGCGGTCGCGATGTTTGCTGCACGCCCCAGGAGGCATTAAAGACGTCGCTGCGCCCCATTACGAATTAAATAGATCAATAATATAACAGCAGCCGCCGCGTTGCGCGTGGAGGCAGTCCGAATAATTAATATCACAATAAAACATAATGAATTTACGGTGTCAAGAACACAGCAAGTGCGCATAATGAACGAGGGCTCGACTGATAATAGAAAAAGTAATTAGTGAAACGGGGGCGATTATTTAAGATAATGTAGGCAATCTAGTGCAAGGGTAAAGTTATTTATATCAACGAATGAATTCTTTACATACACACAAATACATACATAAACATAAGATGATTAAAAAAGTCAAAAATACACTCTAGAAGTCTTAATAAGAAATAATAATAATAAAGAACCTTGTGAGAAATTCAAGCAATGCCAATGTGCGAAAGTTGTACATAAATTTAAATTTCATTTTAAACCTATCGATAGCTGAATAACTATGGATATGAATGAAATCTATAATAATAATAATAATAATACGAGGGTTGATATACATCAGGGCTGGCCAACAAGTCGATCGCGATCGACCGGTCTATCGCGAGGCCAGTTTTATCGATTGGTCGCGATGTCTTAACTACGTGTGTTTGAACATTTATTATCGATAGCTCTAACTGAAACACAGTGTATAAACATGGTAAGTATTTCATATCTCCCCCTCCCCCACTTAGACTACGCTTATGACAAGTCAATCGCGACACATGTTTAAGATAACAAATAGAACACAATATGAACACAAAAGTTGGGCACCCTTCTATACATAAATAGCAGCCCTCGTATTGGTGGCTATTTGGTAGAAGCATTGAGTAAAGAGATTCGATTTCTCAATCAACAGTAGAAGCTGAAAGTCAATTTCACTAACTTATTACTAACTACTATTACGACTTATTATGACCAAAGGTGAAAGGGCTCATGTCCACCACAGAAATAGTTCTCAAAATAAGCTTAAAATCTTTAAAAATTAGCTCAGTGGCCGATTGATTAGAGGCGTCGTCCGTCTATTACTGAGTTCGATCTTCAGCGGGGAGTGAATTTTCGCGAATCACCTTTCACAGTTTTTCAGAGGTTTTCTGTGAAGTTAAGGTAAATAGCGGGTGATTAAACTCCTCTGTGCTTCTCACTTGACCAGCGGAAAAGCCTCACGGCTGGTAGCCCTATAAAGATAGAAGTTTTTTCTTCTTCATACTTGTATGTCATAACCTTGTATTATAATTAGCTAAAAGAATCAAAGAATGTGTGTGAAGTGGAAAAGTTGTTATGCTCGGGTGTAAAATTTGCAACAAAAAAAAAATCATTTATTATAAATCTTTATTTCATAAATATTCATTAACGCTGTAGACAGCTTTAGCGATATGAAATTTCGTAAGATTCGGTATCCGATCTTCAAAGATTTCATCTTCTCAATTATTTTGCCCATTCGAGATTGAATAAGACAACCATTCCATTTCTTTTGAATAGCCTATATACGACTAGTATGCATTACTTTTTTAAAATTATTTTCTATATAATTATTATACGATAGTAAAACAGGAAAGCATTTTTTTTTTAAATATTACTAATCAAACTTTTGGCCACCTAAAATATGAGCGGTCTACCGAAACGCGTGTAACTGGCGCCCGAATATTTATGACGACCGGCCGGGGTGAGTTATTATTATCGTGCTGGGAAACTTTTTTCGCTTTCCTTTCCGCGGCCGGCCTAGTGGAACTGGGCTGCCACAGATACACCGGATACGGTTACTCAGGTGGTTCGGTCAGCTGACCGGAAGTGCGAGCCATTGTGCTGATCGATACCGGCATCACCTGCAATCCTTTTCGGTTGCCGTTCGTCCGCATTAGCGCCGCACGCGACCCCACCATACGGCACTGCCGAGACTGTCAACCTGTCAGCCGAATAGAATCGTCCTGACAGCGCAGACTATTTACTTTTGCAGAGACGGTTTTATGCACATAATTATGGCCCGTTGCGCCGTGAGCACTGTGTGATCCACCACCGCTACCTGTCTGAGGAGACAGAGGGATTTGCGGTAATGAAAAAGCTGGTATAAAGAGTTGAAGTTGGAGTGTTTCATATGCAGGACTTTAATGCGTAAAAGTTAACGAAATTATGGTTGTTTCTGCAGGGTTTAAATGTCACGGGTTAATTATAAACGTGGTCGAATTAAATTGTTTTCCGCGAGCGTGTTTAGTTGAAAGAACACACAATTTATATCACTACCCAGCTCAGTGGCCCAGTTCAGGCAGTTCAGGGGTCGGGAATCTGAGGCTTGCGAGCTATATGCAGGTCGACCAGTGTGTGCAGTTCTACAGAAATACAATTAAAAGTAAAAATTATGTATAATTATTAATATGCATTATGTATAATAAAAAAAATTATGTCTCAAAACACAATTATTTTTTGTGAGAGATACAGATACAGCCTCACTAGGCAGAGGTGCACTTCGTCTCGTGTTTTGGTTTTATTTGTGGCAAATTTTCGATAATGACTTCACAGTTTTTCAGAGGTTTAATTATTATTCTCTTTTATTTCTTCTTTGATATCTATAAGCTGCCCTACGGCAGAATAGATTTACATTTAATTTAACTTGATGTTATTGTAGTATCAAGAAAAGCTTAAGGTTAGAGTCTTATAATCATAGTCTTGATTACTAATACAGCAAGCGTACATAGAAGAGGACGGGGGGTGAAGCCATGACAAATTATATCTAGAATTTTGAAATTGACTACAAAGGATGAACAGCTGCTAATTTAATTAATTTACCGCCTTATGCAGACCAACGCCTCCTCGGTCAACCACCAACTTGTGGCAATCAAGCTAGTAATAGTCGGTACATATATCTGCCATCTCAAAAATCTGTCGCTTTAGTCATTTCTATATTAAGTAAAAACTGTAAAATCTCAACCAACTCAGTGGTCTAGTAGTTAGATGCGTTATCCATCTTGTATTGAGCACCATCTTGGTGGTCTAGTGGTTAGAGGCACCATTCATCTTGTATTGAACATTGAAGGGCGTGAGTTCAAGCCACATCGGAGCGAATTTTCGCAAAGCATCTTTCATAAGTTAAGGTAAATACCGGGTGATTAAACGCCTCTGAGCTTCTCCCTATACGGGCGGAAAAGCCTCACGACTGATAACCCTACAGAGTTATTAGTTTTTTTTTTTGTAAAATCCCCCACACCGAAATGTAAAAGGGCGCTATTTATTATATATACTGATTTAAATTAAATTGATTACGAACTCTGTTATATGTAGGATGTTTAAGCTTATTAAATCTATTGATATCTCCATCGCATCGATTACTTTCCGTAGGCGTATAAGCTTTAATTGAAAAAAAAACTGATAGCTGAATATTAATTGGACGTTAATATTCTCCTAGACCGCGCCTTGTTCCCCCCAGGGCCCCCTTCAGCCGGGCAAATTTCGCTGCCAACGATTTATGCGCTCTAATAGACAATCGTCTATCCGCTCGCGTAGATAAGCCGTACGAAACTTTCTGTGTATGACACGCCATTACTGTAAATATAGGTTGCAGAAACGTGTGCATGATTTATCCCGTCCCAGCCACTATCATAAATATATCAGCCCGATAGCTCGCGCATTGAAAGTTCTCGCCGTCTGTGCACGTCTGTAATATTAAATTCGCATTGCAGAATAGCACCGTATTCCGCCAGTTTGCCGCACAAAGAGACACGGAGGGAAAAATACATATTTTGTGCACATGCATACAACACAAACTGACCAAAGTCGACAAATTATTTCTACTTTCTACATTGTGTGGCTTAACATCTATTAAATATTACACTATACTTACTTAACAAAAACTAAATATTCAATACAAGAAACACTAATAAAGAAAAGCACATAATTCAAATGCCTACTACACTTAGCCTTTGTAGACTATGAAAAGACGTTTGACACTATTGAAATAAAAGTCATTCTGAAAGTCCAGGATAACGCCAGAATACACCACCGATACTCACCGGTTTAATATCAAAAATTTACAATACAATTTGTGGTTAAATTAGATGATATCACCACAACAACGCAGAATATCAGGGTAGAAAGAGCAGTAATGGCCCATTCACAATAAGCGCGGTAGGGGTAACGTAGCGGTAAGCGAAATTGCAAACATGAATAAAAACGCGGGCGTTTACAGCAGGACAGTAAAACTATGACAGAAGATGGGTAATTATCTCTACCATAATTATCACATAGTATTACCGCCGAATTCTGAACGTCTGATTTCTTATAGCCATGCAAAATATTGCTTACCGCTACCTTACCACTACCGCGCTTATTGTGAATGGCCCATAAGACAAGATGAAACTACCTCACCCAACCTCTTTACTCTAGCCTTACGCTACCCAGCAGTTCTGCCGGCTGGTGAAGAAAAAAACATTGCCACAATAGGTCCAGAGCAGGACAGAGCGAGAAACGAAAATTGCTAGTCTGGGCGTCAATAATTCACGCTTGGATGATATTGTTATTATGGCTCCATCGGCTGCACAACTGTAGGACATGCTAGTAACAACTACAACATGCCTCTGTGGCAATGGGACTGTGAATTAAGACCAATATCTAAAAATACTTATATATTTCGAAATATATTTTATTATTAATAATTTTACAAAATATAAAGAATCGCCATTAATATGCAATTTTATATAAAAAATATTAACGTGAGTCGCAGCAACATAAATTTTATTCCAGTTTTAAATTGCATTAATAACGTGAGTGGGTATTAAAAATTGACACATAAAACGTGCATCTTAATCCTTGCATGTTAAATACATATTAAATCTTTACGAGGAGAGCCATTCTGCAACAAAACGGACGAATAATTTTTATGCAAAGAGCGCAGTGTGAAATGTTTTATGCTTTTTAATAAAAAAAAAATGTGGGGACGTTTAAATATTGCTGAAGAGCGCGTTTGTTCGTTTCCCTCGCTTTATGTCGAGTTTAAGGGAGGCGGTTTTATGCCCGCATTTTATATTGGTGTGTAAATATGGTGCCGGTTTGCATTATTTTACAAATAATGTTTATGGAATTGCGCTGATTTAAATTAATATAATTACTAAATATATGATTATAGTGAAGTACTTCTTGCCATTGTCGGCTATCTGAATGAAGAATCACCAGATGTATCAATGTTAATTAATAATTTCTCAAAAATTTCACTATATATGATTATAGTTATATTTTGTTTATTTATAAAAAAAACTACAACCTATTTTGGTCAATCGCTCGCGATGTCTTACTATAGAAACCCATTAGAAGACTACTTCATAAATAGGGCAAATGTCAACTGGCAAATGGCAACAAGTCGATCGCAACACATGTTTAAGATAAAACAGTAGATCTTATGAACAGAAAAGTTGGGTACCCCTGTTATAGGTCTTTCGGCCATGTTGCTTTTCCGCCAGAAAAGGAAGACACTAAGAGCAGTTTAATCGCCCGGTATTTACCTTAAGTCCACAGAAAAGTCAGAGGTTTTCTGTAAATAAACTGTTAAAGAAAATTCATAAACATATTGAAAAATCGAACCCGAAATGCCATTTGATCGATGTTCTAGGCCTCCTGGCATGGAGTATAGATCACGATGATTTACTCAACTTCCCTATATCGGAAAAGGTCACCAAAAAAAAAAAAGACGTTTATTGGCATTTCCCTTACTGCCCCTCCACATCACAAACCTCAACAAAAATATACAAAAATAAAAATTAAAATACAATATAAATAAAAGTACTACTCCGCCAAAAATTACTAATTACCCCCATCTATCACCGCTCCCTTTGCCCTTGCCACTTTCCTCTCCCACGTCAGCCTCCTGCAGATTTTCACGCCTTCCCCATCCTCGCATAACCATTCATTTAGCTTTCTGCAGTCTCCCACCCACTCTGTTTTCACACCCTCACATTCTTCGCTAAGGTGCCACCACGTGTCGCTTTCCTTACTACACAGCGCACACGCGGTGTACCCTAAACCCATCCACAGTTTCCTCCCTCTCTCGTCTGACCCACACCTCGCTCTTGCCATGCATACCTTGTCCTCCCTGCTCCACTCACCCCTGGCTAAGTAACTCGGGAGTCTCCCACTCACTTGCCACTCTACGTAGCCAGGGTTGTAAGAGCTCTCATTCATTCTAGTCTGCCGTTCTTGCCACTCAATATCTCTCAATCTCTCTCTTACCTCAGTTCCTAGGCTTCCCATTTCTCTCAGCTTCTCCTCTACCCACACCTCAGACATACCCACTCTTTCATACATCCTTCCTCTATCCTTTCTCCAACCACTCTCTGTCCTACTCTTACACCTCATCCATACCTCCCGCACCAGTCTTTCCTCACCCAATTCCTGCAATCTTTCTTCAAACTTCACAACCCTTACACACGACTCCCACCACATACTCATACGATTCGTCTCCTGCAACAGCACTGCTCTCGGTGTCGACCTTTCGAGACCCAGCAGACTCTTCAGGAGCACACCTTGCTCTCTCTCTCTATCACATCCCACTCACGCAATCCCCACACTTCCACTCCATACAGCATAATAGGTTTTACACACGCATCCCAGATCTTGCACGCCATTACGAGGTTACCGCCCCACAACCTCTCCAATTTCCTTCTCGCTATTCCCCAAGCCATTCTCGCTTTCGCTTGCATACTTTCCACATGCTCCCTAAATCCTCCTCCACTGTCAAACCAGAAACCCAAATATTTAAAGACATTCACTCTCTCAATCATCCTTCCCTTCCATTTCAGCTCTTCCACTCTACCCCTTGTACCCCTATTCCTAAACATCATCCATTTAGTCTTCTCCACATTCACTACTAGCCCTCTCCTATCCATGTACCTTCCCATTCTTTCCAACATCTCTTGCATCTCTTCCACTCTCTTGGCTACTAATACTATGTCATCCGCATATGCCAGCATCCACACCTTGGTTCTCCCCACCACGACCCCTCCAGCCTGTCCTCTCCACAGCACCGCCTCCAACTCGCTTGTGTATAGATTGAACAGGAGGGGGCTTAGCGGGCACCCTTGCCTTACACCCACATTCACCCTAAACTTCTCAGACACTTCTCCATTCACTCTCGATTTTGCCCACGTCTCTTTATATATACTTCTCACCCACTCCACTCCTTCCACTTCCATACCCAATCTATCCATACATTCTACCAGTTTCCCCCTAGGAACTGAGTCATACGCCGCTTTCAAATCCACAAACACCGCATACACTCTCCCTTTGCACTCCAACGCTTCCTCCACCATTCTCGCAAACGTGAAAATCTGCTCTCGTCCCTCTTCCCTTTCTGAAACCCCCCTGGCATTCCGGCAGCAGTCCTTTTCTATCCACTTCCCTCGATATCTATTTTTCACAATTGTCATCATCGCTTTGTATCCCGCATTCATAACGGTAATATCCCTATAATTATTTACGACCGATGCTGCTCCCCCTTTGTGTACCGGGACCACCACCCCCACACGCCACTCTTCCTGCAGTTATTCCTAACCACTCCAGACTCTATTCAAAACCTCCAGTAACTTATCTTTTCCTTCCTCTGTTAATCTTTTGAAGGCCTCTGCCTTCAGCCCATCTTCCCCCGCAGCCTTTCCCAGTTTCAGCTGCCCTATGGCCACGTCGACCTCTTCCCGCGAAAACGCCTCCCTTCCTACCACCGGTCTCGGACTCCCTAAATCCACCTCTGACCCCGCCATCTCTCTACAGCTCTTCTCCCACTCTGCCAGCTCTATGCTAACGTTGCCCTTTTTTCCCCTCAGAATTTCCCACAACCCTTTCTCGGTCACACACTCCCTCAACCTCGTTTCTACCTTCTGGAACTCCTCTATCTTCTTCTTCTCGCAGGTTCTCTCGAACTCCCTTTTCGCCTGATTGGCCCTTTCCACTTCACCTATCCCATTTATCCACTTCGCCATTGCTCTTCGCCAGCTCGACTTCACCTTTGTGGTATATGCGGATGACCTCGTCATCATCTCAGTGCCCCCCACGCTGGATCTCGCTCATGAGAAAACTGTTGGCTGGAAGTAGAAGTGCCAAGAAGATATTTTTAAAAAAATATATAGATATATAGATAGATATAGTTCGATAATATCGAACTCGAAGGATGCCCCCCTTGGTCCTGGTATCGAGAGATGCAGTTGGTCGAGGTATGATGGTAGTTGGTGATTTGGATGGCGGTGTTATTTATCTCTATCTTTTATTATATCTTTCTTCAGATTTTCTCTGAATTTTTTTTGTTAGTGAAAACCCCAAGGCATTAAAATTTGAAATATAATTAATTGTTTTCAATGCTATCTTAAAGAGTGTAAAATTATCTTTAGTTTGGTATATAGAAAACTTAAAAATGTTCCATAGATATGTCGGTAAGTGAAAAAATCAAAACATCGGCAGGACCAAGGGGAGCATCCTCCGAGTTCCTGCAGAGAGAATCACTTTTTTTGATTATTGAATATATTTAAATTATATTGTATTATTTTATTTTTTTTATTCAATAAATAAATAAAAAGCTTCTATCTTTATAGGAATACCAGCTGTGAGGCTTTTCCGCCGGTCAAGGGAGAAGCTCAGAGGAGTTTAATCACCCGGTATTTACCTTAACTTCACAGAAAACCTCTGAAAAAAGTGAAAGGTGATTCGCGAAAATTCAGTCCCCGCTACATCCCAACTTCCAAATGCTTAGTACGAGACGGACGACGTCTCTAACCACTTGGCCACTGAGCTGGGTTTCAATAAATATTTATATAAAAAAATACCAACAGAAATAAATTATAAGATGCACAGGTTTATAGATTTGATACCATTTTCGAATAAATTTATATTTTCAATAAAAAATATCCACAAAGGAACAAAATATATTTTATTCTAATATAATTTGTGAGTTTATGTACTTATAATTATATTTTAGGTGGTTTGTGGTTGTAAATTATTTAAACAGTTTCATTTTCTATATAGAATTGTACTGTAATATATTTTTTTGTTTGTATTTAATAACAATTTAGATTAAACCCTTGATGGCATTAAATATAAATTGTTTCCTTTGTGGAGAAAGCATCATAATTATTGTTTTATTGTGCTTCTCTATCCGCAAATGAACAAATATATATTTAAGGCGCGTGGTTGATTCCCGTGTATTTCTTTCCCTGCCTTGTATGACACCATGCAATTTACGATGGTGTTTAAAAGTAGGCATTAAAAGCCCAAAAATGCAGTTTCATACGGCTATAATAGCATGACGTAGATTCTTGTGATCTTACCTGGCCGTGTAGGGCACTATATAATTTCTGATGACATTACAAAGTTTGGTATAAAAGAATGAGGAACATTCTTAATGCCAAACAGGCAACTGGCCTTTTCTACCACAGTGTTGTGTAAAGGTTTGAATTATTCTGTATTCTTTTATAATTTTTTTTCACTCTCTTCTATTTATATTTATATTATAAACATACATTTACATTTAATATACTCTTCGGCATATGAATTTAGTCATAAAATATTAACCTAAATTTTAGATATAGTTTCCCGAGTGAAATTTGTTGGAAAATAGTCTGCATCTAAAATGGAAATAATGGTTATAGCATTATAAGTTTGGATTGTGTTATATCAACACCACCGATACTAAATAAATATAGATGGTGTTGGTTATATCCGGTAAAATATATAATAAACTAGACCGGTGAAATTATTTTATAACACTACCTACAAGAAAGGATTTTCTTATAGGTGAAAAACAAAGAAACTTGTATCTTTAGAGGGCTATCGGTCGGGAGGCTTTTCCGCCGATCAAGGGAGAAGCTCAGAGGAGTTTAATCACTTACTATTTACCTTAGCTTCACAGAAAACCCCTGAAAAATGTGGAAGGTCAAACTCAGACTCCTCAATGCTCAGTACGAGACGGACGACGTCTCTAACCATTCGGCCACTGAGCTGGGTTATGAAAAACAATGTATACAAAACTATTTTATATAATCATTTGTATGAGAAGAAGATATATTTATTGTAACATACATACATATACATGTACAAGACGCCATCGACCGTGCTCTTTCAGCCTCATTTGTATGATTAATTTGATATTGTTTGTGTTTCAATAGAGTTTTGAATTGGATTGACCTGAAGATAAGTCTCCTTCGTAAAATAAAACAATAAAACACTACCTACTAAACAAACTAAACTTATAGCGGAGAATCAAGGTAAATATTATCTAGTTAAATCGAATTATAAATAACGGGCTTGGAGTTATCCTATATATTAGGTGTTCTTCAACCTTTGTCCCCCCCACGGAACCCTGTTTTGAGATTATTTTATGGAATCCTTCGTTCGTCAGCATACCCAGATTTAAAATGAAATCTGGGTATGCTACTGAGAGGTATTAGAATATATTACATATATTGTTACAAACACTTTATGTAAGATATAAATTTGCATTTATTCAAACAAAAAGATAAATATTCCATATATGTTATATGATACATAACAAAAAGATAAATATTCCTTTTAACATATATGGAAATTTATCTTTTTGTTAATGTATCAAAGTATATAATGTAACGGGTTAACGTTCGAATTAGCATTGACTTTCAGGACCCCTAAAGTGTTTAAGTGAAACCCTAGGGTTCTGCTGAACATAGGTTGAAGAACACTGGTTCTTTTTCCTATTGCCTCTTCATTAGCTTGGCATATATTGCTAGAGAAAATCATAAATAAAGATTTTATTGAATTCATTCGCTGAATTTCCACCCTGAATAATCAAATAAATTCCACATTTGTCTATTATATGTGTTGAAAACTGTTTTCTCTTGCATAACTTTCATAAGATCTATAATCAAATAAATATCACAACAATTTCTCCAGTCCAGAAAAATGTCGATTGCATTTCAGTCCGTTACTTTTCATCAGTAGCCAACATAAGGTAGTAATTTTGCAGATTTTATCGGGACACGCCCGGCATCAAATTACACCGCTTGTGTGAAATTTGGCAAGTTGCATACTGGACAAAAGAGCCATCCCCCAATCCGCTGTCGGTGTTAATTTGTTAAAATGCCCGGCGGGCGCATAACGTGTTCGTGTCGTCTCAAAAAAACACCTGTAAGATTGACATTTGAGACGCGATGTGAAACTCGAATTCGATCCGTCCGGTATTTGGCGGCGGTGAACGATTTTCCCACGAGCATTTAACCTTTGGGCACTTCTGTTTTCGAAGTCCGACTCGTAGGTCTTCCATTACAGCGGTGATAGGAAATTGTGCGACGAACAAGATTAAAATCGCACGGAATCGCTTCCCATGTATTACATGGGAAATGAGTATCATATTTATGTATTGAAAATGCACAGTAACAACATTAATCGCTAATAATAATGTCAGTTTATTATTTATGTTTTATATATAAATATTTTATGTTCTAGTAGTAGTAGTTGTTACAATTTGTAACTGGCTATTTATCTTCGAATCCTACTGACATATGTTAGTGCATATCAGGGATGGCCAAACTTTTGATTACGACCTGTGTTTTAAACTATAGGCGGCGGCCTACCAACATAATTATGTATTTGTAGTAGTAATATAAAGCCTAATATAAGTTTAAATTTAAAATAAACATAGATATACTAATACATATTCAGTATCAAGTCAAGAAAAAATTATGATATCTTCTCACAAAGTATTTAGTTCATTAATAAAATATATGTACATATCAGGCAGGCGAGAGACTCGGAATATAACGCGTGTATAAAGGTCGTTTTAGACAAGACAATTTCTTAGCTCAAAAGTTGTTCAAGAAATAAATTCATATATCCTCCTCCCATACAATTTGTCCATGACAAATAGAACGCGTTATATTTTTCCATTCGATCTACCATCCAATTCAATATTTTAAATAATTTGCTGTATGACACGAGACAATTTAGATTGTCTCGCATCTTGACTAACTTTTGAGTCAAGAAATAAATTCATATATCCTCCTCCCATACAATTTGTCCTTGACTAATAGAACGCGTTATATTTTTCCATTCTACCATGCAATTCAATATTTTAAATAATTTGCTGTATGACACGAGACAATTTAGATTGTCTCACATCTTGACTAACTTTTAAGTCAAGAAATTGTCTTGTCTAAAACGACCTTAAGGCACCTTACACGATCAATATTACTGTCAATATTTTAGAATAATGTGTAATAATATAATATGTATTATGTTTAAAATGTTCATTATTCTAAAATATTGCCAGTATTACATATCATGTAAGGTATAGTAATAATGGAATGAAGAGAATACTGATGTTTATTCAGATAATTAATTACTTGATAAATATTGAAGGAGGATTCAAGCAAATACTGACGGTACTATGATTGACAGTAATATTAACCGTGTAAGGAGCCTTAATGTGTATGTGTATGGGTATGTAGGATTTCCGAAAATTCTCCCGGCGTTAAATGTACCTGAAAAAAATAATTGTATCTGCTTTTAGCACCAAAGGGGCTGCTCATTAATTTCCTGAGGTGTTTAGGGGTGGTCGAGCAGAATCTCACCCAATCTCACGTGGAGACGAGGGGGGTAGTAATTTTTTTCCGCAAGTAAAAGAGTAAAATTGCAAGAAAACTGGTTTAAATTAATTAAAAGATGATCTTGCACTTTGAAACATCTCACGTGAGATTTAGGGGAGGGTGGAGGGCCAAATCACACGACATCTCACCAAGGGAGGATGAGGGGTCGAAAAATCGCTAAAATCGGCTCACATAATTAATGGACGCCCCACCAATTAATATTCTCGCACCAAGCAGCAGTTTTCATTATTATCTTCAATCGAGAGATATTAATAATAAAATAAAATTTAAATGAAATAACCGCTTTTATTCCTAATAATTTTTTTCGTTGATATCAGAAACACTGTACTTTTCATTTTAGTGCCGGCTTATAGAAATAAATACGCCCGAAGTAATATTTCCACACTTTATTTCGACCAGACGATTTGATCGCATTCCGAAAACCAATTTCCACGCTATGCATTTCAAATAATATAACAATTATCTATTGGGCCATCCGATTAAGTCTCCTCATTCTAACTAATAATTAAGCTTATAAAAACTCGCCGGCGGGCTTCTGCCGCATAAAAAGAAACATCATAACAGCAATTATAATTTAATTATTGAAAAATTACGGTTAAGTTATTTTCAAGACGGCATCTTTAATTTTACGGTATTACTACACACACAAATGCACACACACACACACACACACACATATATATATATATATATATATATATATATATATATATATATATATATATATATATATTCACGCACGTGTATATGGGTGCGTTTTGATTGATATTGAAATGCAAGTCCTTCACTGCATGCGTCGGTGGCAGCCGCGACCATTTATAATATGAATCCAATGGAATTAATACAAATGAGGAAGAGGAAAAAGTTCCATTAATAAAACACTTTTTCACTGCGAGCGTTGATTGGAATTGATATTCGGCAATTTTTCAGATTCATGCGCGGATGCTTACACCGCGCGTGTGAATCTAAAAAATTGCAACATATTCATTCCATATTTATAGCATGAATAACTTTTTTGTAAATAATATTATGTACATAAACTATACACAAAAATACTGGTCTGGCCACCACACTACTTTCCGAATGAATTAATTAATATTGGATGTAAATGCAAAATCTAGTGGTTTTACATCCAATATTATTAACTAATTCGTAAAATAGTGTGGTGGCCACGAAGCAGGGCGTAGCTGGCAAACGTTATTTTGCTTAAACCTTGCAAAATCCAGTGGGTTTTTTTAATCAGGGCATAGGTGGCGAACGTTATTTTGCTTTAACCTTCAAAATCCAGTGGGTTTCTCGAATCAGGGCATAGGCGGTGAACGTAATTTTGCTTCAACCTTACAAAATCTAGTGGTGGTCCTTCATTGACTTAACCCTGGCATCTAGGCTGGAAGGTCGTAACAGAAGAAACCCTGAGCGGTCATCACTGCATACCGTACAGCGTGGAAAACGTAACTACCCAAACACAGCAAGAACCAACCCCT
This sequence comes from Lordithon lunulatus, assembly GCA_963942505.1. Lineage (NCBI taxonomy): Eukaryota > Metazoa > Arthropoda > Insecta > Coleoptera > Staphylinidae > Lordithon > Lordithon lunulatus. Next base: position 50,001,051 of record OZ012672.1, on the reverse strand, counting down.
AAGACGAGGAAGTTGGATGACCTGCTCATGACCACTCTGGTAGCCACGACAACAACAACGGATAAGGAGGACCCGGATGATATGGCAGACGAACTGAGTACGCAAATAGTGGTGGTCTTTCATTGACATCATCTTAGCATCTGTATAGATGGCAGGGAGTGTACGGGGCGGGGAGGTCCTGGTAGAAGAAACTCTGAGCTATCATTAACATCATCCTGGCATCTGCACAGCTGGTAGAGAGTATGCGGCGCGGGGAAGTCATGACAGAAGAAACTGTGATTGAGAGGATGGACAATGACCTGCTCAAGACCACTCTAGCAGCCATCGCAACAGCAACGGACAAAGAGGACCCGGATGACATGGCAAACGATCTGAACATGCAACTACAGATAGCGTACTACGATACCGACCCGACCTAGCACGGCCAGAAAAAGACCAACGTACTGGTGATGCCAGCACGTAGTCGAGGTGCCCGACCAGTGTTTCGGCCGCCCTAGCTCGTTGGGCCCGTCTTCTAGCTCTGTTGGCCTCGCGCCTCTTGCCAACAGAGCTAGAAGACGGGCCTAGGGCGGCCGAAACACTGGCCGAGCACCTACAGCACTGCTACCAGACAGTTCAGGTGGAAGATCGAAAGAAGCCAAAACGAGTTCTGGAGGAAGCTCAGTCGGGAGGTTGAAGGCGAACCGCGTGACCTTCCCTACAGGCTCGTCATGAAAAAGATCGGGGCTCGCTCGCTTGAATCCGAAGCAACATATCCTGAAGGTGTGAGAGCAGTGATTTTGGCCCTCTTCCCCGTAGCACAGGACAAGAACGACGGGACAAACCCCCTAAAAGAAAATGACACAAAATAAAGAGGATTGATTGTCCAATGAGGTAATCAAGGCGGCAGCCAGAACACTAACGGAACTCTCTAATAGATGCCTACGCTCGGCCAAGCAGCTTTACACTTTGATCTCGCCAACTATCGCTCACACTATCCCCCACACTGAGACTCCATTACTACACTCGCCTCTTAGCAGAATAGCTACATCGCAGTGTCGTCCAGGATTCAAGCATCGCTCAGTCCTACCCTGATGGTGTTCGTTTAGGTGATTATCGAGGGTCTGCCGTATTTCCGAAGTCAGAAAATCGCCTCCGAGTTTTATAAAGTGTCGTTTATTGTATCCCCATAACAAACTACCCGAGGACGGGATTCGAACCTGAGCCACTCGCATGATAAGCGAGAGTGCTAACCACGGAAATACATCGATATATTGTCACAATAGGCGCTTTCGTTTAGCATGGTTTATCACCGCTAGTCGCCCCCATGGCGTGCAGTATCGCTCAGGTCTTGCGGTCGTGTGCTGCCAATTGTAAGGGCCGAGGTAGAATTATGCACATCGGAACCAGCCAAAGAAACAATAAGCCCGTACCAGCACGAAACGCACTAATGTAATAGTACAGTTTTTATTGTACTTATATTTATAATTGCTCAAACCTAGCTCTGAACTGCGAATAGATCATAAAAATAAAGTTTCCCTAGTAGATTTATATAGTATTTGTATGGTAAACTCGTTGTTTTCATGTATCCGCCACAGCTCAATTACCATAACTGCAGGCCCTCGCGCAAATAATCCTCTGGTCGAAATTTGCATCAGTCCACGTCGCGATGCATAAAACTCGTGCAAATTAATGTGGGTCCACTATAGCCGATTATATTTCGGCACGCACGGCCGTGCGCATTCCTGTCGCCGCCGCATTCGATGATTATATTTACAGAAGCCGATTACCCGATTTATGCGATATTTATGCGGTCATTTTTAAGCGGCCCACGTCCCGAATTTGTTGTCGCGGCGGCGTTTATTATTTTAATCGAATCTTGCAGCTCGTAAAACGTGAACGGGGCAAATTTCATTTTCGCCTTTTCTGTATCATCTTGTTAATCAGAATATTATTTCTATTAAGCGGACGGCATAAATCTCCGTACGCACGTTTAAACCGAAATATCGCCCGATCTACTGCATTAATTAAGTCCGCACGCCCACTGTATGCTTTATCTGGTACAGTTGTGGCGTTTTAATGCGGCCGATATGATCTGGTTTATTAAATATATATACGGCTTCATTTGGGGCCCGCTTTATTTGGATCGTCTTGGCCGTAAGTTTGCGCGTTTACGGCGCCAGCGGTAAATTGACCGTGAAAAGCGCCGACGCTGCCAACGCGCTGGAAATTAACGCCACCTCAAATTGACAAATAACTTGCTTAAATATATTGTTATTGCAAAATTTTCAGGGGGAATTCAGGGTATTTATATCGTAGATTAAAGCAACGCACGCAACGCAACAACGGCTTCTGGAATACTTTCCAAGCAAAGAATTTTAGCTGCACATACCAGCTTATTAATCTACTTCGCAGTTCATAATTGCCTTTAGTAATAACTTCAACACCGGTGTGTAATGTAATATAATATATGACCTCATATACAAAATGCAACAATATATGTATATACATCAAGATTCCCAATCTAGCTAATTCAAAAAATATGTTCTTCGTATTAATAATACACTTATATCTTTTTTTAATGTTTTATTTTTTGGCTCAGATACAATGTTAACATGGTATATCAAAAAACAAAACACCTGATTTTACATTTCGCCTACGATTTTATATTTCGTCTACATTTGTTTGTAATCAATATAGAGAAATAAATCTACAGTCATATATAAATATGAACAACCTGATATAGCCGGATAGTTTGAATTTGAATGTAACTTTTTACCATGTGCATTATTGAATTAACAGTCCGGTTTAATTGAGTATCGAGTTCTGTGCTAAACCTGGGCCATGCAAATTGTGCATGAGTGGCCCGTGTGAAACGCGAACCGAGTACGGTGCGGAATGTTAACATCCTCCGAATATCCAGTCCCCGCCGTGCGATTAAACTGACAAATTGCGTATCGGGTTGTCCGAGCAGCCCCCACGCACCCCGCGTTGGCAAAAAAGGAACTTGTCGATGTGGGTTTTATATTTCGTATCTCTCGCATGCGACGCTCGCCGGTTGCGTGTCGGGCGGACGTAACTCCTCGCCCCTGTTGATTTACCGACATTAACCGGCCGGGGCTGCCTTATATTTAAAACAATCTCCACTTTCATAAAAGCCCCCGTTTACCCCTGACTTTTCCGCTGAATCCAAAAGGCCCAACCGATCTTATTAACGCGCACGCAATCATAATCGTACGCAGTTGTTTATTTTTTTTAATTAACAGCACCCTCGCGCGGTTCAATCGCAGATGCTTTTAAAATTGGCTAATGGACGGCCACTCCCTTTGAAATAGTGCGGATAGTTACTAAAAACGCGCTGACGTACCCCCGTAATGTGATATAATAATTAATAATTTGAAATATGGCGTCATTAACACCCCGGCCATGTGCTTTCTGACAGCGCGCCGGATTTCGGAGGGTGCGAATGCAGCGCGAGGGTGCAGGTATATCACAATTATTAAGATTGATGGCGCTGGAAATATGCATCATAAAGCCGCCCCCGCAAAACTTCGCCGCGAGATAACGTTTCGATGTCGCGGCGAAAATCATAACGATAATTAAATGAGAGTGCTGAAACTTGAGATAAAAATACATTTTAGAGTAGATGTTTAAATCTAATTGATATTCCTACTGCATTATGAAATATGATTGCTTTTTAGATAGATTTTTGATCACTGAAACGAGTGGATTTATATTACTTCTGTGTTCAATATTTCATAACACATTAAAAGGTAGTAAACTTGAAACAAGTTTAAATGATACTGATGTACACGTCGATATAGTGCAGGGGTTGGGCCCGACGATTATTGATAGAATCCTGACCCATGCAGTTGTTACCATTTGTCGTTACATTTGGGATACAATGAACAACTTGATGTGAAATGATGGAAAGACCACCGCTGTCACCAAACTGATCTGTAACGATGGAAAGATCCTGCCGATGACGCCAATAATGAGGTCCAGTTGCCAAGTCGATGCCGCCAATGCTGGGGGGAACCACCGCTGGATACCAAGTGTTTAACTCTTGGAACGTCGTCGGAAGGAAGCGTCGCTACCACCACCTCAAGGACTGAGGACTAAAACTATTACTATACCACCTCAATGACTAAGGACTAAAACTATTGCTGTGTTGTTGAAAGTTGTGGATCTTATTTGGGTGAAAACTATGATGTGTGTGGCTTCTTGGTCGCTCCGCGACTGTCTGAGGGTTCCTCTTGCCATTCTTCATCCTCTTCTTGTGTCGTCCTAATCACGCTTTCTAATGGGTTCGTAATGACGGCCGATAATGGGTTGGTGGGTCATTAGGGGTTCGTTGTGACTTAACGACCAATTGGCTTATTTGCCAACACAACAGACTTGTTAGAAAACTCGGCGAAGATTTTCTGAAGCCCTGACACTCATATACACTTACGCTAGCTAACACATGGCAGAAGGATCCCCAAGGGTTGATATTCAGTTACAAACTGTAACAAATACAGTAATTGATAATACTACTAATACTAATGTGTATAAATTAATAACTAACACCATGGAATATACCAAATTTCTTCACATGATAGACTTTCATGTGTCATCAAGATCCATCCGTAATACCAAAATGTTCGTCGTAGAATATTAAACATCATAAAGGCACCTTACACAATCAATATTACTGTCAATATTTTAGAATAATGACAGTAGTACTGTACAATAATTCGTTTAAAATGTTCATTATTCTAAAATATTTCCAATATTACTTATCATGTAATGTATATTAATGATGTAATGAAGAGAATACTGATCTTTATCCGGATAATTGATTACTTGATAAATACAAAAGGAGGATTGAAGCAAATATTGACAGTACTAGGATTGACAGTATTATTGACCGTGTAAGGTGCCTTATAGATTTTAAAATTAGTAGTCAAACAAAGTAGAGAATAGAACGTAATGGAACGAAGTAATCAACAACGCCGTGAACCTACTAGGCCTGCAGTGCTATACTTCGCTCGTCGAAGCAACTGACTATTATATAAATTTACCTTTATTTGGCATCAAACAAAACTGACTATTATAAACGCGTGATCTTCACGTGATTCTCCGGAGCACTTATTGACTAATCAAAGGCGGGTGGGTGAATTTCAAAAGTCCACAGGGCAGTAGTATCAATGGCATTACTTTCGCCGCCCATTTGTGCTACACTTTACCTCAGTGTGCAAGAAGTTTTAATTTGCTTGTACAGTGTAATACAGCTGCATAGAGTGGACAGAATTACTGGGAGCACGCAGTGTTCACATGATCACACAATTTCTTAGGCGATCCTAGTATAGAATATATTTTTCATACATTAATTTAATATTAAAATAGAATTGTTCTAAACGACACAGGATTCACATACACGTAATATATTTAGTTTTCTTTTGGCCTGCGATTCCATCTTCCCGCTGCACTATACTATCCAGAACTATCCATCCTCCCGCACCAATGTCTCGTGCGTAGGCTGGCCGCTGCCCCGTAGGTTACCTTATCGACTTCTTCTTCCGGCCTTACAATCGCTTGTTCACTCTCAGCACAGTTTCTTCTATGGTCCTTCCCATTCGAGCCTAATTTCTAACACACCCATCCTCACATTCCAATCTCCACCGAAGATCCATTATTCTCCATCCGCTTCCATCTTCTACAGCGAATGTTTCACCTTCTTCAAATTTTTGTTTCAATACACCGCCCCCACTCAAATATTCTTTCTATCCATTGCTACAATTTCCATCAACAGCCCCGTAGTTTACCTTATGGACTCATTCTTTCAGCCTTCCAATTTCTTCCTCATTCCCAATACAGTTCGTTTTTTGGCCATTCCCGTCGTGGCGTCCTTCCTCGCCACCTACATCACCCAATCTCAACCTGCCGGCATATTGCTTCTAATTTGTATCCACGCATCTTCCGTTACCCAGGTTTCCAACAAGTCCACTATTTCCTTCGTGTGCATCCTGTTTAACAGTTATTGCTAATTGATGTGGTGCCGCCAGATGGCGTTCAACTCCTAGGGGGTTAGTTGTATAATGTTTGTATATAACCACTCGAGATATTGTGTGAATTCATCTTCACTAGCTAAGCTACACTGATGAGATCTAATAAGATCAAAATCTATATATGTAGATTGTTAAGAGGTGAATTCACACTAGAATTCGCCAGAGTTTTTCAGCTCGCACGCAAAATTGACTGGTGGGACGAGTGAGTAGCCTTAAAAGGAGGTTTGACAATGGGCCCATTTTGAGGTCTACGTGTCTGTAGCTACGCTACTCTCCAGCCAACTATTCACAGAACTATCCAGAAGTTCCAGAATACAATCCTAGCTCACCGCCTCCTCCTTTTGTTTGTGTTCTGTGAGGTGGAATCTTCGAAAGACACCCATGCCTGCGTCACCACCACTAGATAGTAGGCATGGGTAATGCTGGATTCACCCCGCGTTCTGGCTGGCTAAACCAAAACACACGCTCTGTACCTGCGGGCTTGACCGCCTTAAAGGCACTCCTAAGCCCGCAGCACCGCCTTGTCTGTTTAGTTCATCTTGTCGTTTGTCTAGTCCTGTTTGTCAGTGTCTTGTCTTACTCCCTCAGATCGTCGTTGAATTTATGCTCTGAGGCGAAATTGGTCGCTGCCTCTCAGTGCTCGGGTAAGTCAAGCATGGGGCTTGCCAGTCTTTGATAAGTCGGTTCGTCATCCTTTAGCTTCGCCCATAGGGTAGCCCGCTAGCTGGCATCTGTATAGCGTATGCGTCATCTTGCAGTAGCGACATCAGCCTGAGTCAATCTTTCGAATCCTGTGTAGATAGGATTCGAAATTTCCATGTCCTATCAGTAACTGTGTCGTCCAGTGGTCCATCGTGCCGTGCCTTCTCTCCACCAGGTGTCTCATGTTTGGGAAGAGCATCCTGATCCATGCGGCTTTGGCTGTGGTTTCCCACCTTATCTGCCAATTCCTTCATCATGTCCTCTGACGCCACCCTTCTGGTATCTCTGGGAGGTGTCTCGTTCTTAATTCTGGTGTAGTTCTTAGTCGTCTCTTCTACGACCAAAAAGGAAAGAAAAATCGAAAGTGTTGGGTTAAGGAGCTGATTTTAAGAAAAGATAATTTAACAATTTATAGAATGAATTTTAAAAGTTCCCGGGCAGTTTAGAAATTCATTCAAATCCCTGCATCAGTTCTTGATGGACTATTAATTATAATTGGCCCACAGATTCAAAAATAAGTCACAGATATTGGTAAAGAATTTTAAAAATATAGAATATTATTTTATATTATTAATATTATTATATACTATACAATTAACATATTTACGTTGTTGTCCAACTATTTCTTTTCGGTAGGCGCCATGTGAATCGTAGTATTAACACGCAACTAATCTAGCTGAGATATCGTAACCGTTTCAATGTTTTGCAAGTGATCGGACAAGTGCAGTTTCAGGTGTTTAGACTAGCAAGTAATGCTGCCTGGACACATTTTTAGAAAGTCTATCGCAAGTTCTGATAAGCCAATTTGCTGTGGTGTTTACATACGCGATTGCAATGTCCGAAAGCAACTCTCGCGAGATTTCTCACCAGTCTAAACCTAGCATTACATTTAAAAGCTGCATTTACATCTTACTTCGTGAAATATTGGTCACCCAAAAGCTTGTTTCTGCAATAAGTAAAATTATATGACACCATTAAATTCAAATGAAGAATCACCAGATATATCAATGTTAATTAATTAATTCAAGTCTCACCGGAGAGTGAAATTTTTGAGAAATTATTATTATATATATATATATTATTTCATGCAATATTGGTCACCAAAAACTTTTTTTTTGGCAAAACGTGTAGAATCGCCCTCTAGTGAAATTACAAACCAGTTAAACGTCCAACTATTACCTGCGAGGGGGCACTCATTTACAATTGAATATACTTTTGTGATTTTGAAAAATTTACCTGGAGGAGCACCCTTAAATCTAAAATATAATGGCCCATGAGAATATATTTCAACCTTTTTTATATAGATGGCGCATACGGTTTAGTTTCAATGATAAATTTAAATGCGACCAAATATAAATATGGTTATACCGGATTTATATACTAGTTTCCTACACGAGTCAAACATACATAAAATTAAAGGACAAATAAAACGATTTTTTACTTTGTTTTTTTTATCACACTTCAATTACACTTTGCAACTAGTTTCGGCTAAGCTCTAGCCATTTTCGAGCTCCTCCGATGACTCGTCGTGCATTACATACCACAATGGGCTAACGACCGGAGTCTTTCTGCCCCTAATTTCTTATTATATTTGTTATTTATTATTTATGTCAATAAGCCCACTTTTTCTGTTATCCAAGATACTTATGCTGCGTAACCTTCTCTAAACGACTATCAGATATATGAAGATATTCATTAGATATGGAACTTTTTGTAATGATCATGAGTTGCATTTTGATTAAATTCATTATTAGCTCGTAATAGTCACACAGTATTGAGGCATTCTAGTTATAAAAGTCTTGTACGCTATCTGTAAATATAATTGCATCAACCGCATATCTCAGTTTATTGACAACTTCGCCGTTTATAACAGTGTCCCCTAAGACAGTCTTCTATAGATTCTTGCAAAATGCACCAACCCAGCTCTGTGGCCGAGTTGTTAGAGACATAGTCCGTCTCGTACTGAGCATTAGGGAGCCTTAGTTCGAACCCAATCGAAGCGAATTTTCGTGAATCACTCTACACAGTTTTCAGAGGTTTTCTGTGAAGTTAAATCAAATTCGGGCGATTAAACTCCTCTGAGATTCTCGCTTGACCGGCGACTGACAGCTCTATAAAGATAGGTGTAACAATATTAACACATTTTGAGCGGGTAGTCTAGAGCCCGTATGACATTATCTAGTTTCTTATATCGTTTTCGCTGCAGACACATAGTGCCATACACACATGTAGAAAATTATATAGCGACGGAATAATAATAAATTCACTTAACAATAACAGCACCGTAATACACAATGTTAATTTTTCCATTTAGAAATAGTTATACAGTTTAATATATCAATTCTTATATATAAAACGATATAGGAAACTAGATAATGTCATACGGGCTTAACCAACACCACCGATAGTACAGATGGTACAGATGGTGTTGGCTTAACACCGTGAAACTATTGCAGTAAAATCATGTCTAAATATTTACGTTATATTTAAACTTCTTACCACTTACAACTCTAATAGACAATCTTTACATCAGTACCAGTTATTAATTGCAATATTCTTCCTTATCCATACCAGTCCCGTGAGATAGCGGTTGTATATGGCCACCATAAACTTTTTATTCCCTTTATTTCTCGGAATTATGCGTTTGCAACTAGCCCGGTAATGCGTATAAAAATGACGACGTAATTGCACATAAGAGTCATAATTTGCTGAAAGAATAAAACCGGCAATGACGCGATAAAATCATGTTCCGCGAAACTTAAAAAAGTTTCCCTGCACTTGTCACGACAGCAATTCAGCATTCAAAATAAAATAGAGACATACGGAATTAATAAAACACGAATTAACATTTGTAGGCAACAAAGCTCGTGGCCGGGTCCTGGAAACGGCCGGCCCAGCTATAAATAACACCGGTCCATTCTGTTTTATCATTAAGATCGCTTATCTACCGTAAAAGATTTCCAGCGGATGATTTAGCTAAACCCACATTCGGACGTCCAGTTTCGTGGCCGCCAGCAGCGGGGTGTCCCCTACCCGGGCCAGGTAGCCGGAATAAATTATCATTTATTATAATGCATTTTCGGACTGGGCTAAATCAATAGCTTTAATTAAGTTCGGGGGATGAAGTCGCGAAATTGTTACGCGCCGACGGTGGTCCCCATTATAACGGTATAACCAAACCCTTTCGACGGTGTGGTCCATGGTATATGAATAAAAATGACATTAGGACGGATATTTTGTAATGGGAAGAGTAAACATTGGGTTGTTTATGATATGTTTAATGGCTGTTTATGTTAAAAAAGCTAATTAAGCTATACAAATTGTGCCGGGATACTAATAAAGGGTTATTTAATGTTTTCTTATTAATAGAAGAGAACAGCAATTTAAGGCTAATTAAGGCTTACTTTCATGTACTTAATTTATAGCATATTACTGAAATAGTTGATAGTATGATTAGTATATACACTAATCATAGTATCAACTATTTCAGTAAAATTTTAAATAAATATACAAATACAACCCAGCTCAGTAGCCGAGTGGTTAGAAGCGTTATTCATCGCCTGCGTTCGAACCCCATCGGGGAAAATTTTCGCGAATCACAGTTTTTCAGAGATTTTCTGTGAAGTTGTGATGTTAATATAATAAATACCGGGTGATTAAACTTCTCTGAACTTTTCCCTTGACCGGCGGACAATCTTCACAGCTGATAGCCGTTGGACGTTTCTTTTTATATATAAATACATAAATTGTAAAAATTCGTAGTTATTATTTTATTAAATTCTAATAACAGTTATGTGTTACTAGCTTAAATAGCTACGAAATGGAAAATAATATGTTTATATAGCTAAATTATTAAGTAAAAAAGTAACATATCAAACTTATGTGGGATGTTTAAAAAATTGCGCAAAAAATCGTAGTTATTATTTTTGAAAATTATAATGACATGTATGTGTTACTAGCTTAATTAGCTATGAAATGAGATAATATGTTTATATATCTAAATTATTAAGATCAAATTAATGAAAACGTAAAAAAGTAACAAATCAAACTTATGTGGGATGTTTAAAAAATTGCAAAAAATCGTAGTTATTATTTTTGAAAATCATAATGACATGTGTGTGTTACTAGCTTAATTAGCTACGAAATGAGATATAATATGTTTATATAACAAAATTCTTAAGATCAGAATAATGAAAAACGTAAAAAAGTAACATGTCAAACTTTTGTGGGCTGTTAAAAAAATTTCAAAAAATCGTAGTTATTATTTTTGAAAATTATAATGACAGTTATGTGTTAGTAGATTAATTAGCTACGAAATGAGATATAATATGTTTATATAGGTAAATTATTAAGATCATAATAATGAAAAACGTAAAAAAGTAACATATCAAACTTATGTGGGGTGTTTAAAAAATTGCAAAAATACGTAGTTATTATTTTTGAAAACGATAATGACATATATGTGTTACTAGCTTAATTAGCTACGAAATGAGATATAATATGTTTATATATCTAAATTATTAAGATCAAAATAATGAAAAACGTAAAAAAGTAACATATCAAACTTATGTGGGGTGTTTAAAAAATTGCAAAAAATCGTAGTTATTATTATTGAAAATTATAATGACAGTTTTGTGTTACTAGATTAATTAGCTACGTAATGAGATATAATATGTTTATATATCTAAATTATTAAGATCAAAATAATGAAAAACGTAAAAAAGTAACATGTCAAACTTATGTGGGGTGTTTCAAAAATTGCAAAAAATCGTAGTTATTATTCTTGAAAATTATAATGACAGTTATTTGTTACTAGATTAATTAGCTACGAATTGAGATATAATATGTTTATATAGCTAAATGATTAAGATCAAAATAATGAAACACGCAATAAAGTAACATATCAAACTTATGTGGGATGTTTCAAAAATTGCAAAAAATCGTAGTTATTATTTAAAAAAATTATAATGACAGTTTTGTTTTACTAGCTTAATTAGCTAAGAAATGAGATATAATGTGTTTATATAACTAAATTATTAAGATCAAAATAATAAAAAATGTAAAAAAGTAACAAATCAAACTTATGTGGGATGTTTAAAAAATTGCAAAGAATCGTAGTTATTATTTTTGAAAATTATAATGACAGTTATGTGTTACTAGATTAATTAGCTACGAAATGAGATATAATATGTTTATATATCTAAATTATTAAGATCAAAATAATGAAAAACATAAGGAAGTATCATATCAAACTTATGTGGGGTGTTTAAAAAATTTCAAAAAATCGTAGTTATTATTTTTGAAAATTATAATGACATGTATGTGTTACTAGCTTAATTAGCTACGAAATGAGGTATAATATGTTTATATATCTAAATTATTAAGATCAGAATAATAAAAACGTAAAAAAGTAACATGTCAAACTTATGTGGGCTGTTTAAAAAATTGCAAAAAATCGTAGTTATTATTTTTGAAAACTATAATTACATATATGTATTACTAGTTTAATTAGCTACGAAATGAGATACAATATGTTTATATATCTAAATTATTAAGATGAAAATAATGAAATACGTAAAAAAGTAACATATCAAACTTATGTGGGGTGTTTAAAAAATTGCAAAAAATCGTAGTTACTATTTTTGAAAATTATAATGACATGTATGTGTAACTAGCTTAATTAGCTTTGAAATGAGATATAATATGTTTATATAGCTAAATTATTAAGATCAAAATAATGAAAAACGTAAAAAAGTAACATATCAAACTTATGTGGGGTGTTTACAAAAATTGCAAAAAATCGTAGTTATTATTTTTGAAAATTCTAATTACATTTATATGTTACTAGATTAATTAGCTACCAAATGAGATATAATATGTTTATATAGCTAAATAATTAAGATCACAATAATGAAAAACGAATAAAAGTAACATATCAAACTTATGTGGGCTGTTTAAAAAATTGCAAAAATCGTAGTTATTATTTTTGAAAATTATAATAATTAGCTACGAAATGAGATATAATACACACATATATATATATATGTATATATATATATATATATATATATATATATATATATATATATATATATATATATATATATATATATATAGTACACTTTTACTCCTCGCCAATATTTCGCGTCTCAATTAGACGCTTCTTCAGGGCTAAATTTAAGGATAAAACATAAATCTTAAAACGGTGTGTACACATTTTAGTTACATTAAATGATATTGGTACGATCTATGAATATTACAGACATATTTTTTAATATATAATATAGGTGCTTTCGATTTCCATTACTAGTCGCCCCTTGCCGTGGTTGTATCGCTTCAAATTTTGCGGTCGTACGCTGAGAAGAGTTAGAATTGTGTACAAATAGAACAAGAGACAAAAAGCCCGGAGCAGCTTGCAGTGATAAACGAAAACAACTAATGATACCAGGATCACTTACACTAGGGGTTTAAATATATCTAGGCAAATGTAACCATACCATTTCCAATTTCAAATCTTATAAAAAAACTTCTCAGTATCTTATCAGTCCGAGGGCAATTCGCTGGTAAAAGGAAAAGCTCAGAGGGGGGCCTAATTACCCGGTATTTACCTTAACTGCACAGAAAACCTCTGAAAAACTGTGTAACGTGATTCGCGAAGTTTCACCCATAACGAGGTTAAACTCTCGCTCCTTAATGCTCAGTACGAGACGGACGGTGCTGGATAGAGACGGATAGTGGTCTCGTACTGAGCATTGAGGAGCGAGAGTATACTAAGCTGGGTAGCAAATCCAATAAAAGTCTACTTTTTGTAAATCTAGTTAATCATAACACTACTAGGGGCAAAGACAATATTCCCCAATATCAAAATTGTAACCTAGTTATCTGACTGACATTGCAATCAGAGCAGACCCTATTAATTATTTAGTATGATTTTATTGGCCCATATGTTCAATTTATATGGATTTTGAACGATATTTAGTCTAAAATTATTTTAATTATCTCGAAACCGTTTCCATCACAATTGAGTGTATTGCATTGTCCATTCGGATCGAATATAAAACCGTCTGAATGCTTTTAATGCATCATACTTAATTTAGATATATTTATAGAGGATTATGTCCACTTAACTACAAAACTGATATTAATTTTGATTCGAATTTAAACCACTCCATGGTAAAAAATTGATTACATTTTATTTCTAATCCCATAATCCAAAACACAATATAAATACCTAATAATAACTTTATTGCATATGCGATTTTCAATATTTTTATTATCCTCTCGAGTGCTCGAGGTGTTTGTATAAAACATAATCCGGCCGGCGTCTTTTAAAAATCGCTAAACGGCGTTAATTGCGCGTGGGCAAAAGGCCCACCGGCGCTGTTCGTAAAAAAGGTGGCTTAAACGTGTTAAACGTTTCGGGAAAGCTGAATGCGAGCATAATGTGCTTAGTTTTGACAGGGACGTCAGGGTTTTGTATGGCGAACACACCGTTAATGGGTATTTAAAATAGAAATGGTTTTCTGAAAGGGTGAGAATATTAAAAGGGCGGTCCGCGTACCTGCCAAGAATGATAATCGCCCATGCAGCGATTCATGATAATCGGATTACTTTTTTCGAGAACGGTCAGTGAGAAAAGTGGGTAGAAATTATTTTCACATATCAAACCAGTCAGGCTGCTTTTAAACCGTTGCGAATATAATAAAATGTATATTTCAAGAAGGTTTAGATGTGGTAGGGTTAAAATTAATATTCTATGAATAAACAGTATATTAATTCAATATCTAAGTTCAAAAATAATCAAAAATTCTGAAATCTGCACACATATTTGGTATTGGATTGCCCTCCTTGACATAGCATAATCGTATTATTGCAAACATCCATTAATTTAAGAGATTAGAAAAGTCCCAAAAAACATTTTTGCGGTAAAATTCTACAGCACTTTACCTATAACCTGGTAAAGTGCTGTAGAATTTTACCGATTGCATTGATATGAAAACTTTTAAACAAAAAACCAAGGCTTTGCGAGTGGAACACGCCATACAGCCTTGATGAATTTCTATATCTGAAACTGTAACAATTGTATTATACTAAGTACCATGTTTCTCGTAAATATTACCGGTGTAAAGTTAAACAATTCTCATAACTCCGGGCGGCCGTGGACTTTTTCTCGGTGTATTGTTACTAAACGGAGTGTGCAAAAAAATATTTTTGTCTACAATTGTTTTACTTATTTCTTGGTAACCATAAAATAAGAAAAAAATAAATTTAATTTGTTAGCTGTTATTGAATAATATTTGCAACAAATCAAATAACAATTTTTATTAATGTACCCCCCACGATTTTTTTTAAACTTTCAAAATATTGTTTAGAATTTAACAACAATCATCTGACATATTTTCGAATAGAGTTATGCTGTTACACCATCGCATAACAGTCTCCTCAAAGTCAGGATCCGTGTATTGGACAGAACGTGATGTTCCGGGTCGTAAGTTCATCTAAAATTATGCAAAAATTTACAAAAATTTACAAACAAAAAAACTTGTGTACATTATTCGAAATACTGTCGTCTGTCAGACTCCGTAACGGGACTCGGTAACATCTAGCCACACACGGTCACTTATGATATCAAACTCTTCTTCTTGCACTTTTAAGAAGGTACAGGAGCGTGCACGATGCAGATTTTACACATTCGAGAGTTATAAACCAAAATAATTCAGCAGGAGTCTCACAGACTCCACCTCACCGGTTACGGTTTTTAATACTCTATGCTTGAAAATCTTTTTTTAGCCAAATAATAGATATTATGTCCATGAAAACGTACCTCATCAAACTAAATATTTTGGAATATCACATCATGTTTCTGTTGAGGTACCTCTAGTCATGTTTTAGCAGCGTGCATGACGACATGCCTAGACGGGGATGAGATAGTGTACTTCCGGACGTCAGTGCCATTGTTATTTAAAATTTTAAACAAATCCAAATATATATATATATATATATATATATATATATATATATATATATATATTATATATATAATAGTTTTGCACGTGTTACTCAAAAACTTAATTCAGAATCAGTGGGGGGAAATCCTGTAAGTTATTACAGGATTTTCCCAATTAATGGTATTTTTTTGACTGAACGGCCAAAATCCCAAATTCATTCATTTACCAGATTTTTTTTTATTAAAAAAAAACGAATAAAAATGTTTGTCTACCAGTTTTATTAGTTAAAATTTAGCAATCTTTGACTTAAAGTCTCGTAATGAGGGATTAAACTGGTATGTAATTATATTCTGAAGTAAACAAAATCAAGTAATTTACCTAAAATATTCCATATAAATAAATCATTCAACTGAAACAAAATAGCGGTCACCGCAAAGTCATGTTCTTCTCGATGCAGTCCCGAAATAGATCCGAATTCACTGCGTAGATACTTTTTGTGAAGTTTTCTTATCAGCAGATCGGAGTGCGCGGAGAGCGCGGAGAGACATTCGCGAGTTGTACGTGAACACAAGAGCCGCCGCGTTTAAGTGCTGTGCAGTTTAATTATTTACTTGGTTTTAGTTGTGCGTGTGTTAAATGTGAGTAGTGTACCCTGTGAGTAAATCGGTAAGTCACACTTTGTATTAATTTGATGTCGATTTGAGCGTTATTGCGGGATTTACAGCTGTTTTTATTCGAGAGATTTATTTGCGACAAGGATGATTCATTTAAATTGCGTAAAACAACTTGCATATTATTTAGACATTACTCTGCGAATTACACTTGCAATGAAATAGGTATAATGTGATTTGTAGTCGTGTTGGGCTAAGTGAATTTTGTACATTAATGAATGTACCTCGACATATAGCGATATCAACTCTGTTTCGACCTTTTAACCTAACAATTAACGTTATACCTAATTACGAGTAAACTAGTTAGAATACAAATAATCACAATACATTTTATAGTTGCTAACATTCTATATACGTGCTCAGTATTTTAAGTTTTAATTTTCACACGATTTTGGAGTTAATTTAGTTTTTCATAAATATACCTACATACGTTTATTTTAGTTTTATCTCAATAGTTATTTGCTTTACAACCTAACCATACATGAGCATAATTTTGCTTATAAAAAAATGTATGATGTAATAATTATTACATTACATTACATAATTATTAATTTCCAATTCGTGATTGAAACGTCAATATTTTAGAATAATGACGGTATTACTGTATGATAATATGTTTAAAATGTTCATTATTCTAAAATATTACCAGTATTACTCATCGTGTAAGGTATAATAATGATGTAATGAGGAGAATACTGATCTTTATCCGGATAATTGATTACTTGATAAATATAAAAAAAGGATTGAAGCAAATATTGATAGTACTAGGATTGACAGTATTATTGACCGTGTAAGGTGCCTTTATTACGATACGATATATAATAATAATAATAATAATGGCTTTTATTTCCCATAAAGGCACCTTACACGGTCAATAATACTGTCAATCCTAGTAGTGTCAGTATTTGCTTCAATCCTCCTTTTATATTTATCAAGTAATCAATTATCCGGATATACATCAGTATTCTCTTCATTTCATCGTTACTATACCTTACACGATAAGTAATAATGTCTATATTTTAGAATAATGAACATTTTAAACATATTATTGCACAGTAATACTGTCATTATTCTAAAATATTGACAGTAATATTGATCGTGTACATGGTCAATAATACTGTCATTCCTAGTACTGTCAGTATTTGCTAGAATACTCCTTCAATACTTATCAAGTAATCAATTATACGGATAATCATCAGGTTTCTCTTCATTCCATCATTACTATATTTTACACAATCAGTAACACTGTCAATATTTTAGAATAATGAAAATTTTAGACATGTTATCATACAGTAATACCGTCAATATTCTAAAATATTAACATTGAACGTGTAAGGTGCGTTATACATAATTCTATACATATAAAAACTATATCAACACATGTTTACTATAACAACGAAAATAATAGAATAACAGAAAATAGAAAATACAAACAAAGATATATATATATATATATATATATATATATATATATATATATATATATATATATATATATATGAACCTATGAATGGAAAGTTAACAACAATTTATGCAAAATCTACCAATATAATCACGGGCTATAGTTAACTCGCCCTTATACAACTAAGCCTATAGTAAACATACATAATTACCGTATTCTGACCTTTATACAAACAGCACATAAAATATCGTTAAATTAAGATAAGTTCGAGCATGTACAAGGGGTTGTATGTAAGCGCGTGCAAATCATTTATCAACTTTGATTACGAAATGGGCAATCGATAATTGTAATTTCCGGCCTCGACTGCCATAGCCTGCGAAGCGGCCTTAAAATGTTAATTAGCCCTCAATACGAACAAAAGCAAAGTTTCCTGTGATATATTTAAGGTGAAGCACAAAATTTAATGAGCGGGCCCTAAACATAACAAGTTCCATTTGACTTTTGATGTTTCACTCCGAGTGGGGAGGGTAAAACTAATAACAAGATGTCGAAATTATTACACACATTAACCTCATTATCCACGCACAGAGGGCTTGTTAGTGCGGCATTATAGCTCGTTGTTTGAAGTAGCCACAGGGCGAAATTCTTCAAAATGAAGGGTTATAATCGTCAGATAATTGCTTTAAACATTAATCATCACTAAACCATCCGGATCGTATTTGAAAATCCCTTTGAGTTAAGTTGATTTCAATTAACACATAATACCAATTGCTGTTATTTTTATTAATAATATAATAATAAATTTTTTTGGCAAACTTTCTGCCTACACATTTTACATACTAAATAATTACACATTTTACATAATAACTAAAAAAATGTCTAATCTCAATCATTTTGATTCGTCCTGTAATATCAGGGCACTTGGACCACCATCCCATCATTGGTAATAGATCCCTGGTAATAGTTATAAGATTTGATGTTTTTTTTGGATTAAAATGCAAAGTTTGAATGTAATTTTGATGAGTATACGTGAGCATTATATTGTATGAACCCCTGCTAGAGCCGTGAAAATTTCTAATTAATAAAAAATTCGCCATTACCGTGATTGCGGGCGCGGAAAAATTCGATTCCCCTGAAGGGTCCGAAACTGTTATTCGGACGGATTTGCGCGACTGGATAAATATAGGTGCCGGGCTTTGTGTCACATGGATAAACAGGCAGATGGCGAACCCTTCCCTCGATTCAGTTTTTTTTTCTCTCTCCTTGTCACTTTTATTTTGGTTTCCTATATAAACACCTCCGCCACAAAGCCCGAATCTCCAACCCGGCACAGCTTTTTATCTACTTGTTTTGTCGCCGGCATCGTATACATTTTATTATGAAATGAGGTTGCTGGAGGAAGTTTATTTTTTTCTCGGATTGTCGGCTATTACATCCGCTTGTAGTAAAAAAAACGAGGGATGCTTGACAAAAATTTCGGCACTGTTGCAATGGTTGTGGATACAAACACGAACAAATTGGGATTAGGATTAGCAATTGGAGGACCTAAAATAACAATGGTGTGACTATAATTGGGGTTGAAATAATATTGACGTTTCTTAGGAATTTATATACCTACGTTCATATTATTCAATAATAAACTTACAATGGTTTGTCTATAGACAGCATTTAACGTTGTAATCGTTTTTAAATTCAATATAAAAAATCTGATATGGATAATTAGGGAAGAACTTTTTTTAAAAGAAAATGGTTATAAGAAAAAAATTAAAAGAGAGAGGCTAAAAAGAACTGGATCAAGGGAGATCTTTCTTAGCCTCCCTCTTTTGGATTAAGTGAGTTAGGAGTTCAAGTTCAAGATATCTGCAGAAAGGTCAATGTGTCATAGATATATAGCTTAATATGTAAGCAAAAAAAACAACCTTTATTGGCATTTCCCTCACTGCCCTTCCACATCACAAACCACAACCAAAATATACAAAAATAAAAATAAAAATACAAAATTAATATGTAAGCAGATTTCAAGACTTCAGATTTTTGAATTTTTAATTAATTTTTGCAAATAACATGTGCGTGCTTGTGTGTATGTGTGTCTATGAACAAGTTTGCAGGAAAACGGCTCCAAATCGGGACCAAATTTAGAAATTAGCTGTGGAAACGCCAGTGGACAAACAGGCTCTTTATAGGATTATCAGTCGTGAGGCTTTTCCGCCAGTGAATTCATTTACGTAAAAAAAAATTATTTGCAATAACATAATATATACTTTTTTAAGTCTTAAACTGGAGCATATTAAAACTGACGTTTTATTTACTTTTCAAACTGACATCAGTATCTACAGAATGCAAACATTATGTGTAAGATATTTATAACGGGCTGTTATGTGCCAACGTGACACCCGTTATAAGTATGGTACAAATAATCTTTGCATTGTGTAGCAAACATTGTTTGTACGACTTTTTTGTGACATTAGTAGTACATTTTTATTAAACCAACAGCTATAGTAAAACCATAACTTTTCCAAAATGTATATGGATAACATCATAATTGAAAATGCATATAATTTGTTTAAATTAAATAATCATAAAATCGCCGTTATTATTAACGACATGTCCATATTGAAATATGCAGTTTTTTTTTGCAGGCACTGAAGCACTCATTGTTATTTTCCGAGAAAAAGCCCTTAAAGAAAACCAATGTCATTTGCAATTAATGCCATGCTTCCGGTGTTAGCTACTTTTATTGGACAGTAAAATTGCATGCATGCGCATTAAATGCAAATATATGCATGTGTGTCCTTAAGAAGTGGATAATTACAATGTTAGAATACCGCTTTCGGAATACGCCTTTGAAATTTGTAATTGCGGAATTGAATTGCTTCTCGACAATAGGTACATTAATGCGAATACGCCGGCACATAAATGCCTATAAGAATAATATATGCGGCAACGTAAGAATCGCAGTGTAATACATTGTTACTGATAAATGGGCTGAGTGCTAAAACTGATAGTTCCTTCAAGTGCTATTAGTTAATTTCTCTTGTGCGTTTCCATATTCGTCTAAATACATAAACTATTGCATTTTGGTTAATGTATTTTTAACATTATGAGTTATGTAATATTAATTATTCGTTTCAAGATCTATTTCTTCTTGGTTTTCTTTTTCATAATAAGTCCCGGAACTGTCTAATATGTAACTATACTCGAATCACCGATGTAAAGTTATCCTCTAAGATCCCAGCCTCTACACCGCGCGGCGCCTCGGTATCGCGCACACAACGGATTATTTGCGGGTCTGTACTGACCAATTGGGGTGACCAATAAAATCCAAATTTTTAGGAATCTTTTGTTTAAGTCTTGACAATGTATAATACAAAGTCTCTATCTCCACAAATTTTTATTTCTATTTTTTCTTAATTTTTATCTTTTACGCTCATATCTCGATATTCTGATTTTAGAGGCTGGGTCGATAAAAGAAAGTATACAACATATTTTGTTTATTTTTTTTACTGATCTTAGTACAAAACATATCAGTGTACCAGATGCCCGAAGGAAATTGGAAAATTTTCATTAAAAGTATTTTTTTTTCTCCGATCAACTCGAACGTATTTCATTATTATTATTTTTGGCTCTGTTTCAAACATGATATTGATTTGAAAAAATACACAATATTGATAACAATGTTACTTACACTGGAACCGTTTTTCCTTTTAGTTTTTTTAAATTTTTTTTAACTTTTACAGTCCCATCTCGATATTCTGATTTTAGAGACTATGTATAAAAAAAATATGGAACATATCTTTTACTGATCTTAGTACAAAACATATCACTGTATCAGATGCCTGAAGGAAATTGGAAAAGTTTTTTTTTCTGCGACCATATCAAATTTATTTAATTATTATTTTTGACCCTGTTTCAAACATATTGATTTGAAAAAATTACATATTATTTATAACAATATAAAAATATAATATGGAAAGTCTCTATCTCTAGTTTTTTTTTTCTATTTTTTTTTAAATTTTTAACATTTACGCTCCTATCTGGATATTCTGATTATAGTCTGTGTATAAAAAAATTATGCATTATGCAATTATGCACATATTTTGTTTTATTTTTTTACTGATCTTAGTACAAAACATATCATGGTATCAGAAGGAAATTGGAAAATTTTCATTCTAAGTATTTTTTTTTCGGCGACCAAATCAAATGTATTTAATTATTATTATTTTGACCCTGTTTCAAACATGATATTGGTTTGCAAAAATTACATAATAGTTATAACAATATAACAATATAATATGGAAAGTCTCTATCTCTACAAGTTTTTTTTTTCTATTTTTTTTTTAATTTTTAACTTTTACACTCATATCTCGATATTCCGATTTTAGAAGCTGGGTCGATAAAAAAAATTATGCAACATATTTTGTTTAATTTTTTTACTGATTTTAGTACAAAACATATCAGCGTACCAGATGCCCGAAGGAAAATTTGCATTATAAGTATATTTTATTCGGCGACAAAGTCGAACGTATTTCATTATTATTATTTTTGACCATCTTTCAAACATGATATTGATTTGAAAAAATTACACAGTATTTATAACAATATGACAATGTAAATTCGAAAATCTCTATCTCTAGAAGTTATTTTTCTATTTTTTTTTGTTTAATTTTTAACTTTTACACTCGTATCTCGATATTAGAGGCTGGGCCGATAAAAAAATTATGCAAAATATTTTCTTTATTTTTTTTACTGATATTAGTACAAAACATACCAGATGCCAGAAGGAAATTGGAAAATTTTCATTATAAGTATTTTTTTTTCGACGACCAAATCAAACGTATTTAATTATTATAATTTTTGACCTTGTTTCAAATATGATATTGATTTGAAATAAGTACCCAATATTTATAACAATATTATAAAGGAAAATAAGAAGTCTCTATCTCTACACTTTTTCCTTTTATTTTTTTTAATTTTTAACTTTTACACTCATATGTCGATATTCCGATTTTAGAGGCTGGGCCGATAAAAAAATTATGCAACATATTTTGTTTCATTTTTTTGCTGATATTAGTATAAAATATATCAGTGTATCAGATGCCTGAAGGAAATTGGAAAATATTCATTATACGTATTATTTTTTCGGTGACCAAGTCGAACGTATTTCATTATTATTATTTTTGACCTTGTTTTAAGTATGATATTGACTTGAAAAAATTACAAAACGTTTATAACAATATTGCAATGTAAAATGGAAAGTTTCTATCTCTACAAGTTTTTCTTTCTATTTTTTTAATTATTTTAAACTTTGACGCTCATTTCGCGATATTCCGATTTTAGAGGCTGAAACGATAAAAAAATTATGCAACATGTTTTGTTTAATTTTTTTACTGATCTTAGTGTAAAATAGATCAGTGAACCAGATGCTCGAAGGAAATTGGAAAATTTTCATTAAAAGTATTTTTTTTTCGGCGAACAAGTCGAATGTATTTCATTATTATTATTTTTGACCCTTCAAACAGGGTCAAAAATAATAATAATGAAATACATGATATTGATGTTAAAAAATTACAACATATTTATAACAATATGACAATGGAAAATGGAAAGTCTCATGTTTTTGATTTGATTTAATTTTTAACTTTTACGCTTATATCTATATATTTCGATAAAAAAATTATGCAAAATATTTTGTTTATATTTTTTACTGATCTTAGTACAAAACATATCAGGGTACCAGATTCCCTGAGGAAATTGGAAAATTTTTATTATAAGTATTTTTTTCGGCGATCAAGTCGAACGTATTTCATTATTATTATTTTTGACCCTGTTTCAAACATGATATTGATTTGAAAAAATTACACAATATTTATAACAATATTATAAAGGAAAATAAAAAGTCTCTATCTCTACAGGTTTTCCTTCTATTTTTTTTTTATTTTTAAGTTTTACTCATATGTCGATATTCCGATTTTAGAGGCTGGGCCGATAAAAAAATTATGCAACATTTTGTTTAAATTTTTTGCTGATATTAGTATAAAATATATCAGTGCATCAGATGCCTGAAGGAAATTGGAAAATATTCATTATACGTATTATTCTTTCGACGACCGAATCGAACGTATTTAATTATTATTATTTTTGATCCTGTTTCAAGTATGATATTGACTTGAAAAAATTACAAAATGTTTATAACAATATTAAAATGTAAAATGGAAAGTTTCTATCGCTACAAGTTTTTCTTTCTATTTTTTAATTATTTTAAACTTTTGCGCTCATTTCGCGATATTCCGATGTTAGAGGCTGGGTCGATAAAAAAAATTATGCAATTTATTTTGTTTGATTTTTTAACTGATCTTAGTATAAAATATATCAGTGTACAATATGCCCGAAGGAAATTGGAAAATTTTCATTTTAAGTATTTTTTTGGCGAGTCAAACGTATTTCATTATTATTATTATTGACCCTGTTTCAAAAATTATAATAATTCGAAAGTATTACACAATATTTATAACAATATTACAATGGATAATAAAAAGTGTCTATTTCTAAAAGTTTTTCCTTCTATTTTTTTTAATTATTAACTTTTATACTCATATCTTGATATTCTGATTTTAGAGGTTGGGTCGATAAAAAAATTATGCAACATATTTTCGTTATTTTTTTTTTACTGATCTTAGTACAATACATATCAGTGTATCATATGCCCGAAGGAAATTGAACAATTTTCATTATAAGTTTTTTTTTTTCGGCGACCAAATCGAGCCTATATAGTTATTATTATTTTTGACCCTGTTTCAAACATAATATCGATTTTAAAAAATTACCCAATATTTATAACAATATTACAATGAAAAATAAAAAGTATTTGTCCCCACAAGTTTTTCCTTTTATTTTTTTTTAATTTTTAACTTTTTTACGCTCATATCTCGATAATACGATTTTAGAGGCTGGGCCGATAAAAAAAATATGCTACATATTTTGTTTATTTTTTTTACTGATCTTAGTACAAAATATGTTAGTATACCAGATGCCCGAAGGAAATTGGAAACTTTTAATTATAATTTTTTTTTTCGGCGACCAAATCGTACGTATTATTTCATTATTATTATTTTTGACCCTGTTTAAAATATGATATTGATTTGAAAAAATTTCACAATTTTTATAACAATATTACAATGAAAAAAAAAGTCTCTATCTCTACAAGTTTCTCCTTCTATTTTTTTTTTCATTTTTAACATTTATACTCATCTCGTTAATCCGATTTTAGAAGCTGGGACGATAAAAAAATTATGCAATATATTTTTTTAAATTTTTTTTTAATGATCTTAGTACAAAATATGTTAGTGTACCAGTTGCCCGAAGGAAATTGGAAAATTTTAATAATTTTTTTGTTTCGGCGACCAAGTCGCACGTATTATTTCATTATTATTATTTTTGACCCTGTTTCAAACAGGATATTGATTTGAAAAAATTACACAATTTTTATAACAATATTACAATGGAAAACAAAAAGTCTCTATCTCTACAAGTTTCTCCTTCTATTTTTTTGTCATTTTTAACTTTTATACTCATATCTCGATAATCCGATTTTAGAAGCTGGGTCGATAAAAAAATTATGCAACATATTTTCTGTAATTTTCTTACTGACCTTAGTACAAAACATATCATTCTACCAGATGCCCGAAAGAAATTGGAAAAATTTTATTATAAGTTTTTTTTTCGGCGACCAAGTCAAACGGTTTTCATTATTATTTTTGACCCTGATTATATTGATTTGAAAAAATTACACAATGCTTATAACAATATTACAGTGTAAAATGTAAAGTCTCTATATATAGAAGTTTTTCTTTCCATTTTTCTTTCTTTTTATTTAATTTTTAATTTTTACGCTTAATATCGGTATTCAGGCGGAAAGACCACTGGCCTAATAAAGATTGTTTTCTCTCTCTATCGATATTCATGGGCAGAAAGACCGCGGGTCATTAGCCTATTACAACACGTAACAGTCCCAATTAATAAAATAAAACAAATATATTGAATTCTATATAATGTTGTTGTTAATAAAGATAATTATATAAGGATACTCCGATTTTAGAGGCTGGGTGGATAAAAAAAATATGCAACATATTTTGTTTATTTTTTTACTGATGTTACATATATGATGTTACATAATGTCCTCGCAGAACAAATATTATAGTTGCTGAGTAATATGTGAACGAATGAAAAACACAATTCAAAGTAAGCGCATTAGAATCTAAAATTATTGATCAACATCCTAACTGGCCACTGTCGGCTATACAAACACCTACACACGATAGGTCTGGTAGACAACCTGTTTAATGAAGAACTAGAAACAGCAGAGCATGTAATATGTTTCTGCCCAGCTCTGGAAATTACTAGGCAGCTAGTACTAGAGGAGTGCTGGCCTAGTATGGTCAATATTGGCAAAAAATATATTGGTCACCTACCTATAGTAGGTATATCACTTAATCGAGTTTGCGATTATTAGGCATTTCATCCCACTCTCAGATTATTAGAGAATTGATAATTTCCCTCCATCTCATAAATTTCATTCGGTATATTATTTTGGCAGTGGGCTAACGATTGAAATATGTGTGTGATTTGTTTAAATTAAATTAATTATTTTCTATTTCATCAAAACTCGATTTGCAAACTACAGCTATAATTATCTTTCATTAGTAATTAATTAATTTTATGAATACTAAACTATTGTACTGTTTTAATATAAGCATACCATATAGTAGTTTTTTAATTACAATATTTAATAATAATTAATAATTATAATTAGTACAAATAATATATCATGCTAGTTGTTTGTTCTCTTCACATAATAATTTAATATATAAATTATTCCATAAATATAAAATAAATGATGAAACGATTTTAATTGTATTAAAACCATTATGTATATATATATATATATATATATATATATATATATATATAAATGAATTCCAACGTATATGGTTTTTATTCGCTATTGAACTATTAGAATATATATTTAGTGTTGGTTGAATAAGGAGCGTGTAAATAATTGGATAGCGAATTTTGTGGTGCTTTGATAAATATTGGGCGGTCGCAATCAATTTTTTGCGACCGCCCAATATTTATCAAAGCACCGCAAAATTCGCTATCCAATTACAAATCATCCGGGATGTTTTTTTTTACTCTTATCCATTTTCCGGGTTAATATACGGGAAAATAGTTACAGTTCTTAGAATTAAGTATTTTCAGTCATCTCAGACCTGATGCAACGATATCCACCAAAATAATTTCGCCATTAATCAGCCTCGCCATGTGTATTTTTCGTTAATTTACGATTAGCGCGGCCGGCGTTTATTATAATTTATCACCGGGCCCCGTTTTGCGGCTAATAATTTTCGGTAGGCGATAAATACAAACGCATTAATTAATAAGGTGCCGTCGACCAGTGCGCGCGCTCCGCTCGTCCGGATGAAAAATGAAGAAGCACGGGACGGCCGAAAACTAATTTCCTGCGTTTATAATAAATATATTTATATATACGTTTTGTTGGCTTATTAATGACACAACGTGCCTGCCTGCTAATAAATAACCCGCTTCGCGCGATTCATATTTACGATAAAATATTTATTTATAACCTGCCTGTTGCGGCAAGGAATTAATGGAGATGTCTCAATGGTAATAGTATAGATATTTTTAGAAAGTATTTTTTTTTCTTGAATTTAAAATGTAGAGAGATGCGGGACACTTGTGTTATCCTTGCGACGAAGTTTTAGACGTTTTCTTATTCAGGGATTAGTTCGTTACAGACTGGTAAAACATTTTCGAGAGAAATTTCAACAAGTTGGAATTGAAAGGACACTTTTCTAGCATTTCTTATTATGAACAAAGTAAAATTAAATCATAACTTTTTTTTAATCAAAAATAAATTTCAATTTAATTATTAATTTGATCGAGAATGAGAGTTTTTCAGGAGATACTTGGTATGAATTACTTCATAAGTTGAAACATATTTTATACAGTATAGAAAATGGGATAGAATTTCCTTATTTCTCGCAATGGCATGCACATGCCATATGCCAAAAACCCCCTACCGCTTCCATTATTTTTTATATACTCTGTTTCTTTTAACGGCGTTAAATATAAAATACACCCCATCGTTCCTCCGCGCGCCCCCCCGGCAGAATGCGAAACCTTCTGGCGAGATGTAATCTGCACACAATCGTAAAACGGATCTTAAAATTGTTCACCAAATTTCGATGCACCTGCCCGCCGCCGCCGCCCCCCGTTAACGCGGGCATAATAAAACACGCCGGGAGTGAGGCGCGCAATAATAAACTTGCCAAATTGAATTTTTTTACACGAATACGAATTCAATTCCATTGGGCACGTGGGGAATTAAATGTATAATTACTGCGTGAGAATGCAGCATTCTGCGATTCTTACAGTCGTTAGCCACTTATATGGTATTATACGACCAACCGTTTCATGTGTTATTAACGTTTGTAATTAAATTACGCAAGTTCTCCATCAAACAAACCCTAAGTAGGACTGCAACTGTTTTAAAATTATTATCTACTTGTATGCGAACTTCGAAATTTAATCTAGCACTTATAAAGATAGATAATTATATATTACAATTAAAAATTGTTAAAACAATTATTGATGAATGCGCCAAATATGAATCTTTTATTATAAAATAATATCAAAAGTACAGTTAATGACGAAATAATTATAATCATCATTTATTTACGGAAAACTATAAAATAACAAACACTAAAAAATTAATCAAATATATCTGTACCTCAACTATGTCCATTATTTACCAATATAGTATTATTAGACATTCATATTTAGCTTTTTTAATGTATCCTGAGGTATAGAACACTATGCCCTAGACCAGAGGTCGGAGCCGTATGTGGCTCTTTGGATATTTTGTGTGGCTCTGTGGATATTTTGAGTGGCTTCGAAATTAATTTTTGATAAAAAAGCAGTTATTTTTCATTTTATTTTGTCCATAATAAAAAATGCTAGAAAAGTGCCCTTTAAAATCACAACTTGTTGAAATTTCTCTCGAAAATGTTTTACCAGTCTGTAACGAACTAATCCTAGAAGAAGAAAACGTATAAAATTTCGTCGCAAGGATAACACAAGTGTCTACATTTTAAATTCAAGAAAAAATATTACTTATTACAAATAATTGTACTATCACAATTGAGACATGTCTGCAACAAACTAATCCTAGAAAAAGAAAACGTCTAAAATTTCGTCGCAAGGATAACACAAGTGTCTCTACATTTTAAATTCAAGAAAAAAATTACTTTCTAAAAATATCTGTACTATTATCATCGAGATATCTCCATTAATTCCTTGCCGCAACAGGCAGGTTATAAATAAATATTTTATCGCAAATATAATTAAATGTGAAATTAATATATGTGTGTAGTAATATGGTATTATTATCTATGATAAAAAGTAGTATGACTCTCTAAAAAATGTGTCAATAAATATGAGTATGATTATGACGGTTGTAAAATCCGTTTGAAAAGTTAATATTTGTTGACCTATGTTTTATATATATAATAAAACTAGAACATAATTTCTGCTGTTACCACTATAGCAGTATTTTAGATAAAACCAATAATTCACAGATATACACAAAGAGAATTATTGTGTATATCTGTGAATTATTGGTTTTATCTAAAATACTGCTATAGTGGTAACAGTATCTTAAGATCTTTTTGTCATAGAAGTGGTAACAATTGTGGTTCTACATTCAAACCCGAATAAATGAGTAGAAATTTGTAATGCACTGGGAATCAATTGAAACGGCTCAATCCGCAGCTCCCCCGATTCGATGTTATCAGCGATGGCTAGCAATAGATCGTTGCACACGCATTGTGCACAGCAAACCACCGCCTCTGGAGTGGATGTCGGGGGAGTTGACACAATGAATGGGCGAAGTTTTGTGTCGCGGCTTCCCGAAGATCCCACATGGTCCCCACAAAAGATTAGTGAATACCTGAACATAAAGCTCCCAGCTAGCGCTATCTAATCTCCGTATCAGATCGCGCAAGCGCATGGGACAGCCGGCCGACATCTCGTCCTGATAAGGAATCTTAAAGGACACACGTAAGTAGCCGCATCTGCTCCCGGTGGCTTACACAGGTCCGGAATTTGTTATTACCATCCGCCACTAATTGTTGGATATTACAACTTAATCGGCATTAAATCAAATAATTCAGTCATTATATCAATCATGAACCGTTTACGTCTGGTTTTAAGGGGCTCGCGATTTATTAAGTTCGGAACAAAACAAATTTAAAGTTGCGCGCGAGCGAAAGAAATCACATGCCGCACAACCGTCCCGGGATTCTTTAGTAATTGGAAAGTATGTTCTGGAATGCGCTGCATACTTTGCAACCCTCTTTAATAAATATACCCTTCTGTGCTAGACTAATTTTACTGCCGCAAATATTAAATGTTTCGCCAAAACAAACCGCGAAGCCATGCTGTAATTAATTTTTAATTAAAATTCAACCCGATTTGTTTGTGTTGACTTATTTTTATCATAGCACATGGATTCGTTTTTAATAACAAAAATCGCCCACAGTGTTGGCTCAATTGATTTCTGATTGTAAATATCATGGCGGTGGGTTTTGTTGATTGAAAGGAAATGATTTATTTACGCATCGAAATTACTTCCTGCAGTTTTCAAATCAACTTCTCTTGCAGTTATAATCGCTAGGGAATTTATAATAAATGATATAAATATAAATGTCTATTTTTATAGGGTCCCGTATAGGCTCAGAGAAATTTAATCACACTGTACTAGTATAGAATATTTCATTATTAGTCCCTATCGGGTTTAATATTTTGTACAACATTTGTTATAGTATGTGCATTATGTTCAATAGAATAACCAACATTAATTTAAAATATCTGGTGTGATCACCACACGATTTTCTGAATGTCGAATTCAACATTTTTCACATTTTAGACAATATTTGACGATATTTAACAATATTCGACTATATTTGACAATAGTTGACAATAGTTGACAATAGTTGACAATATTTGACAATATTTGACAATATTTGACAATATTTGACAATATTTGACAATATTTGACAATATTTGACAATATTTGACAATATTTGACAATATTTGCTGATATTTGCCGATATTTAACGATATTTGACGATATTTGACAATATTTGCCAATATTATACGATATTTGACAATATTTTACTATATTTGACCATATTTGATGATATTTGACAATATCATAGATCGTCAAATATTGTCAAATATTGTTAAATATAGACAAATATGGTCAAATATTGTAAAATATAGATAAATATGGTCAAATATTGTAAAATATCGTCAAATATCGTATAATATTGTCAAATATAGTCAAATATTTAACGATATTGCACCATATTTGCCAACATTTGACGATATTTGATGATATTTGACGATGTTTGACGATATTTGACGATATTTGACGATATTTGACGATAATTCACGATAATTGACGATATTTGACGTGATTTGACGATATTTGATGATATTTGACAATATTTGAGTATATTTGACCATATTTAACTATATTTAACAATATTTGATGATATTTGACTATCTATGATATCGTCCTATCGTCAAATGTCGTCCAGTATTGTCAAATATAGTCAAATATTGTCAAATATCATCAACTATTGTCAAATATCGTCAAAGATTGCGAATATCATAATATATGTTGGCAAATATTGTGAAATATCGTCAAATCTTTGACTATATTGGACGATAGTTGACGAAATTTTACAATATTATTATATTTGACCATATTTGACGAATATTTGATAATATTTGACTATTTTTGACCATATTTGTCTATATTTATCAATATTTGACGATATTTCACGATCTATAATATCGTCATATATAGTCAAATATCGTTTAATATCAAATATAGTCAAATATCGTCAAATATCGTAAAATAAGGTCAAATATTGTTGAATATTGTCAAATGTTGGCAAACATTGTGAAATATCGTCAAATATTTGACTATATTTGACGATATTTGATGATATTTGACAATCTATAATATTGTCAAATACTGTGAAATATTGTCAAACTATATTTAACCATATATCGTCAAAAAATATCGTCTGATGTCGTCAAATATTGTCAAATACTGTCAAATATAGTCAAATATGGTCAAATATAGTCAAATATAGTCAAATATTTGACGATATTTCACAATGTTTGCCAATATTTGACAATATTCAACAATATTTGACCTTATTTTACGATGTTTGACGATATTTGACTATATTTGACACTATATTTGATATTAAACGATAATTGACTATATATGACGATATCATAGATCGTGAAATATCATCAAATATTGATAAATATAGATAAATATGGTAAAAAATAGTCAAATATTATCAAATATTTGTCAAATATTGTCAACTATAGTCAAATATGGTCAAATATAGTCGAATATTGTAAAATATCGTTAAATATTTGACTCTATTGGACGAAATTTGATATTTGACGTTAAATGTTGGCAAATATTTGACTATATTTGACAATATTTGATAATATTTGACTATATTTGACCATATTTTTCTATATTTAACAATATTTGACGATATTTGACGATCTATAATATTTCACAATATTTGCCAACATTTGACGATATATGGTCATATATAGTTTGACAATATTTCATAATATTTGACAATACTATAGATCGTCAAATACTGTTAAATATAGACAAATATGGTCAAATATTGTCAAATATAGTCAAATATTTGACGATAGTTCACAATATTTGCCAACATATGACGATATTTAACAATATTTGACAATATTTGACGTTATTTGGCGATAGTTGACGATATTTGACGATATTTGACTATATTTGACACTATATTTGACACTATATTTGACATTAGACGATATTTGACGATATATGACGATATCAGAGAACGTGAAATATCGTCAAATATTGTTAAATATAGACAAATATGGTCAAATATAGTCAAATATTATCAAATGTTCGTCAAATATTGTCAAATATAGTCAAATATAGTCAAATATGGTCAATAATAGTCAATAATAGTCAACTATTGTAAAATTTCGTCAAATATCGTCCAATATTATCAGATATTTGACGATATTTCACAATATTTGCCACCATTTGATGATATTCAACAATATTTAACAATATCTGCCACCATTTGACGATATTCAACGATATTTGATGATATTTGATAATATTTGACTATATTTGACTATATTTGACCATATTTGGCTATATTTAACAATGAAGATATTTGACGATCTATGATATCGTCATATATCGTCAAATATCGTCATATATTGTCAAATATGGTCAATTATTGTTGAATATTGTTGAATATCGTCGAATAGTGGCAAACATTGTGAAATATTTGACAATATTGGACGATATTTGACTATATTTGACTATATTTGACTATATTTGACTATATTTGACAATATTTGACAATATTTGACAATATATGACAATATTAGACAATATTTGACGATCTATAATATTGTCAAATATTGTGAAATATTGCCAAACTATATTTGACCATATTTGACTATATTTAACAATATTTGATGATATTTGACGATCTATGATATTGTCATATATCGTCAAATATCGTCAACTATCGTCAAATATTTGTCAAATATGGTCAAATATAGTCAAATATAGTCAAATATCGTAAAATATTTTACAATATTTGCCACCATTTGACGATATTCAACATTATTCAACAATATTTGACCATATTTGACAATATTTGACGATATTTGACGATATATGACGATACATAGATCGTCAAATATCGTCAAACATTGTTAAATAAAGCCCAATATGGTCAAATATAGTCAAATATTATCAAATACCATTAAATATTGTTAAATATTGTTGAATATCGTCAAATGGTGGCAAATATGGTGAAATATCGTCAAATATCTGACAATATTGGACGATATTTGACGAAATTTTACAATATTTGACTATTATTGAACATATTTTGTCTATATTTGATGAATATTTGATAATATCTGACTATATTTGACCATATTTGTCTGTATTTAACAATATTTGACGATATTTCACGATCTATGATATCGTCACATATCGTCAACTATAGTCAAATATCGTCAAATAACGTCAAATATCGTCAAATATCGTCAAATATTGTTGAATATCATCAAATGTTGGCAAATATTATGAAATATCGTCAAATATTTGACTATATTAGACAATATTTGACTATATTAGACAATATTTGACTATATTTGACAATATTTCACGATATTTGACGATATTTGATGATATTTGACAATATTTGACTATATTTGTTTATATTTAACAATATTTGACGATATTTGACGATCTATAATTTGTCAAATATTGTGAAATATTGTCAAACTATATTTGACCATATATCGCAATAAAATATCGTCTAATGTCGTCAAATATTGTCAAATATAGTCAAATATCGTCTAATATTGTGAAATATAGTCAAATATTTGACGATATTTCACATTTGACGATATATGGTCAAATATAGTTTGACATTATTACACAATATTTGACAATATTATAGATCGTCAAATATCGTCAAATATTGTTAAATATAGACAAATATGGTCAAATATAGTCAAATATTTAACGATATTTCACAATATTTGCCAACGTTTGACGATATTCAACAATATTTAACAATATTTGACGATATTTGACGATATTTGACGATATATGACGATATTTGACAATATTTGACTATTTGACGATATGTGACGATATCATATATCGTGAAATATCATCAAATATTGTTTAATATTGACAAATATGGTATGACGTTATAATTATATAGGTAAATTTGAATTAAATTAATAAAATAATAATTACACGCTTCCGTATGAGACTCAAGTTAAACTTTCATAGTTCTAATTTACCTTGTAAAAGTCTATAAATCTCATTTAATTAATTCTACAATGTAGATCAATCACGCTGCATAAATATTATACCAATCTATACGTTTGTTTGCGCTTTAGCATCGTATAAACTTATTAATTTATAATTCTGATAGAGGTAAACAAATCCGTCACGACAGCCCTCTCCAACTTTAATCAACCCTCAGTCTTGAAACCCGCGCGCCCCGCGCTGGCTTATTATAATTAATGAAGGATTTTTATCATCGTCTTCAACACAAGAAAATCGCTAATCAGCCCCCCCCCCCCACCCGTGTCTGCGGGGCCCGGCTAATAAGTCTGGCATTCGGAATTTAATAAACGTTTTCCGTCGAGACGTGATATCACAAGGCAAGGGCGCACATTCGGGGTTATTTAACCGAACTAATTCAAATTTTCTTTAAAGTTTCGGCCTTTGACTCACGCCAGCGCGGAACTTTCCAGCCGCCCGCCAACCCCCATAGTAAACGCATGTAGAGCGATGAAGGGATTATAAATTGAACGGGAGGCGAGCGCAAATATTCTCCAATTAATTTAAATTATTCATTAGGGTGAAAGTTTTATGATAAGATTATGAAAATTTAAGCGGGAATTTGTTCAAAGACAAACAACAGAGATTTAACTATAAATATATTATTGAATTATATTTTGCAATTCTCTATGCTGATAAATATCTAATTTATTTTTATTTGATTTGAATCTAATTTTATGGCTGTTTTAAAAACCAATAATTACTTTGTTGGTTCATAAATGTATGTGCTTCGAATAATTTTGGCTATATTCATCTATATTCTTTTTAATAACTCGAATTATAGTAGTAAGCTGCAATCAAAAAAATAATTCAACATTTATTTATGTATAACCAAACTTGAAACATTTATTCAAGTTTGGTTATACATAAGTGGGCGCCTTTTTGCAGAAAGGAACCAACTCACAAAATATGTTTGTTTATATTATCTTTATACTCATACAATATACAGACCGTTACAAGCATTTTTTTAAATTCTGTCGTTTTTTATTATAAATTATTATAATTAATTAATTTAAAGTTAAATTGTTTACAATTTTACTTTAAATTAATTAATTATAATAATAATAATATATATATAATACATATAATTAAATAATTAATAATAATAATAATAATAATATATTATACATATAATTAAATAATAAAAAACGACATAATTTTTAAAATTGCTTGTAACGGTCTGTATATGAAATAGTCGGTAGTCTAAACAAGCCTATACCATTATAAAAGTAGCAATTGTGTTTACAGACAGGGTACTTGCATGAATAAAATGTTATTTCTTCGAACAGATTTATTATGAGGAAGCAACGCGTCCCATTCACGTCCACACAATAAAATCAATGTTTATTTACTTACTAAAACCTTAAAACCAAACATAGCATTACAACATAATATAACCGTTGTTCCATCCACATCTCAAAAGAGATTTTTTTCTGATGGGCGCGCCGCTGTAAAAACACTGGTCGGAACATGGTTGCAGTGGTCGGATTCTTACTAGATGTTAGATAAGGGCGCAAAATGGTTTTCAGATAGCCGTCAGTAAATCTCCACAGACGCCAGGTGCCAGAAGATTGTTAATGAAGGTCGTAGCTGCATTTTAATTGGTTGTTTAAAACAGATCACAAACAATAAAAACTACCACCGCCATCAATCAAACGAAATCAATTTTTCCCGGAAAATTTAAATAAAATCCCAATTAAAAATCCGCCCGCAATACAATTCGACACTGATTGAATATTCAAGTGCAATATGTTTGTTTGTTATTATTGAAAAAATCTGTATCACAAAAACCACTTCGGCGGGGATTGAAATATGTAAATAATGCGGGTTTATTCCCGGTAGCGGGTCGCTCACGTAAATAATTAGACCGCAATGTATTCTGATCAGTCACCGCGTGGAAAATTGCTCGCATGAAACGAATCCTAGAAACTTCGCGGCGCATTTCCAAGTCTACTACTTTATACAAGTTTCAGCTTTTCAATTCACCCGCTACAAAGTTTTTACTGTGTATGTGCCTCAATTGAATGCGCGGCGGCTTTTCACGTTTCCCAGCAATTATTTAATAATACGGCAACAAACTTACGTACCCAAGATCGCGTGTTTTGTCGCTAATTTGGCGTTAAAGGATTATTTTCTGACGTGCTGGAAATTTCCTGCGCCGTAACTATATTTGCTGCAGGCAGGAAAAGAAAGTTTCCGACTGTTTTATATTGAATAATTTATAATTTATGATATAATTTTATGCTACTTTTACTGTTTAGCGTTTTGCGAATATAAACTTGTATATTACGATGCTCCATTTCTGTAAAGCTGTATATTCAAATAATAAGGCATCACGCTATAGCATTTACCAAAAATGCATTTCTATACCTTCAGAAATATTTATTTTTCATTTTTTTTAACAAGTTAAAAAAAAAACTTTGGAACGCGATAACTCGAGTTATAATGATTAAATGTTGAAGAAAATAGGGTTCTTCAACATATATCATTATACTCGAGTTATCGCGTTCCAAAGTTTTTTTTCAAACTTGTTAAGAAAGATGAAAAATAAATATTTCTGAAGGCATACAAATGCATTTGTGATAAATGATATTCGTTTATTTGTAACTTCTCCCTTTTCCGTGCGTTTATTAGTATGAATTTCGTTTTGTCTTCGTTTATTGTTAAAGTAGTTTTTTGAGTAATATGCTTGCAAGTTCTTCATGTGAATTTCATTTCATGTGATGTTATTACTATTGATAAACTATACATGTATTGAAGTAAATTTTAAATTAATAAATGGTGCATTAAGTTGATAAACGACAATAATTTATTAGTATTAATCGTAAATTACACGATGCAAACTTTAATATGTTTAAATTGATCGATAATTATAACCCGGCGCGGTATGCGATACCGGCTTGCATTATAAATATTAATTGCTTAATGCACGTTCATTAAGCGCCGCAATTTTTGCGCAATTAAAGCCGATACACGGACGGCGGGCCTGGGACATGTTCTAACTGTAATCATCCTGCATACATGCATAATTAGCGCCTCGAACGGGACCCATATATCAAACAGTCAACCGTCAATCCAATCAATATCGTTTATGTAATGGTCGATTCATGGCGGGTGCGTATGGGCTCGTCTCCAATCGCGATCAACTCGCATGATAACTGTAACTCGGATGATTATGATATGAGATGGGATCAATTGCGGAAGTTTTCTTCTGATACACACTCGCTCATCATAAAATACGTATATGTATTTCACCATTCAATATTTTATCTGATTAATTAAATAATCAAAAGTATTATGAATATTTTATGAAAGTTTTTAATAATTGCTGTTTTTCTTTATAAGAATAGCAATTTATTATATAGGTGCCCGGAACAGGGTATTTTTGACAATGTGTATGTTAATCCACAATTAATGCAACTACGACTTATATTATCAGTGTGGTCAGGGCCATAACTAAGCAAGGACAACAGGGCCTGGACGGAAGGTGGACCCCAGAACGGCCACAGACAGAT
This sequence comes from Lordithon lunulatus, assembly GCA_963942505.1. Classification (NCBI taxonomy): domain Eukaryota; kingdom Metazoa; phylum Arthropoda; class Insecta; order Coleoptera; family Staphylinidae; genus Lordithon; species Lordithon lunulatus. The sequence goes on along the minus strand of OZ012672.1, from coordinate 49,962,722 downwards.
CGAACAAAATTATATTTAAAAAAACTGTCCCCCACCTATAGTTTTTTGTAAATACACTGCGATTTTTTTCGACATTTCTGTGGCCGTTCTGGAGCACGCTCTCCCAACTCTAAAAAGCAAGAAAAATACACGTAAATATAAAAATTGTTCGTATAAATCAGTGGAAACATACGTAGCTAAAATTTGTTTAGCTCCCTCTAAAATTTGTTTTACTTGTACCACTGGTTAAAACTATTATTTTGGGAAAATAAGTAATTTAAGGCCCAATTCACGCGTCGAGCGGAGGCGCGCTGTAGGCGAGGTGCAGGTGCGACGTCGCACAGGCGATTGTGATGTCCATATGCAGTGATGGGGTGGACATTGCACCTTATTTTTACATAGAGGCGGCATGGAAGAGTTATGCCTCTCGCCTTGCAGGCACCGTGTCTCAGGCGAAGAGGCAAAGGCGCGAGAGGCACGACGCTTTCACGCCCCCTCTATATAAACATGCGGTGCAATGCCTGCTTAAGTGACGAGGCGCGGGCATTTGCCTCGTGCCTGTCGCCGCGCCGGCACCGCGCCTTCGCGTCTTCGTCTCTTCGCCTAGGACATGGTAGGCGAAGAGTCGAAACTCTTCCACGCCGCCTCTATGTAAACATATGGTGCAATGTCCACCCCTTCACTGCGGCGTCGCACCTGCACCTTGCCTACACCGCGCCTCTCCCGACGCCGCTTATGAGTTAATTGAGCCTAATTCATAAAATTTAGAGTAGGGGACCCAGTGATGTGATCTTTCCCAGGGCCCCAAAACAGCTAGTTACGACCCTGAGTCTGGTGTGGTAAAAACCAGGGATTCCTAATGGGAGCGGTAGCACCCCTCTGGAGAGGTACCAGTGTATTTTTTATCGGGGCTTTTTTTTCGTTTTCCAAGAATATACAAATTAAAAAAATGTGAATATCAACCAAATACTAGATCACACTAGATATACTTAGATCACACAACGCAATGAAATATCCAGAGTGAAAATATATATTTCAAACTTGACACTTTTTGGTCCTTAAAAACCCCGTGCCCACCAAATTATTATTTAAACAAAATATAGATAACATTATCCTCAATGGTAAAACTACTAAAACTATTGCAATATTTAAAGTGCATTTATTAAAAAAACTGTGTTGGAAGTTACTACAGTTGTCGTCTCAATGTGCGATATTTTTGGTCCACTACTACTACGCCACCAGATTGTGCCTTTTGTAATACTGTTTCAGTATCAGCAATAAATAGGGTGGGTCCATAGTGTAATATTACACTATGGATGGGGCTAAACGGAAAACCCTGCTGAAAGCCTATTTTTATATTTAACGCCCACATCTCATTTTATATTCGTCTAACAAACCTGCTCAGGGATCCGATTTTTGAGCGATAGCTATGAATATAGTGATTGAAAGACGTTCACTATTATGACAAATGGTGTCGATTTTTGGCTCTTCGCTTCGTGTAGGATGATCGCTATCTCTGAGAAAACTAAAAGTATGATAGTAGTTATATTTTGAAATTAATTTTTGAGATAATGCAATCGGTCCATCGTTATGAAACCATACGTTTTATAACGAACGGCGAAAACGATCGCTCAAAAATCGAACCTCAGATATTACGCATTTATGCAAGCACTCCTGTCGCTGCGTCTCTCTACAAAAACTAAAAACTAGCAGGGAAGCTAGTACTTCCCGTCCATATCTGATTTAGAATCTCTGTTAAATCTTCTATAATCTAATGATAAGCTTCTTTCAAACTTCAATAACGTCCGGACCAATGGCTTTTCCATTATTTTGTGCTTTTACTTATGTTAGAACTTCCTCTACTTGAAAATCTTCTAATCCAAACTTGAAATCTGTGTATTGACCTCCTTCGTTCACATTTATCAATCTTTTTTTTTATTTGGCTTAAGGTGGGGAATCTTCAAAAGATACCCGGGAGGCCGTGTTGGCATTCTTCCACGAGTAGTACTGGATTTCGAATATCTAGGGCCCACCTACCAGTTAAACGCCAACTCCACCTCCATCCGCACCGAGACCCAGGACCGGTCTCGCTTTATTCCACAACTGGGTGGGTCTACTTCCATCTCTTCTCTTCATCCTTCCCCTGATTAATTTCGTTATGACTTCTCATGTGGCCTCGTCTTTGAGCAACAGAGGCACCATCGTTTCAAGTGTTGTCTGGGTTTCTATTTTTCGGTTTAGGGTCATGCGTTGGCTCTCTCAACGTTTGCTGACAAACACTGTGTGTTTATCTGTCTATTAACTCCCGAAGCATGCGTTGCAGCTATGCGCGAAAACACCTATGCCCCGTGAGGATCTGGGTGATATCATTATGGATTTCTTCATGCTTCCTGCATGTCAGGGACTCAGCATCTTCTATCAAGCTCCGGGTCCAAACTGCTTGCACGTGAGAACGCCATATTTCGGGCCACTACTACGAAGGTGCTCATGCCCTCGCCCGTGAGTTTGCCAGCGCCGTCACTTCTTCCTCTTTCTCGGTGGCCGCGTGCAAGTCCCTTATGATGACCGACGTCCCGGGTCTCTTTACCATTACCCGGACTCCGGCACATTCCTTCTCAATAGCCCCCTTTAGTGTGTCGCTCTTACCTCTTTACATTTTCATTTAAGTACGCCATATATCAGGGACACTTGTACTTCCAAGCCTTCGGTACATACCGCCCGCACATTTTTCAAGAGGTGGAATATATGCCCTCATCTGGCTGGACCAGTATGGCCTCGCTCATGACTTCCCTGCAGGGTGCGTTCTTCTGCGCGGCTCTCTGCCACTCATGTGTCGCTCTTTCCAGATTCTTACCCCCACCGCGCTGCTTTCCTACTGGAGGCACATCAGTATTCCTGTTGTTGAAAAGCGGTATTCTACTAGTTTCCTTAGGGTCTCTAGCTTAAACTCGAGGGGCTCCACCATAACATAGGTTATAGTGGAGCCGCTCGAGTGACAGGGCGGTGAAGCAAGACATAGGTCTCATAAGCTCCCTCTGGTCTTCCAGTGCCTGGAACCTCGCCTGCTGGCACTTGCTGTAAACCATTTTGAAGTAGATTCTCTTCTCTGCCTGCCTCGCATTTCCATTTGAGTTGGGCGTACGGGTTACAATCTTCGTGTAGTCTGCCTTCCCTGGGGCTAAGCCTTGTGCATACAGGTCATCATTTGGTGCGTCCTTCGAGGACACGCTTGAAGTTATGGATCTGCGTCCAGCACCATCCGACGCACCAGCCCCTGTCTGTCCCCTCCCAGTTTATATTTGTCGCCTGCCTCGTTTCATCGATCAGGTCCCGTATTTGTTTGTATGGTCTCCTTCCTCTATTAGGCTTTTGTTCGCTTCTGCCGCCCTTTGCTCTGCGTTGTGTTCTCCATTTACAGCTGGCCGCCCCAGTCGGCCCTGTCACCTGATGCCTTTGACCTCAACTTCCGGGCACACTCGTCTTACCTCGCAGACCTGGCTCTTAATTGTTCCATTTCGGCGAGCTCACCTATTATTTCCTCCACTTTTATGGTTAGCTCTTCTATTTGGAGTGTCTTGTATGAGTGTTGCTTCTTCCTTTCTTCCGCTTCGTCGACCTATTGGCGTTGCTGTCCCTGATGTGAATTGATGGAAGGACCACCGATGTCACCAAAATGATGTGTAACGATGGAAGGATCCTGCCGATGACGCCAATACTGAGGTCCATTTGCCGAGTCGATGCCGCCAATGCTGAGGGGAACCACCGCTGGATACCAACTGTTTAACTCTTGGAACGTCGTCGGAAGGAACTGGAAGCGTCTCTGCCACCACCTCAGTGACTGACGACTAAAACTATTGCTGTGTTGTGAATCTTGTTTGAGTGAACACTATGATGTGTGTGGCTTCTTGGTCGCTCCGCGACTGTCTCGTTGAAAGGTATTATTGCCACTCTGTCCTCTTCTGTCTCGTTCTAATCATGCTTTCTAATGGGTTCGTGGGTCATTAGTGTTTCGTTGTGACTTAACGACCGATTGGCTTATATGTCCAGACAATCGGGCTTAAGTATAAGACAACATCCCGAACTATCCAATTTCGTAAATTTATTAGTATGTCTTCCTTCACTAGTACGCGAAGGTTTCTTGTCTCCTTTGGAAAAAGTGCCACGTTGTCAATCAGCTCTCAATTAGGGCCGCTCTCTTGTCTACTATTGAGTCCTTCTCTTATACGTCCAACATGCCTGGGAAGTCCTCTGCTTTACACTTCCCGCCGTCCCTTCCCTCCGTTCTTGCCAAAGCCTCAGCTCGGGATTCCAGTAGGGGGCCAAGGCAGTCGATGGTCCGGTGCCGGGTGTTCTAATCCTAACCACAAGTTAGCCCGATCCGGTACCACCTGTGTGCTCGGGCATATCTCTTCTGTTGCAGTGGCGGCATCTTGGCGTCGTCACTCTTCCTATTCGGTGGAGGTAGTCCGGGAAGACGCCGTTCCCCGATAGTACCTGCATCGTCCAGTGGTCTACCTTCTCGTGTCCTCTGTATTGACAGAGGACACGAGAAGGTAGACCACTGGACGATGCAGGTATCAGAATGACCCGGGCCTATAGGACCACCTCCACAGATGCTGTGGAGGTGCTGACAAAGACAATACCCGCAGATCTGATGGTAGAGGAGAGAGCAGCAATTCACCGAGCCACCCAGAGAGGAACCCCAAAGATAGACTGTTTGCAGTGGTCCCAGTTGAGGAAGGATTCTGTCCATGTCTCGTTTTCAGTGGCGTTCCACTGTCTTTGCCATTTCGTCATTGTCTGTGTTCAGCCCCTCCTTGTCAGCATCTATCTTTGGGGTTCCTCTCTTGGTGGCTCGGTGAATTGCTGCTCTCTGCTCTACCATCAGATCTGCGGGTATTGTCTTTGCCATCACCTCCACAGCATCTGTCGAGGTGGTCCTGTAGGCCCGGGTGATTCTGAATGCCCAGGTACATCGCGATCCTGCGTCTGTCTGCGTTCCAATTGGATTTGGTGGCGGCCGTCTAGATTGTTGCTGCGTATAGAAGCTGGACTTGTGATGTGTTGTTAATGGTCGTGTTTTTTCCTCACCCGGGCCTCTGATATTTTCGAGCAGCCGAGACAGGGCTGTATCCGTGCATACTGATTTTCTGGTGGCTTGCAAGACCTGGGCCATATGGCTCGTGTTGACGTCCAGGATGGTGCCCGCGTACTTTATCTTCTTTGCCACCTGGTGTTAGGTGCCAAGTAGCAGGATTATGCTGCCCCGTGCCTCCGCGGTGTCTGAACTTTTATTTACAGCTTGGTAACCTCCGTCTTTGTTGCCACAATTTTGAACCCAAGTTCTCCCATCCATCTCGCGACCTAGTTAATCACATTTCCTAATATGTGTTTCGTCTGCTTTGCCTTTTTTCCTCTAGCTATGACGGCTAACTCGTCCGCGAAGGCAATTGTAGATACTGGTGTCAGTTGTGTCAAGCGTGGTACGTCGTCAAACGTTATATTCCACATTAAGGGTCCTAGTACGGAGTCCCATGGTACTCCTTCCCTGAATACTGATGGGAACCACCGCCGGATACCAACTGTTTAACTCTTGGAACGTCGTCGGAAGGAACTGGAAGCGTCGCTGCCACCACCTCAGTGACTGAGGACTAAAACTATTGCTGTATTGTTGAAAAGTTGTGAATCTTGTTTGGGTGAACACTATGATGTGTGTGACTTCTTGGTACTTCTTCTTGTACCTGCCCTTCCCCATTGGTCCTTCCTTCATAGACAATCTCCCTGTCACTGAGGTAGCTAGTCACTAGTCTTCACATTGCCCTCGGTATTCTCCTGCGTCTTAGTGCCTCCGTGATGGCCACCCATGGCAGTGTGTTTCAGGTATTGATCATGTCCTGGATGGCCATTCCCGCCTTCTATATGTATCTGCATTAATAGTCTCGACCATCGCGCGGATCACCAGTTTAGCATTAATGGTTAATACTTAGGTTTATCCAGACTTCTGAGGTGGCTGAGTCCGCACCAAAGCAAGCTACTGATACACCTGATGCGGTAAAGACCTGATCCTTCATGTCAGCCCAGTGGCTAAAAGAGGGAACCTCGCGGAACATTGTATAGTACTATGGTATATACGTTCCCGGTAAACCTCTACCACAGCCGGTCTGCGACAGCCTACCTTTATGATGTGGATTGATGGAAGGACCACCGATGTCACCAAAATAATGTGTAACGATGGAAGGATCCTGCCGATAACGCCAATACTGAGGTTCAGTTGCCAAGTCGATGCTGCCAATGCTGAGGGGAACCACCGCTGGATACCAACGTCGTCGGAAGGAACTGGAGCGTCGCTGCCACCACCTCAATGACTCAGGACTAAACTATTGTTAAGTTGTTGAAAGTTGTGGATCTTGCTTGGGTGAAGACTATGCTGTGTGTTTTCTTGGTCGCTCCGCGACTGTCTCGTCTGATGTTGCTCTTGCCACTATTCGTCCTCTTCTGTGTGGTCCTAATTACGCTTTCTAATGGGTTAGTAGGTCATTAGGGTTTCGTTGTGACTTAACGACCGATTGGCTTATTTTGCCAGACAATCGGGTGTCGCTTAAGTACACACAACATTTGTCTTAGACTGACTATGAGCGATTTCACGATCGACCTGATCCAGAAACATTGGATTGTTAAACCTATGCGGTAAGAACAACTTAGCCGCGGCAAACAATGGAGGAAAGGCCCGACGCAGATGTTCAGGCTAATCCTTCATGTCAGCTCAGTGGCTAAAAAAAGAGGGAACCTCGTGGAACATTTTATAGTACTATGGTAAATACGCTCCCGGTAAAGCTCTACCACAGCCGGTCTGCGGCCCACCTTTGTCTTAGACTGACTATGGACGATTTCACGATCCAGAAACTATGGTTTCGGAATCAGGCAAACTAAGTAGGCAAAGTACATGAACGCCCATAAATGAGAAACTGAGAACGTATATATTTATATATATATATATATATATATATATATATATATATATATATATACGTTCTCAGTTTCTCATTTATGGGCGTTCATGTACTTTGCCTACTTAGTTTGCCTGATTCCGAAACCTCGGAGCTTAAGGTTAGGTACTATTGACACTGTGCATTGCTGAGAGTTCTGCTGTCAGAATTAGCAGATATAGGCGAGATGGGAAAGTTAATATAATACTGACATCAGTGTATCCACTATCTTAAGATAGTTAAGTGACTAATAGTTCTTTATACAGTACAATTATTCAATATTCGATGTAGGGTAATTAAATATGATTAAACAACTGACAATAGAAAATGCAACCAAATATATCTATTTCTCTGTATGATGAAAATATTAATACATTAAGCAACTAACGTAACCGATACTTATTTAACAAATTAAAATTGGGGTATCTTTGGTGTAGAGAGACAAAACAAATTAGGGTTAAATAAGTGATTACAGGCAATACTGTCCAACCAAATATATTTTACGAAAAAAATTCTCGGTGTAACGAAAATAATTAATAAAATAAATAGCCAGCAATAATTCTTATTATTTACTCGATTAATATCTTCTGGGAATGAATAAAATATTTCACAGGAACTGCTCGGGCTGAAAAAACACAATTGTGTTTGCGTTCGCACTCGTAGCGCGCGCGTGTATTTCTTGTCGTGCCACAGGGTAACATTTTCGGTCGTAATATTTACTTTGTCATCCGAACACCCGGCGAAGATGGGCCATTGATTACACACACACGAGAGAGATACTCAGGTGCTGCTGCTGCTGCTGGATAGGATCACTTGAGACACGGCCATTGTGTGCCCACGTAAACAGATGATGATGACCGTAAACGTTTGCTGTGCATTGACCATGGCCTCAATGGTTCCAGCCTGTTGACAAGGCGATAGTTTGCTCAAAGTATTCCCAATATTTACACCAAATACTCAGTATTTTTGTTTAAAACCCGCTGCCGGTTGTGCGAGTGAGCCGGATAAAGATCTTAATTACTCAGCGCTATTTTATTTCCTTAGTTTTATTGTGTTGTGTAATTAGGTTTACAGCCGCGGTACGTCATGTAAACACGATTTGAATATTAGATAATCGATGTAATGATAGTAATTTCGAGTGGGTAATTACAGAACGGGTGCTTCAAAGCGAGTATACTCAATTATAATAAGATTAATTATTTTTAATTAGGCTTGGTATTCAATCTAATATCGTATACACATCACTAAGTGGCTCAACTCAATATAAGTTTAGTATTTATAATCGGTTTATGAAGAAATGATATAAGAAATCGATTTCATAATCCTGTGTATAGTAAAATTACAATTACGTATAATTAATATACGTATAACTATAAATATACCAACCATTGCTATTCATTAATATTCCTCTAAAACAAAGACTGTGTATAATAAAGCATTATAGTTTTATTTTCTACTGAACATTAATGTGACATTAATGAATTTATATCAACTGGTTTTAGAGACAGCATATATATTTTACTCCAGAGACGTGTTATTTTTTAATTGTATTTAAGATTTTATAATCGAAATATCTAACTCAGTGGTATAGTGACAGTCCATCTTGTGCAGAGTGCACAGTTATTTTGGTAACTCAAAACTTTCAATAGAAAACTGATTACGTATATTTATATTAATACGTAAGGTTTTCTATTGAAAGTTTTGAGTTACCAAAAAAACTGTGCACTCTGCACAAGATGGACTGTCACTATACCACTGAGCTAGGTATTTCGATTATAAAATCTTAAATACAATTAAAAAATAACACGTCTCTGGAGTAAAATATATATGCTGAGTCTAAAACCAGTTGATATAAATTCATTAATGTCACATTAACGTTCAGTAGAAAATAAAACTATAACGCTTTATTATACACAGTCTTTGTTTAAGAGGAATATTAATGAATAGCAATGGTTGGTATATTTATTTCTATATATTTTTTTTAATGATATTTACCGAGTCACCATTCCCAGTCGTGATCTGAACATAACAAGTCTATACCCCGAGATGATTAATTATTGATTCTGTTTGACAAGGCTGCTTTAATGACGCTGAAACCATCTAGCAGCGCTCGTTGACGTTTTTGCTGTATGGTAATGTCCGTGTGTGGTATTCGCGAGATATTGAAAAAGTCGCCGGCCTGTCCGCAACCGGTTTCTCAATTTTTCTTTTATTAATATCCGGTTATCGCGCACACACACGCGCGGAATGGCCCCCTGTCGCAATTAAAAGCGCTGGCTGCCCATATTAATCAGATAGCGCTGGGCACTTAGAGCACGCATTGTCTTTTATTGCAAGAGACGTTTCCATTTCCATTAAAAGCGCGAACGGGCGGCGACCTGGGGGAGCGCGCGCCCGTCCGGCAATTTGCGCGATTCGGGGCCCGCCAGCGGACAAAACGTTCCCGGAACAATCCGGACTCGATTTATAATTCATAAATGCTGGCTGTACAAAAATGTAACGGACGCAATCAGATTACCATCAATTATTCATACGCGCAGCGCTCCTGGAAATGATAGGCGGACGAGCGCGTTTGTTTTCACGTGACATTGCATTTTTAATTCCAGGATTCCTATGAAAATGTTAGGGGGGACTGTTTCAATGGAAATGACATTTATTTAATTGTTAATTAATATGTCCCCCATGCACTTCATTTATTATTTCTGTTATAACGCGTATAATTTAAAAAGTACCTGGGGTGCACACATGACACGTTTCGAACGTTCGGAATTTCACAAAATATATTTTTAAATTTTATTGTTGTTAATTTGTTCGTGATTGTTAATAATATATACACAATTTTGATTTAGCTTCCAGGATACATTGCCCGTTTACATGCTTCAAAAACTACTTAACAGTTAATTTTGCCATTTCTAGTTACTTTGTTATTTTTTCTTCAGTCTATGGTAGTCTAACCGGGGGGGTTTAGCTGATAGGTCGACTCAAGCGAGTTGGAATCCAAAACTTCTCAGGGGAGAATGTTAACAAGGCCTCCTAGGCGTCTGTTATTTTTTCTTCAGTCTATGGTCGTCTGACCGGTAGTGCAATAACTGTAATGACCCATTTCATTTCGATGTAGGAACATAGCATCGGAATAATTAGAATTTTAATCTGGTTTCCTGTATTGTTTTTGGCATGAGGGGAAATTCTTTATAGACGCCTAGGAGGCCTTGTTAACAACATTCTCCCCTGAGAAGTTTTGGATTCCGACTCGCTTGAATCGACCTATCAGCTAAACCCCCACATGGGATGGTCGAAATTTTGCTTTTCTTTCTGCTGCCCTTCTAGAACTAGCTGATTGTGGGTTAATTATTGAGTTTGTTATTATTGGGGAATACTGTGTTTGTGTGCACTACTCTGTTTTTAAATTTGGATTTCTTCTGGTTTTGCTGTTCATGGATTTGTTTGAGTGTTTTGAGTGCAATGCTAGTTTTTATTATATTATAATATTTACTATATTTATTTTGAACAAGGATAGAAAATATTCATTTAAAGGTCGTTTTAGACAAGACAACCTCTTAGCTCAAAAGTTGTTCAAGAAATGAATTAATATACCCTCCTCCCATACAATGAATTGCGTTATATTTTTACATTCGATCTACCATCCAATTCAATATTTCAAATAATTAGCTGTATGATACGAGACAATTTAGATTGTCTCGCATCTTGACTAACTTTTGAGTCAAGAAATTGTCTTGTCTAAAACGACCTTAATATACAATAATCAAAAATTGTCCGAATACTCGGTTGCGTTTCAGATAGCACACGATACGAACGAGTACACGTTCGAAACGTTTCATGTTGGGAATTGCACTCCAGGCAATATGTACCGTATGAGCTAAACAAAAAGTATTTAGTTAACTAAATCCAAATTCGTTTACAACAATCCATTAAAAACCTCTTTAAATACAACGACGTCTTTAATTTGTTTCTCTGACTTGTTTTACACCCCATAATTTTTCTCTGCCTGTCCATACATAACGCGTGAAGAAAATTAACACGTCACATTCGGGCATGTGTGAAATCTCGCGGCCCCGACAATGGCACCGGAGCGATGAGTTATAATCCCGCGGAGAGCAGCGCACTTAATTAATGGGAATTTAAACGGCGCGCTTAGAGACGTCGATGGTGCCCATGAATAATTTGAGCGTAACGGGACGGCCGCCGATGGGAAAAAAGTGGAGGATGAGAGTGAGTGCATGCCCTGCTGAGTCGCGGAACACTTTTCCACTAATTAAGTGAGCGCCTTAATTGGTTATTAATAGCCGCGGCCGGACTATTGCTAAGAGGTGAAACGCATTGTTCGACGAGTTTTGTTTTATAATTATGTTGAGATGAAATTATACAAAACTCAATGAGCTTTTATATGAAAAGATTTACTTATTTATTAACAAAACTTTAAATGAAAAGATTTACAATTACCCAGACAATACACTACATAAAATAATTACCCAACTTTACAACACACAGACACATCAGATTAACGAATTAAGAATACAATCACGGGCAGAAAGACCGCGGGTCAATAACCCTTTACTTTGTAATTAATTTTATGTAATGAATTAGAACTAAAACATCTGAATTCAACAGTTGAAGAATTAAAAAAGGAGCTATACATTTGGGATATACAACAAATTGGCCTAAAAGGTCTTTATTTCACGTTTGTGGAGACACTAATTGTTAAAAAAGATTGGCTCTCAATCTTAACAATTGAGCCTCAAAGATCAAAGTGATTTATTAACGTCTAAAATTACTATGTTATTGTATTGCCTAGTTTTTATTAAGAACTCAATACAATTTGGTGCCTGATAAAAATAATGGAAATTGAATTTTACGTTACAAGCATTAATGGCCATATTTCTTAGTTGTAGACAGTAGGAAGGCATTGTAAATGATACGACTATATAAGCTGATTTCGTTTATCGACTAGTAACGATAAACGAAATCAACTTATATAGTCGTACATTTACAATGCCTTTCTGCTGTCTACAGCTACGAAATATGGCTGGAATATCTTCTCCGAACTCGTAGAAAAAATATCTAACACGCTATCCTGAACGCGAATAGACATTTTTTGGCTACCTTAAAGCAATAAACGAAAGGAGCTATAGAAGAATTTTCAATCACTATTTAGTTTCCATGCCAAAGTGTCGTATTACTGGTATTACTACATAACCCGATATCCATTTGTTGGTATAAATATCCATATAAGGATATCGCCCCTGTTTATAAATAATTAATGGACATATATCCCGCAAATCTGCTTCAGCTTGCATTTTTATGCACCGTACCATATTTACCGGATAAAAATAGCGCCCTCGCGGCTTTCGATTTAAAAATGCACATGCAACGAGATAAACGTAATCCCAATTTATGGCCGGCGACAAGTACAAGACCGCCTTATTATTTGCATTTATAAGTTCGGTGCGCGCATTTTTCTGGTCGATCGAAACATGCAGAGGAAGAAGAGAAAAAGGAAAAAAACGAGCACACACAAATACGCGCGCGCTTGGTGCCAGATCGGCGTAATCCTATTCCAAGGCTCGGGAAATCATTTGTTAAAAGCTTAAGTCGGAATCGAGTTTAGCGGGCATCGTAAATTACACTCTCGTTTTATATTAAATTCGCAATTGGATACAAATGCAGGATTTGGTTTTATCTAATCCAATTTAGTAACATTTTATGAGCAATACCACAGCGTAGTATAGTCAATAGGGAATCCAGATGGGAAATCAAATTCCAACTAATTGCTTGGGTTAGAATTTTTTATTAAAAAAAAAACAACTTAATTTGGCATACCTATTTTAGGATGCGGTCCGTGGCGCAGTGGTTTAAGGCGATGGTCTGAAGTCATTGCGTATGGAAGGTTGGTGGTTCGAATCCACCGCTAGAAGGAACATCTACAAAGAATTAGGTAAGCATGGATGTTGTATGAGGCACAATAGGTCCGTGAAGGGCAGCATGTTATTTTTTGCCTTCCTTCTTTCGTCCATGAGTTGTAATATTTTATTTGCCATCCAGCTTTTCCTCCTGGTTTTTTTGTCTGTTAAATATTCGTCTCCGATCTGAGGGTGTTAGTTAGTTTCTCAAGGGTCGTCTCTGTGTTGTTCAATGTTTCTATCTCCTTGCAGCATTGAGTTATTAAGCTTGTTACTGTTTCTTTAATATCAGGTTGTTTTAGTCCACCTTTTCGTGTTTATTTTTCGAGCAACTTTTTTGAGTTTTAAATTGAAACTTCCTACTAGTGGGTTGTGGTCTGACGATATATCAGCACTAGGGTAGGTTTTAACTGATTGGCAGCTATTGCGGAATCGTTTGTTCACTAGTATATAGTCGATTTGATTTCTAACGACGTTTTTGGGGGTTGGTCTTGGGGCGATATCCATGTATATAGGCGTCGTGGTGGGAGTTTGAAGATGGTGTTCAGTATTACATACTCTTCTTCCTCTGTGAATCGTTTAAGTCTATCTCCGCGTTCATTTCTTACGCCCAGTCCAAATTCGCCGATATATTCACCGCTTTTTCCCTTTCCAATTTTGGCGTTTAGGTCACCCATGATTATTATCACTTCATGTTTGTTAAGCTGCTTTATTGTGTCTGATAGTGTACCGTAAAGTTCTTCCACTTCTTCATTGGGTTTGTCGTAGGTGGCGGCATATTGTTGTGTGTACTTAAGCGACGCCCATCGCCCCACATCAATATATTTGAATAATGTTTGTCTTCACTGGGGTGCTGTTTAATTGTATGAGTAGCATTCTTTCTAATATTGGTGTGAAGTTTGTGACGGTTTGCCGTATTTTGTTGGATATTATCATCCCTACCCCATGGACATGTTTGTTGTTCTGCGTTTCCAGAGTAATAGACTGAGTGATCGTCGATTACGCAGTATCCTGAACTGGGCCATCGCATTTTGCTAATTCCCATTATGTCTATATTGAGTCTATTCATTTCTTGGATGGCATTGTTAATTTTTCCTGCCTGGGACATTGTTCTTGCGTTCCATGTGCAGATCTTCATAGGTGATACCTTATTCTTTTTGGTAGCGACGTTTAAAACTGTCTCCCCCGGAGATCCGATTGGGAGACTTGAGACTCCGGAATAATTTGCTCTAAACTTCGCCATGATGATTGTACTAGAAATACCATTTGGTCTTTAATGCAGTGGTTTTTCGTTGCCTTCTGCATCCTTATGCCGTTGACCATTTCATCGGTTCGTCCGCCTTTAGAGCCAGTTTCCCAGTTCTGGAACAAAAGAGTGCCCTTCTCTTGTTGGCTCTTCCACCCGAAGCTGTTGGCCACAAGAGTTGGATTGCTTATTCCGGCAATTGTTCACTGTTTGCAGCCGCCCACTCTAGGTCAGACGCTGCTGCTGTGCTAGTTTTGGTCCGTCCCGGGTATTTAATTTCCCCGGTACCTGCTATATTTAGCAGGTTTTAATTAACATTCTCGAGGCCTCGACCAAAAAGATATCTCCTTCGTAAAAAAATTGTACGAACACCAGACTGCTGCAGTAAGACTCGACGACGATACGAGTATCGATATTCCTATTAAACATGGAGTACGTCAGGGCTGTGTACTATCACCATTGTTGTTCAATATCTACTGGGAGCAAATATTCCTGAAAGTCTTAGAAAGCTCCACAGATGGAATCAAGATCAATGCTGAATTATTGAACAACATCAGGTACGCGGACGATACGGCTCTAATTGCAGACAGCGCAGCTGGCCTACAACGTGTGATGAACCAAATAATAGCAGAATGAGAACTTTAAAAAGGTCTTATCAAACTCATTTTTGGCGAAAACTATCCTGCTCGTTTATAAATAAATAAATATAATCAAAAATCAAGATGTGTGATTGCACCTTTCTGCAATCACACATCTTGAACTAAAATTTACTTACATTTCTGCAATCCCAAATCCTAATTTTTGATTATATTTATTCGTTTATAACGAGTAGGACAGTTTTGTAAATTGCAAATTTATAGCTTTATAACTAAATAAACAATTATTTATTTATTTATAAATGATTAGGAATGTTTTTCGCGAAAATTAGAAAAGTAAAATTGTTTAAAAGGAGTTCTCATTCAATATATATATATATATATATATATATATATATATATATATATATATATATATATATGTAGGGCTAAAAGAAACCTCTTCTTACATCGAAATTTCGCTCAAACTCCAGAGCTCAGGATTTACTAAAAAACCCAATCCGTTAACAGTGGTGTATAATAATATATAAATATTTAAAACAGTAAGATAAAAAGTAATAAAAAGTTAATAAAATGTATATAAACGAGTAGGGTACTTTTTATTGAAAATTAGTTAAGTAAGATTTTTCTCATTCAAGCCCAGTGCCGGTATCTCGAAATATTTACGTCTTATCTTTATTTATTTATTTAACACCTTCCTGGTACCTGTAAACAGTACAACCACTGGTGGTTCATCTAATAGTCCTATACTATTTTTTGTTTTCTCTTAACTACGTGAATATTAATAGTAACATTGTGGTGCGTATAAAAAAACTTTACAAGCACTCATCCCTTTCTACCCTGTGAATATTTTTTATTCCGTGATGTATTTTTTGGTCTCTTTAAGCCTGGCCATGCGTGCGTTTTGAATAATCCGGCCCGTGTTTGCCTAAAAGATTGCCGATAAAAAAAAATACATGTTCGATGCCACATCGTCGATGGGATTAGTGGGACGTAAAAAAGGGCCAAGCTCAATAATCGGATGTAGTAATGAATTCAGTCTAAACAGATTAGCGCGTTACATTTATCAGACGTCCGAGTGACAGAAATTGGGCCGATTAATATGTTATCTAATTTTATTGGGGCCCTGTCAATAATTATGTACGCAATTAGTGTCCGATTGTCTCGCGTCGGGGATTTAATTTGTCAGACATGCCTTTGTAAAAGCGTGAGCGGTTATTGATGGGCCCGTAGAATTATAGGCTGTGTAAGTTTGGTAAAAATTGCACGCGACTGAATTGATAGAAAACGAAACCTGCTGTACTATTTTAAAATTGCACACCACTGCCTGTGTGGTTTTCACCGCCCCCCGCCGACGCCCGCCGCATATAAAATTCACGCTGACCCAAATGCACTTCCGATGGGTAAAGTTTGCGATGCACGATAATTTCCCACATTTTACGATTTAGCGACTCGCGTGGCCAATAAAACGCGAGAAAAGGGGGAAATTGCCGCATTTATTTTTATTTGAGAGGGTATTTCGGCGAACATTTAACATTTCAGACGCTAATCGCCTCTCATTCATTAGAAGCCACGTTTCCTTCAAGAAGTGAACAGTTTGAAATATTGTCAGCGCACAACACAGAAATTGAGGATATTAGAAATGTGAAATATTGATAATATCCGGTTGTATTTATTACTGCTGTCAACTAAACTCATGTGCAGACACTCTACATCACTATGTAGTTTTTTTATGAGACCTACAGAATTATTGTTATTCCTAATATTGCACTCATATATTAAATATTCTTTCCATCTCTGTTTCTTTAAATGATTTTTAAAATTTTGTACAAAATAGAACTTCTAACTTTATAGGGCTATCAGGCGTGAGGCTTTTCTGCCGGTCGAGGGAGAAGCTCAGATGAATTTAATCACCCGGTATATACCTTAACTTCACAGAAACTCTCTGAAAAACTGTAAAAGGTGATTCACGAAAATTCGTTCCCCACTGGGGACCGATATCAGGCTCCCCAATGCTCAGTATGAGACAAACGACGCCTCTAACTACTTGGCCACTGAGCTGGGTTAAATTTTTGTATTTACCCAACAACTACAAAATTAAACTTGATTCATATCAATAGTCATAAATTATTATTATTATTATTAATGTATAGGTATTACATATTTATAATGAGATTCAGATATTTGTTTTAATATCCTAGTGCTATTCATAAATTATTCAGCATTTATTGTCACTATGTAATTTAATGGGCATTCATAAAAACGTATCTGCATGAACATTTTCATTTCCTAGTTATATATTATTGAGTTAATCACAGAAATTACGGGCTAAAGAATGACATTCTTTATGCTGTAGCAGCCATGATTTATAGATACGTATGTAAATTTCATTACGAGCACCATACACATAAAACTTTTACGAAATAAATTTTAAAATATTACAATAACGATAAGATATTAGACATTCTCCTAGCCCTATATATTCCGCCATAATCTATCTTGATACTTGTGGCTTGTAGCCTTATATCCCTCGTTCTCTCTACTCCCTTTTCCATTCCCCCCGTTATCCGACATCAATCACACCTCACAATGTACACTTTATTACCATTGACATATATTATAAATGATCGGATGATCGCCCGTATCTTATGCTTATTACTTTTTTTCGCCTCTTCTCCTCTCTTTCGAACGCGGCGCGCCGGGAATTATCTGCGATCTAATACGCATGACAATGTCAGGGCCTCATTGTTAATTGACTCGAGATTCTATCGCATTAAAAGTTTCAATTATGTAACGTTTTATAAGATGTTATTTAACATGGGTGATTGATTAGAGCAATGTAATATGTTACATGCAAGATGCATCGATGTTTATGATACATACGAGCGCCTATGTACGGAATTGGTATCGAAAAATCATTCATTTAAAATATTATTGGGAATATACATATGGATTTATAACGGATATTGATTCAAAAATTAATTACAATTTTAATTACTGGAATGGAGTTGATGCAAATACATTATCATGGGAAAATATTGAGTTTACATACCGGTCACAGAACATATTTTCTCGCGTAATTCAGCCGATTCATTTGGTAGTTTATTATTAGTGGTATTATTTCAATGCAGCACGGTTTGAACTAAATGAAACCAACTTTTCTGGAACAAAAGAGGGAGTTCATTTATGCAGCTGTAGCGCTCGAGGGATGTCCGTTACAATTCTGCGGGTGCATATCTCGGTCGTTAATACTTTTGAAATAAAAATAGCACGTGCGGAAAAGATGGAACGAGTGTTGGATCATTAATTTGTGTCTGCGCTGCTCTTTAATGAGCTCGGAAGTGCAAGTAATATCAAGCAACTATTCAAAGTAATTATCGGGATATTTCTATAATGACAAAGATAGAAAAAGCATTTGAATTATATTTTTTTAGAGCAATTGTAATTATTTATTTATATACGGTGAGGTCAAGTAGTTTAGAAGTTATTTTTCGCTACAACAAAAATTTTAGGGGACGAAATAATTGGCGGCTTGCAAATGGACAGTAAATTAAACCTTTATTTGGCATTACAATTACATAAGAATCAACTCAGAATAATAACAAATAAAATCATAAACCTCGTCGCTTGTACAAGATAGGCGATAGTACAAGGGACGAGGTTTATGATTTTATTTGTTATTATTATGAGTTGATTCCTATATAATAGTAATGCCAAATAAAGTTTTTTTACTGTCCATTTGCAAGCCGCCAATCTCAAGGATTGCTATTTTAGTTCAGAAATCAGGCTTATAGCCTAGAGACTTGAGTTCGATTCCCCGTCTCAATTTTAATTTATTATTATACTTTAGCCATAACGGGGTTATTATATTATACTAAACTGAACCCAAAAGGCAAAATAAAAGGCAAAAGAACTGTCGGTAGAAGAAGAATCTCATGGCTGCGCAACTTAAGGGAGTGGTTTGGTTGCACATCTGCAGAACTCTTCAGACAAGCGATTGATAAAGTCCGGGTAGTAGTGATGATTTCCAATCTCCGATAGGAGAGGAATTTTAAGAAGAAGAAGAAACTGAACCCCAAAGTTTTTTATTCTTTGGGGAAAAACATAATGGCCTAAAACAACAACACTCGTCGTATGAGAGGCATTACTCCTTGTTATTAAAATAAGAATATTCGCGTTAATAATTTTCCAAAAAAAAAACTATTAATCACAAAATCATCATAGGTGTATCTTAATAGGAAATAATTCCAGTACTATAATATAATAGACAAAGGTGGCATCCACAGTATAGCATTAGTAATAATTGCAACTGCTTTCGCCCCCCGTTCGGTGATTGATTCACCCAATTGCTTCCTGGTAGCCGCTTTCTTTCACCGCGCGTGAACCCGAGAATGATTCATTGTCTTATAAACGAATTATAATTTAATCAAATTTATTAATCGGCGATGGAATAATAAGGGAGGCCAAAGGCCAAGTCCGCACGTGAACCGAGACATCCATCACACGAGCGCCTGCATACATCACCTTTCCACATCGACTCAATAAAGCTTTAAAAGCACATTATGATCTTTACAGCTGTGCCGAAGCGCGCGAAATAACCAGACAATTAAAATTCGCAATTCACAGCGACATTCACTATGCGCGATTTTTACAGCCGAACGGCCGTAAAACGCGAAAAACTTATTTTTCGAGCGGCGATAAAATTAACACTTAGATGAAGTAATTAGCATGTAGTTTTGAAAACGCACCTCTCGAGGTATTTTAATTCATGCGAAGATAATTGTGGCCGCTTTTTTAATCGCATTTAGAGAAATACACGCGATTAATTTCGGTCTAATCTTAATGAAGATCGGCCGGAATGTCGCTGCATATAAAGATGTTACAATTAAATAATAAATTATGACGTACTAAAGTTTTGCATAAATTACGATCGGGATCGGGTGTGACGTTTGTTTGATGCGAGTTGCGCGGATTATTAATAGCGCGCATTAAAAAGGATATGGCGTACGATTAATCAAACTTTTAATTGATAAGGTGATTGACATATTTTTGCTTAATCGCTGACAGATTTTACAGAATATTAAAAATATTAATGTTTTGATTGTATAAAATTAATTAACATGGTGCAGATGCTACAAGGATTCAGCGAGACCAACTATGATTGGCTATGGATATTTATGACAAACACATACATCAAAGTTTTTTTTAATGTAATCAGCTTCCACTCTACATATATCTCAATTTTCAACTAGTCATAATCGCACCTCAGATTTTCTTAATGAATTTCTCTTTTAAACCGACAAATCGACATGTAGGCCACAAAGTGCAAAGGAAATTTGGATGACTGACCATATACTTATACGAGTAAATCCACTACACGGCACAGAAAGAGGGCATCTTTGTGTGCCGTGTAGTGGTTTTACTAGTTGGGATTGTTTCCTTACATGGTCCCTGTACTCTGGAGTTTATTTCGTCAGTCATTTACCAAATGGAAGAACGCAGACTACTGAAAAATAATATCCCTGAATATAAGAAACTACAGTACCCAATTAGGGAAAAAAACAAGGCGGTAAAACTGCAGTGGAGGACGGAGAAATGCGAGGAGATGGAAAACCAAATCGCAAAACATGATACCTTTAAATACAATGTTCAAATCCGACCATAATTGTTTGTACTAAGACAAATGAAGCTCGAGAGGCGTGACTTAGTGCACGTTAGTGGACTATCCTTGTGCACATGCTTGAATTATTTCTGCAGAATAAAAAAGTCGGTGGCAGACCGCCGATGAGTGAGGTAGTAATTGTGACAACCGTCTGATTTTCGGTTTCGACAAAATGACGGAAACAAAGCTACTGCATTAACTGTTGTTTAAGAGATTCTCCAGTGGAAACGATTCGTAAGATTCAACATCTTCGAGGAAGTAGTAATATTATATCCCTTGGTTACAAAAAGACAAAATATATAGCTTATGTTACATTTATTAGTAAAAAAAATACTTCCATCTTTATAGGGCTATCAGCCGTGAGGCTTTTCCGCCGGTCAAGGGAGAGAGAAGCTGAGAGGCTAATAACCCGGTATTTACCTTAACTTCACAGAAAACCTCTGAAAACTGTGAAAGGTGATTCGCGAAAATTCGCTCCCCACTGGGGATCGAACTCAGGCTCCCCAATGCTCAGTACGAGACGGACGACGCCTCTAACCACTCGGCCACTGAGCTGGGTATTTATTAGTATTTTATGAGATTATTTAAATTTTGGGTTACAATTGCTCAACGTCCTGGGAGGTTTCTTCGCTAATTTTCGATAGCTCGGACTTCTCTCGGACCGCCTACTTCTTACTACGTCCTCTTCCACTCGTCTTTGAATCGGTGTCTGAATCAACTGAATTTTCGGAATTTGTCCTGTAATGATAATACACAGATAAAGGAGTGATGCAACCGCTTCAAAGATGGCCGCACATCAGCGGAATGTGAAGCACGCTTTGGTCGGACCTCAACATCCAAAATCATTGATCAAGACCCTGGTGATACCCCAGGAGAATCTCAGCGTGCTAAACCTGCTGAGTATCGAGCAGATGGAACTCCGTTTGGACATCGCACAGGACACTGGATGCTGTGAAACATAATCCCATTTTTATCGACACAGTAATTACTGGCGAATTGAATTAGTATGGGCTCAGATTAGTGAGGGAGTCCCTGTCCCTGTCGTGACTTGGCTTTCCCGGTTTAGGGATAATTACCAGCATTACAGACTTCTAAATCTCTTGGGCAGAGCACGTGACCAACAAAGATGTCCTCGATAGAATTGGCAAGGAGAGAGAACTCCTCCTAACGATAAAATCTCGAAAATTAGAATACTTGGGACATATTATGAGGAACAATCAAAGATACGGATTGTTACAACTGATCCTACAAGGCAGAGTAGAAGGAAAGAGAGGAGCAGGAAGGAGAAGAACATCTTGGCTAAAATACCTGAGTACATGGTTCAACGCAACAACGGTGGGCCTCTTCAGAACCGCGGCCAACAAAGTCAATATCGCAATGCTGATCGCTAACATCCGGAAAGGATGGGCACCATAACAAGAAGACAGACTTCTATCGACGGGGTAGGGTGCCTGTATCTATGCACTTGTTGGCGATCCGAATTACGAGTTTTGCGGCCTCTGGCGCTGCTGCCTTCAGGACTTCGTTTAGAAGTCCATCCGGACCTGGGGCTTTCTTGTTGGCTAGTCTGCTTATGGTCTGCATGAATTTTTGCTCGTACCAGTCAGCGGTTAGTGTTTTTGTTCTTGCTAGTTTGAGGATTGGATCTTGTGTATGTCTTGGTCTTGTATTTGTATCAGTCTGTTAAAGTGCTACCTCTAGTGCCCTAATTCCTACAGTGGCTGCAGGTCCAAGCAAGCGGGCTTCGATCTTATGCATTCTAATTTTGTTTTGGGAGGGCCCAAGGGTCGTCACCGACCTGCGTACAAAATTATACCAACATGTCTTCTAGCTCTGTTGTAAGGCCCTTCTTTATTCCCTTTTCCATTATGATATTGGTCCTGAAGTAGACCGGTCGGTACCCCATCCGCTCTCGCTCGCTGCACCTTTCTCCTGGCTGTTTGCCTCCCTTTTTGCTTTCCGTTACTTCCTGGTTCGACCAGTATGTCCTCCTTCTGTGCCATGTAGTGGTTTTATTGGTTGGCATTGCTTCCTTACATGCTCCCTGTACTCTGGAGTTTATTTCAGCAATCATTTACTCAATGTCGGCTTCTTGAAGGACTTGATATGTCTTGGAGTGTCTGTCTTAGGAGTTTATGATTTATGGCTTCCAGTAAGCCTCTTTTGGGTCGACGGTGATTTGTCCTGGGATTAGGGCTGGGCGGCCATCCTACTGCGTTTCATGCAAAAGGTGATACAGTGCTGATCGCTCAGCGTTTTCTCCTCAAGCACTCGTCACCCGGATACTCTTCTTATCAGCTGCGTTTTCACGAGCGCGATGTAATATAGGATGCCTCTTGCGAAGGTGGCCTGGTTCATAACCGCCTCACACCTTGTTTCTGTAATCGGCGATCCCCATGCCGCGTATTTGGCGTTCAGATCTCCCGCCATGACGACCTGTCCACCAATAGTCTGCACAATATATTCCAACTTAGCTAGTCATATCGCCGGCGACAGGTAGCACAACAATCGTCAGGCCTAACAGTTTTGCCCACGCGATCCCTCTCGAGGGTGATCCGTGGGATATTGTGTACTCATTGTGGTCGCCAAGGAACTTAATTGCGACATCCTCCATGGGCCCATCCGTCACCTACGAGCAATCAGGCTTTTTGTGGTTTGGCTCGCTTACTATTATCGCAAGGGGAGCTCGCCGACGCAGATGTGAACAGTTTGGTGTGTCCTCTTTCTTTCTCTGTCTATGTTGGTTTGTAGTATTTTCACTTCCCTGGGGGTTATTGCTGCGTGGGATGTAGACAGCATCCGCTCTTAGTTTATTTGCTGCCTCCTGCGTCGCTTGTCATTTTATGGGCATTTGAAGCTACCAGCTTCAGAGCGCGCAGGAGCGCAGGAGGGTGTCGCTCTCTTGCAGTTTTTCGCAAGGTGGTCCCCCTCTCCGCACCTTAGACATATTTGTCTGCGGTCTGGGCCTGTATATGGTTCTTGTTGGTGCCCTCCTAGCAGCGGGTGTAGCCCCAGGGTACTTCCTCTCGCCTGATGGCCTTAACCTGAATTACCCCTGACTTTTTCTGCGGTCAGCCTCTCTGCCTCTATCTTCAAATGTGGTTATCGAGATCACTTGCGTGCTATTTCGGGCCAACCTAGGTTCTCCTCGTTGTCCTCCTCAATAGCCGCCTTTATGGCTTCTTCTAACTCCTTTCTGGTAGTGAGGATGTCCCTAATATAGAGGGTTAATCCTCTTGGGGATTGAGACCAACCTCGCCCTCTTTCATCTGGTTGAGAAGTCGCCCAGGCTAAGTGCCCTATTCATCGTCGCCTCAATAGCCGCCTTTATGGCTTCTTCTAACTCCTTTCTGGTAGTGAAGATGTCCCTAATATAGAGGGTTAATCCTCTCCTTCTTATTTGTGTCTCTGATCCCGGAGCTTTTGCTGCTATGGCACATAGCTGGTGCACTTTGAGGGTACCGTCTTTGACTTGGATTCTTGGATAGCCATTTTCCGTTTTTTTCGGCCCTGGCGCTGATGCTTCCTACATGGTCTGCCTCTTGTGCGTTGCGGACGTCCGCGTACATTTGGCCTTCTGCCGGTTTGACTAGGATGATCTCTTCCTGCTTCCTTGCTAATATCGGAAACCTAGCTGGCTTAACCATCAACATATCCAACACCAATCTCACGGTGTTTAGGCGTTAGCACCATGACGATGAATCTCTTCACCATGAAAACATACACATTTAGAGGGTAGATAAATTTAAATATCTGGAAAGCATCATAACACCACATTTGAACCCTGACATGGAAGTTAAATATCACTTCCGTGGTCCCGATACGGAAGCGGACATCGCTTCCTGTGAATGAAGTGTACTGCCTTAGTATTTCCTTCTGAAACCTAGAGGAGTTTATCATCTACTAGCCGGCATAGCTGCTCTTCCAGACTGGCTGCCACTATCGCTTGTAGTTCCTCTTCATTGGCGCCTGTCGCGACTAGGGACGCGTCATTTGACCACTCTGGTCCTCTCGGACAAGGGGATCGAAAGAATGACGTCTTCCAAGACTTTCCACAGAGTCGGTCCCACCGTACCCCTGTGGAACGCCGCATCTCTGGGTGATCTTCTTGATCTTTCTCTCGCCTGTTTCCTTTACTAGGAGGCTTCAGTTCCCGAGATAATTCTCTATCAGCTTCAATGTGTCGTGGGGAAACCCCATAGCTGCTCTTCCAGACTGGCTGCCACTATCCTTTGTAGTTCCTCTTCATTGGCGCCTGTCGCGACTAGGGACGCGTCATTTGACCACCCTGGTCCTCTCGGACAAGGGGATCGAAAGAATGACGTCTTCCAAGACTTTCCACAGAGTCGGTCCCACCGTACCCCTGTGGAACGCCGCATCTCTGGTCTTTCTCTTGCCTGTTTCCTCTACTAGGAGGCTCCAGTTCCCGAGATAATTCTCGATCAGCTTCAATGTGTCGTGGGGAAACCTCATCTACCTTTCAAATATTAGTCCCTAAGTGTATCGTTAAAGACGTTCCTCACGTCCATAGTTACGAGCTGCCTGTTAATCCTCGACCCTACCTTTGCCGCCCTTGCTGCTTCTAGGACCTCTTACAGCTTGTGGATCTGCTCAGCCTGAAGCTATGTTGGTGGCCGGACCACCTGGCGCCTCAGTGTTCAGAATCAGGTACTCCAGAGCCTGCCCGCCGCGTTCAGTATACAGGGGATGTATGCCGACGGGCAGTCCAGGAGCTTTTCTGGCTTCGGAATTAGAACCAACCTCGCTCTCTTCCATCTAGCTGAGAAGTCATCCAGGCTAAGTGCCCTATTCATCGCTAGGAGAGCCTCTGAGAATTCTTTCGCCGTCAACTTGGCGGATTCTGGAGGAGGAACCTGGGGCTCGTCATAAATCAGGGCCCTCCACAAGCACGTAAAATAAATGCACCGTGGCCCTGGCAAGGATCATGCCAAACCGGAGAGAACTAGCGCAACTAAAGCGATACTTATAGCCGACGAACTCATCCTTAAATTACCATAAAGAATAGTTAAAGGTGATGTTATGGTCGTTCTTCTATAAGGTGTGGAATCATGGTAAAGTAAGCATAATGAATCGCTTTGAGATTTGTGGGTTCATAGAAGAATGCTTTGTATGTCGTGGGGGGTGAGCATCAAACATTGATGTCTTACAGTGCAAATAAATATCGAGTTACTGACGTTACATTTGTAATGTCAAGTAAAGATGGCCTTACTTGACATTACAAATGTAACGTCAGTAACTCGATATTTATTTGCACTGTAAGACATCAATGTTTGATGCTCTCTCTTAAACATGTCTTGAGACGACTCCACTCCACCTAATATTGAAAGGAAACATCAAGGGACGCAGTAGTATCGGCAGAAAATAAATGTCCT
The DNA here is from genome assembly GCA_963942505.1 of Lordithon lunulatus. Lineage (NCBI taxonomy): Eukaryota > Metazoa > Arthropoda > Insecta > Coleoptera > Staphylinidae > Lordithon > Lordithon lunulatus. Next base: position 49,936,942 of record OZ012672.1, on the reverse strand, counting down.
GGCTGAGAAATATTAGTGAATGAACTGGGATCCAAAGTGCGAAACAACATTTTAGACTAGCAAAACAAAAAACTTCTATCTTTTATAGGGCTATTAACCGTGAGGCTTTTCCGCCGGTCAAGGGAGAAGCTCAGAGGAGTTTAATCACCCGGTATTTACCTTAACTTCACAGAAAACCTCTGAAAAACTGTGAAAGGTGATTCGCGAAAATTCTCTCCCCGCTAGGGATCGAACTCAGGCTCCCCAATGCTCAGTACGAGGCGGACGACACCTCTAACCACTCGGCCACTGAGCTAGGTAGACTAGCAGATTATCGCAAAATTTCAATTAAATAGAAAACACAGACTAAAAACTGTGTTTTCTATTTAATTCAAATCTTGCGTAAATTTTGGGACATCCATTATATATTTTCTTCCTTCATTTGATTTATATATTTAATAATACTTGCACCATTTCTTCTACTCATCCTCCTCTATCTATATACTAAATTCCATTGTTCTGTAATAATTTTCGGAGAAAGAAACAAGAATTAAAAAAAAAACCTATGTATAACATCTTCATCAGTTTATTTAAAAAAAAAATGAATCTTCTATTTGCACTATATCAATATATTTTGTAATTTCCTTTTCTAAGGGTGCTCGGTAAGCTTTCAATAATTTATTGGTAAACCTTTTAATAAACGCGATAAATATTCCACCCCCAGTTTCACAAATCGATCACAAATTATACACACGCAAAAGCCCATGCAAATAGGAAACTAGTAATCAGTAATAAACAAACACACATGTGTTTCCCATCGAAAGATATTGTATTCTTTATACATATATAACAGTTGCACTCATCGGCCTCCTCTAGCGTTATCAAGTGATTGGATCTGTTTGCATGCAAGAAAAGAAATCTAGCGACATTTCTGGCCGTTCCCAAAGGAAACTCAAAAGTGCATGAAAATAACGGAGGGCCCCCCATCCGCGCACGCCCACTTTACTTTTTTGTCTGCGCTTTCTGGATGCCTCATTGTCGAGCCCATTCATCCGGGGGCCCGAAAGTCTGAATTTATGGTTTGCGGGGAGAAGAAAAGAGTGACATTTATTGAGTACAAAAGAATGGCAATGTTTGGGAATACTCCTCGGTTAACCGATATCGGTGCATTGCGGTATATTCATACCTGCGCGTAATTAATCGTCGATGAGGGGGTACGCGATGTCTTGGGGACCCAAATATTACACACGCCGCAAGGGGCGCGCCCGGATTTTGTATTGTGGGCAATCCGATTGAAAAATTGATACCGTCTTTGTGGTTCGATTGAATAATGTGTATACGTATTGTGCAGCGGTTCCTTCAAGTTTTAAGCAAATAATTGCTGAGGATTCGAATGATTTAAGTACTAAATCTTTAAAATACACTGTAATAATGGGTACTGGCTCCATGTAAATATTGCTGGTCACTTTTATATTTTAGAATTAATAAGAAATTTAGTGAGTTCGTTTTTTTTTTCGAATTTTCGCGAATCACCTTTCGCAGTTTTGCAGCGGTTTTCTATGAAATTAAGGTAAATACCGGGTGATTAAACTCCTCTGAGCTCCTCCCTTGACCGGCGGAAAAGCCTCACGGCTGATAGCACTATAAAGATAGAAGTTTAAAAAAAACTTCTATCTTTATAGGGCTATCAACCGTGAGGCTTTTCCGCCGGTCAAGGGAGAAGCTCAGAAGAGTTTAATCACCCGGTAGTTACTTTATACTTATAGTATAATTTTGTTTCATTATTACTTAACTAGCTATTAACATTAATATTAACATTAACAAAATTTGTATAAATCGCTACTCAAAATACAAATTGCTGAGTACTAAAAAAATCCCGTAGAATTTTCTGAAAATTCCGGTATAAATGAATAACACATTTGGCATTCAGAAAATATCAAGAAGAATTTTTTTCATTCGTAAATTATAATAATAATAATTTGGTTTTATTTCAAATAAATTGCAGTAGTACGTATATATACAATTTATACAGTATATATATATATATATATATATATATATATATATATATATATATATATATATATATATATATATAATATCTATGTCAAGCTCTTAATTTTCTGGAAATACAATTTGTTGCGATTTAATTACCTTTCAAACGTAATTAAACCAGTCTCTTGTTTTGACGCGCTGTCAACTTGCATCCCCGCCGTCTTATCTATACACGTGTTCGCTGTTCACGCTCCCTTAAGTTATTTAAGATAGCACCCTTACAAAATAACACGTGTCGGTGTGGATAAATAAAGAAATTCCATCGTTTATTGGCTTCTCGTTGCCACTTATGCCGTGTTTGTTTTCTTCTCAGGCGACGATTGCAATGGGGCCGGGGGTGGGTATTTAATTATAAATATTTCGCCGCCTTTGAATGCTTAATGAGTTTGTTTTTCGGAAGACACGCGTCTATTTAAATTTTGTCACACTCGCAGGAGTTCACATGTGAACGTAATAAACTGTGTAAGGGCAGTGGTGACTTAAATTTAAGCACGCACTTTTGGGGGAGTTCCTGAACGAAAATAGAGCGGAATTTGTTGAGAAAATATAAAATTGTGTGTTACAAAAATATCAGATGAATTTAATTACAATTTTGTGGGAAGGGTTTTATGGTTTGTAAAGCTGAGTTTGATGCTTCGAATTACAAACGTGTGGACATGGCAGCTGCAATGACTTGAGTTACATGGTCGTTTTTAAACCGCTCTAGTTTAGTTTTCATTACTTACCGTATGAGACTAGTATTTTTGAGAGATGTTTGTTTTACTAATCTATTCCAGTTTTGTTTATTAAAAATAATTTCATTGCAAGTCTTTCGCCATTTATTTCGCCTTGAGTCATTGCCAGTTAAAATAAGATCGGTTTTATATATATATATATATATATATATATATATATATATATATATACTCACGACCTTTGGCTTTCGCGTCCAGCTACCAACTACACCACAGAGAGCGTGACTGCTCGCATGGGTTGCTCATAATCAATGCCACTAACACAATTGACCGACCAGTGAAGGCAATCTCTAGTCAGACGAGTGTCGTGTGAAATTGCATATAAAATCAAAGACAATTTAATACAGATTTGAATATGCAATTTTCAAAATTTCATAAAATATATAGACCGGGAGCGGAATTGCGACTGAAAAAACTGTTTGTTATCGATACTGTTAGTTTTCACAATTGGTAGGTTCACTTTTCTTTGCTAATTCAGGGGAAACCCTGATTTACCAAAGAACAGTGAACAGTAGGAGTTCGTACCGCTAATTTTGATTTTTGATTTCTCTACATTTGGCTGATGAAGCGTTCAAATATGTTGAAAATACCATATGTAATGTTGCAATTCTAGTATAATAAATTATTATTCTTGCAATATTCGAAAAGTAAAAAGTAATTGATAATTTAAATCCTTATTACATTTCTCCATATTGAAACTAATGTCCCCGAAAATTGCACGCCCTGGCATTCCTTCCAGCAGCCATAAATCACGGGAATTATCCAACAATTATTACATTTTTCTGGCGTAATTGTCCCCACGGGTGGCAGTAAATCACGGCGCGGCACGGTCGTGGCTGTAATGTTTAATCGAATTAAACGTCCCGGGACTTTATTAATGTCCTTCTATCTGAAATATAGTTTTTAATCACTCCCAAGAAATGGGTTTAAATTAACTTTATATTCCAATTCATAAACTTCTGCGGGGTGGATTCCTCACATAACTCATAGACAACGTCGCGCGGATAGAGGATGCATTAAAAGTTTCCTTCTCCTGGAGCGGCAGCGAGATTTAATTTTCTTAAAGTCTTAAAAGTCGCGAATGCGGTTTTGGGAAATCATATCTTGCACTATATTCAGCTGTTGAGTCAACACTTATATATACATAAATAATAATTATTGAGAACAAAATATACTGAATAGAATTATTTTCTCTGCGGTAGCTCTGTAGTGGGTTATCATACTAATAATTCAGCTGATTGATCATATATTCAGTCAAAATGTTATATACTGAAAACCGTATAGGATATATTTAGTCTTGAACGAATGAGCTGTGAAATTGGCTATATAACTCGTCATTATATTATTTTTAACATCTTTTTCGATTGCCCTTTTATCTCTTAAGTATACTTTTAAGCATTCTGACATCCCGTAATGCAAATGTTGCGATTTCAATTAGCGATTCTCGATCTCTTTGTTTCCGAGCCCATGCCCATTGTCTGGCCGGTTTTTAGGTGATGCGGCACTTTCGGAATCCATTAAACATTCTCAGCCGCGCCGGGGTGATCCGACTTATTTTTATCCGGACGCATCTGTATAGTCTCATAACTGGATTGACAGATTGATCCTTTATTAAGGTTTGTTTTGCGGCCTGCATTATTTCGCTGGGAGCCCCGTGTGACTCGGCGGAATTCGTTCCAAGAAATCGCCACGCAAGACCGACCGACGGCTATTACATGTAAATTGCGGATGATACGGAATGGTTTGTAATTCTAATAGTGTTTTGTCGGGGCGACCGTGGTGAATGGGGTTTACTCGATGAAGTGCACAACGTAGATGCCGGTGCAAAATTAATTTGTTATGTAAATAAATTGCGGCGTGTAACAAGTTTTTTTTTTATACAAAATAAAACAATATTGGAATATTAATGTATGATTAATACACCTTGGAAAGAGTATAATAATCAAAATTTAATAAAAAATCACGAATACTAGACATTATCTTTCCTTGCAGTTTGCCCACTCAAATATGCATATAAGGAATCATAACAGGTAACAATAATATAGGATCCCGAAAATAATACAACTCATATTAATTATATTTGTTGATAATTTCCACGTTATCTACTTTCTACCCAGCTACTAAATATTGTCTGTTTCACACTGTGATGCCTGCGTACACCGTGTATGCTCTGATAAAGAAAAAGCTTTAAGGGGGCTCTCTCAGCGTTAATATCATTACCCGTTGCGGATCGTTGCTTTTACCGGCGATAAAAATTGTAATTTATTTAATAAAAGAAAACGAACGCGTTAAGAACGGGGGACCATGTCGGCGTCGTTAAATCCATTAAGGCCGGCTCAAAATTACAGTTGGAAATTCGGGGGATGCGGCGGACGGTCGGCCGGCGTACGCGCGCATATTTTCCCCAGGCCTAATTTAATTCCGCCCATTTACCCGAAGACATTCACTTTTATTCGCTGTAGCCCCCGGTCTCGAACGGCGATACAATAACAGTGAATGAAACTTGGAATAGCGCAATAACCGATACCGGTTACTGTTATGGGGAGAAATCGTCGTGATCCACCTGCAGTATTTTTCTGTTTAATTAAATATTATTTGGGCATTTACTGGAATATATGTCGAATTTTCGGTATAATCATATACTTACACAGAAATGTAGTGATATTAGTTCAATTTATGTTGTCCCGGAGAAATAGTTATAATTTTCAATCTTTAAGATGGAAAAATATACTGGTAAATAAACTGTTTTTGGTACTAGAATTGTGCTGTAATTTCTCCGTTGAACCGAAACCATATTTACTACATGAATTTATGAAGGGAGATTTATTTTTACCTAATTTTCCATCTACTTAAAGCGTTTCTAGTTTATTAAGGGCCGGTTCTACAATTGACATTTAACTGGAGCATAAGCCTATTCGTGGTATAAGTATGAGATATTAGCGTTAATATCTCAAACTTATTCCACGAATAGCCTTATTCTTCCATTAAATGTCAATTGTACAACTGGCCTTAAAATAAATAAATTAATCTTTATAGGGCCATCCGCCGGTAAATAAAGATGCTCAGAGGAACCTAATCACCCGGTAATTACCTTAACTTCACAGAAAACCTCTGAAAAAATGTTAAAGGTAATTCGTGATAATTCATCTCGATGGGGTGAACTCACGCTCCCCAATATTTATTAAAAAACTTCTATCTCTATAGCGCTATCAGCCGTGAGGCTTTTCCGCTGGTCAAGGGAGAAGCTCAGAGGAGTTTAATCACCCGGTATTTACCTTAATTTCACAAAACTATGAAAGATGTTTCGCGAAAATTCGTCCCGATGGGGTTCCAACTTAGGCTCCCCAATGCTCAGTACGAGATGGGCTACTCCTCTAACCACTCGGCTACTAATCCCATGATACTCATTATATACATATTATATTAAAAAAAAAACTTCCATCTTGAGACTTTTCCGCCGGTCAAGTGAGAAGTTCAGAGGAGTTTAATCGCCCAGTATTTACCTTAACTTCACAGAGAACCTCTGAAAAACTGTGAAAGGTGATTCGCGAAAATTTGTTCCCCGCTGGGGATCGAAATCAGGCTCCCCAATGCGCGATGCCTCTAACCACTCGGCCACTGAGCTGGGTCTTATTATATTATTACCTTAGATTTTGACTCAAAAATAAACCTGGTGTTCCTTGTCTAGGGCGATGCCTCTTACCACTCGGCCACTGAGCTGGGTCTTATTATATTATTATCTTAGATTTTGACTCAAAAATAAACCTGGTATTCCTTGTCTCGGGCGACGCCTCTAATCACTCGGCCACTGAGCTGGGTCTTATTTTATAATTTTCTTAAATTTTGACCCAAAAATAAACCTCGTATTCCTTGTCTTATACTGTGCCATGTACTAATAGTCATCTGTTTGTAGGTCTTAGTTGTCTATGCTTTAATTTCTCGTCTCTTTTACGCTACTATCTATTAAAAACACTTATATTTTACAAGTTCCACCAGTTTTTAAGAAAATAGTTAGTAGCTAGTATAAAATTATACACTTATATTAATAACTAATGAAAAACTGTGTAGGATACGTTTTTGTCCAACTGTTTCTCAACTCTCATGTATTATAATAGTTTTAAGCATGTCTGTTACTCGGCCCTTTTTTGTAACAGCCTCAGCATTAACAGCTAAATAGCACTCCTGTCATGCAATCTGTAGTCAATATAATTACCTGTGTATGAGTTTGCGAGGATAATACTCCATGTCAAGGCGGTAATTGTCTGGTGTTCGATTTATCGCCAGTCATTCTCGTTCTAAGAATAAATCGCATCTCGCGAATGGAAAGGGTGGGCACGCAAACACATTTAATAAGCTCTTTTAGCCGTTTTGATGCGCCGTTCTAATAAAATAGCGAATGCGTTATACACATAAATCACACTACACAACAATGTGCACAATAAGGCAACATAGAGTTAGTTTGTAATATGAAATGTATCTTCAAGTCTATCAAATATTGATGATTTAAATAATAATAATAAATTACTTATATGAAGACAAACATGTGTGAGAGATGGAGGGAATGCGATAGGGAGGAAGCTAGGTATGGAAGAGATCATTACTGTCTTTTTTTTTAATAAACGACTGTAAATTAGGACCATGATTTTTAAAGTTTCTCGGTACACTAAACTAATTTAAATTAAACTAAAAACAAACTTTTATTTGACATAACCATACACACACAAAATAAATGCAACTCAACATATTTATAGTCCAGTGAATGAGTGCTGAGAAGAGGGGTATAGAGGGCATGAAATATGCGAGAGTTTTTGACTTCAAAAGGGCTTCGCTAAGAGTAGTTAGTAGGCCCCTGGGAGGTGAGCATAAGGTGGCAGGGGGGTTAGAATATACTATTTTAGAGTTTTTCGATTATATCTCGGAAATCTTGGAAGAAATGTGCCGGTAGGTTGCGACTGGGCGATGCAGCAGGTTAAGAAAGAAGTGCAGATGAGTAGGGCCAAATAAGATATAGCGATGGGAGTGAGGTAGATAGTTGGATTTTTCGATTATATCTTGGAAACGCTGCACTCTAGCAAAATATGTTCTAAATAAATATGAAAGCTAATTAAATTTCCTATAAAACAGTTTCTATACATATTTGTCGAGCTTCCAACGGCTTTCGAGATATACGTTACATTTTAAATTAGAAAACAAAACGAAAATAGATAATTTTTAATAAAAAAAAATTAATCCGATAACCCATTGTCTGATTCGAAAACTTCGAAGAACAACAAGAACTTAAGAAATAATTTATATGTCGCGACTTACAATATACGCACGATGAGATCCGAGGAAAACTTAAAACTAGAGCGAGAGTTAGAATGCATAAAATGGGATATTATTGGACTGTCAGAAACACGTTTACCTGGTAAGTCTACCACCACACTTAACTCTGGACACGTCTTATACCAGAAAAGCTCCGATGTGATCGACCATATAGGGGGTGTAGGATTCCTCATCAGCAAGAATATCAAACATATGGTAACTAAATATACCTCTCTGTCCAACCGATGTATATACATCACTTTGAAATTAAACAAGCGCTATTCCATTCAAATTATTAATATATATGGTTTCACAAGTCACAGGATCGGGAGATGTGGAAGACGTACGGAGAGGCCTATGTCCCGGAGTGGATGAAAGAAGGCTGATGAAGAAGAAGAAAAAGAACCCAGCTCAGTGGCCGAGTGGTTAGAGGCGTCGTCCGTTTCGTACTGAATATTGGAGAACCTGAATTCGATTCCCAATGGGGCGTAGCACCTCTCACAGTTTTCTGTGAAGTTAAGGTAAATACCGAGCTATTGAACTCCTCTGAGCTTCTCGCTTTGCCTGCGGAAAAGCCTCACGGCTATATAAGATAGCCCTATAAAAGATAGAAGTTTTTTTGAACAGATGACAATTATTATACTAATAGATAACAAATTTGGCTAGATTTCAGTAATAATGGATCATCAACTCGACGTTTTTCACGCTCTCTGTTTATTTTATGAAAATATGTGCGCCATATTAAACGTTTCGAGATTTATTACGTTTAATATTGTCCCCGAGCGTAACGGCTCGTGTATCATCTTTTGCCGGCAGCAGTCTCCCCATCCGCCCCCACGACTCCGTTGGTATTGATACCCACCGGAGTGTTATCCCAAGGCCGGGAGGTTTTGTTTTCGGCAGCGCCCGGGGAAATTCCGCTGAAATGCAATGGCGGCGGAAAAATGCGCGCGTTGTCTCTTCCGTGATATCCCTTGCATATTTCATGCGACATGAAAAATGGCACGCGGGAAATTGATGGGCGCGAGCGCCTCTATAAATACCACCCGAAAAGCGAGAGAGAACCCTTCCGGTGGATTAATATCAAATTTCAAAAAGGGAATTCTAAATTGTTGGTAGCGTTTGATGCTTGAGTGCATTACTGGCATGTACTATATGTTTTTATAAAATGGATACATATAAATTAATAGGACATATACATATAGTTAAAATTTCAGAATATATAAAAATAAAACGAATTGCGTTTTGTTTTTAAAATTAACAAATCTTCAGCTTATTTGCTAAATTGCAAATAACGCAATGTTTTTACAAAACTATTCGGAATCCTTTGAGTTAGTCTAAGTTGGGATACACACAAGATCTTGATATTAATTTATGTGGAGCAGCGGTGGCCAATTTTTCTGTACATAAGATCTACTATTTATTTTATCTGTAAAATGTGTCGCGATCGATTAGTTGTAATGAATGCTCTATTTATCAAGTACTATTCTAATTGGTATCTAAGTCAGGGAGGAATTTTATTTGTAGTTGTTTTTTCTTGACGTTTTGTTTGTACCCCATGTATATATGTTTTCGAAAAGAAATTAAATGATAATTATTATACATAAAAACTTTAAGGGATTATGTTTCTTACAATAATTTGTTTTTTTTTATAATATAAAGTGGCTTCCACATTTCTTCAAACAGAATTTATGAGTATTAGAATATCGTGCCCTCCAACATGGAAAGTTCATGTTGTTTTATAATAAAAACCTAGAAGTGTATTAAAACTGAATTATCCTTTACACCAAAGGTATGCACATAACAGTAAATTACATTAACAACCCCGCTATATTTAAAATCATAAAGTATATAAATATCTTGGTATCTTGACACTTTGCTTGAACATTATTGGTGTATATACTTGTGTGCGCGACGCGTTACAAATTAACCCGAACGCAATAATTCGTCGGGTTAAATTTGGAAAACACAATCTCAAAAGCTGCGGCCGCATAAAATTCTATTTAAAAGCCCCCACAGAACGGCAATAATCCTGTAACTTTCCCAGGCCGGTGGCGCGCCCTCCGCCTCCACCTGCGCGAAATTAATTTTTGCCACAATGCACAGCCGCGGCCTTATCCCGCCGAGATCAAATTCCCGGGCCCGGCAAAAATTACGATCTCTTGATGGATATCGAGGAATAAAAAAGAAATCGTGGCTTATCCCTTCACCCCGATTTTATTTATAAGGATCCACTTTTCACCGACCTGCCAGCGCGCTCTCGCCTTTATGTTTTGGTTATAACGCGGCCTTTGTGTTTACACAACCGCCGACAATGGATGGGAAGATAACAATGTTACAGAAAAACCCCTTTCGGGTATTTGAAGAAACTCATTAAATTATGGAGATCGGTTGTGCTTTTTTTATTGGGCTGCGCGTTTACGCTCCGGTTAATTTTCATGTGAGCGGCAGCTTTGCGAAAAGAAAGGACACACACACACAAAACGGCCGAATGTTATACAATAGTGAATTACAAAGTTTGGTGGATGTCGTAACGCATAATGGTTGATTCTCTTAACTTGGGATGTGACTGGAATTAGATGGTTCTGCGTCTCAATTTGCAGATCATTATAAGTTTTCGGTGGAGAAGGGTCGTGCGTACGTGCACAGCTATGATTACACTTGAGGCTCATTGATTTGTTATTCGTGATTTTATTCAACTTGGTGTTATTCATTGTGAAATGCAAATGTTAAATATATAAATCTTTATTTTACTGTGCCTTCTCCTTACGATGTTTGACGACCATCATGCATATTTTGATTTTATTTGCAGCTGTTCTAAATAATTGAACGGATGTGTAGTGCCGAGATCTGACCAGGTAATTAAAGAAATGCGTTTAGTTAGAAACTTCTACAAAACAAGTAATTTAAATTTCAACTTACTTATTTTATAAAAGTTTAAAGTTTTTAAAAAAACATTATTCTAAAAAAAAACGTTTTCTTTATTCTCTAGAGGGCACTACCCGGTGATCCTGACGGCATGAGCATGTTGACGGTTATTACCATATGGGTGTGCATTGCTAATTGATGTGGTGCCGCCAGATGGTGTTTAACATTCCTCTCCGGGGGTTAGTTGTACTGTTTTTTTTATTGTTTCCAATAGAAAAATGTGCAAAAAATTTCCTTTTTATTCCAATTTAAAAAAATTGTTTTTAGACAGAAAATGTATGAAACATACAAACTATTTGTTCTTTGGACGCAAGTTAAAAAATAGGGATATTAGGCTTTTCTGCCGGTCAAAGGAGAAGCTCAGTTTAATCACCCGGTATTTACCTTAAATTCACAGAAAACCTCTGGAAAACTGTGAGAAGTGATTCGCCCCGTTGGGGATCGAACTTAGGGTCCCTAATGTTCAGTACGAGATGGAAAACGCCTCTAACCACTCGACCACTAAGCTGGGTTATCGGATGTATAATCCAAAATTATATCAAATCTATTTGGCATTTTTTATCTTTAGAATGGAAATGAAAAATTGTTTCAAATAAAACATACCTATTTGTTTTGGATATTTGTTCCAAATAATGAAGTTAAGGTAAAGTTCACATAAAAACTGTGAAAGATGATTCGCGAAATTCTCCCCGATGGGGATCGAACTCAACTCCACAATGCTCAGCACGAGACGGACGGCGCCTCTAACTAACCGGCTTCCGAGCTGGGTTTGTAAAGCGATTAAACTGAAATATGAATTAAATTCTCCTCCTTATAAGACTATAAAAAAAATATATGGAAATAAAGTATGTAAAACGATGTAGGTTATGCACATTGAAAATTCTCCGATATCGAGATGAGAAGGCCATAACTCATGTCGCCTTAACAGATCGAAGTGACATATAGAGGTTACGGAAAGGCAGTCTTCTATACATAAACCCCCGTGCCAGTAACTGAAATTTAGATATGAGCGTTTCGCTGATATGAATTCCAGAGTCTCGATGAGCTTCCACCGGGATGAATGGTTATGGCGTGTCATTGCCAGGAGCAGATGAGCAGCAGCACGGGTTATCACACCTCCCCTCTCGCATACATACACACTCACCGTTATGGGCTGCTCCCCGAAAGTGTCTATTAAGTGGGTCGCGTATCGGTTCGTCGAAAAATCCATAAAACTATAAAAGATACTCGCGTTATCCATTGTATGTAGGATTCGGCAGCATCAACATGAAATGTGCTACCGACAAATTGAAAATAATTTAAAGAATTTACAACATTAGTAAGTAACAAATATGTGAATTATTCCATACGAAGCTATGCGCGCAGCTCTGTAATGGCATGTTTAATATCTGTTTATACGTGTATTTAGATGGGGCGATAACGCAGCTCCATTATTTCACGTGTCCACGCACGCATAAGAGATATCAAATGACTAATATAAAATTCCGGTAAACACACGAAAATAACCCGCGCGCTGATAAGGCCACGTCGCGAAGGGAGGGAATTATTTATGGGCTTTAAAAGTAGTCGCAAACTCGGTTACTAATTTATAGGCGGGTCCGCGTAATTTATTTGATTGTCCGTTTTCACACTTGGCGAGTATTGCATGTTTGCCGAGCTCTCGGTGCACTGGTAATACCTTTAATTTAAAACGCTTGATGTGGCGAGCTTGATAAAATCCTGCAACTGCCGAATTTACCCTCACACTTGATGCGTCTAAAATCAACAAATAGATAGTTTAATTCAACAATAGGGTGGTTTCTGTCGTTTAACGAGATATATTTGAGCTAAATGATTGAAAAAAAAGGGTTACCCTGTGCCAGGGTGTTGGATGGAAAGATGTAAATAGCACCGACGAGAGCACACCTGGACAAAACGCAAGATCGCTTTGAGGGTGGGAGGTGCGTACCGTTTAAGCACCAGGGCGCTTGTGGTCCCACCTTCTCTCCTGCAAATGGCAGGGTCTGTTCGGAGTAGCGCAAAAGGGTACTAAGGGGTGCAGAAATGGTGCAAGGGATAGGACCATAACACGGTGGTAGGAAGTTTGGGATACCACTAAGGGAAAAGCCGAGTGTACTAAGAAGGTCATCCCATAAGAAACTGGGTGGATAGGAAGACTGGAGAGGTTGGTTTCCATAAGTACCTGTGCCAGATTGGGAAGTCTAGGTACCAGGCCCAAATTCCCAATACAGTCACGAATTTAACGAATGTGCTCTGCATCGTCGAATGCGCACGGTGGTACTCGGGTAGAAGTCGAATAACGAGGTCGCAAACAATAAAAGGATATTTGCCTCTAATGTAGAGAGCATCTTGCTGTACAGTGCCCCGGTATGGGCCGCAAAAATTCAAATAGCAGGAACGAGGGCACACCTGACCAAAACGCAGTGCAAAATCGCTTTGAGGAGGGCCAGTGTGTATCATCAGGCTCTACTGCGGCAGTGCTTGTGGTAAAATCCAGCTACCGCCATAGCTATTTTATGCAGTTGTGTAGCCACTCGTAAACAAAAATATATAAAATTAATAACCAATGTTTTGAAATATTAATTTATGAAGCCACTGTCAAACACTATATGAGGAAGATTTCACAGGACAAAAAACGGTAGCTAGCCTCATCCTATTATATTGATTATTGTGAGTTATTCAAATATATACACTTAAAACGATTTTTGTGATATTTATATGCCGTCAAACGCAGCCGCTCTCCGAGGAAACCAAATGAAAAGTTTATTGGATCATCTTCATCCATAATAAACAAATTTACTTCATTTTAATTACTGTAAATGGCATATAAATAAAACTCCTCTTTTATCCTCAATGTCAATTGAAATTTAAAAATAAAAATAAATTTCAATAAATTTTATGGGACCTTGGTGAATACGGGCATTATGTAGTAAATATTATTCGTATTGAAATTTATGAATTGAGTACTATGAAGCCATTATGATAATGATATTTATATAACGCGTGATGCATGAAACTCTAGTTAAAAAAAACGGTGTTTGTTTGTTATTAGTTGTACATTACTGGAGTTTTCATAATAAGAAACCTCGTGTCGGCGTACACGCGTGCCCGTGACTCACCTTGCGCCGTCCGAACGTAACAACACAAATAATTGTAATTACCGAATGAAACGTGAACAATGCCGGCGTGGCAATGATTACCCTATCGGGTTTCATTTTTCCCGCAGATAATAATTATCTGCGGCCGGCGGTTGCAGTTGCCGCCCAGCTGAACCATCCCCTGGGCGCGTCTGCTGCTTAACGTCGAGCACCGCGTTGGGGGGTTGCTTTCGGACAGCGTTGCGTGCGACAATTGCGTTCGTCGCCGCGTAGAAAAAAGCTCCGCGTGCGTGCGTGTCAACCCGCATACACGGCACGGGAAATGTATTAGGGGGGCAACTTGAAAAATCCCAAATATTCCGCACTGTTTCGAGACTGACGTGAATACAAACACTGGGTGGGTGTTTAAATGCGCGCTCATTACGGTGGGTATGAAATTTGACGCGGACTGTTCAAACAAAAAAAAGCGGGGTGCATCAAATAATTGGCGTGGAACAGGGTAGTTGTTAATGGCTTAGGTGTCATATTGTAATTTGAGTATTTAACTTTTTAACATCACAATGAAATACATAAAATGATATCAGCCCGCGGGTATTTATCTGGTAAAGGCAGAAGTGCCTCTAATTATGAAATAAATGATAGAAAACTGATATAATCGTCAGAGGCACCATCCGTCCGTACTGAGCATTGGTGAGCAGGATTTCAAACCGCGCTATGGGCGAAATTTTGCGAATCACCTTTCACAGTTTTAAAGGTTTTGGTGAGCAGGAGTTCAAACCGCGTTGTGGGCGAAATTTCGTTGATCACCTTTCACACTTTCAGGGGTTTTCTGTAAAGTTAAGGCATCCGGTAATTACATTCACAATGTACCTTAACTTTACAGAAAACCCCTGAAAATGTGAAAGGTGATCAACGAAATTTCGCCCACAACGCGGTTTGAACTCCTGCTCACCAATGCTCAGTACGGACGGATGGTGCCTCTGACCACTAGGCTACTGAAGTGGGTAATGAAATGATTATATCGGTTTTCTCATAATTAGCAGGTAAGAAGATAAGACTTACGGTGGGTTTAGGCTGAAATAAAATAATAAATAATAAATAAAAATAAAGTTTAAAAGGCTATTTTCCATGAAGGTTTTTATGGTCACAAAATAATAAATAATAATTAATAAATAAAATTATGTTGGACGAACTTTATTTAATAAATAACTTTTGCAAGGTCATTGCTTGCTTGTTTGGATGCCCATTGATATGTTTAATTGTTGATAGCTATAGTTGCACTTAATTGGTGGCTGAATCGTCTAAATTTTTTGTATTTAAGCCATTTATTGCCGAGGTGCAATACACCCAAATTCGGCACAATGAGTGGTAGGCTAGAAAAACCTGTAAAATATGCATGGATATAATACCGCATCTGTTAGTATGTACCAGGACTTCATCCCTGTTGGCCGAGATCGGTACCCCGACTCTATTATAATAAAATCAAAACAAACAAGTTTTACTTTTCTCAGTTGGTAGTACGTTTTATTATTTGTGACCATGAACGGTCCTAAATAATCCTTATTTATTAATTATTATTTTATTTCAGCATAAACCCAATTTTACATATCCCTGATATTTGAAATTAAAATCTTGATATATTTTCTTATATGGGTTTATTCATATTTTTTATTTTCCATTTCACTAATGCTCTGATTTCCTCGGAGGCGCTCACTAGTGTCGTCATTTTCACGTTACAAAACTAATTCTATATGTAAAATGAATATTGTTTCCCATAAAGTGTAATACCTCAACGTAATGCAAACAGTCTATTATATACGATGAAAATTGTGATTTATTAAATTACATACACTTAAAACGATTTTTGTGATGTTTATATGCAGCCAAACGCGGCCGTTGTCTAAGGAAACCAACTTGAAAAGTATATTATTTATTAGACACAACAACAAAAGCCCGATTCATCCATGATTAAAAAATTTGCTTCATTTTAATTATTGTGAATGCTATATAAATTAAACATAGAATTTTAAAGCGACCGAAAACAAATCAATGCTGAAAGTTAAATAACTCAATTAATGTTTAATGCCTATAAATACCTAATTATCTTTTGTAATTAAAAATTAACACATGTCAATATTGAAAGTGCTGGCGGAAGCCGCACCAATTTCAAGCAGGAGTGATTTTCAATCTGTTGATTGATTATTTATATGTTGTTGTTTTAGCAACGAACTTTATATCACTGAACTTGCTGTCGCTGTGTAGTGCGAAGGCAATCATAATCAGTGGGTAGAAATTACGTTCAGGCATTACTTGCTCTATTTGCACTCACAAAAGTTCTTAATTAAACTTTGCAAACTTACGTTTCAGGTTGCTTCGATTGGAAAAGTTAGTGACCGCTTCGGACAGCATCTGCAAGGGACACCACGGACATCCTGGGTAGCCGCCCGCAAAAAATTTAACCATGAAAAAATCACGAAGCCGAAATTAAATGGTAACAAATATACAAGTTTATTCTTCTTCCATAATAAACGGTAAGTATTCTTATTATGTAAGCACTAATATGGCTGAATTATAATATTATAATTATAATTTTCTTTTAAATCGCCCACAATAATATACAACGTTAAGAACTGTTGGAATTTGCATGTTTAAAACAAATTAGTTAGTGTAGGGTGACATTAAATTGATATCAAAATAACAATTGTTTTCTGAAATCACTGAGTCAGCGTCATTGCAAACGCTTGTGAACTTAGAAACAACATTGTTTCATCAACAAGCCCTCACCTCCCCCGCAGCTGCTGGGAACAAGTTCCATAAGGATTAAATTGCTAAGCGAATATTATTACAACAAATATTTACCGGGAGACGTTTGCCTCCTCCTGTGTGCGGGCCAACTCCATCAACACACAGCCCCGCAATAACAATTGCACTCCCATTTGAGCCGAATGAAATTAGTGTATTTACGTGCGGCCGGCATTCTTCCCAGAAACAATAAACCATTTGCGAAATCCACCGTGCAATTTTTGATGCTGCAGCCTCGTTAAATGCAAATTGTAAAGCACGGGGCACGTTTATTATGCGTTCGCTGATTTTTACAAAACTGCTCGGGTTATGTTGCATGCGTATTAATTATTTTCCCCCGATGTCTGTTATGGGCATGCGGTGCGCCGTTTTGATATATTCATTAAGATTAGACTCGTGGGTAATCATATGTGTGGTATTTTAAGCATATAAATCGTGTGTATAACTGAACTGTCATTATTTTCATAAAAAATCAACCTGAAATACCAGTACTTACGGCATGAATACACGCTTTTAATGTTTATATACGTCGGGGATTTAATGCCCACGATGTGTACCCGTCGTATGTCATACTTCCATCAAATACGCCGGGTAAACGATCTCGAGATGCGAGATAACATTCAAAATTAGAATCAACTGCGCATAAGTGATTATAGGAGATAGTATTTTGGCCGGGGCCCGGCATTGTCGATTCATCATCGCGAGGGCCCCGCGGCGCATGGGAGCGCGCATTACGCCGGCCCGTGGGCCCCGCGCGTACGTGTGTGTGCACGTCCCTATCAGCATGACTCCGGACTAACTGGACAAACATTTTAATTGCTTGTATAGGATAGATTCAACTACTCATCCATCGATTACAGGACGGATCACGTTAATTATCCGTCGTGCAAGCCTCGGTTACCATTACGTAGCTGTTTGCAAACCGCAAGTGCAACTCCAGCTCATGATCAAAAGCAGGCTATTATTAACTAGGGATATTATAATCAGTGCCTGTTTACTCCATAAAATACATTACTATATTTTGATAACAATGATAACAATTTGTATAAGATATATTCAATAATTGTATGAAGGACATTCATAAATTTCAAATTCCATTAGTATTAGGAAAGCAATGAGTTCATGAAATCTACATGAAAGACAATGAATAAAGGGATGATTGATAATTGCGAATCGGACAATTAGTATATATCTATATTTTCACAAATTATCAGTGCGATGGCGTAGCTACAAAGGGACCATACCAAGATTGTTTTTTTTTTACTAATCCTACACCGCTAATAAAATCTCATCTCGCATCTCTTCGACTAGTTGCTGATACTGGAGGCCGGAATGATCATTAATCTGGTTTTATAATATGTGGCTTTTCAGTCCTGGATTTTAAAATTTGAAAATATTGTTAACTATTATTACGCAATACCTTGTTGGAATGAAATCTAGTTATTAAAAGCAAAAATATGGATAAGCACAGTAATTAGAGGCCTGTAAATGTTATCGTGGCAAATGCCACCCGCAGGGCCGAAAGGGTTAACATTTCATTTTCTATACACTTTAGAATATCTTCTTCTTCTTCATGCAGTGCATCTCCTATCCGAGGTTTGCTATCATCACTGCCATCCTAACCTTATTGGCTGCTGCTCGGAATAATTGAGTGTTACTGCAGCCAAACGAGTGCCTTAGGTTTTTAAGCCAGGACATTCGGCGTCTTCCAATGTTCCTTCTTCCTCTGATCTTTCCTTGTACTATCAATTGTAGCAGTGCGTATTTGGATCCTCTCATTATGTGGCCTAGGGATTTTAACTTTCTCTTCTTTGTGGTGTGAATTATTTCCAGTTCTTTTTGCATTTTATTTAAGACTTCAGTGTTAGTTACCTTATCTGTCCATGGAATAGGCCACATTCTACGGTAACACCACATTTCGAAGGCATTCAGTTTGTCTACGTGAGTTCAAGCTTCAACCCCATACAGAAATGTAGAAAAGACATAGCACCGTACCATTCTTGTTCTAAGTTCGAAGAGCTTTTTCATTTTCACAAATATTGATCTCGCTATTTCAATCCTTGTTTTAAAATTTCTTTTGTTTGCTTACCCGATTGATCTATCCAGGTTCCAAGGTATCTATACGTCTGCACATTTTCTATGGCGGTGTTCGTTACTCTCAGGTTTATCTGATTTTCATTCGGCGGGGATTTTGTAATTAACATTAACTTAATTTTATTAAAATTTATTTTTAGTCCGTACTCACGATATCGATCGTTTAGTTTTGCTAGAAGGTGTTGTACGTCTCTAAGGCTACTTGCGAACATAACCGTGTCATCCGCATATCTGATGTTGTTCACAATTTCTTCATTTATAACCACTCCTATTTGTTCTTCTTCAAACGTTTCTTTAAATATCGCTTCGCTATAGAGGTTAAATAGAAGTGGCGAAAGAACACAGCCTACAGACAACCGCTAACGCTAACAGAAGAAATGGAGGCGCGCTGTAAGACAGCGCCTCCATTTCTTCTGTTAGCGGTTTTTCTACTTTTGCATTCGCTGTTTGACTCCAGTATAATTTGCAGATTATCTTCACGTCATCCGAATCTATGTTTTTACTCAGGAGTAGTTGATGTAATTTATTATGTTTTACCCTATCAAAAGCTTTTTCAAAATATATATAATACGCAAACACGTCCTGATTCATATCTAGACATCTCTAGAAAAGAATATTGGTCCCAGAGAGCGCCTCTCTTGTCCCCAGTCCCTCACGGAAGCCAACCTGCGTGTTTTTAATATCTTCTTCGAGTTTTCTGTATATTCTCTTATGGATGATTTTCAAGAATATTTTTAGGCTATGACTCATGAGTGCAATGGTTCGATAATCTGAGCATTCTCTTTGGATAGGTTTCTTGGGAATGAGCACAAAGGTAGACGGTAGCCATTGTTTAGGGAGTTCCCCTTTCTCGTAGATCATGTTGAATAAATCTAGCAGAATATCAATTACGTCGTCGTCAAACATTTTAATAAGCTCTATAGGTATTTGGTCGGGTCCAACTGCTTTACCAGGTTTCATAGATTTCAGGGCATATTCTATTTCTGTTCTTAATATTTTTAATTTTACGTTGTTAATTTCTAAGATTGAGTTAGATCTTTCATCGTCAAAGAGTTCTAGGAGGTATGTTTTCTACCTCTTTAGTTTATCTTCAAAGTCAATTATTATTTTCCCATCTTTGTCCTTGATTATATTACTAGTACCTTTGTTTTTATTTTTATTACATCCAGCCATTTCTTTTATCTTTTTGTGCATGTTGAAACAATCATATCTCCTTTCTAGTAGTTCTATTGATCAGGTATTTCTCTTTAGCTGCTATAATTATTTTTTGCACTGTTTTATGTAGTTTCTTAAATTCCTTCGCGTTGTGTTTGTTCTTCCTCCTTTCTTCTATAAGATCCATAATTTCTGTTGTTATCCAAGGTTTCTTCTTGGAATTTTTGCTCGTTAAATGATTTTTAGCTATTGTTTTTAACCTTGTTTGTATATGTTCTCATTTTTCATTCACATTGTTTTCGATTGTGAAACTTATGGCTCTCATATCTAACCCAATCGTAGAAATTAACAACGTAAAATTAAAAATGATAAATGAATGTTAAATGTAATTTAGTAGTTCAAGTATAGAGAAATAACTTTATATCTAAACATCAGTCACTTATTCGCTATTTTTGATGTAAATTCTTTAATTTATTGCCCAACCATATATTAGAATTCTCAATGGGAAAAACGACCTTGAGAAAAATATTTTTCCGACAGTTCTTCTATCTTTATAGGCCTATCAGCCGTGAGGGAGAGGGAGAAGCTCGGAGGAGTTTAATCATCCGGTATTTACCTTAACTTCACAGAAAACCTATGCATAACTGTGAAATGTGATTCCCGAAATGCTCAGTACGAGACGGACGACGCCTCTAACCACTCGGCTACTGATGTGGGTGTTCTTTTTTATTTTACTGATAAACGACAAGTGTTTTTGAAAAATACACCCAATGGGCTATTGATCGAGCTTAAAATGCTCTATACCTTTAAAATCTCAACAATCTTCCTAGCTTTTAAATGGAAAAAAAGTGATGGACGAGAAACCGACAAATTGTCGTCTTTGTTGTTTTTTTAGCTTTCTCGAGAAACCGGTAAGAGACAACTAATAAATACAATGAAAAATTTGGCGGGCTTCAAATTCTCTACTACTTTGCTATTTGAATCGCTCTTCTAGACAATTTCTCATGCGATTATTGTATCAAACATATTGGCACACACTAGTATCAGACCGAAGGTTCGGTTACGGACAGTTTTAGCCATAACATGTGTTACGACAAAAGTTTCGATTTCGCAAAAAAAAATCGCCAATCGGCAATCACCTTTCACAGGTTTTCAGAGGTTTTCTGTAAAGTTAAAGTAAATACCGGGTGATTAAACTCCTCTGAGCTTCTCCCCTGGCCGGTGAAAAAGTCTTATGACTTATAGTCAACTTATTTTTTTATTATTAATGGGATTAACTTGATTAATATTATGATTAATTGTCAATATATGCAATTAATTGAGTTTTTAATATTTTAAGTTTCAATGGGTGATCGTATATGATTTTTTCTTCTTAATACTGCAAAAATATAGATATAAACAGACTAAAATGGTGTCTCTGATGCTCGAAAACGAGACCATATGGGAAGTCATAGCGGAATTATAAGACATTAAATTTTGGAGTTGGTATTTGGATTATCCTAGATATAGTCCTTTTTTTTGGCTTGAGATGAGGAAAATTCAAAAGACCCGGAAGGCCATGCTGGCATTCTCCCCCGGGTAGTACTGGATTTCGATCCTCTTGGGCCGACCTAAACCCGCATCCAGACACGGGACCACTATCGCATTACTTCAGGTATGGGTGGGTCTCCTTCTACCTGTCCTCTTCCTCTTTCTGGCTTATAATTCCGCTATGGCTTCCCATGTGGTCTCGTCTTCGAGCAAGCATCAGAGACACCATTTTAGACCACTTATATCTTATTTTATGAGCATAAGCTGTCCAAAATAATCTTTTTTTTAAATTAATTTAACCTGTTTTTTTTGTAATTATACATTCAAAAATAAACTTTACAAAGAGTAGTAAGTACTGAAATAGCTTCTTAATATCGAATGTGTTGGTCAGAAAAAAATCCTATTTCTATTTCGGCCTTTTCTCTTGTCCTCGTTGTACTGTTTGTTGAGCTATATAAAGTCTGATATTCTATATTCAATTAACATTTATATCGTATTACTTATTTTATTTTAATAAAATCGAATATAATTGAAAATAAACCTCTGAAATCAGTTGCTTATTTCTTATTTTATTCTTTATTGATTTTTTTTTTCATCACAAACTCACCTTATAGACTTCTTACAGCTGAATGAATCTTATTATAAATAATTCGCTGAGAAAACGTGTAATTTACTCAAAATAAAAATCGCATAATTCATTTTATTATTTAAAACTCCACGTGTGGTCGACCATTGACATGCATTGACTAGCATTTAAAATAGAGTTTGGTTTACGTTATTTTGTGTTAAGTTACTTTGCGTGTGACCATAAAAGCTTTTCTCTGTGGTAATCTTAATAATCGATTGCCCCCGAATGGAGGCCGTCCATGTATTCCCGTTCTTATTCACTTAACCACCGACGAGTGTAAATAATGTTCCTCCTCTTGGGGGGCAGAAAGGAATATTATGACGCGCCCAGAGGGGTAGCATTGTCCCCGTGCGCGCTCCTAGGAAAGGCAGATGCGGTGTCACCTCGCATAATCTACGAGCAGGCGTTACGTTTACACCACCGAAACGATGACCACAATTTGATTACAATCGCAAAGATATTAGCAGATGCGGATATTTTTTATTTTGCTCTCCCCAGCAATGGCATTGTTCCTACCTTCGCTATCGTATTTCATATAATCGATCGAAGATGCTGCGGGGGGTTGGCGAAGATGCAGCGAGAGGGAGTCTTTACGGATTATACTTACTTATCGGTTATAATTGACTTGTATTGGCTGCCATCAGGGCGGTTATTATTAATACAGTTAACTGGCGCAGCGTGAGGACAAAACAGCCCTTTTCCCTGAGGGGGGGCTTTCTTTTATATATTACGTTACAAGAAGATATATTAAGTTGCCACCCCTATAACTGGCTTTATTTATTAAGGCTAGATGATGATCATAACAATTTATTTTAGCGGAAACACACAGAGGGGTGTTGTATTAAAGTATATAGTCTTGTTTTTCTGACGAATCATTTTTGAATCAATCTATATCTCAATTGGGAGTCATCAATAGCAATAGTATTTATCACAAACACTTGATGAAATATAATATTACTATATGAGTAGCTCAATTTCTAAACCATTTTAAACGATTTAGAGTTAAATGCATAAAAAACGTATTGTACAAAAACGTGTTATTTAGGAGAGACTAGAACGAGTTTAAACTTTTAGCAAAACCAAACCAGCAGAAGAATACTAGATAAACTATGTAGAAAAGGACATCATTAACGAGCAAAAAAGCCGAATGATAGATAGATAGATAGATAGATAGATAGATACATTTATTTAATACTTAGCAGGACATCATTGACGAGCAAAAAAGCTGAATGATAGATAGATAGATTTATTTAATACTTAGCATACATTTAGTGTCGGTATATCATACATGAACATAACAGAAACATTCATAATTATAAATACAACATATATAAAATTTCAACAATTATTAAAATACTAGATAAAACAAATAAAGTTAACAATTTTAAATTTTAAAAATTCGTACACACTATAAAAAACATTATTTAATAAAATTGATTTTAGGTGGTAAATATTTTCCTAATACTTATAGTTTTCAGTTCACTAGGAATTTTATTATAAATAGAGTATGAAGCGTTAAAAAAAACTTCTATTTTTATATAGCCGTGAGGCTTTTCCACCGATCAAGGGAGAAGCTCCAAGAACTTTAATCACCCGGTATTTACCTTAACCTCACAGAAAACCTCTAAACAACGGTGATTCGAATAAATTCTACCCAGTGGAAGCGTTTAATTAGCAGACAATTGCGTATTTTCTAATGAATTAATTATTTTTCATGTTTTCATTTACTTTTTCTCGTTGTGTGTGCAACAAGTTGAAATTGTAGACATCCATACACACATGATGATGGGTATATGTGTACGGAGAGTCAATAAGATTATATATACATTTATATGATAAAAAAATACCTAATTTGTTTACACCACAGAACATACTGAGGGTTTGCTGAAGATTATATAAAATTCGTTTAAAATTGTATATAACTCGCGTATTAAAACCGTTTTCGATTATTTCTCGGGTGCTGTTACTGGCTATTTTTTTCTCATCTTAGAACAGCCCGGAATAGCCCCCGAATGATAAATAAAAACGGCTCACATCGACAAACCTCAAGGACAGTATTTAACGATAATTTACATATCTGATGGAATAAGGTTGAATAATATGCTAGCGATAGCACACTAATTCAAAAATTAATCTAAAATTCCCAGATATCTACATAATAAAGTAGGTAAACTAGAAAAACAAAGAAAATACCTCCCAATTACGTGTCAGTTACCATGTAGAAGAATACAAAGTTACATAAAATTGTATAATGTATTATCTTTATTTGTTCATATTAAGCATAATTTTGCCTATGGCTAGAAAACTCTGATTGGTATCGGCCTGTAAAGTACTGATTCACATAGTTCTATTAGCCTTAACAAATTGTACGAACATAGTCGCTTTAAGTAGCTTTAAAGATGTCCATGGGAATTTATGGTTGTTCGTAATTAATTACGATTCCGAGTCACTTACAAAAGGACCTTATCAGAGTGGGATCTGTACGTGATGGTCTTGATATCCGCGTAAGGAGGCAGCGCGGTCGTGGTTGGGGGGCCGGGTATGTAAGAGACGGGCTCATCTCCACTACGGAATGTAATGATACAACGATAGCGTTGACCGCGAGCCGCCTTTGTATTTTATAACAATTGCACAATTGAATGGTTTTGAGGCAGAATTGTGTCAAAGAGCTAGAGAAATGTTTACTACAAATACGAACTAGTGATTGTTTACGTGTTTAATTAAAAATGTTAATAAAAAAACTTGTTCCATTCTATTTAATCCTGTTATTATAAAGAATGAAGATCATACATTCACACGCATACTAATGTTTTCCAAAAATAGTTTAATTTCGAATATATTAGTCATGAAACGTAAAGAAAGGTCAAAATTATCAATTCGATATTTTTCGCAATAACAATACCGCACATTTCTCCCTATGCATAACCTGTATATATTTCTACATATGAGCTTGTGATAATGAAAGTGGTGTAAGTCAGATTTGAATTGTTTTGGAAAGGAGAAGATTTTGCGTTTGGTATTTATGTAAATCGACGTGGAACAATATTTTGAAAGTTGAAAATCGTGGGCGGAACTTTAGTAAAAATTGCAATTTGTTTTGTTGCAAATATTATTCAATAACAGTTAACAAAATTAACTTAAATTTGTTGTTTTCTTATTTTATGGTTACCAAGACATAAGTGAACAATTGTAGAAAAAGTTATTTTTTGCTGCACACTCCATTTAGTAACAATATACTGAGAAAAAGTCCACGTCGCGCCAACTCACGGTCGCCCGGAATTATTAGAATTGTAGAACTTCACACCGGTGGAAATGTGCTGTATTGTTATTGGGAAAAATTTCGAATAGATAATTTTCACAGATCTTTACATTTCATGACTAAAAAGATTATTTTTGGAAAATGTCAGTGTGCGTGTGAATGTAAGAATCTTCATTCTTTATAGCAACAGGATTAAATGGAATGGAACAAGATTTTTATTAACATTTTTCATTCTCACAGTCTTATTTTGTAGTGTTAAAAGCTTTGTCTATTTAATTTTGTTTATAGTTTTTTGTATGTATTTAATTTGTTAGTGTATTATATTACTCATTTTTTTCTGTATACGTTCTGGTTTATGAAGGTATACAGAAAAAAATGAGTAATATATTACACTAACAAATTAAATACATACAAAAAACTATAAACAAAATGAAATAGGCCATAAATTTGTTAGCGATAACAGCGCCCCTAAGTTTACTTTGTGACCACTGCGTGGTCATCTGGCTCTCTTTATGATTAACCACCGCCATCAACATCACAACGTATCAACATATACAATAAACATCAAAATCACAATAAATAATTTTTATTTTCTCCGATAAGATTTAACATAACAACACAAAAATACCAGTGCTGTATTCGGAAAGTAAAAAAAAGACTACAACTAGAATTTATTGAAACTTCTTTATTATTATTTGCCGGAATAAAACTTTTATTATTAGAAACTTATTCCACACTATGCACCGGCCATTACATTTTCGTCATACCACAAAGTACAGTGCAATCAGATCTCCAGCAACGATATTGTATCCATAAATACGATCATATTTACAATCGATTACAGCCCATTATTAAAATAACTACATGCAAACGACGTCTCGCAGATCCAGCCCACGATATATTATTATTACTGCCCGAGTTGCAGCAGGAGCAGGATCGCGAAAAAAATAAAATGTAACGCAATTAATTAAGTCTTCAGACGCGCATTATGTATGCGCTCGTGTGACATGAGAGTAGTTAAATATTTTTGCATAATATAAAATAATCGTGTGCGCTGCGAGCGAGCCTGCGAAAAGCGGGCAATAAAAACTTTCATCGCGAGCGGAGTGCGCGCCAATTTAAACTGTAAAGACAAAATCTTGTTCAGCTTATGAAGTAATTACGCGCTTCTTATCAATGAGTTTTTTTAGTGAAATGGAATAACAAATTCGGGGCATATTTTTTAAGTTGCAGTACAAAATATGACTAGTCAGATATTTATCGGTAGTGTAGTGACCCGGGGTGCTTTTGGAAGATTTATTGCTTTCTCAAAACTATTTAAATATTTTCACCGCTATTGGGAATTGAATTACTTTTACTGTTTATAATGAAATACGTATACATATGTAATATATGAATGTTGATAATACAACAGTAGACATTTTTCAGAAATTGTCTAAAACTGTTTATATCATAAAAACATAAATTATTATTTAAATAATTCAAATTCACAATAGTAAATGGTATTATAATATCATAATTAAAAAGTGAATGATATAAGTAATCAAACATAATGCATGTATGCATGGATGTGATAAATATTTCAAATAGTAATATGTATTTTTAATCAATGTCCTATTGTACATGAAAGTTGAAGCCTGCAAATGCTGATGTAACAGTAAAATTTAATTAATATCCGCTATCCATTTAAAATTATCGTAGCGCATTATACGAGCATGCCGTTTTAACAGTTAGAGGGAAATGTTGCAAAATAATAGGAGCGGATAACTGAAGAGAGAACTCTCCGAACGTCGGAGAGGATACGGATCAACTATTTCCGTTATTGTTGCCGAGCAAATGTGTGCGGAATAATCGCGCGTCGAGGGTGACATCCCCGAGGGCTGTAGCTGGCACCGCGGCGTATTATTAACACTTAAATAATTACCCGCCACGTGAATTATACATGCATTACCATAACGTCTGTGTTCCAAGTGACATTTTTAATTCGCACAAAAAGCGGTTGCCGCCGGCCTGTCAGCCAGCGCGGCAGCATGTCTTAATTTACCGGGGAGATGGTATCGACGGCTTTTTTTCGCGGCGCGCCCGGAATGGGCGGTCGCGGCAAAAAGGGCCCGAGCGCTCAGACGGTACGTGCGTGCGCGCCGCCGCCACCGCCGCTCTTTACTTAAACTGCTCGTTTTTCGCTCCACCGGACGAAATAATGCCCAATTTTAATTTTGCAAGACAATACGGGCATGCCCGGACTACCGGTCATTGGTCGTTGTGGCTGCGTCTTATGATTTATTACTTAACGTGCTCAATTATCTTTGTATTGCTTGATATGAATAATCTGCTGTCCGATCGCATCCATGCACAATAAATTAATTTCAGAAATGTTATTAAAGACCATATTTATTAGTTATGCGAGGTTTATGTGTTTATTTATACAATTAACATCAAGTAAAGATTGAATATAATTCTATTGCATGTAATACTGATAGTTTGGTTTCCTGGCACATGTGTCTTATTTTTTTTAATAGGCAGGATCAACTATATATAATTTTATTTATTTATGTAAGTAATAAATGTACAACGAATATAACAAGAACTAATTATAAAAATATAAATTGTACCCTAGTTACATGTGTGCCAGACAATTTTTAAGGCGAAACCGAAACCTATATTAGTTAACGAGGCTTTATTTAGTTTCCATTATAATATAGGCTATATCTTTTTTGTCATGTGAGGAGGAAATCTTCAAAAGACACACATACCTCACTACTAGTATCTCCTGATATTAATGGCATGGGTAGTGTCGGTTTAACCCCACATTCACCCCAGGACGCCTACCTACTAAAATCTAACCTCACGTTCTGTCGTTCGTAGCCTGCCCGCCTCGAAGGCACCCTTCGTGCCTTCTTACGTTAGTCGGTAAGTCTTGTTTCTTGTCTTGTTAGTCTCGTCGTTAGGTCGGCGAACAGCAAAATGTGGGTTGCTCTTACCTTGACGAGGTTCACCTGCATGCTTGTTGTCTGCAGTGGGATCATTCAGGTCCTTCGGGGAAAGGCTGCCCTCCTCCACCGGTCTCTTGTCTTCTGGCTTCGTTCATGACTTCACGTTTGAGGGGCATCGTTATCCTCCTGCAGAGTGCGCATAACGGGATTTCTAGTTTGCACAACCTTGTCTTATACCCTCCTCGCCACATTTGAGGTACAGCTTTCTAAGATCCTCCTCCGTGCATGTTCCATCGCGGTGGCAGTCAAGCCAACAGCTCGCTCTCTAGCGGACGGCTCTGTACACGACCAGGCCAATCCTTAAGGTCGTTTTAAACAAGACAATTTCTTAACACAAAAGTTAGTCAAGGAGCGAGACATACTAAATTGTCTCGTATCATACAGCAAATTATTTGAAATATTGAATTGGATGGTAGATCGAATGGAAAAATATAGCTCGTTCTATTTGTCAAGGACAAATTTTATGGGAGGAGGATATATGAATTCATTTCTTGAACAACTTTTGAGCTAAGAAATTGTCTTGTCTAAAACGACCTTTAGTTTGGTGACTATTAGTTTCTCTGCTCCTAGTGGATACTAAAGCAACTTGCGTGGAGTTCCGGGCTGGCCGGACTTCTCCAACCCTGGTGCTGTCCTAATTCCCAATCGCTGCCTGTATGACCGTATCTATCTCCGACCTAGTTGCTAGGACGTCCAGCTCTCTTATATCCAGTATTGCCCTTGGTGTTCTGACGCGCGTTAGTGCTCCTTCGGTTTTGCTCGTGATGGCTTCACATAGTTTGTCCACCTTGTCGCCGTTCCCTTTTACACTTATCTGTATCCAAGATACGCGTCGCGTAAACTCCGGACAAGATCTGCATATGATTGTACTTCCGCTGGCTTGATTAGTTGGCCTGGTCTACTAAGTTTTCCCTTGGGCTTTCATGGCCGCAGAGGAGGTAGGTACAACTCGAACGCTATAACAGGAGTAGGATGACGGAAAATCCAGTTTGGACCTGGAGGTTGATATCAGATTTTGAGGTCTGGACGTGCATGATGCATGCAGAAATGTCCTGTGGAAATTCGTCGGATCAACTGTGTTCGACATAATTCGCTATAAAATCACATACCGGTCTTGATTTAATCCATATTTAATTTTTTTTTTACTTTTGGCACAAATTTAAGTGTTTAATAATCTATATTAATGGCAAAGCACCAATTTTCTTATTGATCACGGTCAATACGACTTACACTTGCTTGAATCCCAGACAGGTATATGATTTCATCGCAAATTATGTCGAACACATTTGATCCGCCGCATTTCCACCTCGTCATAATGGAGAGGACTTAGTTGTCGGAGGGGTTGCTTGCTTGCAGATCTCATCGACAAGATTGTATTGTTCGGTACGGTTTTCGAGCCGCTGCATAATTCAGGGCGGTTTGCATGAACCTCGCGCGAGGCACATTATGTGCGGCTTCGGCATCGGATCCTTGCCGAATTATTTATTGAAACACAACTACGGAATTAAGCGCGATCCATCCGGGCGAAGCGCTATTCCGGTCATTCAGGCACGAATGGGAGATGTCACGCTATTGATATGGCTTTGAATTTTGTTGTTCGGTCTGGTATTGATTATTATATGAATTGATGCGCTCTGGTGCAATTAAAACTTGAATATATGTGATAACGTTCTGCTTTATTTTCTAAAAAAAAGATTTGAAACAGGATAAGACGTGAAACTTTAGTCCCCCCGCTTTACTGTACTTGTAACCAATAATGGGACACACAAATAAATTATATTTCCAAACTATTTTCCTAACCAACCCAGCTAAAATGCATATATTATATCAGGGGTGGCCGATAGCGATCGACCCGTCGATCGTTAAACTAATTTTGGTCAATCGCTCACGATGTTCAACTACTTAAGGTAGAACATATATTTTGCTTATATACACATAGCTCATACTAAGACACAGTGTATAAACATAGTATGTATTTCATACCCCCCCTGCCGACTTAGACTAGGCATATTACAACAAGTCGATCGCGATACATTTTTAAGATAAAAAGTAGATCTTATGTACACAAAAGTTGGCCACCATTGTACTATATGAACTATGAACTGTGGCTCCATTGCAGCTGGAGGACTGCAACCAGATTCATTTCGTTTCCTGTGTGTGGTACAAAAAATGTCCTGTACCTGTACTAAGTAAATACATAAGTATTTATTAATATGCCACACCATTTATTAAGAAGAAATTAAGTTATTTAAACTTTATAGAATCTTTATTGGTTGAACTGCAATATAACAAACTCGGTTTGTTAAATTTTCACCTGAAAGTTTCTCAAATATATTGATCATAACATATTCTAAATATCTTGTAGGATTTCAGTTCACAATAGTATTATTAAAACTGGAGTTATCATGCTTTACGCAAAGAGCTGAGCTGGATATATATATATATATATATATATATATATATATATATATATATATATATATATATATATATATATATATATACCCTGTGCGAATTTGGTTGACACTGTAATGTAACCAACAACCATCTAAAAGTCATAAACTATTGAAACCAACGATCCTAGTACCTTATTGGCTTATTTCTACGTTCAAATAGATAAAAAAAGAAAGTGCCATCACTGCAATGGTTTCAAACTAAAATCCATTACATTTCAGGAATGTCTAATGTCCCTTATAAATCCTCCTTTGGATACTACTCGAGTCAGGGCATCAATTTAACTGGCAGATAATCCGTTTTTTATAGTAAGCCACATCCTATAACTCAAAATTATTACACGGCCATTAAACGCATCGAGGGTGTAGTTGTGACATCGCCTTGTAAGTGGCCAAATTGTTTTATTATACGCCGCACCGATTTTTTACGGCCGCGGCGTTAAATCACACCGCGGGACTAGGCCGCATTAAAATTTAAATAACTGATTTTAATCGCAAAACGATGGCTATTTGTCCACCATCATCTCTCGCGTCTAAATTATTTATGGCCGGGGCCCCGCGTACTTTTGGCGATGGCGCGATTCGAACCGTAATTATTTATGGGCTCTGCGAGGCGTAGGGTTGCGTATAATCTCGCACCGAAATCATCAATATTAACAATAACATAATCCCTCGAGTAATAATGGATCTTGAATGTATGTGTTTGTGTGTGTGTGAGAGAGGCTGCAGGGGAAAGGAAGGCGACCGCATTTGTCTAAGAACACAATGTTATCTCGGGAGTCGCCTGCCGGAATACAAATTGCCGGAGCGCGCGCTCTGCTCAGATAATTGGCCATGATAATGATATATAGCATTCGGAATGTTCGTAATGAAGTTTTTATTTCGGTTTGAATATGAAATGCGGCCCCATTGCGCGTGCAGGACAGCAACCAGATCCATTTCGTTTCCTGTGTGTGGTACAGAACATTTCTTGACCTGTACTACTTATTAAAAAGAAATTAAGTTACTTGGACGAGAATATTGTTTGAGCTGAATTATACATATATAACAAAATCAGTTTGTTAAATTTTCTCCAATAAAATAGATGTTGTTTGATTATGCAAAAAAATACTGGTACGTTAAATTGTTCAGAACTTTTTTTTTCGAGCTTTTGACACGCAGGCCTAAAAAGGTTTGCCACTCCTGTCATAGAAGATTCTACGACCTGCACCAAGTGAGATTTGAACACAGAAGTGTTATGCATTTTTTTTATCGAAAGAGACAGGGGAATCTTTTATTTGAGTATATGCCAATCAACCTGACTATGCTCGTCCACTTTTTCACAACATTATTTTTAACATATATATCTTTAATTAGTCTTGAATTAATTAATGAAATTAATTGAATCATAGAAAATAACGGATAACAATGTAGTACATAGTTCAAGTCATTTGAAATAGTGGAGGGGGATAGTTTGGTTGGTAGGGGACACCCGCCCACCCCACCTTTGTTCGCATAGTTTTTTCATAGGATAACACTCTTCTAGGAATGGTTTAAACCATATAAAACGTCTGTATTTATTGAAAAAAAGTATGCGCGTGTAGGTGGGGTGGGCGGGTATCCCCTACCAACCAAACTATCCCCCTCCACTATTTCAAATGACTTGAACTATGTACTACATTGTCATCCATTTTTTCTATGATTCAATTGATTTCATTTATTAATTTAAGACTTATTCGTAAAAAAAATATCAGAAACAATGTAGTGCATAGTTCAAGTCATTTGAAATAGTGGAGGGGGATAGTCTTTAGAGCTAAATCAAATCAAAAGAAAACCTAAGAACATAAACATCATATATACATACGCACCAACTGCAGACAAACCAGAAGCGGTAGTAATCTGCTCAGATACCCAAATAAAGGAACTCAAATAGTACATTAATCAAAATTAAATTACCACAATAATGGGCGACTTCAATAGCAATTGGCAATGAGAGGGTGGAAGATTTTGGGCTTAATCCTGAAAGTGCCTTAAATATATTCTAAATGCCTTTCACGATTTTGGATGAAACTCACCAACATTTCTTGATGTAAGTACATAATATTGCAAGCTTTCAACAGTAGCTACATATTTAATTAGCCACCGACAAGATTTTCATTTTTGTTTAATTTATTTATTTTTTTGCCCGCCGTCCTCACATACTCGATTATTTATAAAAAAAAGTGTTTATTTGCGGTTCGCACGGAGTGAAAGCCGCTGGGCAACAAGCAACAAGCTATTCCATAAATTACTGAACGGCCACCCTTTGGGGATACACGCGCGGGGCGGCGCGCTAAATATTTCAAAAGCGGCACGTGAGTCGCCGCTGCCGCACTCGAGCCCAGCGTTCGACGAGCCCGCTGAAATATTCACGGCTGTTCACCAAGAAATATTTTTTAAAAGTTTCAGCTAAAAGCAAGCCGGCTGAATTTTTCAGCGGTTCACTTTTAAAAGTTTCGCAAGGGGGTTAATGTTTGCGGGAGCGTGTTATAATAGCGCTAGGGGCTCGCAATTGCATATCTAAATTATTGAGTGGGGGAGTGAAATTGATGGTGGTGTTGGTATATTTATGGTTTTGCTATCCTAAATTCTCTAGACTATAAAATAAATATATTTTCTTATATAGAATATACATATGCATACATAAATTAAAAGAACTTCTAACTTAATAGAACATTTTTAAAAGAAAGAATAAGCTGACTAGGTACACGTCAGCTTATTCTTTCTTTAAAAAATGTTCTTTTAAGATAGAAGTTCTTTTAATCTATGTATGCATATGTATAATTACGAGAGTTTAATATTTCTCTTCAAACATAAAAGTAAACACAACAATTACACAAGAACATCGAATATGGGCTATAATTATCCAATACACACCCTAACCAAGCTTGAAAGAGGACCAGTATACAATAGTCTAATTTTTTTAACTCATTCCCAAATCACATCAAAATAACAAATAATTTTAAGAGATTCAAAAATGCAGTATTCAAAAAACTTATAGAATGTGAACCATATTCACTAGAGGAATACTTTAATGAAGTTAAAGATATGATGTAATCACCACCTTTTTTTTGTTGACAATATTTCAATGTGTGTTATATAATATACTATTGTATATATGTATTGTATGCATCTGAAATAAATAAATTTCTATATCTACTACTATAGTGCTATCAGAGCTATAATGAGGCTTTTCTACCGGTCAACTGAGAAGCTTACAGGAGTTTAATCACTCGGTATTCACCTTAACTTCACAGAAAACCTGTGAAAGGAGATTCGCGACATCAATTGTTACTAAAAACGCAATGTAAAATCGAAATAATTTATACCTTTAAAGCTTAACTGTAACTTCCATACATGCCATAACTATAGCGCTTTCGTCTGCAAAATTTTTCATATTCCCGGCTCTACATTTCATGCAATAATTCAAAAATAGAAACGTTCGAATGCGAAAGAATGCGTTGACCCCTTTTACGCTATCAGAACATAAAACATGAGTGCGGTGCTCTCATGCCACTCCAACCCCGGTATCTGTTACATAGCGCTTTGTCGGAACGGGAAAATCTTCATCCGCCTTTATACCTTAAGAGCATTATAAAAAAAATTACATGAAAATATATCATACGCGCACAAAGCAGCTCACTATTTTAATATAAATACACCATGACGAAAATTAGTTTGAAGCGACTTACACAAGGTTTTAAAACGTTCCCGCTACAAGTACACGTTAATATGAAAAAGTTTTGGATTTAATTAATTTTATATGCATCCAAAATATGGGAGAATTTAGATACGAATATAAGTATGGAAGTGTACAGTTTTACAGGCTTTTGAAAATTTTATTTGAAATAATTAATGTTTGGTAATAATAATGATAATAATAATCATATGGATATTAAGTATAGGTCAAAATGAAAAAGTTCTAAATTTAATTAATAATAAAAAGCATCCAAAATATGGTTAGTTAGCTATTAATATAAGTATGGATGTATTAAGTTTTAGAGCTTTTTAAATTAAATTGTAAATTACTATTAGTTGCCTGGGTCGGATGAGATTTGATGTGGCGGTTTGTTAAATAATTCAAGAAAACAAGTATGTAAAAATTTCAATTTTACCTGTATCTCGGTTAGTTGAAGTTTGGAATTTTTTTACTATTTTTACCATCCTCTATGAATGTTACCCTACAAAGTATTGAGAAGGAAATTCGCCATTTTTTACTCACAATGAATTACTCTACATTATGAGTAAAAAATGGCTCAGTACTTTATAGGGTAACGTTTATAGAGGATGGTAACAATAGTAAAAAAATCCCAAACTTCAACTAACCGAGATACAGGTAAAATTGAAAATTTTACATACTTGTTTTCAAGAATTATCGATTAGATACGCAAAATTATTAGTGACAGTCCCCTAAAATTTATAATTAAAAGATTAATGCCTGTGATTGCAAAGTTAAACACAAGGAAACCTTCGTGTATATAACAATAACGGTTGTTTGAACAAATAATTTAGTAGGTGTTTCATTTCCCCGGCAAGATGTAAAACGGTAAGTTAAACAAGCGAGCAGATTGTCTAGAATGGCATGTTTAAAAGTTTTTCCCCGATTCGAATTGGTTACACACACCAGCCCCATTGTTCCGTAACTACCGTTAAACTCGCCAGTTTAGTTTAACTTGCAAACTTGAGGAACTAAAACGGTTTCTTAGTTACAGATTATTTAGCAGTGCCAATAATGGATAAGTTGTTTGGCCCCGGATTAACCCGAGTAGCAATCAATTGCGGGCGTCTGTTTATTGAGAGCCCGCAATATCCGAGTAATTCACTCCAGCAGCACCACACAGGCAACACAGGGTAGAATCATATATCGCATGGTTGTTTTAACTTTCGATTATGCGGCGGCGTGCGATATGCGATCGTGGCTTACATTTTCGTATTTTATTCGTCATGAACGCTTGTATTGGCGGAAAGTAACAATTCCTGGTATTACTAAACGTGTCGTTTATTCCGTTTTCGTATTTAAATTTATTCCATCGAATAAATCAGTCGATTTCGTGTGCAAAAAGCTCAAACCCGCTCGCGCAATCGACATTTATGTTTTCTTATTTGAATACAATCTTTGCTAAAACATCGATTTGTCATTTGAATTTAAAATTCAATAAAGCCGTGCGCACTTAAAAATTGACTTGGATAGAAGAACTGAACGGCGTGGCGGGTTCATCCAATTTCATACGTTGGGGGGCCATCAGGTGCGAAGCTTCCATCCCCCCAGTCAAAGCGCGTCCGACATTTTATTTTGTTTTGCGGACGTAAGGGGTTGATTGAATCGGAAAATAGGAGGGCCGAAACAAGAAAACACAATTTGTAAAGTTAGCGAGATGCGAGGGATCGTCGGTGATCGGATCGTTAAGTAAGAACGTGATCTTCGGCCCTTTATTCCGAACACGTGCCCTTGCCGCCGTATCAACTCCCCCAACTAAACTAAATAAGTATAATCGCTTTTTGATATTTCCCACCAGAATCTTTCCACAAACAACACCCGCCCCCGATGCGTTTGTGGACAAAAACACGTCGTGCGGTAAGTACAGAACTTGTTAATTACGTTGCGCGCACACACGACACGAACGGAAACTTTACCCCCGCGTGCGCAATAACATAATGTACAATTATCACACTATGTGTCTTTTCTGGCGCTCCGGTGACAAAGGAGGTTGTTCGTAGCAACACCGCTAAATACGTTACGGAAGCAAAGTCTAAAACCTGATCGAAATAAGAGGGAAGAAAGTTTCCGCCCCGAAAACTTCGGCACAACTTGCATCACTTCAAAGTGCAGCCGGGTATGATGCGATAGTCGGGCGGGCTGGCGGCGGTACTAATGGAAACGGCTTATAGGGATCGCGCCGCCGACGACGTGCAGATGGCCGGGTTTTATTTCGTCTCCCCCAGATCGCAATAATTAGCGAGAATAACGCGATAAATATGGAAGGAGATGCAAGCAAAGTGTTGGAGGGGCGATTGAACCTAAAGTTTTCATCGTAAAATATATTAGTAGACACGGAATATTGCAAATAAATAATTAGTAGTACCTACACCTTTCACTGACAAAACTTGAAATTTTGTCGCAACCACCGGTGGCGGAACAAATGTTCATCAATGTTCATCTCTGTTTCTGGAAGTAAAAAGACCCGAAACAACAAGCTCATATCTTAGTTAAGATTAAAATATGGTGGTATTAAAAAGGTCAGATATTGGGGCCCTAGATATTGCCTGGAATTATATTGGTGAATCCAGTGATTTTCATAAAAAATCATTGCGTAGTTTTTGTAAAATTATGAAAAATGTAAGCAATGTAGCGCTATCAATAAATATTAATCATATTGAAGTTTGATGCCTGGTATCTGCTAAATTAATATAGCTATCATTTTGTTTACAACTTTTTTGATTGCTTGGTATAATACTGGTGAATACAATGATTTTTATAAAAAAACATCACGTAGCTTTTGTAAAATTATGGAAAATGTAACCAATGTCGCAATATCAATAAATATTAATCATATTGAAGTTATATGATTTGTATCAGCTAAATTACTATAGCTATCATTTTGTTTTGCAACTTTTTTAATTGCTTGGACTAATATTGCTGAATACAGTGATTTTCATATAAAATTATCGTGTAGTTTTTGTAAAATTATGGAAAATGTAAGCAATATCGCGATATCAATAAATATTAATCATATTGAAGTTTGATGCTTGGTATCACCTAAATTAATATAGCTATAATTTTGTTTTACAACTTTTTTGATTGCTTGGAATAATATTGGTGAACCCAGTGATTTTCATTAAAAATCAGCGAGCAGTTTTTGTAATATTATGAAAAATTTAAGCAATGTCGCGATATCAATAAATATTAATCATATTGAAGTTTGATGCTTAGTATCAGCTAAATTAATGTAGCTACCATTTCGTTTTACAACTTTTTTGATTGCTTGGAATAATATTGGTGAATCCAGTGAATTTTATAAAAAAAATATCGTGTAGTTTTTGTAAAATTATGGAAAATGTAAGCAATATCGCGATATCAATAAATATTTATCATATTGAAGTTTGATGCTTTGTATCAGCTAAATTAATATAGCTATAATTTTGTTTTACAACTTTTTTGATTGCTTGGAATAATATTGGTGAACCCAGTGATTTTCATTAAAAATCAGCGAGCAGTTTTTTGTAATATTATGAAAAATTTAAGCAATGTCGCGATATCAATAAATATTAATCATATTTAAGTTTGATGCTTTGTATCAGCTAAATTAATATAGCTATCATTTTGTTTTATAACGTTTTTGATTGCTTGGAATAATATTGGTGAATCCAGTGAATTTCATAAAAAAATATCGTGTAGTTTTTGTAAAATTATGGAAAATGTAAGCAATATCGCGATATCAATAAATATTAATCATATTGAAGTTTGATGCTTTGTATCAGCTAAATTAATATAGCTATCATTTTGTTTTACAACTTTTTTGATTGCTTGGAATAATATTGGTAAATTCAGTGAATTTCATAACAAAATGTCGTGTAGTTTTTGTAAAATTATGGAAAATGTAAGCAATATCGCGATATCAATAAATATTAATCATTTTGAAGTTTGATGCTTTGTATCAGCTAAATTAATATAGCTATAATTTTGTTTAACAACTTTTTTGATTGCTTGGAATAATATTGGTGAATACAGTTCTACCTGGCCCCATCAAGAAATAGACCACACGAAAAAAATCTTTATATTTATATTTATATAGGGACTTTTCAGTTTTAATATGTTTTGGAAGTGCATTGAATAAAACAATAATGTTAAGTACAACTGTATTTTTTCCCTTGTTAATAAATTTTGAATTTAAACTCAGTATCCATCATATACGCTATTATAAAACTTATCGTGCCATTACTAACTTGTTGGAGTCTTTAATTTTCTGATAATTTGTGATGCGGGTTGTCGCAGGTCAGTGCACAAAAACCAATAAATCATAACATGTACGGTCGACTTTTTCGAATTACACTTATCTACATTGATTTATTGCTACAAATCGTTCATTGTTCGGCATTGGCGGCGGACGCGCATTGAAAGTGTGGAATGAATGCGATTACGGTTTATTAACGCTGTAAACACATAAAAAAGCGCTGCCTTTATCAGCGCCATGTGTCGTACATGGCGGGAGTCAAATTGTTCTTCAGCGTTAATTGACATTTGACTTATGACATTACACTTTGTCCCGAACATTTATCATCATAACATGGAATTGTTTGTTACTGTTCATTAGTCGAAATGCAGGCGGCGAGGGAGATAATTAAAGATTTATGTGGGAGGAAATATTATGTATGCATTGGTTATGGTTATGGTTTAATAATAATAATATTACATGCGGTCCAGTGTAATCATTATTGAAATGTTGTTTGTTATTAGTGATATTGTTGTTACTGGTGTAAAGGCTATCAATTCCAATTTTATAAGCTATAAGCCATCTGTCTTAATGCACAAGGCATTTGTTGTGCAATTAGTTTTATGTATACATTATAAATTATTACTGAACTATTTGATGGGCAATATAATCTCATTTTTATAAATTTAACTTACATTACATATATGGTGTTTTTCAAACTTTTTGTTCTGCTGTTTCCGCTTGTTCCCTTTGCACATAAACATTTCAAAGCACCCCCGAGGAATGGTATGGTTAGAAAAACATTAATTTTAATTAAGAATTAAGCTAATTTCTTTGTTTTTTATTTATCTTCAGTTATACTTTGCAACTAGTTTCGGCTAAACTCTAGCCATTTCCGAGCTCCTCCGATGACTAAAAAAATCGTTTTATTTATCCTTTAAAATGAATGATCACAAAGTAGACGCCTTAACAATCCAATATTTAATTTCTTTTGTTGAATTGCATTGAATCATTAATAATTTTGAGGAATAGCAGATTCATTTTCATGTAAATATGAATCCCACAGTAAATTTATAAAATATTTGATAAAAATCTCTAATAATTTCTTCTGCGACCCTACTTTGAGAATCACGAGTCTATTCTATAATCCAATATCGTTAAATAAATATAAATGTGAATTCATGCTCACTAGCTGAGCTACACTGATGAGATCTAAAAGATCGAAATCTAGATATTTAGATTGCTGAGGTGGGTTCACACTTATATATGTTTCAAAATCGTTAAGGTTTGTAAGGATATATTTAGAATATATTTAAGGAACTCTCAGACCAAATTCTGACAAATTGAATTTATTGTGCATTTTTAAATTTGGAATCATTAACATTTTCAAACAAATTTTATTGTGAAAGCATTCCATAGTTAAACGCCAACTGGCTGCACCACAACAATTAACAATGCACACTCATATGGTAATAACCGTCAACATGCTCATGCCATCAGGATCACCGAGTAGTGCCCTCTATTGGAATAATATTCCAACAGAGTGCTTGAGATACCAGCACAAGGCCAATCTTATAAAACATATACACAAATGTGAATCCACCTCTTAGCAATCTAGATTTCGATATTATTAGATCTCATCAGTGTAGCTCAGCTAGTGAGAATGAATTTACACAATATCTCGAGAGGTTATATACAAAAATTACGGTAGGAGCGAGCATGTTGACGGTTATCATATGGGTGTGCATTGCATATTGATGTGGTGTCGCCAGATGGCGTTTAACTATCCTCCTAGGGGGTTAGTTGTATATTTTTTAACATTTCATATATTCTAAACATATCATAAATATCCATTACCTTTTTAGATAAGAATAATTTTCTAAAACTAGAGTTATATAATTTTAGGAAATT
Organism: Lordithon lunulatus; assembly: GCA_963942505.1. Lineage (NCBI taxonomy): Eukaryota > Metazoa > Arthropoda > Insecta > Coleoptera > Staphylinidae > Lordithon > Lordithon lunulatus. The sequence goes on along the minus strand of OZ012672.1, from coordinate 49,896,070 downwards.
ATTCTTATCCAAAATTATAAAGGATATTTAGGATATGTTTAGAATATATGAAAGGAACATTTAGACCAAACTCTGTCTTTCGATTATAAATATTAAAACAGCCTTAGCTATGTTAATAATAGAAAACCATATAAATATTTTCCTAATAATTAACAGATATGTATTGAAGAAATTCTTATACCAAACTAATAACTCGCGTTAAGTTAACGGTAAAGAAGTTCTCGGTAACTAATGCACATAAAGATTAGAATTATTTGTGGGCGTCGGGCAGCAGCGAAATTACTTGTAGAAAATTAGCCAGGAAATGACCGCGCATACATTTATTTTTAATTGCGCGCCGCGAGTGCGCGTTGTCGGCCTAGATACCTGCCCGGCACGAGTCGTTCTTGCGGGAAACTATATAAAACCAGCGAAGACACCAAAGTCTTTTTACGAATGATTGAGTAAGAAGTTTAATACAGTCCATTAAAGCGGACGTGTGGGATGTTCCGGTAGTCATACACGAGCGCGCGCAAACACACTCTAGGTAATAATTATCATAAACGCCGAGTTTCATTTATTAAGCGAATAGGGTTGGGGTTGGTTTCAACCGAAACTAGTTGCTAAGTGTAATTATTCTACTTAATTAATCCACATATGCTAATTATTGCTTATGATCAGTGGTTGACATGTGCGCGCGTTGCAACATCCGCCAATTAAATAAACCAATTTTTAATTTGTCGGTGGGAGGATGTATAAATCACTTTTGTAAGTGTCTGTTGATTCTTAATACATTTATTTATATGTAGAACGACAAAACATTCATTACAAGCTCACGACTTTAAGAAAAAATTAATTATATATATATATATATATATATATATATATATATATATATATATATATATCACTGCTCGATATAGGCTTCTCGTAAGTCCTCTACCTCGCTGGTCTTCTTCTACCTCGCTGTGTTCTTCTTGGTTTCCACTCTATTATTATGTCTGTATGTCAATCTTTCTGCATTTTGTCTTGCGAAAGGTGGGTACTCTATTTCTGACCCGCCATACACTCAATGATGTCTGCTGGATAGTTCTGGATAGTTGGCTGGAGGGTAGCATAGCTAAAGACACTTAGGATCATTTCGAAGCCAATGCTTCTAATCATTCGCTTTACCCGATGGAAAGCGTTAGGGACCAGCTACTAGACGGTTCGATTAGTTTTTCGCCTTTATGTCCAGTTTAAACCATACATTTGTACATTAGAATCTTCATCAGGTATCCCCAGACTTCGTATATTAGTACAAAATGGTAATTTTCAAAATATTTTACAGTTTTCATTGAGGACTACTGATTATGTATCTGTATGTTGGTATGGTTGTATTATTGTTTCGTCTATTTGATAAAAAATGCGGAGAGTAGTATAATACCCTAAGAAATATATATTATATACATATTATGGGAATTTCTAGATCAAGCTGAAAGTGAGGTTTCATTGCTACCTCTGCATTCCCGGCATAAAGTTTCTTCTAACATAAATTTTCATAACGCTACTCCTTCAGAGTTCAAGCCCCATTGTGGACGAATTTGCGTGAATCACCTTTCTAGGTTTTTCAGAGGATTTCTGAAGATAAGGCGATTGCCGGGAGATTACACTCCTCCCGGCGTCTCCCTTTACCAGCAGAAAAGTCCTCGGGCTGATATCTGAAGATGGACGTTAATTTTTGCAGATAACCTTAAATATTTTTCCCCAAATGAGAAGATATGGGATTTTCCCCCATAAACTGCAAAATTCATCTCATTAACTGGATCCAAGACATATTTTGATGCTATAGCAAGTTTATTATTATTATTATTATTATTATATACTGCTACATTATTATCTGATAATAAATAAATATCCATTGCATATTTTATTATGGTAATCAAACTATCTACTCCTTTTCTTTTTCATTTTTTAGGATTGCATCCGGGTTTTTCTTGAATATTTACAGAACCCAAAGTGCAACTGTCATACCATCATTGGTGACCGATCAAAAGGACCTTCAGTCGATCCTTTTTGTTCTGGGCCACTATATTGTTCTAGTGGCCCAGGACAAAAACAAACTTACACTACTCTTGTACCTTAACATGTTTAAATACTTCAGTCTGGCAATCAGTAATGCATCCATCTGCCTCCAATTGTAAATTAGTTTTGTAGATATTACCACAATAATTACATAATAATTATCTTCTTGTTGTTTTTTTTTCCAAAAAAAAACCTTTATTTGGCATATCAGCTCAAACCCCCTCTGCCCTCGCCAATTTCCTTTCCCACATCAGCCTCCTGCAGATTTTCACGCCTTTCCCATCCTCTCCTAACCATTCGTTCAGATTTCTGCACTCTCCAACCCACTCTGCTTTCACTCCCTCACATTATCTGCTAAGGTACCACCACGTGTCACTCCCCTTCCTACACAGCGCACACGCGGTGTACACCAGCCCCATCCACACTTTTCTTCCTCGCTCTTCTGACCCACGCCTTGCTCTTGCCATGCATACTTTGTCCTCTCTGCTCCACTCTCCCCTGGCTAAGTAGCTTGGGAGTTTCCCCTGTACTTGCCACTCTACGTAGCCCGGGTTGTATGAGCTCTCAGCTATTCTCACTTGCCTTTCTTGCCACTCAATATCCCTCAATCTCTCCCTTATCTCAGTTCCTACGCTACCCTTTTCTCTCAGCCTCTCCTCTACCCACACCTCAGACATACCCACTTTTTGATACATCCTTTCTCTATCCTTCCTCCATCTACTCTCTGTTCTACTCTTACACCTTATCCATACCTCCCGTACCAGTCTTTCCTCGCCCAAATCCTGCAATCTTTCCTCAAACTTCACAACCCTCACACACGACTCCCACCACATACTCATGCGACTTGTCTCCTGCAATAGCACTGCCCTCGGTGTCGACCTTTCGAGCCCTAGCAGATTCTTCAGGATCCAATCTTGCTCCCTTTCACGCAATTCCCACACTTCCACTCCATACAACAATATAGGTTTTACACACACATCCCAGATCTTGCACGCCATTACGAGGTTACCACCCCACAAACTCCCCCATTTTCTGCACGCAATCCCCCAAGCTATACTTGCTTTCGCCTGCATACACTCCACATGCATCCTAAGCTCTCCTCCACAGTCAAACCAAAAGCCCAAATATTTAAAATCATTCACTCTCTCAATCAGCCTTTCCTTCCATTTTCATGTTTTATTAAATTTGATTAAATGCCGTCAGGAAACTAGCGCATCTGGCGCCGAGCTCAAACCTCAGTTTTAAGCCTAGAAAAACCACAGCTCTACTGTGTGTCTCTAAAAGAAATGAGCCTTTGTCCGTAGGTCATACTCCCGTACTAGTCTAATCAGTGGGTCATTTATAGAGAGGATTTAACTAATATTGGATCATGCGTGCTTTATATGGAGAGTAAGTCTATCGCGTAGCCGATATCTACGCGAATATTAGTAAAATCTTCTCTCTAAATGAACCACTGCTTAGGCTATTCTATGTGTTGAAGAATTATGATAGAGGCTATGATTTTTCGTTATGGTTCTACTTGTTGTCCTATCCAGTTTGAGGATTTCATCGGCGTACATTTGAGTGTTCCAAATGTATGCGTTAAGATAGGTATTACTAAAACATTTGTAGCATTAATTTTGATTGTTGCCGTTCATTTAGATGCCTGCCCAGTTCAGTGGTCTAGAGGTGAGGCGCCTCTAACCTCTAGACCACTGAGCTGGGTAGGCATCTGAATTAACCTGTCTGTTAATAGCCTGTCTTGTACTGACTTTCTCATTAGTCAGTACAAAACAGGCTATTAGCAAGCCCCGTTGTGGACGAATTTTCGTGAATCACCTTTCACAGTTTTTCAGAGAGAAGTTAAAGGTAAAACCCGAGAGATTATCCTCCTCTGGACTTCTCCATTTACCAGCAGAAAAGTCCCCAGGCTGATATCTGAAGATGGAAGTTAATTTTTTCAGATACCCTTAAATATTTTTCCTCAAATGAGATATTGTATGGGATGTTGCCCCGTAAACTGCAAAATTCATCTCATTAGCTGGAACCAAGACATATTTTGACACTAGTTTATTATTATTATATACTACTACATTATTATTTGATCATAAATAAATATCCATTGCATATTCTAATTTGGTAATCAAACAAAATATTTTAAAAACACAGTTGACTATATATGTAACAATAGTAAATAAAATACGAGATTAATTTATAACACATTACATTCCGCATGAAGAATTGATTTTAAATACACATACGGTTCGCTAAAATATTTTTTGCAAACTTTATTCATACATTTACAATAATAATTGATCAAACATTTTAATGTACAAATAAAATATATCAAAAGCCTTTACAAATCAAACTAAAATAATTACAGTATCAATTCAGAACAATAATTATTTAATGCATGGCAAATAAATTTGCGTGCGTTGCAAAATACTTTGTTTATTAATTGACACTGATTTTCGAATTATCATATATGCGGTTATTTAATATAATTAATGCACTCACAAATGTATGTACATGAAACAATTATTGTAAATTTAAATTCTGCAATTTGGTAAATGAATTATTACATAACATGTAAACTAATTATTAAATTAATGATATTTTTAACTGTATGGATGTGATATTGGATTATTGTTAACATTACAAATCAAAAATATTTATAATATTAAATTTATGCAGTGTATTCTGATGATTGTAGAATATAGGTTACTTAAAGACATTCACTCTCTCAATCATCCTTCCCTTCCATTTCAGCTCTTCCACTCTACCCCTTCTACCCCTATTCCTAAACATCATCCATTTAGTCTTCTCCACATTCACTACTAGCCCTCTCATATCCATGTACCTTCCCATTATTTCCAACATCTCTTGCATCTCTTCCACTCTCTTGGCTACTAATACTATGTCATCCGCATATGCCAGCATCCACACCTTGGTTCTCCCCACCACGACCCCTCCAGCCTGTCCTCTCCTCAGCACTTCCTCCAACTCGCTTGTGTATAGATTGAACAGGAGGGGGCTTAGCGGGCACCCCTACCTTACTTAATATTTGGGTTTCTGGTTTGACAGTGGAGGAGGATTTAAGGTGCATGTGGAAAGTATGCAAGCGAAAGCGAGAATGGCTTGGGGAATAGCGAGAAGGAAATGGGAGAGGTTGTGGGGCGGTAACCTCGTAATGGCGTGCAAGATCTGGGATGCGTGTGTAAAACCTATTCTGTTGTATGGAGTGGAAGTGTGGGGATTGCGTGAGTGGGATGTGATAGAGAGAGAGAGCAAAATGTGCTCCTGAAGAGTCTGCTGGGTCTCGAAATAATAATTGATATATTAAACTGTATACCTAATTCTAAATGGAAAATTAACATTGTGTATTACGGTGTTGTTATTGTTAAGTGAATTTATTATTATTCAGCCGATGTATAATTTTCTACATGTGTGTATGACACTATGTAGTTTGTGTCTGCATCGAAAACGAAATAAGCAACTAGATAATGTCAAACGGGCTTTAGATACAGCAAATACTCAATGTCCCCCTGTAAAATAAAAAATATACCTGCATTAAAAACAAAGATGAAGTGACAATTTTGTTTTATGTTTTTGTTATTCTATGTATCCAGGGCCGTAAGTAGCATTTTGGGGCCCTAGGCAAGAGGACCCACTACACTAAATTTTATGAATTATATAAAACTACTAACACAAAACGTAGACTATCTATTAATTTTGTCGCATGAGCTATAGATTTTGCTGTTAAGCTTTATTTGTTCATTGAAAAATCTTATTCCATACAGAGTACAAATAAATTTGTAATTAATTTGTAGCAAAATACTTTTAACATTTGTTAGGACACTAGTAAGAAGGTGGGCTACTATTTTAGGACAGGTTCTCAAAAAGTGCTTGAAGGCATCATTTTGTTTTAATATCATGCAAATTTTTATTCTGGCCCCTCTTTCGCATGGGTCCTGGGCATGTACTCTTTTTGCCCCTCTAGTTACGGTCCTGTATGTATCTATACATCCGACAACATGATAAGAAATGATGTGTACATATACATCAACTAAATTTTTAAAGTTATTTATTAGAATCTAATTGAATTTAATATTTTCACTTCGCAGGTGCATTGTAGTTTATTTATAAGCACTTTTATATTAAATAATAACACTTATAGGCTACATAAATTCGTTACCACATTATCCACTGCCTATTCAAGCTGCCACTGTCCATCATGCCAGCCCTTATAGATAAAGATAATTATTGCGGAGTGCCGGGCATGTCGCACCCCCTTATTAACGAACGGCACACACATACACACATGTCACCCAGAATCTATTCCAACTCGTTTATTCGATTCTATAAACTGTCGCCGGCCATTATCCAGAGTGGACAGTTGGCCGTGCAACATGCTGTTTACAGAGATGTTATGGGGAGAGGTCGCGGACTGTCATAACTCTCTGATATGATCGGGGCGCTCGTCCATCTGCGCCCCTCTCACGCGTCCGTAAATTATATCAAGCCTGATTTTTACAAGTGCCCTATGTACGATCTTATCGCGTATCCAACATCGCCTTGATGTTTTTCGTAAAAGTAAAAATGAAGGAGTAGCGCGGCGGTAGCGCATACGTGAGGTCAACGTGGTCGACATGAAAACTCAAGTCGTCTTATCGCTGACGATTTTTACTATTTCTGTGCTCCTACTTTACATTCCCGTAACCCTATTTCACGTTCTATTAAATTCCGTGAACTTCTACTGTGCTTACAAACAAACATTCATATTGGTATATCGAGTGGTTGAAATTGCATTCGCATTCTTTGGATAAAAGAACAAGAAGATCATTATTATCTAGTGATTGTGATAATATTTAAAAAAACATCTGTATTCTTTATATTTACGCTTTTTTAAACTGATAATATGTGTAAATAATTGTGATTTTTAATTTTATACTGCGCCTTATTTCCATATTTTTTATTATTCTTTTCGTTGTTACTGTAAACATATAGTTTATATATATATATATATATATATATATATATATATATATATATATATAATTATGTATTTAAAGGGAAATAAAAGTCATTATTATTATAAGTTGCAAGTCAATTCAATTAGAGGGAAATAAGGAACAATTCATGGTATATTTTTATTGAATTTCGATTATACTACACCGATGATGTGCCCAACATTTGCAGATTAGCCTGAAACACCCTCTTTGGACACTTATGTGCATATAATAGACCGTATTGATATACGTTTTTGTTAACTATCGAAAATGTCAGTCAAATTGTAATTTTTTTCGATATATTGATCGTTTTACGCCTAGCCCAGACCTACATACACTTGCCCTCAAACACGTTTTTGTAAATTTTTGAGAAGAGAAGCTATGTTTTCACGCACATTTAGTATACACTTTTAACTAGATTGCAGTTATATCCAGATCAAAGACATAAACAATGTAGCATACAACAAATGACTAGTTGCCATATCAAGACAAATGCTTAAACATTTACCCCGAAAATATCCGGACTTGATTGTTTACGATTATATAAACATGTTTCCATCCTCGATAGAAAACAGAAAACATGTATTTCTATAAATATTTTTATACAAATGTTTACAAACATGCTTTAAACAGTATTTTATACAGATATTTGCGGGCAAATGTTTGTAGGTCTGGACTAGGCTTTAGAATTCGTCAGTCACTTACTAAATGACTAGGTATATTATAAAAAGAACTTTTATCTTTATAGGGCTATTAGCCGTGAGGCTTTTCCGCCGGTCAAGGGAGAAGCTCAGAGGAGTTTAATCACCCGGTATTTACCTCAACTTCGCAGAAAACCTCTGAAAAACTGTGAAAGTTGATTCGCGCAAATTCGTTCCCCGCTGGGGATCGAACTCAGGCTCCCCAATGCTCAGTACGAGACGGACGACGCCTCTAACCACTCGGCCACTGAGCTGGGTGGTAGATTATATTACGACTAATTTTATATTTTGGCTACGAAGGCTATATAGTATAGCCAAAACAAATAATCAAGGTTTATGTATAGAATAATGTGATATCATGTTTATTCAATACAATAACCATCAAACTGCTAAATTCGCAAATGAAATCCTGCACAGAGAAAACATACAGATTGCGCGGGGGCTCCCCATAAAACTAAAACTTTCGCCAGCTCGTTTATAAATTGCATTTAATTGAATCGGGGGGATTAACGAGAGGAACGAGTGCGCGCGCTAAAAAGAACGTAGCCGGCGTTAAAATATATCGCGAAGACATTTTATTTCAATTACCAAGTTTGCTGAATAATTCGCTCCATCCAGTTAGGGAAGTTGCCGTGTTTAAATTTATTTTAACTACTATAAAGTTGAATGTTTCCTAAATTGTTTGAGAAGCGGAGCGCGATAAGAAAATTAGTGGGATTCTTTCGAAACTCGGTTTTCTACATTGAATTGAATCTGTCAGGGCCGGATTTACATTGACGGATTTCCCGCGCGCAGGGGGTGGCGCGCTCTTTTTTAAATTAACGTTCGATTTGTTCGCGAGCGGCGGGAATGTTGCGAGATAGAAATAGCATCGCTGCAATGACAGTCGTGTCAGAAGCAAGCGAAATGCCTTCAAGTATATAATTACGGGCAGCAATAACTACAATAGAGAGATGGGAGCAGCCGAGCATAACCCGTGCACGGGAGTGCTTCAGATAAACTGACTAACACACTCCCCGCTTGGCTCTCATCCGCAAGAAAACACGACGTTTTCCATGTACTGGCATAATTATTATTAAATGGACGAATGAGCGCGTGAATAACGCTGGAAAATTGTATGCATTTAGAATGATGTCGGATGTATATATTATTCCAAACAGAGATGGGCAGATTACACACCAAAAATAAATTCTGTTTACATTAATATTCTCACTATTTAAAAGTAGTGGCATTACCACTACTAAACATCATATTTTACACACAAATATTTTTTTTAGAAATGGTCTATTCTGGCTATAATATAGCATTTCTTTATAGTTGATGTATAATATTGTTATACATGAATTGTAAAGAAATGTGGAAACCACACCACCTTTGTATTTGGAATGTAACCTGTATTACCATTCTTATGCACCATCTTTTAATGCAATTACATTACTCTTATTAGATTTTTTAGATTCAATCATGTAATAGGCGAGAAAACTCATAAAATTAAGGTAAATTGAGTAAGTAAATTCTGCCTGGGAGACTGCAGTAACAGATACCATAGCCTCAAATACCCAAGAAAGAGTTTTCATAATTTAGAGTATCAATTACTTGGCGCCTTGTGGCCAACATAATCATGTATACTGATCGATCCAAAACTAAGATAAGAGCTGGCTATGGAATATTCACACCAGAACTCGATCTCAAGATAAGTGCACCACTTGGAAGACTAACGTCAGTGGTCCAAGTTGAATTAACAGGGATACTAAAGTGTGTTCAAATTTTAGCTGAACCGAATATTAAGGATAAACATATCCAAATACTCAGCGACAGCAAAGCAGCTCTAAATGCACTAAATGCCAACATATTTGTGTCGAAAGAGCTATATTCATGTCTACACAGCCTGGAGGAGCTAGCTAAATATAACAAACTAGAACTCTGCTGGATCAAAGGACATTGTGGCACAAGGGGAACGAAATAGCAGATGAGCTTGTCAGGAGGATGAAATACTTTCTGCAGGTACTCTGAAAAAATAATAGAGAATAGGATGATCTTCACACGGTAAGATGGCGAGAAACGCCGTGCTGCAAGCAATCAAAGGTAGCAATTAGGCAACCTTGTAAATTTGCGTTGACCCGCCTTAACTTATCTAGAACTAATCTGAAATTATTGACCAACATCCTAACTGGCCACTGTCGGCTAAACAAACACCTACACATGATGGGTCTGGTCAACAGCCCGTTATGTAGAGGGTGCAATGAAGAACTAGAAACAGCAGAGCATGTAGCCTCTGCCCAGCTCTAGTTAACACTAGACATCTAATACTAGCGGAGTGCTGGCCTAGTATGACCAGCATTGGCAACTCTTCACCCGCCAGACTTTTGCAGCTAGCACGCAAAATTGACTGGTGTGACGAGTGAGTAGCCTTAAAGGGAGGTTTCACAATGGGCCCATTTTGAGGCCTAAGTGTCTGTAGCTATGCTACCCTCCAGCCAACTATCCAGAACTATGCAGTAACCTTTTTATCCTTAAAGGCACCTTAAACCGTCAATAATACTGTCATTACTAATACTGTCAGTATTTACTTCAATCTTCCTTCAATATTTACCAATTATCCGAATAATCATCAGTATTCTCTTCATTCCATCACTACTATACCTTACACAAGTGAGGGTCGCGAGAAATATTTGGGGGACCGCAAATAAAAATGGAATACAGATGTCCGTGAAGTTTTTCTACAGATCCCCATTTTTTAGGGGGACCTGAAGTGCCCTTTTGCACTTGTGGACCAACAAATTTGAAAAACACTGCCTTAAGATCGTTTTAGACAAGACAATTTCTTAGCTTAAAAGTTGTTCAAGAAATGAATTCTAATATCCTCCTCCCATACAATTTGTCCTTGATAAATAAAACGCGTTATATTTTTCCATTCGCTCTACCATCCAATTCTATATTTTAAATTATTTGCTGTGTGATACGAGACAATTTAGATTGTCTCGCATCTTGACTAAAGGTCGTTTTAGACAAGACAATTTCTTGACTCAAAAGTTAGTCAAGATGCGAGACAATCTAAATTGTCTTGTATCATACAGCAAATTATCTGAAATATTTAATTGGATGGTAGATCGAATGGAAAAATATAACGCGCACTATTTGTCAAGGACAAATTGTATGGGAGCAGGATACATGAATTAATTTCTACAACAAAATTTGAGCTAAGAAATTGTCTTGTCTATAACGACCTTAAATATTGAGTCAAGAAATTGTGTTGTCTAAAACGACCTTTACACGATCAGTAATACCAGCAATCTTTTTTGCGCCATATTTACTACATAAAATCAAATGAAAAACGTAGTATATGTATATAGATTATTATAGATTGCATTATTCCTCCCTATATAACACTAAACCTCATTTTTTTTCTCTCTTTATGCTTTTTATACAATCGCCCCCACATACACACAATGAACTCGCGCGTAAACCGGCCACTTTTTGATAATAATCAGTTCCAAGAAAGTTGCAATAAAGATTACCTAATGCCGTCCAATAAAATAAAAGTACAGCGCAGGTGGGTATAATTAAATTAGAGCGAGCTGAATGGACGCGATAATACACACAGGCGGCGCCTCGGGGGGTTGGGCGACTTCGCCGCGAATAAATGTGGGTCGCTGCCATCGTCAAAACTTTAAATTGCATCATTTAGGGCCGCAGTAATTTAAAGTGATAAGGAGATGCCGCACAGTTAGGAATGAAAACGTTTCTGGGGTAATTTATTAAACTTTTTTTTTTAGTTAAAGCGTGGAATTAATTAATTTCGCAAATGCTTAAGAGCTAGTTAGTTTATATGGATAGCGTTGGTTTTATTTTTGCCGTCTTGGTTTATTAATACAAATACCAAGTAATAAACATACTCAGTAGGATGGGTTTAGTGCAATTTAAACGGTCCCCCAAAATTTTATAAACTTTTACTATTTAAAATCAGTTTCCTTACATCAGGCCAGGTATCGCAGACCCAATAAACAATACTTTCGTAGAAACAAAAAAAAAATCATTACTCCAATATTGGACTAGACTAGGTATAGTTTCTTAGGAAAACAGTACTTTTCAGCAAGAAATTAATTAATTCGGAAAGTCCTGTGATTTTCTAATCACAGTTCTAAAGCCCGTATGACATTATCTAGTTTCTTATATCGTTTTCGATGCAGATACAAACTACATAGTGTCATACACACATGTAGAAAATGAAACGGACACAAAAAATACCTAACACAAACCCTCAATACCCACAAGTCGAGGAGGAATCACCACCACAAACCTCGCGGCGAGGACCGAGGGAAGAAAGTTACAATTTTTTTTCCTCTTTTTTATAGATATGCAATTTATTTTCATTTTTACAATAATATAATTATGATTATACTGTATATGTATGGAGAAAAGAATTTTTTGTTTTAAATAAAAAAAAAATAGCGGCGAAATAATAATAAATTTACTACTAACAACAACACCGTAATACACAATGTTAATTTTCCTTTTAGAAATAGTTATACAATTTAATATATCAATTCTTTTATATAAAACGATATGGAAAAATAGATAATGTCATACGGGCTATAGATAATTAAGGAAAGTACATACAATCACATTTATTTATGAATTGAAAATGTCAAGAGAATGATCCTTTGTGCTGCGAGAAACAGCGGCTGTGAGTTTAAAGCGGTCGAATTTGCAAGTAACGTGCGGATAAGTAGTAAAGATGTTTGGGGCAAAGTGAATATACATGTGTAATTTATGGTAATCGGGTAAAATCCGTAGAGTGACGCCCGCAGTAAGTCGGATCCCCCTCGCTCGCCCTGCATATCCCATATCGATAATTTATTCATAAAGTCGATGCATTTATTATGAAAATGAGTTGCGCATTCATTATTCATGCGGCGCACACATTTATTTATATATGAGCCGCATCTTTTTGTTGTGTTTACATTGTCCGGAAGATGTAAAGAAAGACATACACACGTACGGACCGCGAAATTTGCATCGCAAAATTCTACGCGCGCGCGCTTATAAATGATAAAAGATTTGTTCGTACAATAATGCATGCATTTACATCTGTACAATGATTTCTTTACGTGGGATTTATTTACTGGTTTAGGTCATAAATATGCAAACGCTTTACGTCAATATTATACAGCACTGTTACTAATCCGTTGGGATTGAATTTAAATGATGGATAGCTTTATAAAATTGAAAACTGCGGCCGACAAAGGCAACTTTTCTAGCCACAATCAGCACTCACGTATCGGAGGGTGAAATTAGCGAAACACGCCGCACACGCACTTATGCAGCCGAAATCATATTTGCCCGGCACAAACATAATTATGGCAACATAAACAATGCGCACGGGCTCCCTGTAGTATTTGTGTACAGACACGAAAATCAAATGAAACAATTTCACGTCAAATTTCGGTCAGACTAAATATTTATACGCAATTAAGCGGGGCCCCAGTGCGTGCGAAACTTTCCCACGGAATTCGCAAAACTGTATGGACAGTGAGCGCGCACGTCAACCCTTCCGCACCCCCCGGCCAGATGCTGATGCTATCGCGGGAATTACTTTTGTGTCGGCTGGAAAATTTCAATTTGCGAATGCACTCTGCACTGTTATTATTCACGGGCGACGCATTACAGTCTAATTGGTAACGCGATAACAATCGAAGGATTTGGAAAGGGGTGGTTATTAATAACAACGAGCACACATTACTAAAAGCTCTAGAAATATTGTTAACAAAAACTGGATTAAGTTTAGTTTACTAGTTTACAAATAAAACATTTTAAATATAATCAATTGTATTAACTTCACAGAATAATATAATAGAAAAAAAATACAGATACAATTGAAAAAAAACTATCTTTATAAGGCTATCAGCCTAGCGGGGAGCGAATTTTCGCGAATCACCTTTCACAGTTTTTCAGAGGTTTTCTGTGAAGTTAAGGTAAATACCGGGTGATTAAACTCCTCTGAGCTTCTCCCTAGATCGGAGGAAAAGCCTCACGGCTGATAGCCTTATAAAGATAGAAGTTTTTTTTCAATTGTATCTGTATTTTTTTTTCTATTATATTATTCTGTGAAGTTAATTAAATACCGGGTGACAAACTCCTCTGAGCTTCTCCCTTGACCGGCGTAAAATCCTTACGGCTGATAGTCTTATAAAGATAGAAGTTTTCTTTCATTTGTATCTGTAGTATTTTTTTTTTTCAATTATATTTTTCTGGGTGTTTAAATGTATTTAGCCATTTAAATCTATTAATAGAAATACTATTATCATTTCTTTTATTACTATTCTATTAATTCATTATGAAATCCATTCGAAATTCAATTTGGCAAATGCAGGTTCATCGGGCAATGAGTTTATACGTGACGGTTATATGGGTATGCCATACGAGAGTCGGGTAGGTACAGCCCGTTTCTTATTCGATAAAGCACATTGAGCCGCCGCATACATGCATATAAATGGTACTAATTAACCGGGGCAGCTTGCGTCGCGAATGGCGACGCGAATGTTTTCATTTAACGGCAACGGGACACTCGGGTGATTCGGTTTTAATAACATTAGCAGGCATACATATATAGTATGTGCTTCGAGTGAGAAAACGCCGCCGCCAGGAAGGAAGTCTCATCCTTCGGTCTCTTGTTTGTGACGGTTTAGATTTTGAGCCTTTCATTCTTTATTTCTTATAAGGATTGTTAGTATATACCAGTACTAACTATGTTACCGAATTATTCTAGGTACAAAAGAGCAATTGCAAATTTTATATTTAAAATTAACAGAAGACAATTTAAATATTAGTGTATATATGGGGGTTTGTGTATATAAATGTGCTCTAAACATGAAATTTGGTTTTCTAGAGTTACACTGACATTCCCCCTTTCTGCCTTGCACTCTTCAATTGTTAAAGCACGATAATTAGAATGCATCAAATTGGGAACAAATTGATGACAATATACACGTGCGGGGCACGCGTTTGATGAATTGCGCCCCCGTTTAACTTTATTAGACCGATGATCGGATTACAGTTAGTTGCGCGATCGGGGGCGTAGGCGCGCGCTCGCACTCTCAAAGAAATAAATTACTTTCCGCCGGTAATGAAATTTTGTTTTAATCCGCGCTAAATAACGACCCGACGATAAATCAACAGTGTCAACACTGTGAATTTATCAGCCATCAAACTTGTTAATTTCATTTCTGCCGTTTCCCATGCGACCGCCATCGATCCTATTGTTCACGACACATTACGGTTTCATGGCATCGCTTTATTACACTTTAAATTGCTGATAATACTTTATTATTATCGCGTTCAATCCTGAAGTTTTTTTTTTAGCAGAGTATATACAGCAGTAAAGTTGCCGAGTGAACCAATTTTCTATATAAAACTTGAGGGTCTACTTCTAGTTAAACCAAGAGACGGCAGATATCAAAATGTTATTTTCTTTATCAAAACTACAGCACATCCCTATATTATAAAAATGAAGACAATTTTGAAGCAGTCAGTGCATGTCACACAATGGGGTAAAATCCCGAAAAGAAGGGCAAAAATTGAAAAATCGACCTACTTATTTTCGGATGAAATGCATTTATAAAGGGTAGGATTTTTCACCTGCTCCTTCGGGTCGGTAGATCAGACTGAAGTTGGCCCTCATCCCAAGACTACAAAGTAGATACATGCTCTGGTAAAAAAATACCTTTATTGGCATTTCTCTCACAAAAAAAACTGATCTTCAACCTCACCAACCACAACAAAAATATCATAAAATATAAATAATCTAGTAAAATCATTTTTTTAGAACTCGAAAACGTGTTAGAACAAGTCAACTCATTCCAATACTTGGAAGTTATTTTAGAGAGAACTTGGAGTCTGGAGATCTAAATGATCGATAAAGCAATGAATTGATATTACGCCATGCACACATATTGTATAGGAAAAAGGAAATGACACAGAAAAACACGGTGTTTGAAGTAACACTGGGCAAAAGCTGAACCCTGTCAGCCATCGGCAGAAACTATTGCATAGTATGCGCACCTTGGATTGAAAAAATATGGGTTATAACAAAGATATAGAAAAACAAGTAGCCGAAATAAAATTGTATATATCACCTATGCCCATATAGGACCCACAGGCGATGTTCTTGAGTCGATTTATCCCGATCTGTGCACCGCTATGCCCCGTATATGCATCACTGGGGCAGCTCTACCAGCCAGGTGCAACCCATGTCCATATAAGACCTATAGGCGATGTTCTCGAGTCGATGTATGTCGATCTGAGCACCGCTATGCCCCGTATATGCAGCATTCGGGCAGCTCCGACACCAACCAGGTGCAACCTATGCCCATATAGGACCTACAGGCGATGTTCTTGAGTCGATATATGTTGATCTGAACACCGCTATGCACTGTCTATACAGCATGGGGGTGGTTCTGATACCGGCCAACTGGGGCAGCTCTGATACCAGCCGGGACAATTTCTGAAACACGAATGAATTGCGATGGGTTTTGAATTCTAGATTTCCTATGCTCAGTACGCGCTTTTTAAACTAGAGGCGCTTTCGTTTAGCATGGTTTAGCATTGCTAGTCGCCCTCGTGGCATGCAGTATCGCTCAGGTCTTGTCAGGTCAGGTTGTAAGGGCCGAGGTAGAATTATGCGCATTGGAAGCAGCAAATAGATTAAGAAACAACAAGCCCATACCAGCTCAGAGTGATAAACGAAAACGGCTTAGTCCGCTGAGCTGGCTACTAAAATAAAATAATTGAAAATAAAATGGCCTTTTGATGTAGTATATTTTCAATTATTTCCATGATTTGAATACTGTAATAACAATTAAATTATTTACACGACCATCGCTGCATACAATTCATTCAGTCGTTCATATAAAAAAATCATTTTCATTTCCAATAGAAAAGAACGAACCATTTATTATTTTCTGGTTAAATATAAACTAATAAAATAACATTTAATTAAATCAACCAATCCACCGTAATTAATTTCAAGCTTGTTAAATGCTGGCACATAATTGTCTAGCAGGGCGATCACATAAGGCAAGTGCGCTCAATTAATTTGCTCGGGCCGCAAAACGTTTCTTGCGATTGCCGTAGCTACCGGGTTAATTAGGCCCGTGCCGCGTGTAAAACACGGTGTTATTTCCAATGCTGTCGCTTCGCGTTAGTCCGGCCGGACTTTTCTATATAAAGTTCAAAAGCCTGCGAGAGAGCACACGGGCCTGCCAACAGATATTACGCCCGCGCAACCCGCGGACTTGTTTTTGGGAATTACGCATCCAAATAGCGGACGGACGTGTCGTGTCAGGCCTCTAATTACTGTTTGATGTAGTAGAAACATGGATGCTCACGAACTAGTCAAATTATATCACAGTGATTGATGGATGTGAAATGTTATCTTTGATGTAATTTGCATAAATTATAATAGCAAAAAATCGTATGAAAACAATTTTTTTTGACAAGCTATACTATGTAGTCAGATTAGAGAAAGTTAATTTAGGAATTTGATAAATATATTTTATTATAATATGGAGAGTACTGGTGTTAAGAAAACAAGAATCATATGTAAACAATATCCTCATGTTATTTTAAATCTATTATATAAGAGAGTAAGAGTTCAAACCCCGTTGTGGGGGAATTTTCACGAATATGTATTTTGGTACATGTTGTGTAATTTTCAAAATTTAAGTCGCACAGAGCTCAACTAATACCTTTGTTAAACAAAATTAAATGAAAATCTAGCAGTAGCATAGAAATTGGTCACTTAGAAGTATGTATTTTGATACAGTTTGGAGTGTAATTTTCAAAATTTATCGTGAAAAAAATCGAATTTTGACTGTAGTCGAAATAGTCGACTTCCCATTGGACCGTTTTCCCGGAATTTTGTGCAAATACGCACAATTTGCACAAAATTCCGGGAAAACGGCCCATTGGATCGCGGCCAAACTTGGCTGAGAAATCGAACTGGCATGATCCCATGAATATTTGAGGTAAATTTAATTTACCTTAACATTACTGATAATTTCTGAAATACAAAAAAATATGAATCGCAATGGGTTGTGAATTCTCCCTCCTCTATGCTCAGAGACGGTTGCACCTCTTCAACTAGTCCGCTGAGCTGGCTACTAAAATAAAATTATTGAAAATAATATTACCTTTTGATGTATGTTTTTTTTAATTTTACAATTAAACAAAATATTGTAAAAATAACATATTAATAGCAGTAGTAACTTTACCATATTCTTGGTATTCGTTTTATTATATTTCTAAAGAGAAAACAATCTTTATTAGACTTTTGGCCAGTGGCCTTTCCGCCCTTTTATTTTGTATTATAGCGGCATTACACAAACAATATTTGTAAAATATATAATAATGTAATGCAATTTAAAAAAATTAAATAATATTAATTTATCAAGACAACTGTATGAAATTTCGTTTATGTATAAACTTAATTGTTTTGAACCATTTCGAACAATTTCACCGCATTTGCTTAATTATAGCTTGACTTATGGCGATAAATCACAACTATGGCTTTATTATAACTCAAGATAAGGCGGTTAAGCCCTGGTTTCCTAGGAAAGCGGTCGCTTTTGACGTAATTTTTACGTCACAAAAATAATATACGTGTATATAAACGAATATAGTTTCCTATAAAGTGTAATACCTCAACGTACTGCAAAAACGCAATGAATTACGTTGAAAAATTGTGAGTTCTTCTATTACATATACTTAAAACGACCTTTGTGATTTGTGAATGACGTCAAAAGCGGCCGCTTTAAAGCGACCGTTCTCCTAGGAAACCAGGGCTTTAGTTTATAATGCCCTTAAAATTTAATCATTAAATTTCATACTAGATACCTTACATTACAATTCCATCCTCTTGAAAAAATTCACGGCTGACAGCGCTGGTAAGTGTTTTCCTAGTATCTACATACGAAATTCCCGGGAAGTCTCGTATCCACGTTTACACGCCTGGCAATTATTAATTAATTACCTCCGTTGACATCTTGCGTTTCGCTTGACCCGGGCCACACCGGCGTTTACCTCATGGCATGGCAGTTTACATCAAACAACGTTTTGCCGAATTTGCGGGGCTGTGTTTACCAAACCGAGAAAAGAGCACAAAACTGCAATTTCTCCGGCTGCATGCACACGGAATCACAATTATATAGTTAATTAGCATTACATAAATTTACGGTGTGCCACCCTAAAGTATATAGAATTAATAAATTTTGTACGCACCACCGGAAGATTTGTAATTAGTAATTACGACTGTTTGCACTGTGGGTACGACGGAAAAAAGTAAATAGGGGAGTTAATTGATGGAGCTAAGTTGCACATTTGTGTTCTTTACTTTCTTCAGTGTTGTCTTTTGTGTGTTTGCTTTAATTTAGCTGAGTAAAGGTACGTGCTTCTTGGAAAATAGAACAATGATCTTACAAAGGCATTAATTATTAATTATACAGTGCGTGTCAGTAGTATGCAGTTTCACCAACATAAAAAATTTAAAGAAAACCTGAAGAAGAAGATAATACAAGATACAGACCAATAACACTGAAATCCAAACCACCCATTATTTCTCCTATGGCGGTTCACCCTCACCACGACTCAAAGAACTGTTTCCAGCACATCCTATCTTCCCCATAAGACGGCCTGACGGTTTTTAACCCTCCCCGTGCTTGTCTTACGAAGAGCTGACCCCGGAAACCGACTGCAGCTTCCTTCAGGAACTCCTTCGACGCCGAGCTTCGATAACAAAATTTTTCACGTATCAATTATTCGTATAAATATCAGTATTCTCTTCATTCCATCATTACTATACCTTACATGATCAGTAATACTGTCAATATTTTAGAATGATGAACATTTTAAACAGTTATCTTGCAGGAATACTGTTATTATTCTAAAACATTCAGGATATTATTGACTGTGCAAGGTGCCTTTATTAGTACGTATTTATAACTCATAATAATATGCGTCTTCGGTATGGGCACCACACCACTTATATAGGACCAAGGAAATTAATAAGGTTCAAAATAAATTTATTCGAATGGCAGCGTTAAAATTAAAGATTAGTTTAATTAATCTAAACTACAGCAAACTTATGTCGTCCCTCAATTTACCGCCCCTGGACGTTAGTAGAGCTCGTTATGATCTTACATTTCTTTATAAGATCATTACTAAACAAATTGATTGCCCATCTCTTCTCTGTGGCATTAATTTCTGGGTCCAAGAGGAAGGCATGAGGACGCGAAGCCGTATAATTTTAGGGGGCGCTTTCATAAAACTGATTTTGGATACAACAATCCATTATCGAGGTTAATGAGAATAGCAAATATCACTTTATGTGATTCAAATCACATCTCAATATGCTCGGATGATTTAACACGTTTTAAAAAGGGTATTATGTCATTAAACCTAAATGGTTTGTGAGGCAAGATTTATTTTGGTTACAGTTAAGCTTATTTTAGTCATGTAATCTATGTATATATGTTGTATTTTATTGTATTTTCAAGGATTAGACCCGTTTAATAAAGATTATTATTATACTTCTAACAATACTTATGGTAGGGTAGTTGTAATAATTGTATTTTGAATAGTTCTCGATTCTAATCATTAAAAATTTTCGATACCGGCTTTCGGTTCTGTGTTAATTAATGTTTTCGATACATTTTTGTCGGGTCTCAAGTTCTCGAGAACTTTTAAGAATCGAAAACATTGTCTCTTGATAAGAATCGATAACAGCTGTACTCGGTCTTCGAATTTTTTACCTAACTTGACATCCCACTTGAAAGTTAGGTAAAAAGTATATATAAGAGTGAATCCACCTCTTAGCAATCTACATATCTAGATTTCGATCTTATTAGATCTCCTTAGTGTAGCTCAGCTAGTTAGTATGAATTCACACAATATCTCTAATTGGTGTGGTGCTGTCAGATGGCGTTTAACTTTCCTCCTAGGGGGTTAGTTGTACTGTTTTTAGGTAAAAAGTAGTGACATTATTTATTTTATTTCTAGCTCATTTTACTGATTTCACGGCATTATTATAGCGTTTTCCTTTTAATGCAACCATCACATTTATCACGCAAACAAATTTAGCTAATGGTCGAATTATAAACGTATTTATTTCGGTAACGCATAATCGAGGGCCGGCATTAAATTACCGCCGCGGCCGCATTTCCATAATGCTGGAATTATTTGGGGGGCCGGAAGGAGCGCAATCGAACGATTTTGTAATTTATCGGCGCGCAGCTCTCGGCCTCTCTCACCTTTCCCATGCGAATTATCATAAATTTTCCGTGTGCTCTGCATATTATTTTATTAGTCCTTTCATATTCCAAGATATTAAATACATATAATTATAATAGTCGTAAATTTTATATTCTTTAAAAATTGCCAAGTATGGGAGGCCTTTTAATGTTTAAAGTCAATTTTTTTTCTCAATATTTCAGTTGCAATTATTCCATAATCCGTGTGTGTCTCTAGTTACTATGAATATTGTATGGTTTTGATTATTTTTATTATTCAATTTATGACATGGCTGCTTTGTGTAATTATGTAGGAATGAGATTTCTTAGCTCCCCCCGCGTGGTATGCTAATTAATAAAAGGCCCCACGGTCACGCGAGGTTGTCATACTGAATTGTGAAATTTCGGTTAACCCACATCAACATGGGGCCGCAACAAAAGGTGCCGACCAAATATTTTGTCAGTTCGTGAGGAACTGGGCGCGAAAGAATTTGAATAAAAAAAATATGTGTATGTGACGGGTTGAAGTGAAAATTAATTTAAATCGCCTCTTGATAGTGTAACAGTACTTGTCATATAAAAAAAATCATTAACAAAATTTGTATAGAAACAGAAATGATATTTCTTTGTTTGGCGGACCTGAAAGGCTTTAATGTGTCAGGAGATATACTTTAATTGATTCATAAAATAGATGAATATAGTTTAAATTAATGAATAATTATTATTAGACATTCGTGTGTCCACGATTTATCTACGTTGTTCAATAAACATTTTCGTTTGTTCATCCTTCAAAAAAGTTTTATCCAAAATTAAATTTGAAGTCAGCACCTCCATTAAATTTGTATTAAACCAACATATGAACATTGTAAACATGTGTTTATATTTTTATTTTTATTTTTATTTTATATGCATATTAAGGTCGTTTTAGACAAGACAATTTCTTGACTCAAAAGTTAGTCAATCTAAATTGTCTCGTATCATACAGCAAATTATTTGAAATATTGAATTGGATTGTAGATTGAATGGAAAAATATAACGCGTTCTATTTGTCAAGGACAAATTGTATGAAAGGACGATATATGAATTCATTTCTTGAACAACTTTTGAGCTAAGAAATTGTCTTGTCTAAAACGACCTTTAGATTGTTTGTAAAACATATATAAAGGTCGTTTTAGACAAGATAATTTCTTAGCTCAAACGTTGTTCAAGAAATGAATTCATATATCCTCCTCCTATACAATTTGTCCTTGACAAATAGAACGCGTTATTTTTTTCCATTCGATCTACCATCCAATTCAATATTTCAAATAATTTGCTATATGATACGAGACAATTTAGATTGTTTCGCATCTTGACTAACTTTTGAATCAAGAAATTGTCTTGTCTAAAATGACCTTAAGTGTGAATCCACCCCTTGCAATCTACATATCTAGATTTCGGTCTTATTAGTTCTCATCAGTGTAGCTCAGCTAGTGAGGGTGAATTCACATAATATCTCTAGTGGTTATATACAAAAATGATACATCTAACCAGATGGCGTTTAATTTTCCTCCTAGGGGTTTTTATAATTAATTAAATAGTTAATTAATAGAACATTAAAATTGTTCGGATAAAAATAAATTTGCAAGCAAAAATAACATATTGTATGTAAGATGATCTAAGTAATAAACAAGTAATGTAAATAATAGAATAATTAATCAAATTAATTAAATAATTAATAATAATAACTTTATTAGCACGGCTAAAAAAAACAATCTAATATAAATACAAACAATCTAAAAATGATACAACTAATTTTTAGATTGTTTGTATTTATATTAGATTCTTTTTTTTAGCCGTGCTAATAAAGTTATTATTATTAACTATTTCATTAATTTAATTAATTATTCTATTCTTTACATATTGTTTATTACTTAGCTCATCTTACATACAATATGTTATTTTGGCTTGCAAATTTATTTTTATCCGAATAATATAAAATAACCCACCGCTAATAAAACATAAAATCGCGCAAGGTCAGCACTCCGCTTGTCTTCTTGGATTTATTTTCGTCGCAGCGCACTTTTTATCGCATGACGCACTATCATAAAAACAACTGAAATGCATTGAATTGTTCCTACGCAGCCAACATTTTAGTCGAGTTTCGTTGGTTATACGTTGTGCGTGTAGTGCTCAGTGACTATTAAATTGTGAATTATTAAATTAGCAAAGTGCGAATTAGTGGACTTTCATCTACAGTTAGAGGACTAGAGTGAGGGCGACACGTGGAGTATTGATTGAAGACAGGTTAGTGTTAATTTTAACTGTAAAGTGTCATTTGTAATAGTTGCAGCGGGGAAAAGGTGTGTCATCTCAATATTTTTTATTAATAAGATAATAATGCCCGTATTTACCAATGTTCCATACAATTAATAAACTCCATAAGATATTGAATGGATAAATTAATAACTTGGTCTAAGGTGATAGTCTGAAGCCACTGCGTTCGTGCCGTCACCGGTTCTAATCCGGTATTAATAGATCCCAATTTTCATTCGGAATTTAGGTCTATTAATCCATGGATGTCTGTCTTTAGTTTAGTGTGGTTACGTATATATATATATATATATATATATATATATATATATATACATAAATGCAAATGTAAATTCTCTAAAAATTTCAATTTTTTTTTAGAGAATTTGCATTTACCTATTTATAGCCTCACATTTGGCAATAATAACACACTTTAAATTATATATATATATATATATATATATATATATATATATATATATATATATGTATATACAGAGTTTATAAACATAATAATACATAGTTACATGCTAGTGTGATCGATAGATCAAGGCCAACAAAACAAAAAATTGATAATTTCATACTAGCAAGAATTAATACGTTCCTCAAAACAATGTAAAAACAATTGTTGATTACTGAACTCATGGCGCATTTATTAAATCTTGAAGTACTATTACCAGTAAGGTGACCATACGAATCTTCCGAGATAGTCCCGAATTTTCAGTCCCTGTCCGGATTTTTTATAATTCGCTTGTTGGTCCCAAATTTATAGCATTTGTCCCGAATTGTTCTGAAAAACAGAGAACATAAAAGCTTAAATGCATATGTTTATTTAAATAGTGTTGAATTTAACTTTAGTCTTCCTACACTAATGCTGTAAATGATAACCCTGGCCGTTAGAATGAGGGAAACAAGAAAAAGAATCAAACTCACTGGCAGTTAGAATACTAGAAATCTCAGCATGGATCCTAATGAACAGTGATAGTATGACTTGAAGTTAGAATCATACGAAAGACTGACCTATGGAAATTTTTTAACTCTAATAAAAATGTCGTTGTAGAAACATCAATTTTTTTCCAAAGTTTGAAAAAGAAATCATATTAAATTATGACCTATAATTACAAATTGATAATTACACTTTTTGCATACACACCAACATTCTATATACTAACACAGCAAACACATTACACATTTTTACACCGCAGACATGATAAATGAATCGCCGCCACCACCAACTTCGGCGCGTCTTTAATTACAACCCTGCGTCCCGCAATTTGCTCACTAGTCCTTAATTACGCTCCGTTATTACTTGTAATTAGATTACACTGTGCCGCTCGTAGACACCTAGGTATTTTTTTGTTAGGCTGCGAATTCCCCCCACCCACGGCAATCCGTCGACAATCGCCACTAACACTAATGAATATCATTAATTCGCCGCGCGGCCGAAAATTCAGCCCGATACAACCCGCAAATTTGACTAATTAATAACGCCGTCTTAATTATCCACTTTTATGAAGAGGAGTTCATTACGGCATGAATGGGATACTCCGGCGGCCTGGCTGTATATTGTTCGCTATACCGAAATTAGCGGTTTTATGGCGGTTAATTATGCAATCAAGGAGTGAAAATATTTTCTACAACTAATTTGGGTGTTAACTGTAGTGGCAAGTGTCTTTTTTCTCTTATGAATTTGTAATGCGGTAAGGGGTTTCTTTTAGTATTCAGGTGAAACTTTTTCCGATAATAAGGCAATTACTAGTGTATGATTATCAACTTTTTTTCTTTCAAATAACAAGTTTATTTTTACTCTTGTTATATAATAGGTAAGAGTTGGGTGATTTTTATAACAAGTTTATTGAGGGTATTAGGTTAATTATCGTATCTTGACTTGTGAGGGGCTGGCAATAACGACGATACTTGAATGGAATCAGACTGTGTTGGCGGGGACAATTATGAAACATAGAAGGAATGTTAAGGGTGGGATTACGTATATGTCTTTCTTCTAGAACAAATTATCAGGTTTTATTGAGCTATTGGTTAAAATTCGGCAAAACACATTTCGCAAATTAATATAAATATTTTGTTGTGGGCTCTGAAACTTATTATTATAAAATCTGTTGGTCATAATAGTCTAGTTTCTATTAATTATATAAAATATATAAGAATTATTAAAATAATTAAAACTATATGTTTTATATAATCAGGGGCGCGAGGACTCTTCGCAAAGCACGCATATATTACGATTTGAGTTGGTTCATTGATGGAATTTTGGTTTAATGTTGTTTTTTTAGGGCTAGCAAACCGAAATCCATAATATTACGAGCTCACAATAAGGTACCTTACACGATCAATATTACTGTCAATATTTTAGAATAATGACAGTATTACTGTACGATAATGTATTTAAACTGTTCATTATTCTAATATATTGACACTAATACTGATCGTGTAAGGTATGGTAATGATGGAACGAAAAGAATATTGATGTTTATCCAACTAATTGATTACTAGAAAAATATTGAAGGAGAATTCAAGCAAATACTGACAATACTAGGACTAATAATAATATTGACCGTGTAAGGTACCTTGTACGATAATGTATTTAAAATGTTCATTATTCTAAT
The DNA here is from genome assembly GCA_963942505.1 of Lordithon lunulatus. Taxonomy (NCBI): domain Eukaryota; kingdom Metazoa; phylum Arthropoda; class Insecta; order Coleoptera; family Staphylinidae; genus Lordithon; species Lordithon lunulatus. Next base: position 49,870,139 of record OZ012672.1, on the reverse strand, counting down.
ATATTGACAGTAATACTGATCGTGTAAGGTATGGTAATGATGGATCGAAAAGAATGTTGATGTTTATCCAAATAATTGATTACTTGAAAAATATTGAAGGAGAATTCAAGAAAATACTGACAATACTAGGACTAATAATAATATTGACCGTGTAAGGTACCTAATAATACTGTCAATTCTAGTACTATCAGTATTTGCTTCAATCCTCCTTTTATATTTATCAAGAAATCAATTCTTTGGATAAACACCAATATTCTTTTCGTTCCATCATTACTATACCTTTTATTCTCTTCATTACATCGTCACTATACCGTACACTGTAAGTAATACTGTCAATATTTTGGAGTAATAAACATTTTAAAGATATTATTGCACAGTAATACTACTAATAATCGTGCAGGGTGTCTTATTGTGAATTGTCCGTATATTGCCTAGTAATTATGATCTTTAATCAAATACGTTTGAAACGAGTGGTTTCAAGAATCGCACCCCAATTTCAGAGCCCTTAAGCATTAAGAATAATAACCATGTTAAGACACCCTACTAACGCTTTACACAACATCTCTAATGTTGTAAAAAATATATGGTATTACAAGAATACATTCAATAGACAACTACAAACAATTGTGACCATTAAGGACTACCTTTAGAGGGAATCATCTATTAATTTATTTCTTAAAACCAATAACTATTTAATTAGTTTTAATAATATAATTCCGAATAAACCTAAAATATGTACTGCAGGGTAAAACTATCAAATGAATTCCTTTTTTTTTAATGTTTAGATTATGATGACGAGAAATAAAAAGAGGGTTAAATATCATAGATACGACCCCACACATATTAAACGACCAAAAATGCAATAATCGCCCCCAAAAAGAGTTATTTTAAGTGCAATTTCTTATCCTTTCTTCAAATGTGTATAATACACATTCGTTTCTATATTTAATGTTGTTCACTAAAAGAACTTACTCGACCAAATCCTATTTCTTACATTCCACTTAGCAGTTATAATTTGGGGTTCCTTTCGCGCGCGCCCCATTATTAACCTAATGAAAAGCGACCTACTCACAGATCCGAATGACAGTAATTGTTAGTTGGACAACATCCGACCAACTACAACACCACGGCTCTGCCCAACATAACTGTAGAGCTACAATTGGGTGGCCCACTGGAGCAGTTGTAAGAGACCCAATACAACAAACTAATGCACATTTAAGTGAGGCGCGCAACTCCTTTTTTCTCAAAGAATGAATTAAGCTCTGTGGCGAGGCGTAATTTAACAAAGTGCATTCGGGTTAGTCGGTGGAATTTTTTTTACACATCACGCGCGTACTCACGAGCTTTTTAAAACCACCCTTAAAGAGCGGGACGCCTGCAAGGTGTCAGATTCGTGACTGGGGATATTTTATAAAACGGCGAATTAATTATGACGGCAAAAAAATACGGATTTTCGAGCGACATATGGTAGATCCATTGGTGCATGTGTGTCCGCTAATGCTCCAAGGGTTTTACTTGAAAAAAATATCTCAATTTTTTTATTGCAACAGATGAACACTTCAGAAAAAAAAACGTTGTAGTTGTTTTAATAAAATCTATTGTTGATTTCGTAACATTTTTTTATGATTACTTAGTAACGTGAATCAAAATTCCATATTTAACCCTTTCAGCTCTGAATTTTTACATTTGAAAGTATTTTTTTCTTTTATTATTACGCGTATCACACTCATCAAAATTCTAAAGTTTGTAAATCCGCGCATGGATTTTCTTTAAGGCGAATCTTCGAAAATCTCGTTCGAGGATTCGAGCTGAAAATCTATTCGAAAAAACGCGTTGTGAGACTAACGGAACTGCTGCTACTTCTTTTGCGGAGTGTATAAACCGTGGCCCCAGGAAAAACTGGAGGAGTGCGCACCGAGAATTAAATTTATTTCGAAATAATGAAGCATTTTGTGATAATTGCGCGGATGTCTATAAACTACACTACTGTACTTAAGCATTATCAGATTGTATTTTTCAAAACTTGAAATATGAAACTGCAGTCTCTTAGAGGTATTTCTGTTGAATTTTGATTACAAATCGGAGTAAATATATACTTTTCTGATGCAAATATAGACTACTTTTGCATATTTTTTACAACTATTTCGAGACAAAAAATTAACAACAAAGTATCAAATCATCCTTAGATTGGAGAAATATCCAAACATATTTTCAGAAAATTATAAAATGTTGACTAGAAAAGACCGCGCGATTGGGTCAACATTGAACCGTATTTCATTTTCCGTGATTCGCCTTAAAATACCTTGTTGGAATGAAATTTAGTCATCAAAAATGGATATGCCTCTACTTGGCCTATAAATGTTATGGTGGTAGGGCCGAAGGGGTAACTACACTATTTTGTCTAGTGCACATAATAAGACAAAACGATTCTCTAGATAGCTTAAATCCGCATGACATATCTAGTTCTTTTATAGTTTTCGATGCAGACACAAACTACATAGTGTCATACACACATGTAGAAAATGATATAGCGGCGGAATAATAATAAATTCACTTAACAATAACAACACCGTAATACACAATGATAATTTTCCATTTAGAAATAGTTATACAGTTTAATATATCAAATCTTATATATAAAACGCTATAGGAAACTAGATGATGTCATACGGGCTTTAGTGTGTATGTGCAAGATCTTTACTACTACTTTAATACCATAGTAAATTTCAAAACAAAATTAAAAAACATTAGTACAATAAATATTAAATAAAAATAGTACACACAGTATTTACCTGTTGGTAATATCTTTGAATTTTTAGTGCGCAATTTGAAATTCTCATGGAAAATAGATACATTAAGATATTTATCCAAAATAACATTTGTCATACGTAGATTCCAAGCGTCAGATATTAGCCCACAATGATTAATTTACATCGCGCAAACCTTATGACATACATAAAACAAGCATTTATCTGCCTGATAGCTCATGTAAAAGCCTTACATTTTTATTAAAATAACAATAAACCTCAATTTAAACCTCTTAATAAAATACACAACAGTGACTAATCGGCCCAATTTATCCCCGAGATGCATTCCAGTGACAAATAATTCGGGCCGGTGTCGCAGCAGGGGCGGTAATATACCGGATTTACATGACATTAATTCGTCACGTTTCCGAATCACTCGCATTATTTAAAAGGAACATTTTAATAATCCTCTCACCGGAATTTACATAAGAATGCCCGCGCGGGACGTGAATGTCGCTGACATTTCAACTTTATCCGCTTTTGGCCCGCACTGATTTTATGCAATACATAGTTGCGTTAAAGGGGGAGGCCGGGCCAGTCAAGACGACGGGCAGACAAACCGCATTACGTATTTCTGCGGTTTCGCGTTTATATTTAATAACGAAACGTCTGTCAGGGGTTTGAACGGCTCGGTTACAAATTAAGAGTATGATTGATCTGATTTATGATACACTTGATGGGTCTAGTCAGTTGCAAATTAACTATGAGGAGATGGATGCTGTGGGTATTACACAAAAAGTGGATGCGCGGTTGCTGGTGTATAGTTTTATAATGGTGCCGGATACAGTAAATTCTAATTAGGTGGAGGATTGGATGAAGAAATGGCTTATATAAATTGAACGGGAATTGTTTGCTGTTATGATTGAATATTGCGTAATTTGTATTAATTATACTGGGCAACCAAATGATTTTTGTTTTGTCTTTGTGCCGAAAAAGTAAGAACTGATTTTGGTTATATATTATGAGCTAGTTCAACACCACCGATAGTAATACAGATGGTGTTGGCTAGTTTCTTTGTTAATTTTTTTCAGCTGCCTTTGATAACTCTCCCCCGCGAGGGTTTATTAGTTTTCATCCCCATCTTAGTGTTTGAGTTATAATCGCCACCGGCAATGAATCTGTCCTCAAGCGTTTTAAGGACATCTGTGAACTGATCTTCCTTTATAGTATTTTTTGGCGCGCAGTAAACCGTTGAGAATATTAAATTTTTATTTAGTTCTTCCATTGATATTTGTGTGGCCTGTATATGTTCTCTTTTGTAGTTATTAGATTAATGGTGTTTTATGGAGCATTTAATCACGATGGCTCACAGGGTAGCGGTTCCCTTTGGGTGATTGGTGTGGTATATGCTGTATTTAGGAATTTTGAAGTAGCTTTTGAAGGTAAAATGCGTTTCAGTAATTAGCATAATACCGATATTTTGATGGTTTAGAAATAATTCTATTTCTTGCCTATGCTATGCGTAGGAACATAGGAGTAGCCCTTAATTCTGTTTGGTGACTATGGTTGTATCATTAGACATTTCATAATTTTTTTAGCTCCTGCATATCGCTCGGTGGGCTTGCATTTTCTCCTTGGCCTTGCTGATATGTATTGCTTGCTACTTGTGCAAAGGAAACTCCTTCTTCAACTTTCCTTGCTGAGGCATGGTTTGGTGTGGGCGTGGTTCGTTGTGGTTTGTTTTTGGTCTTAGCCTTGGGTATTTTCTGTTGAAAATTTCCTTGTAGTTTGCTGGGTAGTTGCTCTCACAGAGGACACAGGAGTTTTTGTTGTTTTTCTCCTTCCATTCGGAATCACTCGCTAGATGATTGCCATACGCATCTAGAGGTTCTATTGCAAAATTTGTACACATGTTAAAATAATTATAAAACTGAGTAGATCACATCCTATGTGACGTTTAAAGAGTTCGTACTGCCACGGTTCAGTTTTTCTATCAATTTCTAATTTCAAATCAAACTGTCATTTGGATCCTTTGTGAGGTTTCCAGAGTTCTAACTGCGAGGGTTCAGTTCTAATTCAATTTCTAATGTCAAATCATACTGGCATTTGTATCCTTCGGCAGGTTACCAGAGCTTCAACTGCTAGTCTTCAGTTTATCTGTCAATTGTTACCAGAGTTCTAACTGCGAGGGTTCAGTTCTAATTCAATTTCTAATTTCAAATCATACCGGCATTTGTATCCGTCGGCAGATTACCAGAGCTTCAACTGCTAGTCTTCAGTTTCTCTCTCAATTGTTTCCAGAGTTCTAATTGCGAGGGTTCAGTTCTCATTCAATTTCTACTGTCAAATCATACCGGCATTTGTATCCTTCGGCAGGTTACCAGAGCTTCAACTGGTAATCTTAAGTTTCTCTGTCAATTTTTAATTTCAAGTCATACAAGTAAGTTCCACCTGCCAAGGTTCAGTTTTTCTATCAATTTCTAATTGCAAATCATACTTGTCATCTGAGGTTTTCCAGACTGCTAATTTTTGTTGCCTTATACGGTGAAATCTTCAAAAGACACCCGTGATGATAGACAGGTATAGTTGACTCCGCGGTCTGACCGGGGCGTCTACCAGCTAAAACAAAGCTCATGTACTGTCTGTGTTCGGAGCTTGTCCGCCTCAGAAGCACTCCAAGCCTTGGGAGGTTCCATGACATGTTGCGTTGGTCGACGGTTACGTAGTTCAACCCTAAGGCGCCGTCATGTGTCTTTGGCCTCGTCACGACCCCTCAAGTCGTCGTTGTATTTCCGTACCATCACTGTCTTGGCAAACCACACTACTGCTTCCCCATTTGCGCTGTTTTGCTCTTCCAAATCCAAATTATCGATCGTGGAGTCCACAAGTCACCTCGAAGGCCTCAGCCACACGGTCTGTTATCAATCAATCCATGACCTTGGCCGTTAGATCTAGAAGGCATAGTAGTCAGCTGCCCGTCTTTATGAACAATTATCAGCCTTGCCGACTTCCATCGTCGGGAGAGTATGCTTTCTTTCAGGTACTTGTTGGCGAGCAGTTTTGCGACCTCCGGTGCAGCTGCTTTATTGATGGGTAGTCTGATTATGGTCTGCATGATTTCCTCCTCGTTCCAGTCAGCGGTTTGTGTTGTTGTTGCTGGTCTGGGACTTGGATCTTGTATATCCCGTGGGCTTGTGTTTGTGCCAGGCAGAAAAAGGACTGCCAGTACCGCACTTATTCCTTCCTTAGGTACTGCATCTACAGGTCCTGCGGATGGGCTCTGATATTATAATTTGGTAGGGGAGGCCCCACCGGTCGTCATCGGCTTCCCCGCACCATTTGTCCCAACATGTTTTCTGGCTCTGTACTATGGGCCGCCTGTATTTCCTTCTGCTCTTCTGGTATGGGACCTGGAGTAGTCCGGTCGCTGCCCTGGGCTCTATTGCTCTGCTGTCTGGCTCTGTTTGCCACTTTTCCTCCAAATCTAGTTTGCTTTATACCGATACTCCAGTGACAGATGTTAGAGCACACACCATTTTCACCTGCCAACGATGGTACCAGGAGCGCGTGTATCATCGTTGGCAAGTGAAAATGGTGTGTGCTCTAACATCAGTCACTGCAGTATCGATATAAAGTTGTTCCAGCTTTGCTTATCCGGTGTTGGTACTTCTGGAATACTCCATGCCCGTACAGGATCTGCGTGATTCAGTGGTCTACCTCCCTGTGTCCCCAGCTCACCAATGGTTCGAATCCCCCAGATGATTTTCCAAGTCCAGACTGCATGGGATGTCTCCTCTCGCCGTTGTTGGTATTTGTACATCGTCATCTGCATTGTGATCTTTGGGTCTGTCCCTCGCTTGATTGTCCTGCATGTCTTAGCCTGCTCCTTCACGAGTAGGTCACCAGGCATCTTTGCGAGCACTTCAAACGCATCCGTTGTAATATGAACAGCGTCTGTTATCGGCCTTCCTGTTCGAAATACAAACTATCGGTCGTGGAGTCCACCGGAGCCTGGTGGTCAACCGGTCTGTTACTAATCGCTCCATAACCTAGGCCGTTCCATCTAGGAGGCATAGTGGTCAGTAGGAGGTCTGCTGCTCGGCTTTATGGATAACTACTAGCCTCGCCGACTTCCTGTAGTCTGGAGGTTACTTTCTTAGCTATTTCGTCAACGTTGGCATCTTGGAGGTTTGGCACGTCTTAAAGTGTCGGTCCTAGAAGTTCAACGTGTATAGCTTCTAGTGCCCACTTTTTCTTTTAGGTCGAGGGTGATTTTTCCTCGTATTGGGGCTGAGCGACCACCCTACTGCGTTTGATGCAGAAGGTGATATAGTGGTAGTCACTCGTTTCCTCCTGAAGCATTCGCCACCCGTGTAATCTTCCCATCAGCTGTGTAGTCACGAGCATGACGTCAACATAGGATGACTGATAGGCCGAGCGCGGCGGCCAGGTCCATCACCGCCTCTCCCCTTGTGTTTGTTGTTGGCGATCACCATGCCGCGTGTTTCGCCTGCTACGATGACTTGTCCGTAGTTTGGCTCGATCTCAATTATCGCGTGGGCTCTCATCGTCGTCGCCACTGAGAGCAGTAGATGGTGTTCCGCTCTCCCTCTACCTATATTGGCTTGTGGTATTATTATTAGCGAGCTCCTAGGGTTCTGTTTCACTGTCAATATATAATTTCAACCTATAATTATTTACATCATTCTTGAGTCTACCAAGACTCCCAACTGCTATCAATTTCTATTTATAACTCATATTGGCAGTTATATCCTTTCACTAACTTTATCAATTTCTAATTTCAAGTCATACTGTCATTTGGATCCTTCGTGAGGTTTCAGAGTTTCAACTACTAGGTTTTTGTGTCTATTTCTACTCTCAGAGCAGACTGTCATTTCTATCCTTTGTGAAGTTTCCAAAGTTTTAACTGCCATGATTAAGTTTTTTCTATTAATTTATAATTTAATGCCATACTGCTATTTGTATCCATCGTGAGGTTGCCGGAGTTCCCACTGCTAGGATTCAGTGTCCCTGACCATTTCTAATTTCAAATCCTACTGGTATTTATATCATTCGCTAGGTTTCTGTGTCTATTTCTACTCTCAGGTCATACTGTCATTTGGATCCTTGAAGTTTCCAAAGTTTCAACTGCCAAGATTCAGTTTTTCTATCAATTTATAATTTAATGCCATGCTGCTATTTGTATCCATCGTGAGGTTACCGGAGTTGACACTGTTAGGGTTCAGTTTACCTGTCAATTTCTAATTTAAAGTCATACTGGTATTTATATCCTTCGCTCAGTTTCTGTGTCTATTTCTACTCTCAGGCCATACTGTCATTTGGATCCTTGAAGTTTCCAAAGCTTCAACTGCCAATATTAAGTTTTTCTATCCATTTCTAATTTAATTTCATACTACTATTTGTATCCATCGTGAGGTTACCGGAGTTGACACTGCTAGGGTTCAATTTCCCTGTCAATTTCTAATTTGAAGTCCTACTGGTATTTATATCCTTCGCTAGGTTTCTGTGTCTATTTCTACTCTCAGGTCAAACTTTTATTTGGATCCTTCGTGAAGTTTCCAAAGTTTCAACTGCCAAGATTAAGTTTTTCTATTCATTTCTAATTTAATTTCATACTACTATGTGTATCCATCGTGAGGTTACCGGAGTTAACACTGCTAGGGTTCAGTTTCCCTCTCAATTTCTAATTTGTAGTCATACTGGTATTTATATCCTTCGCTAGGTTTCTGTGTCTATTTCTACTCTCAGGTCATACAGTAATTTGGATCCTTCATGAACTTTCCAAAATTTCTACTGCCAAGATTCAGTTTTTCTATCCATTTATAATTTAATTTCATACTACTATTTGTATCCACCCTGAGGTTACCGGAGTTGGCACTGCTAGGGTTCAGTTTCCCTCTCAATTTCTAATTTGTAGTCATACTGGTATGTATATCCTTCGCTAGGTTTCTGTGTCTATTTCTACTCTCAGGTCATACAGTCATTTGGATCCTTCATGAAGTTTCCAAAGCTTCAACTGCCAAGATTATGTTTTTCTATCCATTTCTAATTTAATTTCATACTACTATTTGTATCTATCGTGAGGTTACTGGAGTTGGCACTGCTAGGGTTCAGTTTCACCGTCAATTTCTAATTTTAAATCAAACTGTCATGTGGATCCTTTTTGAGATTTCCAGAGTTCAGTTTTTCTATCAATTTCTAATTTCAAGTCATATTGCCATTTGTATACTTCATGAGGTTACCAGAGTTCTAACTGCTAGGGTTCTGTTTCAGTTTCTGTTGGTGTCAGTTTTCTAATTTTAAGTGATTAGAATCCTTTGTTAGGTTTCTAGAGTTATAACTGTCAGGGTTTCATTTTTCTATCAATTTCTAATTTAAACACATACTGTCATCTGTATCCTTCGTGGTTACCAAAGTTCCAACTGCTAGGAATCAGTTTTTCTGTTAATTTCCAAGTTTAAGTTATACTGTTATTTGGATCCTATGTGAGGTTTTCAGAATTTCAACTGCCAGGCTTAAGTTTATCTATCAATTTCCAATTTCAAGTCTTACTGCCATTTATATCCTTCATGAGGTTACCATTGTTCCTACTGTTATCATTCAGTTTCCTTGTCAGTTTCTAATTTGAACTCATGCTGTTCTTTGGATCCTTCCTGAGGTTTCCTGTATTCCAACTTCGGGGGTGCAGGTTTTCTGTAAATTTCTAATTTCAAGTTATACTGTCATGTGTATCCTTCGTGAGGTTTCCAGAGTTCAAACTTCTAGGGTTCAGTTTCTCTGTCAATTTCTAATTTCAAGTAATACTTTCATTTGGATCTTATGTGAAGTTTTGAGTCTTACAACAGTTTAAAATATCAATTCTTATACATAAAACGATATAGGAAACTAGATAATGTTATACAGGCTTTAAATACATTCACAGACAATATAGGTAACGTCAAAACAGTTTAGTTCTAGCATACAAAATTAAAAAGTTATGACTAAAAACCGTGATAGGACAGTTATTTTCATTTTGCTGGAAAACTGTGGAAACTAACGCAAACAACCAACCGACAACTTTTTATAAATAGATACCTACAGTTTATTTTATAGAATAAGCTAATATAAATTCAAAAACAGCCCTGTGTAAGTTTTTAGGTAGTACACATTTGCAGGTTTGATTTTATACTGCACCACCTGCCATTAAACCCGATTAAGTGTTCCAAAAAATATTGCAAATAAAAGCTAAAACTTGCGGTGTCTATAATAAGCGTTGAAACAATACAGAGGGGCGCTACCTTCGTAGCGCTCTCAGTTTTTTTTTCTGTGCGCGCCCCCCGCGGACGTGACTGCCATATCAAAGCCAATTTCTCATGGGCGCTCGCACGAGACGGCCTCGTAAATACGCGATTATGATCTGCAAACAAGCCGCGAAGGCAACCAGGCAATTAAAGAAAAATGAAGGTGCCGCAGACGACTTCTTCGGCGGCAATCAGTATGCGTCGCGGATGTCCGCACGCGGCGCACCGAAATTATGAAAGCTCCCGCGCTTGTGTATTCCTCGCGCACTCTTTCCCTTATTAGCGGCTGCATCCCCGGGATTATTTCATTACGTCGTATTCCAGAGAGAGCGTCGCGCGAAATTTCCACTTAATTATTCACGTGGAAGGGGGCTGCTCGCAACGGGCAATTTGTACTTATTGAAATATCCGCGCCCAAGCGGCGGGGTGCTGCCGAAATTAGGCAATATTTGACTCGTTTGAAGTGTATTCAACAAATTGAATCGGCGTTTTATGGAGGAATTTAAATTGCAGGCTGTAGGAACTGCAGGGGTATTGAACAATAAGTGTATAGAAGAGAATTCCTTGTTATCTACAAGCAGCTTACATATTTTCCAGTAGCAGTACTTACTTCGTATTTAAATTCCTTGAATAGAAATTTGCCTTGCACCAAAATACGGTTGATAGGCATTCGATTAAATAAATAAAATAGAAATTGAAACATTATACAACTGAAATGAAATCGTTCTTATAATACTCGAAACATGAATAGCAAAAAAACTGTTTTAAGATTTTTTTGACACTCGATACTAATAAATTAGTTGACCATACAATATTAATGCTCGGATAAACCTTTCTTTTCCCGGTCCGAGAGAAAATGAAAATCAAAATTGTACGTAAAGATATGAATAAATAAAGAAATAAATTTATAAAATATTTTTTTTTATGATAAATATAAATTCATATTCAAATTTATCCAATCAAATCGTATATAAAAAAACATGAATAAATATACAAAATGATAATCGAAAAACGAATTAATAATGTTGGATTATTTTAAAATTCAAATTCAATTGTATTTTTATGCCCTCGCCTTCCTCTCGGTCGTGCTAATTCCTTTTCTTTTGTTAATTCCGCCCCCGACGAGTCAAACAGGGCGTAGGAGTGTCAAGTACAATAAGAATAATGTTCAGACACAATGGGAATGCTCGGATAAACCTTTCTTTTCCCGGTCCGAGAGAAAAAGAAAGTTATTACAGCGAGTAATATTGTAATCTCATTTCTCCCGATGACTTTTTGCAATAGTGCCTTCTTTTGAACGATTTATTACCGCAGTTTCTCATTTGTGCGTATCAGGGAGGACACTTTGTTCTTGTTATTTGTTACAAAAAGGTGTTGCCGGAGTTTGTGAGTGTAATAATGTCACTAACAGATGGTTTTAGTATTGAAAGTTTAATTTATTTCCGTGTACGGCCGATTAAATAGCATTTCGGTTGGGTAGCGTTAATATATATCGTTTTAGATAATACTAAGAGAGGTCTGATGTCGCTCGGGAAAATCAACCATATGTATCTGCTGCAAACTATGATAATAATGCTACCATTGTTTTTATTATTATCGTTCTAAACTTGCAGTTTTCAACTATTAATTATTTTATTTTAAACACAGTTCATAACATTTCCCATGTTATAACTCGTGTTATACTAAGTTATTCTAGTACAATCATTCTAATGTTATAACTGTAGTTATAACATGAAATGGGAAGTTAACAACAATGCATGCAACATCTAACAACATAATCAGGGACAAACTTATCTTCTTCTTGTGGTGCCTCCTATCGGAGGTTGGCAATCATCATGGCGATTCTAATCTTTGACGCTGCATCTCTAAATAGTCCGACCGATGTTTGCCCGTACCATTTTTTAAGGTTCTTTAAACATGAGGTTCGGGAAGCATTGGTGGTCGCGGACCAATCCTTCTCCTTCCTTGTATTTTTCCTTGGACTAACTTAACTCGCCTATAAATAACCGAGCCCAAGTGCCTTTGAATTTTCTGAGCAGTTAGTAAAATGGATAATGTAATTTTTTATCGGACGTTCCTTTCAAATAAAGATATATATATATATATATATATATATATATATATATATATATATATATATATATATCGAGAATATTTTATAGACACCTTTATAGCTCCATTCATTAAATATTGTAATCTAAAATTAATTTAATAAGATTTCCATATCTGCCAATAAATCGTGGATTTTTGTATTACCGATGTGTGACTTCGCACACATAGCATCTTCAAAAAAAAACTGCTAACGGTTTTTCGAACACAATGTCGCGAGCAATTAACGCGTTATTAATGGCGCACCGAAGGCTGTAAACATCCACACTTTACCGCTTTGGCCGCGAACAGAAAATCCTGGTTGCCCAAAAATTGGCTAACGGTTCCCGGCGCGGGCAATTAATCGGTTATTAATGAAAGGCCGCGCGGAATCAATTAAAAATGCCAGGCATGAAGGCACGCCGGGGCCTTAATAAGGCGCGCAAACGAGAAGACAATGGGGCAGCGATATTGGCCATTAAATGCCGTCCGAGCGGGCGCGCACCGGTAGGAATCAATAGAAGAAGTCAATTAATGCGCGGCTGGGAAGGTCAAGAGAACCCAACGCTGAGTGACGCATACTAATTGAGATATCGCTGTTGACATAATGAATTTGTGATCGACGCCGCCATTAGCGCTTCGGCAGGTGCTTTTGTAACCTGCTGCGGAATATTCAATTAGCATTGTGTTTTCATTACCGGTAATGCCCGCGTGCGGGTCTCGAGAAAAGGCGTGGGTAATGCCACCACCGACATAATGAGGAGATTATTTACATTTCATCTTGTAATTACAATACAATTTATACATGAAATTATTTTGCGAAAAGTACAGTAAAATACTACTGTACATCCTATAGTAATTTTTGTGACCTCATGGAGGTTTGAAAAGTATTTTACAAATTACATCATCCTGAATTTTGATCAGTCTCTTACTTTTACTTAAAAGCAATAGACTGATCCCATCTTTCAGACCAAACTTATTTAAGTCTTACTGAAATTTATAATACTAATGCCTGTATTCACCAGCATCCCATAAACTTTATAGGTCCCATAAGCTATTGAATGGATAAATTGACAACGTAATTGTGACAGAATATGCCAAAACAAATGTTATACACCTTGAATAGCGCCTGCAATTGGAGTTTTGATGAAACCTTTTGTTTAATTATTCAGTGTTTGCAATAGAGAAAATCTAAAGTAACTACATTCCCTAGATAATTTATTTATTGTTGCTATAACAACGAATACTTATGGGTTCAATAGCTATTGATAGATTTATGGAACGTCGTTGAATACGGGGGTAAAACAGTCGATTATAAGAGGCTAGATATTATTTTCATCTCTATACTTCAAAAGTTTCGATTTTGCTTGTCCGTGAACTGGGTAAAGATACACTGGTAACCAAATTTTTTGTTTCTTGGGTGCTGAGGGTACTCAGCATATGTAGTTTTCGATGCTGATTTTGAATTTGTCTGAAATCGTCCGTCACACACAAGTTTTTCGCAATTCCATTTTCTATTGAATAGCATAGGACTATTCAAAAAAGTAGACCTGGGTTTCGATTCCTGAAACAACTCGTTCCGAACGTATACTTTTAACTGTAAAGTCGCTCTAGTAAACCGAAATTATATCATTGAACGAAGTCAGAAGGATTTACTTCAGAACTATAAAGCTCTTGGTTACTATAGTGCTTTTCGTTTATCACTCTGGACTGGTTTATTGTTTCTTGTTCTATCTACCGCTTCCGATCCGCATAATTCTACTTCGGCCCTTACAACCGACGGCGTACGACCGCAAGACCTGAGCGATACTGCACTCCACGGGGGCGACTAGCAATGGCAAACCATACTAAACGTAAGCGCCTTATATGTCACTGACGATACATTTTCTTCATTCACATTTAGATTTTGCGACCACGGTGAGCGATACCATCAGGAAAATACCTTTTGAGCTGCTATGAATATTAAAATTGAAGCTATAAGTAATAAAGCATTTTTTTTGTATTTTTATTAAAACTGGTCTAACAGACCAACCATCAATTTTTTTTCTAATCTTAAATGCTAACATGAAGGTGCTTAGGTTCATCCAGTGATGCCCCAAGCTTATGTCTATTATAATTTTTGTAAAGCAATGAGTTCTAAAGCAAATGACAAAAATATACTCGTTAAAAAAAATTAAATACGTGTTACTCTAAAACTATACCTGGCACATAAATTTGGATAGGAAATTCAGTATCTATGGGGAAAATCACTGTAAGGATGACCCTGTTTTATAAAAGAAAGACGAAACAAGTGAAATATTATTCACCAGATGATTACCAATAATAACATCAGTGGAGGGAGTTATGACAACTCCTAAATAGAACCATTAGACAATTAGATCTGCCTCAATACCTCGCAATATTCTTCTTTTAGCTCTACAGCTCGGGGCGAGCTTCGGTTTCCTTGACTATCCTCGAATTGGAACGGGTTTGATCAGCTACCATCAAATCTCCTACGTTTAAGGCTTTCATGTCCTCTTCTATCTTATGTATTCATCTTGCATTTGGCCTTGTTTTTCCTCTGGTACAATTAGATCTGCGTCTCAATGCCTTGCAACATTCTTCGTTTAGCTCTACAGCTCGGGGCGACTATCCTCGAATTGGATCGGGTTTGAGCAGCTACTATCCAATCTCCTACTTTTAAGGCTTTCATGACCTCTTCTATCTTATCTATTCATGCATTTGGCCTTGCTTTTCCTCTGGTACAATTACATCTGCGCCTCAATGCCTTGCAACATTCTTCGTTTAGCTCTACAGCTCGGGGCGAGCTTCGGTTTCCTTGACTATCCTCGAATTGGATCGGATTTGAGCAGCTACTATCCAATCTCCTACTTTTAAGGCTTTCATGTCCTCTTCTATCTTATCTATTCATGCATTTGGCCTTGGTTTTCCTCTGGTACAATTACATCTGCGCCTCAATGCCTTGCAACATTCTTCGTTTAGCTCTACAGCTCGGGGCGAGCTTCGGTTTCCTTGAATATCCTCGAATTGGAACAGGTTTGAGCAGCTACTATCCAATCTCCTACTTTTAAGGCTTTCATGTCCTCTTCTATCTTATCTATTCATGCATTTGGCCTTGGTTTTCCTCTGGTACAATTACATCTGCGCCTCAATGCCTTGTCATTTGGCCTTATTTTTCCTCTGGTACCATGGAGTATTGTTTACAGATTTCTGTAAGGGCCCTTTCGTTGGGCTAATACAAATGCCCAGCCCAGCCGATCTTCTATGCTATTATGTATCTGACGATGATCTCTCCCTCTTGCCGAAGATTTGTCTTCTTCGAACACTCGGAGGAAGTATTTCTGTGATTCTGTCATGTTCTATAATTCTAATCTGGTATCACTAGTATCTTGTACATTATTTGTTTGGCGTTGTTTGTTAGAAGTTTTCATTCGAATTGTTTCATATGAGCGTAGTAACAACTATTTTCTGTTTGAATCCTTTCTCGTACACCTGTGAAATTACTTGATGCATTAAAATGTACTGCTAGGTATTTGCATCTGTCGAAAGTTGTCCTCAATTGTCTTTAGATGTCAAGATGGCTGTGCTGAGGTTTTCCTTGCTTCTATTAGGTATTTTGTGTTATTTTTGGTTATTACAAGTCCAATCCGATTCCTCGTTTTAGAAGCGTAGATCGTCAGCATACATGAAATACAGAGGACCCCCTTTGTCAAGGCAGTATTCTTCCTCCCATCCTATTCAGTATCTACGCCGACAAGATTGCTCTGGACGAACTGGAACTTGACATAAAATTCAATAGCGTACGAAGGATAAGAATTAAGTATGCGTATGACACCATCATCTTGGCTGCAAGTATCGAAGACCTACAGTTGCTGCTAGGTTTCCGATGTCACTGTACATAAAGTTAATAAAAATGCTGTAAGACGTTACACATCAAAACGCACTTCACGCTACACATTCATCAAAAAAGAATGAGTCGGAAACCTAGCTGGCTTAAACATCAACATAGTCAAAACTATACTCATGGCGTTGAGTCGTCAGAACCATGATAATGCACCTCTAGATTAGAAACATACAAATTGAGAGGATAGATACATTTAAATATCTTTTTTTACTGTGAGGAGGAAATCTTCCAACGGCACTCATGCCCCGTCAGCAGCAATATGTGGTAGGGCATGAGTAGTGTCGGATTAACCCCATGTCCAATCCGAGGCGCCGACTAAAACCTGACCTCAGGTTCTATCGCTCGGGGCTTGCCTGTCTTTTAGGCTCCCTTAAGCCTCGGTTTCCTAGGAAGCGGTGACGACAAAAGCGGCCGTATTTTAAGTCATTTTGACGTTTCTTTTACGTATATTTAAATAAATCTGGTAATCCAGAGAGCGGTGTACTTCAAAGTATTGAGAAAATATCATGAATTACACTAGAATCTGGTAAGTTATTCAATTACACGTACTTAAAACGTATTTTGTAATGTATAAATGATGTCAAAAACGGCCGTACTTATCAATACCGCTTGCTAGGAAAGGAGGACTATAGCCCCTCGCGCTGTCGTCATCCATACGTCGTGATTCTTGTCTGGTTTGATTCCATGGTTCGTCATTTGTTTGGTGATCTTCCTGTAGTTTTGATCTCATCAGCATACCTCTGCCCAACTCTAGTAAAGACTAGGCAACTAATACTAGGGGAGTGCTGGTCTAGTATGGCCAGCATTGGGAACTCCTCACCTGCCAGGATTCTGCAGCTTGCACGTAGAATTCACTGGTGGAACGAGTGAGTAGCTTTAAAGGGAGGATTTACAATGGGCCCATTTTGAGGCCTAAACGTTTAGAGCTATGTTGCCCTCAAGCCAACTATCCAGAACTATCCAGATCTCATCAGCATTTTTGTTTTGTGGCTGATTTTTGCTAATCTTGCGTCGGCTCGTCCGTCGTGTTTCTTGTCTGGTTCAGTTTCGTGGTTAGTCGTTTGTTTGGAGGTCTTCTTTAAATTTCTGTCATATAACTGTCCGGGCGTTTGTCTTTACTGTCTCCCTGCTGGTTGCTGTTTCGTACATTTGCGTCCTTAGTCTCCTCGACATCTCGACCTCCTCCCCGAGTTGGAGCATCATCGTGGCCCGTTCAAGATACCATTTGTGGCACTTGAATGTATTGTGGGCCGAGTCATCCGTATGATTGAAGTGTCTGCAATTTGGTAAGGCGGCTTTCCTAATTAGATGCAAATATTATTGAAATATGCCTTGTCCCGTTAAAAGTTTCGTGGCCTAGTGGTTCATTATCCCGTGCTCTCTCCCTGCTAGTGGGCTAATCTCGGGGAATGGCTTCCTTGTCTACTTGGTTTTCTGAGTCTTCACTTACTCATGATTATAACCCTTGTCTCCTTCAGTGCTGTGTTTTGGGGCAACGCCCTTGATTTTGTAGTAGATGTTGGTTCTGTTTTCTACTAGGAGGCCCCAGCCAGTACTTTGGCCACGTCCGTGGATATCGTTCGATATGCCCAGGTGATGCGAAGAGCATTGGTGCGCAACGCCCTCCTTAACCTGCACGCTTAACCTCTACGCATGCCTCTGGGTCAGGACAGAGCTGGGTACAGGATTTGACGCCGTTGCCAGCAACTTCCTCTTCTGTTACCCCGGGCCATCGATGTTCGGGAGAATCCTTGCCACAGCCGTCTCCATCCTCGCAGATTTCTGCGTAGTTTCAAGGACCTGGCCAATATGGTTCTGGTTCGCTTCCAGTACTATTCCAAAATAGTTTAGCTTTCCCAATCTTGTGTATTCCTCCCAACAGGCAGGTTACCGTTTGTGAAAAAATTTCCCGGCTAGCGGTGGATTCGAACCACCAACGTTCCGTACGCAATGGCTTCAGACCATCACCTTAAACCACTGTAACCTCAAATTTGGGGTCTGTGCCTAAATTTGAAGTTACAATTACGGATTGAAAATTAACTCGAGAGTTATCTGCTTTATACAAGCGACTCTTAATATTCCAATTAAATATTGAATTAAAAAATTAAAAATAAACTATATCATTCCGATGGGAATCGAATCTGCGACCCGCACGTTTGAACTATCGGCACATATTATAACAATATAGTAATATATCTTTTAAATTATCAGTATAATATAAAAGATAAATTACTATATTACTTAATATTCTCTATTAAATATGAAACACCTCTTAATGAGTCCATGACAGCTTTAAAGCACTCTCAAAAGCTCGTTTTGATAATTGACAATTTTCGCCCCGGTTACTTGGGAACTTCCTGAAACATTAAATTATTAAATAGAGTCGTCGCGACATTGCGCCCGAGTTTGATTTATCGTGTCTACATTAGCCCGGCTCATTATTTAATTAGCGGTAATTAATAAAGCAAGCCCGGCATGTGAAATGTAAATGGAGGAGGGGCGGGGGCATAGTCGAATTGATGCATATGCGATCGTAAAATCAGCGGCGCCGTGTATCAAAGATATCCCGTATATGTATCAGTGATATGTATTTGCGGCAATGTTATTCGAACACAAATATCATTGCGCTTTGAAGTATGATTTGGAGAAATGGTGGAGTTCAAATAAGCTTGTTGTTCTTTACTATTTCCAATAAAATGTTATGGTTATATGGAGGGTTTTATTATAAAGTTCTTTGTGAATAATAAGCAATAATTAAATATGAATTTTACTTATTAATGCGATTAGAAATTGCAGTTTTCAAATATTTACTGCTAGTAAATTTAAAATTCTTTAATATTTTACGTTTGTATAATATTAGTAAGATGAATCTATTATTTGATGTACAAGTAATACACAATCCTCTTAAGACCACATCTAATAGTCTCGCCCGCACAAACTTCCTACAATAATCTGCTATTGTAAGATACTGCGAATTATATCCGAGTTTCAAAAACTTTACGTCAATTAAATATTCTGTCCGTATAATTAAAATGATATAAATAGCATGCCGTACTAAAATATTAGTAAGATTAAATAGTTAGGCAATTAAAACCTAAAGATTGTGTTTTGGGCGCCAAAATGTGTGATGAAGTAAAATAAATAGTGAATCAGTATTTATTTTACCTCATCACACCTTCCCACAACATTTTAATTGCAACAGCAAAACTGGTACTAATTGAATATTTTGTTGCTATGTAATTGCAATAAACCTTTGTAAACATTTTTGGCAATTTAATTATCATGACATAATAATTAATCAGCAAGAATATAGATATCTTCACAAGCACCATAAATAATTAATTTGTTGCCAGTATTAAACTGAGCATAAGTGAAATCTACACATTGATTTATTATTTATGTCACCTCTTCACACCTTCCCACAAAATTAAGTAGACAATTAGGGTTATTACCAATTTTGCGACCGTGTAATCAATACCTTTCTAAAGAAACGATTCGGAAAATACAATCCGCTATAAAGAATCACGCAAGGACAACAGGTACATTTCTTCATTTGACTGTATAATTGCATAACGGTTATTCAAATATTAATATGATGGCCGGTAGCAGTTAAATTTGCTGTGAAATTTATTGTATAATACAGCTTATTAAATAATTATATGGAAAAAGGAACTATAAGGAAAAGACTGGGATATGAAGATGAGTTTTAGATATAATTTATTACGTAATCATGCATTCTTGTATGTTCCTAGAAGTAGCATATATAATTGTACGTTGTTCTTTATATTCAGGTACGACAAATCTAACTTTATCTACACGTATTTGGATGTATATTTTGCTTGTAAACTGCGTATGCGAAATAACACGTGCATTTCCGGGATACAAATGAGACCAACATTCGTAAAAACTTTTCAAAATATTGCATTCGCTCCTTGATTTTCTAGATTCTTTCTCAATAACTTCATAACTTGATAACTTGATATATATTATTATGATCTTCTTATACATACACTCATATAGTCACCAGTGCGAATTGTCATATTCCGCTAATTCCGCGGCTTGAGTTATGTTTCTCCAGAAGCGGAGCATCATTTTTTAAAAAAAATGTGTACTATTGTTTACTCATGTCTTGGTAACCATAATATAAGAATAAAACAAAATTAAGTTGATTTAGATAGTTGTTATTGAATAATATTTGCAAAAAAACATTTTGCAATTTGTATCAAACTTTCCCTCATTGTTTCTCTCTAAATTTTCATATTTTGTTTAGAATTTAATATAGTAATCACCAATTTGATTTTATCCTATGCTGACCTTGTTAGTGTTATAGAAAATATCATTATAGAAAATATAAATACATACACTTTGTTTTTAATCGATTTTATTGATTTTTTCGCGTCGTACACTAACAAGTTTAAGTTTAAAATTAATTAAAAAAAAAAGTAAGGCTACTGGTGATATAAAAAATTATGCCTGATGATTACTATTAAATTCTAAACAAAATATGAAAATTTAGAGAAAAAATCATAGGAAAAGTTTGATAAAAATTGCAAAATGTTTTGTTTGCAAATATAATTCAATAACAACTAGCTAAGTCAACTTAATTTTGTTTTATTCTTGTATTATGGTTACCAAGACATGAGTAAACAATATGGTTTTATTTAAACAAAGGTTTATGTTCATATCAATTTGTAATCAACCATCCATATAAATGGTTTAATTCATTAAAAATCGATATACAAAATTGAGTCCTGATGATACAAATAAATATTTTTTGTAACCACTGTTAGGTTAGCAATAAATAGTGAACATTGGATAAACATATTGTGGGGGAAAATAATGAAAATTCACTAATTTTGACTTTGACCGCCGCCAAAAACTAGTAGAGTGATTTATTTTTATTTTTGGTATTAACCTACGCTGACCTTGTTAGTGTTAATTGTTATAGAAAATATAAATACATACACTTTGTTTTTAATCGATTTTATTGATTTTTTACCACGTCGTATACTAACAAGTTTAAGTTTAAAATTAATTTAAAAAAAAAACTAAGGCTACTGGTGATATAAAAAATTATGCCTGATGATTACTATTAAATTCTAAACAAAATATGAAAAAAGAAAAAAAAAATCATAGGGAAAGTTTGATAAAAATTGCAAAATGTTTTTTTGCAAATATTATTCAATAACAACTAACTAAATCAACTTAATTTTGTTTTATTCTTATATTATGGTTACCAAGACATGAGTAAACAATTGTACAAAAAATCAAAATTTTTTGATACCCCACTACTGGAGAAACTAACCCGCGCGGCCGCCGAAATTAGCGGAATTGGATAACTTCACACCGGTCATATAGTCAGGGTTATAAATATGAGCGATTCCCGGAACTATAAAAATAGAGATTATTATTTGAATCTAAACTTTGCACATAGTATCGATAATAGACTAAAGGTCGTTTTAGACAAGACAATTTCTTAGCTCAAAAGTTGTTCAAGAAATGAATTCCTATATCCTCCTCCAATACAATGTGTCCTTGACAAATAGAACGCGTTATATTTTTCCATTCAATCTACAATCCAATTCAATATTTTAAATAATTTGCTGTATGATACGAGACAATTTAGATTGTCTCGCATCTTGAATAACTTTTGAGTCAAGAAATTGTCTTGTCTAAAACGACCTTTACTTTTGAGTCAAGAAATTGTCTTTTCTAAAACGACCTTTACTTTTGAGTCAAGAAATTGTCTTGTCTAAAACAACTTTAAAACCAAGGCCGGTCCTAGCGGGCGTGCAAGGTGTGCGAGAGAGTTCTAAACTCGCCTCAGTTATAAAAAATCCTTTTCAGTATTTTCACATATTACAGTTTATAAATGATTTATTAATTTCTCCATATTTTTACATTTCACATATGTCCCTACCCTAATATCATATATAATACTAAATTAAATTTGCACGCGGGCGGTAGACCATTTAGGACCGCCCCAGTCTAAAACGATAATTTCTATAGCCCAAACACATTATTTGTTTTTATTTTATTATATTTGTATGTTGTATAGATATTGATGTATCGAAATTATTCAAGAAATGAGTCAATATACAAGTATTTGAACCTCCGTACCCCTTTTATCTTGATTTGAGTAAGAATAATCAATAACAAAGAGATATTTTTGGAGGCCGTGATAGTATCAGCAATAATCGAAAGTATCCCCTACCTGCGCGCAGGATTACGATCCGAACCTCCAGTCCTACAGTGACAGACAGGAAGCGGATTAGGAATGCATTATGAGCATGCAAATTTAACATTTTAAAACCATGACGGGGTCCCAGACGGCTTTCAAGGAACCATCCCGATTGGCATCAACACAGTCCCCCACGCTGCAACAAGTAGTTTTTATTGTTGGGGATTTGTCGCGATATTGTTTAATTAACGGTAGGCGATAATTATGGTAACTATCCCGGGTTGGCCGAAGTTCGCTCCCGGCGACCACTAATGACGCAGTTCCGGGTCCTCCGGTCATCTCCGCGCCTAAATAATTCGCAATACAATAGCCGACACGCGGTAATTAATTAAGCAACTACTAAGTCTTTGGAGGTAATGAGTTTACCTGCGAGTATTTACCGGTCGATAATTAAAGCAATCTAGTTGAGTACGTGCGCGCTCCGCTCCCTCGCGAGATAACATTGAACTTTCACATCTATTCGACAAGAACACGTTCCCTTTTTAGTCGACAAATCTTACAAAAAAAGAATAATTTCGCTATTACAACTATAATGAGGGCATACATACCATTAAAATAATAAGAGTTAAGTAATGTTAACAAGGTCCTCGCGCGGTTAAATATGTAATCACCGACCGGTGTCGCGCACAAAAATTGTGTGAAATTTACTTGTTAGCCTCTTTTTCCTAAACACAATTACCACATCCTGAGCGTAATTGTGTGCCTGTTTTTCCGAATGGGCTCGCTTTTACAACTTTAGAAACTATTTCCGCACACATGCCGGCGGGAATATTGCTTGATATACGCGAGGATGTTAAACGGGGGGGGCGGCGAATAACAACAGGCTGATCTATCAAATAAGCGGTCGCACAGTTGCCATCCGCCGCCGAACAATACCTAATAAGCACTTATTAATTTAATGCGTTTTACCGACTCGAGCAGAGAACCGTGAAATGGCATGCATCGCGGAATCGGGGCCGCGTTTTTGCCGCAACAGTTGCTGCAACTTCTTTTAATTGGCATTTCGTCATAGATGCAAATGTTTAGTATCGTAATTGTATAGTCCATTGCTTTCATTTGGCACTCTAAGCTACTCCCGTGTTCGATTTTCCGTGCTCCTGGAACGCACAATTTTACCTCGTCACTCAACAAAACTTTGAAAACTAGACCCCGCAAGGAGTACTATATAGATCTATGGTCATGCGAATTGTGCTTGCACTATTTATTATTTATATTTACGACGATAAGTGACAAGATTAACGACTATAAGTGGGTACATGAAAGTAGTATTGTTGCATACCCAAAAGAAATTGACAGTTAACTGTTCACCAATAACGTATTCTATTCTTGTTCTCCTTCAACTTGCACGGGAAGGCTAGTAACGCTGAATTGAACTGAACCGAATGATGCAATTTCATGTATCTTTCTAGTTCGAACTCTATAGCGTCTCGATTTCAAATGCCAGGGAGGTGATTTATATGTGAAAAGGTAGAGTATTTCTAGCCCTACAGATTGAATTTGATGAAATGCCATGATTTTGCCCTGATTTAACTTTGTAGCATCTCTATTTAAAATACTAGAGAGATGGTTTACATATAAGAACAATGTAGACTATTTGTGGCCCTATATATTGAGACTAGACGTTCTTCTGTAGCCGTATCTCTAGCCCTACAGATTGAGACTAGCTGTTTTTCTGTAGCTGTTGCCGTTTTCGCGCTGTAGCGGTGAGAACATGTGAATATGATGATATTTCATATTATTTCCCCAATTTCAACTCTATAGCATCGCTATTTCAAATGCTATGGCTATGAGATGGTTTATATGTAAAAATGTATAGTATTTCTAGCCCTACAAATTGACTTCTTCTTCTTCGTCTTCTTCTTTCAGTCCATTGTTGTCCACTTCTGAACGTAGGCCACCTTTAGATTTGTTCACAATGTTTTGTCTTGGGCTAGATAGTACCAGACACGTCCTGCTACCTCTTTAACGTCGTCCAAACATCTCCTTTGAGGTCTTCCGATTCCTCGTTTCTCTTGGTCGCCATGACGTTATACGATGTGTCCATCGACAGTATCCTTGTCTTGCAACGTGCCTTGTCCAGCTCCACTTGAGTTCTGCAATTCGCGCCATGATATCTGTCACGCCGGATCTTCTGCGAATCTCTTCGTTCAGAATTCTGTCTCTCAAGCTTACGCCTAACATGGCACATTCCATCCCTCGTTGCGTAGTGCGTAATAGGTTTGCACTTTTTTCTGTGAGTGCAATGGTTTCTAAACCGTAGGTTGTTACTGGGAGGATGCATTTTTCATACACCTGCCGCTTTAAACCATTGTGATTTTCTCTGTTTTTTAGTATATAGCCCAATTTGCCAAACGCAGCCCAACTATGTTGTAATCGTCTTGAAATTTCTGCCATCTGGTTGTCTTTACCTAACATGATCTTATATCCCAAAGTAGTATTCGTTCACCTTTTCTATGGCCTGATCTTCGATAGTGACGTTGGTGTTCTGCGTACTCATAATCTTTGTTTTTGTTAAACATGCATGAAAATGAACTTAACAAAAACATGGTTTCCCATATCACTTTTAAATTTTTTGATGTCCTTGATATCTTTAATATATTTTGGTAACTAAAAAGCTATGTAAAAATATCTTTATGACGTCAAAATGACGTCAAAAGTGGCCGCTTTTAGTGCACGCTTCCTAGAAAACCTGGGCTTTAGGGATGAATAAAGAAGCTTTGGTATAGGTGAGAAGGATGTACAAAGAGTCATGGACAAACGAGAAATTTAGAATGAATCTGGGAATAAGGCAGGGATGTCTTCAAAACCCTCTCGGGTTGGAGGAGGTATTAAGAAGAAGGCAAGCGGGAGGTATTGTGGTAGGAAGAACCAATGTGTGGATGTTAGCATATTCAGTTGATGTAGTGCTAAGAGAGTAAAAGTGATGCAAGCTATGTTAATAAAATGGGAAGGTACCTAGATAAGAAGATGTTAGTACTATCGGGCTTGCTCGCCTTGGAGGCACTATAAGCCCCTCGTGCTGTCTCACGTCAGTTTGTAGGTCTTGTCTCTTGACTCGTCAATTCATTGTCTGGCGTGTGTCCGTTACGTCACTGTTGTAGATCGTCACTGTACTTCTGCTTCATCGCGGTCTGGTAGAACCTCACTACAGCCTCCCATTTTTGCCTGTACTTTAGCGTCCGGTGTGTTATTTCTCCGATGGTGGCTTTTCCCAGTTTGTGTGTACTTATATTAAATTTTTGAATTCATTTAAATTCATTTTGACTTCTAAAAATCAAAAATACTGTAGTAATTTATTCTTCTAGAACTTAAAATAAAATACAAATTTATTTTTCTACAAATTGAGTTAATAATTGAGGCAAATAAACTTTTTCCTAAAGCTAAATAAATTGACAATACGATAAAATTTGTATAATTTTCAAAATTCAAAAATTTGATTTTTTACAATTGTTTGTATTACGAATAGTGACTTTATATAAACTTTCATGCACTGCGACGTTAATAATTGAAGCAAATAAAGAAATCAAACTTTTTTTAAAAGCTAAATAAATTTGCAATAAGATAAAATTTGTATAATTTTCAAAATTCAATAATTTGATTTTTTTCAATTGTTAGTATTACGAATAGTGACTTTATATAAACTTTCATTCACTACGACGTTAATAATTGTGACAAATGAATGAATCAAACTTTTTTTAAAAGCTAAATGACTTGAAAATACAATAAAATTTGTATAATTTTCAAAATTCAAAAATTTGATTTTTACAATTATTTGTATTACGAATAGTGACTTTATATAAACTTCCTATCACTACGACGTTAATAATTGAGGCAAATAAATGAATCCATTTTTTTTAAAGCTAAATAAATTGACAATACGATAAAATTTGTATATTTTTCAAAATTCAAAAATTTGATTTTTTACAATTATTTGTATTACGAATAGTGACTTTATATAAACTTTCATGCACTACGACGTTAATAATTGAGGCAAATAAATGAATCAAACTTTTTTTAAAAGCTAAATAAATTGACAATACGATAAAATTTGTATAAATTCAAAATTCTAAAATTTGATATTTTACAATTTTTTGTATTGCGAATAGTGACTTTATATAAACTTTCATGCATTACGATATTAATAATTGAGGCAAATAAAGATATCAAACTTTTTTAAAAAGCTAAATAAATGGGCAATACGATAAAATTTGTATAATTTTCAAAATTCAAAAATTTGATTTTTGACAATTATTTGTATTACGAATAGTGACTTTATATAAACTTTCATTCACTACAACGTTAATAATTGAGGCAAATAAATGAATCAAACTTTTTTTAAAAGCTAAATAAATTGACAACCCGATAAAATTTGTATAATTTTCAAATTTCAAAAATTTGATTTTTTACAATTGTTTGTATTACGAATAGTGACTTTATATTAACTTTCATGCACTACGGCGTTAATAATTGAAGCAAAGAAATGAATCAAACTTTTATTTAAAGCTAAATAAATGGGCAACACGATAAAATTTGTATAAATTTCAAAATTCAAAAATTTGATTTTTTACAATTATTTGTAATACGAATAGTGACTTTATATAAACTTTCATTCACTGCGACGTTAGTAATTGAGGCAAATCAATGAATCAAACTTTTTCTAAAAGCTAAATAAATTCACAATACGATAACATTTGTATAATTTTCTAAATTCAAAAATTTAATTTTTTACAATTTTTTGTATTGCGAATAGTAACTTTATATAAACTTTCATGCATTACGATATTATTAATTGAGGCAAATAAAAATATCAAACTTTTTTTAAAAGCTAAATAAATGGGCAATACGATAAAATTTGTATAATTTTCAAAATTCAAAAATTTGATTTTTTACAATTATTTGTATTACGAATAGCGACTTTGTATAAACTTCCATTCACTACGACGTTTGTAATTGAGGCAAATAAATGAATCAAACTTTTTTTAAAAGCTAAATAAATGGGCAACACAATAAAATTTGTATAATTTTCAAAATTCAAAAATTTGATTTTTTACAATTATTTGTATTACGAATAGCGACTTTATATAAACTTTCATTCAATACGACGTTAATAATTGAGGCAAATGAATGAATCAAACTTTTTTTAAAAGCTAAATAAATGGGCAACACGATAAAATTTGTATAATTTTCAAAATTCAAAAATTTGATTTTTTACAATTATTTGTATTACGAATAGTGACTTTATATAAACTTTCATTCACTACAACGTTAGTAATTGAGGCAAATAAATGAATCAAACTTTTTCTAAAATCTAAATAAATTCGAAATACGATAATATTTGTATAATTTTCTAAATTCAAAAATTTGATTTTTTACAATTTTTTTTATTGCGAATAGTGACTTTATATAAACTTTCATGCATTACGATATTAATAATTGAGGCAAATAAATAAATAAAACTTTCTTTAAAAGCTAAATAAATGGGCAACACGATAAAATTTGTATAACTTTCCAAATTGAAAAATTTGATTTTTTACAATTTTTTGTATTGCGAATAGTGACTTTATATAAACTTTCATGCATTACGATATTATTAATTGAGGCAAATAAAGATATCAAACTTTTTTTAAAAGCTAAATAAATGGGCAATACGATAAAATTTGTATAATTTTCAAAATTCGAAATTTTGATTTTTTACAATTATTTGTATTACGAATAGCGACTTTATATAAACTTTCATGCACTACGACGTTAATAATTGAGGAAAATAAATGAATCAAACTTTTTTTAAAAGCTAAATAAATTGACAATACGATAAAATTTGTATAATTTTCAAAATTCAAAAATTTGATTTTTTACAATTGTTTGTATTACGAATAGTGACTTTATATTAACTTTCATGCACTACGACGTTAATAATTGAAGCAAATATATGAATCAAACTTTTTTTTAAACATAAATAAATGGGCAACACGATCCGCCAGTCAAGGGAGAAGCTCATACGGATTAAATCACCCGGTATTTACCTTAACTTCACAGAAAACCTCTGAAAAACTGTGAAAAATTAATCGCGAAAATTCGCCCCTATGAGTTCTAATTCAAGCTCTGAATGCGAGACGCCTCTAACCACTATTTAATATTATATATCATAAATGAAAACGTCTATTCATTTGATGAAGTTGAACCAACAATATTATATGACAACATTCAAGTTTGCAGTAAACGCTGACACACACTATTATATTATAAATTGTAATTCACGTCGTCGGGTAAGAGGGTCGTCGCTGCTGACAGCGTCTCTTCTGTCGCGGGGTAATTGCGCCCGCCCGCGGCCACGACTCGACCAACTTCGTTAACGGGGTCCGCGCAAGGGGCTTTAGCGGCCAGTCGCCCCAACAAGAGAGATTATGTTGTTATCGCTCCGACTGCAGTTATCACCGGGGCTGAAATTCAAATTATCGCCGGGCGACTCTCGTTTCACACCTAATTACCGAATTGTTTACCATCTGCGCGACGCGAACCCCGGCCTCGAACTGTTAATGTTATTGTTCACTGGCTATTCATTTTCCGCACAATATACAATAACGTTTGGGATTGCGGGATCCTGTGCGCGCGAGCTGAGAAAATCCCCGTTAAAATGGTTGTTGGGGAATATTATAACGGTGCCGGCGGAGTGTGTTTACGCATAACCATCATTTTCGCCTAGAAATGGGACAATCGGGAAAGTACAGTTTTAGCACTTTGTTGGAATTAATGAGGCACGTGTAATGCAAAAGTGATTTTGCTAGGGGGACTCTTGAATCACACATTAACTACACCATATGCACTCGCCGACTAAACACGATGTTGGTATTAAACAAGGCATTACCTTGTTATGTAACACGACATGCTATCAATTTTTACTTCAGACTGAATTACATTTTACAAGATTCGTCAAGAAACAATTTTTATTCAAGACTACAAAAAGCTATTCGGCTGGGAGATGTAATATTCCCGAAACTTTTTAAGAATGTATTCGAGGACATCTTCAAACTCCTACCGTGGGATAAGCTAGGCCTGAATTGTAATGGTAAATACATCTAGTTGCTAGATGTATTCACCAGATTGTGAATATATTGCTTGATTATAGCACCTACGCTTCGTGGACGATAGTCATCTTTCAGAAAATATTTCGTATACTTTTAGTTCAAGTTTCACTCGAGTTTTTTTATCCTATACTTGCACAGTACCTGATTGATCATAGTATGAGCTGAACATGGTACATATAACGCGCACTTCTATTATTGGTTTAATTGAAGGAAACCTGTATGATAATTAAAATTAGGAAAATAGGACCTTTATTGGCATTTTCCTCACAAAAAACTCCTCCATAACACCAACCACAACAAAAATACATACAAATAATAATTAAAATGAGAAGATTGTTAAATTTTCTGGACGATTCTAGTATAATGTAAATCGTGCTTTACAGCATTCATGTCAAACTCAAGGTTCAACAGTACAAAGCCCATGTAGCTTTGTACTGTTGTCTCAAACACTCGGTTGGAATAATATTTCAATAGAGGGCACTATTCAGTGATCCTGATGGCATAAGCATGTTGACGGTTATTACCATATGGGTGTGCATCGAGGTGTTGTCGCAAGATGGCATTAAGCATTCTCTATAGACATAGAGGTTTTACTTGTTTTGCTATAACAGTTTTTCAAAGGATAAGGTCAATTTAATGTTTTCTTCCTTCTATTATTGAGTGCGTTTTGTTGGTTGGTCCGCAAAAATACTCGATGACTCCTGACAGAATATTTTTTATAGTACAACCGCCAATTAGAAAATGATTAAACAATTCCAAAATATAAAAGTTTGTCACATGTGTATTTTATTAGTTGTCGTATATTTGAATTTTGGTCTATAAATACAATAAACGATTTGTATTATTATTCCTATATAGTTTATGTAATAATAACTATTTAATCGATACTTCTGATTTGTCCTATAAATATGAAATCGTTGATATAATTTTGTAAATCGAAAACAAGTATATCGCCTACTCACATTATTTTGT
Source organism: Lordithon lunulatus (assembly GCA_963942505.1). NCBI lineage: Eukaryota > Metazoa > Arthropoda > Insecta > Coleoptera > Staphylinidae > Lordithon > Lordithon lunulatus. The sequence goes on along the minus strand of OZ012672.1, from coordinate 49,839,801 downwards.
GTCAACATTGGCCTTATAAACAAGTATTTTATTCGTGGTAATTGATAGCGCTCTTGTTTGTACGTTTATTTCTTAAGGCACGAACCCAATTTATAATACTTTGGAAATTTGCATTTTGCATAATATTTTTATTACAAATTACCACGGTGGATATATTTTATGTAAATACAGGCCTTATAGAAACAACCACGGACACGTTACAAATATGATGGGGAATATTTATAGCTAATATATTCTAATCCAGGTTTCTATTTTTAAAGACACGTTGCCCAATAACGACGACAGATGTTTTTACAATCAACGTGGTGTGTACAAATTGGTGGGCAATTAGGAGATGAATATATTCCCTGTGACAGATATTACTAGTTGACTTTGAAGTTTCTTCATTGCATATTTTTAGTCTGTTTCTATTTTTATTCGTGTGGATGGAAAATAGCGGACGAAAAGTTTGGTTACTTGCAGCCTACTTAGAAAGCACTGCGATTTAAACATTGTAGGGGGAAAAATTAAATCTCAAATACCTTGACCACGTTCATATGCATAAAACATTGAAAAGAGAAATAAAGCTACTAGGAAAATGTTATTAACAGAAAATGTAACTAGTTTTTTTGTGTGTGTTTTTTACACATACATAAGACTCGTTGTAGGGCGAGTTTGACTCATTACAGAATACAAGAGTCACAATTGTATTCCTTTTCTTACAGTACAACCGCCTATTATAGAATGATTACGAGTACATATATGAAATCAATTCCATAATATAAAACTTTGTCACATGTGTATTTTATTTGTTGTCGTATATTTGAATTTTGGTCTATAAATACAAAAAACTATTTGTATTACAAAATAATTTTGAGTTTTTTTATTATTAAAATAAGGGTACTTTTATTTAAATAATAAAAAAATCAAAATTTGTCTACGAAAATATATCGAGATATAGCAATAAACATAAATGTAGATAACGGGTGATTAAACTCCTCTGAGCTTCTCCCCTGACCGGCGGAAAAGCCACACAGCTGATGGTCTTATAAAGATAGATGTTTTTTTTTTAAATTTCAAAGGAACTTTCAATTGGTTCGAATTCTCTGATATGATAAACTCTCACGTTGTTGTCACGTCATTTTGCATAATTTCGTCATATCAATATAAAAACAAGAATCCTTACGAATCCAGCAGTAGTCTGTAGCAAAAAAGTACAGAAATGTCATCAAACTTCAAATTGCGAATATGCTTTTGAAATAGTTAAACTACGGTTCATTAAATAACATAGAAGATTAAAGATTTCCCGAAGTTTTTTATTTTTATAAACTTGTATTAGATAATTGAAACTATTACAACAGATATATTTTACATAATCCTTTGTAAATCAGAAACAAAAATTAATATTTCACCTGTTTGTTTATGGTCTAAATCCTTTTAGCCTAGATATTAATAATTTTATAAGAAGCAAACAAAGTCTCCAAGTGTATAAAATCTGTGCGCGTGCAACGGAAGGTTGCGTTCAGACCGCAAACGGTTTAGAAGAAACTAGAGCATGTAAATTTATGCAAAAGTACCAGGAAAAGGCGAAAAAACGGCAACATTCTTGGAACGCTTATAATAATCATAATAATTCCCTGCCGCTCTCGTCGGTTCCGCTCGATCAGTCGCGGGCGCTTCTCTTCGCGGCTACCCCGCGTGAAAAACGCGGCCGCAATTTTTTCCGGCATTCAGAACGCGCGCTCATTACCTCCGTATTAAAATCGTAACGATGCGAGTGGTGCAATTTACTTATCTGGCCTCCATTAGTAATAAATCAAAAATCCGCCGGCGGACGACGTCGCGCAATTAATTTCGAAAATAAGTTAATTGCGGCGCGAAAATAATCGAAGGCATCAAAGGGCCGCCGGAAATGGGACCGTAACAAAACGGAATCATCATCTGAACTTTTGTAATGGGAAAATGCAATTTACGTCCGGATCTGATTAGACGTCAGTTCGGGCGCTCGGCACTTCTAATAATTCCGCGTTATGAAGCAATTACTTGCTAATTTCGAATAAATCTCGTCCTCCTTTTCCCATTACGGCCCGACAACGACGATCCGCGCAATAAGAGGCTCGATGTTTAATGACTTCCGGCGCTCAGCTGCTTTTTAACGTGATTACTTAATTATTCCGCGAATGCACGTGTTTAGGCTGCAGCGACCCAATTAGTGCGCGAAGCCACCAGTTGAAAACCTATTAGACAAATTGGTGGCTACTTTTTTAGACCTTAAATTGCTCGTCGATTGGAAATCGAAGAACTCCCAAGACTCGGTAGGGAAGCGTGTATTATTCATGCACGCGTTTAGAAATAATTATAGTTTGGAGATATGTATTTAGAGCGGTTTGTAATTTAAGTTTGTGGATATTTTCGAATTGTTCAAGTTTCTTCCGAGCTGAAGGACGGCGGTCAATAGCCTTTCGGATAGTTATTTAGACACTATTATTTAATGTGCATATACATTGAATAATAGTGTCTAAATTCAGCAGGCTAGACTGACAGAACATATTCTTTTATCACTATCACCACTTTTTAGCCAAAAGAATTAAAGCTTATACAATTTTATATCTGTACAAATAAAATCCCAGGCGGTGTAAAGATAGCCTCTAAGATCCCAGCCTCTATACCGCGAGGCGCCGCCGACCGCGCGCACTGCGGATTGTTTGCGGGTCTCTACTGACCAATTGGGGTGACCAATAAAATCCAAATTTTGAGTAATCTTTTATATATGTCCTGCCGACCATAATATATAGTTATATATTTTTATTAATAATTTTTATATGCGTTGTTGTATAATAAATATTGTTACGTAAATTATTATTTTTACCAGCCCACTGTCATACAATTGATTTGAAAAAATTACACAATGTTTATAACAAAATGACAATGGAAAATGGATAGTCTCAATCTGAACACCTTGCTCCTTCTATTTATTTTTTATTTTTAACTTTTCCGCTCCTATCTCGATTTTAGTGACTGGGTCGATAAAAAAATTATGCAACATATTTTGTTTAATTTTTTTTACTGATCTTAGTGCAGAACATATCAGTGCATCAGATTGCCGAAGAAAATTGGAATTTTTTAAATTATTTTTTGTTCGGCGGCCAAGTCTAACACATTTTATTATTATTATTTTTTACCAGCCCACTGTCATACAATTGATTTGAAAAAATTACACAATGTTTATAACAAAATGACAATGGAAAATGCAAAGTCTCAATCTGATTCCCTTATTTCTTCTATTTATTTTCTATTTTTCCTATCTGGGCATACCGATTTTAGAGGCTGGGTTGATAAAAAAATTATGCAACATATTTTGTATAATATTTTTTAGATCTAGGTTCAGAACAAATCAGTGCACCAGATTCCCGAAGGAAATTGGAAAATTTTGATTATAAGTATTTTTTTTTTCGGGCAATAAAAAAGTATGCAATATGTTTTGTTTCATGTTCTTACTGATCCTTATTCATAACATATCAGTGTATCAGCTACCAAAAGGAAATTGAAAAACTTTAATTGTAACATTTTTAATTTGTGCGACAAAATTGAAACTGTTGTTAAGTAGTAATAGTAGGTACCTACCCAAACTATAAAAAATTGATGCGGTGTTTTTTTTAACTCAGTATGTATCAATAACGTATTTTGTTGCGGGCCATTATTTTTTTGGTTAAATTAAAAATGAGTTATAATTTTCGTAGTCGATAATGTAGATACTATTCCAATTAATTTCCGGTTCAGAAGATGGCGATTAAAAAACTTAAAAAAAATAAAAAAAATGCATTGGCACAGTGCAAAAGAGTCTCTCTTGACATTTTTCTATACTAGGAAAAATGTCAAGAGAGACTCTTTTGCACTGTGCCAATGCATTTTTTTTATTTGTTTGAACAATTGTTTAATCATGTATCTTGGTAACAACAATTCAAGAATAAAAAATTTACTTTTGTTTGCTGATATTCCATAATATTTAGTATCGCTCACCAAGTTATTTTGAAACTTTCATAATTTCTTTAGAATTTGTTTGCTTATCATCAAGGGTACTACTTTTTTCAATTGATTTTAAACTTTTACTTGTGAATGAACGCCAATAATGTCCAGATAGGAGCGGAAAAGTTAAAAATAGAAAATAAATAGAATGAACAAGGTGTTGGTTGAAACTTTCTATTTTCCATTGTCATTTTGTTATAAACATTGTGTAATAGAAAATAAATAGAAGGAACAGAGTGATCAAGTTGAGACTTTCCACTTTCCACTGTCATTTTGTTATAAACATTGTGTAATTTTTTCAAATCAATTGTATGACAGTGGCCTGGTAAAAATAATAATAATGAAAAATGTTCGAATTGGTCGCCGAAAAAAAAAAACTTATAATCAAAATCTTCCAATTTCCTTCGGGAATTTGGTGCACTGATATGTTCTGAACCTAGATCTAAAAAAAATTAAACAAACAATGTTGCTTAATTTTTTTATCAACCCAGCCTCTAAAATCGGCATCTTCAGATAGGAGCGGAAAAGTTAAAAATAGAAAATAAATAGAAGGAACAAATTGTTCAAGTTGAGACTTTCCATTTTCTATTTTCATTTTGTCATAAACATTGTGTAATTTTTTCAAATCAATCGTATGACAGTGGTCTGATTAAAATAATAATAATTAAACATGTTCTACTTGGTCGCCGAAAAAAAAATACTTATTCTCAAAATTTTCCAATTTCCTTCGGGAATCTGATGCACTGATATGTTATGAACCTAGATCTAAAAAAAAATTAAATAAAATATGTTGCATAATTTTTTTATCAACCCAGCCTGTAAAATCGGCATGTCCAGATAGGAGCGGAAAAGTTAAAAATAGAAAATAAATAGAAGGGACAAGGTGCTCAGGTTGAAACTTTCCATTTTCCTTTGTCATTTTGTTATAAACATTATGTAATTTTTTCAAATCAATTGTATGACAGTGGCCTGGTAAAAATAATAATAATAAAAAATATTCGACTTGGTCGCCGGAAAAAAATAATACTTATAATCAAAATTTTCCAATTTCCTGCGGGAATCTGGTGCACTGATATGTTCTGAATCTAGATCTAAAAAAAATTAAACAAAATATGTTGCATAATTTTTTTATCAACCCAGCCTCTAAAATCGGCATGTCCAGATAGGAGCGGAAAAGTTAAAAATAGAAAATAAATAGAAGGAATAAAGTGCTCAAGTTGAGACTTTCCATTTTCCATTGTCATTTTGTTATAAACATTGTGTAATTTTTTCAAATCAATTGTATAACAGTGGCCTGGTTAAAATAATAATAATGACACATGTTCAACTTGGTCGGCGAAAAAAAAAAAATACTTGTAATCAAAATTTTCCAAATTTTTTCTGGAATCTGGTGCACTGATATGATCTGAACCTAGATCTAAAAAAAAATTACACAAAACATGTTGTATAATTTTTTTATCAACCCAGTCTGTAAAATCGGTATGTCCAGATAGGAGCAGAAAAGTTAAAAATAGAAAATAAATAGAAAGAATAAGGTGATCAGGTTGAGACTTTCCATTTTCCATTGTCATTTTGTTGTAAATATTGAGTAATTTTTTCAAATCAATTGTATGACAGTGGGCTGGTAAAAATAATAATTTACGTAATAACATATATTATACAACAACGCCTATAAAAAATATTAATAAAAATATATAACTATATATTCTGGTCGGCAAAATAAATTTTTAAGGATTCCTCAAAATTTGGATTTTATTGGTCACCCCAATTGGTCAGTACAGACCTGCAAACAATCCGACGTGCGCGGTATAGAGGCTGGTATCTTAGAGGCTATCTTCACACCGGTGACGGCAGAAGGATCCGAAATTAGCCATTTACAAATTGTTACAAATATACTACTACCGCCAAAAACCAAATATTTTAATTATTATTAGTATTTATAATTCATATACACACAACACGCCGATCTAGTGCAGTGGTTAGCTCCCTCGCTTAACGAACGGGCGGCACGGGTTTAAATCCCGGCCCGGGTCGTCGGTACCAATTGTCGTTGGGATACAATTATCGTCACTCGGAAACGATTTTCTGAAGTATCAAGTCTTGAAAGGGGATTCATAATGGAACAGACAGTAGAAACGTTGTAGTATTTGTTACAATTCTGTATCTGGCTATTCTACATTCAACCTCAACCAACAACCTCAAATATTAAAAGATTGAGTTCATTGTACACGAACTAGGTCCCTTACTATACGCCAACACTACTCTAGGCCAGGAGTAGTGTTGGGTACAGTAAGGGACCTAGTTCGTTTACAATGAACTCTATCTTTTAATATTTGAGGTTGTTGGTTGAGGTTGAATGTTGAATAGCCAGATACAGAATTGTAACAAATACTGCAACTACTACTAATTTATATAATATTTACATTTTTCAAATATGTCTTTCCGGTGCGATTTGAACCCACTATGAACTAATTTAGCACTCAAAGATAAATAAAACGATTTTTATCAGTTTCGGCGAGCCATTATCGAGCTTGATCGAAAGTTGTAACTAATATGTGATATAAACACAATGTAATAATCGTTTTATTCTAAGGATTTGTCTTGAAATTAGTGGCGTATGTTATAATTTAATGCAAACGTTTGCACTCATCTCGATTATGTGCACAAAGAGCTAGACTACAATTAATATCTGCAAGACTAACCAATACTCAATTGTGGCATAATAATAGTGTTCGTTATGGCGTTGTATCGACCAGTAAGGGCGCATCGCCCATTCAAGCATACCCTAGTAACTGACACAGCCATCTGTGTCGTCCCGTTTCCTTCTATTTAGAACTTGCAAAGTGGGCACCGAATAGTTCCGCAGCACCAGCCGTATTATTATTATTGTGTAATGAGCAGATTGTCTACGGCAACGTATTAATAAAAATGCTTTATCTTGTTCAAATATGCCGCGAGAGAGGATTCGCTGAGCGCGCGGAGCCCTCGTTCGTTATTGACCGTAACCTACCGCAAAGATACCCGGAGCGGCAATAACTGTACGGGCTCCGAAACGTAAATAAACATTACGGAAGGACGAAACAATAAACGCTGTGTTTGCGGATTGTGAAGATTATGCTTTTGTAATGGTTAATTGTCTGCGAGAGTGTGGCCCATTTCAAAAATTAACATGTTTCAATTACACTGAAACCGCCTTTTATGATACCCATCCATTTTATTAAATAAACATTATCGGGTTTTATGCCTGTTTACACTCCAAATTTAAACACTTGGTGTGTATACATCAATTATTTAATATGTGGAGTGCATAAATGGTACATTCAGTTGTTTGGTTACATTATAACTCAAGCTTTTAACTAGTTGAATGAGATTTTTACTTATAAAATTTTAAAAAATTTAAATATGTATGTATAAATACTTTTAATAGAAAATAATCTTCTCTATTTTCCTATGGCGCTATAGCCTAAGTTGGGCCTTGGCCTCCTGAACCTTCTACCTCCACGACACTGTCTGTCACCGTTCTCCTCCAGACTTGGATTCGCATAAGGTCGCGCGTATTCTTATTGTATTTCGTCGTCGCATCGTTTCGGGCCTTTTCCAGCACAGTCGACTGTTTAAAGGTCTCCATCTATCAGATTTATTTTCTCAGTTCTCAGTATCCGTCATTATTTTTCCTTCTCTTCCCTCGTCATATGTTAATCAATTATCACTTATCTTAACTTTTCTACATTGAATGACTGCTATGACCCCTTTTTATTTCTTTCTTCTTTGGCACCATCTTCTTTGGTACCTCTGCACGCAGCGTTTTTCTTCCGTCAAATCATGGTCCATATACGCCGTGTTCCTTTGCGGTTTGGTCTAGTTTCCATAATTGATCTTTTGATGGATGGAAAATCATATTATGTCTATTTGCAAAATTTTCAGTCAGAAATTTGCCTTAAATTCTACACAAAGCGAGTTATTTTACCAAAACAATGTATGGTACGTGATTTAGGTGTAATCGAATCACAAATATTTTTTATTTCGTATATTAATCAATCCACTCGTTTAAAGGAACAAATTAAAAAAAATTAATACGTTATTTATATATATATATATATATATATATATATATATATATATATATATATATAAAACAAATGGATTAACATACATTTGTTTATAGTCAAACCAGTTGTCGATTTCAGAATAGAAGCTAATATACGAAATTATGATTAGATTGAATTAAATTGTGTCCCATTCCCACAATTGAACGACTCGTAAAACCGAGATGAATTATGTCTTTGTGTACGTGTTTCAGCCGTCAGAACTGCGCGTTAATAATAGCAATGATAAATAAAGCGACATTTAGTTAACTTCTTGTCATTATTCAAATGACCCAAAATTAAAGTCTTCAAATTTAATATATTTTTTATTTTAAATATAATGATATGATTAATAAATTGTATACTATAAAATTAAATGTACATAACTGTAGTACGCCATATAATTAAAATCTCGTCAGCTATAACAAATGGCTATAAAAACTACTTTAAACACATAGACAGCAATAATAAATTAAACAGTATCCTTACTGTACATCTTTTATGATAATCTATTCAAATCCCCGTTGACAGCAACCACCCGAAATCAGAAAAAACTCCGCAGCAGCCCCCAATAAACCCCGCACGAGGTGTTTAAAGCTGATTTATTAACAACCCCTTAAGACAATGTGGCTCTCGCAGCACAGATTTTTTTCCACAATAAGCGCCCTGTTATCAAGATCTTTAAAGCGGCCGGATACACACAAAACACCCCTTCAAGACGTTTACAATCGCCATAAAGCAGCTCCTAAGCGCAGTAAAATAAAATAATAACTACGCGGCGGCGCGCACATGTTCCCCACACGAAAAAAAAAATCAACATCTCAGCCCCGCTTTTCACGGAATCGAATTACACATCGGCAATTATTCCACGACGCCTGGTTTCTCTGGTTTTTTTGATTTAGAGGCCCGCCGACCGTCCGAGGGGGTCGGTTATTAAAACGCCGTAAAGCGTGATTTACGGCGTCGCGCTGCGGCACAATTGTAAACGCGTTTTCTTCGCTGCTCGCGATGTAGTTTTTAATAAATCCAGGCCACCCCTTTCGGGATTACGGCAGATTATGCGCCGGAATTTATTCGGGATTAATAAATAAAGCCTCGCTACGAAATTAATATCTCCGCGATAAATATTGGCTCGACGATTTAATCTAAAGGGAGCTTAATTTGCCAGGACGATTTTAATTTGACGTATTATGTAAATAGAATCGGAATTAAATTGATTTACTGATTCAAAAATGGGGAGGGTAATTTCTATAAATATTAATTTACAAAATAAATTACTAACTTATTCGCTGCAAATTTTAATCGCTATTTAATACATACAAAATGTTTGCCATTATTATCTACCTATATGTACTATCATGTTAAATAGAAATTATTATATATTAAATTTGTTTAGAGACGTCGAGTTCAAACTCCATTGTGGGCGAAATTTCGCAAATCACCTTTCACAGTTTAACAGGGAATAAAACACCATAAAAAATAAAGATGTGTATCCACCCCTCACTTCACTTCATCTACCTGTAACCATCATCACCCATCACAAATCTCGTTGTTTATTAAATTTTTTAAAAACATGGAAGGGACTGATTTTCTATGAGATTATGTATGAGCCTCTAAGTATGAAAGTGTTGTTTTGAAAAAGAGTTTGCGTTGGTATTTATGTAAATCGACGTGTGCAGTTATATATATATATATATATATATATATATATATATATATATATATATATATATATATATAATGTAGATTAACTTTTGGGTATGCGGCGTAAGGCAAAAAATAAGAAACTAAAAGTTAATCTACATTACAAGTTTTCGACGAAAAAATACCCTCAAGTTTTTATATATATATATATATATATATATATATATATATAATCTTTTAAATCTCTTTATACCCTTTCAGGTGTCGAGATTATTTAAGCGTATTTTAAATCAATCTAAACAAATCTAAATCTATTGAATTTTCTGTAGAAATTCCTTCCAGTCCTTCCTATTGCTCGCCATCCTCTTTGCATCCTGCCATCTAATGCCATTCCTCGTTAATGTTGTCTTCCCACGTTTTGTGTGGTCTACCTCTTCTTTTCTTTCCTTGTATTCTTGTGTTCCATACACGTGTTGTCTGTCTCCCTTCTGGCATGCGAAGTATGTGTCCATACCATCCGAGTTGTTTCCTTTCTATAGTTGTCTGTATACTTTCTATCTGTAGAGTTGTTCGAACTTGCTCATTTCGTATTCTGTCAATTCTTGTGATACCTTCTATCCTCCTCAAGTACTTCATTTCTGTTGATTGTATTTTGCTTTTAAGTCTCTTGTCCAATGTCCATGTTTCGCTTCCGTATGCGGAAATCAATGTATTCATAAATAAAGTTGTAATTGTGCACGTCGATTTACCAAAATACCCAACGCAAACTCTTCTCCTTTTCAAAACAACACTTTCATACTTATAGGCTCATACATAATCTCATAAAAAATCAGTCCCTTCCATGTTTTTTTAAAAATTTACTAAACAACGAGATTTTTTCATTTCTAAACAACTTAAATGTGACTTACCCCACATACATTCTCACAGGCTCATATAATAAAACCGTTCGTACACATTTTTTATTTATACTCACAAAATTTGTACCATTTACGTTTACCCCGTCCCCCCAACTCTAGATGTAATCAAAATGTTTTACATCAACTTAAATCAAGTAATTTTCCATTTTAATAACCTTTTTATTGTGCAAGAATTGAATTCTCCCCCCAAAAAAAATACGTGTGAAATAATTCAATTACCTGAGCACAATGAAGGCCGTTTAACAGCGGCCACAAGAGCTAACTCGACCTAACCGTTTTAATAACAAGTAAATTGTGCGGCGACGACGCTGCGACATGCTCGTTCTGGTTTTAATAACAATTAAATTGTATCGTAATTATAACGCGGCTGCGGTAGTTGGAGCCCTGTCTGGTTAGTGATTAGAAAACGCGGCCCCAATGTTAATAATTCCGGGCGACAAACACAAGCGCGCGGTCGAGGGACAGGGTTTAATTTCGGAGATGCACTCTGTGCGCCTTAGCATCGACACGACGGCCGGAAATGTAATTAAAAGGTGTCCGGGATTAATTTCATACTTTCCGCGTTGCGACTGGGGCCAAGTAACAGGAGCAAACTGCTACTCAAATAAATGAAACGGTGTGCTTGAAAGGGTGGGTTTCATTCGTTTCAGTCTATATAATATCCTGGGATTCATTATGTTGATTAATAATGCACAGATATTTAATGGCAGCGAGGATTCGTATATGAATTTAATCGAGTAAGTATAAGGCTAGGAAAAAAGTGCAATTAAGAAAATGTTTTCTTGATTGATTATTTATATAACTAGACGGCTAAAATTCTACGTCACTTTCTTTATTGACTTATTGAATATTAATGCACAAGAGATCCAACGATTATGATCTGAGATATCTGCTTAATCCTCTACATTAGCTATCTAGGAACTTTTTCAGCGATTACCCCAAACATATTTGTTTATGTCGATATTACCCCATATTTATGTGTGATTGTACATACCTTAAAAAATAGCACTGCCGGTATTTTTTAACTTTAAAGGACAAACGTGTTGAAATTGAAAGTTAGCTTTCGCTAGTTACCGAAGTTTTAATGAAAATTAAACAAAATTCCAATTACACCCATTGCCACATATAAAATTCCTTATTATCATCAATCTTTTAATTTTTACCCCATTTTGGGTAATTTACCCCGGTTTCCTGATTGCAGCTCTACATTTACTACCTCACACTTTAAAGTTCTGAAGGAAATTATATATTTTAAATATATTACAGCAATATTAAATATAGTCAAAAAAAAGCCGCAAAAAAAAACAATACTTTCCAAGAAAGAACTAAAAATAAAAATAGAATACAAATTAACATTTTCTACCCACTAAAATAAACTAAACCCCCTCTGCCGCCGCCATTTCCTTTCCTACGTCAGCCTCCTGCAGATTTTCACGCCTTTCCCATTCTCTCCTAACCATTCGTTAAGCTTTCTGTACTCTCCCACCCACTCTGCTTTCACTCCCTCACATTCCTTGCTAAGGTGCCACTACGTGTCACTCCCCTTCCTATACAGCGCACACGCGGTGTACCCCAGCCCCATCCACACTTTTCTTCCTCGCTCTTCTAACCCACACCTCGCTCTTGCCATGGATACTTTGTCCTCTCTGCTCCACTCTCCCCTGGCTAAGTAGCTCGGGAGTTTCCCCTGCACTTGCCACTCTACGTAGCCAGGGTTGTATGAGCTCTCAGCCATTCTCACTTGCCTTTTTTGCCACTCAATATCCCTCAGTCTCTCCCTTATCTCAGTTCCTAGGCTACCCCTTTCTCTCAGCTTCTTCTCTACCCACACCTCAGACATACCCACTCTTTCATACATCCTTTCTCTATCCTTTCTCCATCTACTCTCTGTTCTACTCTTACACCTCATCCATACCTCCCGTACCAGTCTTTCCTCGCCCAAATCCTGCAATCTTTCCTCAAACTTCACAACCCTCACACACGACTCCCGCCATATACTCATACGACTTGTCTCCTGCAACAGCACTGCCCTCGGTGTCGACCTTTCGAGCCCTAGCAGATTCTTCAGAAACCAACCTTGCTCCCTTTCTATTACCTCCCATTCACGCAACACTTCCACTCCATACAACAATATAGGTTTTACACACGCATCCCAGATCTTGCACGCCATTACGAGGTTACCACCCCACAAGCTCCCCCATTTTCTGCACGCAATCCCCCAAGCCATTCTTGCTTTCGCCTGCATACACTCCACATGCATCCTAAGCCCTCCTCCACAGTCAAACCAAAAGCCCAAATATTTAAAGCCATTCACTCTCTCAATCAGCCTTTCCTTCCATTTCAGCCCTTCGCCCTTACCCCTCCTGCCCTTATTCCTAAACAACATCTATTTGGTCTTTTCCACATTCACCACTAGCCCCCTCTTATCCAAGTACCTACCCATTCTTTCCAATATTTCTTGCATCTCGTCCACTCCCTTGGCCACCAGCACCACGTCATCTGCATACGCCAACATCCACACCTTGGATCTACCCACCACGACCCCTCCTGCCTGTTCTCTCCTCAGCACCTCTTCCAACTCGCTCGTGTACAGATTAAACAGGAGGGGGCTCAGCGGGCACCCCTGCCTTACTCCCACATTCACCCTAAATTTCTCAGATATTTCTCCATGCACTCTTGCTTTCGCCCATGTCTTTTTATACATCCTTCTCACCCACTCCACTCCTTCCTCTTCCATACCCAATCTATCCATACATTCCACCAGTTTCCCCCTAGGAACTGAGTCATACGCCGCTTTTAAATCCACAAACACCGCATAAACTCTCCCTTCGCATTCCAGCGCTTCCTCCACCATTCTCGCCAGCGTGAAAATCTGCTCCCGCGTCCCTCTTCCCCTTCTGAACCCACCCTGGCATTCCGGCAGCAGCCCCTTTTGCTCCACTTCTCTATCCATTCTATTTATCACCCTAGTCATCATCAATTTATAACCGGCACTCATAATGGTGATCCCCCTATAGCTTTTAACGTCCGAGGCCTCTCCCCCTATATGAACCGGGACCACCACCCCCACACGCCACATATCCGGCACTTCCTCCTCTCGACTCCACACCTTGTTAATACTCTGCCGCACCTTCTCTCTTCCTTCCTCCGGTAGCTTTTTGAAAGCCTCTGCCTTCAGCCCATCTTCCCCCGCTGCCTTTCCTAGTTTTTAACTGTGCCAGGGCCACCTCCACCTCTTTCCGGGAAAACGCCTCTCTTCGCACCACCTGTCTCGCACTCGAACTGCCCAGCTCCACCTCAGACCCTGCCATCTGTTTACAACTCCCCTCCCACTCTGCTAGCTCTATGTTTACTTTGCCCTGATTCACCCTACCCTTTAAGATCTCCCACATTCGTTTCTCCACTACACACTCCCTTAACCTCTTTTCCACTTTCTGCAACTTCTCTATTTTTTTCCTCTCGCACGTACTCTCGAACTCCCTTTTCGCCTGATTAACCCTTTCGACTGCACATCTGCCGTACCTCCTATTAAATATAGTATTCGTCGTTACTTTCTGTCTCGAGATAAACTTATACTAGAGATTTTAAATTCAGCTGACCTACACCGTAGAGGTCTAACAGCACTGAAATCGAGGTGAATTCACACTTAAATAATAGTTACTTTATGTGATTTGCATTTCTAAAATGTTTTTGTTAGTTAATCGCGATTGTATGAATATATTAAAATATTCCAACAAGGCATTCATTGTGCAGGAATGACGCGTGATAATGAAAGTAGGGTGCATCACTCCATAAATTATGATTGATACAATTTGTCAATAAGGCCTGCACGGAGTGTCTTAATCATATTAACTGAAACAGGAAACCGGGTTATGATTGCTCATTACTCCACTTCACATAATATAATGGACAATGCATTGTCGCCGGGCACGAACGCAATCAGCATTACGGTGTCCAATTATACATATTGTATCATGTATATATGAGCGGGGCGGGGCACCCCTTTGGTAGCCCGAGCCGAGGGGTCGCATTCGCACTGAAAAGTCACTTGCCGCAAGATCGCGTTACCGCCACCGGCCCCGAAATCACAACATACGAGACGCGCGGGGCCAATTTAATTGGATATTCATACGAAAATTGCCAGGGCGAATACGTACCCGCCATATACCGCGGCAACCACCGGCCGTATAGGAGAAAATTAAAATTCATTCAGAACGGAAATGTATTAATTGTGAAAATAATATTACTATGCAGTGTAATAACTCACATCTGATTTATTGCAGTCAAACTGAAGCAGCGATACTTATTGCTAATTATGTTTGTGTCAGTACAAAAATGCGGAGATGATTTACAAGTCCGGCCGGATAACACTAATCAATTTATTAATTAACAATTGGGCGGGCTCTAGGAATCTATTATGAGACCGATCCGATCACATCCAGATAAAAGAGCTGTGTATTGATAAGGGATATTTATGGGAGCCAGCGTCAGCGAGGGCATGAATTATTATCGGCTCCCATAATACACCCCGCGTTTTTATAAATTCCAAATTATTACGTAACACAACGATAGGTACCGTAATGGAAATATAGCTAGCCGTCGTCGCAAACCCGAAACAATAACAGTCATTATAGTTTTTCGAATGAAAATTAAAAGTACCGGTTGCTGATGGTAACTCTCGCTCCGGGTGAAACGGTCGCGGAATCACCGCCGGAGCACTATACTTTGCCGCTTTTTACTGGACCATTTGTAAACAAATCGGAAAGTTTGCGCCGCGATTATGTTTTATGGTCTATGCAATGGGGGGTTATTAAACCGGACTTTGCATATGCTCTGATTGGGTTATTCGGTTGCGCCGGTTTGAAACCAGTGCTTTCAGGGTTGTAATTTACGGCGGTTTTAATAAGATGGTCGCGCTGAAAGGGCCCCTAGAGCGGCGGCGAGCCTATTAAGAGAGAGATCAGTTTCTTCGGGGCACGTGCAATAATGTATTGAAGATTGTTTAATACTGCCACAGCCGTTAATTACTGTGATCTAAATTCATGTTCAAAAATGGTATGTATCTGGCAAAGCTCGATTTTAAATATGATTTTCAAATATTATTACGTTTGCGTGATAAATGTTGTGCTGAAAATTGATGTCATTTGCGTTATAGCTTGTTTTCTGTTTAGTTTCAATTGAACAAAAATTTAAAAAAAGTTATTCCTATGTTTTACCGATTTTTGTATTAAAATCGACACAGAATCTTAAATGCTTATTAATTATCTAAAAATGCACCCTCCGGTGGGACTATGAAAGCATGACTAAATTAAATATAGTTTCGAATAAAGTGGTTAGCAATTGTGCTACATGAAACTTCCGTGTCTTATATCATGTAAAACTATAAGTGTGTTGCAATTTACGCCTGCAGCACATAAAATCAATTTAAGTGTGTTATAATTTACAACTGTGGCACATTGTTGTATATGGTGGTAATATTCGTTTCCGAATTACCACGTTCGATCAACAATCCGACGGAAAAGCCCGCCGGAACATATGGCATATATAACAGTTTTTGTTAAATAATTTTTTTTGTGAAAATCGTCTACATTAGGTCGCCTTATATTTACAGACACAACACTTTTCAAACTACTCAAAAAGTGAAAATAGTGAAAAACAAGGACCAAAGTAGCAATGTAACAGACAAAACCGGAAACCTAACCCTCTAATGCCCAACTTCGCCTCAAGGTGGATCAATTTTCAATCTTTATTGAGGTCATGACATCCATAAACGGTTTTCGCAATTTTAATAAACATCCTAAGGACTATTAATTAATTGTCAGCAAAAAAAGTAATTTTTCAATTTTCAATTTTTATTGAAAACATTTGACGTACCCTCCAGCCATTGCTAGGAAGGTTTTTAGCATCTCACATTAAACCTAATAGACATACACTGTTCCTGAATAAAAGAAACCACCCTCTGAATTTTGAGCGAATTTTCACGAATCACCTTTCACAGTTTTTCAGAGGTATTCTATTAAGTTAAGCTAAATATCGGGTGATTAAACTCCTCTGAGCTTCTTCCTTGAGCGGCCACATATTCTCACGGCTGATAGCCCTATAAACAAAGAAGTTTTTTATATTTTTATTGAAAAAAATTGACGTACATCGCCCTTACTCCCAGTCCTTGCTAGGGAGGTGTAATCACATACAATCGGGTTGGCACTATTCATGAATAAAAGTCCACCCTCTAAATCTACCGACACCATAAATACAGGCAGAGATGCAGTTGAAAAGTGCGTTTTTTAACCTTCACTCCCCAATGCGCAGCTCGAGATGAACGGCACTGCGTCTCTAAGCAATTTATCACATAATGAAACAATGAAGAGAGTAGTTCAAGTAATAGAGGCCACCTTCCCACTCCACCTTCATTCGAATAGTTTTAGTTTATGGATATATCTCGAATAACAATTGAAAAAGCAATGGTAATACTAGTTTTCATAAATAATAAAACTATGCAAACCAAGGTGCGGTGTGCTCATTTGTTTTATAATATAAAACAATGTGGAGCATACTTCGATTCATAGGATTTGCATGTGAAAAACATTGTTATATCCGTAGACAAAACAATGAAGAGCGTAGTTCAAGTCATAGGGAACACCCCACCCCACCTTGGTTCGCATAGTTTTCATTTATGGATAAATCTCGATTAACAAAACTATGCCAGCCGAGGTGGGTTGGGCGGGTGGCCCATATGACTTGAACTACACTCTTCATTGTTTTGTCCACGGATATATCAATGTTTATCACATGCAAACCCTATGAATCAAAGTATGCTCTGCATTATTTTGTATAGTATGTTATAATAAATTTGCAATGTTGAATTTGTGGGATAAAACAATAAAATAGATAGTTCGTATGATAGTTCTGCTCATTTGTTTTATAATATAAAAGAATGTTGAGTATACTTCGATTCATAGGGTTTGCATATGAAAAACATTGTTATATCCATGGACAAAACAATGAAGAGCGCAGTTCAAGTCATAGGGGACCCCCGCCCACCCCACCTTCGTTCGCATATTTTTCATTTATGGATAAACCTCGATTAACAATTGAAAAAGCAATGCTAATACTAGTTTTTATAAAAATAAAACTATTCGAACCAAGATGGGGCGGGCGGGTGTCCCCTATGACTTGAACTACACTTTTCATTGTTTTATCCACGGATATAACAATATTTTTCACATGCAAACCCTCGATTTTAAATTTTTAATTGCCAATTTTTATTGAAAATGTCAATTTTTTTCGACCATTTCTAAATGAGCAATCATGGACAATTTTTATAAATGACAACCCCATTTTTTATTTTGGATTCTAATAATTAAAATATTAATTTTCTGCGATCAGCATTATATATTATGATATAGGTCACTTAAAAAATATTCTGTTTTAAATATTATTATATCTATGATATAAAAAAACTGTAGATATAGGCCGCGAATATATAGCTGAACATTTGTAGTTTTTCTTTATGGAAAGCGACTTTTATCTGGGATTTTTGAAATTGTTTTCCGCATACAACTTTTACTTACTACTTCAAGGTCCCATTATTCATCATCAACAATCCTAATAATATGAAAAATTAATAACGAAATTAAATAATGTTGGAAATACCTCAATCTGTACGAATCTGTATGTTATGGAAATGTATAATATTAATGTTCGAGCTGGTGGCGTACAAACGTAAATCTTCCATAACTCAATTTGGTACGTGCATTTACAATAATACACACAAGACATAAGTGGCCGTAACTACTGCGATCGTACTTAAACGCATTAACCATAATATCGCGCGGTCGATAAATTGCGAACAAGTGACAATTGATTTCCATATCGCATATTGCGACACCATAAATAATACGAAGCATGATGTACGACACGACGGAGAGTGGCCCTGAATGGAGTAAATGGTGTCCATTTGAATGGGCGCGGATTTTCGGGGACAGATGTTGGCACTTGACGTCGCTGTCAGGTGGTTGCGGGATATGCGCGGCCAGCTGCGTCGCATATGTGCGGGGTTGGTTATGAATTAGGGGAATATTGTGTTTGTTTTTTCCCCAACAAGTGCCAGTCTTGCACCCCCGCTTTGCGCAACCCCCGTTGCGGTTATTGTCTCTATTGTGGCGACAGTTTTTCGTGGCCTTTATTTTAATCGGGGCACGTTGATCACTTTGCGGCACGCTCGTTTTATTTCAGCCGACCGACCCTACTAAAATATCGAGATAATGGATAATCAAAGGGGCCACTCAGTGGTGTATATCATAGGGGGTTATACAGGACATACCCTGTTCACAAAGCTCTATGCAAAAATAACAATAGTCCTTTTTGTGCTGATGTTTGTTCTAGAAACACCAGTGGCAAATAGCAATATATTTTTGTACTAACATATTTGGTTTATTTTGCTGGGATTAAAAGGGATTATGGTAAATTAGTTCTGTATTGATTTGAAAAATCGTTCAAATTTGTGCATGTCCACAACATCAGAATACTATACGAGCAAATTATTAATAAAATTAAAACTAGTATCTCTATTTCCTTATCTAATTGTTCCTTATACGACTCCCAGATTGATAACACGTTATTTTTTTTTAGTTTACCCAATTGGTTATATATATATATATATATATATATATATATATATATATATATAAAATATATATTAACTGATTTAGAAATATTAGGAAATTTATTTATTTTATTTATTTAATTGAATGACTATCTAACATATTATTCTGTGATTGTAACAGTACTAAACATATAGAGGGTGCAAATTTAAATTTCTTAAATCTTTGATTTTTTATCGTTCTTTATATCTCGTCAATTAATTTAAAAGAACTTGTACAATAAAAAATTTCTTGTAGACTTTATTCTTCGGTGAATATTATCAAGAAATAGTTTATTTTGAGTTCAAATAAATATTGATACCAAAATAATATTATAAATTTAAATTTCTTAAATTTTTGAATTTTTGTTCTTTTTTATAACTCAGTCGATTAATTTAAAACTGATCATACATTAAATACCTGCTTGCAGACTTTATTTTTGGGTGAAAAATTTGAAAATATATGTTATTTCGAGTCCAATTAAATATAAAATGTAATATAATATCATTAATTTCTTAAATCTTTTATATTTTATCGTTGTTTATATCTCTGTAAATTGATTTAAAAGAACTTTTACAATAAAAACCTTCCTGCAGACTTTATTTATCGGTGAATATTATCAGGAAATAGTTTATTTTGAGCCCAATTAAATATGGATAGTAAAATATTATCACACATTTAAATTTCATAAATCTTTGAATGTTTATCCTTTCTTATAACTCGATTAATTTAAAACTGCTCATACACTAAATACCTGCCTGCAAACATTATTTGTAGGTGAAAATTTTCAAAATATAGGTTATTTTGAGTCCAATTAAATATAAAATGTAGGATAATATCATAAATTTAGATTTCTTGAATATTTTATTTTTTATCGTTTTTTATATCTCAGTCGATTAATTAAAAAAAACTTGTACAATAAAAATCTCAATGCGGACTTTACTTTTGGGTACAAATTATCAAAAGATAGCTTATTTTGATCCCAATTAAATATAGAATGTAAAATAATATCAAAAATTTAAACATCTTAAATATTTGATTTTTTTTATGATTTTGTATAACTCAGTTGATTAATTTAAAACAGCTCTTGCAATAAAAACCTTCCTGCAGACTTTATTGTTTGGTGAAAATTATCAAAATATAGGTTATTTTGAGCATATTTTGCATATATTCTAATATATGCAAAATAGAGGGAAGAGAACACTAGAGCGATCTTTTATTAATGAGTATATAACCCGTTCTTACTATTTCTATAAAAGTTACAAATCAAAATCTTGAAACTTATAAAGATGATTTCTGGAAACCAGACTAAACATTAAATGTTTGCGATATACAGAAACATTAAATCAAAGTATTATTAATTCCCAATAACAATTTGCTGCTTCATTATCGCGACCAAGTATGGGCCGGGCGCCATCCTCATATTGCTAATTAATTAAAATTATGGACGCAACGAATGCAGGATCGGGCCCCATAAAACGCGTAATTTATATTAATTTCGCTGCAATAAACGATCATTAGGGGGAGCAAAATTAACTACTTTATTTACGAGATTGCTAACCAGACAATCATTGCGGATAATTTTAAACGTATAGATCAAATATTGCCAATTACAGCTGTGTACGGGGAAATGCGCGAGTGCAGAATACGCGTTTTGATGAGTTCGCAAATCGCTCGGCACACAATAATGCCAATTATTTGTAAATCGTTACGGTTAGGAATTTAAAGGGTGTAATAATCTCGTGGGTAAATGTTTTTTTTGTTTGTTTCGAGATCTAGAATAGATCAGGAAGTAAAATTGTAATAAATTATCTATACACCGTTCTTAAGTTTATGTTGGCTATTAGAAAATTCTCGCATATCAGTGCTGTATTGCAGATACATAATGTGGTAGTTTTGTTTAAGGCGCCAGATTGTGAGCAATCCTTGCTCTTGGTCTCCATCGTTAGTAGTAACGTATTGCCCCTCGGAGAGAATTTAAGTAATTGCAGAAATCAGCGAGGGCAGGAATGATTACTCTTCATAATATTGATGTAAGATGCTGATGCAGAAAAATAAATTTTGAGATTTGTAATTTATCTGATCCTGATGATATCCTAGTTTGTGTCTGCTGAATATCCTTTGAGATCTCATTTATTGTTTCGCTGAAATCATGTTTTCTCTCCTTCAATCCAAGGCTTCTCTTTATACCTCCTAAGTCTTTGATCTTTCGCTTTTTGCTTTATCTTTATGGCAACCTTAAGCTCGTTAAAGTTATGGCTTCGTATTTTGGATCTTTCAAATATTTCATTAACTTTTAATTGAACATTTGGAGTGGGAACAGTTTTTTTTTCCCAGCCTTCCATAATAATGTTTACTATGCCTTTCCAGGCAGGCTCTCTTCACCGTCGCCCTTGAGTTTGGTCATATGTGCTATTGCTATAATTATTTACTTAATAATCATTAATTATACGAAACATAGACGCCCTAAAAACAATTGAAACATGGTTTTATTCTACAGATTTTTATTGCTGCGATACTTCAGTTAACTTAGCTTGCTGCAAGTAAATATTCACAAATTAAAGAGATTAGTTATCACCAACATTGATAAAAATCTGGATAAAGAGAGCTCTATGCAAAAATAACAATAGTCCTTTTTGTCCTGATGTTTGTTCTAGAAACACCAGTGAAAAATAACAATATATTTTTGTACTATATATATATATTATCAATTGCCTTTTACCTTTCGGTTTTTGTACTAACACATTTGTTATGTTTTGCTGGGATTAAAAGGGATTGTAGTAAATTAGTTTTGATTTGAATAATCGGTGAAATTTGTGTATGCTCACTGCATCAGAATACCAACATTGGTAAAAATCTGGATACAAAAATTCAAAATTGTGATTATTATTTAAAATACGTGAATAGACATATTCCACACAGATGTACTCACTTGAAAGTTATATATTCTATAAAACTTTCAGTATAAGCACGTCTCCGTGAATAAATTTCACACGAGCTCTTATCAAAAATGCATTTTATCCGCTCTCTCCCCATTTAAAGATCAATTTTCCAAACACACACACACACACACACACACACCACTCTCTCCGTCAAGGTCCCGCCAACAAATAAAAGATATGACCATATCGACGTTTTTCACACTGGAAACGTGACGGAAAGCACACGTAAGCAGCGCGCAAAAGGATGAATCGATTCGAATGCAGGAAATCGCATGCAAAATGGTTGGAGTGTGCTCCGCTCCGTATAAACAAAAAGGCGGAAATTAGCTTTCCTGGACGAGAGAGAACTTTACGGCGCTCTTCCAGGTGAACATTGTTTATTATCCGGCGGCACTTCATTCGCACTATTAAAAATCTGACGGGGTAGGGGGAAGCATTAATAATTCACATTTCGAAAACCGTACGGACGACGAGTCGTAGTTTCAGTAACTAAGGTTTAATTGAGTTCCCTGAAAGGTAGTAACAAAGTATTTTATTGTGTCCCGAGGGTGCCCTTTCAAGCAGCCAAGTTTTAATTGAAACCGAGAATAATCGTTCTTTTTTTTTCGGGGTGGTGGTGTGCGCGCGGCGCGAAAAGTGGCAAAGCACCGGCTATTACGCAATCCGCGGCATCCGATTAGCATTTTTCTTTAAACTTTCGTGCGCGACAAAAGACTTCCGCTATTAATATTAATTAAAATTGCGGACTCTGTTGACTTTAAGGCGGAGAATATGGCACAAAGTACATGGAATAAGTTTGCGGCGGTGATAATTACGCGGGGGGAATGAGGATGTGCATAACTGAGGGCAATTAGTGCGGAATTGTGTGCTTCCGCTTCTCGTGCAATTTTTGCTATTTTATGTTGTTTATAAGAAAGGATAATTAAAAATGATAACGGTTGAGTTTTAGTTTGTGTTGCATTTTGTAGCAGCGTTTTCCCTTACATATTATAGACGATCTAAAAGTAGCAATTTTCTTAGCAAAAAGTAGGTGACAGTTTTGTTTGCATTCGTATTTGTTTGTTTGGCATTAATATCAATATTTGTGCAGTTCAAGCCGTTATACTGCAATTGTGGTATATATATATATATATATATATATATATATATATATATATATATATATATATATATATGGGTGATACGATTATACAATCATTAACTTCAATGGGTAAATTCACGACATATTGGATAATATTTTTTTTTTCTCCATACATGCACAATATAATCTAATTAAATAGAAATTAAAATTAAAATCAATTGTATATCTACAAAACAAAACAAAAAATGATGAATGGTGGTTTCTTCCCTCGTATCTCACCCCGATGTTTGTGTGTATAATCATAAAACTACTTTCAAATCCAATTAACTGCAGAAGTATATGCTCTTGAATATTTTTACATTTTATAAAATGTTTCCAGTACTTTCTATTTCTCCTAACCGCGTCTATTATAGTTTCCTTCGTTATACCTGTTTATTGCAATTCGTCCAATGCCATATTGCCTTCCACTGTATTCACTTCTTAGTCTTGTATGCTATTTCCTATAGTAAGTAATTTCTGCTGAAAATTCTCTTTCCATAATTTGTTTTTCTTCATTGAGCATTTAACTGCCATTTTTTTAGGCATAGTAGGCTTTTTAGAAGTCCATATTATTACATATTAATATTATTATTATAACAAACAATGATGAATGGTGGTTTCTTCCCTCGGTCCTCGCCTCGAGGTTTGTGGTGTATAATCATAAAATACTTTCAAACCTCAATAACTGCAGAAGTGTGTGCTCTTAAATATTTTTACATTTTATAAAATGCTTCCAGTCCTTCCCATTCCTCCCAATCGCGTCTATTATAATTTCCTTCGTTATACTCGTTTATTGTAATTCGTCCTCTGCGATATTGCCTTCCGCTGTATTGACTTCTTAGTCTTGTATGCTATTTCCTATAGTAAGTAATTTCTGCTGAAAATGCTCTTTCCATAATTTGTTTTTCTTCTTTGAGTATTTATACAGCCATTTTTTTGTGGCATAGTAGGCTTTTTAGAAGTTCATATTATTACATAAATATTATTATACTGAAATTTGAATTGTTGTTCTTGAGGCTACGAATTGAACATGATCCTGTCCATTTGGTTTCCATCAACGCGAAATACGTTGTTAATTTCATCACAAAAGAACATGAAAATCCGAACTAATAAATCAATTTTCAATTAATCCTCATCAATCACACCACGCATCTATGCGAACAGCAGTTTCAACACCTCGCCGATGTCAACGGCATCCGCCCCATTTATATCGCGCGCACGCATAAATTATCATCATACAAAACCGCGAACATTTGAGGGGGGGCTTGCACCGAAAAGCATCCGCAGTGCGCGCCTTGGCTCCAGTTTATAATTACTGTCACATTCCACGGGAGGAATCGATCGTGGGGGCCACCGCACATACACTCGCATTACGCGACCGAAAACCGATTACGTGCCATCTTTATGTTCGTTCCTTCGCCCGGTAATAACACCGTGCGCGTTTTTTATTGCCCGAAATTACCCCGTACGGAGGCAATTTGGCTTCCAGAGAGCGATGCCCACGTGCACCCGAAAAACGAATCTAATCCGATATTCAAAATCGAAACGCGTCCGGTTTATAACGAGACGAGTGGGAATTTATAACTATATTAAAATTAAAAACATAACATAACAAATCTAAACGTTAATCGTAAATAAACTGCTTAATAAATATTTCACATAAATTATTTATAATTATCATACGCATTTTTTAAATAATTTCAACAGGTTGACTACCGTCCGGGCATTAATTCGTAAATATTTTTATCACCATCAAACGCATAAATTACAGTTTTATTTTTCTATTATCCCCGAGAATTCTTTTCCTGATATACGACCCTGCATTTGCATAAAAAACATTATCAGGGGGCCGCATTAATATTAAAAACACTGCTGTGTTTCGTGTGCGTCCTTTTCGGTCGCACGCAGAAGGAGCGGACGTGTTGCATTACGGCCGCGCGCTCGTGGGCGCAGACACAATTTCAGCGCAGCCTGTAATTACAGCAGATCCGGTCGCGCACTGAAATCCGCCCGCTTATTAATTCTAATAAAAATGTTCCGCGAGCTACCGTCGTAATTGAAAATCGCTGTAGAAAACTGGACCGGCCTGCGATGTTCCCATGGATGGCGGATGGTTCTATTATCTTCGATGTTTTCATTTTTATCTGAATTGTGTTGGAGTTATTATCATTTGAACCAGAACATGTAGTGGTTTCTACTCGGAATATTCACACACATTCAGAACTAAAACTAAACAAAATATTTTGTTTGAGAAACTATAACAAGTGTTTTATAGCAAGGCTTTTACACAAAATACTTTCTATATACAATACCTACTTAAATATTAAATATAAATTAGAAATTGAATGGTTTTGGCGTCTATTACGTGGTAATTCATTTACAATAAAGGAGATGAATAAAACTACTATGTTAGTGGTAAAAAGACATTGTAGATTTATTCATCTCCTTTATTGAAATATTAATTACTTCAATATACAATATACACTTTCACAATATATTGTTTTATTGCTTCTTAGAGGAATGTTCTACAATATCAAAATGACGAGCCTTATACCTACCCCTTCAAAGGCTTTATCTCTAAGAATCCCCTATCGCAGGTGATGGGGTATATTTTCAAAAACTTTCATACTTTGTTTTTAACGTGAGAATGCTGTATCATTTAACTTTCTATCCAAAACTGTATCATATAGCAGTTTCTCATAGAGTTTGAGCCACCACATGCTCATCCGATTAGTTGCCCGCAGGAACACTGTCATAGGCGTCGATCTTTCGAGTGCTGACAGATTCACAGATTTTTCAGAAACGAGCACTGCTTATTTTCCCATATTATGTTAGCGCTATAGCCAAAACGGCAAGAGCTAGAGAAAAGCATCGTCAATATGTAGGTCTAGGAATACTTTATATTTTCAAATATAAACCATCTCTCTAGCAGTTAGCAAATAGACACGCCACAGAGTTGAAATTGGAAGAAAAACATGAAATTTCATCATATTCACATTTTCTCAGCGCTACAGCCCGAAATCGGTAAAATCTAGAAGTCTATCATCGCTCTGTAGAGCTATCAATACCCTACAGTTTTACATATAAATCATCTCTCTAGCAAATATTCGATTGTTAAGGAGTCTACTTTGTGATGATTAATTTTAAAGGATAAATAAAACGATTTTTTACTTCTACTTCTTCTCAAGGTACTTTTCCATTCTTTCTAACATTTTTTCGGCTCTCTTGGCTACAAACACTACATCAACCGCATATGCTAACAGCCATACTTTGGTTCTTCTTACCACAGGCCCTCCCGCGTACCACCTTGCCTGTTCCACTGTCTTCCTTATTGATTAATAAATTTGTCCTGATCGTGTTCTATCCGGCCCCTCCCCACCTGCCTCAGCCTCACATTCCAGTACCCACCTCCACCCATCCATGATCCACTCCATTGGTCTCCAACTCGTCCAGCACCCTTCTCAAGTCCTTCAAGTTTTTATTGCTGTCCCCACTCATATTAGCCTCTAATTATTTTTACATTCCCTGGATAGTTCTGGATAGTTCTCGATAGTTCTAGGTAGTTATGGATAGTTCTGGATAGTATTGGATAGGCCTGGATAGTTCTGGGTAGTTCTAGATCGTTCTGAATAGTTGTCTGGAGGGTAACATAGCTACAAACACTCAGGCCTCAAAATGAGCCTATTGTGAGACCTCCATTTACGGCTACACACTCGTCCCACCAGTGAATTCTGCGTGTATATTGTAGAACTCCGGCGGGTGAGGAGTTGCCAATGCTTGCCATACTAGGCCAGCACTTCCCTAGTACTAGCTGCCTAGTATTTACTAAAACTGGGCAGAGGCATATTACGTTCTCTGCTGTTTCTAGTTCTTCATTTCACCCTCTACGTACCAGACCCATCGTGTGAAGATGTTTGTTTAGCTGACAGTGGCCAGTTAGGATGTTGATCAATAATTTTAGATTAGTTCTAGATAAGTTAATGCGGGCCATGGCTGCAATTTTACAAGGTTGCCTGAAGAACAAGTGTCCTATGCTCTATATTTTTTTCAGAGTACCTGCAGAAAGTATCTCATCCTCTTGGGTTGTTACAAGATGCGAGGATCCCTTCCTGGCAAGCTCGTCTGCTATTTCGATCCTCTTGATGCCACTATGTTTAGTTAGCTCCTCCAGGCTGTGTGGACATGAATATGGCTCTTTCGACACAAATATGTTCGCATTTAGAGCTGCTTTGCTGTCGGTGAGTATTAGGATATGTTTATCTTTAATATTTCGTTCAGCTAAAATTTTTAATTCTACATTTCCTACTACCAACCGCGTAGTTTACATCAACGAATCTCTGTTCCATCCTCCTACTATCTTCCTCACTCTCATCACAATCCTCACATGTGTCCATCTTTCTTCTAACCCTGCATCACCAAATTTCATGCTATCGGTATATTGCTTCTACTTTGTCCCCTCTTTTGCCATCCAAGGATTCAGCCAACCCACTATGTCATTCACTAGATGAGCGTATAGACGCTTCTAGTTCTTTTCGCACATTCCCCCAACATTTTTTCTTCAGTCCATCTAGTTTTCAAAATCTCACCCTGAATTCGCTGTACACGTCCTGCTCCTTCTAGCTACCCTTGCCTCACCGTCCTCGGGCCCTTTAGTCCTTTTTCTCAGGCAGCCCCCTACCACATGCACCTATCTTTCACAATCATAATTTCCGGTAGCCCACCCTTTTTTACGGTGAATACAGAAAAACAGGATTATTTGTTTTCAGGCAAATTCATGAGTCTATAACTTATTAAGGCACCTTACACGGTCAATAATACTGTCAGTCCTAGTACTGTCGGTATTTGCTTGATTCCTCGTTTTATATTAGTAATCAATTCTGCAGATAAACATCAGTATTCTCTTCATTCCATCATTCCTATACCTTAAAGAATAAGAAATACTGTCAATATCGTACAGTAATACTGTCATTATTCTAAAATATTGACAGTAATAATGATCGTGTGGTGGCTTATATAATTGTGGCTGAAATCAGCTGAAGATCACCTCCGATGATCAAATATATTAATTGTAATAATTATTCAAAATTTCAGACCAGTTGTGAAGAATGTTTCAGGTCAAAGATTTTGAAGGTTAGCCCGTTTTGATTTTTGACAAAATTTGGCATTCTTCGATTTGCTATATTATAAAGGCACCTTACACGATCAATATTACTGTCAATATTTTAGAATAATGACAGTATTACTGTACGATAATATGTTTAAAATGTTCATTATTCTAAAATATTGCCAGTATTACTCATCGTGTAAGGTATATTAATCATGTAATGATGAGAATACTGATGTTTATCCGGATAATAGATTACTTGATAAATATAAAAGGAGGATTGAAGCAAATATTGATAGTACTAGGATTGACAGTATTATTGACCGTGTAAGGTGCCTTATAACCGTTAAAACTGAAAACATGGTTTTACATTTCAGTCATTATTTCAGTAATACAATAAGAAAGCGCGCCTACTTACCTTACGGTGGAAGGCATAGGATCAAATAAAAATATGTATGAAATTATTTTTATAATTATCTGAAAATAATCCTGTTATTGAAATATAATTTAAATTTTTAACACTACTCTCATATTGGTGAATTCAAATTAGCCATTTTGTAGTAGAACATGTTGCGGTCTGTATACAAGACAACGTCTAATTTTTCGTTGACCAATCCGGTGACACACAATTATTTTGTCATCGAACTGTGATTAACTGTGTTAAATATTTAAATCATATTTCAATAAAAAAAAATGACCCGGTTTAGACTGTAATCAAAATTGATTTTTCTACAGCTTAGTACTAACGACATAATAATTCATTAAAATGCAATACAAATTGCAGCAGGTCATATTTTAATGAAGAACATTTTTATCCATTAGTAACACAATTACAATTATGACCTGTACTAATGCCTGTTTATTTTCCAGTTCCGCTGCTTGCTTATTGAATGCTCCACGTCAAGCCGGTGAGTTTTCTCATTTTCTTTCTTTTTTTTTGCGTTTTGTGCCCACCCCACATCCCCCTGACATTTAACTTTAATATCGACGATGACGCCATGACCCATATTTTCACCAGGCGCAATTTGCATCCGGAAGGGGTGGCGTAAAGCGTTGGGGGACGCAATCCCGGACCCCCAAGCCCGTTCGCAATCCTCTCCCATCCATGTGCCACTCTTTAATGGCCATCCGTCGGCACGAATCATAAAACAACGGCGCTGTATAAAGATTACGCGTTTTATTATGACTTTTGTGTTGGGGATAAAAATGCACCGCACGGTTTTACAGACGCACTTAACATTTCCGGTTTCCATTACTTTTTTTTCTCTCGAAATATATAAGATAAGTGAGTTAGAAGGGAAATTATATTCAGAGTTGTTTTGTACTGTTACTTTAAATATTTTTTAGGGCCTAAAAGGTAAAACAGGACAAGACTTAAAGCAATAATTGTATATATATATATCTATATATATATATATATATATATATATTCCATGTCAAATCGACCAATAGTTGGAATCGACCCCTTTCAATTTGAATGAAATTTGTATGTATGCATAAAGTAAATTTTGCAATAATTTGATTCAAAATAACTTCCACGGGGGTTTATGAGCTTATTGATTACTAATGCAATGTCCGATTTTAAAATTCAAAATAGCGGATATATATTATAAATATAGATAACAATATAAAAAAGAAATAAAAAACACTTTTTAATAATAATTATACTTTAAAAGACATGACTGTTAAAAACTATGAAATACACATAAAATAATTGCGGGTGACAACTTTTTTAGAAAATAATTTCGTGTACAAGGAGTCCCCTATTAGAGTCCAATAGTCTTCAACCGCAACAGCACCTTGTTAAATCTGAAATTTCCTCCATAACATTAAATGCATTCTTCTTTGTGTGACGATAGCGTCACATTAAAGCCATTTAAAATCCAGCCTCATTATATCCCCCCAGAAAACGCGCCGGTCATTCCGAATTAATTTAATTAGGCGCGCGCGTTTTAATTAGGCGCGCTTTCTTATTCAGCACGGCTTGGATTGAAGAGAAAGAAGAAAAAAACAAGGATCGCATTTAATTAACGCGTGCAGGATTTCCTGCATAAATCACCATCGATTGCCGCAACTAATTCCATTAAGCGACACGCGCCATCTCCGGCGGCGGCCAGTGGAAATGATTTTTCCGGCGTTAGAACTTGTGTAAGCGATCGGCCGCGCCATTAGTTTCGGAAAAACGGAATTGACAGTTCCGCGCCCCCGTATTATCCGTCACTGTCACTTATCCGCCTCGCGGTAAATGAGATTACGGATAAAAGGTGTTAAATATTCCGCGCCGTGGGGCGCCTTTTAATTACCGCGCGCACTTTCTCCGGGGTTTCGATTTTGGTCGCGGGCGCTGACAAAAAATATTTTAATAATGTCTTTGTTGTTGCCACATAGACACGGTGTTGCGGAATAATTGTCTTATCTTTGTTGGAAATTCGAACGAATCGATTGTTTGATGTGTATGCGTTGGGTAAAGTTTGTTACGTAACTGGAGATTTGTCATGGTATGGCTGCAATATGTTTGTGGAGCATTTAAACGACTTTCACAATATTGCTTAAAAGTTTGTTCGAATATAGAAATGTATTGTTAATTTAGTTTGCACCAGTGCCGGGCTTTCACATTATGCAGCTGCGTATAGTTGCAGAAAATTTTTTCATACCGCAGATTTTATAGGCCAAATATTTTAGATATATGCGAAAATTCGCAGTCTTTGTATAGCACATGGGAATGGAATGCGTTAATTACTATGCTGCAGGCTTAATTAAGGTCACTGCTGATAGCTATAAACTTAAACACCATAGCATAAGATAGATCAGAAGCATTGAAAGAAAGATCCATACACACAGTTCCAAAAATCGGTAGTACTAGATATTTGTAGTAATGTAAAAATACTTCTAGGCAGCGGGTAAAAACGGTGAAAATTCTATTATTGCGCATCTAGTTTCTGGGCCGATGGTAACTGCTTAGCTAGCAGAAAAAAAACCTCTATAATCTAGGCAATAATGATAAATAACCGATAACTTTTCTTAAAGTTATTAAACATTTTTCTTTTTGGTGAATCAGGAAAAAATAAATTCATATAGTAACAAATATTGAATTGAATCGGTATCTACTTTGTGATAATTCATTATAATAAATAAATAAAACGAATTTTTCTTTGTTTTTTATCACTTGTGATATCACAAGTGATAAAAAACAAAGAAAAATTCGTTTTAGTTATTTAATATAGTAACAAGATTATAATTAATTTACACAGGCTTAATCAAGCTGATAATTTATATCTGTTGCGATGGCAGTGCGCATGTCGTGGTCGATGGTACGTCCACATGAATTGAGTTCGATTTCAATCCACTTTCAGATTGAAATCGAACTCAATAGTGCAATTCATGTGAATGGACCATCATACATTTTATATCAAAATGGGATTCTGAATTCGATTTGAATCCTAGATGTGAACATTGAACATTGATTCATATTTTGTTAAGAGACACAGTATCTTACTACGATTCATATACAATAGTAGTAACATACTGTGAATTATAACATCTCGTAATAAAATATGAATCAACTTCACACCAGTGCCGACTAAACCGTTCTCTTCATTATGCGCAAAGTAACTTAATCCCTTTAAAATGTCTACAACTCGTACCTCAATTAAAGCTAAAGAATAAAACAAGACATTCATCATCCCATATCAAGCCATTATAAAATTTTCTCTTATCGCCGCCATCGGGTACACAACGTCGGCCACGACGCGTATTAAACAATTTCCTGGGAAATGTACTTTTAGCGCGCGTAATTTACCGTGAAATTCAGCGCAAAGTCGTACGATGTAAGTGAAAATTTCGTATGCATTACATATTAAAAACGGTGCTCCTTTTGTTCATCGCCGCATCTCTTCGCTTAATCCTTCCTCGCCGCGCATAGTTCAGAGAACATTTACCAACATTTTCAAAAGTGTCAACTATTAACTTATTCCGTGAGTAAAATATATTATAGTATTATTATAGTATATTTTTTTCCAGTTAAAAGGAATTGCAGTGGAACATTCGAAAATATACATAAATGTACATATCGCACTAGTATTTAGTCGCATAACTCAAAATCATGTGTTTTTGAGTTGTGTAAGAATGTAAAAATAGGGAAAATATCCATCTATCAATAATCATGAGTGTATTAATCTAGCTTCAGAGCTTGCCCGCCAGAGCGTTCTTGTGTGACTCTTATGGGCCATTCACAATAAGTGCAGTAGTGGTAAGGTACCGGTGGTACCGGTAAGCAAGATTTTGTATGGCTATAAAAATTCAGACGTTCTAAATTCGGTAGTAATGATACGCGATAATTATGGTAGAGATAATTACCCATGTTCTGTCATAGTTTTACTACGCTGCTATAAACGCCCGCATTTTTATACATATGTACAATTTTGCTTACCGCTACGTAACCCCTACCGCGCTTATTGTGAATTGCACATTACTGCTCCAAAGCTATCGCCCCTACATCGGTTTTTACAGAAACACAGGTTTTTGGGTTGTCACTTTAGAAATAGTAGTGCGATATAATGAATAAATGTTGTTTTTTTGAAGAAATAGAAACCAATGAAAGTATATTAGTATTATACATAAATCTACTTAACGCTGTCTTAACATGTATTTGAGAAAATCGTACATACTGCCTATGTGTAAGAAAGTCAAATATGTGTAGTTTTTCTACATTGTAACTTCTGTTGTAACTTCAAACACCCTGTGGATATTATCCTGATATATCGAGGCCAAGTCAAGGTTGCCCTATCCACACCTTCATTCTTCTTTCTTCTATATTAAACCTCGCTCTTGCTATACATACTTTATCCTCCCTGCTCCACCCTTCTATTACTAGAGGAGGGTGAAGCAGGGAGGATAAAGTATGTATGGCAAGAGCGAGGTGCGATTCAGAAGAAAGGCTCTGGTATTACCACTCTACATGACCATGGATTTTCGAGCTCTTAGTCATTCTCAGGTGCATTTCTTGGCACTCAACATCTTTCATTCTCTCTATGACATCATTTCCACTTCCCATTTCCCTTGTCGTCCAGAAACACCTCTGACTTGCCCACTCTTTCATACATCCTTCGTCACTCATTTATTCATTCGCCCTCTGCCCTATTAGTACATCTCATCTACACCACCCGCACCAGTCTCTCTTCCCATAACTACAGCAATCTTTCCTCGAATTTCACTACAGTCTAATACCATTTTCACGACATGCTCATCTGTTTAATTTCCTGTAGGAGCACCATCGATTTTTCGAGTCCTAGCAGATTCTTCAGAAACCAGCCTTGCTCCCTGACTCAATCCGATTATATCCCACTCTCGCAATCCCCACACTTTTCACTCCAATATACAACAATATAAGCTTCACACACGCATACCAGATCTTACCCGCTATTACTACGTTAACATTCCACCACCACTCCTATTTTCTCTTCGCCATCCCATAAGCGATGGGCTGGATTGTCTGTCCCACAGCAGTAACGGCATTTCGGTGTGTTCACCTTCCCTATCTTGTGTAAGTAAGTCTGGAATACTCCATGGCCTGATAGGGTCTGCGTGGTCAGTGATACAGGTCACCGTCCTCACGCATCACCTTTACTTGCACCCACTCCTAATGCTTCACTAATCCACCTCTGCAGACGAACCAAAGGCCTAAAAACTTAAAACAATTCACTCTCGCAATCATGCTTCCCTTCCATTTCAACTCTTCCGCTCTACACATCCCACTAAAGGGGTTTTCAATAAGGTCGATGTTGAAATGGAATAAAAGAAGTTGTGTGTGAGATATTAACGAAATTCTTTTTTATTTGAAAGCCCCATGTATGCCATTATATTTAGAATATAACATCATTCAAATATTTGCTGTGGTTTGTGGTCAAATTTTTAATAACTGCATAGATCCGACTGAATTTGAGCGATGGCATTGGTTATGATCAATATTTAATACAGAAATTAAAGCTATATTGATATACTACAGTGTTGTGGATAGTTTAAGTCATTTGAAATAATGACGTATCATTATTTCAAACGACTTGAACTATCCACAACACTGAGTATATTAATATAGCTGTAATTTCTCGTAAGAAAGTGTTGTAGAATAGAAGTATAGTCAAGATTTAATACAGTAATTACAGCTATCTTGTGTAAAAAGTCGTTTGAAATAATAAATAATTAAAAAAAAAAAATAATAATAATGAAAATAATAATGTATTATGAATAATATGTCTCGTAAACGATGCGCGTGCGGAAAAAACGTAATTTATTTTTATATCACACTCTGTATTGTATAACAGTAACTCATATGGGTAACTGCAATATATGTATATCTCTAAAAAAAATAACATATTCATCGTAAACTCTTACTGAAGAGAACCTAAAACCCACAAACGTGTATAGCTGTGTGTCTATATAACTTCTGACAACTCTATTTGATTATTATACACACATGCACACGCTCGAAAACATTTATATACCCCTCCATAACCATATTGTTGTAAAACACTTTTATTTACACTTTAAACAAGCCGGGGCGCGCTCACTCGCGCCCTCTCCCAACAAGTGTCCGTTTTATGGCTACATTTTCGACGTTTACACTAGTCTCACCTCAAAACGCCCGCTCATTGTAAATTAATAAATTAATTATACATAACGAACGGGTCTTATAAATTTCGTGTTTAATTAAATTTGTTGGGACTTTACGAGCGTTTTATTAGTGGCGGCGTGCTTACACATATATAGTTTTGGCGGCTGGAGCCATGATGCGCTATAAAAACGTCCATTGTTTCAAACTACGGATCGTGGTGGTGCATCATGGCTTTTAATTAATGCTGATTGAGTTGTTTTCGACGATATTTGATGGTCTTGAATGAGTGAACGATGACAAGGTTAACTTGAGGTCTTTATGTTGTAAATATCGATAACTTGTTTATTGAAGAAATTCAGAAAATGAAACAAAATTAATAGTTTTTTTTAAATCTTTATTTTTAGTATTGGCCATAAGGATTTCTACTATATTACATTACTTATTTTATATGGTGTTAATTATTAGTCCTTAAAAATGTATTCGACTAGAAATAAGGATTAAAACCCTTCCAGCATATAATAATAATGTCTTATTACTTATTTTATAAGGTGTTAACTATTAGTCCTTAAAAATATATTCGACTAGAAATATGGATTAAAATTAAACTATGAATTCTATCTTTCAGCATATAATAATAATATCTTATTACTTATTTTATAAGGTGTTAATTATTAGTCGTTAAAATTGTAGTCGACTAGAAATAACGATTAAAACAGAACTATGAATTCTATCTTCCAGCATATTATATATTCATCATTAATTATAATTTTACAAATAAAAAACAAACATAAGTTCACAGTTAAGGACAATAACAAGAAACTCCTAATCAAATATAAATAAATAGCGTGTAATAAAATGTCTATCATTATCGCTATCAACAGGAGGGCTTTTCCACTGGTAAAGGGAGAAGCTCAGAGGAGTGTAATCACCCGGTATTTGCCTTAACTTCACAGAAATCCTCTAAAAACTGTGAAAGGGGATTCACGAAATTTCGTCTACAGCGGGATTTGAATTCTCGCTCCCCAATCGTACAGAGTACGAGACGGACGGCGCTAATCACTAGACCACTGAGCTGATTATTAGGGTGCTTGATTTTTGTCAGTTTTGTCAGTCACTTTTTGAATCTAGTATTTCTTTATTTGTATCCTTAACCATGAAATTATGTTTGTCTTCTTATTTGTAATGCAATAATGAATGAGAAATATATAATATGATTGAAGATATAATTCATACAGATCCTTTCTATTCGTTATTTCCAGTCGAATAGATTTTTAAATTTAAAAAAATGACCTTCATTTGGCATAACAACTCAAAAAAATACAAAACCCCTCCAATATACAATGCTCATCAAGAACAATAAGAAACATTATATACATAAAAAATAAAAATAAAAGTAACAATCAGCAAAATACACTAACAGCATAAATAACCCTACACTCCCTCTGCCCTCGCCACTTTCCTTTCTCACATCAGCCTCCTGCAGATTTTCACGTCTTTCCCATCCTCTTCTGATTTTTAAGTACCAATAATTGACACCACATAAAACATGTAATGTATTGTCACAAAAAGCCTTATGGCCATGCGATATTTCTAGATTTTTAATACCCACGCCAATCCAGTACATGTGCAATATTTTTTTTTCGATTAAACGTTATTTCCAAACGTCTATATTGGAAGATATTCGTAATGTATAGTAAATTGATAGTAGGTGGCGCATACGGAGTTCCAAATTACCACATAGTGTAAAGATACCGTGAACAAATCTAACCAAAAATCATTGAATTCATATTAAAAATACATACACAAACGAAATACGAAATGTATAATAAAGTTATATGGTATTCTGAAGAATGCAGCACTGAATCTACTAGTTATCTAGACACATTTGTACCAACATTTTGCACACTAATTAAATCCTTGCAGCATCATTTCAATTGCATAACTCATGGTTTCTCATAAACTGATGAAACAAACATGGTCTTGAAGATATAAAAACAGCGAATTTCACTACATATACTGCAATCACCGTCGCCAATTGTAACAAAAATGAATCCCAAGAACAACCAGCTCCATAAAATATCAAATGCACAAGTTACATAAACCGTTCCGGTTACAACTCGAACTCCTCATAAACATGTTTATAGTTTGACTTAATCCAGCCTGACTCAATGCTGCATTCTATTCTCCATGGGACGGCCTAATTAGACTTTTTTTTGGGGCCTGCAAAGGAATTATTACACTGAAATATGTAAGCATGAAATTCTGCAATTTTCACGCGGATAACAATGACAGCGGATTTTATTATAGTTTTTTTGCGTTTATGCGGTTGATGTTTGCTTTAAAGGTTAGTGCAGAGATTAAAGTTATACGTACGAATCAGACACAGTTCACGGTATGAGCTGCGTTTATACATAAGCAAAGTAATTAAGTAACAAGTATGTAATTTATTAATAAGCCTAATCCTTATATAGAAAAGCCAAGGCAATGTTTTGAAGCTTCCCGACCTGCTGTTTATGTTTTTTTGAGCTATCATTAGAAAGTGAGAGTTGTGGGTTCGAATTCCCATTGAGGGTGGTGCCATTTTATATTATAATGGTCATTTTATGCAACAACTTGAGCTATAATGCATCTAAACAGACCAATATTTCATATGTTTACTATAATACCTACAAATTTCTAAAATAGTATTACCTCAATTGTATTGTTGCTGAAATTTTAAAATCGTTATAATTTCATCTATCTTGTAGAGCAGGGATGGCTAAACTTTTGATCTCTTTTTTGTTTTACATTTAAATTTATTTTTGGCTTAAAATTACTACTTACCTTATGTCACTGATGCTAGTAGACCGCCGATTATAGTTTTAAAAAAACAGGTCACCCAAAGTGTTTCTAATGTTTGGCCAAATTTATATATGAGGGGTGGCCGAATTTATATATGAAATTATATCTAATATTCTTGAATGCAATCATAAATAGTCATACTAATTAATAATTAACTATGAAATACGTAACTCACCTGTTTTTATACTTTTTGGTATGTTAAACTCAACAAATGTAAATATAGCGTATGCTAGATGACAAAAACTTCAATAACTCTCTTGAAATTAATCTAATTTATATCTAATATTCTTGAATGCACTCACAAATAGTCATACTAATTGATAATTAAGCTTTAAATACGTAACTCAACAGTATTTATACTTTTTGGTATGTTAAACTCAACAAATGTAAATATAGCGTATGCTGGATGACAAAAGCTTAAATGACTCTCTTGAAATTAATCAAATTTATATCTAATATTCTTGAATGCAATCATAAATAGTGATACTAATTAATAATTAAGTTTTAAATACGTAACTCAACTGTTTTTATACTTTTTGGTATGTTAAACTCAACAAATGTAAATATAGCGTAGCTAGATGACAAAAACTTAAATAACTTTCTTTAAATTAATCAAATTTATAGCTAATATTCTTGAATGCAATCATAAATAGTCATACTAATTAATAATTAAGTTTGAAATACGTAACTCAACTGTTTTTATAATTTTTGGTATGTTAAACTCAACAAATGTAAATATAGCGTAACTAGATGACAAAAACTTCAATAACTCTCTTGAAATTTATCAAAATTATATCTAATATTCTTGAATGCAATCATAAATAGTCATACTAATTGACAATTAAGTTTGAAATTTATAGCTAATATTCTTGAATGCAATCATAAATAGTCATACTAATTAATAATTAAGTTTGAAATACGTAACTCAACTGTTTTTATACTTTTTGGTATGTTAAACTCAACAAATGTAAATATAGCGTATGCTGGATGACATAAACTTAAATAACTCTCTTGAAATTAATCAAATTCATATCTAATATTCTTGAATGCAATCATAAATAGTCATATTAATTAATAATTAAGTTTGAAATACGTAACTCAACTGTTTTTAAACTTTTTGGTATGTTAAACTCAACAAATGTAAATATAGCGTATGCTGGATGACAAAAACTTAAATAACTCTCTTGAAATTAATCAAATTTATAGCTAATATTCTTGAATGCAATCATAAATAGTCATACTAATTGACAATTAAGCTTGAAACACGTAACTCAACTGTTTTTATACTTTTGGCTATGTTAAACTCAACAAATGTAAATATAGCGTATGCTGGATGACATAAACTTAAATAACTCTCTTGAAATTAATCAAATTCATATCTAATATTCTTGAATGCAATCATAAATAGTCATATTAATTAATAATTAAGTTTGAAATACGTAACTCAACTGTTTTTATACTTTTTGGTATGTTAAACTCAACAAATGTAAATATAGCATAGCTAGATGACAAAAACTTCAATAACTCTCTTGAAATTTATCAAAATTATATCTAATATGCTCGAATGCAATCATAAATAGTCATACTAATTGACAATTAAGTCTGAAATACGTAACTCAACTGTTTTTATACCTTTTGGAATGTTAAACTCAACAATTGTAAATATAGCGTATGCTGGATGACAAAAACTGCAATAACTCTCTTGAAATAAATAAAAATTCTATGTAATATTCTTAAGTGCAAACATAAATAGTCATACTAATTAATAATTAAGTTTGAAATACGTAACTCAACTGTGTTTATACTTTTTGGTATGTTAAACTCAACAAATGTAAATATAGCGTAGCTAGATGTCAAAAACTTCAATAACTCTCTTGAAATTAATCAAATTTATAGCTAATATTCTTGAATGCAATCATAAATAGTCATACTAATTAATAATTAAGTTTGAAATACGTAACTCAACTGTTTTTATACTTCTTGGTATGTTAAACTCAACAAATGTAAATATAGCGTAGCTAGATGACAAAAACTTCAATAACTCTCTTGAAATTTTAGAAATTATATCTGATATTCTTGAATGCAATCATAAATAGTCATACTAATTGACAATTAAGTTTGGATTACGTAACTCAACTGTTTTTATACTTTTTGGTATGTTAAACTCACCAAATGTAAATATAGCATATGCTGGATGGCAAAAACTTAATAACTCTCTTGAAATAAATCAAAATTCTTTGTAGTATTCTTGAGTGCAAACATAAATAGTCATACTAATTAATAATTAAGTATGAAATACGTAATTCAACTGTTTTTTTGGTAATTTAAATTTTGAAAACTACAATCAAAGTTATAGCATTTTTGGTCACCAGACTATTATCAGATTTGTAATGTTTGAGTTTAACAACCAAAGAGGGATAGAACTAGTTGAGGTACACGATTCTAACTTTGTAGTGACTTAATATGACTATTTCTAAAAATATTTAGAATAATTTTATAAAATTTTGAAAATTACATTTAAAGTTATACCATTTTTGGCCTCTGGCTATGGTCAGATTTGTAATTTTTCAGTTTAACAGCCCAAGAGGGATAGAACTAGTTGAGGTACATGATTCAAACTTTGTAGTGACTTAATATGACTATTTTTGAAAATATTCAGGGTAACTTTATAAAAGTTTGAAAACTGCAATCAGAGTTATAACATTTTTAGTCCCCAGACTATTGTCAGATTTTTAATTTTTAAGTTTAACAACTCAAAAGGAATACAAATAGTTGATGTACATGATTCAAACGTTGTTGAAGCATGTACCTCAACTATTTGTATTCAGTGATTTAATATTACTATTTCTAAAAATATTCAGATTAATATTATAAAATTTTGAAAACTATTAATAGTGTTATAGCACTTTTTGTCCTTAGACTATTGTCATATTTGTAAGTGTTAAGTTTAACAACTCAAAAAGAATACAAATAGTTAAGGTGAATACTTCAAACTTTGTATTGAGTTAAAATGACTATTTGTGAAAATATTCGCAGCAATTTTACACAATTTTGAAAACTACAGACAGAGTTATAGCATTTTTTGTCCCCAGACTATTGTCAGATTTGTAATTTTTGAAGAGTGGCCAAACATTTGATCACTTTGGACGATATGGATTTTTTAACTATAACCGAATGTATAAATTTGACCACCCCTCATATATAAATTTGGCCAACTATTTGATCACTTTGGGCGACCTGTTTTTTTTTTAAACTATAACCGAATGTTTGGCTATTCCTTATTTATAAATTTGGCCATTCCTCATATATAAATTTGGCCACCCTTCATATATATATTTGGCCACCCCTAATATATAAATTTGGCCAATTATTTGATCACTTTGGGCGACCTGATTTTTTTTAACTATAACCGAATGTTTGGCCATTCTTTCTATATAAATTTGGCCACCCCTCATATATAAATTTGGCTACCCTTCATATATAAATTTGGCCAACCATTTGATCACTTTGGGCGACCTGTTTTTTTTAACTATAACCGAATGTTTGGCCATTCCTTCTATATAAATTTGGCCACCCCTCATATATAAATTTGGCTACCCTTCATATATAAATTTAGCCAACCATTTGATCACTTTGGGCGACCTGTTTTTTTAAACGATAACCGAATGTTTAGCCATTCCTTCTATATATATTTGACTACCCGTCAAATATAAATTTGGCCAACTATTTGATCACTTTGGGCGACCTGTTTTTTTTTAACTATAACCGAATGTTTGGCCATTCCTTCTATATAAATTTGGCCACCCCTCATATATAAATTTGGCCACCCCTAATATATAAATTTGGCCAACCATTTGATCACTTTGAATGACCTGATTTTTTTTAAACTATAACCGAATATTTGGCCATTCCTTCTATATAAATTTGACCATCCCTCAAATATAAATTTGACCATCCCTCAAATATAAATTTTCCACCCTTCATATATAAATTTGGCCAACCATTTGATCAGTTTGGGCGACCTGTTTTTTTAAACTATAACCGAATGTTTAGCCATTCCTTCTATATAAATTTGGCCACCCGTCATATATAAATTTGGCCAACTATTTGATCACTTTAGGCGACCTGTTTTTTTTTAAACTATAACCGAATGATTGGCTATTCCTTCTATATAAATTTGGCCACCCCTCATATATAAATTTGGCCATCCCTAATATATAAATTTGGCCAAACATTTGATCACTTTAGGCGACCTGATTTTTTAAAACTATAACCGAATGTTTGGCCACTCCTCATATATAAATTTGGCCACCTCTTATATATAAATTTGGTCAAACAATTAATTATAACTGGCCGCAACGAATATTATTGAATCATTTTCACAATTAACAATTAATTTGATCGTCTTAATGCATTGGCGGCGGCTGCGGCAATTCTTGCTGCCGCCACCGCGTGCGTTCATTTCACGGGCGATAAATTCCGGCGGGAATTTCCGCGCGCGTTTTCTGCGGCGGAAAAATTGAATCGCGCCCATTAACGGGCACGAATTCCACAGGGTCATTTGAAATTGTAATTGAAAATGGTTACATGGTACGTACCTGTGTGGAGAAAGGAGTCGACAAGTGTACGGGTTAGTTCAGAGGTGACAGAGTGCTACAAAAAATATT
This sequence comes from Lordithon lunulatus, assembly GCA_963942505.1. Lineage (NCBI taxonomy): Eukaryota > Metazoa > Arthropoda > Insecta > Coleoptera > Staphylinidae > Lordithon > Lordithon lunulatus. The sequence continues at coordinate 49,797,224 of OZ012672.1, read as the reverse complement.
CACACGTATACATAATTGTCGTTATTTGCGCGAAATTAAATGCCTATATTCAGAGTCGGTTCTGGGTAAGCGGCTGTCGACTTGCGAATCAATTAGCACCGCCTTATTATACAATTAAATTAATTAAATAATTAATTTTCAAGAAAAAATACCCCTTATATACAGGCTGTTGTAAATGCAAAGATATCATTTCAACGGCACTATATTTAAATAATAAAAAATAAAAAATGCCTAACACAAACCCTCAATACCTACAATCCGAGGAGGATTCACCACCACAAACCTCGCGGCGAGGACCGAGGGAAGAAAGTTACAATTTTTTTAAAAATGTATCTCTTTATTTGTAGATATGCAATTTATTTTAATTTTTACAATTATATAAATGCTATTATACTGTATATGTATGGACAAAGGAAAAAAATAATAAATAATTTAAAAAAAAAAAAATTTAAAAAAAAGTATATTGATGAATTTATAAATAAAATTATACAAACAAATTATATATTTTCTGAAGATGTTAAAAATGCAGGCTATTTCATTCTAGCCTTTTCTAGCCAATTCCATTTGATTTGTACTTAAATGATACAACTAACCCCCTAGGAGGAAAGTGCCATCTGGGGGCACTACATCAATTTGCAATGCACACCCACATGGTAATAACCTTCAACATGCTCATGCTATCAGGATCATCATGAGATCTAATAAGATCGAAATCTAGATATGTAGATTGCTGAGGGGTAGATTCACACTTATATATGTTTTATTTTGTAATAGAATATAGAATTCACACAGCCTCTTGGATGCAGGTATTTCATATAGTTCTATATAAAAGTCATCCAAATTTATATATATATATATATATATATATATATATATATATATATATATATATATGTGAACCCGAAATCTAAGATATGTAGATTGCTAAGAATTTTACTTTTGTTTTATTTTTTTTCGAATATTTAATGTGGAAACTTTTCCTTTTTATATTTGGATTAATGTTATCTTCTACTTAATAGTACCTATCATTTAATATCTATAATTTCTTGAAAATTAGTTAACGATTTGTCCACAATTTCTTAGTATTTCTTATAATAGTGTTCATCTCTTATAAATTAACAAATCTGGATTTTGATTTTATTAGTTCAGCGTAGCACAACTAGTAGTGTTGAATTTATTCATCTTAAGAGGGCGTACATACATTTTAGTATACATTTAAATGACTTACCTTTTGTTGAGTTCGTGCATACATATTTTTGATTCATAACCAGTGGTAGTTACTGTATTTATTCCAATTTGTAACTGGCTATCTATCTTCGAGTTCGTGTGTTAGTTTTCATAACCATTTTCCGTAGTTATCTAGAGAAAGTTGTTATTCTCGTAATTAGGGGATATAATAAAGTTATAAGCCAGCGATTCTTAACCATGCACATTTTTACAATAGTATCATTTTACAACCTATACAAAAATAGTTCTTGTTGTACCAATAATAAGACTCTTTAATATAATTTGAATAAGAAATGATATGTACGGCATATGTACGATGCTATTTATAGTTTTCATTTTATGATTTTCATATGATTTTTTACTTAAAGTCGTTTTAGACAAGACAATTTCTTGACTCAGAAGTTAGTCAAGATGCGAGACAATCTAAATTATCTGGTATACAGCAAATTATTTGAAATATTGAATTGGATGGTAGATCGAATGGAAAAATATAACGCGTTCTATTTGGCAAGGGCAAATTGTATGGGAGGATATATGAATTCTATTCTTGAACAACTTTTGAGCTAAGAAATTGTCTTGTCTAAAACGACCTTTAGATTGGCATATTACAAAACGACTAATATAACCTACGAAATTTACTTATTTAAGAAAGCAAACAGCAATAACAATATTTTGCTATCGCAATCCTACATAGGCTGAACTAGGGGGTTATTAATCAATGTTTATATAAAGATTTTAAAAATAAATATTCTTGAAATTAACAAAAATATATCTCCAATTCTTCTTTCGCAATTTTCTGCTCTGTAATCTCTATACAATATAATATTATATATGAATATAATACAAGTAACCCCCTAGGAGTAATATTAAACGCCAGCTAGCGGCACAATATTATTCCATATATGTTTTATATATATATATACAGGGTGCTTCAAAAAAATGTATACACACTTTAAACTATTGTAGTTTTCCCGCTCTACAAGGCTAATGTTATATTTCTTCGCCAGGTGCCAGCATAATCGTCCCTCTATGTTATATTATCAGTTGGAATTTGTAATATCAACATGGGGGACGTACGTTTGAGTTTTGAAGAACGTAAGCAGGTTATTAAGTATAATATAATACGAACAAAGGTGGGGTGGGCGGGCGGCCCCCACCAACCAAACTATGCCCATCAACTATTTCAAACGACTTGAACTATGCCCGTCCACTATTTCAAATGACTTGAACTATGCACTACATTATTTCTCACTTTTTTTTACGAATTAGGCATAAATTAACAAATGGAATTAATTGAATAGAATATAAATTAATGGATAATATTAGTGCAGAGTTCAAGCTATTTTAAATAGTGGATGGGCATAGTTCAAGTCGTTTGAAATGGTGGACGGGCATAGTTTGATTGGTGGGGGCCGCCCGCCCACCCCACCTTTGTTCGTATTATATTATACTTAATAACCTGCTTACGTTCTTCAAAACTCAAACGTACGTCCCCCATGTTGATATTACAAATTCCAACTGATAATATAACATAGAGGGACGATTATGCTGGCACCTGGCGAAGAAATATAACATTAGCCTTGTAGAGCGGGAAAACTACAATAGTTTAAAGTGTGTATACATTTTTTTGAAGCACCCTGTATATATATATATATATATATATATATATATATATGAAGTTTTTCAAGACTTGCAACTCGATTAAAAACCTCTGGCTTAGGTTTAAATCATTTATAATAAGTCATAATTTTAAAAAGCATTTATTATATCACTGATCGTACAAAAAAGCATATTATATAATTAAATATATGGCAAATACGCTGCAATTTGATTTTAGAAGTCCTCACATCGAAGTGGCCTGCCCCATCTGAAACAAAAGAAACATATATGTTAGTTATTTGTTAATATCATCTTGCTAAATTATTAATAAAACAATACATGAGCGCATAAAATACACGGTGTATCTATAGTTTCTTCTAAGCCACAACGTGTTAATTATTGTGTTTGTTTATTTAAATGAGCACATTTTAAAGCACATGTGTTTTAATATTGATTTTAAATATGCTACTGCGTACTTTAAATAGATGATTAAGATATGCTAATAAAAAATAATCATTCATAATCTATTAACATTTATAATTCCTATATAATTTTTTCATTTACTTTCGTAACCCAACAAATTTTTTTCACTGCAAATATTAGCATGAAAATGTAATATTAATATTTATGGTAAGAAATACCATACATTAAATACATTTTACATTGTCATGCCAATATTTTCAGTGAAAATGTTTTTTTTTTGGGTTACGAAAATAAATGAAATATTAATATTAATAAGAAATGCCATAAATATTAATACTACATTTGCATGCCAATATTTTCATTGAAAATTGATTTTTGGGCTAAGAAACTAAATGAAAACATAATATATTAATTATAAATATTAATATTAATTAATTAACTAATATAAGTTATTGATGCGTTATTAAATATAATCAAATTACATAATAAATTTTAATTTTCATATTTCACAATCAATATTTGTTTTGTATTGCTAGTGAGTCAAACAAGAGGCATGAAAGGGCATGAAAATGTAATATTAATATTGGTGAGAAATATCAATATTCACTGAAAATATTGGCATGAAAATGTAATATTAATATTAATAAGAAACACCATAAATATTAATATTACATTTTCATGCCAATATTTTCAGTGAATATTGGTATTTTTCACCAATATTAATATTATATTATATATGATTTGTTTTCTTTTGCTAGTGAGTCAAACAAGAGGCATGAAAGGGTATGGCAATATAATATTAATATTGGTGAAAAATACCAATATTCACTGAAAATATTGGCATGAAAATGTAATATTAATATGTATGGTGTTTCTTATTAATATTAATATAATATTCATGCCCTTTCATGCCTCTTGTTTGACCCACTAGCAAAACAAAACAAATATTGATTGTGAAATATGAAAATTCAAATTTATTATGGTATTCACATTAACACTAATATTAGTTAATTAATTAATATTAATATTTATAATTAATATATTATTTTTTCATTTAGTTTCTTAGCCCAAAAATCCATTTTCAATGAAAATATTGGCATGCAAATGTAGTATTCATATTTATGGTACTTCTTATTAATATTAATATTACATTTTCATGCCAATATTTTCAGTGAATATTGGTATTTCTTACCAATATTAATACTACATTTTCAAGTCCTTGTTTGACTCACTAGCAAAACAAAACAAATATTGATTGTGAAACATGAACATTATAATTTATTATGTAATTTGATTATATTTAATATCGCATCAATAACTTATATGAGTTAATGATGTGTTATTAAATATAATCAAATTACATAATAAATTTTAATTTCCATGTTTCACAATCAATATTTGTTTTGTTTTTGCTAGTAAGTCAAACAAGATCATTTCCATACCGCGACTGTTTGCTTAACTGTGCATTTATCCGTTAAACAGCAGATAAGCCGCCCGCAAAATGCGCCACACACATTTTCAGGCGACCCACCCTAAATTGCATCGGGCTAGCCTAGCGCTTATTCACTATTTGCCCCTAGATAAACTCCGTGCAAAAATATCCTATTTAAATATTAAGCAGCCGGTAAATTCGCAAATATTTATGCGCGCATTGTGTGCACAATATCCGTATCACGTTTCGCGATGTTTATAAAGATTATTATCTCGCTTGTGTTATACAAATTTACAATTGGCGATAACAATGTTGTGCCCGTTCCAGTTTAAACACGTCGCTTCCTTATTGCCATATTTCCTATTACGTCTAATGCGAAATATTGCATATTGTTATCCGGCTATGAATTTTAGTGACTATTCAACTTCATATAAGATTGCGTGGGTATGGAATCACACATATTTTATTTCACATAAAAAGAAACCTCTATTTTTATAGGGTTATCAGCCGTAAGGTTTTTACGCCGGTAAAGGGAACAGCTTAGAGGAGTTTAATCGCCCGGTATTTATTTTGACATCACAGAAAACCTCTGAAAAAACTGTGAAAAGTTATTCGTGAAAATTTGCCTGCGATGGGGTTTGAACCTTCGCTCCCCAATGCTTAGTACGAGACAGCGACTCTAATCACTTAGCTGGGTTAATTTCATTTAAGGTGCTTTCGTTTATCATGGTTTAGCATTACTAGTTGCCCCGTGGCGTGCTGTATCGCTCAGTCTTGTCAATTTGATTCAGGTCATAAGAGTATATTTGGTTGGTTTTAAAGGTAGAGTAATATAGTGGTGCAAACTCGCCTTACTGAATATCTGAATTATAAAATTTGACTCTTCTTATTTTTCAATAGAGAATTTTGTGATTCAACTTTTCAAGTCAAACAGGTTTCATTTATAGTATTTTTTTCATGCAAAACGTGTTTATAAAGTAAAATTATATTCTCTACCGTAAATTGCACTTGAAAACTGTAAAATCTGCTTCAACTCAACTTTAACTTTAAATTATGATCAAAAAGACATGTTTTTAATAAACAGGCGAAAAAAAAATTGCCGAATTCCTTAATTTAACCTCAAATCTATTTTGCACATTCGTGGTTTTGGTATTGGAGGGACGATATATGAACGTCCCTATTTTCTCACGCTTTACTATGTATGAAAATTTTATTTTGATCACTAGTTAAAAAATCATATATCGTGCCACAGTTGTGAGTGTGAAAAATATCAGGCAGCGCCTTTTTGGTGTATATTGTATTAACTGCAAATACACAAAGAAGCAAATGAACTAACCATAGAAAATAAAATTAAACAAAGAAACATCTTACTAGTCATGCAAATCAAAAATAAATTAAGGAAAACTAGCATTCATCTAAATCAAAGAAGAGACTTACATCACCACAATACAAAATACAAAAAGTGATATAAAACAGGAAAAAGCCGGACATCAGCTCTACAGAATGGAATAAATATTGGAATCAAACACTTAATAATTTACCTAAAGACATAAAAAACAATACTACCTTAAATACATTTAAACAGAAATTAAAAGACCTCTCAATCCTGAATCAAGAAAAACAGGAAAACTAAACAAAATACAACACCACCATCAACACTAATAACAACAACAACAAAAACAAGAACAACAAGAACTCCCTCACACCAGACTGTCCAGGTCAGTGGATGGGTGACAGCACTGAGAGGGAGCATAATTTTCCGAAATTATTATGTTATTTATATAAAACATATGCATGTATTCAAAATTTATAAATGATTTTTATATTAAAAAAAAACTGAAAATGTGAAATGTGAAATGGCCATCGCCCGACGGGTGGTGATAAAGTCGATTTTTCACCGATGTTATAACAATAATCCATTACACAACATCTCTAATGATTCAAAATACAAGAACACTATAGCCAATAGATATGACACAATGAGGCAGAAATTTAAAGACACCAAACACTAACAAAGATATTTACATACCATTTTGCTTGACAAGACAGACAAGACATTCAAAACTAAAACACCATAATCAAAAAATTTACGAATATCTTTATGACTGACAAGACTAAAGGTCGTTTTAGACAAGACAATTTCTTGACTTAAAAGTCAGTCAAGATGCGAGACAATCTAAATTGTCTCGTATCATACCGAAAATTATTTGAAATATTGAATTGGATGGTAGATCGAATAGAAAAATATAACGCGTTCTATTTGTCAAGGACAAATTGTATGGGGAGGAGGATATATAAATTTATTTTTTGAACAACTTTTGAGCTAAGAAATTGTCTTGTCTAAAACGACCTTAATACAAGAATATAAATAATATGTGAGACAGGTTTAATGAAAATCTCACCTTATATATTATAGATTCATGGAATTTTAATTTGATTTGATTTGAAACGTAATATATTTAATATTGTATATAAAAATGTAATATGGCAGAAAATCCTATTGCCGATCAAAATTAATTCTTTCTCTATAACATAAAGTGTCTAATGAAATTTCTGGCGAATTGAGTGATAATTAATGAGTGATAAATTATGAATCACGCAATACAGCCAACATGTAATTCTGCTTGCCGCGTTGCCAGTTTAAAAAATAATTACATTTATGCCCCTTTGCGGCGATTAATATGTCCGGCACAATCAATACACGCTATTCAGGTAATTTATTATTAAACGGCAATAATATATTACTATTCATTACATTACTCAATAATTCATTGTAAAACACATTTGCCCATTCAGTGCGCCATCCGCTGACCTATTTATAATAAATTATTTCAACTCCGCGACCACGGCGACCTTCCGTTGATATGCAAATTCCCCGCCATAAACCATCGCAAGTCCCTTCGCAAATTAATAACATCGCTTCGAAAGAAATTCAACGTGGTATTAAGTAATTATTGTGGATTATAATGGTTGATTAATATTTACTCCGGCGGAGAGAGGCGATTCTAATAAACTGCACGTACCCACTAATTCGCGCATGGAAAAATAGCGGCGAATTTATGACGGAAAGTTAAATATACAAGCGGAGGTATTAATTAGCGCTTGAATGCGCGAGTATTAATATTTTAATTTTTAATGATGCTCGTCCCGGCATAGCGAGAGGTATTTATTAGTTTTATGGGTGTATTTATAGTCGTTTGCTTTGCAAAATATTATTATAAATAGATTTAATAAACGTATTTTGCATTTAGAGGTAATTAATGTAGGAGCAAACGACTTTATATGTACAGCTCTTAAAGTAAATATAATCAATTTGGAAAATTTATTGTTGATGTTAAGTTTTATTAAAACTCAACGTTAATTTACAGACCTGTAAATATTAATTCCACGTACAGATTGTTAATTTCTCTCTTAGGTATCATTAAGACGAGTCGTCACTATTATATCGATATGGATAGTTATAGTAAATTATATTTCTGTACCGTTATATAATTTATATACAACAGCAATTTATGTTTGTTCGAAATTAAAATATATTTCTTTCATTCTATAAATTTGATATCTGAAGATGTTACAACTAACCCCCTAAGAGGAAAGTTAAACGCTATCTGGCGGCACCACCTCAATTAGCAATGCACACCGATATAGTAATAATTGACGAGATCTAATAAGATCGAAACCTAGATATGTAGATTGATATGAAGAGGTGGATTCACACTTATATATGTTATATCTTAAGATTATTACACTAGATTTCCTATTGTAAAAGATACAAATACGATCAAAGTTTAAAACAAAAATTTAACATAATAATAACTACTTCAAAGATATTGCTTGTAAAAGTTAAAATTTGTATTATCACACATTGCTGCAAAGAATACCTATTTATCACGATGCAATTTTAAGATTTTTGTGTGTTATTTTTATCTAAAAATGTATGAAAAACTCAATTATCAAGACTCCAATGAGGTTTCTTCATTATCTTCAAAGATAGAGCTTGTAAAAGAAGAAATTTGTAAGATCACACATTAGTGCAAAAACATTTATTCATCATGATGCACTTTTAAGATTTTTTGGTGTTATTCTTATCTAGAAATGTATGAAAAACTCAAGTATAAAGACTCCAATGAGTTTTCTTCATTATCTTCAAATATATGGCTTGTAAACATTGAAATTTGTATTATCACACTTTCCTGCAAAAATACCTAAATACCTATTCATCATGATGCAATTTTAAGATTTTTAATGTTATTCTTATCTAAAAATGTATGAAAAACTCAATTATAAAGACTCCAATGAGGTATCTGCATTGTCTTCAAAGATATAGCTTGTAAAACTTGAAATTTGTATGATCACACATTCCTGCAAAAATACCTATTCATCATGATGCAATTTTAAGATTTTTTGTCTTATTCTTATCTAGAAATGTATGAAAAACTCAAATATAAAGACTTCAATGAGTTATCTTCATTATCATATATATATATAGCTTATAAAAGTTGAAAGTAGTATTATCAAACATTCCTGCAAAAATTCCTATTCATCATGATGCAATTTTAATTTTTGTGTGTTATTCTTGTCTAAAAATTTATGAAAAATAAAATTATAAAGACTCAAATGAGATATCTTCATTATTTTCAAAGATATTGCTTGTAAAATTTGAAATTTGTATTATCACATATTCCTCCAAAAATACCTATGCATCATGACGCAATTTTAAGATTTTTTTGTTATTCCATTCTTATCTAAAAATGTATGAAAAACTCAATTATAAAGACCGCAATTAAATATCTTCATTATCTTCAAAGATATGGCTTGTGAAAGTTTAAATTGTTTTTATTAGACATTCCTATAAAAGTACCTATTCATCATGATGAAATTTTAAGACTTTTGGTATTATTCTAGTCTATAAATGTATGGAAAACAAAATTATAAAGACTCCAATGAGGTATCTTCATTACCTTCAAAGATATAGCTTGTAAAAGATGAAATTTGTATGATCACACATTCCTGCAAAAATACCTATTCATCATGATGCAATTTTAAGAATTTTTTTCTTATTCTTATCTAGAAATGTATGAAAAACTTAAGTATAAAGACTCCAATGAGGTATCTTCATTATCTTCATAAGATATGGCTTGTGAAATTTGACATTTGTTTAGGAATATATCTTCATTATTTTCAAAGATATGGCTTATTAAATTTCAAACTTATATTTTCAGTCTTTTCTCCTAAAGAAACCAGCATTATGCATTATGTAAATTTAGTATTTTTTTGGTACAACTTAGGGCAAAACTAGTTGTTTTAAACAATAAAAAGTAGTAAATTATATAGTAGTTTGATTCATCTCCTTCACTATAGTAATCAGATTTTTTTAGTTTTGTCACTCTTGTTGAAAGAGTGGGATATTTATTTTTCGAACGACTATTTAAAATTAATATAATTATTATTCAAGTAAATTATAAGCTGTAATCTGTATTATTTTTCCAACGACTATTTAAAATTAATATAATTATTAATCAAGTTAATTATAACCTCTAATTTGGATTATTTTTGGAAAGACTATTTAAAATGTAAATCATTATTAATCAAGTCAATTATAACTTGTAATCTGTATCTGATTAACAACAAACGTATGTAAAACATGTGTGATGAAAGAACATATCCGTATTGAAAAATATTGGCGATTAAGAGAGACGTATCAAGCAGCTGATGTTTATATTCCATAATACTAGAATGATTTTAAATAAATGTGTGTGTTTTCAATTTTGTGTGTTAAATTTTCAGCCCAAATTCATTTTGTATCCGTTGTGAGAACCTCGGCAGCGGTTCATAAATTAAAATTCAATTCCAACAAAATCATTACTCCAATTTCACTTTACAATTCGCGAGTCGTTATTATTCATTAAAAGTTTAAACGCCGGCGTAATTGTAATTGAAATTTGAGCCGCGCACTCTCGCGCTAGGAATTATGTAGCATTTCGCTGGTTAGCGCAAAATATTGTGGTAATTGTTCCGGGCTAAGTGTGTCAAGAATATTCGAGCGCTCACAAAAAAATATATAAAACAAACGGTTTACGGCCAGGCAATTTCCATGAGCAATTAGCCTAGAAATTACAAGTGTTTCTAAAAAGTCTAATGGTGTGTATTGTTTTGTTACGACAAAATCGGGCGTGTTAATTATTTTAATTGGGGCGGGAAGTTTTTATATATTTTTTTGTTTTGTAAATTGTGACGCTTCCGTAATTCACACGGCAATAAAACAAGATCCGAATAAGTAATGTGGCTAAATTAAGTAAGATTTATAACTGGATTTTGTACTGTAAAGCCCTGGTTTCCTAGGAAAACGGTCGCGTAAAAGCGGCCGCTTTTGACGTCATTTATACATAACAATCGTTTTAAATATGTAACTGAACAACTTACAATTTTTCATCGTAATTCATTGCGTTTATGCAGTTCATTGAGGTATACTCGTTATGGGAAACTATATTCGTTTATATACACGTAAAATTATTTATGTGACGTAAAAATTACGTCAAAAACGGCGGCTTTTTTATTAAATAAAAAATTATAAACGTCTATCATTATACAGCTATCAGCCGTAAGGATTTTCCGCCGGTTAAGGGAGAAACAAGCTCAGAGGAGTTATCACCCGGTGTTTATCTTAACTTCACAGAAACCTCTGAAAAACTATAAAAAGTGATTCGCGAAAATTCGCCACTATGGAGTTTGTACCTTAAGTTGATCAATGCATAAAAAATATATCAGAAAACTTCTATCATTATAGGGCTACAGCCGTAAGGATTTGCCGACGGTTAGGGAGAAGCAAGCTCAGAGAAGTTATCAGCCGGTATTTATTTGAACTTCACAAAAAACCTTTGAAAAACTGTGAAAAGTGATTCGCGAAAATTCGCCACTATGATCTATGCTCACTACGATACGTACGATGATGTCTATAACCACTCGGTCACTGAGTTGGGTATTAAATTAAATATTACAAAAATTCTTTCTAGAACGTTACAGGGAGTCAAACTATATCGCAAATAATCGTTAAAAAAAAAATTACATTGTTCCAGTGACATTCCTCCCCACGCTGAATCCACCACGTGGACATATTCTTACCTCACAAATACCCCATATTTTAATTTTTGTTGTATTTTGTTTTTAATTAGTTTTTAACTGTTTTTAAATTGTATGACTTATTTGTTTGAACAATTCATAAATTCAGTTACCAGTACCATGCTCTAAGTGTCTCCAAGTGGATTAAGACAGTTACTATTTCATGTTGTAGCAATTTTTAAATTGTGTATACACAACCCTCAACAAAATAGTTTAATCTAGTTACACACCCTCTCTCGCTGCAGGGGATTTAAGCGGCATGTGTCTCAATGTAAAATTTCCGCGCTGCTCATTCTTTTTATTTTCTTTAGAGGATTACAGTCGCACGCCACCCAGGCGGGTCGCACGCCGAAAAGGAACCCGAAAACGGCCACAATGTCGCGCGTGAAAAATCGCGATGTGTGAGTTCCTTAAAAGGCAGCGCCGACGGCCGCCCGTAAAAGGGCGACACATTGAAAATCTGTGCGTTTCGAATCGCGCCTTGGGCATCTGCAGCTCTGCCGCGTTCCGTTCCGCAAAATTCGCCGCGATTCGTCCTGCTCAGGCGACCTTCTTAAGCGGCACACGCATCTGCCTATGACGAATTTTTTGAAGGAATAAATTTAATGTCGCTATTCAAATCCACCCCCGGGAGCCAAGAACAATCGTTATAAATTTCGCTCAAGCTGTACGTGTTTGTTTGCGGCTCAATCAAAATATTATTTACTTTACTTGGTTTTATCTGCCGTACAAATATATGCACTTTCTTCTATCGCCTCAATCTTCACACACACACACACACACACACCGGTTCGCGGGTTATCGAAATACATGTCATGCAAATGCATTTCTACGATTCCTATAAATATTAACAACATCATTGAAATTTATAACGTTGCTACGGGTTTTCGGAATTGCATTACCCAACTCCCATCCAAATATTTACATCAAACACGTATCGGATTAGCATAATTACAGAATTAAAAGACGGGCACACGATCATTTTCTATATTTACACCGCAAATGCCCAAATTAAGCCCGCTCTATTATCTACCAGCGGTGTATTATAACGTAATATCCGTTCGGATTAGAAAGCGAAATTGTAGGACACATGCTGCATTCATAAAGGCAGCTGATAGATCTTGATTATGTAGGAAATTAGGCCGACCGATATTTTCTGTTGTTGATTGCTGAATTAATTACAAATATATTCTCTCAGGGCAGTGCTTTCATTTTTGTCTTTAATGAAGGCGAGATTGTTCGCACAGTTTACATAAGGCAGCAATCAGCCATATGTTAATTAGTGATTTTATTGTTGTAGGAATTTATGTTGCGTGTGTTAGCAAATGTAGAATGAAATAGAACTTAATGAATCATTTATTACGAATTTAAATATAATACGTTGCCATAACCCCATTCACAGTGTGAACAACATATTAATGATTTATAATTTTGTGCCTTGATGCTTATATTATTCTGTTCACTTGTTGCGTTATTGATTTAATACGTTTAGTGAGTGGTTTATTTAATAATCATCAATCATAATTTATTACACTATTCAACTCGGTTATATATGATTTCTTAAATGTTAATTTTTTACTGTAAAATCCAAAATAACCACCATATTTAAAGGATCTAGTTTTTAAGACGTCATATATATTTAGAGGCTTTTTGGTTATTTTGGTCAATTAACGTCTATATGCAGACAATTTCAAGACATATAAGTTTTCGATAAAAACTTTTAAAAAATCGTAATAACTTTATTTCTTCTTAACAACCCCATTTACACCAAATTACAATAAACTAGTAATTTTATAACAAAATAACCCATAAATCATCTACCGTCAAACTCTCTATAATATCCTCCAAAGGGGTGACTCGATTTGCACCGGTTGTAAAAACTAAATCTAAATCCCGTTCCCCCAAACAATGCGTCTCATAAAAGAGTACAAATGAACCGAGACAAATGCAACCGATCGATTACCCCTATCCGTTCCCTTATGGTGCACTTTTTACGCCCGCGATTAAACGCAATCGACACCATCTGTACCCTAAAATCCGCGCAGTCACCCCTGCCCGCCCGTCGCTAGGGGCTAAATTAACGCAATCGCGGCAACAATCGTTAATCAAACCCGATTTTTAACATTCTCTTTTTTTTACCAAAGGGACCTACATATTATTCTCAGTGGGACGTATGATCCCTTAGCGCGGGCGTCGAACAAAGCGCGCCCCTTTTGTTGACCACAATGGCGAAAGGACTAGCCTTTTCTGGTCACACGGCGTGCCCCCCTTAGATTTTACCCCAAACTATTTTTTTTCTGTTGGACCCCCCAGCAGCGCCCAAACACTGACGTATTAATTTTAATACACTGCACATTCCCACTGATCATTGTTTATGGTTTTATTTTACCTTTATGATGGTTTTATTTATGGCGGCCGTTTTTATTGTGAGGAACGGCATATTTTTATATATATATGGGAATGCTGGTAATTTATTCTGATCGATGGAATTTTCAATTAATGCGGACTGTGAATGTTTCGGGCTTGTAATTGTACTCGCTTTGAATCTCTTACGAGGTGCACGCCCAGTTTATATTTCCAACAGAGATTTCATTCAATAGGTCAGGTGGTTTCAGGTTGACCATAAATGGAAATAAATGCTGCGTATATATCGGTTACGGAAATGTATACAATTTATGATGGGGAGTGAATCAAAATGGTTTTGTTAGTTATTAAAGACTGCGCCTACTTCTTATAGGTTTCACATATTTTATTACTGTACTCTACAAAAGCGGTGAGATGAATAGTTTGCTTGGATCTTATAACATTCTTTAGGCAACAATTGGAAACTTACGATTATTATTAATTAGGAATACATTTTACTTCATGCTTCATATTTTAATAATTCTATATTTTCAAAATATGTCGATTGCAAGCTATACCAAGAAAATCCCGTACACATGAATATGTCAGCGTTATAGAAACATAGAAAATGCAACTAGTCAAATATATTGTATTTAAGAGAGGTCATCCTCTCTTAAATACAATATAGTTGACTAGTTGCATTTTCTATGTTTTTATAGCGCTGACATATTCATATGTACGGGATTTTCTCATGAAAGGCTTGGAAATCTGCAAAAAGCTAACGTGAAAGAGGAAGTCAGCGCTATAGAACCATGGGAAATATAACTAGTCAAATTTATTGTAATTAAAAGTGGATGAGAAAGGCGTGGAGATCTGTAAAAGGGTAAAACGTGAA
The DNA here is from genome assembly GCA_963942505.1 of Lordithon lunulatus. Classification (NCBI taxonomy): domain Eukaryota; kingdom Metazoa; phylum Arthropoda; class Insecta; order Coleoptera; family Staphylinidae; genus Lordithon; species Lordithon lunulatus. The sequence goes on along the minus strand of OZ012672.1, from coordinate 49,782,186 downwards.
AGAGGAACTGGGCGAGGATAGAGATGGAATAGTGCAACGGGTTATATTTGTATTGTATTCGAGATTATGACGAGTTTTTTTCTGTAATGGTCATATCAAATATTGTTTATTTGTTCTACTTTTACGCGTATGGGCTGAAAATACTGCTAATGATGAAATAAAATAAAATAAACGAATACTAAAAGCTGGAATTTTTTGTAGATAACTTTCCAAGTATTCAATCAATCCTATTGCATCAAGGTTAAATGATACTAACGATAATTTCCTAATAAAATAGAAACACCCTTAAATCATATTGACTATTAAAACTTTACAGTAAAATTTTATGACTCAATCGCTGATAAATTTGTAACAATAACGTGTATTGTTTCATTTTATATCCGTAATAACGCGTTATCTTGAGAAACTTACGAAAAAAACGCCACGACAAAATTCCACTTAAGTAATAAAAGTGACGCGACGTTTTTCTCGTGGACAAAACGTAACCATTCACGTCCGTTTTTAATTGGTAAATATCCCGTGTCCGACACGATCCGGGTAACATAAGACCGTGTTTCTCTCTCTTCTCCACTCCATACGATAATTTATCGCCGGCCGCCGAAATAAATTTTATAATCCACAATAAATATATTTATTATGGTCCCCGCGGGCCGGGGCCGTAAATGTCACCGACATGAGTACATGTGTTTAAAGAGTCCGATTACAACGAAAAGACAAGTCCCCCTGTAAATATTTGACCGAGCGAGCAGGTACACATACCTGCGTCGGGGCTAAAATACCTTCGATTAAAATATAACACGAGCCCGCGGATTTATCGAGCGGGCATTAAATATTAATCGGGCGTGATAAAATCGGCGGGTTTATCGCGCAGGGGAGTTTTTTGATGGTCCTTCCGACGGCTTTACATTGCGAGAGGCTATTTTTGCATTTTGCGGCGCGCATAAAGTTGTCTGCACATTCGTAAAAATTGCCTGGGAACAATGGGGTGTCTAAGCGGACAGGGTATACTCATATGGCACTACTCTTTTGAGTAGAAAATTGATTTTCAAAACTTTCAATCATTTTTAGGTTGTTGACTGGTTAAATTGAAATTCAAAAATAAATGCAAGCAAGTGATTTTGTCTCTTATAAATCGTTATTATCCCTATATAAAAATATATTGTTTTAAACACGTATTCTAACTAGTAAGTACATATATTAAGAACATATTGGTGGATCATGATGGCACATGAAAGTCTATCGTCTGTGGTAATATGGTACTTTATAGGATTAGTAATTAATTTATTAATTAATTGTATCCCTACTTCTTATTGCAATTTACTTTCATACACTACAATTACTTATATTTCAATCCAACACTAACTAGTTCATCTATTGTAGAATAAATATTATTATTTTAGTGATGAAAATATTCTTTCTTTTTTCTTTTTGATGATACGAGATTCACGGCGCCGCCGACGCGACGGGAGGACCGAGTTGAGGCTCTTTTTTCCGCCCGTAAATTATAATTATGGGGCTCGAAAGGGACGCTCTCAAAGCGTTTTTCTCCCCGTCGAGGGGCACTTAAATTTTTCACATTTAAGTAAAGTTATTGACGAAGCCATTATTTTAATTATACGTGTGCCGGCCGGTAATGGGCGCGGGTTATATTTTTTTAATGCGAAAATTGCGACCTGAAATTTCACCGCAATTATGCGCTCTGGGTGATGGGTAAACATTTCCGCACGTGCAAATTAATTTTGCAATAACTGCGGCGCGGTTTTGTTGCTGAGATTTTTATGAGGCGACTAATTGACCTGTCCGTTTATCGGATTCACGAATGAATTAGGATCTATACTTCATTATCTATAATAGTTAGACTTTTTAACTACATTTATATCAATCACCAACATCAGATTATTAAAGAGGAAAACAATTTGCCACCAGTTGAGTTGTCAAAAAATTCAAATTTGTAAACTATTTGTAGTAAAAATCATTTATACAAAAGCCACAGTCTGTTTCGATGAATAAAAGCGAACAAGCGAATCCTATTTATTTATCATTCATTATTCACTGATGCATTGAGTTTCCCTGTTGAAATCCGATTCCTGGCGGCTTTAATATTTAAAGCCAGTTGAAAACTAACTTCCGCTTTTATAAAAATTATACGGGAATTTATTAATACATATCCGGCCCGCTTTTGTGATATTAAGCTATATATTATAAATAAATTTGTTATGCAAATGCAGAAAGAGTGGTTTAAATGAGTATGCATGCGAGTACAGGAGATAGTCTTTTACATTTTAAATTATTTTGATAATTACATATAATTCAGCCGCTCTATTTTCTAATATACTTATGTAGCATGAATCAAAAATAACAAAGGCTCGTGCTGCATGTGTGTCATTTAAAGAATATAAATCGATTTTACAGTTAGTTATGCGACATTATATTATGTGCAATTAAAAGTAGCTAGAAATAAGCTGATTGCAAGAGTTTTTAGCTTCAAGAATTGATTTTTTTATGATTTTTCAAATATGTTTTTGCCGTAAATGTATGTGTCTTGAATTTGCCCGCATTAAGACGTTACTAACTGGGAAAAATAAATAAATAATAACTTGTTTGAAAGATAAATATGTGTCAGACCTAACAATTAATAATTAAAAATTAATAGTCCATATTATATAAAAATACAAAAGTTTTGAAGCTGACGAACCTGTCAAATGGGACAAATGACAAAAACAGCGCTCGAGTAGGATAGTTGAAGAAGAAGCGCTCAATATTAAGTTTGGTAATATTTTGAGAGGAAAGCATTACATTGAGTAGTCATGTAAAAGTTCATAATATTTAGATAAACATATGTTAGATATACATTTACAACTATAGTTACTGATAGGCACGTGTCTACATTTTAATATTAATATTTGCAATATATATTATCGTTTATATCAGCGTTTCCCAATTTGGGCGATACCGGGGCACTTGGACGTTTAAGGGAGGCGATAGCTGCTGGTGAAATTGACAGGACACTTAATAAAACTAGTGAAAATAGTTTAAACAAATTAAAGAATAGCCCATTCCTTCATGTTTTATTTGTTGTTTAACAAAGAAGTTGTAGTGAGTAATTTTTAATTTTCCAATTAAAATACACAAATTTCAAGTTGTAAAACTGCTGAAGTCAGAACGCGCTGAGAAATGTTAGAGATTAAAAGGGGGCCAAATAGTTTAGGAATCTATGTTCTATATCAAGGGTGGCCAACTCGTGTATACATAAGATCGACTTTTTATCTTAAAAGCTTTTCGCGATCGACTTTTTGTCAATAGTGTTCTATTTATCACGTAGTCTAATATGTTAGGTTAGTTAAAGCGATCGACCAAAATTGGCTTCGCGATCAACCGGTCGACTACGATCGACCGGTCGACCGCGATCGACTTATTGGCCACCCCTGGTCTATAAAAAGGTCGTTTTAGTTGTCTAAAATGACCTTTTTATTGTCTTGTGACAATTTCTTGATTTAAAAGTTAGTCAAGATGCGAGACAATCTAAATTGTCTCGCATCCAACAGCATTTTTTTTGAAATATTGAATTGGATGGTAGATCGAATGGAAAAATATAACGCGTTCTATTTGTCAAGGACATATTGTATGGGAGGAGGATATATGAATTCATTTCTTGAACAACTTTTAAGCTAAGAAATTGTCCAAACAATAATTTTATCACAAAATAAAAAGTATCAGATTGTATATGTTTTGATAAATAATAACAAACCCTCTACAATAGTCTAAATTTGTATTGAAAAACACCATTGTGTTTTCATGTTCTCTTTCAACGTTTACAATTTTATAATCTTCATATTTATTTGTACAACATTTATCCGTTTAATTTAATGCTACACGCGCAACCGTTTTGTAAATGAAGATGTTTTCGCAGAAGGGGGATTATAACCCCCCGTCTCAGCGCACTGAAAATAATATTTTCGCTGCCTGCAAATCCCATTTTTTACATCTAAACGGTTCGCTTATTGAAAATGTTTGCCATTGACGCGCTCGCGGTGCGTAACGAAAGTGTTCGGTCCGTGGCCAATTTGGCGTTCGCCAGTCAAAACGGATCCATTGAAAGCGAAACCGGCGAAACTCAGGTGGTCCCGGTGGGTATTGTGCTGACTTTGGGTCTAGGGGGCCCGCGCAAATAGTTATTGTTAAATTACCTGTGCTTTGCGAGCGTGGAGGTCCGGTTCACCGTGACGCTGTTAATTTTTGCAATTAAAGCATTGTGTCTGTTATGTAGGTTACTGGAATCAATGCCGATAGAATGTTCGAAATCGGGAAATGGGATGAATTATAGAATTTTAGCGACCTCCATGTTAGAATTAAAATAGAACCCAGCTCAGTATGGAGCGCGAGGGGCAAATTTTCGCGAATCTCAGTGTTTCAGATGAGTTCTGTGAAGTTAAGATAAATACCAGGTGATTTAACTCCTTTGAGCTTCTCGCTTTACCTCCGAAAAACCTCACGGCTTATAGTCCTACAGGAATTTTTTAAATAGAAAAAACATATTTTTGATACGTACACTAACAAAAATATTTAATTTTATCTTATGCAATCATTAAGTTGTTAGCATTTTTATTTTTTCATTAGAATAATAATAATTCGTAATGGAATTCGAAATACCAACAACATTAGGTTACATCGGAAATAATAATGACATAATTATACAAAAAATCATGCAGTACATTTGTATCTCTTTAAGGGGGAACTAAAGTACGACCGTTTGTGCATTTCTGAGTTGCGACCATAGTGTAACATATATTACACTATGGTTGCGACTATATATGTTGTTTTATATTAGATTGCCATTTCCATCAAACACGTTGTGTTTAGATATAATTTTCTGTTTTATTGTTTAAAATTCCTTCCAGAAAAATGATTTGTATATTAATATACTTCTTGTTTATAAGTCATATATAAAAAAACAATATCTCCTTCCAAAACCAACAATTAAAGAGAAATAAGATATAACACAAACAATAATTATGACATTTATTAAATTTCAAAAACGCACATAAAACTCCCGCTGCTACATTGATCGAAGTCACCCAATAAACCCGATGTGCCGCTGCGCATTTTACGATTTCATTTTGAAAACATTTTAACATCGTATAAAACAGACATCCCGCGTCGCTTAAAACTTCCCCAACTCGAATTACCGCTGAAAAAATTGGAACCAAAAAACATGCAGCTGCGAATTTCCAACGTCGCGCCGTCCCAAAACAACCGCGCCGGTTAATAAAATGTTTAGATTAATATAATAGCCAGCTTTCTAGATTGAGCCCCCCATTTAATTTATATCACATGGGAAATTATGGGGCAGCTGAGCGTTTTACGGGCCGGCTAGATTACTTTTCTAGGGTAGTAATTTACGGCCATTATGGGCAATTTTTGTATCATCAGCGTAGAACACGGCGGGCGCGATTAACACTTGCGGAATTAAAATGTAGTTAGCAAAATGTCCCACAATGCGGGGTGGATGATAGAAAGAAGCGATGCGGGCACAGGGCGGGGAAGGGTGCCGCGTCGCGGCCGGGCCGACCCCGCATTCCGGAGATAACAGATTAAATTACAACGATCTCCTGACACTTTATGATAATTATTATTATGAATTAGACAGCTTTTAGGGATATTAGATGTTTTACCTGCGAGAGCGGCTTGAATGGGCGACGTATCAAATTTGTGTTTCGGGCGGATATAATTCTCTCGGTTGAGGAGTCGAGACGTGTTTGATATTTTCTTGAAGGAGATAATTTTATATTTATGAGTTTTTTGTGTTGTTTAATAATTAAATATGTCTGTTTAATGAGACTTTATTATTTGTAAGATGATATTCTTTGTTTATATTTGAGTTGCTGTATTTTTAATACTTGCATGTCAAATGGAATGGAGATAGTAAGAATTAATTACAAATTATTAAGATTTATTGTAATATTCGTATATTTTTCTTATATACGCACTATTGACGTAAATTTACAAAAAAATATTCTGATGTTCTTAATTGAAAAATAAAAGCTACATATAAATGATTATTTAATGTTATACGCCGATGTAGGAAGGAGCATTCGCTGATGATGTCGTAGTGATAGTGAAAAATGAAGCTAATGCTTGCACAACCTGAGTGTATGGAATAGGCATCTAGAAAAGTATAATATGAAAATGAATTATAACAAAACAAAAATTATGATAATAGGAAACCGGAAAGAACAAATAAATATAAAGATAGAACAACACAAAATAGAGGAAGTAAAACAATTCAAATACCTAGGAGTAGCACTGACAGAAGGCGGAAAAATGGAAGGTGAACTTAGTAACAGAATAAACAACACAGTTAAAACATACTACGCATTAAGCAATATACTGATTAACAAAAAAGAGATCAGCAGAAGGACAAAAATAAATCTATACAAAAGCATATATAGACATACAAAAGCATATATAGATATACAAAAGCATATATAGATATACAAAAGTATATATAGATATATAAAAGTATATATAGATATACAAAAGCATATATACATATGGGAGCCAGACGTGGAAACTAACGAAGAGGGACAAAAGTAGAATACAGGCGATGGAAATGAAATATCTCAGGAGTAAAACAAGTTGTGAGAAGAAACAGAATAAGAAATGATGACATCAGAGAATAATTGGGAACTGAAGCTATAGAAAAATATATAGAAAAGAAAGAACTAAACTGGTGGGGACATTTAATTAGGATGGATAAAAATAATGAAACAAAACAGGTATGGGAAGCAAGAACTGGAAATAAAAGAAGAAGAGGTAGTCCAAGAAAAGAGTGGGATAACAGATTAGAGGAAATAATAATCAAGAAAGGAAAGACAGTTAAACAAGCAAGAGAACTGGCGAAGAACAGAGAATAGTGGAAAGAATTTACAAATGCATAAACAACAACAATAATTGTAAAGTATAATTTTAAGTAATGTGAATGTAATAGCCTACACCGAAAGGTAAAAGGCAAATAGATAATAAATCCGGCGCTTCGAGCCGCGAAGAGGCCTTCGTTTCTTAGTTAGATATCTCGTCCTTCATGGCGTGGTTCGCTGTCTTGCTGGATATCAGGCCCCTGTAATTCGCCTGTGTCTGCTCGTCCGAGCTGGTATATCTGCCTTGTGCCTCTAGTGGGTTTCGGGGTATATGAAAGTTTGACCCACATATCTGCTTCAGTTCCTGTTGAGCCTTTTTGTAGTTGCTACTTCGCAAAGACTGCACGAAATAAACTTAAAAGGCACAGTTATTTCCAGTCACAAAAAAGTTAAAATACAGGTAATGCCCCTTCCCGACTCTATTTAAGATCTACTACTTACACACACACTTAAGAACTGGCGACAAAAAAGTTCAAGTACCAATAAGTGATAATAATCAAAAACTATTACACCCTGCACTTAGAGGGGACGATCAGATTGTAATGATTGTAATGGCACATGATAAAGATGCCCTGCAGTATATGACGCGAAAACTGGTTGAGGAATATGAGTCCCACTAGTCAAGGTGAATAAAATTAAAACAAAACACTTGTGTATTGGGGACATAGACATTTTAGATGACCTGGACATAGACTTAGAGGACCAAAATATAGGAACATGAGAGGACTGTAGATATCTGGAGTAAAAATTGGTAGTAACGGGCGAACGGAAAGGAAATTCAGGAAAGGATAATTAAAGGGAATAGCGCCATTGCAGGGCTAAACCCCATAATGTCGTCTAAGAATATGTCGAACAACAGGAAATGCCTAATATATAACACAATCGCCAAACGCAAACTACGGATCGGAGGTATGACAACTGAACCAAAACCAGAAGAAAAGAGTGGGACAACAGAATAGAGGAAATAATAATCAAAGCGAAACCGGCGAAACTCAGGTCTGCTAGTAATGGAAATGGACTTCTGAAAACGATCGGCCAGTCTTCCGTCTAGATAGATTTAGGGACTAGAATATAAGAGATAAGATGAAACTGGAAAAAGACATAGAAATACAAACAGCTTTCCTAGTACGGGCATGCACAAAGAATGCCTGAGGATAAAATACCCCAGCAAATAATTAAATAGACACTTCCTAACAGACAGAAACGAGGAAGGCCATCTGGAAGATGGACATTGAAATGTTGTAGAGAAATTTACAACCTGAAAATTAAAATGAAGGACGAGGTTAGCAAACGGGATCTGGAGGGAGTCGAAGAGCACTTTATATATATAGTACTATAACTACCTTCAATAATATATACATATATATATATATATATATATATATATATATATATATATATATATATATACGAAACATGGACATTGGACAAGAGACTTAAACGCAAAATACAATCAGCAGAAATGAAGTACTTCAGGAGGATAGAAGGTATCACAAGAATTGACAGAATACGAAATGAGCAAATTCGAACAACTCTACAGATAGAAAGTATACAGACAACTATAGAAAGGAAACAACTCGGATGGTATGGACACATAATTCGCATGCCAGAAGGGAGACAGACAAAAAGTGTATGGAACACAAGAATACAAGGAAAGAAAAAAGAGGTAGACCACACAAAACGTGGGAAGACAACATACATGAAATACTAACGAGGAATGGCATTGGATGGCAGGATGCATAGAAAATGGTGAGCAATAGGAAGGACTGGAAGGAATTTCTACAGAAAATAAAATAGATTTAAGATACGCTTAAATAATCTCGACACCCGAAAGGGTATAAAGAGATTTTAAAAGATTATAAATATATGTATATATATATATATATATATATATATATATATATATAATTAAGAATTAATTAGGTGATGAACAGAAAATTGTAAACACCGTGAAGATCTGCTATCCTATTTCGGCAATGTACTGAGCTAACCAGATAAATATATCTAGTAATTTAAGGAAAAATCAATGGCGAACGCGGTCCAGGCAGAAGAACGTCATGCCTGAAGAACATTAGGCCATGGTTGGGACAAACAACAAGCGTAGTATTCAGAGCACCGGAAACAAAGTAATAATATACAACAATGATTGCCAACATTTGCCGAACGGGTAGGGCACAAACAAAATTTAGTTAAATTAAAATACTAATTAATTGCTAATACGTAAAACTTTAATAGTAATTGTGTTTTTTAATCATATCCAATATAAATTAGCACAAAACGAAAGCTATAATATAAACACCTATTATAAACATTAACCTTTTTAAACTGCTGTATATTTATTGATGTTTAAATTACATATAATTTAGTTCTCACTTCTAATCGGATGTTGATTTCTGGGAACTCCACGTTATGGTGATCAAACGTTGCCAAATAACATCTCAATTAACGGCTCCGAAATCCCTCTTTATCGCCACGCTTTGCATATTTAAAAGGCACGGATTTGGTGGAAAGCAGCGGCCATAAAAGCATGTGTCAGGAAACTAATCGTAAACTAATGGACGAATTAATTTCGGGCTGGAATAAGATCGGGCGAACGGTACATTTTTATCGATGCGGCGTTACGCAATTGAGAAGAGCGTTCTTTTAATTAGTCATTCCCAATTAGTTGAAGCTGAGCCATCGATTTATAGACGGGGGACAGTATTGAGAATGTAAATTTGATTAGGTACGTAACGAGACGTAACTAAAATGGGAAATACATATTAACATCATTTCATAGGATAAATAAAATTATTTATTACTTTGTTTTTTTTATCACGCTTCAGTTACACTTTGCAACTAGTTTCGGCTAAGCTCTAGCCATTTTCGAGCTCCTCCGAAACTAGTTGCAACGTGTAACTGAAGTGTGATAAAAAACAAAGTAAAAAAATGTTTTATTCATCCTATAGAATGAATTTTCACAAAAGTAGACGCCTTAACAATCCAACACATCATTTCATGTTGTAGGCTAATATATATATGTTATTTGGTCAGTGTTATAATTAAAAATTATATATAATTTAAAAATATATATTACTTTTTTTACTTTTACAGTTCATATATTTTAGTAAATTTCATACAAATTATGTATACAATTATATATCTTTTCTTAATATTTTTTGTTTTCAAGTTTCTGTGAATTTCGAACAAACATTGAAATTTATTATTATCATTATGTCGTATTACAATCTAGTCTGAGACCAATTTTTAATTATCATATATTTTAGTAATTTCCATACACATTTTGTATACAATTATATATCTTTTCCTAATACTTTTGGTTTTTAAGTTTCTGTGAATTTCAAACAAACATTGAATTTTATGATTATCATTATGTCGTATTACAATCTAGTCTGGGACCAATTTTTAATTATCACATATTTTAGTAATTTTCATACAAATTTTGTAAATAATTACATATCTTCTCTTAATATTCTTTGTTTTTAAGTTTCTGTGAATTTCGAATAAACATTGAAATTTATTTATTTATTTATTTATTTATTAACGTTATTATTAGCATTTACAACATACATGTATATATATACAAATCAGATTATGCATTGTAATGCCTTAATTAACTCTTAAAAGACATAAGGGATATCCCTGTCATGTCCACTCATTATGTCGTATTTCAATCTAGTCCGAGACCAATGACTATCTTAGTTCAGTACTAAATTGTTAATCTAGGGGGTTTCCTAGCTTTTTCTTTTGCACAATTGCTTACTATCACCACCTCTGCTTTTGCACTAACAATGTACCAGTTAGAATCGTTAAATTCGTTTTTTTCGTCTTCTTACTATGGTAGTGTTATCAAGAAGCCCTCTTGCTTCTCAATTTATTTTATTTATTTAATAAAATGTCCGATATAAGTATATGCTTCAGTTGTCTAAGATATTAATCGACTTTTCGATATGAATCTAACAGTCTATCATTATTATCTTCCTGTTGTAAGTACGTAAGCTTTTAACGCACAATTTACGTTTTATTCGGTCTAATTAATAATTATTGTTTTAATAAAGCCTACCAGAGATTAGGTCCCGGCGTAATCCGGACTGGTCAATAAGCGGCCTGGAGAAAATTGGTTCCCGTAAAATTATGTCCCCGTTTCTAATGCGGGCGTGGAACTAATTGGGTACACATGCCTGATCTACTAAAAGGGCAGCAAAATCGGGGTTAATGCAAGCCTGGGGGCCGCTTTACATTCCAGTGTAATTCCCACAAAAACAACCTTTTGCTAAACCTCTTAGCTAAATATTTCTATTACAGTACAACTATACAACTATATGGCATATTCACCTAATATATATTTTTAAATTCTTTAGTAACTAATAATTATGCATACATATTTGAATCGATTAAAATATGTATGCATAATTATTATTTACTAAAGAATTTAAAAATATATATTAGGTGAATATGCCATATAGTTGTACCGTAATAGATAGAACCCAGCTCAGTAGCCGAGTGGTTAGAGGCGTCGTCCGTCTCGTACTGAGCATTGGGGAGCCTGAGTTCGATCGCGATGGGGAACGAATTTTCGCAAATCACCTTTCACAGTTTTTCAGAGGTTTTCTGTGAAGTTAAGGGTAAATAACGAGTGATTAAACTCCTCTGAGCTTCTCCCTTGACCGACGGTAAAGAGTTTTTTTCTTTAGAATCACGAATCTTTGTTTGATACAAATCTACAACAAATCAATCAATGTCAGGTTATGTCAATAAGTGTAAAGCATACGACCCACACACATTTTATCAAAATATATTGTTTTTTTTTTATAATTAATGTTGGGAACATGTGTTTTTATCAAAACTTTTGTTGCATACATTATTAATGTGTACAAAAACAATACAGTATACATATACAAATGTATTAATGTGCTAAAAAAATCTAGATTCAAACAACCGCAAAAACTCGACCATCTCGTTGCTGTAACAAACGGTGAGAGTCGGGGGAGCAAAAAAAGAAAATAACGAACCATCATTATCCTCCCGTTTTTATTTTAATTCCCTTAAAAGCGCCCGGGCGCTGCGAAAAGGCAGGCATTCTATATATTTCTATTTACCCTCCCCATTGTGAGTCAATATTTAAAACCGGATTAAGCGCAAATTTCGACCCAAACAAACACGAATCTGGAGTAGCTCGCAGATCCACGGACATATTACGGAACACTTTATATTTACGTAACAGATTTGTCGCCTACAAAGGGCGCGCTACCTGATGATTCCCGCGGGGTGGCGGCGCACAATGGAAATTATTATGTGTTTGTTTACTTTCGGGGGCTCTTTTGTTGAGGGCGCTGCTTGAGTTTAAAGTTTCACGCGATTTTAAATGTGTGGGAGTTTTTTTCTTCGAGGCCCACAATATGGCGAGGGGGTCGCTTTACAGTTTTCCATCCCGCAACGCGGTTTAGATAAATATTACGGCGGGGATGATGAATGTAAGGTCGTGTTTTTTTGTGTGTGCACGAGGTGTCAGATTTTTGACGTGTATTAACTTTGTTGGTGCGAGGCACAGCGAGGGAGGCGCGTTTAGCCTTAAATATTTAATTTTGGATGGAATTATTGCGCTGGGTTTCTTTTATGTACGTGCGCGTTTTCGGGATGATTAGGTGGATTAATGGTAGTGTTAGTTGCGCAAATAAAGAGTGATTGTTTTTTTGTGATAGATCGTTTACATACCGTTCTATTTTAACTTGATTAAGTCATAAAGGCACCTTACACGATCAATATTACTCTCAATATCTTAGGATAATGACAGTATTACTGTGCAATAATATGTTTAAAATGTTCATTATTCTAAAATATTGACATTATTACTTATCGTGTAAGGTATAGTAACGATGAAATGAAAAGAATACTGATGTATATCCGGATAATTGATTACTTGATAAATACAAAAGGAGGATTGAAGCAAATACTGACCGTACTAGGATTGACAGTATTATTGACCATGTAAGGTGCCTTATTAAAAAATGGTGTAATAGCTTGCGCAAATAAAATAAGATACTCTTTTGAATTTTTATTATACAGCTGTATATATATATATATATATATATATATATATATATATATAAAAATTCTACTATAATATTAAAATAAAATTTAAAATTGTACTCCATGTACATATGTAGTTATTCCAGAAATGAATAACGACGCTCGATACGTTTCCCAGGCTCGGATTAAAAATAATTAAGTGGATGCGTTCCGATTGTTATTAATTTTATGTTTGTTTATGTGCATACATATTTTTTCTCCGAGGCGCATAAAATTATTTTAATTGACGCGCTCCTCGCGGCCGTACGAAAGGTTCGCTCTAATGAATTCCAACGGAGATACAGATTTTTTTCCCCTACTAAATTCCACGTTTAATTAATACATCAGATATGATATAATCCTCACAAACGTCCATTGTTGGGATACACTGAGACAATCATTAATAACACAGTTAGCATCGGGGATTGTAGCGGAAAACATCTCGTTTAATAAAGTAGGTTGAGCAAAGCGGGCAGAATGGAAATAATTGACTTTTATGTTTTATCAATGCTTGAATGGTGAAAGTAACTTTATTTTAATAAACAGTTTACAATGTTTATGTACGTAGTGCCATAAATTCGATTTGTGTGGTCCAGTGAATTGGCTTTGATATGCAAACATGGTTTTCCATTTAACAGTTCTGATGCAAATAATTTAGCGGGAAATATATTTAGATCTTTTATTTAGTCACCTACTCAATAGAATGGCAGAGCACCTATATTAATAGAAAATTTAAAAAATACCTATCAAATCATTTGTCAGATCTCAAAACTGTTAATAATAAACAAAATGGTTCAATTTAGGAAAACTTATATTCATAGATTCAAATCCTGGCACATTGGTTATGCAGATTTGGTAGATTTAAAAAAGTACAATTTGTTCTAATTAGTAACTCGTATAGGGTGGGTAAACAGTGGCGCAGTTCCTTATCAGTATGTTAGAGGGAAGTGTTTCTCATTTTTTTTTGCTTCGTAACCGCCGTTTTCACATAAAAATGTCAAAGAATCCCCGGATGAATGGGTATGTATAGAAAAATATCCCGAGTCGTCTGTAATTTTCTGCAACCTCCCAAATATTTTTCGCGATACCCCTTGGGGTCGCGAACCCCCCCACTTTGGGGGAATCAGTATTGTAGGGGAACGTACACAGAGTCTGGGAAGAAATAGCACAAAAATCCTTTTCACTAACTGATTTATAAACATCAAACTTAAAAATTCAAATATAGTTTTCTTGATTTTTAGTAACAAGACGCCTTCTTTTGAATGTTCCCTGTTAATAGTTTAGAAAAATTACAATATACATATATATATATATATATATATATATATATATATATATATATATATATATATATATATATATATATATATATATATATATATATATATATATATATATATATATATATATATATATATATATATATATATATATATATATATATATATATATATATATATATATATATATATATATATATATATATATATATCTATAATATATCAGTTTGTGCGCGCTAAAAGGGCAAAGAAAGATTGGGGAAAAGTATTTTAGAAAATATCAACCAGTAAGCGTGTACTGGCGGAAAAGTGGAAAACTAAAAAAATAAATTTTCCAGAAAAATCGAGTTCATACTCATTGGATAGGCAATCGAAAACTGACCGATGAAAGTTAAATTGTAATGGTTTTCAAATCACAGATAAAGCTGCAAAAATCAAAAATACAAAATTTAAAAAAAATTCCGTAGACGTCACAAAATTACCTCCGTTGCGTCAAAATTGGGGTCGTCCCATAAGTGGCATCGCCCTGAAACTTATGTCGCTGGACTGGAAATATAGTCTAGATGGCGGGGAAAATGTCGAGATTGTTTCAAATTGAACCTGAAAAGCTACAGGGCTTGGCAAATTTTTGAGACTTTGAACATTTTATTTCAAGATAGAAAGTGGTTTTTGGTTTTATATTGTAGATACTCCATTTCCAAAGAGAAAAACATAAAAATATTATTATAAAAAGTGTACCGTTTTGGTGGTAAAGTCGAAGAAGTGAAGAAAAATAAAATGAAAATTGTCCAAGCAAGATGAGCTTTAGCCTGTTGGATAGACAATTTTGAACCAAATGAAAAATCTTAACATAGTTTTTCCATAAAATAAAAGTCTAAGCCGTCACATGATATTTATCATAAAAATCGGTAAAAAAAAATATCCTTCGTTGCGTCAAAATTAGGGCCGCCCCGGAAACGGTATGGCCCTGATATGTATGTCATTTAATTTGAAATATAGTCTAGATGGCGGAGAAAATGTCGAGATTGTTTCAAATTGAACCTGTAAAGCTACAGGGCTTGGCAAATTTTTGAGACTTTGAAAAATTTATTTCAAGATTGAAAGTGGTTTTTGGTTTTATATTGTAGATACTTCATTTCCAAAGAGAAAAACATAAAAATATTGTTATAAAAAGTGTACCGTTTTGGTGGTAAAGTCGAAGAAGTGAAAAGAAAATAATTAAAATTGTCCAAGCAAGATGAGCTTTAGCCTGTTGGATAGACAATTTTGAACCAGATGAAAAATCTTAACATAGTTTTTCCATAAAAGAAAAGTCTAAGCCGTCACATGATAAATTATAAAAGTGATAAAAATCGGTAAAAAAGAAAAAACATATCCTTCGTTGCGTCAAAATTGGGGTCGTTCCATAAGTGGCATCGCCCTGAAACTTATGTCGCTGAACTGGAAATATAGTCTAGATGGCGGGACAAATGTCGAGATTGTTTCAAATTGAACCTGAAAAGCTACAAGTGAAGTAACAAAAAGTAAAAATTGACCAATCAAGATGAGTGTTGGCCTGCTGGATAGATAATATTGAACCAAATAAAAAATATTAACATATTTTTTCTCTAAAACAAAAGACAAACTTGTCACATGACAAAAATAAAAGTGATAAAAATCGGAAAAATTGCAAAAACCGTCCGATAAAAATTGGGGCCGTCCCAGAAGTGACAAGGCCCTGAAACGTATGTCGTTTGATTGGAAATATAGTCTAGATGGCGGGAAAAATGTCGAGATTGTTTCAAATTAAACCTGTAAAGCTACAGGGCTTGGCAATTTTTTAGAAATTTTGAAACTTTTATTTCATGATAGAAAGTGGTTCTTAGTCTAATTGTGTAGGCCTTTCATTTCCAAAGAGAAAAACACAAAAATATTGTTATAAAAAGTGTACCGTTTAGGCGATAAAGTCGAGGATCCAAAGAAAAATAAACTGAAAACTATCCAATCTAAATAAGCTTTAGTCTGAAGGATAGACAATTTTGACCAAATGAAAAATCTTAATAAATTTTGTTCCTAAAACAAAAGACAAACCCGTCACATGGCAAATTATAGAAGTGATAAAAATCGGCAAAATGCCAAAACTACTTTACGTCCGATAAAAATTGTGGCCGTCCAAAAAGTAACATGGCCCTGAAGCTTATATCTTTTGATTGTAAATATAGTCTAGATGCGGGAAAAATGTCGAGACTGTTTTAAATTAAACCGGTAAAGCTACAGGCCTTTTTATTTCATGATAGAAAGTGATTGTTGGGCTTATTTTCTAGGTCTTTAATTTCCGAACCAAAGAAAAATATATATATATTAATAGAAAATGTACCATTTTGGCGGAAGTGAAGAAAAATTAAATTTAGATTGTCCAATCAAGATAAACTTCAGTTTGTTGGATAGACGATTTTGTACCAAATGAAAAATCTTAATACATTTTTCCCGACAAAAAAAAGACAAACCCGTTACATAATAAAACATGAAAGTGATAAAAATTGGTAAAAATGCCAAAACTTATGTCGATTGATTGGAAGTATAATCTAGATGGCGGGAAAAATGTCGAAATTGTGTCAAATTAAACCTGAAAAGCTACAGACCTTTGGTTTTTGGTATTATATTGTGGGTCATTCATTTCCAAACATAAAAACATAAAAATATTGTTATAAAAAGTGTACTGGTTTGGCGGTAAAGTCGTAGAAGTGATGAAAAATTAATTAAAAATTGTCCAATCAAGATTAACATCAGTCAGGTGGATACACAAGTTGAAAAATTTTAATATATTTTTCCCTAAATCAATAGACAAACCCTTCATATGATGAAAACTATTCTCTGTTGGTCGTCCCGAAGGTGCCCAGGCACTGAAGCTCATGTCATTTGATTGGAAATAAAGTATAAATGGCCGGAAAAATGTAGAGATTGTTTGAAATTGACCGGAAAAGCTACAGGGATTGGCTAATTATTGAAACTTGGACAATTTGATTTCATGATAGAAAGCGTGTTTAGTCTCATTTTGTAGGTCTTTTATTTGTTGACATATGTTGATACATTAGCTTTTAGCCTTGGTAGAAGGTTGTTATTAATTATAAAGTATTACCTTAAACGGATATTTATGTTTATTGTCTTGATCCATCATTCGACAAAGCAAGTACAGGAATACACTTATCAATTCTGTTGCATAATATATGTCTTCTACTTTAGTATTATAAACATTAACTTTCTGAGTAAATCTACGGGTCATTCTCAAAAACGAGGTACCAGTGCACCAGAAGAGTTCTGAACAAAGAATAAATCGCTGTTGTATAACGTAAGTTTATTTTTAAAAGAATTAGTAATTTTAGTTAGTCATTTTCGCTTTTCAAAATTTATTTTCAATAGAAACGGGTAACAAACCCTCTTCGTCATCAAGTTCTATTGGAACATAAAATAATATGAATGAGAACATTCTTAGACAATGTAATATCATAATTGATGATGGTATGTTTTTTACATAAACGGTAATGCTGAAGTGAATAACAATAAAATACACATTGTCCTATCAAAATAAACTGATGCCTGTTACATAGATAATTTAGAACCAAATCAGAAATCTCTATACAAATTGCAC
Source organism: Lordithon lunulatus (assembly GCA_963942505.1). Taxonomy (NCBI): domain Eukaryota; kingdom Metazoa; phylum Arthropoda; class Insecta; order Coleoptera; family Staphylinidae; genus Lordithon; species Lordithon lunulatus. The sequence continues at coordinate 49,764,292 of OZ012672.1, read as the reverse complement.
GCCTTTCTGTAGAAAGGAACCAACCCAAAAAATATGTTTGTTTAACTTAATGAATTAAAAAATATATATAGCTCTAAAGCTCTAGAAATTCAAAATTAACCTGAAATACTTTTTAATTCATATAAATCCTTGTATCAATCTGTTTTCTCTACTTTGACATTAGGTGGATTTTTTTCTTTCTGCAGAAAGGCGTCCAATTTATCCTGAAACGGAAATTTCCGCAAACAAAAGTTATACTTCTTTTATTGCAGTTATTGCTGCAATGGGCCACTAGTATATATATATATATATTAATATATATATATATATATATATATATATATATATATATATATATATATATTGTCATTATTCTAAAATTTTAACAGTATTACTGACTGTGTTAGGTGCCTTTATCGAATTGAAACAACTAATATCTCTATAGTTTTTTTTTTAATGAGGTGCTGTATTAAAATCCTTTCTAACCATTAACTGATCTTTTAAAAACATATGAAAAAATAAAAACTTTGTTATTGTTTGAGTTCTTGAAGAGTTGCCGATTTGTTTCCGCATGTGCGTGCATTGAAAGTTGAAAAATGTGCTTTCGGGATGTCGGACGAAAGAAATTAAAGATCTTATAAAATATTTGCGTAGAACTTTTGTGGGCATTTTTAAAGCGACGCCGGAGGTGTAAAAGCGCACGATAAAGCTGGTAATAAAACAGCAACGGTTTAAATAAGTACATTTTATAAAGCGTATTTTGCATTAAATGAAGACGTGCGGCTATAAAACAGCTTTACTAAGAAAAAGTGCACGCAGAGATCTAGAAATCAAGGTAATTAGGTGGGTTTTATTTTATTCTTGTAGTTGCTTAATTATAAAGTTCCAGGATTAATAGAGAGTGTAACTGTATTGGTGAAATGTTTCAATCAGATAGGTATCTATCAGTGGAGTTTCACTTGAATTAATTAATTTTGTAGATTAGTCTTATTAAATAAAAAATATTATATAAATATATCCAAATTTTGGACTAATTAAGTTTTTAGGCTGCTAACATTTGTCAAATTATCGAAAATTTATTTTGATGATTTCATAACTGTAATAAGAATGTAAGGACAAAAATCCCGAACAATTTTTATAGAGAATTTAACCTCTCACAAGTTATGGAAGATTTGTGTTCAATTCATGACCAAATAAACTGCAGCTTGTTCTTATAACGTTCGAATTTTGCACGCATGCTTTAGTTAAGTGCCTCTAAAAGCGCAACAAAGCCCTCCACCAGTCAACAACTGGCTAACAATTATTCATAGAGTCCCACATCAGAGCGTTCGGCCGGGCCGCCTCAATGGCCAGGCCACTCAATCTACAAAAATACGCATTGAATCCAGTTCCGGAACAAATCTCCGGGCCCGTTTAATAAAGCCGGCCGGATTATCCACGGTGATTCCGATTACCGTTGCTCGAATTATTTCTCACGTATTGTTAGCGAGCCGCGTTTCATTATTTGTCAAATCGTGATTCCCTTATAAGAATCGAACAAGGCGGACGCGGAAAAAAAAACTGGAGGCAATGATTAATCCTCTCCACATTGTTGCCTGCGCCTTTCTATGTTGCGCGTTTTAATAATAAAATATTCTAATAATCCGGGCGCAATTTTCCCGTCACGAACGCGCAATGGCTGCAATAAAATAATATCTATTATTGCGAGAGGCTTCTTTTATATAAGGAGAGCGCGCTTATTACGGGACAGATTTAATTTAATACGCCGGTGAGAGGAAATCGGGACATACCTTACGTGGACGCACTCCCGGCATGCATGTAATTGACGAACACTTACCTGGAACAAAACAACAGCATAAGAATGACAATTTAATTTTATAAATATTTCAGATACAATTTATACCGTGCGTTCTTATATTATTATTATTTTAACAATTCCAATCCAACCCCTGAAAATTATATTTATATAAAATAAAGCAGGGTATATAATAACATGATACAACTAATCCCCTAGGAGGAAAGTTAAACGCCTTCTGGCGGTACCACATCAATTAGTATGCAAACCCATATGGTAATATGGGTATATAATATTTTGATTCAATCTAAAATGTTAAAGGTCAAAGGATATCATGGGTCTTACTATCCTAGTGTATAACAATGGGGTAATTTTAGGTTTCGAAGTTTTTCCTGCGCATTCTACTGCACCTACTTAGGGTTTTTGTAGCTTTTTGTATAGTTTTACTTATGTATGAGTTTCATGTTACCGGGGGGTGAATTTTCGCGAATCACCTTTCACATTTTTGAGATGTTTTCTGTAAAGTTAAGGCAAATACCGGGTGATTAAACTCCTCTGAGCTTCTCCCTTGACCAACTGATAGCCCTATAAAGATAGAAGTTTTTATATGTCATATCTTGACCGGGCGAAAAGCCTCACGGCTATAAAGATAAAAGTTTTTTTTTTTATAATTAGCGGTAAGAAATATTTTATTCATACCCGTGGGTAGGAATGGCCCACGTTCCATTATAGCTAGACGAATATGTAAAGTTTATATTCGATTGAGTTAGTACCAAAAAATGTATTTTTAGCAACAACTAGTTTTTCAGTCCCACTCATATCTACGTGTTATTTGTGTTCCGTATCTGTTCGCTCCATGGGAAATAATTTGACCAGAGGCTATATACCATAGGTAACTTTTTGACTGAAGTTTATCGCGAATTGATTTACAGCGCAGATTTATAAACCTGTGATGTGATTTTTTTGCCGCCGCTGAAAGGTTTGTTTAACTCGGCGAACGCGCGGAAAAAGCCGCTGAATAGGGCTTTGTTTAGCGTGCGGTCGTAAGTAAAAAGAAGTTATTAGCTATTATAACTGCACGCTGGATATTGTCTTGCCTTATCCGACCACCGATCCGGCCGTTTCGGTCGCGGGGTGTTGCGTATTTCATTTGTTTATCTAGCTATTTATGGAACGGAACCGATCATTTAACATTCACCAGTAATAAGTAATAACACTCCCCTTAAGATTTATTGTTATTGAAGATTATAATAGCTCTAATAATAAATTACTATGGCAAATTTGATAAAATAAGATTGAGTTTATAATATTGTAGGTATATTTACTTATTGAATACCATAATTAATTAATGTTTGCTCTTGATGGGAGTACACGTAAATAGGGGCGAGAATGGTATCCGAAATCAGAGCCGGTACTGGGCTCCTAGGTATATAGCCGCCTACGTGCGAACCTACTTTTAGCCGCCCTATTAAATTAATAAATAACTAAAGGATAAATAAAACGATTTTTTACTTTTTTTTATCACACTTCAGTTACACTTTGCAACTAGTTTCGGCTAAACTATAGCCATTTTCGAGCTCCTCTGATGAGCTCGAAAATTGCTAGAGCTTAGCCGAAATTAGTTACAAAGTGTGATAAAAACAAAGTAAAAAATCTTTTTTTTATCCTTTAAAATGAATTATCACGGCGGTTAAACGAAAGCACCTCTAGTAAATGGTTTTTAATTTAATAATTTAATTAATAATTTAATTTTTAAGGTTTCAGAAACATTAGTAATTTTCTGTTTGCTTCTGTAGGTTTAATATTAGCTGTTATTCTACTTGCTCTTGCAAGCCCGAATGTGAAACATAATTAACCCACCCCAAATGCTGGTGCTTTAAACGGGTTACCGGAAAGCGAGGCGCACAGGACATACAGGATAGAAGACAGGGTTCAGATTAACCAAGAAATCACGCGGAATAGAGTGGAAACGGCGATAAACTGCTTAAACATTGTATTGTAGCTATATAAAATAGTATGCATAATTTACATTAAAGAAAAAATGGAAAACTGTGGACTGAACTTTCCCAGCATAGGGATAAAGTTCAACCCTTACAAATAACATATGATTGTATTGTAAATATTATTAAAAAAAAATGTATTTGCATGAAATGATGGAAAAGTGTGGACTGAACTTTCCCATTTAGATATTGCCAAGTGCTGCTGTCGACCTGCGTTACTTTATTTGTTTGGCAGCCCGCGCGTGGTCCTGAATAAAGAAGTCCCAACAATTTCATTCAAATGCCGTGCTGCGAATTTTTTCTCATCCGGTGAAACACAATAATATTTATTTATGTATACTCCGTACGTAGAATTTCCAGCCCGTACGTGGCCTATTTTAAATGACAAAAGGAACGGTTTGGTGCACGCGAGCCGAGCGCGACGGGCCCATACATAATGCACCCCGCGCAAAGGAGACGACAACAAAAACCACATGGTCTAAGATGAAAATCCTGTCATCTAAGTGGTAGCGGGAACGCGGTGGGAATGTTAACACGTGCGCCCGCTCGAGAAAGGGTTGCGGATTTTAGAATGCCGAGGATTATATTTGCGATTTTTACGGCGACTAATTCGATTTCGATTTAATACAAACGCGGAATTGCTTACGTTAACGACATCCCTACCCGAGGGGTACTTTAAATGTAAACAAATACACAGGGGCATTGCCGAGAAATGCTCAAGAATTACTTTTCCGGCGCGAAATCGAATATCCGAATAATCCCTGTTCGATTTACCTTGCGAGGGAAGCGCTCAAACAACGCTTACCCGCCAGCATTAACACAGCTGAATAAAGATGAATAAATTTCATGAAACATTAAATATTCAAGCAACAAAATCTACAGAGTTTATAGACGGAATTATTAAATAAAACACTTTCTGTAATTTTTACATGGGGTTACGAATTTTAATTATTATTATGTTTTACTTTATGTAATATTTAAACTTTACTTGCATACAATTATAATTTAATTATCTTTTATACTGGCTTGAATGAATTATACTTTCGTTACTTGGTTGTAAACATAATAAACATTATTAAACATACAACATCGGATATCAATTAGACACTATGTTTGACATTAAAGGCGCTTTCGTTTAGCATGGTTTAGCATTACTAGTCGCCCCCGTGGAGTGCAGTATCTCTCAGATATTGCGGTCGTGCGCCGCCGGTTGTAAGGGCCGAATTGTGTGCATCGGAAGCGGCAAATAGAACAAAAGACAATAATCCCGTACCAGCTTAGAGTGATAAACAAAAACGGCCGATATTGCTGCAATATCTTTACAATTATTTCCCTCGCCAACGACTACGACCAATTAGTTTATCAATAAATAGTATTACCCTCAATTATACTGATTCGAATCGTTTAGTTCTTCTAACCACCAACAAATATTTAACGATTTAAACCCTTATTAGACTAATACAGCAATTAGAAAGAATCATATGCGATTTCCATTGACGACCGTTTAAAACACGCGGTGATTTATTTTTATGTTCGCCCCACATGCAGCCCGAACAGTCACTCAATTCCAAACAACCCCCATTACAGTTCGCTTTATCCCGCCCATTAAACGGCCCGCGAATTACACAACGATCCGCCGACATAATCATATCATAAAATCGTCGCGCTCATAATGAATATTTGTGTAACACAGCTGCAACAGCAGCATCAAACCGGGTTTTTGTTTTACGGTCGTTTATTTTTTTTTACGCGCCCGTAAATTAATCTCCGATCGACAGCGGGGTGGGGAATATCGGCGATAAGAACCGGCGCATTTTGAATATTAATTATTATTATAATTACGAAGTCAACGTTCCTGCGGCATAAATTATCAGCGGGCGTGTTATTATAATAATAATGTTCGATCGAAAAATCAGAATTGTTCGTTGCCGTGTGGGATTTTTTTTATTATTATTTAAAACTGCGCTAATTGTCACCCGCCCGCGGCATACAACTGTAAAAGAATACACACGGGCATTCGGCATGAATATTCCCGCGACTGCGGCTTTAATTGAAACCAATAAAGAAGTAATTTTCTGGAATTAGTGCGTGCGGTAATTGAGACATAAAAATTCCGTAAATAAAATTAAAGGATGACACCCTAATTTTGGGATTATTTATATGTTTTAAATTGTTTTTACTGCCGGATTCCACCCTCGTTATATTGTGGTTATTTTTGTCATTCGACGTCGAGTTGTGGTGTAATTAAATAGTTTATCGGGTCGTTTTATGGACTGATTAGGGTCTCTAAATAAACGTATGCTATCTGTCTATTTAGAAAAAAAAACCGTGGTGAAGGATAAAACAAATGATTTTTACTTTGATGAGACATCGGAGGAGCTCGAAAATGGCTAGAGTTTAGCCGGAACTAGTTGCAAAGTGTAACTAAAGTGTGACAAAAAAAGTAAAAAATTGTTTAACCTTTAAAATGAATTATCACAAAGTGGACGCCTTAACAACTCAATATTTGCTAGAGAGATGTTTTATATGTGAAACTGTAGGGTATTGCTAGCCCTACAGATTGATGATAGACCCTATTTTCTAGATTTTACCGTTTTTTACCAATGTTCTAAAAAGTTAAAAAAAACGTGGTTAAAAAGTACCATTAAAAATTGCATTTTGTTTTATTGCAGATGTTATTCAATAACAGCCAACAAAATTAACATAAGGTTTTTTTTTCTTATTTTATGGTTACCAATATACGTACACAATTGTGAACAAAATTAAGATACATTTGTTTTTTTCTTCTAATTTCTCGTTACCAAGACATTCGTAAATCAATTGTAGAAAAAATCAATTATTAATATTAATAAATATTAATACACATATTATTCAATCACAGGCTAATAAAATATACTTTCTGTCAACTTTTTTAACTGTATTGTTTTGAAACCACAGAAGTAATGTCTTATAAACAAAATGGTTAAATAAAAACATTAGTATATGGGCACATACATTTGCTATAAATAAAATATGATTTTACAAATATTTTACTTACAAGTTTATTAAAAATAATTTAAAAAAAGTAAGGGCCGTAAAAATGTATGAAAATATGTGTGATGATTGTTGTTAAATTCTAAACAATATATTGTATGTTTCAAAAAAAATCACAGACGGTACTAAAAATTGCAATTTGTTTGATTGCAAATATTATCAATAACAGCCAACAAAATTAACATAAGTTTGTTTTTTTCTTATTTTATGGTTACCAATATACGTACACATTTGTAGAAAAAAAGATTTTTTTTGCACATTCGGTTTAATAACAATGCACCCAGAAAAAAAGACCCCGTCGCGAGAATTCATGCGACAGCCGGAATGATCAGAATTGTTTAACTTCATACCGGTTCCGGTGACTTACATTTTCCTGAGGCTATTAAACCAATAGCTAAATAAAGATAAAAATAAATTTGCAAAATAAATATATTTTGCAGATTTATTTCTATCTTTATTAAGCTATTGTCTTAATAAATTTCGTGAATAGCTTAATAAATCGGTACCAACTAAATGATGCTCATTCATAATTGTATGCAATTTAAACTCTGCAACTATTGTGTATAAAAACCTGCTGCAGACTTTATTTTTCGGAGAAAATTATTAAAAATGGGCTTATTTTGAGCAAAATTAAATATAGAATAAAAAGTAATATCATAAATTTAAATTTCTTAAATCTTTTTTTTTATCATTGTCTTATAACTCAGTTCAAAACATCTCGTACAATAAAAATCTTCCTGCAGACTTTATATTTCGGTGAAAATTATTAAAAATAGACTTATTTTGAGCAAAACTAAATATATAATGTAAAGTAATATCATAAACTTTAATTTCTTAAATTTTTGATTTTTTATCATTTTTTATAACTTAACTTTATAACGATTAATTTAAAACAGCTCGTGCAATAAAAACCTTCTTACAGACTTTATTTTTCGGTGAAAATGATTAAAAATAGGCTTATTTTTAGTCCAATTAAATATAGAATGTAAAATAATATCACAAATTTAAATTTCTTAAATCTTTGATTTTTTATAATTTCAGTTGATTAATTTAAAACAGCTCGTGCAATAAAAACCTTCCTGCAGACTTTATTTTTCGGTGAAAATTATTAAAAATTGACTTATTTTGAGCAAGATTAAATATAGAATGTAATGTAGTAACATAAATTTAAATTTCTTCAATCTTTGATTTTTTATAATTTTTTATATCTCAGTCGATTAAATTAAAACAGCTCGTGTAATAAAAACCTTCCTGCAGACTTTATTTTTGGGTGAAACTTATCAAAAAATCTTCTATTTTGAGACCAATTAACTGTAGAATATAAAATAATATCATAAATTTAAATTCCTTAAGTCTTTGATTTTTTATAAAAAAATGTATAGCGCAGTAGATTAATTTAAAACAGCTCTTACAATAAAAATGTTCCTGCAGACTTTATTTTTGGGTGAAAATAATTTAAAAATAGCTTATTTTGAGTCCAATTAAATAAAGAATGTAAAATAATATCATAAATTTAATTTTCTTAAATATTTAATTTTTTATCATTTTTTTATAACTCAGTCGATTAATTTAAAGCATCTCGTACAATAGAAATCTTACTGCAGACTTGATTTTTGGATGAAATTTATTAAAAAATAACTTATATTGAGTTCAATTAAATATAGAATGTAAAATAATATTATAAATTTCAATTTCTTAAATCATTGATTTTTTATATTTTTTTATAAGTCGATTAATTAAAAACAGTTCGTACAATAAAACCCTTCCTGTGGACTTTTTAGATGAAAATTATCATGGAATGTTTTATTTTTAGCCCAATTAAATATAGAATATAATGTAACAAATTAAGTTTAAATTGCTTAAATATTTGATTTTTTTATAGTTTTTGTTATAACTCAGTCGTTTAATTTAAAATAACTCGTATAATAAAAATCTTCATCCAGACTTGATTTTTTCATGAAAATTATCAAAAAATAGCTTATTTTGAGTCCAATTAAATATAGAATGTAAAATAATATCATAAATTAAATTTTCTTAAATATTTTATTTTTTATAATTTTTTTATAACTCTAACTACCTAATTATATTAATTTAAAGCAGCTCGTACAATAGAAATCTTACTGCAGACTTGATTTTTGGATGAAATTTATTAAAAAATAACTTATTTTAAGCTTTCTATGTAAATTAAATTTCTTCTGTGACATTTTTCATGTACAATCCGTTTATATTTGTTTAGTTTATAAAATTAAAAAAATATTATTATTATATTATTATTTTAATTATTTTAATTTTATTTTTTACATTTTGGTGTAGCTCTGCATACACATTTTATTTTATTCTACATTAGAATAAAATGTCTGAGCTGGAAGAATTTTTATTTTTTTGAAATTTTATATCGTCAATATAATGCTTATTTAGATGTTGTACTGATGTGTTATTATTGTATGATTTAATAATGATATATAAAATAAAATGTATTATACTGATAAATTTGAAAATCAATAATATGTGTAGCCCATATAGATATTGCCCAATCTCCTCGCCAAGCAATGTACTGATACATATTTGTATATCTCTTCGCATATAGCTACCTGCATAAACAGTCCAACAAAACTTATAGTCATTGTTATTACAGGCAATGTGTATTAGAAAAGGCAATTTCTTACAAACGTGCCCACGAGCCGCATAAAATATGCCATAAATTCGCTCAAGAAGCTCGAACAATACACACGTATATACGGGCGAGTGTGGCGAAGGTGGTCTAACATATGCCCGGCCGTACTTACAATATGACATAGAAGACATTAGCATTTCTTGTACGAGGGGGGAAAAAGTACGAGTAAAAAAATAACGCATTCCTCGCATAAATTTAATTATGTACGCCGTGCAGTGAGCCCGTGTTTGTGTGTGTATGCAAACAAGCGAAGATGTGTACATAATTTGCGAGACCGAAGTCGGAAATGTCGATTTCACTCTGTAATTTAGAAATTTATATCCAAAATGTTGCGGGAGAGCGTGACGGGAATATTAATGGAAGACATTTTATATATGCACATGCCTGGATGCGTGGCCGGATTTTATTAACGAAATATTCGAGATTGTTAATGTTGAGTATATACCGTCTGTTCTGTCTTGTTGTGTCCTTTTCAACTGAATTCTGAACGATGTTCAGTTTAATTAATTTCCTACAAAGCTTGCAGAACATGTTTTAAGGTCGTTTTAGACCCGACAATTTCTTAGCACAAAAGTTGTTGAAGAAATGAATTCATATAATTGTCCTTGACAAATATAACGCGTTATATTTTTCCATTCGATCTACCATCCAATTCAATATTTGAAATAATTTGCTGTATGATACGAGACAATTTATATTGTCTCGTATCTTGACTAACTTTTCAGTCAAAAAATTCACTAAAGGTCGTTTTACCTTTAGTGATTTTTGAGTCGTCAAATCGATAAATTACTACACCATGAGTATAAAATGGCACAATTTTTATCAGTAAGTTGTGAGGGAACCTTCATAAAGTCTGGGAAACATAGTTCAACAAGATCAGCATAAATATTTGGTAATGAGTAAAAGAAAATTATAAAATTTCCAAAAGTAATCAAAGATCTAAAATGATCAAAAACAAATTTGACGCCCCTAGCTACATAGTAATTTAGTAATACCATGTCCTATACACAAAATTGATGGTAATTAAATGGAGATTGCAGTAAATGGTTTATAAGATTTCTAAAAATAACATAATTGTGCATTCAACAAAGACATATAAAACTAATTATCAAAAGGACAAGACGGCTATTATATTATTTGCAATAACACTGATGACATAATTTACAATAATTTTATACTCCGCTCCACCAGATATAAAGGTCTGGTCTAATTACAAACATAAATTCGCTCCCAACCGCGAGCGAACTCAATTTAAGACAGTGCCATCATCACTCCACATGTGACTAATGAAAATAATTACGCTCATTTTTTTCGTAGTTAGTCCGCAATAAAGATGACGTATAAAGTCATAACGCACTAATGAAAACCGTGTTGTTGTTTTTTATTTCGTCGGTACGGAAATAAGGCCTGCAATTTCGAAAATTTTCCAGGCGGCACGATTCGCGTAATTAATGTCGGGCGCGCGAGCGAGTGTGGAGGATTAATGGTTTTCGCTGGGTTGGCGAGTGAGTTGGAAGAAGTCGTGATTTCGAATAATGCGACTAATTATTTTTTAATAGGGCCGCTACGGCGCCGCTCATCGGTCGCATTATTTATTAATTTATGATGGATGCGCACGGATTGGTTTTATTTTACTAGAACTATGTTTAAATACTGGATTTAATTGAAACAAAGTCATACAGAAAACTGGAGAATGTAATTTCAGTAGGTCACAGTTGCATGTAGTAAGGATAGCTATGCTATTGTATTAGCAATTGTATCTAAAGTTAGTTTGCATGCTATTTAAGCCGTTTTCGTTTATCACTCTGGGCTGGTGCGGCCTTGTTGTCTCTTGTCAATTCTATCTCAGCCCTTGCAAACGGTGGCGTACGACCGCAAGATCTGAGCAATACTGCATGCCACGGGGGCGACTAGCAATGCTAAACTGGCTGAAGGATACTAAACGAAAGCGCCTTTAATGTCAAACATAGTGTCTAATTGATGTCCGATTTTTTATGTTTAACCGCAAATATTTTTAAAATCTTTATATTTGGATATATTTTTTTTAAGCTTTGCCAATATATATATATATATATATATATATATATATATATTATAATTGTATATCTGAAGAGCTCCAGACGCATATCCACAGAGCTGCAGAATCTAGTGTGGAATCTATTACATCAATGCCAGTATGTTTCATAATATTTCCCCTATACTTAGAGCCATTCGTATTTATTAGTGCGTTTCGTTTATCACTCTGGGCTGGTACGGGCTTATTGTTTCTTGTAGTATTTGCCACTTCCGATGCGCATAATTCTACCTCGGCCCATACAACCGGGGACGCACGACCGCAAGAGCTGAGCGATACTGCACGCCACGGGGGCGACTATGATAAACCATGCTAAACGAAAGCGCCTATAGTATGAGTTTATAACAGCCGGAGATATTGTTTGTCCCAAAAAAAGCGGATTAAAAATATAAATACTTCAAGCAAAGCCTGAAATAGTAATTTCTCGCACCCAAATCATTGCGGGAAATGACTGGTCTTAGGACATGGTACAAAAAATATATTTCACTTTTTGTTCATATGTACCAAATCAGTCGTTAAAATAAATCCAGTAAAATGCATATGCAATTACTATACCTATTTCAAATAGTACACATTTATCAAATCGGATCAATGTCACGTTTTATATAAAACGAGCCGAGTCGTCCTGATGAAATTATGTTGTCATAATAAGAAACCAGCTGGAATGTGTCGCAGTTACAGATTCTCTTCCGCATTATTTCGTCCGGCGCACATTCTTCCTCGAATCCTCTCGATTCGTTCCAGTTTTCAAATCCTCTACGTGCGCTACACCCACTCAATTCGCATATAATTTACCAGCGAAAATGTACAGTCCTCCAAGATTCGCAATTAATTGCGTGTGTCCATTTCGCGATGCAACGGGAATCCGCGAGCGCGCGGAAAAATCGTAACTAACACGCGTCGCGCGCTTGGTCCCTCAGCGTAATTTAATGCTTTATTATTTTATGAAATTGCCTGGATGTGATTTCGAAAAGTACATGCCATTACCGGGGCCCCGATAGTGACGAATCGCGCGATTAACGAGGCACCGTTCGGCCGTAATTGATTGCAATAAGAAGAATTGAGCGCGCGACACGTTAATTAACGTGCATCAGCCAAATTGGCACGCTCACCAAGTTTACCGATTGAAAATAAGAGTGTTTATAGTCATTTATATGAACTGAGTTAGTTACAAGCTACATACAACTAATTTATATTGTATAATGTGAAAAATACAGGGTAAATTTCAGAAAAAAAAATCTAGGGAAAAGTGTCAACGTTCTATGGTTTGTTGGTAATAAAGACATTTCCAGAGACACTGTAGGGTTCTGGCCAAGGAACAAACACGGGTGAGGAGATACATTTAGTATTCAACCACGAATTTCTAAGTTAATTTCATTTTTCCCAATTATAAGTAAACTATAAAACTAGTAATAGTCAAATATTGTATGAAAAATCTGCCTTTTCATTTGAAAATATGTTCAAAAATCAAAGTCCCATGGCATTATCTATCTATCTGTCTATCTATCTATCTATCTATCTATCTATCTATCTATCTATATATATATATATATATATATATATATATATATATATATATATATATATATTTCATTCTTTTACTGTAAGTTAAGAGAAAATAAACTATGTATGATACAGTTTTGTATAGAATGATGCATCTATTTCAAAATAATAATGAAAAATTAGTATATTAGTATGATAGTGTTTTGTCATAGCGTCTAATAAGTGAGATCGAAATTTTCGAAAAGGTTTTCGGTTATTAAACAAACTTTCTGAAACAAGTCCTTGAGTTGTCATATAATATTAATTTGGATAGCTAGATGAAATAACAGAAAGCATCAATTTGATGAAAATTTACGTAATGATTTTCATTTTTTGATTGTCATTTATAAGGTAAAAACAAGAGAATTCTTTCAAAATATTGACCGAAACTATATACTGGTGACTATAGTAAAAACTTCTATTTCTATAGGGCTATCAGCCGAAAGGCATTTCCATCGGTAAAGAGAGAAGGTCAGAGGATTTAAATCCCCTTAACTTCATAGAAAACCTCTGAAAAACTATGAAAAGTGATTCGTGAAATGTCTTCAGCCGCGATGGGGTTTGAAACTTCGCACCCCAATGATCTGTATGAGATAGAAAACGCATCTAACCACTAATCCACTAAGTTTGATTATAGTTAGAATATAGTGGGAAACGTTTTAAAAAATTGTAAACCTTTAAACAAGACCATTTTTATTTACAACTACAACGTGTAATTTTTGTCGGCTACTTTTAAACCCATAACACCGTTTAGTTGCTCTATAACTTTTAATTTTAACGTCTTCATAATAGCAGCGTATCTTCTCTCTAATAAAAAAAAATCCTCGAAATTTAATATCTTAAGCCGTAAAGGCGGCATAAAAATGCACCTCGTCGGGCCTAATCCACCGAAAAAGCACACACCGAACGCACATAACCCTAACTTATTGGTGTTATAAAAAAGTGTAAAATTTACAGTAACTTTTATACGACCCGTATAAATTACAACTTTATCCGAGGCCGAGTTTTCCTCGCGTTTTAATTTCGCGACCGTGAATTTACATGAAGCGCAACGGAGTAGGTACGTCCGTCCAACGCGTCCGCTCGTCTCGCGTGCGTTCAACCCGAGCCGCAGAGGAGGTCGCGGTTGTGCAAGAACGTCTGGCTCCGGGGCTAGGTTTCTGGTGCGTAGAAGAGCGACTACGTTACAAACAAACCAACAAAAAAAAGAGAGTGCTGAAGAAGGCACCGATACATTTATTGCCGGGACGAATTGCGCACGAAATGTGTCTTTGTGTTGTCCGCGTTTTGAAATTTCAATCGCGCCGTTGCGCTGTGATTAATCCCGCCGTGGTGGACGGACGGGATGCTGATGCTGTCGTCCTTCGATGCTAAATATATTAAATCTTCTCGGCCGGCTTATTTGTTTTTGCACAGGCGATATGAACCCGTCGGCGAGGATAAGTAATAAAATATGAACGTATATACACGCAGGCAGAGGGTAAGCGGTTTGCCGGTGCTTCATTCCTCACCGGCCCGTCGTCTTAATTGAGTTTATTTTAACCGGCAATTATAATACATCAACTCGCTACAGCGTTATAAATTGTATTTTATGAATAATATTTACTTCATTGGATTTATTTATTATGCGCCTGATGTTTTACTTTCAATCTCTATATTAAAGATGAATGTAGTCACTTATTTATTAGTGCGGATAAATCACTGATTTTATACAAGTTTACAATTCTTCGTTTTCATGTACCTTTTTATTAATATCAGAGATTTTCAAAACTTGTTCAAATTTCTAGCATTCTCTAACATTTCAAGCAGGTCGGCCCAAAAATGGCAGTAGGCAAGTCGAAACTACATACGTATTCCTCTGGCGAAGATAATATAATTTTTTTTAATTTGTAGACCTTTATTTGCATTTCCCTCACTGCCCTTCTACATCACAAACCACAACAAAAATATACAAAAAATATAATTTAATAGATGTAAATTACATACCGGGCTTACACAAATAAAAAAGTAAAGAATACAAATATACTTTAGAGATTAAATTCGACACATAAATCTAAAATCTAAAATTGATTAATAAAAAGTTAGTTAGTTGCCGAGTGGTTAGAGGCGTTGTCCACCTCGCACTGATCATTGCGGGGAGTTCGATCCCCAACGGGGCGAATTTTCGCGAATTACCTTTCACAGTTTCAGAGGTTTCCTGTGAAGCTAAGGGAAATACCGGGTGATTAAACTTCTATGAACTACTCCCCTGACCGCCGGAAAGGCTCACGGCTGATAGCCCTATGAACATACAAGTTTTTTTTATAAACAATGGTTTAGGGTAGCGGTCGACAACCATGGATCTGCGTGCCACTTTATAAAAGCAAAAAGTAACTGATGTCTTCGCGAGCCACGATCCGGCAGTTTTTATTATGTGTCCTGCGCCGTAGCTAAATTTATTCAAAAAATATTTGATATAGATATAGTTTTCGGCGACTAATTGGTAATACCAGCAAAATAAAAGCAAGAAGGTGTTGATTTATATCAAGCTCATCTTTGAGAAGAATTCATTATAATACACATTTAAAAAGTTATAATGTAAATAATATAAACATTTTTTTCTGGGGTGCTGCTTAGAAACGCCTCGCTGGATATATATATATATATATATATATATATATATATATATATATATATATATATGTTTATTTATCTATTGTAACATAAACTTTAAAAAAATTAAGTGCACTATTGGTAATGAGAATTAATATTCATTCACAATATTTTTTAAGTATTATATGATATTATATATATATATATATATATATATATATATATATATATATATATATATATATATCATATAATAACTAAAAATTATTGTGAATGAATATTAATCCTCATTACCAATAGTGCAATTATTTTGTTTTAAGTTTATTTTACAATAGAAATAAATCAGTCAAAGCTCGAAGATGAAAGTCAACATTCGGTTGCAAGTTTGTCTCAAAAAGACTGTGATTATATTCAATCAAATGTCAAAAGTCAAATGGGCATTTTAGTCATAATAAGTCGATTGTTAACACAGGAGTGGAAAACACACAAGTATGAAATTAAATAACTTCATAATTAGATAATTTTAATCTCTCAGTAAGGCATTAATTGAAAAAAATGTGATATTGTACTAATTAATGAATCAATGCTTGAATGAATAAAACAAATATGCTGTCCACTTTTTTTTAGAAACACCAGCTGAAAAATAAATACTTGAGATTCAGAAACAACATAATAAGAATGTGAGGCGTCTTAAATATCACCAGAACATATGTTCTTATTAGTTACACATGTTTACTGTTAGAATGATTAATCGTGCATATTTCTGGGATGCCACTCTCGCGCTACAATCCCATTAGGCTCTTTTCTAGTTGTTTTCAAGTTTAACCGTAGAAATCGCGGCGAGGGATCAATCCGCGCCACATATTGAAACAAATGTGTTTGCGAGCTCGATATTAATCCGGGGGGTACGGCCCGCAGGAACTAATATATAACCCGATCCAATTTCCTACGCCAAAAATCCAATAGCGTGATTGGCGCGCGAGAGGAAAGGAGCGAAAGAGGACGCGTTGATTCAATATTTGGGGAGCTTATGCGATCCGGGGCGCGGGTGGCAAAGAAAAAACAAACCGTGCACAGGAGCCTGGGATGAAGGGAAGATTTGAAAGCGAAGCTTATTTTATTGCCGAGTCCAATAATGGCACCATCATTCTAAATGTAATATGTTTGTGATAAAGAAAAAATGCTGCATACTACATGACTGGTTTAAAAAATTGCGATGATATAAAATAACATTTTGTATGATCTTTATACCGAACAGTTCCGAGTACATTCAAAAAGTACTCGTGTACAGAATACAAATACTTTGCAGAAAATGTACTCCGATACCGAGTACAAGTACATTTAAAAAGTACTTGAGTACCGAGTACAAATACTGAGTAATGGCAGATACTATCCTACCAATAACAAAGGGTGAAAAATCTCCTTCATTCATCGAAACAATTAACTTTTTTGTTAAAATTTAGGCACACAAATTCTAATTCAGGCGTGAGTGGTCGATGCCGTTTCTGCCCAAGAGTTGGGTACTTTTGGGCATCCATAGGGTTTTGTTATTGATATTAATTTTCCGTGCTCGCCACCCACCACGGAGCCTCCTCCGGTACGCAAACCGCACAAGAACGACACGGCTACTCAGATACTATAGACTTCAAAATCGGAGCCATGCACAGGTAAAATATGCATCTCCAACTAACAGCTCACTCTTCACCAAGGCAAGGGCATTTTAGCCCCAGCAGGTTTAGACATAAGCCTCCCGTTTTGGAGCAACTTTGAGCCAAATTGGAGCGTATTGGAGACTATGTATTATCATGCTACATCACTCCTCAGCCACCAGGAGAGGTGAGGACGGAACCTCTCACGGGTCACAGCGCACGGCAAACACGCAGGTTGGGCATGTCTCATTAAGAATCACCAGAAAAAGACATAGACGAACAAATCCCATAAAAGAGGGAACAATCACTAATCCATATAATAAAATAAAAAATCAAGACATCGGATTTGTGATGAATCTCAAGGCCACTTCTGGTCATACCCACAAAGGCCAGTACTCATTGGTTGCCTTTTACGACCTGCTGAGTGGGCAGTGGATGACTTCTAGCCCACCACCCGCAGGGGGAATTTTTGGACCTTGACAAAGAATATGATAAAGTCTATCTAAAAGAAGTTTGGGCAATATTGCAGAGATTAGAGTTGTCGTATTAAAGCTATTGTTCGTTTGGGGTTTGAAATTTAAGTGTCAGGGAGCTCTAGATCGTAGCCTGAGCAAGCATATGCTGGTGATATGTTTTCCCACTGTTGCGTCCATAGATATCTGCTGTTAAAGGGTGCACCCACAGATTTGTTGTGCTGATTAGCCCTTCGATAAAATAGCCCCCAAGAAAATAGCCCCATATACTGTTATTGATAATTAAGTTATGTATACTAATTATACATAACTCAATTACCAATAACAGTGCACTGGACTATTTTGTCGGGGGGCTATTTTATTGGAAGGCTATTTTGTTTGAAGACTATTTTTTTGGAAGGCTATTTTGTTGGAAGTCTATATTGTTGCGGGATATTTTGCCGCGGGCTGTTTTGTCGGTGCATCATCGCTATTAAAAATCAAGCCATACCCTGTAGGTCCTATATGGACATGGGTTGCATCTGGCTGGTACCAATATGTATTTACAATTATTATCTATTTGCGGCGTTGATGTGAAATTTCTTTTATATTATCAACTGGAGAGATGTTTGTGATACATGTATTTTATATATTATTGAAAACGTTATTAACACACGAGGATACACGTTTGTTTATTTGATGCATATTGTAAATTGGTTTTTGTGATATATTACATAAAATTATTATTATATATATATTAAATTACAAATGAATATTATTTATAAAATAAATACACATCGTGTTTATATTCGTATCAAGAGTATTACATTTATAATTTCAGTTACATTTATAATAGATCCAATTTGAAACAATAATTGTAATCAATCCTTTACTAGCAATATTTTATATAATACGATATAAAGAGGATAAGATACATGTTTCTCTTTTTCCTATTATTTAAGTTTAGCTAAGTTTTTCAGGAAATGTTTGTTTATTGAATATCTACAACTAATTAGGTAACATATACACTTTATTGTTGTTGTTTGAATTTTTAACTGACTTAAGGTCGTTTTATACAAGACAATTTCTTGACTCAAAAGTTAGTAAAGATGCGAGACAATCTAAATTGTCTCGTTTCATACAGCAAATTATTTGAAATATTGAATTAGATGGTAGATCGAATGGAAAAATATAACGCGTCCTATTTGTAAAGGACAAATTGTATGGGAGGAGGATATATGAATTGATTTCTTGAATAACTTTTGAGCTAAGAAATTGTCTTGTCTAAAACGACCTTTAGGGTCGGTTCTACGATTAACATTTAACCGGAGAATAAGGCTATTTGTAGAATAAGTGTGATATATTGACGCCAATATCTCATTCCACGTTTAAGCCCTGGTTTCCTAGGAAAGTCTTCATTGTTTTTCCACTGCGCACACATATATGTTCTTAAGGAAGAAGTGATCTCAATATGGAATATGTGAATTATAAAGGGCCTCATACGATTTATTCATGATATAAGGAGAGATCGACCAGATTTAAGAAGACAATAATATTCTACCTATTACCGTTGGAAAAGCTATTATCTGAGTCGTCCAGGGTCTATAAATAATTGATACACCAAAACATCTTATACCTTTTGGATTACAAAACAAAGAAACGGCCATAATATATGTATATATATATATATATATATATATATATATATATAATATACTATATATATATATATATATATATATATATATATATATATATATATATATATATATATATATATATATATATATATATTAAAAGGTTTTTCATTGAGATTGAAGTAGATTTTTCAAGTTTTAAATTAATACAAGCATGCAATAATAACTATAATATATTCTGCACTCATTCAGAAAAACTCTCTCCATATTTCAAAGCGTAATGTAACTGTAATAGTACTTTCTAAGCAATATTATAAATTTTCAAGAAAAGTGTGTAATATATACAGTCATCATGTTGAATAAATGAATTTCCTGTCGTTCTTCTACCACGTCGGATTAATTAAGAAAATATGTGCGACGTCGTCATGTCTGAGTAGCGCAATTAGAAATTAATATTTATCATCTGCACGGGAGAGCAATAACTGGACCGTTAATGCAAGCAAGGTGTATAAATTTCAATAACATCCCGAAAGTACAAATAACACAGAAAAAAAAACGGGACACGCGTCCGCGATAAATAATTTATAATAACACTCTCCGGCGGCGGATTCAGGTTAAACTATAAAACCTGCAGCCCACAAAAACGGCCGACAATACGTATGATAATTGCGAGCGAAGACAGGTAAACAAATAAGCGCCGACAAGTTGGTCGGCTCCTTCTGTCGGGGCCGTAATGAAGCGATAACGGCGCGGATTGATTCCCGCGAAAGCGTCGGCCTTGATGTTTTATTTAATTTTTTCGTCGGACGCTCCGTTTTTGTCCGCTAATAACGCTCCGGGATGCCGTAAAGTCTCATATTTATTTAACGGAGAGCCTTGCCGATGCGCTTATTTGGGACCGCGGCCGTTTTTAGTGCCCTCGCGGGCGCACAGATTGGACTCGAGAATCGAGGCGCGGATTAAAATCTCTCGGGTACGTGCTGAATTAGTTTTATAGTCGCACAGAAAACATACCGAACTGCAGCTGGAAATGAGCTAAAACCAATAAAACGTTCTCGGCGTGATTCAATTGATGAATTTATAAAAGTGCTATTAACCTAGTTCCAACAAGTTAGTGTTAGTATAGGCGAAAACCATCTTATAGTAAAGATAGGTTTCGCCTATATTTTTCTTATGACCCGAATTGTGAAGTTGTATTGTGCTTTTAGGACATGTTAAGTTACTATGTTTATTTTATTTATCAACAAATAATGTAAACCTGATGTCTCTATAACCAAATTGGTGGAAGTTACATATACTTTATTGCTGAAATTCCCTTTTTTATGAAACGTTTTATGCAAGTTGTAGAAATGTAGGACAGGTCCTAGGGTCTGGCCGCCCACGTATGAACTAACTTTTCGGCGCCCTGTTAAACATTATTTTTTTAAATTATTTTTTTTTAAATATAATTTTTTTTAAATTGATGCCATAAATATTCGTTGTTATAGCAACAATAAATAAATTATCTAGGGAATGTAGTTATTTTAGATTGTCTCTATTGCAAACACTGAATAATTATACAAAAGGTGTCACCAAATCTCCAATTGTAAGCGCTATTCAAGGTGTTTCGACATTTGTTTTGGCATATTCTGTCACAATGTCGTTTTCAATTTATTAATTCAATAGTTTATGGGACCTATAACGTTTATGGAATGTTGGTGAATACAGTCATACGTCTTGTACCCCCTCTCGTATCGGAGGTTGGATATTAACATGCAGTTTTTACTTAATGTACAACTGTTCTAAATTGTTGATTAGATGTTAAACCAACTTCAAATCACGGGCCCAAGGTAAAGAGATTTTCAAGATTTCTTTGGAATTTTTTGGAACAACAGGGGGCCGTGGAGTGAAACGTTTGAGAAATACTGGTTAGTTGGGTACTGATCTAGTTGATATGTACTATTGTACCTAATGTATAATATTTTACACACTATGTATAATAGTAATACCCTTGATTACAATAGTAATTTATAAAAGTTATGACATTGTAGAGATGCCGGTGAATATTTTCCTAGTCAAGTAACATGACATGGCACTTCGCGACCATTTATCTCAATCAGCGGGGAATAGATCTAATCCGATGATCTATTACCATCCGCATAGTATTGTAATTAGTGAACAACGCCGGTGATTCCTATGCGATGCCGAAAATGCCCGGCGTAAAATACCTGCGGAACGCGCATTGATCCGTGCGTTTGTTGGGGCTGCTTCGTGTAATTGGAGCCGGTGTCAGGAAAAATCATGTAGAGCATAAATTTCGCCGCGCGAGATGGTGCGAACCCACTGGCATATAATTATATATTAATGTAAAGTGACACCGACGAGACGCCGCGGGTTTGTCGCTTGCCGCTCCGTCGCGTCGCGACCGCACGATGAAAGGCGACCTGTGAAATTCTCAACAAGCCGAATTAGATGAACAAACCGAAAAACTTATCGTTCATCATTGCTGCGTTCACAACAGGCGATGTATCAACGCACAACTGCGCGAACATTTGCCATATTTATGTTTCAGATTCAAGCCAGAATGATTGACAAAATTTGTTTTTGTTGGTGGTGGTGAATACCAGGGTGTATTCTATTAAAACACCAACCCCATGAATTTACATATCATATTTCTTACAACAAATGATTTAATTTACAAGTGTGCTTATATGAGTTTTCCATTTCGCCCATTGACATTCAGAAGTTTTCTATGCTTTACAGTATCAGAATTTTGAATTCACTCCGCGGACTTCGCTCTATATTGTTACACTCACTGCTCTGTAGTCATTCTAAGTCTGCTCTATACGTCTATGTTGTCGAGTATGTGTAGAACTTCCACCTTGGGATGTCTAAGAAGACGGTATTCGTGCTTTTCAGCAATTCGTTTTATTTCCTCCTTTATACATAGGATTCTCAGATCTTTATTTAGATGCATATTTCGCACATATCATACAATATCTAGGATCATCCGCAGCCTGATTTCAACCCCCAGCGGGGAGTAAATTTTCGTGAATCATCTTTCACAGTTTTTCAGAGATTTTCTATGAGTTTAAGTTAAATATCGGGTGATTAAACTCCTCTGAGCTTCTTCCTTGACCGGCGGGAGCCTAATTTCGACCCCCAGCGGGGAGTAAATTTTCTCGAATCATCTTTCACAGTTTTCAGAGGCTTTCTATGAATTTAAGTTAAATATCGGGTGATTAAACTCCTCTGAGCTTCTCCCTTGACCGGCGGAATAGCCTTACGAACTATAACGTTCTTTTTAAATATATTATCGCCTTCTACCTTGCGTTGTAGGCTCTACTGGATGATTAATAATAATAACAATAATAAACTTTAGTAACATACGTTATATTATAGTGATTAGATAATAATTTATACTTTTGGTTTATTAAAAAGGGTAAAATTAGATGCCTGTTATAACATATGTCTAATTTTCATTTTAATCCTCTTATATTCATAAATGCATTATTAATTAGATAAAAAAATACAAACAAAAATAATTTCAAGAACATTGTGCATACAAATTTTAACATAGAAAGCAATAAAGGCAACTTACACGGTCAATAATACTGTCAATCCTAGTACTGTCAATATTTTCATCTATTCTCCTTTTTTATTTATCAAGTAATCAATTATCCGGGAAAACTTCAGTATTCTCTTTATTCCACCATTACTATACCTTACACCATAAGTAATACTGTGAATGTATTAGAATAACGAACATTTTAAACATGTTCTTTTACAGTAATACTGTCATTATTCTAAATTATTATTGACCGTGTAAGGTGCCTTATAGAATAATCAAGACCTCATGACCTCACAAATCAATAGAAGAATAATCAAATAAAGAATAAGCATCATAAATGAAAGTCCACTAAATTAAATTTTCTTTGGAAAAATATTTAATCAGTTTACGCTGATATTGTAGATTCTTGTCTGCGCCGTATTTATTAGTTATCTGAAATTTACGTAAACGGTAAAAAGAGGCAATTAAAAGCGGGCATAACGACGGTCGGTCGCGAACCTTTACGGATGCAAAAGAAGCTTTTAATGTTCGCGTTCCGCGAGAAAAATGTCGCAGCTGGCGATGATGGCGCTTTTTATGTGCCTGCTGCTTGCTCTCTCCAAATATTCAAATTGCGAAAAATGTGTGCAGACAGCAATTAAAACGTTTTATAGCGAACTATTTCGCAACATAAATAACGTTTATTAAAAACAGGGTTACCGTAGTTGCGCCCTTTGTATTTTTATTATCACTAGATTGCATACAAAATTGTACAGAATAGAGATATATATTATGCACAATGCACAATTATAGTATTATAGCAAATAATTCTATTATATCTATCTATTCCTTCACTATTCGCAATTTAATGGGAGTCATTTTCTAATACCTACTGATTGCAAGAAGATTTTTGTTCCTTTGCGTTAGTCTTTGGTTTTATTGATTAATTTTTTGCTATTTGACGCCACCACACAAAATATATACATACATACACACACACACACATACATACATACATACATACATATATACATACATACATTCATACATACATACATACATACATACATACATACATACATACATACATACATACATACATACATACATACATTAATAAATAAATAAATAACTATGAAAAATGTCACACGAAACACTAATTGGTTTATAGTGTCGATAATTAAACCTTTCCTCAACTATTGGCAACTTAATGGGAGCCATTTTCTAATACCTACTGATTGCAAGAAAATGCTTGTTCCTTTACGTTAGTCCTTATTAGTTTTATTGATTAATTTTTGCATGGCATTTGGCGCCACTACACAAAATAATGTAAAGTTAGCTGTCACATAGCAAAATAATCAATTCAAACCGAACACGAACGTATACAAACGAATAGCCTTCTGTAATCATATATAACTTCTTCGAAAATGGGTACCTTTCAGGTCATAATTAATTTGGTATTGATATTCAATAAACTGAATTTTTGATGAATTTTCAAAATTATATTCATCTTTTATATGAACACATTCTACTAAAATGCCTATAACTCGAGTTATACTGCTTGAATATTGATGAAAATTGAGATTTACATCAATAATAAGGTTGTTAATAGCTATAATTAATATGGTATTGATATTTAATAAACTGAATTTTTGAGGAATTTTCAAAATTATATTAATCTTTTATATGAATACATTCTACTAAAATGCCTATAACTCGAGTTGTACTGCTTGAATATTGATGAAAATTAACATTTATGTCAATAATAGTTTGTTAATAGCCATAATCAATTTGGTATATATATATAAATATATATATATATATATATATATATATATATATATATATATATATCTAATAAACTGAATTTTTGACGAATTTTCATAATTATATTCATCTTTTATATGAACACATTCTACTAAAATGCCTATAACTCGAGTTGTACAGCTTGAATATTGATGTAAATTGACATTTACATCAATAATAAGTTTGTTAATAACCATAATTAATTTGGTATTAATATTCAATAAACTGATTTTTTGACGAATTTTCAAAATAATATTCATCTTTTATATGAACACAATCTACTAAAATGCCTATAACTCGAATTATACTGCTTGAATAATGAAGAAAATTTACATTTACATCAATAATAAGTTTGTTAATAACCATAATTAATTTGGTATTAATATTCAATAAACTGATTTTTTGACGAATTTTCAAAATAATATTCATCTTTTATAGGAACACAATCTACTAAAATGCCTATAACTCGAATTATACTGCTTGAATAATGATGAAAATTTACATTTACATCAATAATAAGTTTGTTAAGAACCATAATTAATGTGGTATTGATATTAAATAAACTGAATTTTTGATGCTTTTTCAAAATTATATTCTTCCTTTATATGAAGACATTCTACTAAAATGCCTATAACTCGAGTTATTCTGCTTGAATATTGATGAAAATTGACATTTACATCAATAACAAGTTTGTTAATAGCCACAAATAATTTGGTATAGATATGCAATAAACTGAATTTTTGATGAATTTTCAAAATTATATTCATCCTTTATATGAAGACATTCTACTAAAATGCCTATAACTCGAGTTGTTCTGCTTGAATATTGATGAATATTGACATTTATATCAATAATAAGTTTGTTAATAGCCGTAATTAGTTTGGTATCGATATTAAATAAACTGAATTATTGAGGAATTTTCAAAATTATATTCATCTTTTATAGAAACACATTCTACTAAAATGCCTATAACTTGAGTTGTACTGCTCGAATATTGATGAAAATTGACATTTACATCAATAAACAGTTTGTTAATAGCCATAATTAATTTGGTATTGATATTCAATAAACTGAATTATTGATAAATTTTCAAAATTATGTTTATCTTTTATATGAACACATTCTACTAAAATGCCTATAATTCGAGGTATTCTGCATTAATATTGATGAAAATTGACATTTACATCAATAATAAGTTTGTTAATAGGCATAATTAATTTGGTATTGATATCCAATAAACTGAATTTTTGATGAATTTTCAAAATTATACTCATCCTTTATATGAATACATTCTACTAAAATGCCTATAACTCGAGTTATGCTGCTTGAATATTGATGAAAATTGACATTTATATGAATAATAAGTTTGTTAATAGCCATAATTAATTTGGTATCGATATTCAATAAACTGAATTATTGAGGAATTTTCAAAATTATATTAATCTTTTATAGAAACACATTCTACTAAAATGCCTATAACTTGAGTTGTACTGCTTGAATATTGATGAAAATTGACATTTACATCAATAAGCAGTTTTTTAATAGTCATAATTAATTTGGTATTGATATTCAATAAACTGAATTATTGATAAATTTTCAAAATTATGTTCACCTTTTAAATGAACACATTCTACTAAAATGCCTATAACTCCAGTTGTGCTACTTGAATATTGATGAAAATTGACATTTACATCAATTATAAGTTTGTTAATAACCATAATTAATTTGGTATTTATATTCAATAAACTAAATTTTTGATAAATTTTCAAAATTATATTCATCTTTTATATGAACATATTCTACTAAAATGCCTATAACTCGAATTATACTGCTTGAATATTGGTTAATGGGAGCCATTTTCTAATACCTACTGATTGTAAGAAAATTATTGGTCCTTTACGTTAGTCCTTCGTTTTATTGATTAAATTTTGCATGGCATTTGGCGCCACCACCACACAAAATAATGTAAAGTTAGCTGTCACATAGCAAAATAATCAATTCAAACCGAACACGAACGTATACAAACGAATAGCCTTCTGTAATCATATATAGCTTTTAGAAAATAGCTACCTTTCAGTTGTAAATAGTTCTAAATGAGGAATAAGTTCGTTATATCGTTTTTCAAAGCTCTAAATGAGGAATAATGTTCATTATACCGTTTTTTAAAGTTATAAATGAGCAATAATGTTCGTTATATCGGTTTTCATAGTTCTAATTGAGGAATAATGTTCGTTATATCGTTTTTCAAAGTTCTAGATGAGCAATAATGTTAGGTATATCGTTTTTCAAAGTACTAAATGAGGAATAATGTTCGTTATATTGTTTTTCAAAGTTCTAAATAAGCAATAATTTTCGTTATATCGTTTTTAATAGTTCTAAATGAGAAATAATGTTCGTTATATCATTTTTCAAAGTTCTAAATGAGGATTAATGTTCGTTATATCGTTTGTCATAGTTCTAAATGAGAAATAATGTTCGTTATATCGGTTTTCATAGTTCTAAGTAATTAATAATGTTCGTTATATCGTTTTTCAAAGTTCTAAATGAGAAATAATGTTGGTTATATCGGTTTTCATAGTTCTAAGTGAGGAATAATGTTCGTTATATCGCTTTTCATAGTTCTAAATGAGGAATAATATTCGTTATATCCGTTTTCATAGTTCTCAGTGAGGAATAATATTCGTTATATCATTTTTCAAAGTTCTAAATGAGAGATAATGTTTGTTATATCGGTTTTCATAGTTCTATATGCGGAATAATGTTCGTTATATCGTTTTCATAGTTCTAAATGAGGCATAATGTTCGTTATATCGTTTTTCAAAGTTCTAAATGAGAATTAATGTTTGTTATATCGGTTTTCAAAGTTCTAAATGAGAATTAATGTTTGTTATATCGGTTTTCAAAGTTCTAAATGAGGAATAATGTTCATTATATCGTTTTTAAAAGTTCTAAATGAGGAATAATGTTCGTTATATCGTTTTTCAAAACTATAATACTGACATGTACCATGTAAATTATTTATAAATATTTTGTATATATTTGTTACTTACAATAAACAATCAAGCGAGATGAGAGAAAGCACTATAAATACCACCTACCGAAAGTAATCAAGCTTAATATTATGTAATTAAAACTGAAATTGCAGCACGGAAAACATAAAACCTAAATATAACAGTGATTGTTTGGAAACAATTATGTTTATAATTAACTGTATTATTCATCATGTATAGTAAAATATTATTATGACCCGGAACGTTTAATTTTGCCCTCTAATTGCAAATTTACACCTCGTAATTACATTTGAATGGAAGTACGCTAATACACTATGTTTTTACAATAGGTATAATTAGTGGATGTTAATGGTTAAGAGTTTGAATAGTTTCAATTAGTCTTTCTTAAGCTGTGGGATGAACCCAATATTGGGTCGCGTAAGAGATTTAACGTGCGAAGTAAAGATTTTCTCTAAAACAGTAAATTAATCAGCTAAACGTATTCACAATTTTTTTTAATAACTCTGGCAGAGAGCTGGGTTAATAAGTAATAATAGACAAACAAAATAATTTTATAGATATATTTTCACCATTATGTAGTTTCATGTATGCTATAACATCAAAATTGGGACTTTTTGATGTACGAGCAATTTGAATACAGTCCTCGGCGTTCAATAGATTTTTGTTCTTCGTTTTATTTGTACATTAGAGTGGAAAATCCTTACTCACAAAAGTATATTGCTGCAACTGGCAGCAACTTCTTTACTGCGTCCTCATGTGCAATTTTGAAAGCTTTTGCAGCTTTTGGCATGCAAAAAGACAACAGATCTGATTTTTTATATTTCCTTATTACCCCCAATAATTTAATTGTTACCCAATTTAGGGTAATTTACCCCGCTCACTGTTTTACACCATGTATTAGAAGTTTCGATAATTGTATTCTAGTCATGACTAATAAGTAATTCACAATCCTTTTTAACTGTGATAATTTTCCAGGCAAATAAGCAATTTAAATGTAGCCTAAATTACATTAAAGCAATTATTTAAAATAAAACAGTTATGACTGTACATCTATTTTTATACCGCCATGAATTACATCAGTGTTATGAACGCGCTGGGATGAATGAGCCACGCACGGAATCAACGAATAATTTTCCCCGCCGCCAACGCCGCCACCGCCAGCCAGAGTCGTTTATTAAACCGTGGATGAAATGAGCATAAAATGCTGAGCGCGCGCAGTTAATTCAGTCCATTCAGCACTATTTATGCATCAAAAAATTGATAATTAAACGACTGATCAGTTTATTTGCATAATCATCCAAAGCGCCTACACACACACACACACACCGTTTATAGACACAGTGATATTTTAACAAATAATGTAAACAGACCACACACGAATTATTTAAACTAACTATAAATAGTCGCTGGAAATTAATCTGATATACGGTTTATTCTTGACGTGTATTCTTTGAATCATTTTTAATTACGCATACTAATTATACATACGTATACATATTCAACATCAATACTCATTCTGTAAAAGAGGAAACGATTAAGAATTCAAGATGCATATTAAAAATCCTTAATCATTACTTTCTTGTTTATTTATTTTGGTATTCTTGTGTATATAACTATATATATATATATATATATATATATATATATATATATATATATAAAACCTACCTATAAGGGCCGGTTCTACAATTGGCATTTAACCGGAGAATAAAACTATTCCTTGAATAAGTTTAAGTTTTGATATTGATGCAAATATCTCAAACTTATTCCACGAATAGCCTTATTCTCTAGTTAATGTCAATTGTAGAATCGGCTTCAAGTAAAGCAATTTAATACTGCTGTTTAATTTAAAAAAAAATACAACTTGTTTGTATAGTGATATAGCAGTGATATCAACTGTTAAGATCATATTTCAATGATGTTTATCGTTGGGTAGAGGGCTATAACCTGCTGGTGACGACAAACATTTTTCAGAATGAAAAACAATTCGTTTTATTTTTAAATAACGTATTGTCTTTGGAAACGAACAGTGAAAACTGCTTTTTTAATTAATGAATATTTTTAAACATATTTTTAAAATATTGTTCAAGAGTTTATACATACTTTGTATGATAAAGTAATATAAACGCTACAATACTGTTAAGGTCGTTTTAGACAAGACAACCCCAGCTATCCCTCCATCTCTTTGGTGGTCTGCCCGGGGGCCTTTTACAGTGTGGGTTTCCGTCTCTGGCGATTTTTGCAATTCTGATAGTAGTGTCGAATAACGATAAAACCGCCAAAAAATCATGAAGTAATTCAAAAGTAGACTAAGACAAGAAATCAGCATTGAAATAACAAAAGTAAAGATACTTTTAAAATATTATGTCGAAAAATTTAACGTTCTGGAAACTTTATAAATAATTGAGATACGAATGTCAAACATTAAAATAATTAAATATGACTATTTGTGAATACATTCAAAACAATTTTATAACATTTTGAAAATTATAAAGAACATTATTGCATTTTTTGCCATGCTACTGCTGTTGGATTTGTAATTTTCAAGTTTAACATTCCAGAAACTTCATAAATAATTGAGATAAGATTTTCAAACACAGTAGTCATTAAGTATGATTATTTTTGAATACATTTAATGCAATTTAATAACATTTAGAAAATTATAAAAGGAACCATAGCACTTTCTCTCATCATACTACTGATGGATTTGTAATTTTCAAGTTTAACATCCCGAAAACTCCATAAACAATTGAGATACGAATCTCAGTCATTGTAGTCCTTAAATATGACTATTTGTGAATACATTCAAGACAAGTTTATAACATTTTGAAAAATATAAACGAAATTATAGCTCTTTTTGTAATCCTACTACTGTTGGATTTGTAACTTTAAAGTTTAACATTCTGGAAACTCTATAAACAATTGAGATACGAATTTCAAACATTATAATAATTAAATATGACTATTTGTGAATATATTCAAAGTAATTTGATAACATTTTGATAATTATAAAGAAAATGATTGCACTTTTTGTCATGCTACTGCTGTTGGATTTGTAATTTTCAAGTTTAACACTCTGGAAACTCTATAAATAATTGAGATACGAATTTCAAACATTTTAGTCATTAAATATGACTATTTGTGAATACATACAAGGGAATTTTATAATATTTTTAAAATTATAAAGGAAATTATAGCACTTTTTGTCAGCCTACTACGGTTTTATTTGTAATTTTCAAGTTTAACATTCTGGAAACTTCATACACAATTGAAATAAGAATTTAAAACGCTATAGTCATTAAATATGACTACTTGTGAATATATTCGAGGCAATTTTATAATATTTTGAAAATTATTAAAGAAATTATAGCACTTTCTCTCATCCCACTACTGTTGGATTTATAATTTGCAAGTTTAACATCACGGAAACTCCATAAACAATTGATATACGAACCTCAGTCATTGTAGTCATTAAATATGACTATTTGTGAATACATTCAATGCAAGTTTATAACATTTTGAAAATTATAAACGAAATTATAGCACTTTTTGTCATCCTACTACTGTTGGATTTGTAACTTTAAAGTTTAACATTCTGGAAACTCTATAAACAATTGAGATACGATTTTCAAACATTATAATAATTAAATATGACTATTTGTGAATACATTCAAAGTAATTTGATAACATTTTGATAATTATAAAGAAAATTATTGCACTTTTTGTCATGCTACTGCTGTTGAATTTGTAATTTTCAAGTTTAACACTCCGGAAACTCTATAAATAATTGAGACACGAATTTCAAACATTTTAGTCATTAAATATGACTATTTGTGAATACATACAAGGCAATTTTATAATATTTTCAAAATTATAAAGGAAATTATAGCACTTTTTGTCAGCCTACTACTTTTGAATTTTTTTTCAAGTTTAACATTCTGGAAACTTCATACACAATTGAAATAAGAATTTAAAATGCTATAGTCATTAAATATGACTACTTGTGAATATATTCGAGGCAATTTTATAATATTTTGAAAATTATTAAAGAAATTATAGCACTTTCTCTCATCCTACTACTGTTGGATTTGCAAATTTTCAAGTTTAACATCCGTCTTCCAATCTGTTAATGTGTTGGTTCTATTCGAAACCAATCGTGGCGAATAATTCGTAAAAATTCGCCACGATTGGTTTTGTACTCAGACTCCCCAATGCTCAGTACGAGACGGATTACGCCTCTAACCGCTCAACCACTAAACTGGATAGTTTCTTAATATTTCTATTTTAATATAAATTAAATAATGTGCTTAACAGTATTATATCGTTTATATTACTTTATCATACAAAGTATGTATAAATTATTGAACAATTTTTTTAAAGATGTTTAAAAATATTGATTAATTAAAAAAGCAGTTTTCATTGTTCGGGTCCTAGAACAAGATATTGTTTATAATACGAAATAATAATATATTATAAATAAAAAAATAAATATATATAGAATAGCTAATAGAATAAAAACAAATAATATAACGAAATATTATTGTTTTTATTCTGTATTGTACCTCACAGTTTTTAAGAGAGTTTTTTTGTGAAGTTAAGATAAATACCGGATGATTAAACTTCTCTGAACTTCTCCCTTGATCGACGGAAACCCCTCACCGCTGATAATATAAAGATAGAAGTTTATTACTATAACAGCAGTAAAAATATACCTAGGTGATCGAATTATTGCCCTATAGACGCTCATGTTTATATCAAGCTAAAACAATTAAAACTTAAAGCCAACAAATTAATAGAAATACCTAGTAAGGTACACGTAAATGTAAAAAGAGTTAAAAATTAAAATTAATGATGTTTTTTTTAAGAAACTAATAGACCATACGAATAATTCATAGAAATTTTATAATAAGAAATTTTCAATCCTATCATATTCCACACCCTAATGCGCGCCAGGCGGACATTAATACTAATCAACATATACATTATTAATCCTTAAATTGACATTCAACTCATTATATTGTTATTATCGAATTGATTCCGTAATGGATAATAGATACCTATATAACTCTACTTTTTTTTATAAGCCCGAATTGATTAAACAATTTTACGATATGTAAGCGTATCGACTGCAACTGCAAGGACGACATTAGTGCCCGCCGACTGCCCCGACGGCCACTATCTCTAATTACATTTATTTAAGGATTTATCTCGCGGCTTGATAATCCCCGGTGCCGGCTTTGATCGCTTCATTTACGCGCGCGGCGAACTATCGCCGGATTTCTAAATTTATCCAATTAAATTTTATAAAAGGAAGTTTTTTGAACCACGCGCGCCGGGATTAAGTGGTTTTAATGAGATGTAGAACAGTCCGTAATGGCATGTACGTATGCATAGCTCGGCATCAGTAATCTGCAGAATGTCTATGGTCAATCTCAGGAATGTCTACAACTGAACCGATCGCCGATAGCCAGGCAGCGAGTGTTCCTTATATTGCGCACACACACACGCCTCGCAGGACACTTCCTCGTTCTGGTAGCAGCAGATAACGTTTCTAATTGATATATAAATAACGGCGGCCAATAAATATTTAATTAAAATGCGCTGCCCGCTGGAAGTCTTCTGCTGTCGGAATGTTTAAACTTTTACCCGTTTCGGAGTTTTATGCTAATCAACTATTTATAAACACCGCACGCGGGTTATTACTATTAATGACGAAATCGGGGCGTTGGTGGGTTTTAATGAAATAGAAGTGTGGATGCTAAAAACCGGTTAATCGCAGATTTCCTGCAGATGTCTATGATTAGCCACCATTATGATGTAATGTCGACGGTTTGGTGTGTATTCTATGTGCGCCCTAGTTTCGTTTTGTTTCTTATTAATTGCTATTTATAAGGATCCTGTCGCTATCATCATAAACAAGTCAGTTTCCTGGCAGCACGTCTTAAGATGCGTATTTAATGAAAGCTACATCCTTTTTTTATTTAATAGTTACATATATGTATATGTATTAACATACAAAAAAAATAGTATGCGCCATTTAACACAGTTTAAATTGATGAAAAACAGCTGGTTTATTTAAATAGCATGTTTCTAACTAATAATATATCTATGATCATTAAAACATAGAAAGTAATTACTGCAATTCTGATATATCCAGCACGGAAAAGAGCAATAAAATATATAACTAGGAGGACGAATAATTTTTTTTATTTAGATTTAATCTGAAGTGGAGATATGTATTGTCAAGAAAAAAAATAGATTTCATCATATATATATATATATATATATATATATATATATATATATATATATATATATATATATATATATATATACAAGCAATCTGCATATCTAGATAGCTGAGCTACACTGATGAGATCTAATAATATCGAAATCTAGATATGTAGATTGGTAAGAGGTGGGTTCACACTTATATATGGTTTCCAATATATTATTGAAGATATCTGCCCACCACGTTGATAAAAGAGGGAAGGGTGATATGTTTGTGTATTAGATTTATTATCAAGTCTTGTGGCATTCTTGGATTTGAGTTTGTTCACGCCTATGTTACTTCCTGTTCTGTTATTCATAGGTTGTACCGATTGTTATCTTCAGTTTAATTTAGTCTAGCTGGTAGTATGGTATTAGGTCGGACTAGTAGCAGGCTGAATTATGTTTTGTGTTCCTTGGGGTTTATGTAGTTTATCCCTCTCTTTGGTATTACTAGGATTTTTCATGGTCTCCATTCTGCTTCAAAAATGTTTCTGTAGCTAGCGTATGCCGAAAGATTCAAAAAAATCTTCAGTATTTTTCAAGAAATTTCATTTTACATAGCGATTATGTATTTGCATGTTATACATTTTTCTTCAGGTTGTCTCATTCGTAAACTTAATGTCCCCGAAGAAAAAATCGGGTCTATTTACGAATAAAAATATATCTGCGCGTAACCGGGGCCTATCGTATCTCCTACACAGATGCAGTGGAGGTACTGGCCGCCACCGTTTTAGCGGAACTGCTGGTGGAAGAGAGGGCCCAGCTCTACCAGCAGATTCAAGAAGATTTCTTCATTATTTTCCTAGATATGACCATTTACAAGCGAACTATATAGTAGCAATTATAACATTTGACTTTTTGAACTCATAAGTCTACAAACATAAAACATTTTCGATTTACTAATAAGATGAATGTAGCTAACAATTGTTCGAGAGCGGATCCGGGCTGTTCACGTATTAGAATAGCCCGAAATAGCTCCAGAGCGATAAATGAAAGCGGCTTATATCTGCCTAGTGTCTAAAGTTTAATTAATCTCTAGTTGAAATCACCCATACGAACCATTAACGAAAAAAATAGGTTTTTCTCAAGTAAATGTAATTAAATCTAACATGAATACAAAATTATAAATTTCATTAATATATTAACTTGTAAAATGTCCAGTCCCTAATTAACGTAATCACTAATAGCTAATTTAATATTCTAACGTCGCGGTTACGGAAACTCGACCGGATACATTAAACATTTTTATAAGGCACTTTAGATCGATAAACTTATTACTCGAAAATCGTCTCCTTTCCGGTGCTGCAACAATTCCATCGATACAACCCCCCGCTGTATAGTTAAAACATTACGTTTTACCGCCGCCGCGACAGCGCAATGCGTTTGAAAATTTATCCTTAACGTCGCCAAAACGAGACGGCTTTTATTTTGGTTTTATTTCGCCCGAGCCGTATTATTTACCGACTGTAAGCGATCCCGTCGTCTTGAAAGGGCGTGTTGATTTTAATTATGTTGAAGTTTTGAATATTCATAAAAGACGCGCAATGCATACACCTCTCCGGGGAGCACAAAAGAAGACGGGGACGAAATTTGATACCGGGGGTTCGGTGCATCGGGTTCAATTCGGCTCCGACACGTTTGCAGCCACATGCGCCGCCGATGGGAAATTCGACACCGCTGTTGTCGAACCGATAAGTGCAAACGGCGTGTAGTAGAACAACAACACGGACTCTAATGGGGGATGAGGGACTTTATATCATTTCGAATTGAATTGACGTAAGGGAAATTGATCTCGTACATTTATTTATTAAAAGTGTTGAGTGGGGTGGGTTAGCATGTTGATACACGTGTCGTATTGTGGAGGTACAACATTATATAATGAAATTGAATTTTTACTAAATACTTTTGTTATTACTAAGAAGAATATTTTAGAATGTTTTTAGTTATTATTATGAGATGCAAAATAAATGTTATAAATAACTAGCTATAATATTTTTTGTAATAAGGTAGTCGTAGTCAGTTACAACAATGTTCAAAACAGTGTCAGAGGCGCGGCAGCAATATCTAAAGGTCGTTTTAGACAAGACAATTTCTTAGCTGAAAAGTTTAACAAGAAATTAATTCATATATCCTCCTCCCATACAATTAATCCTTGACAAATAGAACGCGTTATATTTTTCCATTCGATCTACCATCCAATTCAATATTTCAAATAATTTGATGTATGATACGAGACAATTTAGATTGTGTTGTATCTTGACTAACTTTTGAGTCAAAAATTGTCTTGTCTAAAACGACCTTTAAATCCCTCCCCACTTTCTTTCACAATTTCAAACGACTTGCACTTCACAGGATACGGTTTTTAGGTGTTTTCCTGAATCAAAGCATAATCATAGAAAAGTACGTTAAATAGTTTAGTGCAGAGTTCAAGTCGCTTTAGAGGGTTAGTTTAAACAATGCCGTCTAAAGCGACTTGAAATCTGCACTAAACTATTTAACTCCAAACGGACCAATAATATATACGTTAATCGTATTTTAACCCATCGATCGGTAACAATCATGAATCTGCGTACTACAAACAAAAATTTAACTAATATCTTTGCGTTCCACGACCCGTGAGTTTTTTATATATCATGCCCATCATATGCAACTTGAAAAGTTTTGGCGTAGGTTGTTGGTTTAACCTAATATTGGTCTAATTTGTTTTGGGTTATATTACTGACCAGAACAACGGCTTAAATTTCCTTTCGAAGTAACGTTATGATTATATCCATGTATGTTTTAATGAAAGTAACACTCGTGTCAACAAAAACAAGTGTCGATTTGGGAAATTTGTCTGCTATTAGTATAGTTTAATCCACCTATATCTGCATCCCTTTTATAGAAATCTGTAAATATTTGCATGTAAAATGTTGTGCTTTTCGTGAACAACTTGTATAATACAATTTTAGAAGCAATTTTCACTTGAATACCAATTTACTGTTGAAAAATAAAATGCACACAGAACAGCAACTTCAGCCATAATAAAATAGCGCTTTCTTTTATTCGGCGTTATATATTTTCGTCGGCGACTACCGGAAGCCGTTCACAAAGAAATTTCCTAATGGTGTTTGCATGTTGCCCCGTACGCGCGTTCAGCACCGTGAAAATTTCCCGACTGGCACATTATTCTAATGAGACCACTTTATCAAGCTGAAACGATTGCAATTGGCATTAAAACAAGTAGTGCATTACATCCACCAATCAAGCAGAACCGGAGAGAAAAAAAAAACAACGCATACCATTATTTAATTTTTAAAACTAACAATGCTAGTATGGAATGAATTGTACTATCGACATTGTACTGTCTATTAAAAACGACATAGATAGAAATTCCATCATCTACCCGAACTCATATCGATAATTGTATGAATTATGGGGTAGTGCTGCCAGATATTTGTAGTTTCCAAATTTTATATCACCAAAAGTAGCCGAAAAGTAAAAAAATATGACGGCGATATTCATCTTTCATTCATTTGAGAAAATTATTTTAGATTTTTTGATTTTATAATTTTTTTATAGTCATCTTTCATTCATTTGAGAAAATTATTTTAGATTTTTTGATTTTATAATTTTTTTATAGTCATCTTTCATTCATTTGAGAAAATTATTTTAGATTTTTTGCATTAAAATAATTTTTATTCTTAAATAATTTTCTCAAATAAATAAACGGTGTTCATCACCGGTAATTTTGTTTATCTTTTGGCTACCTTTGGTGACTTAGGAATTGACAAGTTATTCGGTTTTATGAATTTCAATAAAACAAAAAATTCGCTTTCTGGGTTGCGATTTTTACAGAAGGAATATACGTTCGAAAAATTGTAAATCTAGTTTAAAAATGCATAACATGGTATTTGTCGGAAACATGCTTCTTCATGGTCAAAATCGAAAGAAACCAAGAAAAGTGCAAACATTTAGCACTTTTTGAGATACCTATTCAAAAGTGTTTCGGAGGGCTGTCGAGGTCGAACACTTATATATCTCAGGTATATCCCATACAAGAAAAACGAACGAAACTAACTACCCCCACTTGATGCAACTTATGATGTACTACCTAGGTTACTGGACTAGTTATTACGCGTTAGTTATTAAATCAGTAAGTTGTTGAAAAAAATATCAACAAGAATAATCTGTAATACTTGATAGGCTAGCTGAATAACAATGTACAGATGTTACCAGCGACCGCGAAACTTGATCCGCATTAAAATAAGAGTGGTGATTTAACACTAAATGTTTTGCTTTATTGGCGGTTGAGGTCGTGCGACCACGGAATCAGCAGTCTCATCATACCGAGATTTATTATGATGAAATTGATCGCGCGTTGAACTTGCGCGCCCACATCACATACACTCGAAAAAAAGAAACGTAAAGCCACGTCCATATAAAAAATGCAATACGTACGAATATGTGCATACATCCGCCAGATGGAAATTAAGTATAAGAATATTGTTTTGGACATTGGTGGCGAACGAAACGGTCCCCGGGCAACCAACCGGACTGTAAATAACTTCAGACACGACAGTCGTATTACATTACACAGCGCACATTACATACGACTACATCACGGCTTTCAATCCTACACGGTGTCTACAGCTTATAAAATATGTTATAAACAAACAGCCGCGCTTAAATATTTATGCATTCGCTTACACATGTCCGCGCGCGGCCGTTTCGCATGTAAAAATCGCGACGCGGCGACTAATGACGGCAGGTGGGGGGGTGGGCGGCGGCAAATTGCGGACGCAACAAGTGGAAACATAATGTAAATACGATGGAGAATAAGCCGGATGATAAATGGGGAAAAGATTATCGCGCGCCCGGACACGGAAAATGAATGATTTCAGATAGCGATTTGACCCAATTTCCTCCTCACTCGCGCCAAAGTTTTCCTATTAGTTTTGGCGCCCGATGGGGAAACTACATTCGGAATAAATCTTGCGGAAATATAATTACCAGGGCAATTATTTGCACGCTTTAATTTAATACTGTGGGGGAAATCTATAACGTAGGCACAAATTTTATCGTTTAATAAATTGAAAACAAATAATGGAAAATTCAAATATATTAAGTATTTAATAATAATAATAATAATAATCTTTATTTCCAATAAATGAAACGTTTATAAGACGTACAAGTGGGATTAAATTAGAAAACAGTGTTTGACCTAAAATAATATAAAATATGGAATGAACAGTAGTGTATATTAGTAAAAATATATAAAATTAAATATTAAAAGGTCTAGATGGTTAGAAGCTGGGGAGAACAGACGTTGATGCACCCAACAACCACCACAGAGCATCAAGCTCTTCATCTTTTAGCTTAAAGAGATAGATTTTCTAACATTATAATCGAAATAGTGTTTGCTAAGATACAAGGGGTGTAAGGGGTAACAGCATACGCTGGCCCAACCGACAACCTTACCTGCACGTAGTGCACCCTGCCAGAAACTAACAAGGCTCTGTCGACCGAGTACTACCGGTATAAGTAGTCCTGTCAATCAACAGCTTCGGGTGGAAGAATTGAGAGGAAGAAGGGCACTCTTTTGTCCAGGGATTGAGAAATCGACCCGAAGGCGGATGAACTGCAGAAGGAACCCAATGCAGTGAACGGCATAAGGATGGGGAAGAAGATTGGACACTCACCTCATTAAAGATCCAAGTCCTAATAAATTGAACATGACTATGCTCACACCTAAATTTCAATCCAGAGTTTCAGGTCTCCCATTCGGATCTCCGGGGGAGACAGTGAAGAGCGAACCAACATCAATAGATGCAAAGAAAACTAAAATGAGAATTTGTACGTGGAATGTTAAAACAATGGCACAAGAAAGGTAAAATATACAACGCGCTAAAAGAAATGAAACGACTGAATATTGGCATAATGGGGGGTAAGTAAATGCGGTGCCCAGGTACAGGAGCTATAGATATAGACGAACACAAAGTATTTTATTCTGGAACATCTAATAACAAGTACGAATATGGAGTTGGCTTTATAATGACCAAACAAATGGCTCGAAGCGTGAAGAACTTCACACCGATATCAAAAAAAGTTCTACTGATTCAACTTGACGCAACTCCCGTTAACATCAATATTATCCAGGTCTACGCACCAACTGCGGATAAACCAAACGGAGAGATGGAAGAATTTTATGGATCCATCACAGAACTACTACGAGCATTACCAAAACAGAAAATCATCATTACGATGGGGGACTTTAATTCAAAACTTGGAGCAGGATTCAAGTCAGAATACATCGGACAGTACGGGTTACGAGAGAGAATCCATCGGGGCGATACTATGGAAGTCTTCGTCGAGGGTAATGAATTGTCGTACTGAACAAAAAATTCAAGATGCCCCCAAGGAAGCTTTATACTTGGAAATCCCCTCTCAGCAGGCCAGACCGTCCCATCAGAAACCAGATCGATTTCATACTCATAAATAAAAGATTCTTGTGCTAAATGCTAAAACATTCCCCGGTGCCGATATTAACTCCGACCATGTACCAGTGGTTGGGGAATTTAAAATTCGGTTTAAGAAAACAATAACAAATGCAACATGACAATACTGAAAGATTATAACATCAATAGTTATGTAAAAAAAGAACTAAACGAGAAAATCAATAAAGAAATTGATGAAACGGTGTCAGTAGAACAACAAATAGCAATTCTGAATA
Source organism: Lordithon lunulatus (assembly GCA_963942505.1). Taxonomy (NCBI): domain Eukaryota; kingdom Metazoa; phylum Arthropoda; class Insecta; order Coleoptera; family Staphylinidae; genus Lordithon; species Lordithon lunulatus. The sequence continues at coordinate 49,723,534 of OZ012672.1, read as the reverse complement.
AAATCATCCAAGAAACCAAGAAGACATATATTAAGGAAAGAGAAAAGAAAAAGAAGAAGAGCAATGAAGAATACAGAAAAATAAACAAGACAATTAGGCAAGAAATTAGAAAGGCCTAAGAATTAGAAAGAGCGGAAGCTAGTCAAGACACATATTAACGAAAGGGAATAGAAAAAGAAGAAGAAATCATGGATGACAAATGAAATACTAAAATTAATGGAGCAGAGACGAGAACAAAAGAACAACAATGAAGAATACAGAAAAATAAACAAGACAATTAGGCAAGAAATTAGAAAGGCCTAAGAATTAGAAAGAGCGGAAGCTAGTCAAGACACATATTAATGAAAGGGAATAGAAAAAGAAGAAGAAATCATGGATGACAAACGAAATACTAAAATTATTGGAGCAGAGACGAGAACAAAAGAACAGCAATGAAGAATACAGAAAAATAAACAAGACAATTAGACAAAAAATTAGAAAGACCTAAGAATTAGAAAGAGCGGAAGCTAGTCAAGACACATATTAACGAAAGGGAATAGAAAAAGAAGAAGAAATCATGGATGACAAACGAAATACTAAAATTAATGGAGCAGAGACGAGAACAAAAGAACAGCAATGAAGAATACAGAAAAATAAACAAGACAATTAGACAAGAAATTAGAAAAGCCAAATAATTAGAAACAGCGAAAGCATGTCAAGAGATAGAAGAGGTGCAGAAAAGATATGACGATTTTAACGTGCACCGAAGAATTAGAGAACTGACAGACAAAACAAGAAAAAAGAACTTTGGAAAGCTGGTGAACAACGAGGGAAAAATTATCATAAACTTAGAAGACGAGAAGTTAAACGTGGAGGGAATATCTCAACAAACTATTTGAAGATGAAGAGAGAATAGCAACACCAATCATCGAAGGAGAAACGGGACCGCACATCTTGGTAGATGAAGTGGACGTAGCAATAAAACGAATGAAAGATGGACAGGCGGCAGGGCCGGATGATATACAAGTTGAAATCCTGAAACTGTTAAGTGAGAAGCATATCAAAACATTCAACAACATATTCAACAGAATATACAACTCGGGCAGCATACCAGAAGAATGGTTCAAGTCGGAATTCATCGTATTACCAAAGAAAGTAGGAGCAAAAAGATGCGAGGAATATAGAAGTATCAGTCTCATGAGTCATCTTAAAATATTCCTAAAAATTATACACAAGAGAATTTATAATAAGTGCGAAAAACAAATCTCAGCAAATCAATTTGGGTTCATCAACGCTATAGGCGCAAGGGCGCTTTTCTCAGTGCTGTTGTTCTTCCAAATATCTAGAGACGTAAATTGCAATGTCTACGTATGCCTAATTGACTATCAGAAAGCGTTTGTGCAATCGGGTGCAACATCACAAGATTCTAAACATACTAAAACAAGTGGGCATTGACGCCAAAGACCTCCAAATCATCACCAACTTGTACTGGAACCAGACCGCATCCATGAAAATAGAAGACGAAGAAATAGAAGACATTAAAATAGCTAGAGGGGTGCATACTTTCTCCGATTCTGTTTAATTTATATTCCGAACAGATCTTTGAAGAAGCGTTAGAAGGCATAGAAGAAGGCATTTTACTGAACGGAGCTAGACTGAATAACATCCGATATGTCGACGCCACAATGGTATTCGCTGATTCTCTTGAAGGACTTCAAATACTATTGAACAGAATTGTAGCGGCTAGTGAAAGATATAGACTTAAGGCGAATCTTCGAAAATGTCGTTCGAGGATTCCAGCTGAAAATCTATCCCAAAAATGCATAGTGAGATTAACGAAACTGCTTCTACTTTTTTGCGGAGTGTACAAGCCGTCGCCCCAGGAAAGATCGGAGGGGTGTGCACCGAGAAATAAATTTATTTCGAAATAATGAAGCATTTTGTTATAATTGCGTGGATGTCTATAAACTATACTACTGTACTTAAGTATTATCAGATTGTATTTATCAAAACTTGAAATATGAAACTGAAATCTCTTAGAGGAATTTCTGTTGAATTTTGATTACAAATCGGAGTAAATATATACTTTTCTGATGCAAATATTGACTACTTTTGCATATTTTTTACAACTATTTCGAGACAAAAAATTAACATTTTCGTCCTAACAAAGTATCAACTCATCCTTAGACTTGTGAAATATCCAAAAATATTTTCAGAAAATTATAAACTGTTGACTAGAAAAGTCCGCGCGATTAGGTCAATATTGAACCGTATTTCGTCTTCCGAGATTCGCCTTAATATCAATAGCAAGAAAACAAAATTCTTGGTCATAAGCAAAGAAAATATAGCCAATGTAAATCTTTACGCTCACAATCAAACAAATAGAGAGAGTGAGACAAACAATATACTTAGGTACATTTGTGAACGAAAACTGTTAACAATAGCCAAGAGATAAAACGTAGAATTAGGAAAGCTCGAGCTGCCTTAAATACAATGAATAACCTCTTCAAATTCACGAACTCCATCTTGTTACCAAAGTACGCATGTTGAGGTGCTACATATTCCCAATATTACTTTACGGAGTCGAGTCCTGGACACTAAATGAAGCAACAACAAAAAAGCTTGCAGCCTTTGAGTTGTGGCTATATCGACGTATTTTGCGGATATCTTGGAAAGACCTAGTAACAAACATAGAAGTCCTCCACAAGTTGAAGACAGAGAAGGAGATCATGGACACCCTCAAAACCCGCAAGCTCCAATATCTAGGCCACATCATGCGATACATACGCCTTGTTACAAGCCATCATTCAAGGCAAGATACACGGCAAACGAAGGCCGGGACGGAGAATTTCATGGTTGCAGAATCTCAGGGCGTGGTACGGGAAGACGTCAAACGAGCTCTTCAGAATAGCAACCTATAAAGTGAAGATAGTCATGCTCATCGGAAACATCCGAAATCGGATAAGCACATGAAGAAGAAGAAGATACAAAAAATGGTTGTTTCTTTAAAAACGATGTAAATAGTTGATGTTTTCTTTTGAAACGCTCTGACATCAGCCAGGTGTAACACATGACCATATACGACCTACAGCCGATGCTCTTAAGGTGTTATATACATTTTTGTGCGGAAAAATTGAGGAAAGTTTGAATTTTTGTAAAGGTATGTAGCAATAATTTTTTTACAACAAAATTATAATTTATTAATAGTACGTTTTTTAGTGAAAATAATAAGTATTAGTTTATCAAAAAAATATCATAATTTGCGGAGTTATGGCCCTTTCCCCGAAACCCTCTTTTTTTGATGAGGCTTGCGGTGATCACCATGAAAGTCAAGCAGGTCAATTGAAATCATAAAACCCAAAAAATTTCACTAGTATAGGGACCTTGCTAGTACTTGAACGATTATTTGAATAAATATTTTGTTTTTTCAGCATACGGGAACGTTTTTCCCAAAAACTCTATGTTTTGAGCTCTAAAAATTTTATTAAACAATTTGTATTTGCAAAATAAAAATGTATACATAAAAAAGGAATCGTTCAAGTACTGACAACATTAATTACAAACAATTCAAAAAAAAAATGAAGAAGATCGGTCAAATAGTTTTACGGCAATCGCGATCACGGCAAACGCACTTTTGGAAAACACCATTTCGAGATAATCGAGTTTAGCGTTTAATTTTGTTTCGGGAATCCATACTGATTTTGTGAAAAGACGGCAAAACAAACAGCAGAGAAAAAAATTCGATAATCGATGCTAACGCTTCGGAAGCTCGTATACAATTGATTATAAGGGATTTGTCACAAAGCATACGCGATTTGAATGGTCGAGAATGGAGTAGATGTTCCAGGAAACATGGCACCCCGCTTCGAAACACTTTAACTTTCGATCTATTGCTCGGATCTCCAGGAAAATTTCGTAAAACATTCTCAAAGAGTTTTACTTTCAGATAATACAATAAAAAAATCGATTTTTTGAAGAAAATAAAGGTATATAACCCCTTAACTCGATATGTGTCGATCTGAGCACTGCGATGCACCGTCCATACAGCAAGGGGTAGCTCGGACACCAGTTAGTTGCAACCCATGTCCATATCGGACCACTCTATAGTATAAAAACGAACATAATGTTTTTAAGGACACCGACCGACCTGCCAGTTATGATTTTTGTGCTGTCAGTGCAAAAGTAAGGCTCATATCTCATCGAAAATTGCATTTTTTAATCAATATTTAATTGGAGTATTAAGTTATTTGAATGAATAGCAATTGTTTAATTAACGATTTCGTTTTTGATTTTTATTCTAAATTAAATTATTCATTATCCATTGTACAAAAATCTCTGAATGAAACTGGTGTTAATTTGTCAGTTCACACCAGTTTCATTTAGAGATTCTCGCATAATATCACGCTTGGAAATATTTTCAGAGAGAAAGTAGTGTTTTTCTTAATGTAAAAATGATTCATCATACTGCATCGAACGACGGGAATTTCACCTAGTATAATATACATTTATTAAGATTACACCTATTAAGATTTTTATTAAGATTCATATCCTTTATATTCTGATTGCACATACTAAAAAATTCATTATAGCTAAATTTACTATTGTGTAAATTGTTATTTTCAACATAATAAATCATAATAAAAGTGTTAGCCCCCTTATAAATTAACCATAATTTATCTGTATTTATGCAAGCTCAGCCGCAAACAAGGCAACGAACAAAAAAAAAAGAGCCGGTGCTAATATATTCGCGTATTTTAGCGAGCGAACTTTACATCCTTCCGTGCATACTTAATATTTTGGGCGACGAAAGGGCAATTAATCGCCTCCGGGCGAGTTTAGCCTAAAAACAACACAGTGCGAAGCTCGGGCGGCGGTTTCGTCGCCCTGCCAACAACGTGTAATTTTTAAACGGGGCGCTATTCCGCCGGTAAGCACCGGGATTTGCATTGCAGATGCGACGGGGGCGGCGTACTAATGCCCATCGACGGGCGGCCCCCGACGGTTACTAATGACGCGAATTAATATTGTCGTACTTGCGCGGAAACCATTTAAGAAACGCGCCAACACGGAAATAAATTGAGAAGTGAGAGAGACACACACACACAAAAAATAACAACACGGAAGAGAAATTGCTGGGTACAATGCGTGAAAATTAATTTTGTAAAAAGAATTCGTTTTTTTTTTTCTGGCATGGCATTGTTATATTCTGTTATTTACATATACCGGATGATTTAATAATAATAAGTTTATTCCCCCATTTTTTTTACAAACATACAAATACATTTTTAATTATAATAAAAAATATATATATAAAAAAAAACTTAAATATATTTATATTAACTACATGTTGATTTGGTATATATGGGAACTTCAGTTTATGGGGATCAAATCAGCTGCTCTGTGGTGCTGGTATGATTTATAACTGAAAGCAAAACATTGTTTACTATTTTTTCACATTTGCTTCGTTTATGAGATATTTCAGGACGAAAACATATCAGAAATGTTATAAAAATAATCAGGTTATGAAAAAAAAAATCATTTTCATAAAGTCATTTTAAAAAAAAATTGTTCAATCAATCCTCCTTTTGATTTCTAAAATTGATAACGTATAACAACTTTATAGCCACATGCGAGTAAGTGGTAGGCTCTCATTAAAAAACACAACAACAAATATATCAGATATTCAAGAAATAATTGAATTCTTATTGAAAATCGTATTCTAAACGTCGTTTTAGGCAAGACAATTTCTTGACTTAAAAGTTAAGGTCGTTTAACACAACACAATTTCTTAGCTCAAAAGATGTTCAAGAAATGAATTCATATATCCTCCTCCCATACAATTTTTGCTTGACAAATAGAACGCATTATTTTCCATTGTAGCTACCATCCAATTCAATATTTCAAATAATTTTCTGTATGATACGAGACAATTTAGATTGTCTCGCATCTTTTTAGTCAAGAAATTGTCTTGTCTAAAGCGACCTTTAGTCAAGGATGCGAGACAATCTAAATTGTCTCGTATCATACAGCAAATTATTTGAAATATTGAATTGGATGATGGATCGAATGGAAAAATATAACGCGTTCTATATATATATATAAATTCATTTCTTGAACAACTTTTGAACTAAGAAATTGTCTTGTCTAAAACGACATTAACTGCATGAAGATTTTTCGAATGGAAAAATAAAAAAAAAACTTTTATCTTTATTGGGCGTGAGGCTTTTCCGCCGGTCAAGGGAGAAGCTCAGAGGAGTTTAATCACCCGGTATTTATCTTAACTTCACAGAAAACCTTTGAAAACTGTGAAAGGTGATTCGCAAAAATTCGCCCCGCTGGGGTTCGAACTCAGGCTCCCCAATGCTGAGTACGAGACGGACGAGCCACTAACCACTCGACCACTGTGCTGGGTATGGAAAAATATATTGATAAAAATGTAAAACCAAACTGTTTTTTTGTCATGTTTATTAGATTTCGCATGCTGTCGGTGAATTTTCGAGAATCACAGTTTTCAGAGGCTTTTATAAAGTGAAGTTAAGGCAAATATCAGGTGATTAGACTCTTCTGATCTTCTCCTTTACCTGCGGCATAGTTTTTAACATTGCCGGCATGCTACGTGGTTCAATTTTGACTTTTCTGTAAGTTTACTTTTAGTATAATTGAAAGGCCTCGTCCCTAGTGTTATATATATATATATATATATATATATATATATATATATATAAAATTTGCTTTTATGTTTAAACTTGAAAAAATATTTACACTTTATGTGGAAAGTTCAATTCATCAAAATTGTAAATATTTTTTCAAGTTTAAACATACAAGCAAATTTAATATATATATATATATATATATATATATATATATATATATATATATATATATATATAAATAAAACGTGTGTGTTTAAACTTGAAAAAATATTTACTTTTTCCACATAATTCATCAAAATTGTCAAGTAACGCGCCGTCACCCTCATTAGAAAAACACGTGTCGATGCGGGGCGGACTCCCCCCATAACATTCTCACTTCCTCACAACAACCGATCCTAACAAATTACCCATATACATATTTGTGTTATTTTTTAACGCCGGAAACGCACCGCACGGCGACACCGCTAACCGTTTCCTGCCGGCCGGCGGACCGTCACGACTTTATTACGACAAAAAAAAAGCAATAACCGCCCATAATTATAGTGCGTCCGCCAAAAATAATAATTAAAACACGCGCGAGCCCGTATGGCAATAAAATAAACAAACCGGGCGAATTCGCCGCCCCGAATTTATTGCCGGCAGGGAATTAATTACACGGCATCGCGCCGCCGCTTTCGGACCATATCTTCGGCATCGCGCCGTTACTCACCGGGCCCGCCTGGCCGGAATTGTTAAAATAAATAAAATGTTATTAATTTGGTTTTAGGATGGGGCCAACGTCCAGCGCTGCAACGGTCCTGGCCGCTCGGGGGGCTGTTATCGCCCCCCGTCATCTCAAAAGCGAAATTAAATGTGCTAACGGGGGGTATGGATTTATTTATGCAACGACAGGGGGAGGCGGCACGAAGACATAAGGAAGGTCAGTAAATTTTACAACTTGACATGAAACGAAAAGGTATGAGCTTCAAATAATTAAATGAATCATTTTTTAATTTTATTGCATTTACACAATTCTATAAAACACAACTCGAATCGATCTTCTAATGACATATTCGTTGTTTGAGGCGAATCTTCGAAAATCTCGTTCGAGGATTCGAGCTGAAAATCTATTCGAAAAACGCGTTGTGGGACTAACGGAATTACTGCTACTTCTTTTGCGGAGTGTATAAACCGTGGCCCCAGGAAAAACTGGAGGGGTGCGCACCGAGAAATAAATTTATTTCGAAATTGTGATAATTGCGCGGATGTCTATAAACTATACTACTGTACTTAAGCATTATCAGATTGTATTTATCAAAACTTGAAATATGAAACTGCAATCTCTTAGAGGAATTTCTATTGGATTTTGATTACAAATCGGAGTAAATATATACTTTTCTGATGCAAATATTGACTACTTTTGCATATTTTTTACAACTATTTCGAGACAAAAAATTAACTTTTTCGTCCCAACAAAGTATCAAATCATCCTTCGATTGAAGAATTATACAAACATATTTTCAGAAAATTATAAAATGTTGACTAGAAAAGACCGCGTGATTGAACCGTATTTCGTTTTCCGAGATTCGCCTTAACCCGTAACCGGTGAAGAAGTCTATGAGGCTCATTTACGTAATAATAACTCTTACCACCATATTCACCAACATTTCATAAATCTATTAATAGGTATTAAACCCATAGGTATTTGTTGTTATAGCAACAATAAATACATTATCTAGAGAATGCAGTTACTTTAGATTCTCTCTATTGGAAACACTGAATAATTAAACAAAAGGTGTCATCAAATCTCCAATCGCAAGCGCTATTCAAGGTGTTTTACATTTGTTTTGGCATTTTCTGTCACAATGGCGTTGTCAATTTATCCATTCAATAGCTTATGGGACCTTTAAAGTTTATGGGAGGTTGGGGAATACGGACATTAACCGGGCAAATATAAGAAAACATATCCTAAAATGGCAGAACGTAAATTTTTGACTGATTAGCGTTAAAATATAAATAAATTTCCCAGACTTCATGTCACCGTGAATATATCAAAAATTAGACATCACCGATTACGGGTTTAAAATATTTGAACTACACCATGAATATTATAACCTTTTATGAATAAAACCCCATAGAAATACCACGTGTGTAATTGAAAATATTAATTACATTTAGCAAAGCTTAATAAAATCGTTTTCATTATTTTAATCAACATTTTCCATCATATGGGCGTCAAATGCGCCACGCTGCCAGCACAATCACACCGAACGTCCGCCACCATTTGATTCCGCAATGCGTTATTAATTACGAAATGATAAAACGATTGTAATGGAATCGGCAGACATTAAATGTTTCATAAAATTGCTTCATTATAGCCGCCTTCGTCGCGGGACTGTCAATAAAGTCGCCGCTCTGCAAACGCTCGATTGCGCGCCGTAATTAAAGATTTATGTAAGCAGATTGTGTGTGTTATTACAACTAATGCGGCGCTCATTTGTGCTTATAATTCATCTTTGTGATAGCGCAAATGGGACAATAATAATATGTTGTTCGTTGCGCAGCGCTGGAAATTATAACAATGGTGTTGTTTTTGTTAATGAGCAATTATTGGAATCATTTGTTATTACAGGCTGTATTGATAGTTGTTATGGGATTAATTTGTATTGCATACTAATTACTTGTTTTCGAATTCATTTAATTACAATTAATAATGTAATATAGTTGATTGTGTTGGTTTTGAGGGTGTATATTTGTTTCTGTATTACAATTCAATATACACAAATAAATATATATCGGTACATTTACATATTATTATCATAAATATATAGGGGGAAACATTTGTTTTGTCACCTTTTTTTATGGATCGGTAATATTATTACTCCATTTCTCAATTATTTTCTCCAATAATTTAAGTATTTCACAAGCTAATGTTATTTTTTACAAATCTAAACAATTCTCTGATTATTTTGTTATTTCTTGAATTTTTGTTATATTTTAGCTTCTTATTTCTTCGATTTCTTATGGTTTTATGGTTAGCGAGACTTCTATGTTTCGATTAAGCAGTCTCTGTCTTCTACTGTTTCTTAATTCTATTCCGTAAACCCATATAGTATTTTATTTATTTAATCGAATACCATATCTACTACATTAATAGCTCTAGTAGCTTAATGAAATCTTCTTGCCATATCTACAGATCAAGAAGAACGGAAAAGGGGTCGGCACTATGGATATATATATATATATATATATATATATATATATATATATATATATATATGCTACACTTACACACATACAGATATACTATAAAAGTGAAAATAATATTACCACATTTCCAATTAATATATTAATGGGATTTCTTCCATAATAACAGATATGATTTGTACATTATAGAACACCAACCTGCTCTGTCTCATACTGAGCATTGGGGAGCGATAGTTCTAAACCCGTGGTGGGCGAAATTTCCCAAATCACCGTTCATAGTTATTCAGAGGTTTTCTATAAAGTTAAGTTGAGTAGGAGACCGTCGATAACTACGGTAAGTTTCTGAACGAAATATTCTATTAAAGGACATCAAGATTTGGCAAAGTTGATGTTCATCAATATTTCGGATGTTTTATTTATCCATAACAAAATATTCATGAAGTTCTATACCATGGTAGTTCTAATATTCAGCAATTAGTATCTGTACATGAGTTTTTTGAACATAGATTAACAAGTCTGTAACAATAAAAATGATGTAAGGCAAGGCTAGACGCTTTCACCAAAAATGGTTATCCTCATGTAATCTTATTGTTAGGGTAGCAGTGGTATATATGCTTTTCATAAGTATTCCTTGGTAGTTCTTATTGCTTGTATATTCCTTGGTAGTTTTTATTGCTTGTATATTCCTTGGCAGTTCTTATTGCGTGTATATTCCTTGCTAGTTCTTATTGCTTGTACATGGTCTTGCATGAGGTGGTCCGTGGCGCAGTGGTCTAAGGCGATGGTTTGAGGCCATTGCGTACGAAACGTTTCGTGGTTCGAATTCACCGCTAGCCGGGAATTTACACGACTAGCATATCATGGATGTTATATGAGGGACAATAGGTCCGTGGAGGGCCGCAGTGCACATAGCTCAGGGGCGGGGGCTGTTCTCTAATAATAAAAAATATAATCTTGCATTATGTGTCTTGTCTCCCACGAATAGAATACACCTTGTCGTGGTGTGGGGGCCCAGTGCGGCGACATCCGCAAAACGCCCTGATATGAGATTAGATAGCAGGGACCAGGATGGCGTCGCATTGCTAAGATGTTCGGGTCTCATCACAACTCCTTGCGTGACTGAGCCTCTCTTCTAGAATCTTCCTTCTTTGATCTGTCGGCTCACTTGGCCAACTCTCCAGCCTCTCTTGGCTCTTTTCGACCCACTTTCTACACATAATACTATTACTACTACTACCAAATTAAAAAATAATAAAAAATAAAAAGCAAATATCAAAATTAACAAAAAAATCACATCACAGATCCCCCCCCCCCCAATCGAACTATCCAGAACTATCTCCCTCAATCGAACGGATCATAACGTCGGACCACAATGCCAACATGCGACTATGCAGGGTTCGCCGATCCCGGTGGTGTGCGAGAGGACGAAGGCAAAACAAAAAATAAAGGTTTGGTTAGACTTACCATCACCGAAGGTAGCTTAACAACAAAATTTAGATGTCTAAATGTTCGTTTGTTCTGTCTTCACGTTGACTGCCCATACGAAGACGCCTCTAGAATTTACCACTACCGAAGGAAGCTTAACAACAACAAAATTAGATGTATACATGTTCGTTTGTCATGTCATCACCTTGACTGCCCACACGAAGATGTCCCCAGAATTGACCATCACCGAAGGAAGCTTAACAACAAAATGTAGATGTCTACATGTTCGTTTGTCATGTTATCACCTAGACTGTCCATACGAAGATGCCCCCAGAATTTACTATCACCGAAGGAAGCTTAACAACAAAATTTAGATGTCTACATATTTGTTTGTCCTGACTTCACGTTGACTGCCCATACGAAGACGCCTCCGGAATAAAACTTCCAATTAATTATGGAACATACAAAAACAAAGAAATCTATTACGCTGCAGGGATAAGGCAGGCAGGGGGCAGACGTCGGAGTGGGCGCCTCCCGACTGTCATCCAATGATAACCAACAAACAAACGCTGAACCGTCGTAAACACCATAGCCCCCCAACAATACCAACGACTCGGACAAAAGCAACTACAGCACTTCGGTACGCGATTGACCGAAGAAGGTCACACTGTCGATAGACCCATTGGACCAAAAGTGAGCAAGATAAATTGCAGTCTTGATTAAAACGATGGTGAAAATCACAGAAACGGACATGTCCGAAGAGGAGGCCATGCTAACCAGCAAGCAGAAGGTGACCACCCCTCCGGAAAGTCTAAGATACAAGACCACTCCCTTCTTAGGGATGGCACCCTAAGAAGGTAGTGAAACAATAGGGTGAGGAGGAGGGGCACGATCCACTGGCGGAGTTAGCTACCTAGGGGTTAACCCACTTTCTACACCTCTAAATAAAAAAAAACAATAAAAAATAAATAACACTAACCGACTAATCGACACGGCCTGGGGGACTAGGAACATCTTCCGGGCAGTCTAGGGCGATGCGGCAACCATCAGTAAGTTTTATGAGAAATTGGGAAATAAGGCACCTCTGTCAGGCCACTCCAGCCCACATCGGAGTAGAAACTCCAGGCCAGGATGAAGGAAATGGAGGCATACAAGACCCGCTGGAACCAAGAGAGCGCTGAAATGCAGAAGACATTAACGGCCATGAGATATCAAATCGAAAGCCGGCAAACAGCGAACGCCGAGCGCGAGTAGCAGATTGCGGACAGAATCAGATGATTCTGCTATGAAACCACCAAACTTATGGGAGTTTACTGGCCAGAACAAGCGTACAAACTGGTAGCCCAGGTGGAAGAAAAGGGAGCTATAGCAGCTACAGCAGTGACAATAAGAGTAATCTATCAGGACCACCGGCTGGCTCCAACGGGAAAAGGGAAAGAAAAAGAAAAGAGACACTTAAAGCCAAGGACCTGACTCCCGGGGAGGTAGCCACAGTCACTCATCAAACCGAGGTTAAACTGGTCACCGCAAACAAGTGGGTTTTTATTGTCGGTGTCTCTGACTATGTAGTGTGTAACATAGTCAGAGACACCGACAATAAAAACAACGACCAAGAGGTGTTTCCACGAAGGCCCCCAAGTCCTGACAGTGGAGACCCAGCAGATAACTGCGGACGACTGCAGGAACCAACTAACCGGATCTCCAACCACTACAGCCCTCGTAGTACGGGACACCGAACCCACAGACCCAACACAGTCACTCACAGCTAGGGAAGGAGGAAGGCCCACCCCAAAAAAGAAAAAAAAAGAAGAAGGAAGAGGCCATCCTCGTAAAACCCACCACAGGACAAACGTACGCAGACCTTATCCGCAGCGTCCACGGCATCAAGGGAGCAGACAGTGTGAACAGAATTGAGAAAACTAACTACGGCCTGCTGGGCCTGATGTTGAAGGGCAGCAAGGCGAATGTAGACAGAGTCTTTACTGAGGGTTTTCAAAAGGTTCTGGGCGTGGAGGCTCGGGTCGAAAGACCCGGAGTAACCCTCCATCTAAGAGGGCCACCAAGGACGAGGTGGAGCTGGTTATCGATGCAGCACTGCAGGGTGAAGAGTGATACTGGGAGCCTATTTAGGAACTCAACAAAGGCGGTCACAGTCAGCACAAAAGAGAGGGGAGCGGAGAAAATCATTGGTACGAAATTAAGAATTGGCCTGAACATGTTGAAGGCGGTACGCAGGCAAAAGCTGCCCATCGGTTGCATATGTTGTTGGATGGATGGCCACCGCACGACTGCATGCATGGGCGAGGACCGCAGAAACCTTTGACTCAGATGCGGCGAGGCAGGGCACATAGCAAGCCAGTGTAAAAGCGAACTGCGTCAAGAATAGACATGATGCGGAAGGGATGAGGTGCCTCATTAAAAAGAAAGCCCATGAGGACCCCAGGGGAAGGGACGCCGGTAATGGACACATTTACCCATCGAATAATCCCCATACCAAACAATCTCGAATCGAGACAAGAGACAAGATGTACTGACTGACGTGAGACGATGCTAGGGCGCTTAGTGTGGTCAAGCCCCTATTTGCAAAATGTGAGGATGGTTTAGGTCGGTAATCGCGCCGGGGTGAATCCGACACTACCCATGCCTCTAACACCAGGAGGTGATAGTGGGGCGTGGGTGTCTTTAGACGATTTTCTCCTTACAGGACAAAAAAGGTGGGACATGACGACGACCGCGACATGGACACGACATCTTAACCCCAGCTGAAAGCCTTGCTCGACAGGAGCCACGGACATGCGACTACTGGTTGACGCAGCTGCTCACGGGACTAGTCATATTTTTACAAAATCAATACGACCACAACACAAATACCTTCACTGCAATCAGACGAATGACCCTCCCGACACCATCTACATATACCACCGCTAGTACCGAGAGCGGGCAGGACTGTGGCTTGAACTGGGAGAAGAAGGACCGACACCATAGACTGGGGAAGAAGTGGATCGAGCTAAGACTAAATACAAGAAGAGCTAACTGACGCGAAACAGTACTAGAAGGTACTAACGGCAACACCAAAGCTCATGTTCTGTAACTAGTGGCTTGGCCACCAATGGGCATACTAAGCGCTCTAGTATCTTTTCACGTCAGTTAGCCCTTCTTGTATTTTATCTTAGCTCATTCGACTTCTTCGCGAGTCTCTGTGGTGTGGGTCCTTCTTTTCCCAGCTCGAGCCACAGTGCTTAGCTTAAACGCGGGGTTAATCCGGCACTACCCATACCATCTTTTAACTATTCTCATCATTTTCAGCCAGTGGAAGAAGTACAAAGATTGGCTGTTTCACAGTGGATTCAAGAACTTGAGTAAAATCAAAATTTTATTCATTGCATTTTGTGTGCAACGCTTACAGATATGGAATCAATAACTCTCATAATGAGCATGTATGTTAGGATACAAGTTTTTTTAGATTGAGATTTTCATTCAACATCTAGTGTGGGATTTTCAACGGATGTGTGATATATAAAATTTGTAAACATTCACTTTGGTGAAATATTGCAAGACGTTCTACTTGCAATACTCAACAGTCTGATGATACGCCGACACATGCTTCAAGGAGTGTTTTTGAATGATTTTTTTTTCCTGAAGGGTCTGGCGTCGCTGTGGCATCCCACTGCACGCGGCCACGGTTGGCCTATTGTGCTCCCCCATAACTATTCCTCATTCATGAGCTCTGTGTCTTCAATGAAGTCCAGAAGTCTCGTGAATGGGCGAGCTTGGATCTCTTTTTGGCTCAAATATATATATATATATATATATATATATATATATATATATATATATATATATATATATAATGTAATCTTCAATAAAGAATAGCAGGTGTACTTATAATTAATTTTATTGTTGTGAATGAAGTAATAATTCCCTGAACGCGTTTACGAGCGCGGGCGACCGCCGTCCGACCAAAAAGTTAACGACAATTTTAATTAACTAATTGAATTTCCCGTAAAATATCGAGCCGAGGGAAAATATTAATTCGACGATTAGCATCACTCGTTAAGCGCGAAATTTACGGCGCGTGTTATTTTTGTGGCGTTAAAGGATTTAAGCGCGATTTAATGCGTGTGGAATTACCAGTGAAAATTTCTCATTACAGACAGAATTCAGGGTTACTTCTTACATTAAACTGTTTATTTGAGTTTATAGTTTAGAGTGAACATATTATTTTCCACCTGATATTGCATTTTTTTACTTAACATAGCATTTGATTTTGATATAAACGATCATTATCTATTTCAATTTTGGGGTTACACTAAACGCTGCGGGCAGACTCTTGCAGAGAACAGCTGAAAACGCCGGACGGCGGAGCGCTATGTTGTGGCTATTTGTTTAAGGTCGTTTTAGACAAGACAATATCTTCAAAAGCTACAAAGTTGTTCAAGAAATGAATTCATATATCCTCCTCCCATGCAATTTGTCCTTATATACAAATAGAACGCGTTATATTTTTCCATTCGATCTACCATCCAATTCAATATTTCAAATAATTTGCTGTATGATACAAGATAATTTAGATTGTCTCGCATCTTGACTAACTTTTGAGTCAAGAAATTGTCTTGTCAAAAACGACCTTTAGGATGACTTGTAATTTACATTTTCGCGTATTGTGTATAGTAGCCGTAATCTCAACTTAAAATTATATCTACTTTACAAAACGGTTAGAGTTGGACCTCGAAATATTTGTATTATTATTATTATTATTATTAGCAATGACTAACATAAAGAATAAAGGTTGCGAACACGGTCAGAATTACAGTTTAATTTATATCTATAACCATTATTGTTAAAACCATTTCCTGTCACGAGTTTCGAACTGGAATTGTATACATATTGTTAAAAACACAGATTGTCAAAATAATTGACATTCCTCTAACACCCTACTCTCCTCCACTAGCAAAAAAACACTAGTAGAAACACTAAAAATATTTCTTTTAATGACGCAATTATTTTCCACACGAAACGAAAGAAAATAATTAGATGATTCGAGCCCAAACTCTCCCCGGGGGCTGTGCGCGAATAGCGCTCGACACACACACAGCCACCAAAAAAAGTCACAACGAAATTACAGCAATTTTCCAGCGTGCACCGACACTCGTCCTCACTCGGATATAATCAAAATCGAAACGAGTTAATTTAATTTATACAATTTTATAATTCATTAAATCCGTACCACGCGAGATAAAAGGGGGACGGCGGTTGCATGCCGATCGCCATCATCTCATGCCGCCAATTAGGCGGAGGCATATTTATATAATTACGAAAACAACGTCCAAACAGAAGAGGATGAAAAAAAAACGGAACGAAAGCGTCGCAGCGTGCACTTGCCAGTTCTAATGCGGGGAACCGGTCTGTAGGTGCCCCGAAGTGATCATGAATGATACACGTTTTTTTTTGTTATTCTCTTCTGCTATTTAGATTTCCTCACAGTCAGCTGAACGCATGATCTGTATTATGAGTACTAAATTACGATGGAGGAGAATGTAGAAGAGAAATTGATTTAATCAGTTTTAATTCGTATCGAGTCGTGTCGTGCGAATCATATGTTTGTTAGATTACTGTCTATTTGCGATTCAAATCTTACAGGCTTTCTTTTTATAAACTAGTGGACAATACTCAATCATGTTTTTTTTGTTTAGTCAGATGATCGCATAGAATGTTATCCACTCATTTGCATTCATAAAGAATTTAATATTAGATTAGTCAAATTAAATATAGTTATTTAGTCATATTTATTTTTTTTTACAAATAATCTTCCTCAGATGTAATAATACATGTTTAAAGAGACAAAATATATAATTTATAATATCCCTAAAGCTCCAAAATATTGATGAATATCAATATGACAAATCTTGATATCCTTTAATAGAATATTTCGTTCAGAAACTTGTCGACGAGTTATCGACGGTCTCCTTCTGGTTGTGCCTGATCTCATTTTCCAAATCAAAACGAAGATTAATGCCCAGAAATAACGAAGAATTTTCAATAAAAGCAAAGTAGATTTTTTTAAATGTTGACATATTATTGTCATCAGCACTCAATAGTGTGCTGATGACAATAATATGTCTATAGTTAACTTCAGCAAATTACTCAAAAATTAAATAAAATTATTTTTACTGTTTTTTATCACACTTTAGTTACATTTTGTAACTAGTTTCGGCTAAGCTATAGCCATAGGTTCATAGATAAAGAGCCATCAGCTATAATTTCTTTAAGGTCCTTTTAGACAAGACAATTTCTTAGCTCAAAAGTTGAAAAAAATGAATTCATATATCCTCCTCCCATACAATTTGTCCTTGACAAATAGAATGCGTTATATTTTTCCATTCGATCTATCAACCAATTCAATATATCAAATAATTTGCTGTATGATACGAGACAATTTAGACTGTCTCGCATCTTGTGTAACTTTTCAGTCAAGAACTTGTCTTGTCTAAAACGACCTTTAGTCATCGCAGAAGCTCGAAAATGGCTAGAGCTTAGCCAAAACTAGTTGCTAACTAAAGTGTGTTAAGAAAAAATCGTTTGATTTATCCTTTATAATGAATTATTACAAAGTAGACGCATTAACAATCCAATATTTACTTAAAAATTGTTTACTATATTTACAGTTTGTATATTCTCGTGAAACATGTTATGTACTGCTCTTCCGTCATGCTTAGCTACCCTTATTCCCGTCGCCGTACATTAGTGATAAATAGTTGCTAGCCTCTGATTTTTAAAACTAATACAAAGTCCCTTAATTAATCTTCCAACCCGTTTCTTGCATCCATCTCGCGCCCTACTAATTGTTTTATGATGTTGGATCGGATCTGAGATGGCTAATCATAATGGAACCGAAAAAGAAGAAATCGGGGGCAATTAAAAGCTCGCGAGGACCCGAATTAAAATTAATTAATTTGTCTTGCGGGTTTCTGAGTGGGGCCCTCGTGGAGCGCGCGTCCGTCTTCTTATTGCGGCAGATGGATGCTGCGGCTGCGGCCTGGAGAGGGGTTTGATTTATTTTACGGCTCCGTTTTTATTGTGGCCGATTAGATTATTCCCCGACGAAATGGAGATGATATCGGGGCCGGCCGGCTAATGGACTTTGAATAAATGAAAAATATCCAGTGTGAGAGCGTGTGTATAAAGAGGCAAAAAACTGTTATTAACAGGGCGCCCTAATCCGGAAATAAATAAAAGTGGACGCTGATTAATGCAGAGCCGTTTGTGTGTGCGTGCGTGCGCGTATCTTTGGGGAATACAACCCTTTTAAGCTCGCGGCATTACCGCCACCGCATATTTCTGCTGCAGCCAATTAATACAACTTTGTCTCCCCCCAAAACAGACTACAAATTAATGCGTTTGAAGTTGCACAAAGCATGCCCAAGTCGCATCCACCACACCGCCCTGAGGATATTTCGCGTGACATGTGCTGGGGGCGTGTTGCTGTTTAAACGTCTCCACCTAAATTACCACGGATTGCACGCGTTATTGTTTAGCCCACATGCGCGGGCTGGGATGGACAAAAAAATTGGGCATTGTTTTATCGAACGCCGTGTAATTATGGGTTCACACATGGCCCCTTTTAATGAGGACCTATTGACCTAAAGTTTGGTTGTTTGGGGTGGGTGTTCGATGCGAGAATAGAACGGCCTGGCACGAGCTATATATCGAACAATGTTGGTGTGGGATAAATAAATAATAACACTTTAATGCGTAGGGAAGAATAACAATGGATGTTGCTTTATGGAGAAACAATATGATACTTACAATAATATTGTTACGGTGGATTTGTAAATGAATCAATATTTATATAGACTAAGGTTTTAGAATTATAATATCCTACACCAGATTACACCAACATTATATACAGAGTGGGTTAAGTAGAGAATATTAAACCTTTATTTATGTTATTTATTTAATCATATGCCTTGTACCGTAACGTGTAACCGTGATTTACTTTATTTATGATTTTTACAAAAATAGTCCTTATAAATATTGATTCATTTACAAATCCACCGTAACAATATTATTGTAAGTATCATATTGTTACTCCATAAAGCAACACCCATTGTTATGGGTTATAATCGATTTTTAATTTTAAATTCCCACATTTTAATGAAAGTGCCAATTTTTTTAGACCATTTTTTAGTTAGACAATTTTTTAAAATTACAACCCCATTTTTTTATTGCGGATTCTGAAAGGGATTATTTTTTTGCGATCAGCGATTTATATTATGATTTAGGTCATATAATGAAATTTCCAAGAAAAAACATTTCGAATGTGTGAAGAACAACACGAAAGGCGAAATAATATTCAATTAAACAAAGCTAATAAAATTATAAATACTGAATATTTTGGAGTAACAGTTCTTCGTAATCAAAGGCAAAATTTGTATAATATATAAAACATTTTGTATATACTGTTTATACCATTTATAATACCAAAATGGACTAATATAGTACGACATCTGATGCTAAACTTATTAAAATACTTAATTTTGGAAGTAGCATCAACTGTTTTTGATTTATATTCTTGTAAAGCTGAATAAAAACCTAATAATGTGTTGCATACAATGATGTTGTGAAAACTAATATTTTTAGTACATTTAAAGTTGGATTACTTCTCTTAAATTATACCTCTGGGTTTGTCAGAAGTAGTACCTGCATGTGTTTTACATATTTTAGTAAAACTTGGCCAAAATCGGCACATGTTTTAATAACTTTTTGAGGTTTTTAAGAATGTTAGTAAATTTATAGCATTTAAAAATTCATCAAAAATTAAATTAACAAAATTTTCATATGATTTTCTCAGAAATAGTACATGCATATGTTTTATTTATTTTGGTCAAAATCGGCCTACGTTTGAATGATTTTTTAACGTTTTTAGAAATGAAAACCGCTATGTATGTTCATTTATTGCGTTTAAAAATTCACCAAAAATTGAATTTACAGAATTATAATTTGGTTTTCTGAAAAATAGTACATACATGTGTTTTACATATTTTGGTAAAATTTGGTTAAAATCGGCCCACGTTTTAATGACTTTTTGAGAGTTTTAAGGAATGAAACGCGCTATGTATGTATATTTATTGCGTTTAAAAATTCAACAAAAATAGAATTTACAAAAGTTGAATTTGGTTTCTTCAAAAATAGTACATACATGGTTTTACATATATTGCTAAAATTTTGTCAAAATCGCCATATGTTTTAATGACTTTTTGAGTGTTTTAAGGGATGTTAGTACATTTATTGCGTTTAACCGCTATGTTAGTACATTTATAGTATTTAAATATTCATCAAAAATTGAATTAACAAAATTTTTATTTGATTTTCTCAGAAATATTACATGCATATCTTTTACATATTTTTGTGAAACTTGGTCAAAATCGGCCTACGTTTTAATAAATTTTTAATGTTTTAAGAAATGAAAACCGCTATGTATGTTCATTTATTGCGTTTAAAAAATCACCAAAATTTTAATTTACAAAATTTTCATTTTACTTTCTCAGAAATAGTACATGCATGTGTTTTACATATTTTGCTAAAATTTTATTCAAATCGGAAAATGTTTTATTGAATTTTTGAGGGTTTTAAGGGATGAAAACTGCTATGTATATACATTTATCGCGTTTAAAATTTCACCAAATATTAAATTTACAAAATTTTCATTTCATTTTCTCAGGAATAGTACATATATGTATTTTACATATTTTTGTAAAACTTGGTCAAAATTAGTCCACGAGTTAATGACGTTTCGAGAGTTTTAAGGAATGAAAACCGCTATGTTTGTACATTTATTGCGTTTAAAAAATCATCAAAAATTGAATTTACAGAATTATTATTTGGTTTTCTCAGAAATAATACATACACGCGTTTTACATATTTTGGTAAAATTTGATCAAAATCGGCCCATGTTTTAATGAATTTTTGAGGGTTTTAAATAATGAAAACCGCTATGTATGTACATTTAATGCGTTTAGAAATTCACCAAAAATTGAATTTACGAAATTATAATATAATATAATGTTTTTCTCAGAAATAGTACATACATGTGTTTTACATATACTGGTAAAACTTGGTTAAAATCGGCCCACGTTTTAATGACTTTTTGAGAGTTTTAAGGAATGAAACGCGCTATGTATGTACATTTAGTGCGTTTAAAAATTCACCAAAAATTGACTTTACAAAATTTGAATTTAGTTTTTTCAAAAATTGTACATATATGTGTTATACATATTTTGGTAAAATTTTGTCAAAATCGCCATATGTTTTAATAATTTTTTGAGGGTTTTAAGGAATGAAAACCGCTAAGTTAGTACATTTATTGCGCCTAAAAATTTACCAAAAATTGAATTTAAAAAAATTTCATTTTGTTTTCTCAGAAATAGTACATACATGTGTTTCACATATTTTGCTCAAATATGATTGATATCGGCCCACGTTTTAATGAATTTTTGAGGGTTTTAAAGGAAGAACACCGCTATGTATATTCATTTATCACGTTTAAAAATTCACCAAAATTTGAATTTACAAAATTTAAATTTGGTTTTCTCAGAAATAGTACATACATGTGTTTTACATATTTTGGTAAAATTTGGTCAAAATCGGCATCTTTTTTAATAACTTTTTGAGGGTTTTAAAGTATGAAAACCGCTATGTATGTACATTCAATGCATTTAGAAATTCATCAAAAATTGAATTTACAGAATTATAATTTGATTTTCTCAGAAATAGTACATACATGTGTATTACATATTTTGGTAAACTTTGGTTAAAATCGACCTACGTTTTAATGACTTTTTGAGAGTTTTAAGGAATGAAACGCGCTATGTATGTACATTTATTGCGTTTAAAAATTCACCAAAAATAGAATTTAAAAAATTTTAATTTGATTTTTTTAAAAATAGTACATACATGTGTTTTAAATATTTTAGTAAAATTTGGTTAAAATCGCCATATGTTTTAATGTCTTTTTCAGGATTTTAAGGGACGAAAACCGCTATGTTAGTACATTTATTGCGTTTAAAAATTCACTAAAAATTGAAATTACAAAAGTTTCATTTTATTTTCTCAGCAATAATACATGCATATATTTTAAATATTTTGTAAAAATTTGATTAATATTAGCCCACGTTTTAATAAAGTTTTGAGGGTTTTAAGGTATGAAAACCGCTATGTATATAGATTTATTGCGTTTAAAATTTCACCAAATATTGAATTTACAAGATTTTCATTTGATTTTCTCAGAAGCAGTACATACATTTATTTGACATATTTTGGTAAAACTTGGTCAAAATTGATCGACGATTTAATGACCTTTTGAGAATTTTAAGGAATGAAAACCGCTATGTTTGTACATTTATTGCGTTTAAAAATTCACCAAAATTTGAATTTACAAACTTTTAATTTGGTTTTTTCAAAAATAGTACATGCATGTGTTTTAAAATTTTACCAAAAATTGAATTTCCAAAATTTTCATTTGATTTTCTCAGAAAGCTACCTTACGGACGGGACCAACGGCTTAAATTGCCATCCAAAGCACTATCATTTATAATTTCTGAAAATTAGTAACATCAATTTAAACGACCCACTACTACAAATTATCTTTATTTAAATGTATCCCAACCTCGCACTCCTCCCTCGAGCTACGTATTCGCCCTCAGACGGAATTTAAAAGAAAACACTTAATATATTTAAATGCATACAACGAGCGACAGTTTTACAAGCACTTTGCCTCCCCCTCGAAGGCATCGACTTCGCGAAAAGAAAATGTTTCAAATGCTCTTGCGCTGGCAAAAAAAAATGTATGCGAAAAACGTCTCGGCGCGACTAATGATCGCTCTACAATATCGACAACAAAAAAGTATCCTCTGGCGTGACAAATTAATCGTCTCGTTCAGAAATAAAAGTGCGGAAATTAGATCGTCGTCCCCGTCTTGATTGCTTTAGCGGGTGGTGTTTATTATTGCGTGAGAATTGGGGGAGAGCGAGCCAGGGCGCCCTTTTGGAAGCAATTAGTCGTGCCACCGAGACCAAACGTGTTTTCGATCGCGTTTCTAGTTTTTCCTCCCCACGATTCCTCTCTGATCTATAAATATCCCAACAAGATGTTTGATGGAAAGAACGCGCAGTCATATTAATATCTGTTTTTGTAGCTGTTTTGATCCCATAAACATAATGTCCTCAGTATATATCAGGGATGGCTATCAATCGCGATCGCTAAGCCAATGTCTAGTGCGGGAAGTAGTATTTCTCGCATCCAAATCGGGAATTGACTTGTCTTAGCACATGAGTACAAATATTATATACACTTGTTCGTTCTTTAAAAAATTATAGTTATTTCAATAATAAATAATAAAATAGTATATTCAGTTAAGAACCTTACTATTATTAGACAAACCAGTTTAGTTACAGTAGAATGAAATGGTGTGAAAAAGATTTAACAATGATATTGCTGGCATAGTTAAATTACTTGCCACATTAGTTCCCTCGCAGTCACACAGCGCGAACTTCACGAGATTAAGCACCACCTTAAGCCAGCTAAATTAAGTTGAAGCCAACTCTTATTTCACTAAAGAGCGAGGATAATTTCAATCCGTCGTAATGAATTCCCGCTGCCGAATATGCCCGCGGAGACCATTAAACCCGTTTACGAGGGCGTATAACAATCTTCCCGATTCCCGGCGCCCGTTAATATTTCGCCCGCTGCCCACCCACCCCACAAAACGGAACGACCGCCGCCGCTCACCTGCGGGGACCGGGCGCTAATTGGGTCGCGCGGATCGCGTTTTAATTGCGGACACGTTTGCTCAGCGGCGATGGATCGGCTCGGATTACCCCCCTCGTGTTTCTTTTGCGTGCGCGAATATTTATTTTCCATCAGGGGAGGGTTGATTAGTTTTTAACAAAAACAGGGCCCGTGGGTGTAGATCGAGGGTTTTCTGAATATATTGAGGTCAAATTTTAATTCAATCATTTCAAGCTTGAACTCACTCTCGAAAAGTGTACTATCATATTGAACTTTTTATAAAAGCTTTACCAGTTCATTCAATCGGAGTTTAATTCAATTAGGATATTTTTACTTGTATTTTGTGATATAAACTCAATTTTAAGGACGACTTTGTGAAATATTCAAATTCAGTTTAGGTTATTACAATTTAATATTGGGCGCGGTCAGTACTTGGATGGGTGATCGCCTGGGATCACCAGGACTCGTTACCAAACTTTTGCTCGGCGACGGGACAACGGTTCTTCGGTGATCGGACGCAGATTTTTCAAGTTTTTTTTTTAAATTAGAATAATTATAGTACAATTGATTACGAATTATAAATTAAATAATATCTTAGTTATCTGGTTAAAATTTAGAATCCAAAGAGCTCATTTTCTGGGTGTTACGACAAGACAAATTTAAAGCAATTCAAATTCAGTTCATGTTTATAATTTAATACAGATTTACATAAATTTACTTTTTTTACATTTCAATAATAATAATAATACAATTGATTACGATTTATAAATTAAATAATAAATCAGTTATCTAGTTAAAATTTAGAATCAAAAGAACACATTTCCTGGTTGCTCCAAGACAAATTTATAAAAACAAGCGAAATAGTGTTGAAATATTTATCACCTCGACCGTGATTTTGTATTACATAATAAAAACCTCTCTCCAGCCTGGGAGAAAAACCGACGACGGCAAATCGCTGCCGGTCGTCCCGGGGCGCAATTTAGCCCGGCATCCCCGCGGGCCGCTTCCCGCACCGAAACGGGACGTGGAAATAATTTGAAAAACGGACTACCGCCCTCAGCTGGAGTAGAACAGATGAGGTTTTGTTTCGCTAACAAGTAAGCCACACAGCGCGATCGGGTGTCGGCGAGGAATTTGTCATTCGAAACGAACACACCGCCCCCGCCCGCTGCCACCGCTACCGCCGTTCGTCTTCACGGTCTGCCCGCGTTTTGAGTGACTGCAGCCCGACTCCCCCAGTACACTATTACCTAAAACAAACATAATACGGGGGAAGACGTTTCCCCCAGAACGTAACGCTGCGAGATTACATCGCGTTACGGCGAAGTTAAACAGACGAGAAAACCAAGGGAGGAATACAAGAAATGACCTGTAAACGGTTTTAGTGCGTTGGAAATGACAACAAATTATTTCTGAAATGTTTGCATAATATATAGGATGTCTCTGGATTACTGTAAACTAAAAAAGTGTACATTACACATTATTAGATTTCATTTCATATTCATATTCTCAAAAATATATGGGTATTTAGTCCAGTCAAATATATTGTAGAGTGCATGATATATGCCAGAGTTTTTGACTTCAGGGCTTCCATAGGAGTAGTTAGTAGGTAAATATACTAAAAGTCCCCGCCCCTGTGAGGTGAGCATAAGGTAGGAGGGGGAAGATCCTATTTTTGGGTGTTTCGATTATATCTCGGAGATCGCAATGGTTTTTTGGAGGAGAACGGCGGGGAGAAGTAGATTAGAAAGAATGAACAAAGCCAGAAAAAACATAAATAATGCATGTAGAGAAAACAATTAGAGACGATATAAAAACAATGTAATTGAGATGGTTTTGCCCACATTCAGAGGATGGAAGAAAGAAGACTGCCAAAATGAATAATGTGCTGGAAACTGTTCGGACAAAGAGGAAGACCGCGACGAAACTGGAGGGAAGGACTGGATGTTGAAATTACAGCAAGAGACCTGGACGCGGGAGCATAAGAAGATATAGAGTCATGGAGTGAAGGTAGACGAAGGCGATTGGATAGTTATAGAATATCTGTGCACGGTAATTCGGCAAAATTCAACTACGTGGTTTGAACCTTCGTCTCCCAATGCTTAGTATAATAGGACTGCGTCTCTACCCACTAGGCCACTGAATTAGGTTCACAGATTTATTTTTGGACTTTTGGGTTTGGACTTTCTTACTACAATTTTGTTTTCCTTGTAGAATTTTGTTCTAAACTCAAAATTAAAACTAGTTCTCCATTCACTTTTATTTCATAAAAAGTTCTATTTTTATAGCAGAAGAGAGCCCTATTCGGACTAGTGCTGGTTATTCAGCAGCTGCGTTGCAATTCTTGCCAGAAGTTGGATTTATTTTTTGTGTATATGTATGCCAAATAAAGGATGTTTTCTTATATAAATACCAAGTTAAATCCATTAAAAAGAACCTAAAATAAATTGCAACACCTTTGTTTGTGTTGATAGCTTATGATTTGAAATGTATTGAATTTCACGCCCTGCAAACATTAATTGAAAAATTACAATTGTGAACAATTTTCTAGACACATGCCTCTTAAATATTCGATCCGTAATCTGCATAACTGGATTAATTCATATAAATTCCAAGATAAACAATCTCAAATCAATTCATGATTTATTATTAGCTGCTCGTTCTTAATTAGTAATGCATCATGTAAAATTACTCACGCTTGGGTTGATAGGGTTCAAACAGAAAGCATTTAATAACATTTTTTGTATATGTGTCTCAAAGTGTGATTATAAAGCCTCTCTTTCTCTTGTGTGAATTGAAGATAAAACGCATAAATAATAAAGATAAAGAAAATTGCTGTTCGGCCCCGTTATCGGGGATATATATATTCATGTAAGTCGCGTAATAAAAACAAATTTATGATCGGCCAGCAAGAACAACACGCGCAACTTTAATTCAACAGCCGCTTAACGTTAAACAAAAATTAATAACGAGCAGAGTTTTAAAAAACTGATCGGGGGCAATGTTTTAATCTAATAGCGCGATTACACGCGCGTCCCCCGTTCGTTATGTATTTTAATTATCTCCGCTCTAATTAGTTGGTGGCGCGTACGAAAACCACGCTGCCGTAACAAATCGGATTCCGGGGCCCTGATTGTCTAAGGAGTCAACGACTTTTTTATTGCTTAATTATCGATTATCGATAATCGATCATGTGTGCTGGATGCGGCGGGAAGCGAGATTAAATTGGAGGATGCCAAGGGCATCACAGTAGCATTAATTGAAAAGAAGTAATTTACATATAATGATAAATATGTGTATCTTCGATCTTGTATGATGGTATCTTTTAATATTTTAAAGCTAACAGTAGCAAGTATTTATGAAATATTCACGCGATATTTCTCGTTCTGTGATGAATGAATAGTTATTTATGTATATCGGAAAAATATACCATATGTGAGCGGTGGTCAATTTAAATAATATGCGTTTGAAAGAATATTATAATATACACCTGCTACTTTTTGTAACAGAATATTTAGTTAATTTAAAAATTTATTAAGTATACTTTTATAATTCTGCAATTTAATGGTACTCGTCATACTTTTAAATCGCAAGCAAGTCTGGTTTTTATCATTCTACATTTCAAATACATACTGGATCGCCTTAACAGTGTCTACTTTTTGAAAAATCATTTTAAAAGATAAATAACACGATTTTTACTTTGTTGAGTTTCCCATGAATAAATTATTGCAAATATTTTTATAGCCTTCCGTTATCTGTGGACTTGTTTCTTTTCACAGAGGTAGATTTTGGTAAAATAGTTAATATAAAAATCGAAAAAATGTCTTGTTACCTTTTGCACTGAAGCCGTCCCCATATATTAAGCAATATAATAAATAATTCCCCTAAAAATGCAAACGTGTGTAATAATAATATAAAAAATATATAAGTAAAAAACTTATAATACCAGTTGTATTCCTGTAAATTTGTGATTATTATGTTATTTTATTTTTATTTAATCATTTGCCTTCCACCGTAAGGTATTATTATGTACTTGAAATAATTTGGATGACTCATGGGACCGATAGGCACGTGATATATTTGCATGCCGATTTATTATTGCTATGCGTCCGCAGGCGCAGTGATCATCAGGTGAGTGGACCACGCATGTGTTGACGTGCGCCCGTCTTGGCCAGTGCATGTTTTGACGATTAAATTAAACAATTAGTGAGCGTAGTGTTTATAGTGGTGATTACTAAGTGATTATGAACTGTTCGTGGTGTTAATGCCATAGCGCTGATTGGAGTTTTGAACGGGTGCCGAACGATTGCGCACGTGATTTGAGGTGAGTGATTGCATAATGTCCATGCTAAAAGTTTTAATGTCCTTACTCGCCTGCAAATCAAGTAATGGGTTTAATACGTCGTTGAGTGGTATATAATTAGGCGTTTCTTTTTTTATTGATTTCTACATTAAATGTGTACGAAGGCGGTCAAGGTTATGTTGTTAGAAATTATAACAATTGTCAGAATCATATCTATAAGTGATATAAATTAGATCATTGGTTAAAACTGTGAAAATTGCGTATTATTCCGCGAATTGTAAGAGCTCCGCTATATGTATAGAATATTCGTTGTGTCATGGTGTTAATAATTAATTAACTACAGTAGATTTGTGTCATACTACTTATGTTTTATACATTTGTGCTCTTAGTTGCTATATTACTTTACTAATTATTAGTCTTTTAAGTTATTAGTTTAGTAATTATGTTTATAGACTGTGATTTGCAATTCGATGTCCTACAAATATTAATTGAAAAATTGTATATTGTATTTATATATTGTATATCCAGCTTTCGTGCTATATTTTTGGTGGTCTTCTGAATGCTTTTCTGGTGTTAGATTGCTCATATTACCCATTTTTCTTTTCTAATCCGTGGTCGTAGTACCTCCAGTGTCGTCTTCTCTCTCGTACGAACCTAAGTCATATTTTGTACGTCTAGAATCTATAATGTAGAATAAGATTAGATCTAGAATCTAGAATAAGAGTAGATCTAGAATCTAGAATAAGAGTAGATCTAGAATCTAGAATAGGAGTAAACTAGTATCTAGATCTACTCTTATTGTCGTGCTTCTTACTCGATGTATCAGTCTTACACCTTGGGAGCTTCACCGTAACATCTAATATATATTGTTTTGCATAGGCTTTTTATTTTTTATGTTACGGGTTTCAGAGGAGTATACTAGCATTGGTCACACTATAGTCTACTACCGTGAACGTATCCTTACTTTTCATCCCAGCCACGGGACAAAAATTCTATAAGATTTATTAAACATTGCCAATGTCGGTTAATTTTAGACCAGGGCAGTAACTAGCCTTTTTGGGGCCCTGGGCAAGACCATATTACTGGCCCCCCCTGTACTAAATTTTATGGATTAACTAAAGCTATAGCTTATTGCCCCAACGTAATAGTTTTAACCATTAGTACAGCCAGAAAAAACAAATTGAACAAATGGAGTGAGGTAATTTTTTTAGCTAGGCATGTTTCCACTAATTTACACGAAGATTTTTTTCATTTACGTGTATTTTTCTTGTTTTTTATTCAAGCTAGGGGAGGGTGTGCATATTTAATTAGACTAAAAATATGATTTTGATAATTTTCACCCAAAAATAAAGTTTGCAGGAAGGTTTTTATTGTACGAGCTGTTTTAAATTAATCGACTGAGTTATAAAAAATACTAAAAAATCAAAGATTTAAGAAATTTTAATTTATTATATTATTTTACATTCTATATGTAATTCGGCTCAAAATAGAATATTTTTTGATAATTTTCACCCAAAAATAAGATCTGCAGGAAAGTTTTTATTGTATGAGCTGTTTTAAATTAATCCACTGAGTTATAAAAATGCTAATAAATGAAAGATTTAAGAAATTTTAATGTATATATTATTCTACATTCTATATTTAATTAGGCTCAAAATAGGATATTTTTTGATAATTTTCACCCAAAAATTAAGTCTGCAGGAAGGTTTTTATTGTACGAGCTGTTTTAAATTAGTTATAAAAAATGCTAAAAAATTAAAGATTTAAGAAATTTAAATTTATGATATTATGCTACATTCTATATTTAATTAGGCTCAAAATAGGATATTTTTTGATAATTTTCACCCAAAAATAAAGTCTGCAGGAAGGTTTTTATTGTACGAGCTGTTTTAAATTAATCGACTGAGTTATAAAAATTGCTAAAAAATTAAAAATTTAAGAAATTTAAATTTATGATATTATTCTAATTCTATATTTAACTAGGTTCAAAATAAGCTATTTTTGATAATTTTTACCAAAAAAATAAGCTTGCAGAAAGGTTTTTATTGTACGAGCTGTTTTTAATTTATCGACTAAGTTATAAAAAATTATAAAAAAATAAAAGATTTAAAAATTTTAATTTTTGATACTATTTTATATTCTATATTTAATGTGGCTCAAAATAAGTCATTTTTTGATCATTTTCACCCAAAAATAAAGTCTGCAGGAAAGTTTTTATTGCACGAGCTGTTTTAAATTAATCGACTGAGTTATAAAAAAAATGATAAAAAATCAAAGATTTAAGAAACTTTAATGTATTATATTATTTTACATTCTATATTTAATTAGGCTTAAAATAGGATATTTTCTGATAGTTTTCACCGAAAAATAAAGTCTACAGGAAGGTTTTTATTATACGAGCTGTTTTAAATTTAATCGACTGAGTTATATAAAATGCTAAAGAATGAATGATTTAAGAAATTTAAATTTATGATATTATTCCACATTCTATATTTAATTATGCTCAAAATAGAATATTTTTTGATCATTTTCACCCAAAAATTAAGTCTGCAGGAAGGTTTTTATTGTACGAGCTGTTTTAAATTAATCGACTGAATTATAAAAAATGCTAAAAAATGAAAGATTTAAGAAATTTTAATGTATTATATTATTTTACATTCTATATTTAACTAAGCTCAAAATAGGATATTTTTGATAATCTTCACTTCAAAAATAAAGTCTGCAGGAAGGTTTTTACTGCACGTTTTAAATTAATCTATAGAGTTGTAAAAAATATTGGTATGGGCCTACTATTTTCGGACAGGTTCCCACAAACTTGTTGAAAGGCGTACAGTTTTTTTTTTATATAACGCAAACTTTTTCAATCGTTCTATCTGGGGACCCTTCCCTTTAGGTCCTGGGCACGTGTCGCTGTAGCCGCTGCCTAGTTACAACCCTGCATAGGATGGTAATGCTGCTAGAAACGAATCAGATGAGCATGTGGTGAGAGTCGTGTGGGAGTAGTGCCATGATTTTACCGGAAACACATTTAAAAAGATATTATCATTTAAGCTTAAAATCTAGATAAAGTTTGTTTTTGATAAACTACTGTATATTTTTTTATTTTGCTTCACTTTTTTGGATTTACCGCGACATCAGTACACATTTTATAATAATATATTTATGGTATTTTCTTTGTAATTAACAAACCTACAAAATGAGATCAAACACAACATTCTATCGTCACATAAATTGTTTTAAGTTTGAATAATGTGCCAAGCCCTATTGCTTTACCGGTTCATTTTTAAACAATTTCGACATTTTTCCCGCCATCTAGACTATATTTCCAATCAAATGACATTAGTTTTAGTGCCAGATCGCCTGTAGTACGGCCCCATTTTTTACGCAACGAAGGATAGTTTTGTCATTTTTACCGATTTTTGTATAATTATGTAAATGTAAAATTTTGTATAATTTGTTTTTCTAAGTTTCAAAAATTTGCCAGGTTCTGTAGCTTTGCCGGTTCAATTTGAAATAATTTCGACATTTTTCCCGCCATCTAGACTATATTGCCAATCAAACGACATAAGTTTTAGTGCTAGACCGCTTCTGGTTCGACCCCAATTTTGCCGGGACGGAAGATACATTCATTTTACCAATTTTTGATAATTTATCATGTGATTATTTTGATAATTTATCATGTGACAGACTTGTTTTCATTTTAGGAAAAATAGTATAAAGATTTTTTATTTGGTTCAAAATTGTCTATTCAACAGGCTGAAGTTGTTTTTGATTAGACAATTTTTTTTCTTTTTCTTTACTTCTTTGACTTTACCACCCAAACGCTATATTTTGTATAACAATATTCTTATGTTTGTTTCTTTGGAATTAAAAGACCAAGCTCGACTTTCTATCTTGAATTTTTTTTCGGATTTACTGCCACAGCAGTACACTTTTTAAAACAATATGTTTGTGGCATTTTAGTTGTAATGAAATGATCTACAAAATGAGATCAAACACAACATTCTATCGTCACATAAATAGTTCTAAGTTTCAAATTGCTGAATTTGAAACAAACTAGACATTTTCTCGCTATCTACTCTATATTTGTCGTTCTCTATAGTTGTTTCTGTGCCAGGCCTTGTCTAGGACGGGCCCAATTTTGATGCACCGGACTATAGTAGAGCTATAGTAGAGCTTGAACAGAGGAAGAATTACTATTAGAGATATTTATTTAAGCACGACGAAAATTTCTTAAATATTTATATACGAATATCATCAGGCTGGCTATGGTTAATTTTATGATTTAAACACTTCCAACATTTATGTTATATAATCTTCGAAATGAATCAAATTTTATGACACACTTTCCTAAGCGATTGGAAATAAATAATCTTTCCGGTGTGGCGAAATGTACACAATTTAGCACAAACATCGTTTCCGCGCAAAGCGTTCATTTATAACCGTCCGGAATTCCTCAACCGGAAACGCAACAATCCATACTAGAAATAAACGCCATAAACAATGTTCGCAAAAAAAGCGTCCGCGCGCCGTTAGCCGCGCGCTCTCCCAGCGCACAAAAAAAAAATCGGCGACCGCGGGTGCATAACACAACAGGAAATTATTATCTCGCCCATTTATGCAAATTAAAATATTATCGCCGGCATAGTACAGAGAGAAAAAAGCGCGCCGCCGCGGCATAATTCATCCGAAGAAAGTTTCGAGAACAATGGGAGCGCCCGGTGTCTCGTTATTTACCGCGGCCGTAATTAACGGGACTGCACGCGCGAGATAGATTCCTCCTGCGCCGCCCCCGGAGAATTTCTATCGCGCGAATATTCCGCGCCAAACTCCAGAAATGCAATTACATTTATTAATGCTACCTACATTAAGAGATAAGAACGGGGAGGCGGGTTTATAAAAGTTATTCCTCTAAAAGTTACAATACATTTGGCTGTAACACATCTGCCGTTTATCTCTATTTCACTACTACAACCCTAGGCAAGTTTTGGGGTAATCAGACCTTATGCATGTTCGAGACTTCCCAGCAATAGTATTTTGTATTTTGCGTTCTTCCATATTTTCGTTTTCTCCTGCACTTTTTTGCTCCTGCCTCGCTTTTCATACGTATTGGTTACCGCGTGGTTGCTCAAGTTTCCGGGGTTCACCCGTCTCATCAGATGAGGCTTCGTGGAGGTGAAATTTGGGTTGAAGAGGATATGCGACAATATCTTGTTTTGCGATTGTCGTGTAGCATACACCGTCTCATTTGATATATTTATGTATCCTGTATTCATTTGTTGAAACTTCAGATATCATATGAGCCTCTGAGAATGAAAGTAGTGTAAGCCACATTTGAATTGTTTTGGAAAGTAGAAGATTTTGCGTTTGGTATTTATGCAAATCGACGCTATTAATCTATCGCTCCGATTATTGTCAAAAAGTTGTGAGATCAACTAGCTATCGGGAATGTATAGCACCGGCATAAAAATTACTATCCTCACCGTTGTTGGCAAATTGAACAAAACAATATTGACCAAGAGACAGTAAATCGTCGCAACAAAGTTCAACCAAACTACAGCCTTTCTCCATTTCAAACGAATTGACACCGATTTAGAAAAATACTTTCTTTGAGTTGTGTCATAATTTCTACAATTATCTACAATTGCAGACATGTTTTATGTATTATTTAGCTTAAATTCAAAGAGCATTATAGTAGTGCAGAGTTAAAATAGTATATTTACATAGTCACAGCTGTATTATTCTTCAAATTTTGTATAAAAAATATATAATATTGTTCTGTTAGTATTTTTCACGTTCAACTTTTAAAATTTTAAAGTTTAAATTACCGGGCGATTAAACTCCTCTCCGACGTAAAAGCCCTTGGGCTGATAACCGTATAAAGACTGAAGTTGTTTTTGTTGCTTTGAGGTAAACATTTTATCATCGATTTATTCGTTCCACTACTGGCATAATTGTCTGTAATAATAATGAATTGTCGTGTGCGCGAAATGTATATTGTTCATTAATAGAGAAGTGTATCGATCTTCCACCGGGCCGGTTTGTAATTTATAAAATAGCTCCCTTAATATTAATGTTAGAACAACCATTAATAACGCGCGCGGCCTCGCCGAGCCGCATTCAACTTTATATAGACTTTATAAACCGTCAAACATAAAGTAGATTATTTAATCAGGGCGGGTGACGGCACATATTCTCCGCATAAATAATAAGTGGGAATTGATTAATTGTTCCCTTTATTTACGCGTGCGTTATTAATAATAACACTAATAACCTTCTTAATAGAAATTGACAAATGGAGTTTTCAGTTTTTTTGTGTGTGTGTGGGTTTGCAAAATTGTATGTATCATACTATAAACTTATAATAAATAGTACGGAATTATATACACAATAACTTTTCAAAATACTAAACTAGGAAATATCCGAGAAAAATCATATGAAATGTCAGAGTGAGAAAACATGAAAACATTTTTGATGCCGTCATTTCACATACAAAAATAGCCAAATCAATTTTCATTCGAAATTGGCAATTTAAAATTAAAAATCGACTAATCTGAGCAATTTTTGCAAAAATCATAAATAAATGTTTTATCGAATTTATTCCATTCCTGTATATAGAAGATACATAGATAGATTTTCAATTTTTTTTTAATGTTTTTTTCTATAGGTATGTGAACTAATCTGTAAATCAACACCGCCCCTGTTCTATTGTATATCAATTAATTTTATGTCCGCGTACTAAGTATTTGTTATGAATAATTTGTGTTATATACAGAATTTCAGTTATCCTATTATTATATTTTATTTCCTCACCATGCTTACCTACTACAATTATGTACACGTAGTCGTTTTTCTCAACCCTACATAAACTGTTTGTTCCCCATATATTTCGACCATCATCAGTATATACAAATATTTCATTTAACCCAGATCATTGGCCTAGTTGTACTGGGCATTGGAGAGTGAGAGTTCAAACCACGGGATGGGAAAAATATTGCGAATCACAGTTATTCTAGAGGTTTTCTGTGAACTTAGGGTAAATGTTGACTGATTACATTCCTCTGAGCTTCTCAAGCGGAAAAGCCCTCGGGCTGATTATGATAAAAGTTTTTTTTCATTTATCATTTCGTTTCCTTATTTGTTTACGTTGCGCATATAGAGCAAAAATTAAATTCACATATTTCCGGCAAATTTAAATCATATTAAATAATAAATTACTATTAATTATTAATAAAACACCTCTCTGGTGTAATTAAAGTTGAAACGGAAACGGTGACATTGGGTAGCACTGCCTCACATTCTGCATGTGTCTCTATAGAAACGGGGAGTAATTATGTATGCTAATTCCAACATGCGGCTGCATATACGGGGAGCGATTAGATAACACGGGTAATGACAACGATGAAACACAATGAAGACGTTTTGGAATATCATAAGCGCTTCCTTGTCCATTATCCTGTCAGCGAGCGTTCAATTGGAAACAGCTTAATTTTTTAAGTGCCGAAATTTTCACGCACCGCTCACCACTGCGTTCCCAGCCTTAATCGCTTTTAATTGCTTATTTATCGCTCTAGCTAAAATGGACTGCATTATCCTGGGAAAATACGGCTTCATTATTACAAAATTAGGGGAGCTACTTGAAGTATAATGAAACTACTATAGTTACAATATTATTATTAATATTCCAATTTTAAGCTGCCCTACAAAATGAATTGATGCCACAACCATTCAATTCCTACAAAACAATTTGGTAATATCGCAATTATTGTATCGCCTATTAGGCTCCATCAGAAGTAAAATTAAATCTTTATATGGTTTTCAACACAAAGGGTTTTCCGCTGAAAAAAGCACATTAACTATGAAATGTATTTCACGATAATTGGCCCGGGAGTTTAAACGTTGCTCTCCAATACTCCACCAGACGGGCCAGTATTCCGCAAACTTTTTGTATTCAAGGTACAACTATAAAATCAAGAAAGTTTAGAGGTACACCTATAAAATCAAGAAATTTTAGAGGTACACCTATAAAATCAAGAAATTTTAGAGGTACACCAAGGAAAAAATAAAGTTTATTAAATATTTATTTTTATTAAAATTAATATAATATGAAAATATGTTAGTGTTAGTGTAGTTTTGTTAGATGTTAATCACACTTAGGAGAGAGAAATCAATTTTTATTAGACTATCAGCCCTTGGCCTTGCCGCCTAGAAAAATAAGAGTTTATTTCTTCTCTTAATAGCTTAAGTGTTACTACTATTAAAGCCTGCACTGCAAATTTCCGCGGCACACCAGCTAATGACACTGTCGCGGCACACACTTTGCGGAACACTGGGTGAAGCAAATGAAGTAGTTCAATATCTGTTCCACTTATAAAATATTTTTCATAGAAAGTTGCTAATTATCTAATTCTCTAACTGATTTATCTTAATACAAAAATGCCATCCCCTGTCGGTGAAGCGTGCGCGTTCATTTATTACAAACATCGTGGGAATAGAGCGACGGTTACATACGTGGCATTCGCGTTTTGTATTCCGTAGGTGTCCACAGTGTCACGTTCGGTAACTAAACATTTTATAATCTTTAAACATACTGGCCGGTATGTAAATGATTTCACTTGGTAAAAATCCTAGCGTACACCCGGACATTGTTAAAACGAAAATGTACAGTCGTTCGCATTAATTATTAGCGGCGGCGCGCGCATAATTCATGAGAAAAGTAAAATGACTGCATTAGTTGTAACATTAGAGGAATCCGCTCGTAAAACAAACCCCACTAGGAATGAATATTAATACAATCCACAATAAAAATCCATTCAAGTGTATTGATTTATGACAGAAATGTGTGTCAATGGTTGATTGAAATTGTCGATAATTCATCATGAAAGCATCTAAAGAATGAGGTCATACTCCTCACAATGCAATTACATCCGGCAAAATCTAATAATCTCAAATAAAAGATCGCGCGCCTCAATACGGAATTCGAGACAATGTAGGTTTTTGTAATCGCCCTGCGTTCTGTTGATTAGCACACACATAAGAAAAATCAATTAGGCCCCCCAAGAGCGATTGCGATCGTCCGGCGCGCGCAATAATTCACTTATTTAGCGAGTCCCATTGAATTAAAATAAAGTGTATCAATAACGGTTCTCGTGCGTCGATATCATCTTGCTTGCGCTCGGATCTATAATTAGGTTTCTATTTATAAAGGATATCCAGCACCGCCTACGTGGGCTGATTGATTCGGCAGATCGATCTCCGGACACCTTTTGACCCCCCAAAGCCGGCCTTAAAGCATTCAGATTACACTCTTGAATAATGGAGCCGGGCATTAAATTAAACTTCCTCTTCATTTGTAAATTTGGGTCTAATTAAGACGTGGCTTATGTTTCACGCTTGGCAACTGTAGCATAAACCGCACGAAATCCATTTACTGCTTGATAATATTTGCAAATCAATTTACTTAACACTATTATGTAATTCAATTTGCCTTCTTATATATATAATGTAACACGTAGGCGCTTGCCCCGCTACTTACACACACCCGACATAAAAATTTGGCTACATATACTGCAGTAGTATACTAGGGAACTATCTCCTAGCTTTGTAGTGTCCGATAACACTTTTCGATTGCCAGATAGCTCCCTAGTACTGCAGTATATTTGGTCCAATTTTTATGTCGGTTGTGTGTAAGTAGCGGGGCATATAATGTATTACCGTTGTAATAGACAAAATATTAGGTGAACTAATTACCCCAGAATATACCTAGAATACACACATATTTGATGTGTTGCTTTATTTAAATTAAATATTTCATACACAAGTCGGATTATATAGGTTTTTTATTATATGTCCATAGTGGTTTATTTCTATAATAGAACAGCTCCAGCAAAAAGTTAATGGAAAAATAAGTAACTTACAAGGTTATCCTCGGTGCCGTGTAAAAATGATAAAGCTTGCAAAAAAGTGATGCGCTTCTGGGCTAATCACATGTTTACCTTTTACAATAAAAAGCCTCGGTGCTGCGGTCGCCTCTCGTACGGCAGTGCATGCACGCCGCGTGTATCATTTGCTCCCGAAAAAATTAAATGCCCGGTGCGAGGCACGTTAAACCCCATTAAACGCGACTAATAATCCCCCGCGCGCGGCCTGGCCGCAACAATTTACTTCTGATGCGGTTTAAAGTTGACTTTTTTCTGCAGCGCGCCCATCACGCGAACCGGCGATTTTTCGATCGCGTGCCCTACCGGATGTCTGCCGGCAATCTCGAGCGATATATTTTACTTTAATTCCATTTACAATTTTAAAATACTCACGAAGCGAAAAACCGGCAGCGTTTTTTTTTTAATTAATACCAAAACGGATGGTACACACGACAACTATCTACGTTTGTTATCGGATATAAAAATTATTGTCCCATTAACGGCTCCCGCCCGTAATCCGCGCAAAAACCCCTTCGGCATCGGCTGTATTTTCCGCTTTAGTAGTTTTCCTGCTGCTGGCCATCGATTTTCCGCACGACTAATTGGGTCAGCCGGTTTTTCGCAGCCGCCGAATAAATAAATGCATGAAAATGTAATTACAGCAGCGGCACAATATAAATACGACCGGTCGAAGGTAGCGAAGGGTTAATTACTTTTAAATTAACGCCGGGGCGGCGACCCAAGAGCATGGTTGCACCGTGGCGAAGAACAAAAAAATATTACCTAACGACCGTAGGAATATTATTATAAATTACTGGTGCATAAGGTATAATCCAGTCCACATGTGACACTTTGCAATATATGCGCATGTTGGTTTAAAAGAACACATTGATGGAATTGAATTTGAGGCACACAAAAGACTCTTGACTCAAAAGTTAGTCAAGAGGCGAGACAATCTAAATTGTCTCGTATCATACAGCAAATTATTTGAAATATTGAATTGGATGGTAGATCGAATGGAAAAATATAACTCGTTCTATTTGTCAAGGACAAATTGTATAGGAGATGGATATATGAATTCATTTCTTGAACAACTTTTGAGCTAAGAAATTGTCTTGTCTAAAACGACCTTAAGGATTTGTATGCAAACTTTTTAGACTCTTAAAATGGTTGGCTTTTTATTTCCAATTATTTTTATTAAAATCATTTTAACAGAAAAATTTAAATTGAGAAAATAATGGGGTATTTGTTATATTAGCGTAAATTCATAAAATTCTACATAGAGATATGACGAATTTTAATTCCAATAAATGTATTATTCTATTTGAGTATATCTTCTCATTTGAACCCCCTATGTATTATTTTCTCCTTATATCTCGGACCTTATTCGGTTTTTATTTTCAAACAGATTTTTTTTGGAAACATAAGTTTTGCATTGTAGAATATTTTGTATTTGTAAACAAATTGCAATTAAGCGAAAATGTGATATAAAAATACAACCAAGCAGCTAAGTTCATTCCGGCTGCAGTTTATTTTCCTGCGCCCCATTTGTTTGCAATTCAAATAGAAACCTCAGGTCGATAAAAGCCGTCTTGAGCATATTCGCCCCCCACAATTCATAACGCAATCCCGACAAACAAACGCGGCGCGCGATCAGGGCCGTTTTTTTCTTCTTCTGCGCTCCCCACGGTAAACGCGTCTTTATTGCATTTGAATAAATAAAAGAAGCGTCGCGGAAACGCGAATTACGGTACGCGGAAAGCGACTTTATCGGGGGATCGATTCGGTGCCCCACCCTCTCCTGCCACATAAACGTGCGACTTCCTCGCCGCCGATAAACCCATATTGGATTATCCGCAAATACAGCCGGGGGCGTTATTTATTGCATTAACAGCGCACAAATTAAATAGTTTAAGGGGGCAATAATGTAAAGAGGGTTTCCAATTAAGAAAATTAAGATTTTAGTAGATGAGTAAAAAGCTATGTATATTAGGGTGGGTCAGAAAAATCAGCTATTTTTCGTTTCACTTCCGATACTGAAAAATTGCACATATAGAAAATTCTCTCCAAAGATGAGCTCTTAATATTAAAAATCAATGTTTTTTTTGGCAACAGCAGCCTTTGCCTCATTACAGTTTTTCATTTCTACGTCAGTCCCAAACGAATAATTCATATTGCGCTACTAACAATTCTCGAAATATATTCTTGCAGGAAATTGAACGCTCTAAAAAGGTGTCTTATGATTTTCTCGTTTATCTAACCAATTAAAAGATATTGGATTGAGATTTAGATAAGGTCAAAGTTTGAAGAATTTAAGAAACATATTTTTTGCTTGTAATTTTATAACTCGCTAAATAGTGAGCACCACGGGATGGGCAATACATATTTATGTGGGAAATTAACTCATATTTAAAAATGGTTTAATGTGTTAATTCGATTCGTGTGAGTGTAGCCAAAGTTTAAATGCAAACTCATTTTCAAATTTTTAATAATTATCTTTTTTTTCTACGTAGAGTTCGAAGATTCAAAGGTCTTCCTATTTTTTCGCCATGATTCTGGCTTCCAGTTAGTTTTACAACAAAAATCGAATACATCTGCTTTCATTAAAAGTCATTGAGCACAATCCCAAACCCTGTTGCGCAATTCCATTATTAACAATTACACGCCGCCGAATTTTATTTGGCACACGCGCGCCGCCGCCCCCGCACAACCGTTTTCTGTCCCGATAAATAGATTTAAACCGGGCGCGAGTAATTTTGATGCACAGTTTTCGGCGCTGCAATTATTATCGCATGCACAAACTCATTCACTTAGCGCCGCGGCGCGATTAATTTCCATAATTCCGCACAAAAGCCCGCGATATAGTCCAATTCTAATTAATCAGCGATAGTGGCCGGCCGCAACAAAAAATATTCAATGGCTGATTTTGTAAATTGGTGTCCGGCAGAATAAACATTATTTAAAGGTAAATTCTAGTAAATTAATTTATCTCATTTTGTACAGGTACAGTTTTTGTAGTAGAAATTACTGTATTTGTTACAATTCTATCGACCTTCTGGTCCTTCTCCCGTGTATTAGTTTATGCGTTTACTACTTCAGAAAATCATTCCCCAAGTTTTGTAATTGTATTCCAATGAAAAATGGTACCAACTACACGGGACGAGACTCGAACCCGGGCAGCTCGTCCGTCAAATGGGGGTGCTATTGCACATCAGCGTGTACAGTTTTCGTTATTTCGGGTATTAAATCCGTATGGCATTATCTAGTTTCTTATATCGTTTTCGATGCAGACACAAACTGCATAATGTCATACATGTAGAAAATGATGAGCGGCGGAATAATAATAAATTTACTTAACAATAACAACACCGTAATACACAATGTTAATTTTCCATTTAGAAATAGTTATATAGTTAGTAATGTATCAATTCTTGTATATAAAACTGTATAGGAAACAAGATAATGTCATACGGGCTGTAGTATTGAAATCCTTTTATTGGCATAAAAACAATACAGAAACAAAAATTCCATATTATTTCACGTACTATCAATGAATTTAGAACTGAATAAGAAAAAATACGTATATTTTTGTTGTCACACCGAAATTATCCCTACCCATTGCCCCATAGTAATACCACTTACAAACCCGTGTTTTCTATACCACCTCACTATTCAACATTCAACATTAAAAATTATAATAAAAATTAATGATATTTTGATTAACTACAAATCAAACACACACAGTTACTCGCCTAACATTATTATTCCACACGATACCTTTTTTTTACACAGACACATCATTAAAATTCTTCTCTCAACGGACAATTGTGCATTCTGAAGAGTCCAATTCAGTAGTCCGCTGCAGGGTGGGACCCTATCTCGAGTGGGGGGCCCCATTATGTTTGTTTTGTAACTGAAGACGCGCATTAATTTATTACATTCGATACAATTATGTTTGTTCAATCGGCGTGCCCCCCTCGCGCACTAATTTAAACTTAATTAGTTTCATTACGGGTCCACATCACATGCTGTACCGACCAAAAAAAAAGGAGGGCTCAGGTAGGTGCCCTGGATATAAAGGGTTGTTGCCATGAGAGTAAAAACGTGATTTATAATCCCTTTGACGGACATTCTCCGACCCCCGCGGGCCTTTGCATACGGTAATTGGGTGCGATCCGATTGGATTTTTTATGGCGCGGAAAAAAATACGGTGTTTGAGGGGGGGACAGTGAAAGTGCGTCCTATATTGCACGTGCAGCGTAATTTCCGGCGTCTTCTGCTACCCCTCGGGTTTGCGGTGCCTTTTGTTATACAAATGCGTTTTATTGGTTTTTATAAAAATGTATTTCGGGTGAATTATGATTTGGAAAGGGAAGCGTTTTGTGTGTAGTAAAATTTATTGGTGGTAATATAATATTTTATTTCGGTTATTGGTTTCACAACGCGGTGCATAAGTTAAATGTTTGCGGGTAAAAGGTGATTTCTTGGGGAAAATGTCTCACCCTTGCTGAACATATGTCCATGCAACTGGTTAATTCTTAGTTTACATACATTCATTATAATTACATACGTGCAAACTATTTACTGCTTGACGAGGTTTGCACACATGTAAGTTTATGTTTTATCAGAGTTAGTATAGTATGTTTTACGTATATCGATATTAATGCCTACTAATAAGGGCCACTGGTACTGGTTATGTTTAGGAGAATCCCCTCTGACAACCTTGAAAACAAATTCTCACAGCACGAGAGAGCAACAGCACTCTTACTTTGTGGACATGCTCCGTAGGGCCGAAACTAGCTTTTTTGGGGCCCTGGGCAAAATCTCATCACTAAAATCTATTTTTTCGGAAATCCTCTCATTATTTAATACCTGCTCTGGAATATGTTTTTTCGTCTATCGTTTATCCATCCGAGATACACGTTTATTTTTGCAATTTTAATATAATACTCGAAATAATTAATTTGCACCAAATTTCGTAACATCGTTATCCATGCCGGTAGGCGAAACTAGTGATAAGTAAAGGATGGAAGGTGGCTCATATGGCGGTTGTCCGCGTACTACCAAAATTATCACATAAAGTAAACATATCATAAACAAATGTAACCAAAGATCGTTGAATTCACATTCAAAACATCTACACAAATTAAGTTACATACATCATAAGAATTCAATAATTATTCACTAAAAACGAAACGAATATAAACGTAATTAAAGCACAATATATAAGATTATAAGACTCTAGTTCAGACGCTGCGCTTCAAATCATCGTTTTCTTATCTATAAGATATAAAAAAAACTTCTATCTTTATAGGGCTATCAGCCGTGAGGCTTTTCCGCCGGTCAAGGGAGAAGCTCAGAGGAGTTTAATCACCCGGTATGTACCTTAACTTATTTTTGCTATTTTAATATAATACTCGAAATACTTAATAATAGTATAAAACATACTTATGTTTTACTGAGCATTTCCATAAATCTGGTCGAGAATAATAATTTATTGGTGCCAAGAATTATACGTTTTTACACGGGTTACTTACTTATATGGACATAAGAAAACCTCTGAAAAACTCTGAAAGGTAATTCCCCGCTAGGGATCGAACTCAGGCTCTCCAATGCGCAGTACGAGTCGAACGACGCCTCTAACCACTCAGCCACTGATCTGAGTTATAAGGTATATATTGCCTTAATTGACTATTCAAGTTAAAGGAAACCAATTCCAAGCTCACATTTCTAATAATTGCGACACAAAAACAGCAAATTAGTAGTATTAGAATAATAATATACGACATTTCTTTCAAGTAAAAACACTAACCCAGAGTGATATTACTAATATATTCTTTGATACTCGACATCAAAG
Organism: Lordithon lunulatus; assembly: GCA_963942505.1. Lineage (NCBI taxonomy): Eukaryota > Metazoa > Arthropoda > Insecta > Coleoptera > Staphylinidae > Lordithon > Lordithon lunulatus. The sequence continues at coordinate 49,679,424 of OZ012672.1, read as the reverse complement.
TGCATTTCTTTCATCAACCCAGGCCCGTTTTTTTTTTTGCTGCACTGTTCGCTGCGTTCCAAAAGCGAATATAAAAAGTGCTGAGCGTTTGAAGTCGATTTATTACGAGCGTCGCGGAGTGACGCGGTCACAGCTTGTAAAACGGTGTCCACTTGACCGTTTGGATGGACGCTGTGACAAATGATGGCCCGACGTCCGGTAGCGCTTGCGACACTTTCTAATGACCGGAGCTAATGACCGAAACAACACGCGCTGGCAAAGTCGCGTTCGACGCATCCCTGGCACGTTTCGTCCATCCGCACAATTCACGCCAACCTTTAAAAAAAAATCGTTGGGGAATCTGACAAAGACATGCTTTTACGGAACGTGGGGGGCAGTTTAAAGCGAAAAGATGTATTACAAAGAAAGTATGATTTGAATAAGGGTTTCTGCACGTGACTTCAGGTTGAGACTGTATTGAGCCATAACGGTCACATATTTGCATTATTTGATATAAAAAATTACAGTTGTACAGAATATACTGTGCAGTAAATAAGACGAAAGCTTTTTATGAAACTTCTCATATTTTAATCAGCTTTAGATTCAATTTATATTCATATTTACTAGTTATAGACAGTATCAAACTAGTCAAAAAGCTTTTGGACTAGGTGATACATTTCCAGATTATGTGAAAATGGAAATGAAAGTTCAAATCTTACGAATGGAACCCGGCGCGGACAAGCAAATCTGAAATTTTCAAAAAGTTTTCCTTCTGAATAATATACTTATTTTTTACTGAGCATTGCCATATATCTGGTCGATAATAATAATGTATCGGTGTCATGAAAATATACGTTTTTACACGGGTTACTTATGTGGACATAATCATAAAGTAGACACAACCTTCAATTAGATAAAAAACTAATTCTATAATTCTATAGGGCATTAAAACCGTCACGACTTCTACACGTTTTACGATGCTAAATGAAGACCTAGGGAGAAAAACGGTTTAAATCCACAAATTTTGAGAAAACTTTTAAAGGTTAAAACACCATACAGAAAAATAAACAATGAAAAAAAACAAAAAAAGGTGAAGAACTGCTTTTTATTGTCACAAAAATGATTCAAAAATTAAAATTAATTTGTCAGAAATCAACGAAAAATTCTATATCTTTAAAAATAAATTTTCATTTTTCATTTTTGTGTCAATAAAAAGCAGTTCTTTCACAATGTTGTGTATTTCTCATTGTTTATTTTCCTTTATGGTGTTTTGAAATGTACGTTAACCTTTAAAAGTTTCCTGAAAATTTGTGGATTTAAACCGTTAACCGGCGGGGTAGCGACTAGTTTTCGGGGGCAGCATAGCGCAGTGGTTAGGCATCGGACTGCTGCGCTGAAAATCGTTTAAATCTCACAAAGCGAAAAACTTTTCAGCTTGTACGCGTCCCCACTTCCCAATACGCAATGACTGGCATGGGGTTTCACGGCTAAGGCCCTGCTCTGGTCCGAAGTAGATGATATTCTCATCTAATCGTACTCTAGTGGTTCGGAATCCACGTTAACCTGTAGGTCCACCAGTAGAGCACTATAGGGAGAGAAGAGACCAATATGGTAGCAGTGGCGTAATATAGGTTGATATAGATATACGATAGGTATGCCACTGCATTCTAAAAACGTCCATGATGGTAGAATATCCCCGTTGAATAATTCCGTATATAAGATGACTATGGTAAAAGGAAAAGTATGTCTTCAGTAGCACATCCTCCTAGGACAGTGCTGGAAATATTTCTCCGGGCATATATGTTTTCTGATAATTTTAAGATTAGGATATTACGAAACTACACTTATTGGAATCTACAGGGCAGACGCAAACAAGTAAGACCCAAAAAGAGAAGGTTTTGAAATTGGAAGCAAATACCGAGAGTTGCTCAAAATCGCGTACGGTTTAAGAGAGTGGTGGATGCCCTATGTTCCTGAACAAGATATGTGTCTTCCAACTTAGGCATACATTCTTGTGTACAAGGCAGTTTCAAACACTTTGGCAAAATTCGATAGAATAAATATTGTACGATAATTTTCAATCATGCCAGGACTTTTTAATACAGGGCACATTTTTTCTTGTCTGGAAAATGCGATTCATTGAGGGCCATGTTAAATAATACTGATAATGTATGTACTAGATTGGATTAGATTAAGAAAGGGTGGCCTTCTAGGACCTACACCACTGCATCCTCTATAAATCTTCTATGGTCCCCGGCGTGCCTTAAAGGACTTCTATGAGCTGTGGCCTGGCTAGCAGACTGCCTCGGTTCCTCCATATATAGAGATGGTTATGGTTTGCAGTTCTCGGCTTCGTTAGATCGCACTGTGCATAACGCCTCGCAGTGGTTTAGTATATGAGCTGTGGTCTCTTCCTCTTCCTGGTAGAACCCACAGAGGGATTATTCTGCTACGCCTATCCATACCATGTGCTTGTTCAGCCTGCAGTGGCCTGTTAGCAGGCCTACTATTATTCTAACGGTTTTCCTGACTTGTATTAGTAAGTCCTTTGTCAATCTGAATTCTTTTTCAAGTCTCTGACTCAGGCTGGTCTAACAACCAGTCCTGAGACTTTATTACCATCTATTTTTCCATGGATATCTTTGTCTTTGCTATTGAAGCACAGTAGAGCTCTTTGCAAATTAAGGGTTTTGATGATCTTTCTTTCGTCTGCCCTGTTAATTCCTTGGATGCCACTATGCCCTGGCACCGACAGTAAGGCTCTTTACTCATTAAGGGTTTTGATGAGGTTTCTTTCGTCTGCCCTATTTAATAATAGTGGCATCGACAGTAGGGCTCTTTGCCGATTAAGGGTTTTGATGAACTTTCTTTCGTCTGCCCTATTATTACCTTGTATGTCACTATGCCCTGGCACCGACAGTAGGGCTCTTTTTTGCCATTAAGGGTTTTGATGAGGTTTCTGTCGTCTGCCCTATTTAATAATATTGGCATTCAAGATAATCCTTGGATGCCACTATGTCCTGGCACCGACAGTAGGGCTCTTTGCCGTTTAAAGGTTTTGATGAGCTTTCTTTCGTCTGCCCTATTATTATCTTGGATGCCACTATGCCCTGCCACCGACAGTAGGGCTCTTTGCCCATTAAGGGTTTTGATGAGGTTTCTTTCGTCTGCCCTATTTAATAATAGTGGCATCCAAGGTAATCTTTGGATGCCACTATGTCCTGGCACCGACAGTAGAGATCTTTGCCGATTAAGGGTTTTGATGAACTTTTGTTATGTCCTTGGATGCCACTATGCCCTAGCACCGTCGCTATGATCAGTTACTTTTGTCTATTCAGCTCGTAAACGCTCTGCCGACAGTCCCATACTAGCCGGGTCTCAACCTCTGTGGTCACGATCGCTTTTATTGCAGCTTAGCTGTTAGTGTATATAGCAATTAATGTATTTTTTTTGTGTCTCAGCGCTTACGTTGCCCAGCATTGTAAGACCACCATTTCAGCCTAAAACAGAAACAGAGCTCGCCCAGACTTGGAATTGAAATATCTGTCTTCGTTTTTCACGAAGATACCAGCTTCTGCTGTTTATGAGCCGCATGTGCACCAGGAGAAAGCAGTTTTGACGAGTGGGTTAGTTGACTAGGTCTCTCTTCCTGGTATTACGATATTGTAGTCCTTTTTTTAGGGTGAGTACAGCCCCTGCCCATAGGCTGTGTACACAGCGCCCCTTCACTGACCTATTATGCCTCATACAATATCCATGATATGCTAGCCAGGTCAACTCTTTGTAGAAAAGTTTCCTTACTAGCGGTGGATTCGAGCCACCAACGTTCCGTACGCTATAGCTTCAGAGCGTCGCCTTGGACCGCCTTCCATCGTTCGTAGTTCTTACTTAAGTTGTATTTAGTTATGATGTCTAGGGGCACCATTATAAAGTGCCCTAAGCTTATTATACAGCTCTTGGCAGTGCATTCCGTACTGTTTGTTTATGGAAGCTTGAGCTTGTTGTAGCCTGTGACTTATAAATTTTGCCTCTTTTTCAATGATGATGTGTAGTGGTGGTATGTCTATCAGGACTTCAGGACTTCTATTGCGGTAGTAGGTGTTGTTTTCATGGCTCCTGTTCTTCTCAGACAAGCTCAAGAGCCTGGCCGCTTTGACTTGCTTAGTTTATGGTTGCCATATTACTGACCCATATGATATGATGGGTCTTGCTACCCTAGTGTATAGCTATAGGGTAATTTTGGAATTCAGGCCACCGTTTTTCCCCACATTCTACTGCACTCACCTAGGGTTATTGTAGCTTTCTATGAGGTTTTGCTTATGTGTGAGTTCTATGTCAGTTTTTGGTCAAAGATGACTTCTAGGTACCTGGCTTCTGATGCAAATAGTATTTCTACACCTTTAAGTATCAGGCGTTTTAGACCTTTATGTACACTTCTTCTTGTATAATTGACTATTATGGTTTTCAGACGTTTTATGGACAAGCAGTGGATGTACTAGAACTGATTTTAGATTCATTATTAGGAACGTTGTGACTAGATTAGTATTAATCGACTCCATATTCTTCAGTTTATTAAAATAATACAACTAATCCCCTAGGAAAAAAGTGAAATGCCATTTGGCTCCTAGGGGGTTAGTTGTATCATTTTTGTATATAACCACTCGAGATATTGTGTGAATTCACCCTCACTAGCTGAGCTACACTGATGAGATCTAATAAGATAGAAATCTAGATATGTAGATTGCTACACTTATATATGCTTCAGTTTATTGACCCTCTGAATGAGTTCTTCGTCTGTATTGTCCTCAACGTGTAGACTTAGACTACCTGCGTTTATCGTCTCCAGCTGCCTCGAATGGTTCGAACCGGCGGTACTCGTCGCTCGTCGAATAACAAGAGACAAGAGGTGCTTTCGTTTAATATTACAAGTCGCTCCGTGGCGTGCTGTATCGCTCGCAACAAGTTTTGCGATCATGCACCGGTTGTGAGGGACTAGATAGAATTGTGCACATCGGGATCGACAAATAGAACAAGAGACAATAAGCGAGAAGCAGCACACAGTGATAAACGATAAAAGCTATGGTAACATCGTGCATTTCAGGAGCGGCTCGCATGGATAAACGGCAACGAGACAATCAGCCCGGCTCCCAAATGATAAACGAAAGCAGCTTTTGAATGTTCGTCATAGTTATCAAAATATTGATAACACTACTTAACTGATTTGTTGGTGCATGTGATTTTATAATTGTTTCGATAGTGCCCATCAGTATTTTTTTATTACTACTAACGTTTTAAAATAAACACGCTTTAAAAATTACAAGAAAATTTGGTGATAATCATGGAGGATCAATTTTTGAGTAAACTCGGTCTAGCAATGCCATGGCATTATGACTAACAAGCGAAAATTATACTAGCAACATTTTAAAATGTATAATAAACCATTATTGACATTAAGGTGAATCTCGGAAGACGGAAATACGGTTCAATATTGCCCTAATCGCGCGGACTTTTCTAGTCAACAGTTTATAATTTTCTGAAAATATTTTTGGATATTTCACAAGTCTAAGGATGATTTGATACTTTGTTAGGACGAAAATGTTAATTTTTTGTCTCGAAATAGTTGTAAAAAATATGCAAAAGTAGTCAATATTTGCTTCAGAAAAGTATATATTTACTCCGATTTGTAATCAAAATTCAAAAGAAATTCCTCCAAGAGTTTCATATTTCAAGTTTTGATAAATACAATTTGATAATGCTTAAGTACAGTAGTATAATGTATAGTAATCCGCGCAATTTATCATAAAATTCTCCATTATTTCGAAATAAATTTATTTCTCGGTGCACACCCCTCCGATTTTTCCTGGGACGACGTCTTGTACACCCCGTAAAAAGTAGAAGCAGTTTCGTTAATCTCACTATGCGTTTTTGGGATAGATTTTCAGCTGGAATCCTCGAACGACATTTTCGAAGATTCGACTTAACAATCCTCTACACTACATGTAATAAACTTAAAAATAAACAAGAATTATACATCTTTTAGTATCCTTACAGCAATATAATATAATAACCCACCATTAGCCATTCCATTACAGAAAAATACAAATTAAATTTGATATTCATATTTACATAAATTATTTATTCATTCTTTCTTTCCCGCAAAAAAAAGGAAAGACTACCTCTACTGTTTGTTATATATCCCAGTTTTAGCTCTTTTAGTTGCTTTATTGACCTCATTAGACTCACTCCTCTTCCATCCTCATCTAAAAACCACATCCAACCTTTGTTCACTATCTTACATCCTTCCTTCACCATACGTTCTTCATGTTCATTTAACTAGTGCTCCCATTTATCTTCACTCTGAGCACATATACCACATTTCCTATAGCTATCGCCCATCCAATCCTTGAACCATACTTCCTCGTTTCCACAACTACTAGCAACATTTTAAAATAAAAACTAAAAATACAAAAAAAATGGGTATAATCATGCAGAATCAATTTTTGAGTAAAAATGACCTAGCAATGCCATGGCATTATTACTAACACGCGAAAATTATACTAGAAACGATTAAACTTGGATTATTATTTTTTAGAACCCAGCTCAGTGGCCAAGTGGTTAGAGGCGTCCTCCATCTCGTAATAAGCATTGGGGAGCCTGAGTAATTTTCGCGAATCACCTTTCAGAGATTTTCTGTGAAGTTAAAGTAAATACCGGGTGATTAAACTCCTCTAAGCTTCTCCCTTGACCGGCGGAAAAGCCTCATGACTGATAGCCCTATAAAGATTTTTATTTTTTAGATATGAATAATAGAATGCATGTTGATTCCATTGTCCAGCCTTTATATCTTCATGTACATTACCAGCCACCGAAAACAAATGATAAAATTTGAGGTCGAGTAGGTAGGTGCGCTGGCGAAATTAATCGCACTCCGCGGTAATTAATAGCATAAAAGGAGATAATGGCCGCGATATTTTATTATTAATGAATCGATCGCAGCCGCGCGCGGCCGATTCACTTCGTTTAAAGTTTAAAATTAATCGCCGGGAATGTGTTTGTGCTCGCGGTGGCTGTAAATCAAAGCCGGGCGTAATTAAATTCGCCTTAATGAAAAATATGAGATCCCCCCACGGCGGCAGAGGGAAAATTCACGCGATAGCAGCGCGCCCCGTGTTTTCATCGCAAATGCGTATTTAATTGTGTCCTCTCGCTCTCGCACAGTACCAGTTTTTTTTTGTGGACACTTTTACAAATTCCTTACAGCCAAGGATGGCGTTTTTTTGTCAGCACGCGCGTTGTGCCGCTTAATCGCTTCGGAATTAGGTAATTGTTGTTTATTTACGCTCAAGCTCAGTTTGTTCAGTGTAATTGGTTGAAGAAAAGTGAATTAGATGGACCGAAAAATTAATTACATTTTATTGCGCTAGCTGTTGGGTTTTCTATATTCGTCTGCGCGTGGACTACTGCCCAATTAGGTCAATGTCAAAGTTGGGGAGCAATTACGCTAAAAGCATTCAAACGTGCCACGCATTAAACGGTTCTGCTTGAAGGGGGGCTGAAATACAAACATATGTGGAAGACATCAAATGTAAGACGATTATATGTTGCTTGCAGGATTGTTACGAGTATAGTATTTGATTTTACTTTGAGAGAAAGCTTTTTTACGCATAATATTCAAAATTATTCCATTATGTACGACCCATAGATCTATAAATTATTACATTTTCAACAGCATATACAAAATTCATTAATATAACTAATTAATATATTTTAAGCTGTTGTTTGTACTTAAGGTGCGCTGTTACTGTTTTTAGTTGTTAAATAGTTAAACTAGCTTAAACCAAGTTTAAAGCCTGTATGACATTATCTAGTTGTATTTTTTATTTGTGCACCTATCCGGACAAATAAAAAATTGTTTTTTGTTATTGTAAAATACTATTTATATATCAGCAGTCTATTTATATATCAGTACTCATTAAAACCAAATGAAGGCAATAACAATTTTTTTATTTATGCACCTATCGATGATCATCAAGAGTTTGTTTTAAAGACATCACAATTTCCCTAAAGATTGTCTTAAGATAGCTGCTAAAAAAATTGTCTGGAATCGTCATACATTTTGGAAGAATTTTTTAATGTAACCCCAAATATAAATTTACTAAATAATTTTGAAAACCCCGTTCAGTTGCCTAGTGGGTAGAGGCATCTTCCATCTCGTACAAGCATTGGGGACTGCGAATTCGAACCCCATCGGGGAGAAATTTAGCAAATAACCTTTCACAGTTTTTCAAACCTTCATGAGGTTTTAATGAGTACTGATATATAAATAGTATTTTACAATAACAATAAACTGACTCTTGTTTATATACAATGCTGATACATTACAGAAATCATGAACAAATAATAAATGGTGAGCCGCCAACAGACCATCGGTGGGTCGCGGTCTCCTCATCCCTGTAATAATGCAGTAAAACTAAAACCATCCGCAACCTGACAAGTGACACTTCTGGACGAGATGCTATGGTACGAATTGATTTAGATATTCATATTTCTTAATTCCTGACTTGTGACAATATTACACGCGAGTATTGAGAGAGAAACAAAGTATTAAATCATGCATTGCATTGATATTTTATAAGAAAACTTTACAGCTACTGATTTCCGAATTCTCCCCTATAATAACATACTGACTTTATTGGAGTTTCAGTTTTAGAAATAGCCCTCTTCTTTTATCGACATAATAACATTAACTTTTCGACCTGTTGAGGTCACATCAAGCTCGGTATAGATGTATTTGATACTAAAAAATATTATGGTGTGTATCCGGTACTAATAACCGGCTATTAAATTACTATGCATAAAGTGTTGCTACTCTAACTGGCGTCAGTTGTGCTGGCATATAAATATTCTGCACATACATATGTGTAATAAAAAGTTTAAAGCTTTCAATAATTCAAGAAGATATCGCGGCTGTATAACAAGGGTCATCTGTTTCGTCAACAAATTACACTTCCTGGCCAATTTGTGAACTAAAAATATTCAGTAGGTGAAAATACAAGCTGGTAGCGTTTTGTTTTGTTTAGAGTTTGTTGGTATTTATAGCGACGTTGGGAGCATTAATTTCCAGTCGCTTGTAATGAAGCCGGTGGCCCGCGCGCCACGGATCCGGCTTCAAAGGACCCCACGCTCTATTTATGAAATCTCCCGACCATCCGAAGAAATTTCATTCTGCTTTCATGTGTGTGTGTGTGTTCACCAGAATACGGGGCGCGCACGTCTCCTGCGGTCCCTTTTATTTTCGACCCATTCTTTCCATAAAACCTAAAAATACACGCGCCGCGCGCTTTTTATCGCCGTCTCCAAATAAATCAGTTTCTGTTGTTCTTGAAAACACCGCGGGGTGTATAATTACACTCACGATTTGCTCCACTGTTTGCTTAACCGGCGAAGAAACAACACGAGAGAATTAAGTGAGCAGAAGAACCAACATCGCATTTGCATATAATCGCAGTGTTTGTGCGCGGCCAACAAAAATCCACATTTCGTCAATTGAAAATAAACACATTAAATCACCGATGGGGCATAAAGGAGGTGCGCTTGAATAATTCAAACATAAACATCGCCGTGCCTTCAAATAAGTAGCCGGTAACTGTTTCTTTTTTAGATGTAAATTTTGATTTATGCCCGTTTCGGAGTCGATTAAGCCGCGCTGCCCACGAGAGAGAAAGAGGGGCCTTTGCGCAATCGGACAATATTATTTTTAATCCCGCACATACACATACGCCGGCCGCATTAAAAAGAAAATAAATAAACAATTACACCGGCCACCGACATATTGTAATTATTGAATAACATTCCGTGCGCGGCCCCGGTGAAGGCTATTCTTAAAGCCGCTGTCGAGCGCTGGGCGGGCCGTTATTATTTTTCTCCGTGTGTACGAATTTTAATTAACCGAATGAATATTTATCAGCGATTTCCTTTTTCGTTCTGGCCGGAATCGAGTGATTTAGAGGTTGGCCGATCACGCGAATCTCTAATCCGTCCGTAGTGGAAAAACTACATCACACTAAGACAATTTATACAATTCTTAAGGTCGTTTTAGACAAGACAGTTTCTTGACTTTTCCATTCGATCTACCATCCAATTCAATTTTTTAAATAATTTGCTGTATGATACGAGACAATCTAAATTGTCTCGTATCATATAGCAAATTATTTGAAATATTGAATTGAATGGTAGATCGAATGGAAAAATATAACGCGTTCTATTTGTCAAGGACAAATTGTATGGGAGGGAGGATATATGAATTCATTTCTTGAACAACTTTTGAGCCAAGAAATTGTCTTGTCTAAAACGACCTTTATATCAAATCGGAATGAATTCAAAGCAAAATTAAACTATTTTAATACAGTTTATGGAATGAGAAAGTAAAATGTTTTATTGTTATTATTATTATTATTAATCCTGTGGCACTAATGTACAAGCCCGAAAGGATGCCCTGTGCATTCCTTTCGGATGATTATGTGGCTGGTAATTGTAAAACTGTAAAAAGCGGGACTGGATATCTCATGGAGGAACTCGAAACTAAATCTAAAGGTGGGAGAAGTAGCCACAATAGCACTTCCCCGCTGGCCCAGTGAGGAAAACTGAGCGGTACATCGTGTGTAATACCACCAGTGAGGAGAAGATGCGATGAAGGAAAGTACCTACTACTAATCGCTAATCGCGGTACCAATTAAAAAGTGTCATTAAATAAATCTCAAATGATTGTAGCATATTATTAGAAGAATATTTTCGTTGGAATGAGAGATATAGACCGTCAAAAATGCTGACTTGCTGAGAAAATATTAAAAATTGCGTAATATCCCTGAGCTACGGTCGCATTTAAATCATCCCCGTCCATAAAAAAGCTAATACGAACTTAATATGATGGACGGCACATTTTATTCCTCTTTTTTTACCTACGCACGCCTTTTTTTCGGGCCAATATTAAATATTACGCCGAATAAAATTTTATAGGGGTATAGTCGACGCGGCGACCCCCCCTCTGGGCGGAATATTTACAGCGCCCACGGAGTCAATTTATGTTAATAAGGGCCGACCAATAAAGATGTCATTGCGGGCGGTTTAAATTTCCCGAGATGTATATTTATTATAACAATGGGCCCGCTATAAAGCTCGGTTTGGGGGCAATTCGGCGGGTGCAGTTGTTGAGTTTTTACTGTGCGTCTCGCCGGGCTGCGGCTGCCGAGGGGTTGGATTATTGCTACCGGACGGGCTGTAAATTATATTTTTTAATATGTTGTAGATATTTGAAGCAAATAAGGGGCTAGCTACAGTTGGCAAGGTCATGTTTTTGGGGTTTATGGGGTTATATTTGCGGCGAACTACTGAGGTTTTGATTTTTAGTAGTGGTGGTGATTCTTAACCGCTAACCCCCCGTATCCTGAAGCATGAATTACATTGCAATACATTCGTCAAGAAATATTATTGTCACGATCACGGGTAATAGTACGCGATTCGAAAGTAATGTTTTATGATTATGTTAATTGAACTAAGCTTGTGTCCACCGAATATTCTTTTTTGCGGGATGTACAAGCCGTCGCTCCAGCAAAAACCGGAGGGGTGTGCACCGAGAAATAAATTTATTTCGAAATAATGGAGCATTTTATGATAAATTGCGCGGATGACTATACATTATACTACTGTACTTAAGCATTATCAAATTGTATTTATCAAAACTTGAAATATGAAACAACTACAATCTCTTGGAGGAATTTCTTTTGAATTTTGATTACAAATAGTAAATATATACTTTTCTGAAGCAAATATTAACTACTTTTGCATATTTTTCAACTACTTCGAGACAAAAAATTAACAGTTTCGTCCTAACAATGTATCAAACCATCCTTAGACTTGTGAAATATCCAAAAATATTTTCAGAAAATTATAAACTATTGACTAGAAAAGTCCGCGCGATTAGGTCAATGTTGAACCGTATTTCCGTCTTCCGAGATTCGCCTTAAGAGATTCACTTGGCTTGCGAGGATCGTGACGAGACGCGTACACCGATAAGCATAAATAAGCATTAAATTATGGATATAACATTTAAAAAAAAATCTTCCATCTCAGACTATCTTCTAACGCAGAATAAAATGTGTAAGCATCGTATATGTTAAGACATAATAAGAAAAGTAGTAATTTAATTCGAAAAGTAAGTGTAAAATTAAAATATACATAGATAATACTCAAATCTAGCTCAGTGGCCGAGTGGTTAGAGGCGTCATCCGTTTCATACTGAGCATTGGGGAGCCTGAGTTCTATCCCCAGCAGGTAGCGAATTTTCGTGAATCACCTTTCACAGTTTTTCAGAGGTTTTCTGTGAAGTTAAGGTAAATACAAGGTGATTAAACTCCTCTGAGCTTCTTCCTTGACCGGCGGAAAAGCCTCACGGCTGCTAGCCCTATAAAGATTTTTTTTACATATTCAATAAGAAATTATTTTAATGAGAGAAAATATTGATTCCTTCTCACAAACTAAATGTTATTAATTAACCAATATCTGTTCATATCAGACAGGCGAGCGACTAGTAATAGTTACGTGGACGCTTTGGCCACCCCTGGTCTAGATCATGTGTGTTCGTACTATGACTATGGTGACCATACGTCCTTTATTTAGGAGTACAGTCCTATATTTCCAGTTAAAAGTAAGCACATTACAAGCATGTTTTCCATCAAATACAACTTTGTACAACTAAATGAACTATATAGAACTAGTGGCCCGTTGCAGCAATTGCTACAATACAAGAAGTATATTTTTTTTCTTGCGGAAATCTCTCTTTGTTTCAGGGTAAAATTGTATTAAGATTCTTTATTTGGTTCTAATTTATCTATATAACAGGCTAAGGGTTTATTTTAATAGAATACTGTTTATTTTATTCTTATTTACCTCTTCGGCTTTACAATCACAACCATATATTTTTTATACCAATATTTTTTGAGCTTATTTGATATAAAAGGTGTACAAAATGAGACTAAAATACAACGTTCTATCATGAAATATAATTTACTAAGTTTCAAAAATTTACCATGCTTTGCAACTTTTTTCGTTTATAATTTTCCTGTTTATCGGGTTTATCTTTTGTTTTAGGGCAAAATTGTATTAAGATTTTTTATTTGGTTGAAATTTTTGTATGCCACCGATTCAAGTTGATTTTGATTGAATAATTTTCATTTTATTTTTCTTCACTTCTTCGAATTTACGGCCAAAGCGGTACACATTTTATAACAATATTTTTGCGCAATTTTCTTTGAAATTAAAATACCTACCAAATACGATCAAGCACATCTCTCTATCAAGAAATAAAATGTTCCAAGTTCGAAACATTTGTTAAGCTCTCTAGCTTTTTTGGTTCAATTTGAAATAAAATTTCGACATTTTCTCCGCGATCTAGACTATATTTTAAATCAAATGACTCAGTTTCAGTGTCAGGTCACTTCTAGTACGACCACTGCTTTGATGCAACGGAGGATAGTTTAGGCAATTTACCAATTTTTATCACTTTTATAATTTTTCGTGTGGCGAGTTTATCTTTCGTTTTAGGGCAAAATTTTATAAAGATTTTTTATTTGGTTGAAAAGTATCTATTCGACCGGCTAAAGCTGATTTTGATTGAACAATTTTCATTTTATTTTTCTTCACTTCTTCGGATTTACCGCCAAGACCGCACACTTTTATAACAATATTTTTACGCAATTTTCTTTGGAATTAAAATACCTACAAAATACGAGTAAGCATAACTCTCTAACAAGAAATAAAATTTTCCAAGTTCGAAACATTTTCCAAGCCCTGTAGCTTTACCGCTGCCATTTGAAACAATCTCGACATTTTTCCCGCAATCTAAACTATATTTTAAATAAAATGACTCAGTTTCAGTGTCAGGTCACTTCTAGTACAACCCCTGCTTTGATCTAACGGAGGATAGTTTTGAAAACTTTACCGATTTTGATCACTTTTATAATTTTCATGTGACGGATTTATCTTTTGTTTTAGGGCATAATGATATGAAGATTTTTTATTTGGTTGAAAATTATCTATTCAACGGGCTAAAGTTGATTTTGATTGAACAATTTTTATTTTATTTTTCTTCACTTCTTCGGATTTACCGCCAACACGGCACACATTTTATAACAATATTTTCTCGCAATTTTCTTTAGAATTAAAATACCTACAAAATGCGATCAAGCACAACTCTCTATCAAGAAATAACATTTTCCAATTTCGATAAATTTGCCAAGCCCTATAGCTTTGCCGGTTCTATATAAAACAATCTCGACATTTTTCCCACCATCTAGACTATATTTTAAATCAAATGATTCAGTCTCAGTGCCAGGTCACTTCTAGTACGACCACTGCTTTGGTGCAACGGATGATAGTTTTGGAAATGTTACCGATTTTTATCACTTTTATAATTTCTCATATGGCGGGTTTATCTTTTGTTTTAGGGCAAAATTATATTAAGATTTTTTATTTGGTTTAAATTATCTATCCAACGAGCTAAAGTTGATTTTGATTGAACACTTTTCATTTTATTTTTCTTCGCTTCTTGCGATTTGCCGCCAAAACGGCACACTTTTTATAACAATATTTTTTCTTAATTTTCTTTGGAATTAAAATACCTACAAATGCAACCAAGCACAACTCTCTATCAAGAAATAAAATGTTCCAAGTTCGAAAAATTTGCCAAGCTCTGTAGTTTTTTTGGTTCAATTTGAAACAATCTCGACATTTTCCCCACGATCTAGACTATATTTTAAATCAAATGACACAGTTTCAGTATCAGGTCACTTCTAGTACGTCCCCTGCTTTGACACAACAGAGGATAATTTTGGCAATTTTATCGATTTTGATCACTTTTATAATTTTTCATGTGGCGACTTTATCTTTTGTTTTAGGCCAACACTATATTAATATTTTCTATTTGGTTGAAAATTATCTATTCAACGGGCTAAAGTTGATTTTTCATTTTTATTCACTTCTTCGACGTTACAGTCAAAACAACACTTTTTATAACAAAGTTCGACAAATTTGCCAAGGCCTGTAGCTTTACCGGTTCCATTTTAAACAATCTCGTCATTTTCCCCGTAATTTAGACTATATTTCATATCAAATGACGTAGTTTTAGTGCTAGGTCACTTCTAGTACGACCACTGCGTTTGCATCAACGCAGTGGTCATACTAGAAGTGACCTGACACTAAAACTACGTCATTTGATTTGAAATATAGTCTAGCCCGGAGTATAATTTTGGAAATGTTACTGATTTTGAGAACTTTTATAATTTTTCATGTGACGGGTTTGCTTTCGTTTTAGGGGAAAATCGTACTAAAACTTTTTATTTGGTTGACAATTATCTATCCAACTAGCTAAAGTTGATTTTGATTGAGCAATTTTCATTTTATTTTTATTCACTTTTGCTGATTTTCCGCCAAAACGGCACACGTTTTATAACAATATTTTTCTGAAACTTTCTTTGGAATTAAAATGCCTACAAAATGGGATTAAGCGCAACTCTCTATCAAGAAATAAAATTTTCCATGTTCGAAAAATTTGCCAAGCCCCGCAAATCAATCTCGTAATTTTTCTCGCAATCTAGACTATATTTCAAATCGAATGTCTTACTTTCAGTGTCATGTCACTGCTATGACGACCCCTGCTTTGACCCAACGAAGGATAGTTTTGGTAATTTGACCGATTTTTATTACTCCTCAAATTAAATTTGTGGCGAGTTTACCTTTTATTTTAGGGAAAAATTGTACTAAGATTTTATAGTTGGTATAAAATTGTCTATCCGATAGGCTGAAATTGATTTTGTTTGGATCATTTTTATTTTTACTTTCTTCACTTCTTCGGCTTTACCGACACAACGGCACATTTTTTATAACAATATTTTTTCGTAATTTTCTTTGGAATTAAAAAACCTACAAAATGAGGTCAAGTACAACTTTCTAACATTAAATATAATTTGTATAAGTTTCATAAAGTTGCCCCTTGCTTGGCAAATTTTTGAAACTTGAGAAATTATATTCTAGGTCCTAGAAGTGACAAGACACTGAAACAGTCATTTGAGTTAAAATATAGTCTAGATGGCGGAAAATATTTAGAGATTGTTTCAAATTGAACCGAAAAAGCTAGAGGTTTCGGTTCAATTTGAAACAATCTCGATATTTCTCCACCATCTATCATTTTTATAATTTTTCATGTTGCTAGTTTATCTTTTGTTTTAGAGCAACATTTTATTAAGATTTTTTATTTGGTTGAAAATTATCTATCCAACGGGCTAAAGTTGATTTTAATTGAACAATTTTATTTTTATTCACTTCTTCGGATTTACCCCCAAAACGGGGATAACAATATTTTTTTGTCATTTTCTTTAGAATTAAAATACCTACAAAATGAGATGAAGTACAATTTTACATTAAATATAATTTTCAAAAATATGCCCCCTGCTTGGTAAATTTTTGAAACTTATTATTATTAAATTATATTCTAGGTCTTAGAAGTGATAAGACACTCAAAAAAAGTCATTTGATTTAGAATATAGTCTAGATGGCGAAAAAAATTTAGAGATTGTTTCAAATTGAACCGAAAAAGCTAGAGAATTCGGTTCAATTTAAAACAATCTCGACATTTTCTCCACCATCTAGATCTAGACTATATTTCAAATCAACTGACATTGTTTCAGTGTCTTATCACTTCCAGGACGAACTGCTTTGACGCAACGGACTATAGTTTTATGACGTTTTTGAAATTTTGCATTTGTGCTTGTTGCAGCTTTGCCGGTTAATTTAGAGCAATTATAATTGAAGTTTTATCGGGCAGTTTGCGATGATCTACCCAATGAACTATAATTTAATTTTTTCGGAAAATTTTCATTTTTCATTTTTGCACTTTTTGGTACACGTCTACTGGTTGAAATTTTCTAATAATTTTTTCGATGATTTTTCTTTTGCTTTTTATCACGCATAAACTGACAGTTTGGGTGAATTTTTCTACAATTAATTTCATGTATCCCGCTTTCCCGGCTTTCCACGTTCCCACCGCATTTCCCACCGATGCCACACTGCCCGATCTATTTTTCTCAACGTCTAGAAGGATAACGCCTTCCGATGACACCTTTCCCAACCGTTTACCACCCCCTAGCTCCCGCTAATCCGATGCAATGGACCCCATTGTTTGTCATTTGCTTATAAATTAATTATACATATAGAGAAGATAGACTTTTTAAAGCGGGGACCGGCGCTAGGCATTGTTGTATGCTACTATTTTCGTGATAAATGTTATAAACTTATGAATTTTAGAAGGTATATTTTAATTTTCTTCGATATATCCTTTATTTTACAAAGAAAAGTATTGTCACCGTAACTATGACCAATCATGTCCTGAAATACGCGGTACGCGATGATGAAAATTATTTTTTTTCCATTTTCTTCGATATATCCTTTATTTTATAAAGAAAAATATGGTCACTGTAACTATGACCAATCATGTCATGAAATACGCGGTACGCGATGATGAAGATTCATATTTTTTTAATTTTATTCGATATATCGTTTATTATACAAAGAAAAATATGGTCACCGTAACTATGACCAATCATGTCATGAAATACGCGGTACGTGATGAAGAAAATTCATATTTTTCTCACTGTTAAACCGCAAGAACGGTAAGAGCTAGTAAAAAGAGATTAATCCTTAATTTGTGGGCCTGGGAATACCTTAAATTTTGAATATAAACCGGAAATTTCCTCATTTTCACATTTTAGGCATAATAAATATGAGAGTGTATATTATAAAATAAAATAAACTAAATAAAAAGAAATTTTATACTAGTAAAGGTAGCATAAGCCTTAATTTGTGGGCACTGAAATAATCTACATTTTGGCATATAAATGAACTCTCTAGCATTTTAAATATAAACGCCACCGAGTTTCACATTTTCTCAGTGCTATAGCTACTGAAAAACGTCTATGCCTCCATGTGTGGGCCCTGACATACTCTACATTTTGGTATATAAACCATCCCACTAGCATTGTACATTAAAACGCTACCAACTTAGAAAAAATATGAAATTTCATAATTTCTACATTTCCATACTGAGTTTAAAACGAAAAAGGGGTGAAATCTAATATATTATATAAATATATACGTAAGGATTCCATTGCAATGCCATATATGTATATAAACGAATATTAGTCACACTTGTCCTTCAAAACGTTTAATACAGAAGCACAAATTCATTTAGCGCCAATTTAAATTATTTCTTACAATCTCGCTAAGGCAAAGTTAATAATATTAAACAATGTTAATAGCACCCTGGCAGACATTATATACATTAATGACGTTTATTGCGAGTTATTGTTTAAATATCCCGATACTAATCCCGGCTTCTCCATGCCGATTTTCCGGCGGCACGGTCTGCCATTCCGCATCAGGCGAAAATCATTTGCCGCCACGTTAGGTGCCCGGGATTGATCAGCAGCGCGCCCCGGTTGCAAGTGGAGAATTGTATTAAAATGTTGCTGCCGTTCGCGTGTAATCGTCGCCATTTCACATTATTTATTTAATGAGTCCGCGCATTAAAACCGGCGGAATAATGCTCGGGGATTTAATGAGCGCTTTTATAGCGTAAAAAGTGTCGGTGTGTAAACTTACAATTGCTGGATACAGCGTGGCTGAGAAATGCGATGCCTAGCAAACACGTACCTGCAACAATAAAAAGGGAAAATTATTATTTCTGTACACGTATTAAAAATTAATTTACATTGCGTTGCGAATGAAATGGAGCTCGTTCTTATTAATTCAACAACTGTTTTGTATTATGAGGATTTTATAGTACTCTTTATAACGTGTTTTTTTTAACTAGCATTGTTGTACATATTTTAACAGATTCAGTTCGTAAATATTTTATACTAACATTAATGAATAATCCACTGATAATAAAGCTCGTTTACATCTCTCATTAATGAATAGTGCAAAGTTTATTATTTATAGAATACATTTTACTGATTGCATTTAATAGCTGTTTTAAATCCATTAAATGCAATCAATAAAATGTATTCTATAAATAATTTTTATTTATTAGGCAATGGAAAAGCATGGGAATTCAACGTCGATACACACGAAACTACCCCAGTTTCTCGACCGCTGACGCAACGGAAGAACTCTTATTATTTTTTTTTTACATTTTTACATACAATATACACAGTATCATTACATAAAATTTACCCTGCAGGTAGAAATATTAATCCAATTGTTCCATTTGAGATAGTATATATAGTATAGTTTTAAATATAACTACTCATTTGATCCTATACAAATAGAAGATTATTAAAACCCAGTACAGTTTGAGATTATTGCAAAGTTTAGTTTTAAATATATCTACTCATGTTATTCTACACAAATAGAAGGTTATTAAGACCCAGTACAGTTTGAGAAGTGTGTATAAGAATGACTGGCGGATACGAGAAATTACCAAACATCGAGGAAGTTTATTATTGCGGAAATCCATTACAATAAACCGCTTTACCGTCGGTGGGTACGCGACGCGGATATGAATTTATAAACCTGCAACAATAAAGTCGATCGAAAACAATGAGCGCCGTTCTTGCATTGTGCCGGCCCGCGGGCTACAAATTTAAAACCGCGCTTTTAATTATCGGAAGACAAAGGGGGATTTTGGAATGAATTCATAAATTCCAGCGCTAATTATTATAATTACATGAAATTCATACCCGTAAAACGGGTTGCCACAACACACAGACACACAATGCGTTCTCATTTGAATAATTACAAGACGCGATTAGAAAACGTAACTTTCCGAAACGATAATTAACGCGCGCGCGGGCATTTTAATTCATAATTTACAGTACCTCCGCCCTGCAATTACAGGTTAATAAGGGCCCGAATGCGCGTCAATTAGCTGGAATGGGAGCGGAGAGAAATTGGTGCATTTTGGTTGTCGATAAACTCGGATAGAGCTTGCTGCTACCGAAATATAATAGTATACTGTTCTAATAAATCTGACTTGAAGAGTCTTGGGTATCTTTAGGCATAAATAATACACAATTACATATTAAGCCAGGTTGAGTAAAATTAATCCATCAGTACATCAGTTACTATGATTTCTAGTAAGGTAAATTCGGAAATTAAAAATTCATTAAATAATTACTAGTCTAACCTGAAACTAATTAGGTTTCAGGTTAGACTAGTAATTATTTAATGAATTTACTTTCCGAACTCCGTTTTATCTTACCAGAATTCATGATAACTGATGGATTAATAAATGTTTAAAAATGTTTTGTATATTTCAAACGAGTTTGAATAAAATTAATCCATCAGTACAAGAGTTATCATGATTCCTGGTGAGATACGATTACAATATTCTTCTTCTTCTGCATATATCCATTAATGGATGTTAGTGACAATATAATTAATCTCTTTGCGATTACCGGCTCTATGAATAAGACTTTCGATCGTCCTTAATCCCTTCCATTGCCTTATGTTTCTCAGCTACGTCATATATTTTCTTTCAACTCTTTTCCTTTCAGTTTTACCTTTAATTATAAATAGTAGTACATCATAATTCTTATTTCCTATCAGGCGTCCTAGATATGTATCCTTATTTTTATTGCGGCCAACAGGTCAAGAGTTTTACCTATCCGTCGCAGGACTTCCTCATTGGTTATTCTTGCAGACCACGAGATCCTGAGTATTCTGCGGTAAGAACATCACAAAGGCTTCTTATTTTGTTCATGTATCTGTCGCAGAACTTTCTCATTGGATTTTCTTGCAGACCACGAGATCCTGAGCATTCTGCGGTAAGAGCCACATCTTGAAGCCTTCTAGTCGGTTCATTTATCTGTCGCATGACTTCCTCATGGGTTTTTCTTGCAGATCACGAGATCCTGAGCATTCTGCGGTAAGAACCACATCTCAAAGGCTTCTATTCTATTTATTTATCTGTCGCAGGACTTCCTCATGGGTTTTTCTTGCAGGGTACGAGATTCTGAGCATTCTGCGGTAAGAGCCACATCTCAAATGCTTCTATTCTGTTCATTTATCTGTCGCAGGACTGCCTCATCGGTTTTTCTTGCAGACCACGAGATCCTGAGCATTCTGCGGTAAGAGCCACATCTCAAATGCTTTTATTCTGTTCATTTATCTGTCGCAGGACTTCTTCATTGGTTTTTCTTGCAGACCATGATATCCTGAGTATTCTGAGGTGAGAGCCACATCTCAAATGCTTCTATTCTGTTCATTTATCTGTCGCAGGACTTCCTCATTGGTTTTTCTTGCAGACCACGAGATCCTGAGCATTCTGCGGTAAGCGACACATCTCAAAGGCTTCTAGTCTGTTCATTTATCTGTTGCAGGACTTCCTCATTGGTTTTTCTTGCAGACCACGAGATCCTGAGTATTCTGCGGTAAGAACATCACAAAGGCTTCTTATTTTGTTCATGTATCTGTCGCAGAACTTTCTCATTGGATTTTCTTGCAGACCACGAGATCCTGAGCATTCTGCGGTAAGAGCCACATCTTGAAGCCTTCTAGTCGGTTCATTTATCTGTCGCATGACTTCCTCATGGGTTTTTCTTGCAGATCACGAGATCCTGAGCATTCTGCGGTAAGAACCACATCTCAAAGGCTTCTATTCTATTTATTTATCTGTCGCAGGACTTCCTCATGGGTTTTTCTTGCAGGGTACGAGATTCTGAGCATTCTGCGGTAAGAGCCACATCTCAAATGCTTCTATTCTGTTCATTTATCTGTCGCAGGACTGCCTCATCGGTTTTTCTTGCAGACCACGAGATCCTGAGCATTCTGCGGTAAGAGCCACATCTCAAATGCTTTTATTCTGTTCATTTATCTGTCGCAGGACTTCTTCATTGGTTTTTCTTGCAGACCATGATATCCTGAGTATTCTGAGGTAAGAGCCACATCTCAAATGCTTCTATTCTGTTCATTTATCTGTCGCAGGACTTCCTCATTGGTTTTTCTTGCAGACCACGAGATCCTGAGCATTCTGCGGTAAGCGACACATCTCAAAGGCTTCTAGTGTGTTCATTTATCTGTCGCAGGACTTCCTCATTGCTTTTTCTTGCAGACCACGAGATCCTGAGCATTCTGCGGTAAGAGACATATCTCAAAGGCTTCTATTCTGGTCATTTATCTATCGCAGGACTTCTTCATTGGTTTTTCTTGCAGACCAGAAGAACCTGAGCATTCTGCGGTAAGAGCCACATCTCAAAGGCTTCTATTCTGTTCATTTATCTGTCGCAGGACTTCCTCATTGCTTTTTCTTGCAGACCACGAGATCCTGAGCATTCTGCGGCAAGAGCCACATCTCAAAGGATTCTATTCTGTTTATGTATCTGTCGCAGAACTTCTTCATTGGTTTTTCTTGCAGACCATGAGATTCTGAGCATTCTGCAGGTAAGAGCCACATCTCAAAGGATTCTAATCTGTTTATTTATCTGTCGCAGGACTTCTTCATTGGTTTTTCTTGCAGACCACGAGATCCTGAGCAATCTGCGGTAAGATCCACATCTCAAAGGCTTCTAGCCTGTTCATTTATCTGTAGCAGCACTTCCTCATTGGTTTTTCTTGCAGACCACGAGATACTAAGCATTCTGCGGTAACAGCCACATCTCAAAGGCTTCTAGTCTGTTCATTTATCTGTCGCATGGACTTCCTCATTGGTTTTTCTTGCAGACCACGAGATCCTGAGTATTCTGCGGTAAGAGCCACATCTCAAAGGCTTCCATTCTGTTCATTTATCTGTCGCAGGACTTCTTCATTGGTTTTTGTTGCAGACCAGGAGATCCTGAGCATTCTGCGGTAAGAGACACATCTCAAAGGCTTCTATTCTGTTCATTTATCTGTCGCAGGACTTCCTAATTATTTTTTCTTGCAGACTACGAGATCCTGAACATTCTGCGGTAAGAGCCATATCTCAAAGGCATCTATTCTACTCATTTAGCTGTCGCAGGACTTCCTCATTGGTTTTTCTTGCAGACGACGAGATCCTCAGCACTCTGTGATAAGAGCCACATCTCAAAGGCTTATATTCTACTCATTTATCTGTCGCAGGACTTCCTTATTGGTGCTTCTTCAAGACTACGAGATCCTAAGCATTCTGCGGTAAGAGCCACATCTCAAATGCTTCTATTCTGTTCATTTATCCGTCGCAGGACTTTGTCATTGGTTTTGCTTGCAGACCACGAGATTGTGAGCATTCTGCGGTAGAGCCACATCTCAAAGGCTTCTATTATGTTCATTTATCTGTTGCAAGACTTCCTCATTTTCCTCATTCTAGTCTGTTCATTTATCTGTCGCATGACCTCCCCATTGGGTTTTCTTGCAGACCACGAGATCCTGAGCCTATGCAAATATCCACCTTTTACCAGTTATAACAGCCGTGGTCGTCTAGTGGTTAGGACCTTACGTTGTGGCCGTATGAAGTATGGGAACCAGCGTATGGGGCCCATTCGAGAAACAAAAATGGTCATGAAAGAATACTGTCCATACTCCAAATACAGACACCATCGCCTAAACTGTCACTCATTAACAATGCAGAGGGGTTTCATGCCCTCAATTTTTTATTTCAAATCATTGTTATCATCAGGTGCCACTCCCTTTACTACACAGTACACAAGTTGCCACATCTAAACGTTCTTTCCTCTCTCTTCTGAACCGCATCTCACTCTTGCCACAATTAATTTGTCCTCCCTACTCTACCATACACTGATTATGTAGCTCGGGGATTTCCCCAACACTTTCTGCTACATGTAACCAGGGTTTTACAATCTCTAATTATCATTTGCCTTTCTTGCCACTCAACATCCTTGATTCCTTCCCTGGCCTCAGTTCCTAGACTTTCTATGTCTCTCAGCCTTTCCTCAACCCACATCTCAGATATACCCACTCGTTCTTATATCCTTTTTCCATTCACTCTCTTTCCTACATCTCATCCACACCTCTGGCAGCGGTATATCTTCCCCCAGCTACTGAAGTCTTCCCTCGAACTTCACTACCCTCTCACACGACTTCCACCATATGGTATCATTCGATTCGTTTCCTGCAGGAGCATGAACATATTTTGCAAGTTCTAGCAGACAATTCAGAAACAGTATTGGCTACATACGCTTCCCAGATCTTACATCTATCCCATTTTCTCTTCGGTATTCCCTCAAGCGCTAGCTGTGCTTGCAGCCACTCCAAATGCTACCTAAACTCAATTCTACAGTCAAACCAAAAGCCTAAATACTTAAAACAATTCATTCTCTCAATTATTATTTCTTTTCATTTCAACTTTTCTGGTCTACCCATTCTACAATTATTTATAAACTTCATCCCATTGTTTTTATTTTCATATTCTTAGTAGTGAATGTGGAAAAAATATTCACTACTAATCAAGGTACCTTCCTATTATTATTTCCAACTTATCTCTTGTATATTTGTCACTCTTTTAGCCACAAGCACTACATCATACGCATATGCTAACATCTATATCATGGTTGTTCCTACCACAACCCCTCCCGCTTGCCCTCTACACAACACCTCTTCCAACTCACTTGTTGTATAGACTGAACAGGGGAGAATTTAGTATGCATGGATGCCATTCATTCCAAATTACTCCGATACTTCACCATTCACTATCGCTTTTGCCCGCGACTGTTTGTATATACTTCTGACTTACTCCACCGCTTCCTCTTGCATTCTTTAATTTACTATACATTCCACAAGGTTACCCGTAAATACTGGGTCATATGCTGCTTTTAAAGGCACCCTACACGTACATACTGTCAATATTTTAGAGCAATGACAGTATTGCTGTACGATAACATGTTTAAAATTTCATTATTCTAAAATATTGACAGCATTTCTTATCATGTAAGGTATAGTAATGGTCGAATAAAGGGACTACTCTTTATTGGGACAATTGATAAATATAAAAGGAGAATTGAAGCAAATACTGACAGTACTAGGACTGAAAGTATTATTGACCGTGTAAGGTGCCATTTAGATCTACAAATCCCGCATACATTATTCCTTTGCATTTCAGCACTTCCTCTACTATTCTCGTTAGCATGAAAATCTACTCCTTCGTCCTTTTAAAATTTAAAATAAAAACATATTAAATACTCAGACAATTATCTTGTTTTTAAATTAAATCGATAATTATCTGAGTTTTAAATGTGTTTTTATTGTATATTGAATGCTGTATAACTAGCTTGATTTCGTATGTGACATGTAAACGTGTAAATTCGTAGTGTAGACACCAAGAAATAAATATAAAAATAAAAAGAACAAAAATAAACATGAATAAATGTCTAATAAAAATGTAAACCGTAAAAGTTGCAAGCATAAATATACAATTAAAACATTCCTATCCACCTAAAATATGTTCATTCCAGTTTAAACCGCCCCATCTAAAATTTGAACCGGCCATACATTTTTATTATCTAGATTTCGGATTTCGGTAAGTGCTCCGCAAAAAGAGTGCTTCCCCGAAACCGCTGCCTAGTTAAGATCACCCCAATAAAGTAGTGCGGTCGTCCTAAGCCCCCGCCAGCAAGAATAACGATCGTAAAATTTCGGCTACCGATTTTTTGGGCGCGAAGATTTATTGGGCCTCAATATCTGTGCCGTGTCGTATATCACGCGACCTAGAAAGTTTTGACACGTACCGTTCGCAGAAGGACCCCTAATTGCGGACTCCTTGAGAAAGAACTGGTGATATATTTACTCAGAACAAAAAAAGAGAGGTATTACAAAGTGCAAAAAGGGAATGTGGAGAGAAATATTGTAGAAACAAAGTGAGGGGGTCGACATGTTTGTGGTTATATTTCTTTGTGTGTGCCAGTAGATGTTGGAGACAACTCAATTACACAAAAAGCAAAAGTTAAGATTGAAATTTAGATAGATTTGTTGGAATATATTTATGTTACAAAAAAGTTTTGTTAACAGTTTTCACAATATTATTATCAGAGACCCTTTGTATACTTTGTTCTACTCTTATATTATATAATTTTACGAAAATTTAATATTCCAAGCCACACTGGTGCGAGTCATATTAGTGAATTGTGTCGCGGATAGGGGGGTGTATACTCTAAAGGGCCATTCACAATAAGCGCGGTAGGGGTAGCGTAGTGGTAAGCGAAATTGCACACATGTATAAAAATGCGAGCGTTTAGAGCAGCGCAGTAAAACTATGACAGAACATAGGTAATTATCTTTACCATAATGATTGCATAGCATTACTGCTGAACGTTTTAATTTTTATAGCCATGCTAAATATTGCTTACCGCTACCTTACCACTACCGCGCGTATTGTGAATGGCCTATAAGGCCCAATTCACACATAAGCGGCGTCGGGTTTCACTGCATATGGACTTCACAATCGCCTGTGCGACGTCGCGCCTGCACCTCGCCTACACCGCGCCTGCACATCGCCTACACCGCGCCTCCGCCCGACGCCGTTTATGTGTGAATTAGGCCTAAACGGTCAATAATACTGTCAGTCCTAGTACTGTCAGTATTTGCTTTAATCCTCCATTTATATTTATCAAGTAATCAATAATCCCAATAAACATCAGTAGTCTCTTCATTCATTGGGCCCCTAGCTTGAGGTATCGATGTATTTATTAATATAAAATGGTATCTACTCGCAACATGTTCCTTAATCACTATTACAATAACCTAAACTAGACATACCGGGGCAAACGTTATTTTTTATTAATTTTGGTTTCCTATGATCATCCAACCTTCCATTTATTATTATTGTATAGGTACGTTTTTATTATTTAAAAAAGACAAATATAGTCTATACTTGCTTATTACATTATACAGACGTTAGTATATGGAATATAAACAATCCTAAAAATTGCAGACTGGTATGGAATGTTTTGTATATTAAATTTTTTATTTCTCCATATAATAATGTATACAAATACAGCAACGAACTAACAAATCACAACACAACATATGTATACACAATCCGTGCATTATTCAACCTCATAAAAATATAGTGAATAATGATTTTCTCTTATAATGTAATTTTAATCGAATTAGTCGGGGATATCAACTCGTTTGACCCTGTACGCGAGATACACGCCATGATCGATACGTATACAACGTAACATAAACATAGACACTCGTATTTACTTCAGTATGAACAATATCAAACGTTAATGATGATCCAATATAAACAGAAAATTATTGCAGTTTAACAGTTAGTTCGTATCGTGTTGATCCAAAAACAGTTATTACGTTCACACAGGATATTTAATGGTGGTGTTATGAAATAATAGGACTGAAAGTATTCCGCATTGAGGATATATACAACTGCATTGTCGTCGGTATTAATTATTTCGCTGCATTACCAGTGGCGTTAATTAAAGCCGATGCGCGTTGATATCCGGCCTTGCATCGGAATTACTTTTAATAGCTGCCCTCATTATCGACAGGGCGAATTAGTCACGTTCCTCTTCGGGGGGCGGGTGGCACAATTACCGTTCTCCGAAAAGGAAATGTGTCAAACCTTTCAGGGCGCACGGAAAACCGATGGCAATAAATCTGCTTCGGGCGTTTTTACCCTAAAGACCGAATTATCGTATCAGGACTACTGGAAATACATTCAGCTTATATTCCGTGTATTTTAAGTTTACTCATTTGTTAGTTTGTTAGTCATTGCGGTCGTTTATTATGCAAGCAGTACATTACGAATGGAATTACATATTTATTAGGTTGCGGCGGGATTATAAAAACAACGGAGGCATGCATACGAATGATTTAATATTTCTTGGAAATAAATCGTGGTACAAAAAAGGTAGTTAGTGAAACGAACGGGAATTATAAATTAATTTATTATAAATATAAATAGAGTGATGCCGCTTAAATGTTTAAATTTATTTACAATAACACTGAAATGTATTATATTTTATAGCTTAAAATAGTTGAAATACATATATAAATGTATGTATAATATAAAACTTTTACAGGTGAATATAAAAGCCACATTTTATTCACCACCAGCGTAATTATCGTTGAATAACATACTCCGAATACTCCAATACCATCCAACAATAGCTTATTTAAAAAAATAGATTGATGCACGTTCCTTTTATTGTATCCTACCATTGTATGAATTTCACAGTTTATAAATTTTACATTCTGTTCCGTAAAAGTTACGTGTACCGTGCATAATAGAACAAGACTATAAAAAACGCTCTGCACGAAAAAAAATTATACATTTTCATAATCGTTCCCGTTGTCCACATTCTTACGCAGCAACGTAATTGTTGTTAACACGAAAAAAAAACGAACCATCAAAAGGCCATTGTTCGCATAAAAATTAACATCTCTACGTGTCGTTATTAAAAACTTCTTGGCTGGTAATTTTCGACGGCGGCATTTGAATATCGATTTGTTTCACAAGAAAAATGCGAGTTTAATGAAGGAAGCGCGCGCTTCCTGTGTCGGGCGCTATAAATAAAAAAACAACAAACTAATAATCGGATCTCGCGCCATTGACCGATCGGATAAAGAAAATTCCACGGTTATAATTTCCACAGCTGCGCGAGTGCATTTTCATTAGACACTTTTTGCGATTCTATTAAGCTCGTTATCCTGCTGCTTCATATATAATTCATTATGAAAATATTTCACTCGCGCACATAATACCGGGTTTCCTTTGCCGCGTTCGCAGCGGTCAATGTTGCAGAAATTTATAATTGGGCGAGCAAATATGTTTAATGAAGGAAACAAGCTGATGATACTCGATTTAATTATGATGGTAATTTTAACCATATAAACTATAGTCAAGTTACATATACAATATGCTAATAATAATGAATATAATTATTTATATATATATATATATATATATATATATATATATATAATTATATATATATATATATATATATATAATTATATATATATATATACATATATATATATATATATATATATATATATATATATATATATATATATATATATATATGGGTGGGTGTGTGTTGTGATGTGATGTGGATGACGGGTATGAGTCCTAGTGGGGAAGACTGGAACCAAGGGCTAGATGAAAGAAATGAAGGCCAAGATAGTGTATGGTTCTACGTGCCAACGTTTCGCCAGCCAGCATTATCAGGGCCTGGAAAATGGTGGCTTAAGGTCGTTTTAGGCAAGACAAATTCTTAGCTCAAAAGTTGTTCAAGAAATGAATACATATATCCTCATCCCATACAATTTCTGCTAGATAAAGCGTTATATTTCTCCATTCGATCTACCATCCAATTCAATATTTCAAATAATTTGCTGTATGGTACGAGAGAATTTAGATAGTCTCGCATCTTGACTAACTTTTTGAGTCAAGAAATTGTCTTGTCTAAAACGACCTTTAGTAAATGGTAAACGTAATTATGAGTCACTGGTGACTGTATTACAAGCCATAATAAATTAAATATATTTTTATATATATATATATATATATATATATATATATATATATATATATTTCACACCTAATAATGGCATTTGTTGAGGTTAATTGTACATAAATTTTGTTCTAATGTTGCAAAATGTAAAATCGGAAGGACAGAAAGATAATAAGTTAAAATGTGTCTCTTGGAACGACCACATATCACAGAGAACCCATAAATTAATTAAAATTTCCATCCACTTATACTAATTCTCCCAACTTTCTCTCTGTCGTTATGTTTGGGTGCAATATTTTTCGGAATTAAAATGTTTTTTATCGCCTCACACTGGCACGCCGCGCTAGCCGCAGCCATCGTAAATACGCTCGGTTAATTGTGGATTATTTATTGCCGTGGACAGCAACCTTAATTCGGGCCATTA
Source organism: Lordithon lunulatus (assembly GCA_963942505.1). Lineage (NCBI taxonomy): Eukaryota > Metazoa > Arthropoda > Insecta > Coleoptera > Staphylinidae > Lordithon > Lordithon lunulatus. The sequence goes on along the minus strand of OZ012672.1, from coordinate 49,649,526 downwards.
TTCACGGATAAAAATTACGAAATTATTTACCGCATGATTTACGGTCCGCGATCATAAACAATACGGCTAAAACACGGATGGGATTGTTAGCCGAAACGGAACGGGAAACGCTCCGTGCGCGCGCGCGCCCACAAATTGAACGGTCAGCAATGTATTATTATTACTCAAGAAGAAGAAATGTGTGGGTGGTATTGAAAAAAAAACTTGATTATTACTTTGACAATCATTGAAGGTAGTAAACTTACTACAATTTATGTACAATTTGTCCAATTTAATATTATATTGCTATATTTTGAAAATATCGAGTATTTTAAATGGTTAGTAATTGTATTTTCTTGTCGAACGACGTCTATTTGATAGTAGTAGTAGTAATAGTAGTAGTAAAACCTTTTATTGGCATACAAATACAATACATAAAGAATAACTCCAATGTTAAAGCCATACAGTTACCAGATACTATAGCAAGTATCTTCGAATCGCCCTCTTCTCCAGAATCAGTGACTCCAGGATGTTCCTATATGGTAGCGAATTGAAGGCACTGCGCACGTCTAGTGCCACCATTCTTCCTGATTGAGCCCTGGTTTGCCTCCGCGGCCACAGTTTTTACTGTTATTATGACGTCTACCGTCGATCTGCACTTCCTAAAACCGAATTTTCACGGGGACAGCCAGCCAGTTGCATTGTTTTCATCAGTAAGTCTAGTTGTGATAAGGCGTTCCAATAGTTTTCCTATTCCGTCAAGAAGGCATAGGGGTGGGTACAATGTCTGCTCGCTGACCGGGAATTGGGATGAGGATTACGCAGTCCCGACACGTCCAACAGGCACTGATTCAAAACCCGTTTGAGCAAGGCACGCCTGGTCTGCTCATTTAATTAGTTCGTTGGAAGTGCTATCCGGGCCGGGAGCCTTCCTGTTTGAAAACCTCCGGGCTGCCTGTTCGATGTCCCCGTCGGTCTAGGTCTTGATGTCAGCTAACCGAACAGTATTGTGTGTATTTGTGTGTACCTTGGCTCTTATTTTCTGAGGACGCGTATCCTTGAACTTCTAACCGGACTTGTATATGGTCAGGCTTTAACTGGTATCCGCTTTTCAGTTTTCGCCCCCCACTACGGTCTTCTCGTTAGTCCTGGTTGTTTTTCGGCAAACAACATGTCTCCAGGTGCTTCCTCCGTTTGTCGTAGGTGTGTTGTCGGTGTTCGTTTATGTGGCAGCCTCCGGTGTAGTCTCGTCCTGGGGTACCTACCCTGCCATATTCCCTGTGCCGGCTGTGTTTCTCTTGTGACTGACTGTGGTGATATTTATGCTGGTGCACGCGAAGACGTACCCCAGCATTTTCCTTGCTGTTTCCTTGTCCAGGAGGTCGCCTCTCATACCTAGGCGATGCCGATGCCGCGCCACCATGTGCCTGCATTTTCCTTCTTAGGTCCTCGAGGCATATATAGAGTGTCTCCGAGATTGTTTTCCCCTTTTGTGGCTTTTGTTACCATTACAAAGACTACTCGGGTCGCCTCAGTCGTTTCTCCGCTCCTTGTGGTGTTTATGAGATAGGGACTTCTTCTGGTGGTGTGTTTTTGTCCCGGATGCCCGTCTGTGCGCCATATCTTTCGCTGAATTTAGTCGCAATGCCCGTGAACACGTCCATATTCGCCGGCGTGCAGTGTGCAGGCGCCGTGTCGGGGGGTGCCACAAATATGTCGCCTTCCTTTCCTTCGATTACACGAAGGGTGTCAGGTGACTATTCTTTTTGGGCTGTTTCGAGGAACTGGTTGTAGTCCCTTCTTCTAGTATTCCGGCTCTTATTTTATCTGAGTTGGGAGCAGTCGATACATTAGGGGGTTGTGGTGGAGAGGTCTGGGTGGCGATCATGCATTGTCCTGTCAGGTGCTACGTCGCGGTATTTAGGCAGCATCGCAGGGCTCTTCTCGAGCCAGTCATATCTTCCATGGTGCTAGTTAGTTTGGCTGTGAAACTATGCAGCGCTTCTATCACCCTTGTTGATCGCCGTCGTGGTGTTAGCGTTCGTCTTACCCAGTTCCTAGAGCGTTGTGTCGTGTTTGTGTGCCCTTCGAATTAGTGGTGCTAGTAGGTCTTCGTTAGCGGTTCCAGGTTCGGTGCAGATTCCTCCAGTCGATGGTAATACAGCCTTCCTCTTTTACCACTCCGAGCGAGCTCTGGTCGGTAGAGAGTATGCAATACCTCTTTCATCGAAGGGGAGGCTCGTTTCCTTTTTATTATTACCTGTCGAGATTTTGCTCCTACGAGCGGAATTTTTGGCCATGGATCAGATACGCCTGTGGCAAATCCATTACAAATTTCGACATTTCATTAGGTTAGTTCCCATGTCCTGTTCGTCGCGGGTTCTTTTCCTTGATCCCTCCCCCTTTTTCTGCAGTTGAATAGAAGTGTTTCACCCCCTCGGTCCTCGGCCCCTAATAACATCGGTGTCGGTGTGGCCTAGGATGGCTAAAGAGGTTGCCAAAGGGAGGCTAATAGGTTAAAGGTGGTAGTGATTCTACGAAGGAGACTCAGTCACGCAAGGAGTTGTGATGGGCCCTAGAATATCTTGGCAGTGGGACGCCATTCAGTTTCCCATACTGGGCCCCAGCACCACTACAAGGTGTGTTCCATCCGAGGGGTCTTTGACTGCTGCTCCTGACTCTCGATGCGTTCCACCTGCCACTTGACTTCTCTCTCGAAAACACAGCCTTCATACATTAATTGACCCATCTTCGATCATTTCTTCCTTTATTGTATGCACCATAACCATTTCTACAAGCCTTACATCCTCCCAATGTAGACAGCCTTTTATACTCATACGATTCGTCTCTTCTAGCACTATGTATGGTGCTGTTGACCTTTCTAATCTAATCTCATATAATGTCTTGTACACGGAGAATTATTCAACCTGCCTTCAAAATTTTTCTCATTTTTGCTGCTACTACCCTCGCTTTCTTGCATACATATGCCCTTTCATACTTCCCCTTGCTTTCTTCAGTCCTTACAACAGGGCCTAGTATGGTCAGCATTGGCAGCTCCTCACCCGCCAGAGTTTTGCAGCTTGCACGCAAAATTGACTGGTGGGACGAGTGAGCAGCCTTAAAGGGAGGTTTCACAATGGGCCCATTTTGAGGCCTAAGTGTCTGTAGCTATGCTACCCTCCAGCCAACTATCCAGAACTATCCTTACAACAGGGGAACTTCCCTTTGGCTAGACGTGTTCCCCTACTGAACTTCATTATTTTTTTTTAATAACTTTATTCTTTTATAATACACAGTTTACAGCATGCCTATAGTCACATAGAATATTAATATTGTATTCTATATTATTTGTTTCCTCTCTTGTTGTTTCCTCCTTCTGTCTTCGCCTGGGGATTTGAGGATGGTTCGTCCCATCTTGGGCTAGTGGTTTTGAAGATTTTTTTAAATTAAAATGTTAAAATTTTAAAATTTTCTAATTACATGAAACAAAAATAATACTATTATATAAAAATATTCATGATCGGAGTATTCTACCTACTAAGCTCCCGGACTGCTTGTCCGGCGGTTTGGTTTTGGAAGATGTATTCTGTGTCCTCGGTTTTCTTTGTTTTCCATTTATCGTTCTTTTATTTGTTTGCTATCATGTGTTCTTTGCATTCTTTTTTAAATCTACTAATGTCTTTAATGTCTTTTATGTATTTTGGTAATTTATTATATTTCATTTTATACACATTGAAGGTCAATTTCCGCTTATCGAAGTAGTCTCAGTCTTTACATCTCTTTCCACTCTGGGAACGACAATGCCAATAGTACTACAGCGACGTTTATTTTATAACAATAGCACTTTTTCACGTAAATGGAATTTTTTTCACGAAATGGAATTTTTTTCACGAAAGTATTTTTTTTTTCAAAATGGATTTTTTTTAAATGGATATTTTTTCAAAATTTAATTTTCCAATTGCATGACTATAAAAAGGTAGACCAGTATTGCCTGTACAAGCGTCATGTTGTGGGGTTTCATGTAGAGTCATGATTGATTATTCAACTGTAATAGTCCCGGATTTATCGGAAAAGTTGCTTTTATAATGTGAAAATTGCCGGTGTATTCTTTTCGTGGAAAACACACTCATTCACCTGTATTAAATCGTATGTTTATCACATGCATTATATATGTTTTCAAGGAAAAGTAATGTGGTAAAAATCTAGACATGCACTCACATAGGAATATTTAGGGGAGCAGTCAAATACTATCAGCCTAACATATTCTTGCAGTTCCATTTAAGCAGTAATTGTATTTCAGGTTAGATTTTGTAATCATTTTTTATTAAAAAAAAAATCGCAATTTTATCAATAACGTTGTAATAGAAATGATAATGCTCATAATCATTTTACCCAACTTTCTCAAAATGTACACGACTATCATACACACGATATAATAATAATATATCGTTTATTGCCTAACTGATTTAAATTACAGAAAAACAATTTAAAAACACATGGAAAAGACTTGATTCATCAAGAAAATAGCCGGAACACAATGGATAAGAAGAGCACAGGATAGGAAAGCATGGAAAGGCCAAGGCCCAGCAGTGCACGATAGAAAGCTAATAAAAAAGTCAAACAAATAAAAAACTAATTGATTCAGTTTTTAATTAATATATTTCTCTTTTCAACTGTTGGCTAATATTTATTTAGATGAGTTTTGTCTATAGGGGCTCTTGTTTTTGCCATTTTTTTTAAATTATCTTCTTTTTACATCTAATAGCTCTCGGATTTCTCTTGGATAGTTGTTACAATGCGTTACCCTCCGTTTTGATAGAGGAGTGTTTTTTCATGCGTGATGTATTAGTGTTATTAAGTATTCTGCGTCCTCGTCTAGTTGTTTCTTAGTTCTCGAAAGAATCAACAGCTGTATGTTTTTGAAATCCATTATTAACGTTTCATTCTATTATACTTAACGAGTTGGTACTGTCTTTGGGGATTGAGATTTGTCAAATTAATTTGTTCAATCCAGTTTAATCTTTCTAGTATGACTTGATTGAAGTTTTTTTGTGGGCCCCATTTTTTAAATATGTTTTGTAGCATTTAATATACTGTTTCTTCATTTAAATACTTGGTTTTGATTAATTATAATTGTATTCCTCACCTCTTCTTGAGTATTGTGTGTATGATAACTCTTGCCCTTCGTTGTATCGATTATACTGTACTTGTAGTTGGTGTCTCTCATTGCTATGTTGTATGTATTGCATTTCTTTCTTTATTCGCGTTGTCCCTTCTTTTTTGTGAATATTTTGCGACAGTACATACCTTATAGCTTGCCGGATGGCATTCTCAATTGATTTCTCAATAGTAAAATATATCGAAACAGTAGGGTTTTTGCCGAAGACTACTTATGTAAGACGAGTAAAATTTTAGGAATAACAGTAGGTGTCAATAAGATATATCTGTTGATCTTAATAATTACATTGAAATTTTTGTCTATGTCTATAAAGTTTCAATAATAAATGCAAATAAAGGGCGTGAGCATAAAAAGGTTCCCCATCACTAGTGCTAGACCATACATGAATTAACAGTAACAATAATCAAAAACTCAATATGTTTCATCTAGCAAAGAATGTTCATGTCCTAGTTATGATTTCAATCCTGGATATATTTATATATTCATGTACTTAATGAATACAGTGAATAATTGTGGTCCTCTACTTAATTAAGATGTTAATGAACGCTAATTTCTGCAATAAATTATTATCGAAAAACCCCGCATACCGAATCAGTTCATTCTGCGAATCGATGGCTTTATAAAAATGTCACCGAAGAGATTGACTTCGCGGGCATGATGCAGGTATTATAATAAAAGAGCGGACCAGGTGGATCGCCGCCGCCGCCGACGACGAGGCGCACCGGCACGCCAGCGATGGCCTGCAGCCGCGCGTCCGGCTCCGCGAGTATGACAGGCACGTATCCGTCGCAAGGGGGGTAACCCGCCTCTGTGTAACAAACTATTTCTCCATCTGCTGCCAGCGATATTGTCTGGGATATTTTTCTTACGGCGGCGGCTTGATATAGTTATACTCCCGACGAGTTCTTCAGTGGAAATTTGACGATGTGACAAAATTTTTAATGAGCGCCGATCGGTTATTTTAATTAAATCTTCATACCAATGCTAATAAAGAAATTATTTATCTGTTGCGTACTGTGATAAGAATATATTATGGACTGTAGGTTCTTTTGTATACAGCGAGTATCAAGATTTAAGCAATTATATATATCTCATACAACAATACCTCGCGGCCAATTTCGTGTATTACCGTAAACTGGGAGGAACTACTAAAGATGAGCAAAAATATTACATAGCCGAAAAGCTTAATTTTAATGTAATTGGTTAATATTCCTAAATTTCATGGCACCAAAAACAATAAACAATAGAATTCAGTGCCCTACATAATTTAACTCTTTTATAAAGTTACACTCAAAGTTACTTATTAATTTAAATATGACTTGAACTGTGAAATCCTTTGTAACTGTATTATTTATGATTATTTCTCCTTTCTCCGAATAACCCTTTTCGGTGGCTTGACATAATTAGGACAAAGTTTCAACTTTTACTTCCACCAGAAAACAATCAATAACATTATTGTGAACTGTGAAGCTTTCCCCAGAAAATCCAAGCTACTGTATTATAATTAAGTGACATGTTTATGACAGCCCGTCCTCCAGTGCTAACCCCTTTGTACGGCTGACACAATTACACAAAATAATAATAAATCCCTCTCTTATTGCGCACCCCTAATAAACATATACAATACGGCCAGTAGTGAAAATAGCCCGAAATTTCTATTTTCGCAGCTTCAGTGGAAGTGTTTGCTTTTTCAGGCCTTGTTATTTTTATGACATGACACAATTAAGCCATACCCCAAGCAAATATTTAGGGCCTGACGAATTCAGGGCTACCTACTTGTACGCCTTTCCGGAAATCGGTAGCGGTCAGTTCGTGAAGAGGACGGAGAAAAAAATCGCAGATGGAGTGATGAATAGCGCGCACGGAGCGATACAAATCGGGGGGCGGTTATGATTTACGCGCACAGTGGATTACTGGGTCAGGAGATTAGGGCGGCGGCGGCGGCGCCAAAATACAGCCCGCGAGGTAAACGATAACGGGGGTAATATTAATTTAAGGCTGTTTAGATTATAAACAATAGAATGAGGAATTAGGGTACCGCCAAGATCCGTCGCTATTGTGTTGGGGAAAATGAAGCCCTCTTGGGGAAAGCTCGCACAACAAAATATACTCCGCGGAGAATTATGTTCTGTTTGTTGTAATAATTCTGTCTGGAAGGCTGTACCCGCATGAGTTGAATTGCAATTGCGGTTATTATTATTACATAATTAGGATCACAGTATATTTAGCACCGGATATTATTATTTTCACTGTTATTAGTTATTTTTTATAAATATCGTAATAAAATGTATATACTTGCCATTGCTGCAAATATTTTTATTTTAACTGACTTAGGGCCGGTTCTACAATTGACATTTAACTGGCGAATAAGGCTATTCGTGGAATAAGTTTGAAATATTGGCTTTAAAATCTCAAACTTATTCCACGAATAGCCTTATTCGCCAGTTAAATGTCAATTGTAGAACCGGCCCTTAGTAAATACAATCAAATCAATTTTCAATGAAGGATATAAATCAAACTACTATGTTTTTTTTTACAAAAAAAAACACAAGTTAAAGCTCATTTAATCCAATTTTCAAGTGTGAAACACAAATTTATAATGACAATATTCATTTAAAAATAATAATTGCCAAAATAATTGTTTAAAGATATTGTAAATTAACATCGTTTTAATAAGCATACAAATTTCATTGGAATTCAAGGATACAAACGTAAGTGTATGTCCAAGTGTGAAATAATTTAATAATTCATACAAAATTCAACTTTCTACCCAGCTCAGTGGTATAGTGGTTATAGCTGCTGTCTGTCTCGATCATAGTGTAATATATTATATTTATACTATATATTACACTAAGGTCTCGTACTAAGCTGTAGGGAGCATACCCCAACGTACTTTTTCGTATGTTCTCTCAGCAATCCAGCGTAGGTCGAGAAACAAAAACTAAAATGATAATAGTTTCCAAAGTTTGAGATACGTATCTCTTCTATTTGCTGAGTTTTTAGTATTAAACTAACCAATTGCATATTCAGAGTATTCAAGGTTGCAATTAAATCGTCTTTAAATCATACTTTAATTAACCATAAGGTTTGTATTACGCATTTCTTCTGATCTTATATTTTTTATGTTAAACTCGACAATTTGTATATGTAGCCTGACAAAAACAGAGAGCAATTTTCTATTAAACCCCTATTTCTATCAGAACATAATTACACTGAAATACAAATTTCAATCTATTTATTAATATCCTCTCGTTGTGTCGAAATTATCCCATGCATATTTATCGGTGCACGTTTTTGCACAAAGCACACGATCCGTTGCCTGTTTGCTGTTAAATTTTGCCCGTATCTATTTGCACAGTGTATTGTTTTCAAACGGCGATAATTTCGTCCTGTTATAGCGGTCACGGACGCGCATCGCTCGATTTGCGTGCGTGCACCCCCCACTGATCAATAGAATAAATATTATAAACACAAATTACACGTTACGCGCGGACAACGCGTTCTCGCATCGGCTCCCCCGGTGCCCCCTATAAATGGGGACTCGGGCGTCATTTTATTACAGCTTTAATGGGGTGAAATTGTGAGTATACGGCTTTGTTATTAGGGGATTTAATTCGATTTGCAGTGTTTGAATTCCATTTTCGCGTTTATTGTCGTGCGACTGTTTTATAGGGTCCTGCAGAGTGGTGAGGAATTTTTCTGGCTGACGTTTAGTGTCGCATTTGCCAAACTTCACATCGTAAATCCTGATTATTTTAAAGAAAATACCTTGTTATTTTATAGGGCACGTAGATAAATAATAACTAAAATCATTTTTTTAATTTAATCGTTAGTCTGTATCAGAACTACCCCCTGGCTGTATAGATGGTGCATAGCGGTACTAAGATCGGCATATATCGTCTCAAGATGGAAGAGGGGAAGTGGAAAGGGCTAATCAAGCGAAGAGGATGTTCGAGAGAACGTGGGAATGGAAGAAAATAGAGGAATTGCAGAAGGTAGAAAAGAGGATGAGGGAGTGTGTGTCAGAGAAATGGCAGTGGAAAATCCTGAAAGGAAGTGGGAATAGGGCAAAGTAAATATAGAGCTGGCAGACTGGGAGAAGAGCTGCAGGAAGATGGCTGGGGCAGACGTGGAGTGCCAGACCAGTAGTAGGGAGGGAGGCGTTTTCGAGGGAAGAGGTGAACGCGGCCCTAGAACAGCTGAAACTGGGAAAGGCGGCTGGGGAAGATGGGCTGAATGCAGAGGCTTTCAAGAGACTACCAGAGGAAGGAAGGGAGAAGTTGCTGCAGGTTATCAATAGGGTAATACTTGGGTTTCTGGTTTGACAGTGGAGGAGGATTTAGGGCGCATGTGGAAAGTATGCAAGCGAAAGCGAGAATGGCTTGGGTGATAGCGAGAAGGAAATGGGAGAGGTTGTGGGGCGGTAACCTCGTAATGCCGTGCAAGATCTGGGATGCGTGTGTAAAAACTATTCTGTTGTATGGAGTGGATGTGTGGGGATTGCGTGAGTGGGATATGATAGAGAGAGAGCAAGGTGTGCTCCAGAAGAGTCTGCTGGGTCTCGAAAGGTCGACACCGAGAGCAGTGCTGTTGCAGGAGACGAATCGTATGAGTATGTGGTGGGAGTCGTGTGTAAGGGTTGTGAAGTTTGAAGAAAGATTGCAGGAATTGGGTGAGGAAAGACTGGTGCGGGAGGTATGGATGAGGTGTAAGAGTAGGACGGAGAGTGGTTGGAGAAAGGATAGAGGAAGGATGTATGAAAGAGTGGGTATGTCTGAGGTGTGGATAGAGGAGAAGCTGAGAGAAATGGGAAGCCTAGGAACTGAGGTAAGAGAGAGATTGAGAGATATTGAGTGGCAAGAACGGCAGACTAGAATGAATGAGAGCTCTTACAACCCTGGCTACGTAGAGTGGCAAGTGAGTGGGAGACTCCCGAGTTACTTAGCCAGGGGTGAGTGGAGCAGGGAGGATAAGGTATGCATGGCAAGGGCGAGGTGTGGGTCAGACGAGAGAGGGAGGAAAGTGTGGATGTCTAGGGTACACCGCGTGTGCGCTGTGTAGTAAGGGAAGCGACACGTGGTGGCACCTTAGCGAAGAATGTGAGGGTGTGAAAGCAGAGTGGGTGGGAGACTGCAGAAAGCTGAATGAATGGTTTTGCGAGGTTGGGGAAGGCGTGAAAATCTGCAGGAGGCTGACGTGGGAGAGGAAAGTGGCAAGGGCAAAGGGAGCGGCGATAGATGAGGGTAATTTGTAATTTTTTGAGTAGTACTTTTATTTATATTTGTATATTTTTTTTGTGTATATTTTTGTTGAGGTTTGTGATGTGGAGGGGCAGTGAGGGAAATGCCAATACAGGTCTTTTTTTATCAATAGGGTGTGGAGTGATGAGAAAGAGCTGCCGGAAGAGTGGCGTGTGGGGGTGGTGGTCCGGGCCCAAAAAGGGGGAGCGGCCTCGGAGGTGCAGAACTATAGGGCGATTACAGTCACGAGTGCGGGTTATAAGGTGATCATGACAATGGTGAAACGCAGATTAGAGAGGGAAGTGGATAGCAAAGGGCTGCTGCCGGAATGCCAGGGTGGTTTTAGAAAGGGAAGAGGGACGAGGGAGCAGATTTTCACGCTCGCGAGAATGGTGGAGGAAGCGTTGGAATGCAAAGGGAGAGTGTATGCGGTGTTTGTGGATCTGAAAGCGGCGTATGACTTTCCTAGAGGAAACTCGTGGAGTATTTGGATAGATTGGGCATAAAAGATGAAGGTGTGGAGTGGGTGAGAAAGGTATATAATTAGTCGTGGGCAAAAGCAAGAGTGAATGGTGAAGTGTCAGAGAAATCTAGGGTGAATGTGGGAGTAAGGCAGGGATGCCCACTGTCCTGTTCAATCTATACACAAGCGAGTTGGAGGAGGTGCTGAGGAAAGGACAGGCTGGAGGGATCATGGTGAGACGAACCAAGGTGTGGATGTTGGCGTATGCAGATGACTTAGTGCTAGTGTCCAAGAGAGTGGAAGAGATGCAAGAGATGCTGGACAGAATGGGAAGGTACCTGGATAGGAGAGGGCTAGTGGTGAATGTAGAGAAGACTAAATGGATGATGTTTAGGAATAGAGGTAGAAGAGGTAGAGTGGAAGAGCTGAAATGGAAGCGAAGTATGATTGAGAGAGTGAATGTCTTTAAATATCTGGGCTTTTGGTTTGACAGCGGATGAGGATTTAGGGTGCATGTGGAATGTATGCAGGCGAAAGCGAGAATGGCTTGGAGGATAGCAAGAAGAAAATGGGAGAGTTTGTGGGGAGGTAACCTCGTAGTGGCGTGTAAGATCTGGGATGCTTATGTAAAACTGATACTGTTTTATGGAGTGGAAGTGTGGGGATTGCGTGAGTGGGATGTCATAGAGACAGAGAGAGCAAGGTGTGTTCCTGGAGAGTCTGCTAGGTCTCGAAAGGTCGATACCGAGAGCAGTGCTGTTGCAGGAGACGAACCGTTTTAGTATGTGGGGGGAGTCGTGTGTGAGGGTGGAGAGGTTTGAAGAAAGATTGCAGGAATTGGGTGAGGAAATACTGGTGCAGGAGATATGGATGAGGTGTAAGAGTAGGACGGAGAGTGGAAGGAGAAGGGATAGAGGAAGGATGTACGAAAGAGTGGGTATGTCTGAGGTGTGGGTAGAGGAGAAGCTGCGAGAAAAAGAACGGCAGACTAGAATGAATGAGAGCTCTTACAACCCTGGCTACGTAGAGTGGCAAGTGCTGGGAAAACTCCCGAGATACTTAGCCAAAAGTGAGTGGAACAGGGAGGACAAAGTGTGCATGGCAAGAGCAAGGTATGGGTCATACGAGAGAGGAAGGAAAGTGTGGATGGGGCTGTGGTACACTGCGTGTGCGCTGTGTAGTAAGGGAAGCGACACGCGGTGGCACCTTAGCAAAGAATGTGAGGGGGTGAAAGCAGAGTGGGTGGGAGACTGCAGAAAGCTGAATGAATGGTTGGGAGAGGATGGGAAGGGCGTGAAAATCTGCAGGAGGCTGGCGTGGGAGAGGAAAGTGGCAAGGGCAGAGGGGGTTTTATTGCGAATATGTATATTCCTGAATTTTCTTAATTCTTCTTATAGTCTCTTAATTGGCATTGAGAGGAGTGTTACTTTTTATGTTTATTGTTATGTATTTTTTTTTTGTTTCTTGCTCTTGATGTATGAGCATTGTGTATTGGGGGAGGAGTGTATTTTTTGAGCAGTATGCCAAATAAAGGTCTTTTTTTTTCGTCTCAAGAACATCGCCTGTAGGTCCTACATAGACATGGGTTGCACCTGGCTGGTATCAGAGCTACTCCATAGCATAGCGGTGCTCAGATCGACACATATCAACTCAAGAACATCGCCTGGGGGTCCTATATGGGCATGGGTTGCATCTGGCTGGTGTCAGAGCTACCCCCTTGGTGTATAGACGGTGCCTAGCGGTGCTCAGTTCGACATATATCGACTCAAGAACATTGCCCGTAGGGCCTATATGGACCAATATTTTGGCCACGTTTTTGTGATTTTGCCCCACTGTGCGTCGTTTCTTTTTTCTATATATTTTTTTATAGTCGTCTTCCTTTTTGTTTAATATTTTAAGCATATAATAAAAATACTGATATCAAAGGAACATAAAATTAAATTCGAAAATGTAAGTAATTATTGAGCAGATCCTGGATTTTATGCAGCTAAGATTTTACTATTTTAGAAATTTCTATTTTAAATTTCTAAAATAGTAAAATCTTAGCTGCATAAAATCCGGCATGTGCTCAATAATTACGCCCATAATTACTTACAGCAACGCATAAACAATAATTGCCTTGATATTACTCAAACAGTACATATCATGCGGAATTAATGATATGCTTAGCGGGCATAAATTGCGATTCACTCTTTCTTCCTCGCAACATTTTATGCGCTCGCGTCTATAATTGTTGTTAAAAATAAACGTACGCGGATAGAAAACTGGTTCGCATTTGCATTTCGAACGGAAACGCATAAACAATATAAGGCCGCGCGCGCGTCCATTAACGCGTAATGGAATAAAAAAATGGTCGTAAAGCGGTTAGCGACGTTTCGATGTTGTTTTTCGCCGGCGCGCAAAAAAAAACAAAACCGGGCGCATGGTAATTATCGAGCGGTGATGAATAAACGAGGACGCGTTTTCATCCCTCTTTGAAGTGACCGAGAGCGGTTTTGATGCGATTTAACGCTGGCGCCGCGTGGGGCGCAGCCGAATTCGGTTTTATTTATAAAAATAATACCGCCGCCATGGCACACAAGAGAATATGATACGCGCTGACACGAAAACATAACGACACACGTTTAGTACACACGTCAAGTGTTTTTTGTCAAAGCTTTATGCTCCGCAAAGTATTTTAATTACTTTATAAAAATGTGTGCTGGTTTGTGTTTGGTTACCATTCTAGGCTTGTGTTGCAGTTTTGAGAAGTTTTTTTTATACTATTTATGGCGGTTGACATTTATATAACTGGTTTATATAAAAAAAATCTTATATTCAACATATTTCTAACAATTTAATTAATTTAATTAAGACTCAACACCTAGATGAAACCATAACAAATAGAAACATACACGGTAGAAAAACAACAGCTATGTTGAATGAGAAACTGAGGAAATGTAAAGTTTGCAAATACCAATGGAAAGAACAGAATTTTTTTGGTTAAAAAGACATAAAAACTTTATAAAACTTATGTTTGTTGTTGATTCTGAAACTTATTTTGTCGCCCTGTCGTTATATATTACGAATTATATAAAAAGCCCCCATATTTTCCATCGCACGTTACATCTTACATCTTTTATAAGCTAATCAGGATATTACATGAAATTGCTTTGGAGTATAAATTAAATATAAAAAAAAACTTTTTTCATCGTGTATACTTCGATTGTGATGAGTCAACGTGCACGCCTCGCGCCGCAGAAAGCTATTGTGCGAAGATGTTCGTGGAACTCGCGTGTGAAATTACAAAACGCAACTTCCAATATTACAGACGGGAATCTAAATATAATAATGTGCGAGGCTCCGGCAGGCGGCGGCGGGTAATCGGTGGCGGCGGCGGCGCTCGTAAGGAACACACAATTGATTTGCATGCATACGGCACGCATCGATCAACTTCTTTCCGGCCATGCATGCCGCGCTATTATTTACCATTTCGCGAGTATTTTACTTTGTAATAGTGTAATACAATGTCAGGTGCATCAGCAACAACAACAACAACACGGTTGTCAGTGGGAAAGTGAATAAATTCTGTTTGTAACTTAAGAAATATAATTGTCAAGCGATAAAAAAGTATGACCAATAAACCTTCGTATGAAATTAATACATATTAAGTTACATCCCATTATTGGGCCCCAAAATGTTGGCTTTATTTATTTCATCCGTACATTATTCGCATCGCGTCGCGTCTTGCTTTTTTCCACGACAACTAAGCAGAAACCGCTACGAGAAACAGGCCGCTCTCAACTTTAATGCTTATTATAAATGGGAACGGTTTGAATATTTATGAATGCATTATAATATTGTTCTGGTTATGCGATGTTCTCCGCCCCGCGGGACCGCAAACCATACGAACAGCGGTGAAAGTTTTTCGGTTTTTAAAGTAAAAGCGGTTGTTATGACTATTCCAGCTGAATGCTGGAACATGAAATATAAATAATAATTGACGTTATGCAAATTGGTCAGCGTTTACAAGTGAAGAAGTAAGCAGAGGCCGGCCTCGCGCACTAGTTCACCTACTCGAGCGGTAAATCATTCTTTATAAAACTGCAGCTACAATCTAATGACCGTCCTACGCTTCCAACTTAAGCTACCTTACTTCCTCTAACGCACGTGACTGAAATACGCTTAGGTCGGAGTGAGCGCCTCAAGAGCGCGCACACACACACTTGCTGGACTAGTTCTAGCCGACTATGAGGTCATTTAACCTGCGACTACCGCTCACAAGAAACACAGCTTGATTGCCAATAATTATTTATTATTATTATTATTGACGTTTTACAGAACACCGACAGAATTTAAATAGGGCCGAGCGCATTTTATTGCCCCTGCTGCATGAGTTATTATTGTTGCGTTCAAAGAACGCATTCGTATTCATAAATGTGAGATTTCCCCAGGACCCCATGTAATTATAGAATACCAAAATGAAAAAAAAAAATACAACACAAACAACGAAACACCAGTAGTCACTGTTTAATATTTGAAGCGCCGCACTGTCCATAAAAAGGACGCTGGTTAGATTACAAAGTCCCCAATTGAGACCCCGCAGAATGTTATTGCATGCAGTGCCGGAATATGAGTTTTTATTGTGGCCGGCAGATGTTGGAATATAATTGGTTAGTCACCAACGTTTTTGAATATTGCCGGACGTGAATCATAATCTTGATATCGTCGAACCAGGAACGGAAATAGAGTTTGCTCGGTACGCCGACTTTTTGTAATTACATTTGCTGCATGATGGTGTGTTAGTAATTTACAAAATACGGGGCTATTTCTACTACACGAATACAGTCAGTTTTGTTTAGTACGTTGCGTATTTTGTGCGGTTTAATTAGAAAATTCGATCGTCTTTCGCGGAATTATTGCGCTGTACATTCCTTTGCAGGGTCTATGCTACCCCCTCAATCGCGTGCACACCGAATTGAGTTCCTCAAACAGAACTAAAACCGATTACCTATAAGTTATTGGAGCGAAAATCACGCTTGATGTTTCAACTATTCCAATGTGGCACACATCTGGTAAACGGGGCGGAATTTCCTTCGACACAACGCGTTATTAAATTGTCCCCTGCTCCAACTTCACCGCAGGCTTAAATAATAAACATAGTATATTCTGCTGCGAATGCTCCGTGCCGCATACATTTTCCAAATTCTATGAATGAACAACTACTTATAGAATATTCTTAGTTATTGCAAACGGAATATGCATTATATATATTTTATTGAGTAACTAGATTTAATTTCTATTGTGCTATTGGGGATGGTTTTTAATTGCGTTGTCCACAAGACTAATTTTTTAAAAATTGCATCTTACAATTATCAAACAATATTTGTGTAATACCACCTTAAATCGAGTTATAGGAACTTTATTATAACCCTAGTTATGGTGGCAAATATATATATATATATATATATATATATATATATATATATATATATATATATATATATATATATATACCTACACCTTGCGATGGAAGGCATATAATTAAATAATCTATTTTAAATTTAGTCCATACGTAAATGTAAAAAATGTTAACTTGTTTTTCCATTTTCATTGCACTCCCGTTATTAGAACTCAAGTTAAAGGAGTATTAAACACGAATAACGTGTAAAAATTGTTGTAATTTAAAAAAAAATCAATAGAGACACATTTTTAGGGATACAAATTTCAAACTTAGTCTATGATTAAAGGTATGTGTCCTAAACTACTTTGGCCAGTTTCGTCGCAATCGGTTCATTAAAACTCGAATTTAAGTGGTATTACATAAATAATGTTTAAACTTGTATATATATATATATATATATATATATATATATATATATATATATATATATATATATATAGTGATATAGTGACATTGTGACTGCAGCCGGGCTCTGCCATAGGACCCTCCTGTTGAACATCGAGTACAACGGTTCACTGGAATTACCATTGCCGGAAGATGCAACGGCCATAGACTTCAGGGACGACCTTGCACAGTTATCTGTGCTGAGACCTTGACCAAAATCACAGTAGCCTCAGAAAGGATGGCGGCCTGGATGACGGATAATGAACTCGCCATCGTACCATCCAAAACAAAAGTCGCCCTCCCCTCTTCCAGGAGAAACGGCGTCCAGGCCGTCACCAAGCTCCGAATGCTAGAGGGAAGCTTCAAGATCACGAGGCAACTGAAGTACCTTCGCATAACTCTGGAGTCAAACCGAAACCATACGACTCACATGCTGCGGGCGACTACGAAGGCAGTGAAAACCGATGCTGCTCTGGCCAAATTCTTCCCAACATTGATGGGCCGAGGTACAGGAAAAGAAGTCTGCTGGCTACAGTAGCGAGGGCCCAACTATTATACGCAGCCCCGGCGTGGAAAAACGCCTCGAAAACAAACCTAAACTCCAAGAAGCTAAGGCGGGCACAAATCATCTGCGCATACCCTCAGACGTGGCAAAGGCACTGGCCCAAACAACACCGGTGGACTTCCTAGTAAACTCACTTACCGGAGAATCAAGGAGGGGATAGCAACAAAAACGGTGAAGGAAGAGACCTGTACTCAGACATAGACATGGTGGCAAGACAGATGGGACACGACAACTAACACGACCACTAATATGACACCGGTGGACTTCCTAGTAAACTCACTTACCGGAGAATCAAGGAGGGGATAGCAACAAAAACGGTGAAGGAAGAGGCCTGTACCCAGACATGGACTAGGTGGCAAGACAAATGGGACACGACCACTAATACGACACCGGTGGACTTTCTAGTAAACTCACTTACCGGATAATAAAGGAGGGGATAGCAACAAACACGGTGAAAGAAGAGGCCTGTACCCAGACATGGACAAGGTGGCAAGACAGATGGGACATGACAACTAACACGACCACTAATACGACAACTACGTTGAACTCCTAACAGGACACTGCACATTAAATAAACACCTGCACACTATGGGGATAGACATATCACCAACGTGCAGAGGCTATGGGAAAGAAGAAGGAACCCCACTACATGTAATCATAAGCTGCAAGGCATTCAACTCATGCAGGAAAAAGCTATTTGGTTCAACGCGAATGAACGTACAAGAGCTCCAAGCTCGTCCATTCATGAGACTTCTGGACTTCATTGAAGATACAGAGCTCATGAATAAGGAATAGTTATGGGGGAGAACAATAGGCCAACCATGGCCGCAGTGCAGTGGGATGATAGCTACAGTGAAACCAGACCCTTCAACGAAAAAAAAAACGACAAATAACACGACGTGAATTAAACAGTTTTTACCCCAAGTAGAGGCGAAACAGTTTTTACCCCAACTGGAGGCGAAACAGTTTTTACCCCAAGTGGAGGCACTGGTGAACAGGGGCCACAGGTTGACGCAGGTGCTCCAGGGGCACGGCGTTTTCCAGTCCTATCTGTTCCGCATCTGCAAAGCGGCTACCTGCAAATGCCGTCACTGCAACCGGACGAACGACCCAGCCCTCACAATGCACAACTGTGCCAGATGGCACAGGAAACGATCCATCCTGTGGCAGGAGCTGGAACGGGAGGACTCAACGACCGGATAAATTGGTAATCTGATGCTGAAGACGGAGGCAAACTGCGGCGCCGTCGCCAAATTCGCCAAAATAGTGATGAAGCAGAAGTTCGATCTGCAGGACGGACAGTTGCAGACAGACACAACAGTACAAGAGACAGGATAAATTGGCAAACTAATGCTGGAGACACAACAGTACAAGAGACAGGAATGACCGACTGACGTGAGATGGTACTAGGGGTTTAGAGTACCTCCGAGGCGGGCAAGCTACGAATTACAGAACGTCGGAGGCGCCCGGGCCAGAACGCGGGGTGAATCCAGCACCACTCGTGCCTCTGACACCTAGTGGTGATAGGGTGTCTTTCGAAGATTCCACCCTACAGGACAACAAAATGGGTTTCTCTGATTTTTTTTTCTGTTGGTGAAACTTTTTTAAATTGTTCATATGTTATTGAAAGCAATTGTATCTGCTTTCATCAAGTATTTTAATAAAAGCTTATACAATTTCATAATTCGCGATATAAGGATATATGTAAGAAAAGCTTTTATATATATTTATCTACGAGGGTAGTCCCAGAAATACCTAACATATCAAAGAAAACATACAAAAATTGAGAAAAATATCTTAATTTACCCAGCTCAGTGGCCGAATGGTTAGAGGCGTCGTCCGTCTCGTAACTGCGCATTGCGGAGCTTGAATTTGATCCACAGCGTGGAGCGAATTTATGCGTATCACCTTTCACAGTTTTCAGAGGTTTTCTGTGAAGTTAATGTAAATACCGGGTATTAAATTTTACTCCTCTGAGCTTCTCTATCGACCGGGGGAAAAGCCTCATGGCTTATAGCCTTATTAACGGTTTTTTTTTTATCTTAATGTCTCAATAGTAATATAGTTTCCTTTTATGACGAATCTTCGAAAATCTCGTTCAAGGATTCGAGCTGAAAATCTATTCGAAAAACGTGTTGTGAGACTAACGGAGCTGCTGCTACTTCTTTTGCGGAGTGTATAAATCGTGGCCCCAGGAATAACTGGAGGGGTACGCACCGAGAAATTAATTTATTTCGAAATAATGAAGCATTTTGTGATAATTGCGCGGATGTCTATAAACTATACTACTGTAATTAAGCATTATCAGATTGTATTTATCAAAACTTGAAATATGAAACTGGAATTTCTGTTGAATTTTGATTTACAAATCGGAGTAAATATATACTTTTCTGATGCAAATATTGACTACTTTTGCATATTTTTTACAACTATTTCGAGACAAAAAACTTTTTCGTCCTAACAAAGTATAAAATCATCCTTAGATTGGATATATATCCAAACATATTTTCAGAAAATTATAAAATGTTGACTAGAAAAGACTACGCGATTAGGTCAACATTTAATTTTCCGAGATTCGCCTTAACTAGATACACTTTTCCCAGCGATGTTAAATAGCTTCGGTACTCTGTTTGTAGTGAGAAGAGGGCTAAATCTAGCGTATAGGGCGCATGAAGAATCAATTCGAAATTAACTCATTGATTTTGGTCACCATGAAAACGGATGTATGAACTTGATGAAACAACTCTCTCTTTCGTCAAATGAGCTCGTTTTTCCTTGATTTTTGTTCGAATAATACTCGCCCTTGATTACTTTTCTTTATTATGATAATTAATGAAAATTGTTCCACGCGAATCCCAAATAAATAACCCCATGACTTTTCCTACGGATAGAATTTTCTTCGCCTTCTTTGGAGCAGATTATCCCCTTTCTGTCCATTGTTTTGACTGTTCATTCATCTCAGATGTAAAGTGCTAGACCCATGGTTCATCCAGGGTCATGAATCGATGCAAAAACTCAACTTTATTGTTGTATAGTTGTCGTGAATAATTTAGCAACAAAAAAATCAATTTTCGTTACGTTTTGTGCCTAAAATAGTCGAAATAAACCCGATTTTCGATGCCTGTGTGCATGTTTCTATGTATGCCTGTCAAGTGTATTATCCAATCAAAGTTGTTAGCTTTATTTTTGGACTTACCTAAAAAGAGTATTACCGTATTTCGAAACATAAAATTGCAATTACTGATAATTCAGTAATTTGTCTTTGTGTCACTTTTTTGTTGGGAGTGTGATCTGTTGTCTGTTCTTTTTAACTAACGTTTCCACATACTCGAACATTTATGAAATTGTACACACCGACGTAGTAATGGTTTTTATAAAAAAAGAAATATTACTTGAAAACACCCGATAGTGAATTTGTGTCACTACAATTTGGTCAGAAGAATGACCAATGAGCAGTTCTATACTAATGTAATTTACTATAGTTTCTATTGAGTCCATAGATCATTACCCTGAAGATTCTACTCGTTGTAAATGTAGACTAAGCTCTACTTTTGCATTAACTAATTTCTATTGAGTCTATAGTTCATTCAGAGCGAGAAGAACCTTCAGGATCATTACACTGGAGGTTTTATTTGTTGTAAATATACAGCTCTACTTTTGCATTAACTTGCATAAAAAAGACCTGTATTTGGCATACCTTTCAATAAATACACACATCCCCCAATACACAATGCTCATACAGCTAGAGCAAGAAACAAAAATATATAGAAATCAAAATAAAAAGTCATAATCCGCAAAAATACAAAATACCAGAACTTTTTTTCAATTATATTTTAAAGGTTTTCGTCCTCTTGAGCCTTGTTTCTATTATTATGTTGTAAAGGAGTTGGATGATCGCAGCGTTCATATGCTGAAGCAGGCGTTTTTTATGACTGAGGGAACATTTGCCGATTGTCCGTTGCAATATCCAGGTCGCAGTGGATTGAGCTGTTCCTTATATACCATGATGCGTCAATGCTGCTTCTTAATATTTGTTCTGAAGCCTGTGATCACTTCAATTTTGCTCTTACTAGCGCATCCCCAGAGTTGCGCGCTATATGTCCAGACCAGCCTTAGTATTTGTTTATAAATCAACAATTTTTTGTCGATAGATATTTTTGAATTTCTAGCGTGCATCTAGTCCAGCTTTCTGAATTTTATATAAATTTGTTGTCTTTAATATGGGCTTTCCAAAAGAGTCTTTTGTTTAGGTGTAAACCAAGATATTTTGCGGAATCTGCATGGGCGATCTATTGTAATAGGCTATTTTCTGTAGGTGAAATTAAAATGCACCGATTTTGTGCTGTTGCTCATTTTTTTTTGGTAAAAACTTAAATAGTTACTATAAGTAAGTTAGATCGGATGTAACTAGCAAACTAGTATCTATATACAACTGTAAATCAAAAATTCGAATATCCCAATTAGTTTTCCTTATAACATATGTAAGTTTCTGAAAAAATCTGCATTATTTGGTACACTAAACATAATTGTATTGTCAATTACACTACTATTAGTAAGTATGATCGCCTGCGTTAGTAAATTAGTAGCTATATATAATAGAAAATCGATCAATTCCCATTCCCTTTTCGGTTTCGAATTATAGCCCTAGTGCTTTTTTTCTGTCAGACCTTGCAGACAGAATATAGTCGCGTACAACTGCAGCCGGGCCAATTTAATAATAACAAAAATGAACACGGCCCGCAATGTGTTATGATATTATAGAAACCGTTTTTGCAGATAAAAATAAACCCGAGCTGGCGTCCGAACAATAGGCAATAAAACGTTATGATATCAAACCGCGTTCCCTTTTTATCATTTTAAAGAAGCTGCCGCCTGCGAGTGCGGCCAGGAATTCATAATAGAATCGGCTCGCGAAGTGGATGAAAAAAGCAAATATCGGCCGTGCCTGTCGCAATTCGCCGCCTGCAGAAAGCAAATCCAGCCGGGCTGCTTATGGGCACGTACAGTGTGGTGCCACTAATTTTAACGAAGCAATTATACAAATGCACGAACGTAATCAACAATTACGCTCGCATTATGCTGCTTTGACAGATGTCTTCAGTTGCCACGGAAATAGCTTTTTATTATGTACATGATTAGGCGCAAGAATGTCGTCTATTGGTTTTCGGACCGGTTCCGAGTAGAAATTGTCGTCCGCCCGTTTTACGACACTGTACGTTCGATATTAGACAATTTTTTAATAACTATAATGGGCCTTTTTAGGCCACTTTATTATTCATAAAGAGAATCAATCATGTCGTAAACGGCAGCAGCGAGCGTTCCCACACAAAAGAGACCTGTGTGCGGTGTGCAAGGACGAGTAATTAAAATCCAGTTTTGTATGTGTAACAATTCATAATATATTGGTTATTTGACATTTTTAATTCAATAGGAGCCTTGAATATTTAACAATGGTAATAGAATATCGGTTTCTTCATTGGGGCCACTCATATACTTATGTCACGCTTCTGGGGGGAGTAGGTGGTTTCTAAAATGTATGAATATGCACGATTCAAACAATATATAAACCATATATTTCTCAGCTAAAATTCACTTCCTAGTATGGCGCTGCTGTCACCACACAAGTAATATGTGCAAAAATTATCATTGTATAAGGCACCTTACACGATCAATATTACTGTCAATATTTTAGAATAATGACAGTAGTACTGTACAATGTTCATTATTCTAAAATATTGCCAATATTACTTATCATGTAATGTATATTAATGATGTAATGAAGAGAATACTGATCTTTATCCGGATAATTGATTACTTGCTAAATATAAAAGGAGGATTGAAGCAAATATTGACAGTAGTAGGATTGACAGTATTATTGACCGTGTAAGGTGCCTTTATGAGTTGTAAAGTGGAGTTTTATACTACAATAAAATTCATAAAATTAAACAATATTAAACAATAGATGAATTAAATTACAGCCTTCTTGTTCACAATAAGCCACCTTACACGATCAATAATACTGTCAATCCTAGTACTGTCAATATTTGCTTCAATCCTCTTTTTATATCTATCAAGGTATCAATTATCCGCATAAAGATCAGTATTCTCTTCAATGCATCATTAATATACATTAAATGATAAGTAATACTGGCAATATTTTGGAATAAAGAACATTTTCAGCATATTATCGTATAGTAATAATGTCATTATTCTAAAATATTGACATATTGATCGTGTAAGGTGCCTTAATGAGTAATTAATCAACAGAACATTATAAAGTTCATTTCCATTGAATTTGGAAATTATTAAAAACGCGTAATTTTCAAGCAAAAGGCGCTGTCGATTAAGCAAGAAATAATCAAGCGCTAATTAATTAGGCGCGCCCAATTTTTCATTTCCCTCCTTGCATTTTCCAATCGAACAATTTTAATTAATCAAACGACGCATCCCTCCCCGCCTCCTCTGGCCGACTCTTAATTGACGCCGTCTATGTTGCTTTCAATTAGCGCGGCGGCCGCGACGGTGCCGCTGATTTTCCGTCCCCCAATCAAAGGATAGTGGAAACCGTTGGCGGCCATAAAACAGCTGTTTTATGCGCGGCGCTGTTTCGAGGTTTATTGGAAGTTTAATTTTGATCAATGTCACTCGCACAGGTTCATTTGTAATTATGCAATTACGCGCGCCAACTGTTTGTTGCGGACGCGCGAATTCCATTTCATGCGGGTGCATTTTTTATCCATACGATTAATTATATAGGATTAAATTGCACCAATATTGAATATATATATATATATATATATATATATATATATATATATATAAATATATAGATATAATATTTACAATGTAGCATCACAGTCAATTATTATATCGCGTGTTTATAATGTATATAGCTATTGGCGATTCAGAGGCAATAAATTTGGAAGCAAATCCTAGCAAACCTCGTATATTACATTTGAATTCACTGGTTGTTGTGTTTTTGTGAATTTTTTTATCTATTCTGCTGGCTGCCCTATCTACTGTTTCTTAATTCCTATGTTTTTGATCAAGTACAGAATGTAGTTGGACAGAATTTTACATATCGTCTTGATATTTTAAATATTTTTATGTTATTTTTGGGTACAGAATCGAAAATAGCCATCAGATTTGGCTTATCAGATCTAGTTACGCTTTGCCTATTAATAACACACATAGAATTTCGTTAAAAAAACATTTTATTACAAAATATTATGAAAAATTCATAAAATTATAACTAAATAATAATAATAATGAGTCTTTATTTCCGTTTCAATTACAATTTAACAGTTTGACATTAGAACAATTAGAACATTGTAAAATAAAACGGCAGATAATGTCATTAATTATATTTGGCAATTAGTTGGCATTAAACTGAGACATTGTTTATTTATTTTGGTATTGATAGATCAAAATAAATAAACAATATCTCAGTTTGAAGCTACCTAATTGCCAACTATCGTCTCAATGCAGAAAAATCCAAGACACTTAAGTCGCCTTTAAAACTTTATGTCCTAATAAATTTAATTCTTAAAGCATAAACTAAATGATGATATAATTAAGTTTGGAAATTATTGATCTTCAAAATGATGGATTATTTGTCCACTTTAGACAATTAATAACGTCTCAGCGTGGGAAACTTGAAGACATAAAATTTCAACAATATATTTATGATTAAAAAAAACTCTATATTCAATTATTGAAATTATAACTAAATAACAATGATATAATTACGTTATAAACTTATTTAGCTTATTTTGATCATTACAAATTTATGTGATTAATTTGTATTCCAATTCGAGCCTCAGAGAATAAAATTAAAAGTTAAATATCCTTATTATTTTATAAAGCCAACATGTTTACATATAATTACTTTGAATGAACATAGTTATCTTTTGAATGAGATAATTAATGCAAATGCTGTTAGTTAGTTAATTTAATCAAGGCATCACCGGGCTGAAAAGTAAATCTGGGGGAGTCGTACAAACGTTTATTGAATAGTATAAATCCTCTCTAGGTAAGTCACGAGGGGTTTATTAGTTGGAAAACAAAGCGGAATCTCCGGGGCGAGTTGTCCATTGTCCTGAGGATTACATGCGCTAAGTGATCCTGCACAAAGGCGACGCGCGTCATCGTCCTTAATGATGTTGATCCTAGCAAGATAGGGGATGACTCCGGCACGATCCACACAGTCATGCGATCGTCGGGCGATACACGCCTCGGATGTTTTCATTTGTTATTGTTAAGAGGGGCTTATTACGTGTAATTAAGGGAAAAAATAACGCGCGTCCTGATTGCGCTGTCCGTACGCGGCGTTATTTATTGCGGCCGCGGAATGTGTCGAGGCGATTTTTCATTTTTCCCGACCCCCCCGTGGCCCGCCCACTTTTTCAAATGCTTGGGTTTTTATTCCGCGCCCGGCGCCGTTTATTAAGGGCCATGAATACATTATTTTACGTGGAGATGGGACGTCGCGCTTTGAAGATAATGTTTTGATTTACACATCTTGGGAACGCGCGCATTCACACACAAAACTCTCTCTCTGCACCCGAATTGAATAAATCAGGAGGTTATGCCTATAGGTACACGACGTGATTACAATTTTTGTTTGTTTCGTAATTTATATGGCTCCGTGATGTATTCGTATAGAAAATAAAAAAGAGGATTATTTATTAGGAAAAGCTAGCATAGGATTATTTATAAAATAAGGCTCGGGTTTAAGAAAAAGGGGTAATTTGGTATTCAAGTAGCAAAAGGGCATTGAATTGCATTGGTAATACAATTAAAAAAAACAAACACTTGTCGCTGTTGTGTTTGGTACATGAGACAAGAATAACTAATAGACAGCATCCCACCAAAATATTATTAGAAACAATAAATTAATTTACCCACGATTTTGGTTCGTTTATATAGGCTGTGTATAAATTAGTGAAATAACTTCAGGTAGCGATATTGGTCATCAAATTCGGATCGAAAAATCTTTATACAAGAATAATGTAACATGCTTCTTCAGTCACAAAGAGAACCATTTTATAGACGCGTACATCTGGTTAAATTGGTTCTTTCACCAATATGAGATAATGCATATTTTTTCTGAAACTCACAAAATTATATCTGAATGTTATACTATTATCATGAACCCAATTTTGTCCAATTTTATCGTGAAATACTCCACTGTGCGCCGGAACAATCTCAATATTCAATAATATACAAGTATACAGCGTCTTTTTATAAGCATCTGTCTTATAGAAAGACGCTGTATACTCATACATCATTAAAAAACAATATACTTAATTTACATTACTATATCAACCTGCCATACTTATTTTATTCTTTATTATTCTACAAATATTTGGATATTTGTAAAGAAATTATATGCTATAAACCACTATAAGTGTACTTTATAACAAATGTACACACAAAGTGTATGTAATTTATCTTTATCGAGGCAAAAGTAAAAGCTCAATATGTCTACAAACACCTATAGTAAATAACACAATGGCTTATAAAAAGTATAAAGCCATAACTCACTTTATGCTGAATATGCGTCGCTTTCATCGTAACTATATATTTATATAAATTTATTACATTAAATATTTCGCGTGGGCCGACGCTCACGGAAAGTGTATGCGTAACAGACACACAATGGGTATTATTTATTGTATTAAGTATAGCAGTTATTGTGGAATATATTTATCAAATTACTGTATTTATATGAACAAAATGATCAGTGTGTTTATCTGCATATGTGTCTATGTATTATATATGGGAGTGTATGTGTATGTATGTGTGTTAAATTGGTACTTATGGTTTATATCACATTGAGAAAGCTAGTTAATGTAATTAGTTAAATTAATTTAAATTTATGTTAATAGCCACAGTTGTAATTAAAGGTATTCGCAAAATGCAATAAATAATTATTATACATGTATCTATGGGAAAAACTTTCATACGACTTATGGATACGTTTTTCCCATTTATTACAAATACCAAACGCAAAATCTTCTCATTTTCAAAACAATTCAAAAGTGATGAAAATAAGCTAAATAAGTGACAAACATTCACATATTATTATTTACTTGTAAATTGTAATCATTAAATTGATTACGATTTTTGAAACAAAAACTTTTTATAGCAAAGTTATTTGTTATTAATTGAGCCTTTGAATGAAAGTGATGTATTTCATTCAATTAATAACAAATAACTTTGCTATAAAAAGTTTTTGTTTCAAAAATCGTAATCAATTTAATGATTACAATTTACAAGTAAATAATAATATGTGAATGTTTGTCACTTATTTAGCTTCAACATGAAAAACTGTATGTTATTATTTTTTTCATTCTCACAGACTCAATTGTCACACATAAGAACGTTATTAATTTATCAAAATAAACAAATAATACTTTATTTTGAAGATATATAAGTTCCAAATATTTATTTAGTTTTAAATTCAAGAATTGAATTTATTATGATTTTTTAAACAAAATATTGTTATCGACTAATTATTTGTTTGAATTTTCCCGCATTGCGACGTTATTGATTGACCAAAATACCTCATTTTGTACCCGAGTATGCAGTATATTTCATTTACTTGTAATTTCAAGAAATTAGAATTTTTAACCCAGCTCAGTGACCGAGTGGTTAGTGACGTCTTCCGTCTTGTACTGAGCATTAACTAGCCCCATCGAGGCGAATTTTCGCGAATCACTTTTCACAGTTTTTCAGATATTTTCTGTGCAGTTAAGGTAAATAACGGGTGGGTTCGAGTCGCGGGGTCTTTTTCTCGGTGCATTGTGACTAAACGGAGTATGCAAAAAAATCTACAATTCACTGGTGTTTGGGCAAAAGGGCTTTGGGTAAAAACCTTATTTTTGTAAAAATTATGACTTATTTTCGTAAAAATGTTGATTATATTTTTTCGAAAATAAGATTTTTATGCCTTTTTAACCAAAAAATTCTGCTCTTTCCATTGGTACAAACGGCTTGTAAACTTTACATTTCCCGACTTAAGCCCTTTTGCCCAAACACCAGTGAATTGTTTACTTATGCCTTGGTAAGAATAAAATAAGAAAAAAGTTAATTTTGTTAGATGTTATTGAATAATATTTCCAATAAACAAATTGCAATTTTTAATAAAATTACGCACACGATTTTTTTTGAAACTTACATGTTTTGTTTAGAATTTTAAAAAAATCATCAGATATATTTTTCTATATTTGTACGGGCCTTACTTTTTTTAAATTAATTTTAAACATAAACATGTAAATAAACGGCTGGGAAAACATCTGGTAAAATCGATTAGAAACAAAATAATGAGGTTAATTTTTCTGTAACAATTAACCCTAATAATAGTCAAATAGTAGGGTAGCTTTTGCCGAAAAACTAGTTTGGTGAGACCAAAAATCGTATTATTTTTGCAGAGTCATATATAACATTTGAATAAAATTATTGAACGAAAGCGCCAGGGGTAGCTAAAATTTTGATCACGGACGACCTGTTTCTTAAACTATAGTTTGGTATATAAAATACTTAAAAATATTCCATAAATATGCCGGTAAGTGAAAAAATCAAAACATCGGCAAAACCAACCCGTGACGATTCTACACTAAAATTTGAAATATAACTAATTTTTTTCAATGCTATCTTAAAGAGTGTATAATTATCTTTAATTTGGTATATAGAAAACTTAAAAATGTTCCATAGATATATCAGTAAGTGAAAAAATCAAAACATCGGCAATACCAATCTGTGTCGATTCTACTCTAAAATTTGAAATATAACTAATTTTTTTCAATGCTATCTTAAAGAGTGTAAAATTATCTTTAATTTGGTGTATAGAAAACTTAAAAATATTCCATAAATATGCCGGTAAGTGAAAAAATCAAAACATCGGCAAAACCAACCCGTGACGATTCTACACTAAAATTTGAAATATGACTAATTCTTTTCAATGCTATCTTAAAGAATGTAAAATTATCTTTTATTTGGTATATAGAAAACTTAAAAATTTTCTATAGATATATCAGTAAGTGAAAAAATCAAAACATCGGCAATACTAATCTGTGACGATTCTACGCTAAAATTTGAAATATAACTAATTTTATTCAATGCTATCTTAAAGAGTGTAAAATTATCTTTAATATGGTATATAAAAAACTTAAAAATGTTCCATAGATATGTCGGTAAGTGAAAAAATCAAAACATCGGCAAAACCAACCCGTGACGATTCTACACTAAAATTTGAAATATAACTAATTTTTTCAATGCTATCTTAAAGTGTGTAAAATTATCTTTAATTTGGTATATAATAAACATAAAAATGTTTCATAGATATATCGGTAAGTGAAAAAATCAAAACATCGGCAAAGCCAACACGTGATGATTCTACACTAAAATTTGAAATATGACTAATTCTTTTCAATGCTATCTTAAAGAGTGTAAAATTATCTTTAATTTGGTATATAGAAAACTTAAAAATGTTCCATAGATAAGTGAAAAAATCATAAGAAAATTAGTAATTTATAATAAACATAGATATTACTAATGCAATAAGTAGTCATTAGTTATTTTACAGAAAGAAAGGAATATTTATCTCACAAATTAATATATAATATATATATATATATATATATATATATATATATATATATATATATATAATATAATGCTGACATACTTTCATACAAATAAACATTCGAAAATCCGCCTTATCCGAATCCAGCTGCACTTGACATCTACGGCAAGCCCGTGGCCCTTTGTGACTTTCAATTTCGCCAGCAGCGCCCAAAAACGTATTCCATGGAGCGCGGGGGAATGTCAATTTTCAATTGAAATTCGCCCGCGCGATGTTATCCTAGAAATCCCATTGCACTCGCTTACGCGTTTACTGGTGTATAATATATTTTTTTTGTTTTGTTTAAATCCCCCCTCGCACGCGGGCGTAACGAGTGTTTGGACAAAAGACACTTGACAACAGCGAAACACTCACCTATAATTCGCCGATGCTGAAACGAGACAAGTGGCGACAGAGTAGTAGACGAGAGGGAGAGAAGAAGCACTACACACAAGTTCTCAGTTCAGATTGAAAACACAGCCGTTAATTTTTCACATCGCATTTATTATTTCGTCTTTCAACTCGTAAAAAATATACACAAAATAATACAAAAATAATAATAAACAAATAAATATATCTATATACAAAAATGTACAAAAATAATACAAATTAATAGTTTTTTTTTTAATTTACACGGGTAGTTTCTTGAGGGGGTTTTAAAGTCTTTTTAGTTAATGTAAGCCTAATCAGTCAGTAGGTTATCACACGAGGTAGGCTTGGCCACCTCCACCGGATTGCAGCATGACGTGCGGATGGTGCCGCCACGGGGGGCCTCGTCTGCTGGAGCCGCCACGTTCCAGCGTGCTGTAGTCGGAGTCTATGCTGCTGTAGATGTGGTCGGACAGCGGCCGGGGCTCCTGCACGCGCCTCATCGGCCGCGGTGAAGGGGTCGCCGTTGTGGCCGACGAGTAATTCGCCTCATCTCCATCCTGCACCAAGCCTGCCGAGTATGCGGGGGGTGGGAACATCTGCATGCCGGGGGATGGCGGTGCTGGGGCTTTGAGTTTCTCTGGATACGTGTGATTGTGCGTGCCATTGGCAACCACACGAGATTCTATGGTGTAATTGTTGATATTCCTGCGATAATTCGCGTTGATTTTGCCGCGCGGCTCCACGGTGGGCATGGCGTATTTGAGTTTCTCCCAGAAACGCCGCTCGCCCCATCGGACGCGGTGGCCGGTTTTCAAGTACGGCCTCAGCTCGGGGTCAAGCTCTGCTTCTGGTAGCGGCCCATCTTGCAGGATGATTAATTTAAATACCCTGCTTTTGAGCGCTTCGTGGAGGGCTTGCCGCAGCTCGAAACGCGACCACTCCGTCTGCAGGAAGTTGCGCGTCAGGACTATTATAACGCGGCGACTAGCCTCCGCTGCTTCAAGTACTGCGGGGGCGGCGTGTTGTAGGTAAGCGGCATGTGGTAGGTCCCTGTAGTGGAGGCAGAGTTGGAAACCAGATTCCAACTCGGATGATAGGTATTGGATGACCCATTCTTCGTCTTTTGGACTGTAGCACACGAAACTGTCGTATAGTTTATCGCGGTCTTCGAATTGTTTAGCGGCTGCCGCGCGGAAACTGCATAACCGTACGCCGTAACGCGAGTAAAGCCACACGCGGATGTTATCGCGAAAAATGAAGAACAGCACTACGGTTAATAATAGGAGTAGGATTATGCAAAGTGTTATCACTGCCATTGGTAAATAGTCTGAGACTAACATGTTATCAATTACGGAACCACCCGCGTAATAATCACTGCACGCGGTGCTATTAAAGTCTAATTCCCTCCTCTGAGGCGGTTTCGAGTCCGTGTTGTAGCACATAACGTCAGAACTGTCTATCACTTTATTCGCATTGTCTCCAACCCACGCGGTTAATTCCTGTAGGAACTTGCACCGACAAGACCACTGATTATTACCCAAAGTAACCTCCGTTAAATGAGCGTTCATTGAGAGTTGCCAGACTGGATATACAACGAGCTTATTACCATCCAAGCGTAATATTTCCAAACTCTTCAGTGGCGACAGCGTCATGTTCCCAATGTACCCGATAACATTGTTCTGCAAATACAGCTCCTTTAAGTGCGCAAGGTGCTCGAATTCATACCCTTTCAATTCGTAAATCCTGTTATCTTCCATGTGTAAAATTTCAAGTGCATTCAGCCCATTAAAAGTCCTGTTTTGTATGGTTTCGACACCGCTACCGTTTACATACAAAACCCGCATATTTTTACGGCCGATAAATACGTGATTCTGCAACTCTTTCAAATCGTTTCCATCCAAATACACCTCTGTGGCATCCATGGGGATGCGATGTGGAATTTCTGCGGAATTTTGCCCGGAACAATCTACAACGTTTGTGTTCCATGTTTGGTCGTGATAGCAGCTACAATTACCAGGGCATGTCATCTCGCAATCACACGCATCAAAGTCGCAGCAGTGGCACAGGGCGAAACAGTGAGTTTCGTACTTGCACAGAAAATCTCCGGGTTTAGCGCGCACTAAGGGCATATGTGTCATTCCGCGAGAATGTGTCATGCGGCACATAATATTATCAAGATCCATAACTCTCGGGTACTGCCGGGTTGCATTCATGTTATTAATGCGCTGCAGCCACTCCATAGTGCAATCGCAATGGAAAGGATTGCCGCCGAGGTAAACTTCGGGCAACGAACGGTTTGTTGGTATCGGAGGCAGTCGCAGTGCGTTCAAATCCAAATTCACTAAATCATTCGAGTACATATCCACTCGCGCCAGACTAGTTTTATCTAGGAACGTATTCGGTTGCACAGTCTTTATGAAATTGTTGTTAATAAACAATAACTCTACACTATTCGGTATCGACATTGGTGAAATTTCTGTAATACGATTATGACTAGCGTCCAAAGTTTTCACCCGGATTTCATCCTGAATTTTATAATAATTCGCCAGGTGCTCAATAAAATTGCCGTGGATGTCCAACCATTTCAAATTGCTGGGTATGAAGGCGTAATCAAACCAGACCAAATGATTTCCAGAGAGATTCAGCCACAGTAGGGTGGATAACGTAGCGAAAATGCCGTTGATGTCGGTTAGGTAATTTTCGTCCAGACGAATCGCCTCGATTTGCAAATTGCGATCGAACGTGCCCCTTTCGATGCCCTGCACTTTGTTCTTCGCCAGATTGAGCACCTGCAGACTCGGCAAATCCCAGAACATACCCCGCGTTAAATTCCCAATTTTATTATCAATCAACCGCAATCCTGTTAATTGATTTAGATTTTTAAAAGTTCCATTTTTAAAATCCGTAATTTGATTTTCCCCCAAATCCAATGTTTTCAAAAACGTTAGTTCTTGGATAGCATCGGGAACATCCTCCAATTCATTCGAACTCAAATCCAATTCTTTAAGCGCCGAACAGTTATGAAACGCACGAGAGTCAATTGTAACAATTAAATTGTTATTTAATGTTAATTTGCTCAGCACAAATAGTCCGTTGAACAAAAGCGGGCCGATGGTGTTTAAACGGTTTTCAGCGAGATTTAATGTGTGTAAATTGTATAGTGGTAAAAACGCGTTGTCTTCAATAAATCCAATTGAGTTGTTTTTCAAGTCCAAAATTTGCAGGAAAAATAAGTCTTTGAACATACGCCCGTCGATACGGGTAAGCGCGTTATGCGATAAATTCAACACTATTAACCGAATTAGTCCAGTAAAAGTGCCCGCATCCACATGTCCGCTAGTCAGTTGATTTCCAGATAAATCCAACACCAGCAATTCCTCCAGGCGGTGGAAAATCCCTTTAGCGAGCGAAAACAGCGAGTTGTTCTGCAAATGGAGTTCGCGCAAATCGCGCGATCCCGCAAACAACCCTGTTGGTAACATTTCGATTTTATTGTTTGCCAAATTGAGTATTCTCAACGAGACTAAACCATTCAAAGCTTCACCAGATATTTCACTAATATTGTTGTATGTTAAATCGAGTTGTTGCAAACGCCTCAAACGGGTATATCCGGATGTTTCTGAGAGCGCGTTCAGTTCGTTATGTGATAAATCCAAAATTTGCAAATCGCTACTGCTGCACATGGACATCCGAGACTCACTATCACCAAAACCAAGACGTTCGGAATTTTTTAGGCGATTTCGTGTTAAATTGAGCGTTTGTAAATTCACCAACGGGCAGAATACCCCCAATGGTAACATACGAATATTATTATCCGCCAAGTTTAAAATTTGCAACTCTCTAAGTCCACCCATACTATTCCCAGTGAGCTCCAACGATTTTCCAGGCCCCCACTCGCTGTTGAATGTGTTTATGGACATTTTCTTGAGATTCTTCAGTCCGAAAAACGTATTTGGTTCGACGTGCAGCACTTTACAGTTCCTCACTTGCAACTCTTGTAAATCATGCAGTCGCTCCAACGCCGCCACCGGCAGAGTGCTTTCAAAATAAAGCCCATCACTGCAGAAAACACGCAATCTTGATGTGCCTTCCGAAGGTAGCGTGCTCAAATTCGCACCGGTGCCATCCAGAGTCCGTAGTTTGCAGGTGACGGCCAGCCGCACCGCGGATGTGTCGTTATTATCGGGAAGCCAAGTGCACTGCTCCGGGCCCTCGTAACGGGCCGCCACGAAGGCGACAGCGATCGCGCTCGCCACCAACACTTGCAGCCACATAATTTTATTTTTTATTTCACAAAATAAAATCAAACCAAAAAAAGTCCTCCAAAACCCTCAAACTAAACCATGTCCTTAACTTGCTTTTGAGTTTCAAGCGTTGCCGCACATAATCCAAAAATGTTGTTGGGCTAAGTCCCGACACCACTCAACTTGTAAAACTTTTTCCAAACTGGTCGCCTCGTACGAACCGACGGCAACGACAGTCGACGCAACACTGAAGCTCTTCGGCGCGCTACTGCGGTATTATACGGAGCGTAACTTGCGTTGTGGTGCGCGCAAGCGTTCGGCTAGTTGGTGCTAGTGCCACCATCGCACCAAAGGCGCCACAATGCAGACAAACTACACCGGACGATCGCAAGAAGCTCCCCGTCTACCTGAAACCGCATTTGCGGCTCGGACGCGATCTGGGACACCCAAAA
The DNA here is from genome assembly GCA_963942505.1 of Lordithon lunulatus. Lineage (NCBI taxonomy): Eukaryota > Metazoa > Arthropoda > Insecta > Coleoptera > Staphylinidae > Lordithon > Lordithon lunulatus. The sequence goes on along the minus strand of OZ012672.1, from coordinate 49,614,577 downwards.
AACGTATAATCCCGATTAGATTTTGCCCGGCGGCTTAAGGGGCTAGGGGGCCGCACGTTGCTGCAACAAAGGGGTTTCGCTTTGTATGCGCTACCTGCGCTTTTGAAATCAATAAGCGATTTTTGGAAATATTTGCATGCCGGTGACAAGGGGGTTGGCGCAAATTGTGCGTAAAACGGAGAGCTGAAAATTTGAGAGAAAAAAGTCTTTTGGAGCCAGTCGACCGCACGCAGTTAGCTGTTAATATTTTCACCAAACGCGCTTTAATTGCATGTGAACCTACTTGGAAGCTGCTTTACGGATGCATTAGAGGTAGAATGTTGTTTATTTGAACAGTGGGAACGTGAAAATGTTTACACTTAACATGATACTATAGAATATGAATTTTGTACGGTAATGACTTTCAATAACTGTAACAAGTCTACAGGTGGGGTTATGCTGATAACACTAGTTATAATAAATAAATTAAAAATCAATCAGAGGTTCATTTCCTATAATATTTTGTATGGTGGTAAAATAATTAGTAACAAGTATAATATGTATTCCTTTTAATTTAATATAAGGGTACATAGGGTACAAATATAATTCCATGTTTGTAAAGTTTTTGATTAGGTATTGTGTTTTCACGCCAATAAAAGGTTTTGGGGATCAAATCGTGATCTTTAGGACGCAAGTCAAACACTATGCAATATGAGACTATATTTCTGACTTATAGATGTTGAAATATATATATATATATATATATATATATATATATATGTACATTATATATATTTAAGGTGGATATCCTTTCAATTTAGCTAAGCCCCGAAGAAGAGTCTATTGCAGGTACGAAATATTGGTGAAACAGTAAAGTGTACTCAAATTAAAAAATAACGTTTGCTTGCTGCACCACCCCAAAACTAAAAAACGTTTGGTTTTTTAATCCATATATATATATATATATATATATATATATATATATATATATATACTTGTAATTATTAAAAAGGCCCGACATGAATCATTAAAATATCATTACTATTGCAATATATTTAATTACATGTATTATTTATCAATTTAAATTGTATCATATAAGTTATGATATAAGTTTTTGGAACTTACGACATTTTGTCGCCTAAGCAGCAACACCACACATCTAAATTATTTTGAGGTTTATAGTAGAGAGAAAAACTGATAAGATGTTTCGTAAAACTTAAGAGAACTCAATAGTGTACCGACTCTGACAATCAAATTTGCAATATGAGCAAACAGATAGACATACGGTGCTTTTTTAATTTTATTTATTATATTATATTATATTTTTTTAAATTTTTACATTTACCAATGTACACAAACGAGTACACTGGGAGATAATGTGTTAAATTAAAAATTAATTGAAATTTGTATTTAAAACATAACAACATAATCCGTTATTGTTATTATCAATATTCAGATATAATTTAAAATAGTAAAACGCTTCTACAACTATAATTGTATTCAATAACTTGTATACGTTGCAATTACGTTTGAGGTTTTCACTTATTTCTAGTGTAAACAAATCGATTTATCTTGTTTACATAAATATTCGTATGTTTATTTCTATATTTATATTGCCATTTACAAATTCAATTGGAATATATGTGTTTGTTATCATCACTATTAAAATTCAATAACAAATAACTATTAAAGATAATTCACCAAAACATTTACATCATGAGTAATAAATAAAGCAATTAGAAATAAACTAAATATGTTTTTCTATAAACATAATTAGTATAATTTCAAGTGATGATTTAATGGATGAGTTGGCCGGAATTGCTTTAAATCTTATTTGTCACCACAACTAATCAAGGCCAAGTTACATCAGATAATATCCATGCAAAATTTAATTTTAAAATATACAGTAGAATTTCCGAAAACGTGTCTGGAACATTTGTAAAATACTACATGCATACTTTGTATGGATACACTATTACAATCAATTTTTTGTTGTGGGGGAAATCCACTTGAATAGGACTACACATTATTTTAAAACCATCTCTGAGTAATGCTTATCTGTCATCCACCCGTTGATGTGTCAGGAAAATGTGTTAATAAACACATTTTCCTGACACATCTTCGGAAATTCTACTGTATATTTTAATAATAAATTTCGCATGTATATCTCAAGGCTGGGATCCTTGATTTGTTTTTGGTACAAATCTGTATGGGGACAGTCCAACTGCGATTTTCCAATATTGATAGGAGGCATATTTTACACGCTCTTTATAAAATTTTGTATACGATTCTTATTAATTAATTCGAGTATTTTATGAACTTTTCATTTGAACATTGTCAAAAAATCTGGAGATATTAATCGTGATTCTGTACATCGTTTATGAAATTTTGTATACGATTTTTCTTAATTATTTATTTTCATAATGATTATGGATATTATTAACAAAATAATTCACCTAAGTATATTTTTAAAAATGGTGCCATTTCTGTAAGTGACAAGTTTTTGTTCTTAATCATAAAATACTCGAATGTAGTTTATGATAAATAACGAAAACTTGTCACTTACAGAAATGGCACCATTTTTAAAAATAAAATAATAAATAATATCGATAATCGTTATAAAAATAAATAATTAAGAAAAATCGTATTCAAAATTTCGTAAACGATGTACAAAAGTACGATTAATATATCCAGATATATTGAAAATGTTCAAATGAAACAGAAATGACACCATTTTTAAAAATATACTTAACTCAATATTTTGTTAATAATATTGATAATCGTTATAAAAATAAATAATCGTGATACTGAATACATAAATGTTTTATAATATCTCCATGCAGAATTAGATTTTTATATATAAGTCCGTGATGTTACATCGCCCGAGAGAAGAGAACGACTGAGACTGTGGCGCAGCGCAAGTAATTCTTGGCGTAGTTCATAGAAACGACGATTGGAGGGCGCCATGTTACGGACGATCGGTGCCAAGAGTATAATATCCAATTTACCTGTTTACAGGGCCGGTCCTAGCGGGAGTGCAGGGTGTGCGCCGCACGCGGGCGGCCAAAGTCATATAATTTAAAGTCCAATGAGATATCTTCATTATCTTGAAATATGAGGCTTGTAAAAGTTGAAATTTGTATTATCACACATTCCTGCAAAAATACCTATTCATCATAAAACAATTTTAAGATTTTTAATGTTATTCTTGTTTAAATATGTATGAAAAACTCAATTATAAAGACCGCAATGAGATATCTTCATTATCTTCAAAGATATGGCGTGTGAAAGTTTAAATTTGTTATATCACTCATTCCTGTAAAAATTATTATTCATCTTTATGCAATTTTAAGACTCTTTGTGTTATTCTAGTCTATAAATGTATGAAAAACTAAATTATAAAGACTCCAATAAGGTATCTTCATTGTTTTCAAGTGGAAATCTGTATTTTCACACATTCCTGCAAATATACCTATTCATCATTATGCAATTTTAGGAATTGTTGTGTTATTCTTATCTAAATATTTATGAAAAACTCAATTATAAAGACCCCAATGAGTAATCTTCATTATCTTCAAAGAAATAACTTGTAAAAGTTGAAATTTGTTTTATCACACATTCCTGCAAAAATACCTATTCATCATGATGAAATTTTGAGTTTTTTTGTGTTATTCTTGTCTAGAAATGTATGAAAATCTCAATAATAAAGAGTTCAATGAGGTATCTTCATTATCTTCAAAGATATGGCCTGTAAAAGTTAAAATTAGTATTATCACACATTTCTGCAAAGAAACCTATTCATCATGATGGAATTTTGAGATTTTTTGTGTTATTTTTGTTTAGAAATGTATGACAATCTCAATAATACAGACTCCAATGAGGTTTCTTCATTATCTTCAAAGATATGGCTTGTAAAAGTTGAAATTTGTATGATCACTCATTCTTGTAAAAACACTTATTCATCATGATGCAACATACATTTTTTTTGTGATATTTTTATCTAAAAATATATATGAAACTCAATTATATATACTCCAATGAGTTATCTTCATTATCTTCAAATATATGGCTTGTAAAAGTTGACATTTGTCTTATCACATATTTCTTCAAAAATACCTATACATCATGATGCAATGTTGAGACTTTTTGTTATTCTTGTCTAGAAATATATGAAAATCTCAATCATAAAGACTCCAATGAGGCATCTTCATTATCTTCAAAGATATAGATTGTAAACGTTGAAATTTGTTTGAAACTCATTCCTGTAAAAACACTTATTCATCATGATACAACTTAATGATTTTTTCTGATATTCTTATATACAAATATATGAGAAACTCAATTATAAAGACTACAATAAGTTATCTTCATTATCTTCAAAGTTATGGCTTGTAAAATTTGAAATTTGTATTATCACACATTCCTGCAAAAATAACTATTCATCATGATGCAATTTTGAGATATCTTTGTCTTAGTCTTATCTAGAAATGTATGACAATCTCAATCATAAAGACTCTAATGATGTATCTTCATTGTATTCAAAGATATAGCTTGTAAACGTTGAACTTTGTATTATCACACATTCCTGTAAAACACTTATTCATCGTGATGCAACTTAATTTTTTTTGTGATATTCTTATCTAAAAATATATGAAAAACTCAATTATAAAGACTCCAATGAGTTATCTTTATTAACTTCAAAGATATGGCTTATAAAAGTTTAAATCTGCATTATCACACATTCCTGCAAAAATTCCTATTTATCTGATGCAATTTTGAGATTTTTTTGTGTTATTCTTGTTTAGAAATGTATGCAAATCTCAATCATAAAGACTCCAATACGGTATCTTCATTATCTTCAAAGATATGGCTTGTGAAAGTTTAAATTTATTTTATCACACATTTCTGTAAATGTATCTATTCATCATGATGCAATTTTAAGATTTTTTATGTTATTCTTGTTTGAATATGTATGAAAAACTCAATTATAAAGGCCCCAATGAGATATCTTTATTATCTTCAAAGAAATAACTTATTTAATTTGAAATTGATATTATGAATATTTTCTGCCAATGAAAACTATTCCTCATTATGTAATTCGCAGTTTTTATTTATTACACTAGTCAAGAAATGTATTAAGAACTCAATTTTAAAAACTCTAAAGACCTTAGTGATATATCTTCACTGTCTTCATAGATATGGATTATTAAATTTAATTTTTTTTGTTTCATTGTTAGTTTTTTCTGCTAAGGGAAACGGTTTCTCATTATGCATTATATAATTTTAGGATTTTCTTGGTACACTGGTCCAAATATATATTAGGAACGCAAAATTAAAAACTCAAATGAGATATCTTCATTATCTTCAATGATATGGCTTGTAAAAGTGGTTGTGTATTATCACACATTCCTCCTAAAAATAGGATTCATCATGATGCAATTTTAGAATTTTTTGTTTGTTCAGAAATATATGAAGATCTAAATTACAAAGACCCTAATGATATATCTTCATTATCTTCAAAGAAATGGCTTATTAAATTTGAAATTTGTATTATCTGTCTTCTTAGGCAAGGAAAACGGTTCCTCATTATCTAATTTTAGAATATTTTTTATGTTACAGTTGTTCAAAGATTTATTATGAACTCGATTTTAAAATCGCTAATGAGATATCTTCATTGCCTTCAAAGATTTGTTTTCTATAAGTTGAAATTTGTATTGTCACATAATCCTGCATATATACCTATTCATCATTTGGGTGATCGCTATAGGAAATGTGGTATATTTGGTCAGGGTGAAGATGAATGTGAGCACTGGATAAATGAACATGGAGAACGTATGGCGAAGGAAGGATGTAAGATAGTGAACAAAGCTTGGATGTGGTTTTTAGATGAGGATGGAAGAGGAGTGAGTGTAATTAGGCCAATATAGCAACTAAATGAACTAAAATGTGGTATATAACAAACAATAGGGGTAGTCTTTCCTTTTGTTTTGCGGGAATGAAAGAATGAATAAATAATGTATGTAAATATGAATATCAAATTCAAATTTAATTTAATTTAATTTTTGTTTTGTTTTGTTATTCTGTAATGTTGGGTTATTATATTATATTGCTGTAAGGATACTAAAAGATGTATTATTTTTGTTTATTTTTAAGTTTATTACATACTGTGTAGGGGATTGTTAATGCCAATAAAGGTTTATTATATATATATATATATATATATATATATATTCATCATGATGCATTTTAAGTTATATTAATTTTAATTTTAGATTAATCCTAAATTCTAGCATAATGATACTGTTGAGCGTACTTGATGGTAAAATCACAGATTTTCAATGTTTACGTCAGTACCAAACGAAATAATTTATATCTCGCCATTCATAAAACATACAGAATTTTTAGCAGACTTTCTTATAGGAAATTGAACGTTATACAAAAAAGGTCTCTTATGATTTTTTCGTTTATATAACCAATTAAAAGATATTGAAGATCAAAGTTTGACGTTCTCCTGAAAAAAAAATATGCCTAAATATCTACTTATGTTGCGTATGACTTGGCCATAATATAGAAAGCCAGTTTATATTAACGCAAAATATATAAATTCTCGAATAGCACAAGAATATTGTAACATATCATCAATCGATCCGCATAAAATATTACGAAATATATTACACTAAATAACAGATAATTCGCTGCATAAACGCGCAAGTTACTGCAGCTGGAGGGGCTAAACTTTTTTGCCCTAATTTGCCACTATTATGGGTTGGCATATAATGATACTCTGCGCCGAATTAAACGGCGAGGTCATAAATCCCGCGCCCCTAGAAAAACGACGTCAAACTAATTGCGAAACCCAGCTGTCCGTTCACCTACAGTTTTAATCACTTGCAGTAATAAACCCTCGTACTCATACAGTTTAGCATTAAGTAAACCGCGTATAATTTAGTTTATATAGGTAGATTGTAGTTTGCAGGAAGTTTTAGTAATTAATTTAAATCTTTCGCTAGAATAATAGTGCGGAATTATGAAGAACTATAACTGTGAGTTTAAAGTATGAAATTGCTCGTAATTTAATTAGCTGCGGTCTCAATTGTCGTTTAAATTAGAATAGTTTGTTGACATTTTTTTGGGCAAATGAGCTGCTCTATTAAGTGTTTCAAACCGTTGCTTGTTAAGTCATCTTGATGTCCAGTAATTCTCATTTCAAGCGATAACTATCAAACACTATTTCAAGGAACCCAACTAAATATTAAATTTCGTGACCTGTAGCTTCCAAATGCAATGATATTTCAAACTAATAGCTTAATTTCTAAATAGCTGCATCTAATAGCTACTGATTTTATGAAACAGAACCGGATTTGCTTGTTTACTTTCTATTAATCACACGAACAATTCGCCTATAAAAAAAAACTTAAAACTGATTGAATTTGTTTTCTTAAAATTTAAAATTGCATTAATCTAGGACAGTGGTTCTCAATTTTTTTGTCTGCCGGCAATTATTAAACAAAATTCTCGGCATCCCTATTAATATTATCATTGTATTTTTGCTTTTTTATAGTTAATATTGAAATATTGAAGTGAATTTGTGATTTAATAATAAATAGTAGTTTATTCTCCCATTTTTTACAAACAAACATACAGATAAATTTTTAATTTAGAAGAAAAAAAATTAAAATATATTAAAATATTGGATTATTAAGGCGTCTACTTTGTGATAATTCATTTTAAAGGATAAATACAACGATTTTTTACTTTGTTTTTATCACACTTCAGTTACACTATGTAACTAGTTTCGGCTAAGCTCCAGCCATTTTCGAGCCGATGAGGAGGAGCTCGAAAATGACTAGAGCTTAGTCGATACTAGTTGTAAAGTATAACTGAAGTGTGTAAAAAAGTAAAAAATCGTTTTATGTATTATTTATATTTATTTATATTAACTACATATTGATATTATATATAATGGGGATGAAATCAGCTGCTCTGTCATGGTGGTATGATGAAGAACTGAGAACCATAGCTTCACTTGATAAAAAAAAACCATACAATATACTTAGCTCACCACATCATTAAAAGCCCATTCATCAAAATTTCTCGGCATGCATGTGTCGGCACCTACGTTTCCGCGGCATCCACTTCGAGAATCACAGATCTAGATAGATAAAATCCAAATGTAAAATTTGAATTCGATTGAAAAAAAAACTCAAAATAAATATTTTCAGTAGTTACAGCCTGCTTTGTTTCATACGAGTTGAACAACAATAATATCATGTGTTTAGCTAGCCTGATTAAATTTAATATTTCCAAATAAAAGAAATTAGTACATCATTCTCTATTATTTCTGCTAATTTTCAGTTTTCTTTACGATTTATAACTAATATAGTCGAAATTAACAATGTTCAAAAAATGGCTGTGTATATCTTCAGACTGTTAAATATAAAATATTTAGTAATACAAACGGGATAGTTATTATAACAATAATTAGTATTTTAATAGATGTGCAGATATTAACAAACGGTTCTTCTTTATACGAACAATAGATATTTTTTTATGAACATAATAAAATCCGCAAACTATGCTACAATCAATACCTATATAGTCATCCAGAGAATTTACTGTAAATTATAGCTGCATAAAGAATAATTAAAATCTACGTGTCACATTACGATAATTGGATGCCTAATAAAGAATTTTATGTCAGTACCGCTCGTAATTCTATAAAGAAACTAATTTATTTGTAAATATTTAATTGTAATTGTAATTATTTCACCATTATTAATATAAATTATTATCCATAGAAAACAATTAAATTAAATATTAGTATACAGTTATACAGATATATAAAAAAATAAAAATTATAAAAATAAACTTATTAAAATAAACTTATTAAATATAAATTATAAAATAACCAACGAATTTGTATTCAATTTTTTTTTAATTTTAAACTTTTACGCTCATATCTGGATAATCCGATTTTAGAGGCCGAGTCGATCAAAAAATAATGCAACATATTTTGTTTAATTTTTTTACTGATCCTAGCACAAAACATATCTGTGTACCAGATAGCCGAAGGAAAATGGAAAATTTTGATTCCAAGTATTTTTTTTTTCTGCGACTAACTTGTATATATTTATTATTATTTTTGACCATGACACGCAATGTTGCTGGATTTGAAAACAAATTCTTAATGTTTATAACAATATGATAAAGTAATATGGAAAGTCTGTACACCAACGAATTTGTTTTTCTATTTTTTTTTCATTTTAAACTTTTACGCTCATATCTGGATAATCCGATTTTAGAGGCCGAGTCGATAAAAAAATAATGCAACATATTTTGTTTAATTTTTTTACTGATCCTAGCACAAAACATATCAGTGTACCAGATGGCCGAAGGAAAATGGAAAATTTTGATTCTCAGTATTTTTTTTTCCGCGACTAACTTGTATATCATTATTATTATTTTTGACCAAGACGCGCAATGTTCATGGATTTGAAAAAAATTGCTTAATATTTATAACAATATGATAAAGTAAAATGGAAAGTCTGTATACCAACGAATTTGTTTTTCTATTTTTTTTTAATTTTAAACTTTTACGCTCTTACACTGGCGTAGTTTTTAATCATATTCATTCCGAGATAGCCTTATTATTGTTAGTTTCCCGTAAAAAATACTTTCTTGTTCCATAGAAGAATTGATCGTCAGAAATAGTGTACAGTAGTACGTATTTTTATTGGTGTAGTATTGGTCTGTGTGAGAATTCCGGTTGATTTTAAATTTAGAAACCGGTGACTTTGTGGTATTGTGTCCACTTTCCGTGCACCAATAAATATCCCGTTTATTGAGCTTTAACTTTCGGAAGTCTTTTCTCTTGTAGAGCCGAGCGGTCGATTTTATTAGCCGCTCCTCTTGTGAAAATATTCCGGTCGCAATAAACGCGTGCACAATTTTATTGCGCCAGGTAGTAGCCGGCCGCAATTCTTTCTCGCTGGCCGAGCTGTAAAATTAATAAGGCCCTAATAAATTTTATTGGGAGGGGGCTAGTTTGCGGGCACTAAAGCGGTGACTTTCGCGGGGCAGCCGGTGAACCTTCCACCCCCGCGCGCGGGTGGTGCAACCGAACGCGCCTGTTAGTCGCGCTTGGTAACGCGTTTCGGCTCCCTGACTTGATTAACCAATAAACAATTCATGATATTTGTCGGCTATGTTTGCTCTCCGAAGCTATTGCTCGCGCCACCCCCGTCGCTTTACTCATTCATGACCGGCGCCGCCACCCGCCCCGTGTACAGTTCAGCCGTCTGGGTTGTACGGGGGTACGTTTTGCGGTTGGGTATTTAATTCAAGGATGGAAGGCACTGTAGGAAACTGATAAAATAGCTTGATTTAAAATTTGTGTTCTATAACATATTTTCCTTGTACGAGGTAGAATTGTGCGCATTGGGAGCGGCTTGCACGAGAAATATAATAAGAGACAATAAGCCCGGAGCAGCACACAGTGATAAACGAAAACAGTTATAATAACAAAAGACTTCACAAGTGTAATAAAATCAAATTTACTCGAGTCTATCTGTAGAATAAGAGGCATTAAAAGCTCTTTACACTGTAGCAATAATAATCATAATAATAATAATAATAATCTATAACGGCAATCGTTTCCTTCCCTAAGTATAATTGTAAAATCGTTTGGCCCTCTTCGCGTTAGTTTCATGCCTTTAATTTCCATCAACCGTCGCGGATAAAGAGTCGTCGGTAAGTGCGCGCGGGCGCGCAATAAGCGATAACGATAAGAACAGTTTCCACTGGCGGCGGTGGCGGATAGAAAAACAAGACAAAAAAAGCGCAATTGAATGCGATGGAGGTGACTAGAAGAGCTCATTCGACTTTCATACGGCGTTCGGCCGCCCCCTTATTACTTCCGCGCGCGCACTTATTATATAAGTGCATTTTATATTTCCGCCGTTCACCGCTGTTGAAACGAGCCGGAATTCTTTCAAGTGCGGGAATCAACTTTTCGAATGAGCGCCGCAATAAAGCCCGATTATTTTTAATATGCCGCGTCCCGAATTAGTTGGGAGCGACGACGTGGAATTTTTCATTTCTATTCCTACATTTTAGCACTAAATAATTTTAGCATAAAACATTAACTTAAATTAAAGTTTAGATATTCATATCCGGCTTAGCAGGCAATAGTCATAAAAAAAAAAAGTGTTTGAACGTTCAAGCGAAGAAAATTTAGTTATTACAGCAACACAAAACTGTCTTGATTGATATAGTAGAAAATAATACTTTTACCTAATCACAAGTTTATTTCTTTTTAGGAAATTATTTACGTGTAATTATAAAAAAGATACATACCCATTTAAAGAAGAGCAAGAGCAAGAAGAAAATGTTTATTACTAAACATGTTGTACATTACTGATTGGTGTGTAAAAAAGATTAGGCAAAGCTTATTTGGTGAAAATATGCGATTTTCTTCTGTGTGCTTCTTTTACAGGACGTTACATCATGTAAATATACAGGAACTTTCCGGGAAAAACCTATACTAGAATTAAGGTATAGTTGCCGTGAACAATTTAGCAAAAAAAAAATGTGTTACGTTTTTTTCTGCAGCTGTTGTTGCTTTATCTGGGTCTTTGTTTTTGTAAGTACTAGCTTATCCACGAGGAGGTTAAACAGTAGAGGTTTTAAACTATATGTCGTATACCAGTTCTATTTCTAATCTTAGATTCCTTCCCATTCCTCGCTCTCATTTTGGTTGTGTTGTTTTATTGTCTTTAATACGTGGGGTTTATGCTTTTACTAATAAGTTTTCTTAGTACGTTCGATAATAGAACTCTATCGAATGCCTTCTCCATGTACCAGAAAGATAGGTCGGTTTAAATTCCAGCGCTTTCCTTGAGATTTATTGCACCACGTAGATGTTCTGTGTGGTTGACAGACTTTTTCGAAACAAAAAATATAATAAAATTATTTAATATAATTATTTAATAATTAAGTTGTGATATATAAATATATACTAAATGATTTACATACAAATAAATCGCTTAATAATTTGATATCAAAACTTATTCATGATTGTGTATGTATCATGTCATGTAACAATTCAGAAACCCATAACAATATTGTATAATTAATAACAAGAAGTAATCCCAAACTATTCAAACAGTATCCTCAAGGTGTGCAGGGATTAAAACCCTTATCAAACCGCTAAACGCAACACAATTTCAACCCACATCCAACCATATTCATTAATTCCATTAAAACATTCATCAGCAGAATTAGCCGTAGCGTTTTACACTAATTCGGAATTTTTCAAACGAATTAAATTGTGTGAATTCTACAAAACACATGATCTATTCGGCGTTAATTCGATTAAATGAATGTCGTCCTAGGGGAAAGACAAAAGCTTGAAAAGGATTTAACTTTTTCAGCGGAATGAATGGTGCGTAACGTCGCAAAATTACATTCCTTCCGCGCTTTTGCAGCTAATCTACCGCCGCGCCGGCGGCGGAACGTGCGCTCTTTCGCTCCGCTTACGTGGCGGCAAAACGGTAAATTCCTGCTAATAGATTCCTGCAATTGCTTTTTGTGTGTCGAGATGCAATTTGGGCGCCCTGAAACGAATACATTCCGCGAGGAAACCCCCATTATCCTTACATTTGCGATTTCAGGAGTGGGGAGCCGAATAAGTGCTGAATTACGTCTCGTCGTCGGCGTGTTCCGCAATATTTATTATAATCGGAACGGGGTTTATGAATATGCGGCAGAATTATGCCCGCGTAAATTCACAAAGCAATTTTTACATTTGCGAGAATTTTCACAATTTTCCGCATATTTATAGAAGCGGTAAAGTAGAGGGACTAAGGGGGAATCTCTAAGGACGTACTGGTTTCTCATTTTAAATTCTACAGGACTTAGTTCATTTATGAATAAGTGTTATATTCAATATTCATTTTAAATTATATTATAAAAGCCACATACAAATCATCACTTCTTCTCGCCGTTGATCATGATGATTAGCAAATATCATGAGGTGCAAGTCATATTAGTGAAATTCACATATATTTGTGGTTTCCTGTGAGCATCGGTGCAATATTGAGTTGTAACAAAAATAACTTTTAAAGAACTTAAAACTATGTCTATGTATATTAATTAGTCTCTTAATTATTCAATAATAAAGATACAATAATAAATTAAAATTATTTCCACTATGGTTTGATAAATAGGTCACTCTACTAAACCACCCATCTAAGCGAATCCAAAGGAAGGGAAAATTGAATGGTCACTGACCCATGCACCCAGTATTATAATGCTTTAAAACGGGGTCGGCTTTCATTTTGAAAAGTGGAGATCGGTTTAAAAGCGCTCCCCGATAAAAAAGAAACCGCCGCCGGGTATGTGTGTGCCAGAGTCCCGGCGCCACCACCAGCTCCTTTTAGGAGGTATAAATAGCATTTCTAATATGACGGTCCGGCGGTACTGAAAGACATTAATTAGTTGAAAGGTTTTCCGGATTCCGGACATCACACAAACCGTGTCCTGTGTTTTCCTTTTGTCCTCTTCGTTGCGGGGCACGCGCGAGCTGCACGGCGCCCCCCACGCCCCGCTGTCAGATCACACGGAACGGACGGTTTTATATCAGAATGCGGAACATTTGATTGCGTGCTCTCCCTTCCTGCACGCACACAGGATTTCATTCCCTACGACAGTTTCTATATTGAAATTTCATGCAGCGCTCACTAAAAACCTTTCAGCGATTGCAATTATCGTTTTTCCGTAGTGTGTTTGTTCCCGCAATTATGAGATCGATGCCAAATGCATGTATGTGTGTATGTATACAAACGTGCAATATGCACCCGAACAAAAACGGGCGTAATTCCTTTGATTTCACGGGATTGAGCTATTTAAACGAATTGCATGCGAATTGCAATGGCAAGTAGCTCATGTTTATTTCAGATCGGACCAGAGCGGCGGCTTTGTTCCGTTTTAAAAAGTTCAACGGACCTGGGTTTTATTTCTCTGCACCAAACGGCGCTGGCTTTGTTTATCTAAATTCGGGAGATTGCAAATTTAATAAATGATCTGCGACTAAACAGTGTTCCATGATACGAATAAGTACATCCAATTCAAGGTTTTGCTATATGCAAATACGATTAACATTTGAAAAGTTATATTGTATTTAGATAAGATCGCTTCTAAACGTAATTAGCAAAGGGTGCCGTGTTGGTTATGTAGAAGAATTTAAAAATAGTACAACTTACCCCCTAGGAGGAAAGTTAAACGCCATCTGGAGCCACCACTTACTCACACTTATATATGTTTTAGAAGAATTTAATTTCGCGTGCATATATTGCAGGGCCTTTTAGAAAAACTGCGAAACCTGCGCAAACGGATATTTTTGAGGTCCTTTAAAATTAAAAACTATGAACTAATATCGCGACGCCACAAGCTGCTTTTGCATTTAATTTTGTATATACTATCTGATGTTTTTGCTGTCGTTCTTTTTATCAGCTTTTCTTCTGTTTCTTCATGGGCCTCTTTTACTTTACCGCTAGAAAAAGGCCTCTTCTAGGCATTTCCAGTCTTCTCTATTCTGTGCCTTGTAGAGCTATCTACTGCCTGCTGTTTTATTTTATGTCCTCGGTCATATCATTTTATGGGTCTACCTTTACTTCTCCGATTTCCCAATAGTCCTCAGTTTAGTAGTTTTGCTGTCCGCCCATCGTTAGCATCACCAGTATGTTTTCCTTCTCCGTCCTTATGCATTGTCCTTGATAGGTATGGATATCGTGCAAAACTTCTGGTAAGCCTCATTTAGGTCGTCGGTAGTAGTTCGCTCAGTTTTACCGATTTCCCCTCTATGTAGCTGTCCATCAATTCGCAATAGTTTGCCCCTTATGCCCAATTTTCGATACACCTGGATAATTAGCCCCAGTTTACCGTGTTGCAGTCGTTCCTGACATTGATGGTTATTAGTGCCGTCATTTTCCTGGTTGATTTTCTGGTGCCTCCTTAGCTATCTGTATTAGTCTCTCCACCGCTGCCACCATGGACCTCCTCGGCTTGAAACCGAATTGCTTTTCCGACACAAAGCGCAGAACACTGTCTCACATTTACAGGCTCTAGTTTGGTAACCTACCTCACCGCAACCTAGGCATTTCGTACTCCTATATTTTCCCGTGCAGTCGTCGGCACAGTGCCCAGTTAGCCAGTATCTGCTGCACCCATACTGTGGCTCCTCCCTACGGGTAACTTTGCATCTGACTAGGCCGACCCTAAGTTTGACTGCCGTTAGGGCCTCAGCCCCTCGTTCTGTAGTAGTCACAGTAATTGCTTTTGTACCATTTTGGGTTTGGGCAGGCCTGGTCTCACCTACTTTGTATAGTTCTACGGTCCCTGTCATTTATTTATAGATTATGCCTGTGGATGAAAGTAAGTTAAGCATGAATAAATGTTGTATATAACGTTTGATGCAAATTTTAATACAAGTCCTGATTTGAATTTTTGTTGGCAAACTAATTTTACTCCTTGCGTCGCATCGCTATCATTCTGATTGACGCGTGCTGGCAGGGAGGGAGTGAAAAAACAATCTATATGATAACACGGCTGGAATTACATAAAATAATGCGAGATAAGATGGTGTGGGGGGATCGGGAGATGTGGTCGATAAATCAAAATATTGTTCCGTTATCGCCGCCGATAACCGGGGGATGGTATAAGAAGGTTGTCAGACGCAAGTGTGTACAAATGCGTGCGTGCTCGGAAAAGGGATCGTTATTAGTTTTTAATCTTATCGGAACGGAATTGGGTTTCTTGCCTCGGGTTATCTATAATATCATCGTGTTTCCGAAAAAAAAAATGGCATCGTAAAAACGACTTGAAACGTAAACAAAATATTAAACGTATTTAAAAGTATTTTATATAATATAATAGATGCTAATGTCTATTACTGAATTTAAAGAAAATATTGGGGCGGTCGTGGCGCAGTGGTCTAAAGGTCGTTTTAGACAAGACAATTTCTTAGCTCAAAACTTGTTCAAGAAATGAATTCATATTGTATTCTTCTGCCATACAATATGTCCTTGACAAATAGAACGCGTTATATTTTTAACTTAAGGCGACGGTCTGAAGGCACTGCGTCCACGCCGTCACCGGTTCACTCTTTTCCGTTCGGAATTTGGGTCTATTAATCCATCCATTTTGGTGTGTCTGTCCATAGTCAGTGTGTGTATAGATGGAGTAAGGTGCATAAATGATATAAATTATAATACATAGTTGATGACTGAGATAATCATTAGATTAAGGTCAAAAAATTTAAAAAAAAGGAAAATATTAAAAGTAAAATATTTAAATTAAAAATAATATCTATTATAATAGCTTCTTATTATAAGAACAATGCTATTAGTAATATCAGTACAAAAGAAAAATGAAGGAAGGTCAAATGAGATCGTTTGGACATTTAAGTAGACTGAATAGTCATAGACAAGTAAAGAAAATGTTAGATGAAGAAAATGATGCAGGCAAAATAAGAAGAGTGTTTTTGTACATCAGTTATAGAATGTTATTTTCCTTCAAACGCGCCTAATCTAGCATATTTTTCTTCAACTACCGTTGCTCCTCGTATAGAAACCACCAAGCTGAATCGAATGTTACGAAGGTATATTTCAGCCAATTTTGTTAGAGTGATGCACTTTCTTTATTCCCAATAAGTCTTATTCAACAATATTTCTTACATTCAACTCATCAAAATAATATAATGATAATAAATGTGCTATTTTATTAAAACGAACTGGATTAAATAAGATAAAAAATCGTGATAAATTAATTTGTCCCGGTGTAAAACCTCCCGATACTGATTGATTTCCGTGTCGGGCGACGGCGTTTCGAGACTAAGACGGATTAATCAGACGACAAGCTGTAAGAACCTTAATTTTTCGCCGGCGAGAAAATTAGTTCCAATTTCAATATACTCCGGCGCTTTGAAGCAGGGAAAAGAGGGAAAAAACTACCGTTCCGTTCCGGGCAGCAACTGATCAATCAATCCCCGGGATTTCGGTAACATCACGTGTCTTGCAGAAACGAGAATAGTCGGCGCGCAAAGAGAGTTACGGCGAGATGCGGGATGTGCGGCGCTTGGGCCGGCGATCGAGGATTGAGATGTTTAAATTGCATGTAAGGAGATGTAGCCTTCGAGGGCCTTTTTGCTGTTAGATTACCGAATTAAAGTTAGTCCGCCGTTCGGGCTGTGCGGAGTTAACAAGGATAAGAAGCGGGCCGAAGAAATGAAATGGGGTTGTAATTGGGGAGCGGACCGTAGTGGAAAAAAGGACAAACTCGCGAGGGGAATTTTCTATATGTGTGTGTGTGTTAGTATTTTTTCTCTTCATTTGTCGATCGATGTGCTGGGAAATTTTGCTTGCGTGATTGTAGTTTACTGGAAAGAGTAGCAGTCAAATGTCACCTTAAATGTTAACGATGGCTATTTTTAAATGGCAACATGCGTCTAATTTTATAGTTATATACATGACACTTTCAGTTTTATTAAATAAATTAGATTTGATATACGAAACCTAAATTAGTCATCGTTAATCATTTTTATAAAGAATAATTTCCTGTAAATACCATTTGTGGGTTGCATCTACATCTACAGCTAATTCACATACTCCGAGCCCTCATGAAGTATCTATGTTAGCTACTAAATATTGGCATATATATATATATATATATATATATATATATATATATATATATATATATATATATATACGAGTGTCACTTGTCGGCGGTGTTTTTTTTTATTTGAATAGGTGAATATCTCACAGTAATTAACTCAAACTTGCTGTTTCTTTTACATTATTTTAAAATATAACGCTATATAGGAATCTATATCCACTTATGTGTGATCCTAAAGTATGGAATAAATTCTATAAACCTTTATTTATATTTTTACAAAAATTAATAGCCTACTCTAGCCTACACCTAAAGGTAAAAGGCAAATAGATAATATATACAAAAATTACTGTAAAAACCCAATAAGTTTGTGAATCAACAATATAATAAATACGAATTTATCGTATTGTTGATTGTCAAGTATGGGAACAAAAATTTCTTGTGTATTTACCTTCGATAAATAGACTTTTGTCAATAAATCAATCATGAGGAGTAATTTGGTTAATTTCAACCAATGTATGCGATTGCTATCGATAATAAAGCTCTGCAGCTACTGTAGATTTAATTCAGTATTTAACAACACATGTATTTTTGTTGTTATTCTTGATGTTGATGAGTATTTTTTGAGGGTTGATGCCAAATAAAGGTCCTTTTTTTATTTAACTACATGGTGACTCGCGGCAAAACAGATTTAGTGCATGGTATTCTAACATTTCTTAACTAATCCCTCAAAGCACATTCGCAGTGGCAAAAATCAGTCTAAAAATGTGAGAAAATCGTTTTTAGGATACTTTTGACCGATTTATCTCCATAAAATGCACCCGAAGTCGACTTAATGCGTTCTAACTATTTTTTTTTCTCACTAAATTATTATTACCAATTAACCTTTGAATCAGCAGATATATCATGCTTCTCGCGTGGTCAAGAAATTTCGTAAAAAATAACTCGAGCTGATTAAAATGTATTTACCCTCTTTTATTGGACACGTCTATAAATGCTGAAATATCTGTGCATGGAATGATTGAACTTTCAGAATTCAGGCTGGAAGTACCACTTTACAGATAATCACCCTGCGGTCTGACCAGATACTAGACGCTATGCTTTAAAAGGATTCAAAGAAAACTACAAGGACCTCGTTATTTTAAAGATGCAATTGGACGTATACTGCGCACGTTCACACGTAGAATATCCGTTACTGCATGGTAAATACATTATTTCTCGTATTTGAAGATTTGAAGTTTATAAATATAAAAATATGCGAAAGAAAGCACAGGTAGCACATTTTTTTTTTTTTTTGAATTAATTAATTCTAATGCCTATCTACCGTATTATTGGTGTAAGATTCATTGTTGTTCAAAAATAATCTAACATATCTGTATTCTGTAACTAATAGAGAGTACAAACCAGTTTGAGAGTTGACAACTTTAAGAAGTTGAAATTAATTAATGTTTATCTGTAATAGTAAGTATAAATATAGGAAGCTATTTTAATAATAAATATATATATATATATATATATATATATATATATATATAATATATATATATATATATATAATATATATATTATCTATTGGTCTTTTACCTTTCGGTGTAGGTTATTACATTTACATTACTTAACATTATACTTTACAATTATTGTTGTTGTTTATATATTCGTAAATTCTTTCCAATCTTTTCTGTTCTTCGCCAGTTCTCTTGCTTGCTTAACTGCCTTTCCTTTCTTGACTATTATTTCCTTTCCTCTATGTCCTCTATGTTGTCCCACTCTTTTCTTGGTCTACCTCTTCTTCTTTTATTTCCAGTTCTTGCTTCCCATACTTGTTATGTTTGATTCTTTTTATCTACCCTAATTAAATGTTCTCACCAGTAAATCATAATAAATAAATATTTCATAAAAATGTTTTTTTCCATGTGTTTTACATATTTTGGGAAAAATTAGCCCACGTATTAAAGACTTTGAGGGTTTTAAGGATTGAAAACCGCTATGTTAGTACATTTATTGCGTTTAAAAATTCACCAAAAATTGAATTTTCAAAATTTCCATTTGGTTTTCTCAAAAATAGTACATGCATATATTTTACATATTTTGATAAAACTTGGTCAAAATCAGCCAACGTTTTAATGACTTTTTGAGGGTTTTAATGATAGAAAACCGCTATGTTAGTACATTTATTGCGTTTAAAAATTCACCAAAAATTGAATTTACAAAATTTTCATTTGGTTTTCTCAAAAATAGTACATGCACGTGTTTTACATATTTTGGTAAAACTTGGTCAAAATCAGCCAACGTTTTAATGATTTTTTTAGGGTTTTAAGGATTGAAAACCGCTATATTAGTACATTTTTTGCGTTGAAAAATTCACCAAAAATTCAATTTGCAAAATTTTCATTTGATTTTCTCAATAATAGTACTTGCGTATGTTTTACATATTTTGGTAAAACGTGGTCAAAATCAGCCAACGTTTTAATGATTTTTTGAGGGTTTTAAGGATAGAAAACCTCTATGTTAGTACATTTATTGCGTTTAAAAATTCACCAAAAATTGAATATACAAAATTTTCATTTGGTAATCTCAAAAATAGTACATGCATATGTTTTACATATTTTGATAAAACTTGGTCAAAATCAGCCAACGGTTTAATGACTTTTTGAGGGTTTTAAGGATTGAAAACCGCTATGTTAGTACATTTATTGCGTTTAAAAATTCACCAAAAATTGAATTTACAAAATTTTCATTTGGTTTTCTCAGAAATAATACATGCATGTGTTTTACATATTTTGATAGAAATTGGCCAAAATCTGCTAACATTTTGACTTTTTGAGGGTTTAATGATTGAAAATATCGGTTTTCCACAAAAACTCTAGACAATACTATACGTACCTACTTTCTATTTATTTTAAAAGTATTATATAGTATAGTATATATAGTTTTAAGTAATTTCAAGATTAATGCAAACCGACGAATAATTTGTCAGATTGTCAGAATCTTCAACTAAATACTTTTCCGCACCGATTCTCAACGCTAGGACATTAGTAGGGCCTGTTTAAAAATAAAACATGTTGGCACGCAATAATCACTCCTCGCGCATTCTCTTGTTAACAAGTTAGCGGGAATTTTCGGTCGGCATTTGGAAACGCGCTTTGTATAGCTGTCACAGCAAACTGTAAATATTACCGAAAAAATGCGAGTGACCCTCATTACGGCCGGTCATTATGTCGCAAGGTTGAAACACCCGAAACATCGCATTGAGTCCCATTGTCCGGTTTACCGCCCCCCGAGCGCACATTACGTGTGCCTTTTTACGCGCTCGCCTTGAACAAATTTTAATAGCGCGGCCTTGTCGCGCTGAAATGATCGCCGCCTATTGTCCGTTTGGAATACATGCCGCATTTTACCTGCAAATGGACCACCCTTTAGTTTAAAATGTGAAAGAAACAAATTGGTGGATAGTAAATAAACAAACAACATTGTATGTGGGCTAATTATATTATATTGTTACCATGTATTACTTATAAAATTAATAACTAGGACAACTAAACATATGTGTCAACAAAATCTCATTTACACCCTAAAAAAAGCTTTAAAAGGCACCATACACGGTCAATATTACTGTCAATCCTAGTACTGTCAGTATTTGCTTGAATCCTCCTTCAATATTTATCAAGTAATAAATTATCGGGATAAATATTAGTATTCTATTCATTCCATCATTACTATTCCTTACACGATCAGTAATACTGTCAATATTTTAGAATAATGAAAATTTTAAACATATTATCGTACAGTAAAACCGTCATTATTCTAAAATATTGACAGTATTATTGATTGTGTAAGGTGCCTTTATGTGTAACAAAAAAAGCAATACAAGGCAGAAGGACTCGAATGTCGATAGCTAGTTGTTCGATTTTCATTTTCGTACCAGCGTAACCACCCCTAAGCTAACCCCAGCTTAGGGGTGGTTACGCGGGTACGAAAATAAGAAAAAGAGATCATCTCCTTTATTAAAAATGAATTACCACGTAGTACCATTTAATTTTTTGAAAGTTTTATTAAAAGAACACTTTTCAAACCAATATATAAGATGAACAACACACTACGCAATGGAGTATCCAACGAGTGGTCCGTTATACCACTTGCTGGTAGCTAGCAGAAATATTGATAAAAATAGAAAGTATTTCCGGACACCGGATACTTATTAAACAGTTTAATTACAAACTCTTCAACAATTCTACAAAAAAATAAACAAAGTTAAAATAGTTATTGTCATACACCCTGTAGACAAAACTAAACTTAACTAACCCTATTATCATTATAGTCCCACAAGAAATCATGTAAGTTAGTTAATGTATAACTTACTAAATAGTGACAAACTCCATATTCTCTTCCTCCTATCTGTCGCATCTATTCAAGGGTCGAAAAGGGATTAGCATACGGACATAATGTTTACGCGATAACCCTAAATATTGTAGTTTATCCAAAACATTATCGCAGGCCTATCCCCGGGGGAGCGCGCGCGCGTTCGATGGTGCAGCCGGCTACCCTTGCACCATCGCCGCGGGGATTCCCCGAATTAATTTATGTTCATTTGGAAACAAAAAAGGACCCAAACTATTCCGACAACTTTCAAGATCGGGGGGGCGCGCGCGCCGCGTTTAATATCCATCCTAGATAGGAATGTTTGCGTTAAGATTAACTTGTTCGATACGGCACAAATTGGCTTATGCAAGAAGCCGCCCCCGGGGGGAATATGTTAATAAATTAGAAAGCGGGGGAGTAAATCATATAGGGTAAATTATGCTATACATTATTTTATAGACATTTACTTTGCAAAGAGGATATCCATGTTAAATACGCGTGTAATCAAGGATAGTTATTTTGTCTATATTATAATATATGAATAGAATAATCATTTGATAATGGTATGTACAGATAGTTATGGATTGAGGTATAACTACATTCAATATTGAACAATGTTTACGTATGTGTTTGCTGTTATATAGAAAACCTTTATAGACATTATCACCATTACATTATCCCCATTACATTATCCCCATTACATTATCCCTATTACATTATTTTATATAAAACGTATTAGTAAATATACACGTAAATCAAATTGTATATAACTAAAAAAAAATATTAATTCATTATATTATCCTAAAAATATAACAACAATTACAAAATTACAACATTTTCTAAACTAATAAAATCAAATCAAACAGTAGTTTGATTTGATTTTATAATAATAGTAATAGTAGAAGTAGTAGTAGTAACTACTACTTCTACTATTACTTCTACTACTACAACTATTACTACTACTACTACTACTACTACTACTACTACTACTACTACTACTACTACTACTACTACTACTACTACTACTACTATTACTACTACTACTATTACTACTTCTACTACTACTACTACTACTACTACTACTAGTACTACTAGTACTACTATTACTACTACTACTACTACTACTACTACTATCCTATAGACCAGTCTTGCTACTACTAGTACTACAACTACCACTATTCTATAGATCAGTGTTAAATTTATTTGAATTTTTTTTAAAATCCAACGGACCTTCTGAAGAATCGGTATGTGCAGAAACATAGCCCGAATGATCTGTTATAATTTTTGTCTGCGACCCACTAAATATTTTTCGCGAACCCTTGGGTATCGGGACCTTCAATTTGATAATCACTGCTGTAGACCACGCATTTATACAACCAATGTTCCCATGAATCTTCTTATTCCTCACAAAACATACATTTTACATAATTATCACCCATCCACCATTGTCTTCCTGTCTCCTCGGAACTGCATCTAAACCTAGCAAATAAGATATTTTTCTTCCGATGACATTTTGATATTCATATACGGCAGTTTGAAGATTTCATGTAAAAAAATTATTTGCCCGTAATTATCAATAAATTCGTAACAATTTCATTGTATATAGTCGTATGATAAAGCAATATCCATTGACATATTGTACTTTTATTTGTGTTGTTAAAAGTAAGTGCCCGCAACAAAAAGCACGATAAATAAGGAACAGCCCTCCATCAACAGATTGAGCTCACGGAGCGGAACGAAACGAATAATTAAAGAACGACCGGCTTCTGCAGTTGTTTTTCCGATACAGCCCAACGGGAAATTTATTTAATGGAATTACACGAACGATTAGTTAATTACAATCGCTTTAATCCGGGCGGCGGGACGGATAGTTACAGCAACGAATGGATCGGGACGGACTAAATAAGGCGTTCGCAAATCGAGTTCCGACTTTATAAATCATTCCGCATCAAAACGTAATTTGCTTAATAAACCCTCGGATGCTCAATCCGTTGAATGATGTTGAGATCGAATAGTAAATTTAATATATAATTTACATTTATACAAAAAACAACTTGTTATATTAATAATAGTAGTAGAGTATAATACTAGTAGAATATTCAATTTCTTAAATTTTATTTTCTTACTATGGAGACATATTTTGAAGATAGAAAGTAGATCTTATGTAAACCCTTGGTATTGAATATAGATTTAATAAAACACAACAATCTTACTATTAACTCGGTGATTTAATCGCTCTAAGAAATCCATTTACGTTATTAGATTCGCCCCATACCGCAAATTGTTTTTTAAAAGAAATATTAGCCCGTTTGAAATTTATGGCATTATCCAATTGTCGCAATAAATCCGTCCAAATATAACGTGAGTAATTACATCGGGCAATTTATTTGATTGGTTCGCGTCACGGTTGATTTGTGTCCGCGTTTATGTGCGCTCGTCCCCAATAAAAATCTCTTACATGTAACGCCCCAATTAAGTAAAGTAACCCCATTTATGCCCCTGCAATAAAATATAAGCGGGCGCGTTTTTGCCGAGCTGTTTTCTTTTTCACTCGGTCGGAGGGTTGTTATTGCAATTTTTGCGAGGCTGTGTCGCCGGTTTGATGTATCTTCTTCGCGCGTACGATCATTTATTGGGCTCGTATCTACATTATCTGCAGTCAAACACATTATGGCTCGTTGTGCACTCGACTCCGGCGTCCATCAATTCTCTCGTCGGTGGTATTGAACAGCCCGATTACATCGATCTCTCGGCAGTCTTATACTTTGACACTGGAGGCAGTTTTACATCGCCTTTGTTATTTGGCTTTTTGTGACGAGCTTTTAGGGGTCCTTTCATGAACTAGACAATGTATTAATTAATTTCGATCCATTTTAGCATCTCCTTTCCGGTGCGAATTTCATCCACGATTCCGTGCCACGGATTCTATTCCGGTGTGTAGTGACCAATTAGAGTGAGATATCAAATTAAAATATGTTGCTTCACTGTTTCTAAAATTGTCGAAATATACGATTAGTTTCCGGGGGGAGAAAAACTACTATAGTAGAAGGTAGTGTTAGTGCAAACAATTTAGAATAAAAAAATAATTAATTTTTACGTTTAAAGACTAAAAAAGACTAATAGATCCGTTTTTGCACACGACCGGCAGTATTGTCGGCCGGTGAAAAACCCCGTTGCCATTTGATTTACATTGGATCTGCACCGAGCGAATCACCGCCGGCAACCTGACGGCAGAATATATACAAACTATGAATAAATCAGTAGCCGTGCCGGGTCCCGCGCAAAAGTAACTAATAGAAAAGCATAAAAATACATTTAATTAGCTTTAATTAGATATATAAATTCTTAAAATCGGGATTTATATAACTCAGTTATGGGTAGATTAGGGTCGACATATAGTTACCGTTGCAGTCCATTTGTGTTGGGTCCCAATTTAGGAAGTTGTATAGCAAATGAAAGGTAATTTAAAGCACTTTATGATTTATTAAAACTTTATTTGAAAATTTGCTTTTAATTAGTAGTAAAATGTAAGTAACTATCGGTATTGGAACAAAAATAATGCGAGCTATTTTAAAATGGCTGGAACTATAAATGGCGTTAATTATAATTTAAAGTACCTAATTACATGAAATTATATTAGAACATAAAAATACATTTAATTAGCTTTAATTTGATGTATAAATTCTTAAAATCGGGATTTATATAACTGAGTTATGAATAGATTAGTGTCGACATAAAGTTAACCTCGCAGTTCATTTGTTTTGAGTCCGATTTTAGGAAATTGTATATAAAATAAAAGCTAATTTAATGCAGTTTATGATTTAAAAACATTTTGCTTGAAAATTGATTTTTTATTGGTAGTAAAATGTGGCAACAATCGGTATTGAAGCAAAAATAAAGCTAGCTATTTTAAAATGGCGTTAATTATAATTTATAGTACCTAATGACATGAAATGATATTAGAACATAAAAATACATTTAATTAGCTTTAATTTGATGTATAAATTCTTTAAATCGTGATTTATATAACTGAGTTGTGAATAGATTAGTATCGACATATATAATTAACCTCGTAATTTATTTGTTTTGGGTCCGATTTTACGAAGTTGTATATCAAATGAAAGCTAATTTAATGCACTTTATGATTTAAAAACAGTTTTTTTTAAATTGTTTTTTTATTGGTAGTAAAATGTGGGTAACAATCGGTATTGAAGCAAAAATAAAGCTTGCTATTTTAAAATGGCGTTAATAGTAATTTAAAGTACCTAATGACATGAAATGATATTAGAACATAAAAAAACATTTAATTAGCTTTAATTTGATGTATAAATTCTTAAAATCGGGTTTTATATAACTGAGTTATGAATAGATTAGTGTCGACATAAAGTTAACCTCGCAGTACATTTGTTTTGGGTCAGATTTTAGGAAGTTGTATATCAAATGAAAGATAATTTAATGCAGTTTATGATTTTAAAACATTTAGCTAGAAAATTGTTTTTTTATTGGTAGTAAATGTGGCTAACAATCGGTATTGAAGCAAAAATAAAGCTTGATATTTTAAAATGGCGTTAATTATAATTTAAAGTACCTAATGACATGAAATTATATTAGAACATAAAAATACATTTAATTACCTTTAATTTGATGTATAAATTCTTAAAATCGGGATTTATATAACTGAGTTATGAATACATTAGTGTCGACATAAAGTTAATATCGCAGTTCATTTGTTTTGGGTCCGATTTTAGGAAGTTATATATCAAATGAAAGATAATTTAATGCAGTTTATGATTTAAAAACATTTTGCTTGAAAATTGATTTTTTATTGGTAGTAAAATGTGGCTAACAATCTGTATTGAAGCAAAAATAAAGCTTGCTATTTTAAAATGGCGTTAATTATAATTTAAAGTACCTAATGACATGAAATTATATTAGAACATAAAAATACATTTAATTAGCTTTAATTTGATGTATAAATTCTTAAAATCGGGCTGTATATAACTGAGTCATATGTAGATAAGTGTCAACAAATACTTAGCGCCGGCCAAATTATCAATATCTTGTATATTATCTGCTGTCTGGTTGCCGGCGGTGCTCAGCTCGTTGCAGGTCCCATTGTAAATCAAATGACAACGGTTTCTTGACCGGCTAGCAGTACTGCCGGTCGTGTGAAATAAGCCTAAGTCGGCCGGATTATTGAAAGTCCGGATTAAATGAAATAGCCTTAATATGAGCTAAGGTACTTGTACTAGTACAACTTAGAACATAAGAGTCCAGGTTCCGACTCCTTGACTACACATGACACATTTACTGGTTTGAAGAAACTGCTGATATCCTGTTGTCTTCCGTTAGAGTTAATTTCTTGCACAATCAGCTGACGGAGATACCTTAAATGAGCATAATATTCAGATATGTTCTCATTGTTACTGTCAGCATCATATTTAATGACAAAATCCAAGTGGTCTTTCACTTCAATAAGTTTCAACTTGGGCTTGTTAGTTTCTTCTGCTTCATAATGGCCGTTTTCCTCTACTTCAGAGCATACGGCTACACTTTCAACGATCTCCTCGTAGAAATGAGTCGAGTGCAAATCAAGTATTTGGCATAAGTGAGGTAAGTTGGTCTAACTCAATAAATATAGCACACTTGAATACTCTAGAGGCAACGCCCCTGCACATCAATATGGCGTAGTTGTCTTCATCTCTTCTGAATTAGATAAGTCGGACGTTGAGAGATCGCATTATACTTCTGAGACTTCTTACTTCTCACCGTACCATGAACGTGATACAAGTGACGCCCCAACTGGCGACAAACCTGATGAGTGGAGTGGAACTCCACTCTAGAGGACGCCATGAAACTCGAAGAAAGGGGACAAAAAAATAGTTCTCGGCGCCTTCAATGTCTAGATTGGGGAAGGCTCTGATGGCGAGGTTTCTAGACACTATGGACTCGGAGAAGGGAACGTAAGGGGAGACCACCTATTACAATTCTGTACAACCAACTCTCTGCCGTAGATACTTTCTTCAAACAGTATCCCCGACGTCTATATACATAAAAGTCTTCAGCCGATCGTAATGATCACATAATAAGAAATCAAGTAGATTGTGCTCTCATCAGAAGTCAGGAAATTAAATTTTTAAGAAGTAATGCCCGAAATAACTACAAATTAGTTAATTTTTCAAACAATTTTTTTTGCATTTTTGGGGAAAACAGTAATAGCTACTGAAAAATACGCAATGGGCCGTTTATTAGGCATTAAATTTCTACTGCTTTACCATTTAATTCATCCTCTTTGCATTTAATAAATTTATGCCCAGAAAGCTGTAAAATAATCATAAAATCGAATTTTTCGCAACACACATGATGAATGATTAATGAGAAACATTTTGAATAAAGTTATTATTATTAGTATATTATTATATAACGGTATTTATATTAATTAATACCCAGCTCAGTGGCCGAGTGGGTAGAAGCGCCGTCTGTCTCATACTGAGCAGGTTCAAACCTGATCGCGGGTGCATTTTTGCGAACCACAGTTTTTCTTTGAAGTTACAGGAAAAAGAAAAGTTCCTAGATAGCTGGGATACTCGGGAATGTAGTCGCAGAAATAAGTCGAACTTAAGGTAAATATCGGGTGATTAAACTCATCTGAACTTCCCCCATTACCGGGGGAAAAGCCTTTCGGCATATAAAAATAGAAGTTTTTTTTTCATTAATTAATTCAGAATGTCGTGTGGTGCCCACACCAGATATTTCTCTTATGACACCTCGCGTGACTGACTGTGAATTACCTTAGGCAATCCGCATCTGGAATATACAGAGAGCATTAATTAATTGGGTAATTAAAATCACGTATGCAACAAACGTTTGCACAATTAAGAAATATTTGTAATTATTATCCTAGCGTAACGGTTGTCGACCTACACCTTTCGGGTATACAACAATTAACCGCGCGGGCACGTTTCGATTATGCAAGAGGCAATTCCGGTGTTCCAACTGGATTTTATGTGGAGACACAAACCGTGCGACCGTTGTTGCAAGGAGGATTACGCCACATAAACAATTCTCGGTATTAAACAATATCGGGTAACTATACTTGGGATACAATGGACTTAATTGTACTTGATTAATCATCCATGATATAATACAGACTATGTATAATGGGCACATTTATTATATTTTCTATAATATTATATTTTATTACAGAAAAACTAAGAAGAGTAGATTAATGGTTATTAAAAAGTATTTACAGTAATAATACTTCTTAACTTACAGCTACACTGATGAGATCTAATAAGATTGAAATCTAGATATGTAGATTGCTAAAAGGTGGATTCACCTATATACTTATTATGTATAAAAACAAAGAAAAAAGAACCTTTATTGGTATTTCCCTCACTGCCCTTCCACATCACAAACCACAACAAAAATATACAAAATACTTATTATGTATATATTGTTTATAATTGTTCAAATTGCCGTAAATAAGTATATCAAAGTCATAATTGGAGCACGAAAATAAATGTATTTGCATGCTCCAATAATTATGACTTTGATAATCAGAATTTGGCATCCGTATGTCCATAAAAATAAACTTTTCAATTGATAGTAATTATTTTCACCTTATTAATTATTATTTTATTATTTATGGTTCACTGTTCAATCCCAAAATGTCTTTGAACAACTTTTTCAAATTACTTATTATTTATATAAATGATTGTTACTGTTTTGACAATATAACGTCAGAAATGATTACGCGCGGCAGAAAACACTAATAGAACACCTGAAGCTCTTGGTAAAAGAAATATTGGAGCAAGAAAAAAATTCAGAGGACTGGACGGGGGCAATATTCTGCAATGATATGGATTATATATCGACTGTGTAGCGCAATAAGGGCCAATCTGCTTTTTTAATAAAATGTTTAAACTGATTAATAAACAAAACTAAAAGGGCTTATCTACAAGGGCCAATCTGCGGCTCCCTCTCAAAACTCATTTCACAATAGTTAATAGTTAGCTATTAGTCCTTGAAATAAGTTTTGTCCTTACAGATTAGCCTTTATTGCGCTGCAAATATAATACGAACTAATATATACCTTATTTTTCGGAGATGATTTATCGAATATATAATTAAAATTACCTTAGGACCATAAGACGCACCCAAAATAAGACTTCATTTTCCTATGTAAAAATGCGCGTCTTACATCGCTTTTTTATTTAGAAAAGTCTTATGGTCCGAAGGTAAATTTAATTATATTTTCAATAAATCGTGTCCGAAAAATAAAGTATGTTTGTTCGTATTATATTCGGACCATAAGACGCACCCAAAATAAGACTTTTCTAAATAAAAAAGCGATATAAGACGCGCTTTTTTACATAGGAAAATGAAGTCTTATTTTGGGTGCTTCTTATGGTCCGAAGGTAATTTTAATTATATTTTCGATAAATCGTCTTCGAAAAATACAGTATATTTGTTCGTCATATATATGTTTCTTGTTTATCTCCTATAACTAGACTAGATCTGTTGGAAACTAAATATTATCATTATATCACTAACCTAATCACTGTTGAAGACCAGTCAATAAAGTTACTCTGATATAATTAAAAACAGTAAAACATTTAATAAATTAACATGTTAAAAATATAATCCATCCGATTAATCCCGCCCGTGCCATAAAATAGCTGCTTCCGCCCAGTGAAAAATGCGAAGCTTTTAAAGTTAAATCGCCCCAACAAATGAATATATTAGTTCAAACCCAATATTTATCGCACACACTCTAAAACAAATTCGCCCACCGATCCATTCATTCCTTGCGTTCGTCCCCCCGCACCTATCCCATTTTTGCGCGCAATCAATAGTAATTTACACGCCGGCCAGTGCGTAAAATATACGCCCGAATGAAAACGACACCCCCGCGGGCGCGCCACTTTAAACAGTCATCAATTTAAATTTACCAGCCGGGAGTTAAAAAAAAACAACCTTTATATATTATTATTTCAGGGCGCGCGTGTGGCATGAGTTGAATTTGATAAATATTTAAAAGCGGAAATTTGTACGCGAGAGGTTTCGCATACCGACACGCGTTATTTGAACGAATTAACAATGCCCCGGGATAAAAATGCCCTCCACTTTGTTAACGAGCCCCCATATCTCAACGCCAAACAGTTCAATGGGCGCTGCATTTGCGAGCAGAAAAAAAATGTACAAGCGAACGCGTGACGTATTATTTGTACGGCCGTGGAGGCCGAATTATTTTTCATTAAGGGCTGGAAAAAAGACTGACGTGACGAATTTGTCAGAATCAACATTGTATGAATGAGTTTTTTTTATGCAAAGAGTATTTGTGTGGCCTAATTTTTTCATGGCCTCCATCAGAAAGTATGACTGTGGCGGTGTCTTTTTAGCTCGATATTAAAAAAATGCACATCTTGCATTATATATATATATATATATATATATATATATATATATATATATATATATATGTGTATGTGTGTGTTGTGACTTTTATGAAATAGCTTAGAGTGTATACAAAAATAATCATAATTAATTACTACAAAGTATGAAATTCGTATCTCAACTATTTGTAGACTTCTTGGAGTGTTGAACACCAAAATTACATAATCCAGCATAAGTAAAGTTATAAAAAGTGCTATAACTTGTTTTATAATTATCAGAATTTATTGAAATAGCTTCTAGTGCATTGAGAAATAGTCATAGTTAACGACTACACAGTATGAAATTCGTATCTCAACTATTTGTAAACTTCCTGGAGTGTTGAAAACCAAAATTACATAATCCAACATTAGTACACTCATAAAACGTACTATAACTCTCTTTATAATTATCAGAATTTTATGAAATCGCTTTATTTGTATTCAGAAATAGTCATAGTTAATGACTACAAAGTATGAAATTGGTACCTCAACGATTTGTAGACTTCTTGGAGTATTTAACACAAAAATTACATAATCCAACATTAGTAAACTCATAAAAAGTACTATAACTCTCTTTATAATTATCAGAATTTTATGAAATTGCTTTATTTGTATTCAGAAATAGTCATAGTTAATTACTACAAAGTATGAAATTTGTACCTCAACAATTTGTAGACTTCTTGGAGTCTTGAACACCAAAATTACATAATCCAACATTAGTAAACTCATAAAAAGTAGTATAACTCCCTATATAATTATCAGAATTTTATGAAATCGCTTTATTTGAATTCAGAAATAGTCATAGTTAATGACTACAAAGTATGAAATTCATATCTCAACTATTTGTAGACTTCTTGGAGTGTTGAACACCACAATTACATAATCCAACATTAGTACACTCATAAAACGTACTATAACTCTCTTTATAATTATCAGAATTTTATGAAATCGCTTTATTTGTATTCAGAAATAGTCATAGTTAATGACTACAAAGTATGAAATTGGTACCTCAACGATTTATAGACTTCTTGGAGTATTTAACACAAAAATTACATAATCCAACATTAGTAAACTCATAAAAAGTACTATAACTCTCTTTATAATTATCAGAATTTTATGAAATTGCTTTATTTGTATTCAGAAATAGTCATAGTTAATTACTACAAAGTATGAAATTTGTACCTCAACAATTTGTAGACTTCTTGGAGTCTTGAACACCAAAATTACATAATCCAACATTAGTAAACTCATAAAAAGTAGTATAACTCCCTATATAATTATCAGAATTTTATGAAATCGCTTTATTTGAATCAGAAATAGTCATAGTTAATGACTACAAAGTATGAAATTCATATCTCAACTATTTGTAGACTTCTTGGAGTGTTGAACACCACAATTACATAATCCAGCATTAGTAAAGTTATAAAAAGTGCTATAATTTTTTTTATAATTATCAGAATTTATTGAAATAGCTTCTAGTGCATTCAGAAATAGTCATGGTTAATGACTACAAAGTATGAAATTCGTATCTCAACTATTTGTAGACTTCTTGGAGTGTTGAACACCAAAATTACATAATCCAACATTAGTAAACTCATAAAAAGTACTATAACTCCCTTTATAATTATCATAATTTTATGAAATCGCTTTATTTGTATTCTGAAATAGTTAATGACTACAAAGTATTAAATTCGTATCGCAACTATTTATATAATATATATATATATATATATATATATATATATATATATATATATATATATACAAAAACATCTTCTTCTTCGTTATCTTTCTTTTCAGCGAGGTCGTGATTATGGTTTACTCTTTTGCTGTCGCTCTTCGTAGAATATCCCGCCATCTTTCCATGTTCCCAGATTCCTTTGTTGCTTGTGTTATCGTGCTGTTGGTTGTTGCCTTGATATTGTCGGTCCACCTCATCGGCGATCTTCCTCTTGGATTTTTCCTTTCATTTTTCCCTGTATCACCACTTTTTCTAGGTTGTTATCATCTCTTCTATTGATGTGGCCGAAGAATTTTAGGATTCTAGTAAAGACAATCAGTGACAGTCGCTGGGGTTCATTTATTTCTTTATTAATAGATGCGTTAGTCCTGTGAACTGTTCGTAGGACACCTTGTATCCCCCTCCAGCACCGCATCTCACATGTATCAATTTTTCGTCTATCCTGTTTTTAATTGTCCAAGATTCGGAACCATATAGTAGTACTGGGAATGCCAATGCTCAGTAAGAGACGGACGACGCCTCTAACCACTCGACCACTGAGCTGGATCATAGCAGTATATATTTTAAAGTTTAATATAGTTTTAAAAAATGTTTGTGTCTATTTGCATTGTAAGTATTATACATTTTACTTTAATTTTGTTTACTATAGTTGGTTCATTTGCTTCCTTATGTAAGTCAATAGTAGTGTAGTGCATTGGTTTGTTTGGAATTACCCTCAAGGCTTTACTTTGTTGTACATGTATTTAAATGCTAGAAGGAAATTGAATACAAAAAATGAGTTTTAGTTGGCAAGTTTTTATTTTATCGGGCTTAACGTTTTTAATTTAATCACCCCTCACGAAGGAACACACCTTGTCGTGGTGTGGGGGCCCAATGAGGCGACATCCGGAAACGCCCTGCTATGGTGTTAGGACATAGCAGGGACCAGGATGGCATCACATTGCTAAGATGTTCTGGGGCTCATCGCAACTGCTTGAGGGACTCAGTCTCCCTTCTAGAATAAATTTTACACGTTTCAACTACCGGCCTCCTTTGACCAAATCCTCAGCCACTCTGACTCCTTTCCGACCTCGAGACTATTAGGTGCCGATGATTTACCCTACGCGTCTTCTTCTTTTTAGCAGATTTGACCTAAAAAGTCGGTTCCTCACGAGTCTGACCGCTGCGCCGTTCTATCAACGAACGGCGATGAGATTCCCGCCGATCTAGTTGGAGCTGTGCAAATAACTAAAATAATTTTAATGATAAATAATGTCTTCTTTTTACAGTAACTCCAGTGGTATAAACCGCAACTACTAATTATTACAATGCTCTAAGTGTAAACTGAATTTATCGAATAAATAAAAGACCATTGGTGTGGTTATAAAATATTACGTTGCAATAATTAATTACGACAATTAAATTAATATTGGCGATCATAAATGCCTATCGTTTATGTTCGAATTCAGCCGATAATTGGAATTGAACCAATGTAAATACCCGGAATGTAATTGGAGGGTGTTCTTTGTGGTGCGTATGGCCGGAACGGGAAATTGCGTTTTGATGTATCCGTAAACGGTGTGGCGGGGTCCACTGTTTGCCATTCATTATGTAGAGGCTTTGGTTTTACGTGGCAGGGCGGATTTATCGATAATGTCTTTGGATTTGATTTTGGAATATTTATTATTCATACGATTTCGATTGTGGAGAAACTTATAGACTTTCTATAGACTAAATAATTTAGAAATCGTGATAATGAAACCGATGTGTTGAAGTGTTTATTATAAGATATATATGAGCAATTACCAAATTGTTAATATTGAATCAAATATTTTATTTTATTTAATCGTAGGCATTCGATTACACCATAATATTGGTGTAAGGCTTTAATTTGTACATTTTAATATATATGTTATATACATTATGTACTGTATTACAGCATCTCTAATTGTGGACCGTGGATTTGTTTGAAGAAGACTCTGATTTTACATTAAAATACTTTATTATATAGCGAGAGACATGTTACTCATCTCGCTTACGGTGTAAAACTCGTCGTCTAAGACGATATTATGCGTCCTCTCCTCCCAAGCATCATACCCACTTAAGGGTGGTAAATATATATATATATATATACAAACCAGACGGAACACATTATATATATGTCTGTCTCCTCCTTTCCGTTCTTCTATTTCTCGTTCAGACACAAATCTCCCTATAACTGCATAGGGAGATTTGTGTCTGAACGAGAAATAGAAGAACGGAAACTGCCACTGCTTCCTGTTGCTTTGCTCTCGTAATCATTCGTGGTAGTCTTTTGGCATCCGTCATATGTGTCCTAACCATCTGACTTTCTATTATTTTCTCGTTTAATGGTTATATTCGGAGGTTTTGTCTAAAAGATAGTTGTATTAAAATAATATGTTCTCGTTCAACATAAAAGAATGAACGCGTTACTCGAATGACCATCAAATAGTGAAGATACCGAGAGATGGAAAACCGGGGGCTGCGGCATCAACGCGTAGAGCGATTGCTGCGACATGAACGTCCCAAAAAAAATCAGGGAGAATGCTGATAAAACAAGCCATTTTGTTTACAACAACTAGAACACTATGAAGTTAAAGTAAATACCAGGTGATTAAATTCCTCTGAGCTTCTACCTTGATCAGCGGAGAAGCCTCATGGCTAATACTCCTATAAAGATAGAAGTTTTTAAAAATTATTTAAGACGCTTTCGTTTGGCATGGTTTATCATTGCTAGTCGCCCCCGTGGCGTGCAAGTCATGCAGTCGTGTGCCGCCGGTTGTTAGGGCCGAGGTAGAATTATGCCCATCGGAAGCGGAAAATAGAACAAGAAACAATAAACCCGTACCAGCCCAGAGTGATAAACGAAAGGCACTTTAGTACCTACTAATGTACACATACAATACTTTGAACCCCTAAATTATTGTCTATCCAGCTTTTAGCATTGATCTCTTATAAATAACTAACATTTGTGCATTTTTAAAGTTCACTATCGGCAAACAGACTTTGCATCGCCAATAAATTTCGGAACAAACTGTACCTCATAATAATGAATGCAGCCGGGCGGAGGCTGCATTAAGATAGTGCAGTTGATCGATCGCCTGAATAATATTATGTTTATCAGGGGGGGTTGGGGCGCTTTTCCGTCCGGACTCGCAGCGTGAGTGTCCAAAAGAAACAAAAAAAATGCACGTACGTACGTACGTTTGTCCGTCTGCTGTAGAATCGGCGCTCATCGAGCGTAATGTTGATGTTTGTGGCGGGTTTCCAGCGGGGGCGGCCCGGCGGAGCGGATGCAAATCGCGCGGAGCCTGAAACAATATTGTTATAGAAGGGGTTCGGATTTTCCACAACGCCCCGCCGTTATTGAATTTCTCGCGGTCGCTCTAATGCATTGTATTATTGCTAAGTGAATCGTCCCGACGACATCCATTACACAACAGTTTATTATTACATATGCTTTTAAGGGCACTATTGAATGTTATTCGAGTTCCGTTTGGTTTATCTTCTCCCGCGTATAGCATGAATCGTTTCGTTCCGTCTGCGATATATAAATCGTCGGTAATTGTATTAAGTTTATAATTGATTGCAGGCACCTTTCGCGGCCATAATTGGCAGTATACAATCAAAGTCATCAATTAACAGTTATTGGGAAATAACAGTGCGCAGATAAGTTGGATGGAAATTGGCGCACGTGAGCAGATGTTAATTAATGGGTGGCTTAATGAAGCTCGAGCTAAATTACCGGCGGAAGGTAACTGCAATGTGTATACTGTGTTCGCATATTACGTGAGTTAGTGTCTTTAGCGTTCCTTCCGTGTCTTTATTACTGAATTAGCTGAAAGTGTAATTATGCCAAACAATGTTCCGCACGTACAATAATTTATATTCACCAGTGGGGGTCATAAGTAAACAACAATTTAGGTTCTTGTAAAACTAATATGTTTTATTTTGCTAAATTTCTACTGCACGATGATGTTGGTATCGCGATACCGGTGTAGTAACTACGTTCTATTGAAATTCTCCTTTATATCTTTTCTATATACATAACTCATAAAGGCACCTTACACGATCAATATTACTGTCAATATTTTAGAATAATGACAGTATTACTGTACGATAATATGTTTAAAATGTTCATTATTCTAAAATATTGCCAGCATTACTCATCGTCTAAGGTATAGTAACGATGGAATGATGAGAATACTGATGTTTATCCGGATAATTGATTACTTGATAAATATAAAAGGAAGATTGAAGCAAATATTGACAGTGCTAGGATTGACAGTATTATTGACCGTGTAAGGTGCCTTATAAAGACACCTTACACGGTCAATAATACTTTCAGTCCTAGTACTGTCTGTATTTTCTTCAATCCTATATTTATCAAGTAATCAATTATCCGAATAAACAACAGTATTCTTTTCATTCCATCGTTACCTTACACTATAAGTAATACTGTCAATATTTAAGAATAATGAACATTTTAAATATATTATCGTGCAGTAATAGTGTCATATTCTAAAATATTGACTGTATTATTGATCGTGTAGGGTGCCTTATACCTATAGCTACTATATATATTTTTATTGAAATTATTATTTCATAACAAACTAAATTTTTTTTATTATATCTTCTTAATTTCATTCGTGGACTATATATTGAACTAGATTAATTAAAAAATGCATGACTTTTTCTTCTGAATAGCTGAGTGGCATCAAATGAATTCAGTAGTACGAAAAACTGCTGTTGATTGATAGACATGGTTCGAAGGTAAACCGTTGATTGATGGTGAGTGATCTTGCCTAGGACAATCGCCCCTCCGTGGCCTATCTGTGATACGCGTTTGTCCACGTCAGGGATGATTGTATGGGGTGCGTCACTTAGAGAAATTCACGTGGCCGTGAAATTTAATGGTAGTAATCCACTTGTAATTCAATTTGTTACCTACGCAAACAGAGGATAAGGATGGTATGAAATTAAATTTATCTAACATATATTAGTGGATTATCAGTAATCACAGGTTACATACGCCTTTATACAACCAATGTTAACCTATTATTAAGTACATTACAGATCTTATAAAACACCCGGTATAACACGTAGTATTATCACTGTAAATAGAGACTATTATCATTATTATAAAACGTCTCTTACAAGAAATAATAACCGTCGCACGACATTTTATAAAATTTGTCCAATTACGTCCGACCTACTCGCGCCGTTGAATCCACACTGCCGCAATTCATCTCGGCGTTAAAATAAACACCGCCGCCCCATTGTAATTTCTCACAATATTTCCACTGAAGCGCGACAAAATATTTTCCCGAAAATCTTAAAAGGAAATTAATTTGACTCCCGCTCGTTGATTTTCGGCAGAAATAATATTATTGTTATTCCTTTAGTGCACCGGTCTGGTGGGGATGGGGTGGCGGTATTTAATAAAGACGCGGATTCGGATAAGGGACGGGGACGGTCGAGATTTACGGGGCGAGACGCGGTTTGAATTTTTAATCAGCACCGGTGTGGCGAAATAATCCGCAGCCATTTTACAAATGCGGGTTAATTAAAATATCAAGTGCCCGCCGGGGAGGCGGCGCGCGGTTTCAGCTTCCTCCTGATTATGCGCCCGTTTCTAATTTCAGCCACTTAATTTTCGCCGCTAATGAGGCGGACGGAGATTATTATTATTTATCCGGGGCGATTGTTACGCGGCGCGATTTTTTATTATTAAAAAGGGGGAGCCCGTAATTGCGCCATTAATAATTGCGGCGTGATTAAAATTTTTATGCTCCTTCTCGACGCCCAGATAAACAAATCCCTACAGATTGCTTCCGCCTTTTTAATACATAATATATTTTGTTTAAATATGAAAATCCTTTGGCGCAGCTCGAGTTTTATTCACGGCGCCTCCACCGAGATTTGTAATTTAGATTGCGCTTGAGTGCGGCTAGATGAAAGCGAGAACAAAAATACGACGATTTAGATAAGGGTTTAAGAATTTGTTGTTTATAATGATTTTGGGGTGATGCGACAACTTAATTCACGGACATTCATTATTGTAATCGAATTAATCCGGGTTGTATTTTACTAATGGTTCATGGTTGCGGCGGGTCAACGCACATTTCGAGTTAAATCACGCACGGGATAACTTTATGTCTACCCTTTAAGTTTACAATTGTTACAATTAAATTTTACACACAATTTGTGTTATATTCGACCACAATATCTCTGGTAGTTTAACATACGTGCACACATGTGCCATCGTCGTGTGATTCAATAAAGGACTCCCTGGGGATGGCACGAATGGACAAGGACAATGCTCTACTGATTTCGAAAGGTTCCACACTACTGGACTCGGATTGTTATAGTTTAACAAACTTTTGCAATCGCAACACATTTGTTTCCGAAAATTACGGACCGTTATATTGCACGAAGATGGCAATAAAAGTTAACAAGTCGATGCAAACACTCACTTCAAGCGTTAACCATCAGCACTGACAGCTTCAGCAGCAGCAAAATGGATAGCTTTTCAATAAAGTGTGATTTTTCTCTCTCGTTTTCGTGGAAAACTTCCGGCGGCGTGACGCGCGAACAATCCGCGATGATTTAGTGCGAAAGTTTCTGCGGATGCACCAGCCGCTGCGATTATCCAGTGTCGGTATTCAGCAGCATGGCTCGCTACAATGCCGCCCCCACCGTGTTTGTGGAGGACTTAACACCGCGGCCTCTTTCGGTAATGGATTTTGATTCCGCACACAATGCACGGATTGCGACGGGGACGGCGCGAAATGCGTTTCTTTTATTAGGGCGCGCAGGGGGGTGCGATATCGCCGGCGGTAAGATTGCGGAATTTACAGGAAAAACATTGGGGGAACAACAATACCAGCCGTCATAACTCGAGGTTCGCACGGAGAATTATCTGCGGCGTTCGTTTAATCTTCACGGAGGATTTCGACTGAGATTTATTATTTATTAGAGGGTTGTGCGTTGAGATTTTAATTGCACGCAGAAAATGCTTTGAAATTTTGTGGAAATTAGAACTAAGGATAGGAAAACAAGTTCAAGACAAAGTAATAGGATTTTATGGTTTTTACTTTTCTGATACAGGAGTGTTGTATACGGACAGAATTCTTATTGTGGGAATTTACATATTTCGTTGCAATTCATGCCTAATACATACATAGACGTAAGACGTAAATACCAGCTGAAAGAAAATGAAGTCAACTACCAAGGAAGCAGCTTACGAAACTCTGGGGAATAAGCTGGGTACAATATTAACCTGTACATGGCTTTCATTGACTATAAAAAAGAATTCAATTTTATAGAAAAATTGGCAATTATAAAAAGAAAGACCTTTATTTGGCATATCAGCCCAACACTTCCCTTTTACACACATTCCCAAACCGTACTTTCACAGAAAGAAATCAAAAAAGACACAAAAAAAGAATACAAATCAACATAAAATACTTTTTTCTATCCATTAAAATAAACCCCCTCTGCCCTCGCCAATTTCCTTTCCCACGTCAGCCTCCTGCAGATTTTCACGCCTTTCCCTTCAGCGTTCAGCTTTCTGCACTCTCCAACCCACTCTTCTTTCACTCCCTCACATTCTTTGCTAAGGTGCCACCACGTGTCACTCCCCTTCCTACACAGCGCACACGCGCTGTACCCCAGCCCCATCCACACTCTTCTTCCTCGTTCTTCTGAACCACACCTCGCTCTTGCCATGCATACTTTGTCCTCTCTGCTCTACTCTCCCCTGGCTAAGTACCTCGGGAGTTTCCCCTGCACTTGCCACTCTACGTAGTCAGGGTTGTATGAGCTCTCAGCCATTCTCACTTGCCTTTTTTGCCACTCAATATCCCTCAATCTCTCCCTTATCTCAGTTCCTAGGCCACCCCTTTCTCTCAGCTTCTCCTCTACCCACACCTCAGACATACCCACTCTTTCATAAATCCTTTCTCTATACTTCCTCCATCTACTCTCTGTCCTACTCTTACACCTCATCCATACCTCCCATACCAGTCTTTCCTCGCCCAAATCCTGAAATCTTTCCTCAAACTTCACAACCCTCACACACGACTCCCACCACATACTCATACGATTTGTCTCCTGCAACAGCACTGCCCTCGGTGTCGACCTTTCGAGCCCTAGCAGATTCTTCAGGAACCTTGCTCCCTTTCTATTACCTCCCATTCACGCAATCCCCACACTTCCACTCCATACAACAATATAGGTTTTACACACGCATCCCATATCTTGCACGCCATTACGAGGTTACCACCCCACAAACTCCTACATTTTCTGCACGCAATCCCCCAAACCATTCTTGCTTTCGCCTGCATACACTCCACATGCATCTTAAGCCCTCCTCCACAGTCAAACCAAAAGCCCAATTATTTAAAGCCATTCACTCTCTCAATCAGCCTTACCTTCCATTTCAGCCCTTCGTCCTTACTCCTCCTGCCCCTATTCCTAAACAACATCCATTTGGTCTTTTCCACATTCACCACTAGCCCCCTCTTATCCAGGTATCTACCCATTATATCCAACATCTCTTGCATCTCTTCCACTCTCTTGGCTACCAGCACCACGTCATCTGCATACGCCAACATCCACACTTTGGATCTACCTACCACGATCCCTCCTGCCTGTCCTCTCCTCAGCACCTCTTCCAACTCGACCGTGTAAAGATTAAACAGGAGGGGACTCAGCGGGCACCCCTGCCGTACTCCCACATTCACCCTAAATTTCTCAGATATTTCTCCATTCACTCTTGCTTTCGCCCATGACTCTTTATACACCTTCTCACCCACTCCACTCCTTCCTCTTCCATACCTAATCTATCCATACATTCCATCAGTTTCCCCCTAGGAACTGAGTCATACGCAGCTTTTAAATCTACAAACACCGCATACACTCCTTTTGCATTCCAGCTCTTCCTCCACCATTCTCGTCAGCGTGAAAATCTGCTCCCTCGTCCCTCTTTCCCTTCTGAACCCAACTGGCATTCCGGCAGCAGCCCTTTTTGTTCCACTTCCCTATCCATTATATGTTTCACCATAGTCATCATCAATTTATAACCGGCTCTCATAATGGTGATCCCCCTATAGGTTTTTACTTCCGAGGTCTCTCCTCCTTTGTGCACCGGGACCACCACCCCCACACGCACCGGCACTTCCTCCTCTCCACTCCACACCTTGCACATTATGGCAATTATGAAATCGTTAGAAAATGCTCGAATAGACTCCAGATAGATACAACTCCTCAAATTCATAACCGAGGCGAATGTCAGTCAAGTTGGACGAAGACCTGTCTATGGAATCCATAAAGATAGACAAAAGAGTAACACAGGGTGACCAAATCTCCCCAAAACAACTTACTCTAGCCCTGGAAGATACCTTCAAAAGACTCGACCGAGAGGGGAAAAGAATAAAGATCGATGGTTTATACAAAACCTACGTTTTGCAGTTGACATTGTAGTAATCAGTGAAGACCTGGAAGAGCTTAGAATTAATTAATTAAACTAAATGATTAACTAACTAAAGCTAAAGTTTCCCGAAGAGTAGGATTTTGA
Source organism: Lordithon lunulatus (assembly GCA_963942505.1). Taxonomy (NCBI): domain Eukaryota; kingdom Metazoa; phylum Arthropoda; class Insecta; order Coleoptera; family Staphylinidae; genus Lordithon; species Lordithon lunulatus. The sequence continues at coordinate 49,571,811 of OZ012672.1, read as the reverse complement.
AGAGTTTAAGAAAACAAAAACCCTAATTTCAGAAAATCTGGAGGGATAGAACGTCCTGAAACCTTGTGCATGTACCGTATTCGTACCCGACAAATACGGGGTGAGTCTAGAGTCGTCTAAGATTTTAAAAGGCTGCAGATGGTTAATCACGATCTGAAGACGAGTATGTGGACAATTTGGGGCAATACCACTACAGAGAAGGGACATCTTCTCCATGGACATGGACACAGGGTCACATACGGTTCTGGATGTCAGTAATATGTCCCACCTACTTCGGAATGGTAAAATTAAAATGCCATGTCTTAGGCAGAATAGTGGCTGTACAACACTAATACACGAATTGCTGTATACACCGACAGCAAAAAGCAACAATAAAAGTGATCGCTACGCAGAGTCCAATACCAGCCGGGATTGGTTAGTCTAGACCTAAGTTTAGAAATGAGGATGTTGAGATGCTACTTGTTTCCGTTGGTGTTGCATGGACGTAAAAGCTGAACCCTTATACCCGCCATGGGAAAAATAGTAATCAACATCGGACACAGTAATCGACAATTTTTTTTTTGCAAAGAGCTACGGTAATATGAAGCTTAAATTATTTAAGTTTTATATTATTACCATAGCTCTTTGCTAAAAAACTGGTTATACAGATTTTCACAAACATTTTGATTGCAGACAAACTCATCGTCGCTGAAATTGTAATAACCCCCGTGCATATTAAAAATGGCGCGTCCACTTTTCGTTATTAAAATACCCCTCGAAAGTGGCCCGCTGTCCGCTGGTGCCCCGCGGTCCGACCGCATAAATAGAAAAATTCCCAGGGATTTAATTAAAACGGCCCGATATTGAAATTCTCAGCGCCGCGGCTCTATCAGCTTTCGCAGCCACAAAGGCACTGGGCAGTAATCGCAATGCAGTTTTACGCAAAACTTTTTCGAGCCAATTAAAAAGTTTTTAAATAGAACACTGCACGATTTTTTTTTGTATATGTGGAATTAAAACGTTTTGGGGACGCGATAATGACGTTTGGTCTAAACAAACGTGCAGCAAATTCGGACGGCTGGTTGAAGGATGTCCTCTCGACTCAATTTCATGGTGGTTGGATCTCGACAGTCCGGTTACGAATCCTGGGTTTAGTCCCTTTCTAAATCCCTAATCTACCTCCGGATTTATATAAATACCATACATAAAACATACGAATGTATATATACGGGGCCTATAGCACCATCATTTTCGGTTTTCGCACTCCGTCAAGTTAATTAGGTCCTTGATTTAAGATGTAGGTGCTTGACATTTAAATTGAGCTTGTCTCTGACAATATATTGTTATGTTATGAAATTTGGTCATTACACTTTAAAAGGCACCTTACACGGTCAATAATACTGCCAGTTCTATTAACGTCAGTATTTGCTTCAATCCTTATTTTATATTTATCAAGTAATCATTTATCCGGATAAACATCAGTATTCTCTTCATTCCATCGTTACTATACCTTACACAATAAGTAATACTGTTAATATTTAAGAATAATGAACATTTTAAACATATTATCGTACAGTAATACTGTTATTATTCTAAAATATTGACTGTATTATTGATCGTGTTTATAGTTTCCGTCAAGGAACAGATAATATGTGTGGTGTAGAGTTAAAGTCGCTTAAAACGGTTAAACATAGTTTTTAGTCTGAATACCGTAGTCTTATAAATTTGTTAAACATAGTTTTTAGTCTGAATACTGTAGTCTTATAAATTTGTTAAACATAGTTTTTAGTCTGAATACCGTAGTCTTATAAATTTGTTAAACTAAAAAAAAAATTATTGAGAATTACACACACAAAAACCGATACTCAATATCTCAACAAGAATTTCCATCATATTAATATTCCTGCAGCTGTTGCACAGCCTGATAATTTAATAAGGAAATCGCAGTTCGCAGAAACAAGAAGCCAATATCGGGAACTCCCCGCACGCGCGAATAAATTTAAGTCCCCCCCCGCCCTTCGAAATTAAAACTGCGAAATGCTTACCCCTTCGCAGACTTTTTCGCGCCGCCATGCCACCCCGATGACAGTTTAATATTCCCGTTGCGAACTCCTCCCGTTCTATAGGTCTAATCAAATTCTGGTTGCAAATCTCCGACGGGCTCTTATATAATGCCAAATTGCCAATCTAATAAAGAAGTGTTTTAACGACGTTACCCGCGACACTTCATTAGAGATATCTTTTAAGGTAGGAAAAAATCGGGAGGCGGCATAAATTAAGTCAAGCTGAAACGGGGGGCGACGTTAATTATAATCCGGTTACGCTTTATTTCGCGATCAATTAGTTTTATTTCGTTCCGGGTCAATTTCCCGTGTCCCTTTTTTTTATTGTTTTCTTGGGGCGGGCTGATAGGACATCGCATAGTTAGGGGATTTAACTAAATTAGTTGGGAGAGTTAAATTGCTATTGGCGGTTAGAAATGTCACTGGATTTGCACAACTGGAATTGCATATATCCTGCTACAAGCTTAAACTGGGAAACTTCGTATCCAGCGGAATTAATTGTTCGCGGCTGAAACAATTATACATTAACAATCGGTCCGTGATTTCCATAAGTTATCAAATTATTATCTGGGCGCACTACATTCTTGTGGGGGGGATTAGTGTGTATCGATCAGGCTTAATCGGATTGAGTGTTGATTAAACAAACGGGTACTGTAATGTATATCCTGTGAGAGATCGAAGAGCCATGCTGGCGGTAATAACCGCACGCTTACGCACTATATATCATGGTAACTTGTTAACTACTTTGCAGGCGCGCACCACTTAAGGTCCATTTATATGGAGAGGGTGAAAGTGCGTTGTGAATCCAGTTGTATGATTCGCGACGAAAATTGCATACTCTAATAAACTAAATTCATCGTGGGTAAGCTTTAAAATCGTAAAAGTTTTATACATTGAGTGTTAAGATCTTCACGATTATGGTATTAATATGAGAGGCACAATAGGTCCTTGAAGGGCCGCAGTGCATACAGCCCAGGGGCGGGGGCTGTACTCACCGTAAAAAAAATGGTTTTAATATACATATTTTGATTTAGTTTTTACAGAATTGAGGGTATTTAAATTTGATTTGCAGTAAAATATGAAGTAGAAAATGCAACATTTATTCCTAATTAATTGCATTATATACAAAATGTATTATGGGCCCGAATACGTCTAAATCTCATCTTCAGTTACTAGTGGAAGTACAACTATTTACAATTTACTTGACAGTAGTAAGTGAGTACATTCCCCAAGCTGTGCACACTGTGGCTTTTCAAAAACTTTGTCTTTATTTGTATATTATAGCTGTGTAATTAAAACATTGTCTTTATTTTTATATTATAGTCGTGTAATTAATTATTAAAACGTTTTTAAAGATGAATTTACTAAATTATTCAGCACCAACCGCCTGTAACTAAAAAAATAGCTATTATTAAAAAAAAGAACACTCTGACAACCGATGATAATCATCTCTCCCCCTCGTTGCGCCTAAATCGAATGCATCGCTCACGTATGCCGACAATCTCCTAAAAATTTGCCTCATTTATTTCCGCAGCGCACCGGCCACCCCACCCAATTTTCTAGGGATTATCGCGCGACTTAATAAACAAATCCGTGCCTCGGATGCAACCCATCAAGCGCCAGCTTTATGGGGAAGTAAAAAGGAGGATATGAAAGTGGCGAAACGGCGAAACTGAAACGGAACAATTAAGGGAGCACAATACAAACAGTCCGGCGTTAAAGGAGATGAGGAAAGTTTTGAGCCTGTAGACATCTTGGCTCGTACAAGGGATGCCGGCGGGAGCTGGTGGAGACAACCGGTGAAATTAACAGTTGCACAAAGGATAAGACTAAGGCAAGGGATGCACATTTGTACAAAGAAAATTATTATTGCTTTTTTTAATTAGTATTAAATACATTGATTGCGATATTTCTAAGAAATGGTTGATTAAATTATATTATAATTAAGATATAAAGATAATTAAGATATATTTTCAATTTGCTCACGAGGTACTCTTTAAGATAAACATTGTTAAAGCGGTAGCATGTTTAAAATAAAATAAAATCATTATTAAAACACATGTGATTTAAAATTACCAAGGACAACATCAATTCAAATAAATTTCATACATAAATCTCATTTATTAGAAATAAATGAGATTTATGTACGAAATTTATTTGATTTGATGTCTTTCGTGTTTCATCCTTATATTATCAATTTTTGATGCATTTTATCACACTATTAAATTTAAAAGCTATATATGCGTGGGTAACTGGTCTTTAATATACTAATTTAATTACATAATTAATATATTGCAAAATTTTTAAGAAGATTATGTTTAACAAAATTATTTATATATATATATATATATATATATTAATTATTTATAAATAGAAAATATTTGCAAATATTTTGTAACCATCAATAACATTTTTGACGAGGTGCTCTTTAAGATAAGTACAAAGAAAATTATTAGTGCTTCTTTTAATTGACATTCTTTAATTATAAAATTAATTAATTCAGACTCTAAGAAGATTGATGCTAATAATATAAAGGTGGCAAATTGTGCGAAAGGAAAATAATTCAAGCCAATAAATATTAAAAGCAGTGTATATCTTTTATGAATTTTAATTAGAAATGATTAGAGATATTTTTTGCAGCAGACAAAATTCGAATTGCCATGATGATCGCCAACATCCGAAACGGATAGGCACCCGAAGAAGAAGAAGAGATATTAATTAATTACTATACATATTATATTCCCCTTATAAGTACATCTTTTTTTTTCATGTAATAGGGATTTATTATAATTTATGTTAAATTTGTAAATAGCAGCGAAAATCGCTAATAAACATTTATTATTATTATTATTATTATTGTTAATATGGCTTAAAAGGGGCACTGGTTTAAAAGGAGCACTTAAGGCTTTTGGCCGGCACCGGATAATAGTACCCGGTTAGATTCCTGCCTATGGTTACATTATGAAAAGCATAAAATTGTAATAGATCGAATGTAGTGCATGTGAGTGTAGTTATAAAATATACTAAACTCATTATTTCATCGGAATTTATTTCTTTTATACATGTGCTCCTTACAATAATTACATACAATGATTAATTCGCTGTAGAGCAGGCTGTTTGTAAATGTATCACTCGACAGAAGAAAGTAGCAACACGTTTTAAATTTTTTAATGTAAAAAATATGTTTCTCTATGAATTAATATATATATATATATATATATATATATATATATATATATATATATATAGAGAGAGAGAGAGAGAGAGAAACATATTTTTTTCTACAAACTAACACAAAAAAATTCAAAACGCGTTGCGACTTTCTTCTGTCGAGTGATACATTTACAAATAGCCTGCACTACAGCGAATTAATCATTGCAACCTGATTACGCTCGCCTGCAATAGTGGCCTCGTAAGGATTAAATGGGTCGAGCGGTGTGTCCTTGCAGGGCAAAACGAGTGACAAATAATAATGACCGCGCTGTGACGGCGCACAAAGAATAAGCTCATTACCGCGTCCTCGTTATAGGTCAGATTTTGTCGGGCCTCTAATTACATGTACGTTATCAAAGGTGGATTTATTGGACGCTTGATTACCGGACTAATTTAAATTTCCCTTCGTACTATCCATGGACTTCCCCATTATCGAAATTAGTATACGTAAATTAACTATGAATAGAAAATTACGGGTTTAACATAGTTTATTATAGAATCTATTATTGCTATAGATTATTCGAGTGGGCGTTAAATTTGATAAAAAAAATTTAAATCTTATGCGCAGTAAATTATGAATAAAATGTCAAATAAAATTTGTTTTGAGTAGGGTAGAGTTTGCAGAATATTGAGTACATACGTGGTTTATAGAATATACAACTTTTACGAGGCGTACCCCTGTATTCACCAACGTTCTATAAATCTATCAATAGCTATTGAACCCATAAGTATTCGTTGTTATAGCAACAATAAATACATTATCTAGGGAATGTAGGTACTATAGATTCGCTATATTGGATATACTGAAAAAATAAAGAAAATGGGTCATCAAAACTCCAATCACAAGCGCTATTCAAGGTGTTGACATTTATTTTGACCATTTCTGTCATAATGAGATTTTCAATTTATACATTCAATAGATTATGGGTGCTATAAAGTTTGTGGGATGTTAGTGAATACGGGCAATAGTATCGGGAATTTGAGTGAATTTTTATTTTTACTAGTGTAGGTTACCGGCCTGATATCTACACCCCCAGGGCCGGTAGAATATTTGTCGAGTTTCCCTAGCCTGATCGTCTTTTAATCCTTCCCTTCAGTGATTCATTTGCTGTTCGTAGATGAACACAAGAGTCTCAATGATTACATTGAGACTCTGGTCTTCATGTACCCTTCGGATATTTAACAGATTTTCATCATATAGCAATAGACAGGGATCTAACCGGGTACTATCAGCCGGTGCCGACCTAACCGAGGTTTCCCTTTCTATTTTTCTCATCCGGGCTTGGGACCTGGATATGGCGAATATGTTATAATTATCATTACTAAAATTTGTAAAAAAATAAATGCTTAAGTTTCAGTATTGTTTCAAAATCAAGTTCAACAATGGTATAGAGGCGAGTGTCACGGCCATGTACAAGATATAAGTCGGAAATGGTTACGTATAAGGTGAATTTTGGTGAATGCGCCGGGTAAATATTATAATGATCTTCAAAAGTAGCACAACGTACGCAATAATGATTTAATGATTAAATATAAATTGATTGAATGTTAAAGAGCAGATTATCGGAGATATTTTTTAAGACAAAATAATTCTGATATGAAAAAGGGAATTAAATAACGATAATCAATAAAAATCTATTAGGTCTCCTGTCAAGAATTTTACTCAATATTGGAGTTTTTGCCAGCTTTTCGGGCATCTGGGCGACTGTCTGTTACAATTACAAATTATATATTATTAAATATTGTAGAAGCATGAATATTGAAAAATATGTAGGAATTCTAATACATCAAGTCTTATAATATATACATTGCTCATTCATCAAGAACAGTCATTCCTGATTTTCCTATTTATATATAGAGATACATCAATCTTTATTAGCCTGTCGGCCCTTGCTCTTATCGCTTTTATTTATTTATAAATAATAACATTTTTATACAACTATCCCCCTAGGAGGAAAGTTAGTATATATAACATTATTATCTTATTTTATAGTATACAGGTTATAGAATATCTATAGTAGTAGTACATGGTATTTTATATAGGATATTATTTATTAATTCCGGTTTGTTCCTCCTACAACCTTCCGAGAACGGTGAATCCCATCTATATTATTTCCTTACCAATGCCTGAAACTTTCAGTATGCGGTCAATCAACACCAATATTCATTGACCCTTTTAGTAGATTTATCTGTTATCGGCTTTCCAGTCCTTTTCCGATTCGTGCTATAGGTATTTTTTGAGGATTTTTATTTTTACTAGTGTCGACTGGTCCGATACCTAAACCACGGCAAAACGTGAAATTTTATTATATTTCCATTTAGTCACCGCTACAGTGCGAAAAAAGTAACAGCTAGAGAAAAGCCTATAGCCTCAATCTGTAGGGCTGCAAATACTCTAGATTACACATATAAACCATGTCTGCAAATACTCTAGATTTTCACATATAAACCATGTCTCCAGCAACATGAAATTTTATTGTATTATCATTTTCTTACCGCTATAGAGCAAGAACGGTACCAGCTAAAGAAACGCGTCTTATATTAATCTGTACATATTAACTATCTTTCTAGCATTTGAAATAGAGACGCTACAGAGTTTAAAACAGGCACATGAAATTTCATGTTATTCTCATTTTCTCATCGCTATAGCGTGAAAACGGTACCAGCTAAAGAAAAGCCTGTAGCCCAATCTGTATGAATAGAAATGATCTACATTTTTATATAAAACCCATCTCGCCAGCATTTGACATAGAGACGCTACAGAGTTTAACCCGGGAAAAAATATGAAATTTCATCATAATCCCATTTTTTTTTCACCGTTACAGCGCGAAGACGGTAACAGCTAGAAAAACGCGTCTAGCATCAATCTGTAGGACTATAAATACTCTACATTTTTATATATAAACCATGTCTCTAGCAATTAAAGTAGAGATGCTATGGAGTTTAAACCAGAGAAAACATGAAATTTCATCTTATTCCCATTTTCTCATCGCTATAGCGCGAAAACGATAAAAAATATCAGCTAGAGAAAAGTATCTAGCCTGTAGGGCTAGAAACACTCTATATTTTCACATATAAACCATCTTTCTAGCTTTTGAAATAGAGACGTTATAGAGTTTAAACCAAGTAAAGAACATGCAATTTCTCCATATTCACATTTTATCATCGCTATAGTGCAAAAATGGTAAGAGCTGAGAAAATCATCTAGCCTCAATCTACAGTTCCAGAAATACTCTTCACGTTCACATATAAACCATGTCTCTAGCAGTGAAATAGAGACGCTACAGAGTTTCAACCGGGGAGAAGCATTTTATTTCATCTTATTCCCATTTTATCACATTTATAGCGCAAAAGTGATAAGAGGTAGACAAAATCATCTAGCCTCAATCCAGGGCTAGAAACACTTGACATAAACACATATAAACTATATATAATCTACCATTTAAAATAGAGACGTTACAGAGTTTAAACGTGGGAAGAACATGAAATTTCATTTTATTCCCATTTTCTCACCGCTATAGCACATAATCGCTAAAAATTGCAGCTAGAGGAAAGCGTTTAGCCTCAATCTGTAGAGCTACAAATACTCTACATTTTCACATACAAACCTTCTTCCTAAACTTTGAAATGCAGACGTTACAGAGTTTAAACCGGGGAAATAAATATGAAAATTCATCATATTCATATTGTCTGACCGCTACAGTGCGAACACGGTACCAGCTAGACAAAATCGTCTATCTATAGGACTAGAAATGCTCTAAATTTAAACGCATTTAGTCTCAATCTGTAGAGCTAGAAATAGTCATTCAATCATTTTCACATATAAACCATCTTTCTAGCATATGAAATAGAGATGATACAGAGTTCAATTACCGGTTTAAACTCTGAATCATCTCTATTTCATATGCTAGAAAGATGGTTTATTGTGAAAATGTAGACTATTTCTAGCTCTACAGATGCTCTCATGAAATTTCATGACATTTCCATTTTCTCAGCGCTACAACGCTAAAACGGTACCAGCTTGAGGAAAAGTGTCTAGTCTCAATCTGTAGGACTGGAAATGATTTACATTTTTGCATATAAATCATCTCTAGCATTTGAGATAGAGTCGCTACATAGCATAAACCGGGAGAAAATATGAAATTTCTTGATATTCACATTGTCTTCCATGCCACGTGAACCCAGGTTATTTTACCGAGGTTTTCACTCTTCACTCTCCTTCTTTCTCATCCAGAATTGGGACCTCGGCAATACCGTAGTTGTTATGAGTAACATTACTAAAATTCGCAAGAAAATCAAAGTTTAAGTTACAGGTTTGTTTCAAAATAATTCTAAACTATTGTTGAAATTATTTTGAAACAAACCAAGCGAGCCATTTACATGATATATGTCGGCTATTGTTACTGTATATGACACATTTATGGTGAATGCGCCGGGCAAATATTATAATTAATCCTAATCACACAAGGCATGTAATAAGAATTATCTAGATATAGATTGATTTAATATTAAGGGGTTATATACCGATTTTTTTTTTATTGTTTTATCTGAAAGTAAAACTTTTTGAGAACATTTTACGAAATTTTCATGGAGATCCGAGCAATAGATTGAAAGTTACAGCGTTTCGAAGCGGGTGCGATGTTTCCTGGAACATCTACTCCATTCTCGACCATACAAATCGCCCATGCTTTGTGACAAATCCCTTATAATTAGTTGTATACGAGCTTCCGAAGATCGATTATCGATTTTTTTCCTGTGCTGCTTGTTTTGCCGTCTTTTCACAAAATCAGTATGGATTCCCGAAACAAAATTACACGCTAAACTCGATTATCTCGAAATGGTGTTTTCCAAAAGTGCCTTTGCCGTGATCGCGATTGCCGAAAAACTATTTGACCGATCTTCTTCATTTTTTTTTAATTGTTTGTAATTAATGTTGTCAGTACTTCCGAACGATTCCTTTTTTATGCACAAATTTTTATTTTGCAAATAAGAATTTTTTAATAAAATTTTTAGAGCTCAAAACATTTTTGGGTGAAATGTTCCCGTATGCTTAAAAAACAAAATATTTATTTAAATAATAGTAAGGTCCCTATACTAGTGAAATTTGTTGGGTTTTATGATTTTAGTTGACCTGCTTGACTTTCATGATGATCACCGCAAGCCTCACCAAAACAAGAGCTTGCCTTTATTCTGGAGCATGTCTCTAGTAGATTTGCTTTAGCTCGTCCACCCACTTTTGGTTCAGTTACCTGTAGTGATCTCTTGTGAGCCCGCATGTTGGTCCCATAAAGTCCCACTTTTGGCGAGTGGGTCGGCGACTTCGTTTCCCTCGTGTCCACATACCCACATCAGAGAGGGTTTGTTCCATTTCGCTAGTTGCTTAAGGGTTTATTTACAGTTAGACTGAATTTAAGAATTACAATAAAAAAAAAACGAATATATGTCTACATAACAAGGAAAATATTGAGTGAAACAAACTAAACGGATTATTATTGAACCCCCATTGACATTCCTTTTGTTTTTATCGTCGCCAATAAAACTGTAACGCGCCGCAGAAATCCATAAGTCGTAAAATTCCCGCTCCAAACCGGCAGCTTACCCGCCAACTATCGTAATCGTAATAATAATAATAAAATGTTCCCCAACTTCCGATCGACGGATATATTTGATAAACGGTAACGTGTCCGTCCGGCTCGATTTAATCAAAGACCAAACACGTTGTTTGCCGAGCCGAACGCTATGATATTAACTCAATATATGTGCAATGTTTGCCGGCTCTCATCTGAGACCAATCAGGCACTAGCCCGTCCCCCGTCGTGTACATAACCCTTCCGCCCATCCTGGGGGGAATCACGCTCTTTTGATCAAATAATCTGTACGTGAGTCAATAAGGATATTTTGTACGGCGCGCTCCTTTCGTTTGTGCCGAAAATTACAACAAAACGCGCCGCGCTCCGCTGCAAATAATCCGGGCGAGTGTGCGGACGGACCGGATTGTGTATACAAACAGGGTTCGGCCTAAAGTCATTTGCTTTGTATAATTTGGAACAGTATTTGGATTGCAGGATTTTGATACTCTTGACCCATTTCATGTAATAATGCTCGATTTAATGATTGAATCCTGTAAATAAAAGTCGAAGTGATTTTATTACAACCAATATTAGACATTTAATATAATCATAAAATAGTGATGAAGACAGTAGCATTACTTTATCATAGGAATCATAATAATGAACATATCTTTTCTTGCGGTCGTGCGCCGCCGGTTGTAAGAGCCGAGGTAGAATTATGCGCATCGGAAGCGGCACATAGAACAAGAAACAATAAGCCCGTACTAGCCCAGAGTGATAAACGAAAGACACTGTAATATAACTTTATTTTGAAGATTTAAGATATTTTTAATTTTCTATTATTTTTATATTTTATTCCGTAATTGTTATACAAATCTGCATACAGTTCTCATTTTTAATTCTAATCATTTATTGTTCAACTATTCCTGATATTTTCAACAAAAAATACACATTACCTGTAAAAAAAGATCTTTATTAGGCATATTCGCGTTACCGTCCTTTTTACAAAATTCCCCCCATATTACCTGTATCAAATTTATATTTTTGAAAGAAATTAATTTGTCTTTCTCAGTTTTTTTTATTTTTAATCAAATACTCAAATGATGTTTGAAGTTAATTACTTATTTAATTGAAATCTGTTACATGTTCTGTATGCACTACAAACTTTAATCGGTTGTAACATCACCTACTGCGGTTACTCTTTAGACGTATAGCCATCTTTTTACAGTCACCATCAAACGTCCCTAATGAGGGGTAATATGTCAGCATTGCAATTAAAAAGCGGCTTCTGGCGCCCTCGACGACAGGAATTAAACCGACTAAGAAAAATGACGTGCATTAACAACGCCGCCGCCAGTAGCAGTACCTGTAAATTTCACGCTGCAATTACCATAGAGGCGGATATTCCCCGCCGATATAGAAACCGCAGCAATTCGCTCGTATTTATTATTTGGCCCGCTGGTGCTTAACCAGGACGAGAACAAGGACTCCCGGTCGGTATCTGGCTGCACCGAATTGCCGCTCGCAACTTATGTATCGGAATATATTGTTATGGGCCGACGAGCACACCCTCTAATAATAACTAACGCTCGGAAAGAGAATGCATAAAATTATACGAGGCGATTGCTGGAAGACTTGCGAAAAGTACGTTTTAACATCAATAAAGTCAAGAAAAGCATGCAGGGTTATAAAATACGGATTATTTTCAAATGATTGGGTTACACAAAAAATAATAGAATCCTATAGAGTACTGTTAAATAAATTTTTGAGAATGATAAAACTTAATAATATCCTTCCAACAATCTACATAGGGTGTAACAAAAGTAACGCATTATATCTCGGAATCTGATTCATTGGGATAAAGTATGGATAGAGGCAAGGATAACCGGTGTGAAGATCTCAGCCTCTATACCGCGCGCGCCGTGATTCTTTGCGGGTCTGTACTGACCAATTGGGGTAACCAATAAAATCCAAATTTTGTTGAATCTTTTATATGTGTCTTGCCGACCATAATATATAGTTATATATTTTTATTAATAATTTTTATAGGCGATGTTGTATAATATATGTTGTTACGTAAATTATTATGTTTGCCAGCCCACTATCATAAAATTGATTTGAAAAAATTACACAATATTTATAACAAAATGACAATGGAAAATAGAAAATCTCAATCGGAGCACCTTATTGCTTCTATTTATTTTTAATTTGGGTTCGGTTTTGGACTATGTGGTGGTCAAAGGTATCGGAAGCGAGGAGTTGGAGTGTTTCAAGGTGGAAAATGTGGGGGGGTCGGACCATGTGACGGTGGAGGTTGTCTTGAGAAGGACAAAAGGTTGGAAGAGGGTGAAGAAAAAGGGGCAGCAAGGGTTTGGATGGAGCGAAATAGAAATTGCGGTTTATGAGAGAAACCTAATGGGCGTGAAGTGGGAGGAGGTATTGTCGATGCTCCAGTTGGAGAGAGTGATGGCGGCTGCGTTGGTGGTGAGGAAGAAGAGTGGAGGCCAGAGGGAATGTTGGTTCGACGGCGAGTGTAAGATAAAGAAGACGAGGTGGCGGAGGGAAATGGTGAATTGGAGGTACGGCAGATGTGCATTCGAAAGGGTTAATCAGGCGAAAAGGGAGTCCCAGAGTACATGCGAGAGGAAAAAAATAGAGGAGTTGCAGAAAGTAGAAAAGAGGTTGAGGGAGTGTGTAGTGGAGAAACGGATGTCTTAAAGGGAAGGGTGAATCAGGGCAAAGTGAACATAGAGCTAGCAGAGTGGGAGAGGAGTTGTAAACAGATGACGGGGTCCGAGGTGGAGCTGGGCAGTTCGAGTGCGAGACAGGTGGTGCGAAGGGAGGCGTTTTCCCGGAAAGAGGTGGAGGTGGCCCTGGCACAGTTAAAACTAGAAAAGGCAGCGGGGGAAGATGGGCTGAAGGCAGAGGCTTTCAAAAATCTACCAGAGGAAGGAAGGGAGAAGGTGCAGCAGATTATTAACAAGGTATGGAGTGGAGAGGAGGAAGTGCCGGAAAAGTGGCGTGTGGGGGTGGTGGTCCCGGTTCATAAAAGGGGAGAGGCCTCGGACGTTAAAAACTATAGGGGGATCACCATTATGAGTGCCGGTTATAAATTGATGATGACTATGCTGAAAAATAGAATGGATAGGGAAGTGGAGCAAAAGGGGCTGCTGCCGGAATGCCAGGGTGGGTTCAGAAGGGGAAGAGGGACGAGGGAGCAGATTTTCTCGATGGAGAGAATGGTGGAGGAAGCGCTGAATTCAAAGGGAGAGTGTGTGCGGTGTTTGTGGATTTAAAAGCGGCGTATGACTCAGTTCCTCGGGGGAAACTGCTGGAATGTATGGATAGATTGGGTATGGAAGAGGAAGGAGTGGAGTGGGTGAGACGGATGTATAAAGAGACATGGGCGAAAGGAAAAGTGAATGGAGAAATATCTGAGAAATTTAGGATGAATGTGGGAGTAAGGCAGGGGTGCCCGCTGAGCCCCCTCCTGTTTAATCTGTACACGAGCGAGTTGGTAGAGGTGCTGAGGAGAGGACATGCAGGAGGGGTCGTGGTGGGTAGATCCAAGGTGTGGATGTTGGCGTATGCAGATGACGTGGTGCTGGTGGCCAAGAGAGTGGAAGAGATGTAAGAGATGTTGGAAAGAATGGGTAGGTACTTGGATAAGAGGGGGCTAGTAATGAATGTAGAAAAGACTAAATGGATGTTAGGAATAGGGGCAGGAGGGGTCAGGGCGAAGGGCTGAAATGGAAGGAAAGGCTGATTGAGAGAGTGAATGGCTTTAAATATTTGGGCTTTTGGTTTGACTGTGGAGGAGAGCTTAGGATGCATGTGGAGTGTATGCAGGCGAATGCAAGAATGGCTTGGGGGATTGCGTGCAGAAAATGGGGGAGCTTGTGGGGTGGTAACCTCGTAATGGCGTGCAAGATCTGGGATGCGTGTGTAAAACCTATATTGTTGTATGGAGTGGAAGTGTGGGGTTTGCGTGAATGGGAGGTAATAGAAAGGGAGCAAGGTTAGTTTCTGAAGAATCTGCTAGGGCTCGAAAGGTCGACACCGAGAGCAGTGCTGTTGCAGGAGACAAGTCGTATGAGTGTGTGGTGGGAGTCGCGTGTGACGGTTGTGAAGTTTGAGGAAAGATTACGGGATTTGGGCGAGGAAAGACTGGTACGGGAGGTATGGATAAGGTGTAAGAGTAGAACAGAGAGTAGATGGAGGAAGGATAGAGAAAGGATGTATGAAATAGTGGGTATGTCTGAGGTGTGGGTAGAGGAGAAGCTGAGAGAAAGGGGTAGCCTAGGAACTGAGATAAGGAAGAGATTGAGGGATATTGAGTGGCAAGAAAGGCAAGTGAGAATGGCTGAGAACTCATACAACCCTGGCTACATAGAGTGGCAAGTGCAGGGGAAACTCCCGAGCTACTTCGCCAGGGGAGAGTGGAGCAGAGAGGACAAAGTATGCATGGCAAGAGCGAGGTGTGGGTCAGAAGAGCGAGGAAGAAAAGTGTGAATGGGACTGGAGTACACCGCGTGTGCGCTGTGTAGGAAGGGGAGTGACACGTGGTGACACCTTATCAAAGAATGTAAGGGAGTGAAAGCAGAGTGGATGGGAGAGTGCAGAAAGCTGAACTAATGGTTAGGAGAGGATGGGAAAGGCGTGAAAATCTGCAGGAGGCTGACGTGGGAAAGGAAATTGGCGAGGGCAGAGGGGATTAGTTTATTTTAGTGGGTAGAAAATGTTAATTTGTATTATTTTTTTTATTTATTTTTTAGTTCTTTCTGTGAAAGTATTGTTCTGCGGCTGGAATTTGTAAAGGGAAGGGTTGGGCTGATATGCCAAATAAAGGTCTTAGTTCAGAACATATCAGTGCACCAGATGCCCGAAGGAAATTGGAAAATTTTGATTATAAGTATTTTTTTCTCCCTGACTTCAGTTCTTAAACGTCCCATTCGTCTCAGCTTTATATCAATCCACACCTCAGATATATCTACTCTAACATACATCCTTCCTATATCCTTTCTCCGTCCGCCTACGTGTCAAAAAAATTGTGGCCACTTAGGCCATCCTACCTATATTCAGCAGAATTTGTGGTATTACCTAAAGGATAGTACTTACACTGCAATCAAGTACTTTTCACCCTACAATCATTAATTAGCGTAAATCCAACGCCACGGATATACAATATTTTTTTATTCAATCAATTGCTCATTAACCTAAATGAATAGTGACCTAGAAATAAAATGCCACTGTACGTATGTACAAAAAATTGTATTATTTAATTTTTTTTGTTTGAATCCACCTGGAACAGCTTTTACATTCCTCGTATTTATTCATCAATAATTGGCTCTCGTTGTCGCGCACCGTACGCTATTTCTGAACAATAAACCCTACCTGAGGTTCATTCCTAATTAAAAGTGGGGAGCCCGGAAACAAACTCTCGCGCGCTATGCGTGTGCATGTAGGGAACAAGGGTGCAGGTCGTATGAGCGGATGGCGCTCGGTTTCTCCGCGTACGGATGAAAAGTTCGGCTGAAAACGCAGGAAAAACGGACGAGAGGAGAGAGAGAGAGCGAGTCCAATCATGTTAATTGGAGGACTTGTCGAGAGGGAGGCATGTGTACGCGCACTTGATCCCCGAGAATGAGGGGAAAAGCACCGTTCGGTTTGATCTTAAAGGAATGATTTATAAAGCACCTTCGGCATTCAGTGCCGGAAATAATAATGTTTTCACGTTGCGTACAGCTCGCGAGGCGGGCAATATAACTTTGATCAAAACATAGAGGTTTATGCGGCGCAGCTTGTTAATGAGTGCAATTATAATTAAAGTAAGCTTTCACTACATTTAACAAAAAGTAGTAGGTATAATGTGAGTGGAAATTGTGAAGTGTAAATAGGTAGATAGGTGATGGTAACGTAGTCATGTCAGGTAAAGTCTGAAAATATGTGTGGGAAGCTATTGGTGTATGGAGTGGATGAGTGGATTGCGAAAATGGTTTATAATCGAACGGGAACAAGGACAGTTTACGAATAATCTGCTAGATCGAAGGATCAACAACATCTATCGCGGTGCTCCTGTAGGTACTAATTGGATGAGCTTGTTGTGCGGAAGTTTGAGGAAAGACTGCAGAAGCTGTTGGAAGAGAGACTGGTGCTGGCGGTATGGATGAGATTTAAGAGTTGGGCAGAGAGCGGATATAGAAAAGATAGAGGAAGAAAGTAGGAACAATTGAGCATGGCTGAGATGTAGGTATAGGAAAAGCTAAGAGTAATGCAAATTATATATAAACTGAAGTCAAGGACAGAATGAGGGATGTTGAGTGGCAAAAACGACAGGTGAGAATGATCGAGAGCTTGTACAAACCTGGTTATGTGGAGGGGCAAGTGCAGGGGAAACCTCCAAGCTGTAGAACCAATCTTAATCGACTACCTTCAAAAAGGGAAAGCCATTATAGGAGCATACTACACAGCATTACTTGGCAATCTGAATGCAGAAATCGCAGTAAAATGGCCACATTTGCCGAAGAAGAAAATTTTGTTTCACCAGGAGAATGCGTAGTAACACATCCCGCGTAATCTACGAGTTAGGGTTGGAACTGGCGCACCAAAACCCACCAAAATATTCGCCAGATTCAACCCAGTGTGACTTCTTTTTATACGCCCAGCTAAAAGTTGCGCTCGGGGGACTGAGATTTTCGACGAACAAGTCAAACAAAAAATTCATAAGCAACTATTTTGCTTTTCTTCGGAATCCTCTATTTTCATTCCTCCGCCACCCACCTCTTTTTACAGTTCTAATCTTCTATCGAATGTCCCTTTGCAGTTCGCGGTATTTATGCAGGTCTTTATACTTTATAATTTCTCCGGATATTGATATATGTCGATTATTAAAGTCTTGCATCTGTTAAATGTCTTGATTTTATATAATAAAGCGTCTAGTCCCAGTAGAATTTTTAATAATCCATTGTATTCCCCCCGCCTTCTGTATCGATTTGCAGCCGAGACAAATGTATTTAATATAGGAGCGCCATTCCGGCTGTCAGATGATTCATAAAGTAATACCAATAATGGAATCGCCGAAGTGTGGAATCGATTATACGCCCGAGCGGCCGCGTGCCGTTTTAATTAATCGGCGAAATTTCCAAGTTAAACTACCGCCGGGACGCAAAGACATATTGGAGAAATTCGAAGAAAAAAAAAGAAGGGAATCCATTCGCATATATCATCTCGCCTGGTGTAACGGTGTAACTCACCGCGCCGTACCGTCGCCGCTCTGCGCTTCTAACGCAGTAAAACGCCCGCGTTGGCACAAATGGCCCGAAATGATCAAATCTTCGCGTTTATACGCCGTTTGATTGTTATGGCCCCCGGGCGTTCGCTAGGCGCCGCCGCCCGATTACATTACGTTGCGTGTACTGCTTTTTTTTAGCCTCTCCCAGCTGCCGTCCGTTCGTGCAATTTAAGTTCGCCTGCGAAAGTTTGCCGGGATCAACGGGCGAACTTAATTTCGTTCCGGGGCGGCCGGTTAATTAACAACTGATTAGAAAAATCTGTCCGGACAACTGGAAGCGAAAAAGGGGCTGATTGACTCGCCTTGATTAATTATGGTCCGATGTTTAATGACTTGTTTGGGAGGCGTGCGTAGCCTTAATTGATTGAATCGGGCTTTTAAATTGATTAGCGCCGAACAAGTAACAAATTGTATGGATCAGTTTTAAATTTGTTTTGTACATATGGGGCTTAAGAATATTGACAAGGACATTTACTAAAATTGATTCTATTGGGACGTACAAAAAGTTTATATCTTACTGGAGTTGATGTTAAATTTAACAGCATGTAATAACATTTTTACTAAACCGCGCTTCTTCCTCCCCGCCCATAAAACGTCTTTAATACCGCCGCTGTTACTCCACCAGCATCTGTACGAATAACGCCATATCCGAAAGAAATTAGGGAAAAGTGATTACGCCCACAATAACACCCTTAATGGCACCAGAGTTTTACATCCCCGCCGGCGGTCATAACCCGGGCGTACAATAAATAAGTCGTCTAATTACTCCAATAAAACCGTAGTTAATTAAATCGCGTCTTATGTTTGCCAGCCCCTCCGGTACAAGAAAAACCTGATCACAGACTGGAGGTGCGTATTACGGTAATGAGCTTGCGTTATTAGACCGGATGAATGCATGGCCATGGTTAGTTCATTGAGTTCATGTTGCCTGCATTAGCCGCAATCACATCATCGGACTAATCGCGGTCTGCGTAAACTCGGATGGCATTAACCCCATCTCGGTCATTTCACATAATTACCCTGCACTTCGCGCACACGAGCCTGCGGGATTTACTCTCGCTTTCATTGTAGTCGCACTAAACGGATGATGTAAGTCTGCAAAAGCAGAAACTTTAGTCAAGTATTAACTATACATCTAAATTAGCAGGATTTAGTGAATGGTAAGTTAAAGCTTGTAATTAGTTCTATATTAACCATACATTAAAAGTACTACTGTATAGAGCAGTGGTTTTTAACCGGTGCTGCGCGGAACACTGGTGCTCTGCAGCTTGTTGCAAGTGTTGAATGATGGCTCAGTTAACGTATGTGATTGAATTTTTGATTTTGGTGCTCCACGAGTTTTTGTTATGACCAAAAATACTCGCTGACTTCAAAGTGATTAAGAATCACTAGTCTATATGAAGGTTTTAAGTGTACGAGCTATTTTAAATTAATCGACTGAGTAATAAAAAAATATTAAAAACCACAAAGATTTAAGAAATGTTAATTTTTGAAATTATTTTACAATCTATATTTAATTGGGCTCAAAATAGCCTATTTGTTGATAATGTTGACCCAAAAATAAAGTCTGCAAGCACTCTTTTAATGTACGAGCTGTTTTATATTAATCCACTTATAAAATCGAGCTATAAAAAATGAAGAAATATCAAAAATCTAAGAAATTTAAATTTATGATATTAATTTATATTCTATACATAATTGGGCTCAAAATAAACCATTTTTTTGATAATTTTCAACAACAAATGAAGTTTGAAGGAAGGTTTTTATTATAAAAGCTGTTTTAAATTAATCGACTGAGTTTTAAAAAAAGTACAAAAATTCAACGATTTAAGAAATTTATATTTTTAATATTATTTTACATTTTATATCTAATTAAGCTCAAAATAAACTCTTTCTTGATAATTTTCACCCAAAAATAAAGTCTGCAGAAAGGCTTTTATTGTATGAACTGTTTTAAATTAATCAACAGAATTATAAAAAAAAAATCAAAGATATAACAAATTTAAAATCATGAAATTATTTTACATTCTATATTAAATTTCGCTCAAAATAAGCTACCATTTGATAACTTTTACCCAAAAATAAAGTCTGCAGGAAGGCTTTTATTGTACAGGTTGTTTTAAGTTAATCGACTCTGATAAAACGATAAAAAATCAAAGATTTAAGAAATTTAAACTTATGATATTATCTTAAATTTTATATTTAATTGGACTTAAAATAACCTATATTTTGAAAATTTTCACCAAAAAATAAAGTCTGCATGCAGATATTTAGTGTATGAGCAGTTTTAAATTAATAGGCTGAGTTATAAAAAAGAACAAAAATTCAAAGATTTAAGAAATTTTAATTTGTGATAATATTTTACTATCTATATTTAATTGGGCTCAAAATAAACTATTTCTTGATAATATTCACAGAAAAATAAAGTCTGCAGGAAGGTTTTTAACCGTTTCTTGTAAATATTTACCGAAAACTAAAGTCTGCAGAAAGGATTTTATTGTACAAGTCTTTTTAATTAATCGATTGAGATATAAAAAACGATAAAAAATCAAATATTTAAGAAATTTAAATTTATGATATTATCCTAGATTTTATATTTAATTCGACTCAAAAAACCTATATTTTGAATATTTTCACCCAAAAATAAAGTCTGCAAGCAGGTATTTAATGTATGAGCAGTTTTAAATTAATCGACTGAGTTATAGAAAAGGACAACAATTCAAAGATTTAAGAAATTTAAATTTGTGATAATTTTTTATAATCTATATTTAATTGGACTCAAAATAAACCATTTCTTGTAAATATTCACCGAAACATAAAGTCTGCAGAAAGGATTTTATTGTACTAGTCTTTAAATTAATCCACAGAGATATAAAAAACGATAAAAAATCAAAGATTTAAGAAATTTAAATTTATGATATTATCCTACATTGTATATTTAATTGTATTCAAAACAACCTATATTTTTTCAAAATTTTCACCCAGAACTAAAGTATGCCGGCAGGTATTTAGTGTATGAGCAGTTTTATATTAATCGACTGAGTTATAAAAAATTGACAAAACTTCAAAAATTTAATAAATTTTAATTTGTGATATTATTTTACTATCTAAATTTAATTGGGCTCAAAATAAACCATTTTTTGATAATATATACCGAAAAATAAACTGTACAGGAAGGTTTTTATCGTACAAGTTCTTTTAAATTAATCGACAGAGATATAAAAAAACGATAAAAAAATCAAATATATAAGAAATTTAAATTTATGATATTATATTTACATTTTATATTTAAGTGGACTCAAAATAACTTATATTTTGAAAATTTTCACCTAAAAATAAAGTCTACATGCAGGTATTTAGTGTATGAGCAGTTTTAAATTAATAGGCTGAGTTATACAAAAGTACAAAAATTCAAAGATTTAAGAAATTTAAATTTGTATATTATTTTACTATCTATATTTAATTGGACTCAAAATAAACCATTTCTTGTTAATATTCACCGAAAAATAAAGTCTGCAGGCAGGTTTTTATTCTACAAGTCTTTTAATTTAATCGACTGAGATATTAAAAACGATAAAAAATCAAATATTTAAGAAATTTAAATTTATGATATTATCCTAGATTTTATATATAATTCGACTCAAAATAACCTATATTTTGAATATTTTCACCCAAAAATAAAGTCTACAAGCAGGTATTTAAAGTATGAGCAGTTTTAAATTAATCGACTGAGTTATAAAAAAAAGACAACAATTCAAAGATTTAAGAAATTTAAATTTGTGATAATTTTTTATAATCTATATTTAATTGGACTCAAAATAAACTGTTTCTTGTAAATATTTATCGAAACATAAAGTCTGCAGAAAGGATTTTATTGTACAAGTCTTTTAAATTAATCGACAGAGATATAAAAAACGATAAAAAATCAAAGATTTAAGAAATTTAAATTTATGATATTATCCTACATTGTATATTTAATTGTACTCAAAACAACCAATATTTTTTCAAAATTTTCACCCAAAAATAAAGTATGCCTGCAGGTATTTAGTGTATGAGCATTTTTATATTAATCGACTGAGTTATAAAAAAATGACAAAACTCCTAAAATTTAATAAATTTAAATTTGTGATATTATTTTACTATCTAAATTTAAATGGGCTCAAAATAAACTATTTTTTGATAATATTCACCGAAAAATAAACTATACAGGAAGGTATTTATTGTACAAGTTATTTTAAATTAATCGACAGACATATAAAAAACGATACAAAATCAAAGATATAAGAAATTTTAATTTATGATATTATCTTACAATTTATATTTAAGTGGACTCAAAATTATTATTTTGAAAATTTTCACCCAAAAATCAAGTCTGCAGGCAAGTATTTAGTGTAGGAGCAGTTTTAAATTAATCGAATGAGTTATAAAAAAGGACAAAAATTCAAAGATTTAAGAAATTTAAATTTCTGATATTATTTTACTATCTATATTTAATTGGGCTCAAAACAAACCATTTCTTGATAATATTCACCAAAAAATAAAGTCTGCAGGAAGGTTTATATTGTACAAGTCTTTTAAATTAATCGACAGAGATTTAAAGGTCTTTTAAATTAATCCACAGAGATTTTAAGGACAAAAAATCAAATATTTAAGAAATTTAAATTTATTACATTATTGTACATTTTATATTTAATTGGACTTAAAATAAACTACATTTAGAAAATTTTCACGCAAAAATAAAGTCTGCAAGCAGATATTTAGTGTATGGGCAGTTTTAAATTAATCGACTGAGTTATAAAAAATGATACAAAATCAAAGATTTACGAAAGTTAAATTTATGAAATTATTTTGCATTCTATATTTAATTGGGCTTAAAGTAAGCTATCTTTTGGTAATTTTTACCCAAAAATAAAGTCTGCAGGAAGGATTTTATTGCACGAGCTGTTTTGAATTAATCGACTTATAGTTAGAGTTAGAGTTAGAGTTATAGTTATAAAATATGACAAAAAATCAAAGATATATAAATAGATATTATATATATTATATATATATAATTTATGATATTATTTTATATTCTATATTTAATTGGACAAATACCATTTTGATCATTATTACGGTAAAAAAAAAGTCTGCAGGAAAGTTTCTATTGTACGAGCTGTTTTAAATTAATCGACTGAGTTATAAAAAATGATACAAAAATCAAAGATTTGAGAAATTTAAATTTACGATATTATTTTACATTCTATATTTAATTGGTCTCAAAATAAGCTACTTTTTGATAATTATCACCCAAAAATAAAGTCTGCAGGAAGGTTTCTATTACACGAGCTGTTTAAAATTAATCCACTGAGTTATACAAAAAGATACAAAATAAAATATTCGAGAAATTAAAATTTTTCATATTATTTTATATTCTATAAAAACAATAATTAAGGATATCTATATATCATTTTCAAAGAAATAGTAGTAGGTACTGTATTTCGTGGCAAATTATTACACTTACAAGTATATGCAGGCTGTAATAAGAATAATAACTAAAGTTGTAGTACAGCTACACCACCCACGATATTACTGAGTATTTACGATATATAATGTCTATAATGTAACAGACATATTTCATCTTCCTTTAATTTTTGACGAATAATTAAAATTGCAAATTGTTTAAACTTCAAGTATATTAAAGTGTGTAATGTATAATAATTCGAGTTGTAATGTAGTAAAATATACCAAATATTTACTATATGTTTTCAATATTACTTACAAATTTCGAAAAAAAATCTACCTTAAATTAATTTTTGAAATTTGGGCTGTATTTAATAACAGTTTTTCTGAAAACGTGGACTTTTTTGCATACGGGCAGACGATTTTTCATAGAAATTATCAGTAATCTTATAAAGAGTATTCCCTCATTTTTTTTGCAATATTAAAATGCTTATCCAAGCCTCCTGTACAACTCAATTCTCAATATTCTTCATATTTATGCGATTTTTCATTTTTGTCATTAATTTTTCATCATATACATTTTCCTCTACAATTTCAAACACGTTTGAATAAAGAAAACATCATACGGTGATTACTTTTGTGAAATTGTAATTCAAGCAAACTGCATGTATTTTCGTTCCAATCGTAATAACTCAGCGTTCCGCTGTCAGGTAAATGTGGCGGCTTCGCTGGGGGGATAACGTCGGCCGCACATCCTAGTTAACAATTCCTGATCCATCTGTTTTATTTTCCATTCGGCAGACGGCAGCCCGTAGACAAGCCGAATGTATCTTAAGACGTTTTATTGGAATTTACGGCAAATGGAAGGAGAACCCGCGGGATCAGAGTTGGACTACCGGGCGTAAACAGGGCGCCGTTTGAATGAAGACGTTTCCACGCGGGCCTATGGGGTGCGTAATTTATTACACTCTCACCCTGAGTGCAGTATAACCCTGACAAATTGCCGGCTGATTACCATAAACACCACGCCCAACTAGAAACAATTCGCAAATTAATTAAATTAGATTCCGGTGATGCGGTTGAAATCTTTTATATATATATATTTTTGGACGTCGCTCCAACTCGTATTTTATGAAAAATTACGCGACCGGTATTGGAACGATTGTCAATCCATCACCGGCGTGCCCGCAGTCTCTTGACAGCTGGAAAAAGCGGAATTTGGCGACATTGTCGCCGGGGAAATAATAAGAAGAGAAAAATGAACGTCGAGCCGAATTGTCGTGATTGATTTGGGACACTGGCACGAATGGAAAACGACAGGGGGTGGAAAGAAATGTACAGGCGAGAAGTGTTTGTGCGATTTTTTTTACAGTCTGAAATATATCGCTTGAAACTACTACATGTTGTTATCCTTTAAATCGATGATGGATTTATTTTGTAAATAGGGGTGGGTTCGGATTGGAATTGAGATCATATTTTATGCAACATTTGTAAGACGAGAGATGGTATTACAACGCAATTACGATTTTTATGTACACAATGATTACATTTTATACCATTCTTCAGGATTAATGTAATTTGTAGTTAATGGATAAACTACCTTAATTTAAAACCAAATATGAATTAGTAACATTAGATTCTATTTTAATTTTGTAAGCCATATCTATCGCTTTTAAAACTTTAAAACTTAAAAATAACTATTATTTATTAATAAAATAAAACAATTTTTTACTTTGTTTTTTATCACACTTCAGTTACACTTTGCAACTAGTTTCGGCTAAGCTCTAGCCATTTTCGAGCTCCTCCGATGACAACAATCTAATATTTTTGGGGGGTTTGAATGGAAATATAATTGAATCGGTGAGTGGAAAAAAACATATAAGGGGACGTCCTTCTCTACAACTCTCTTGTACATCTAATATAACTCCAAAATCGTAGTTTAGATAAAATCTGTTTTGTGGAAAAAGTATACATATCACAACAATTAGATGTACAAGAGAGTTGTAGGGGAGGACGTCCTCCTATATGTTTTTTTTTCACTCACCGATTTAATTATATTTCCATTCCACTGCACTACATCGGCGTGTATTGGAGTAATATAAAACAGTACTTCGGTATAATAAGATAAGAGATTTATCTTATCTTACTCTTGGTCTTACCTATCTAAGCAATATTTTAACTTCATTAATTTAATATAGAATTCTTATATATCGTTTTAATTAAATCCAACTATTTCCGCATTTTAGTGTTAACCAACACATGCATATTCATAGAAATGTAAGCATTTCCGGCGCCGGAAAAAGCGTATAATTCGTATTCCGAAGTAGAATAGCAAATTCTGGTGGATTCCCGGGAGAAGCGCCGCACATTATTACATCAGCGGCACTTTTCCCTTATCTGTGTACCCTTTCGCGCACCACTCACGCTTCCACCCCAAACATAAACGATACATCGCCCTCCGACATTCGCATAATGTACGCACACCAGCACTGAATTTTTTAAAGATAAGCAGCGTATCTATCATGTTGTTGAAATGTACTTACATATTTTTTCTATATCTATTTTATAAAAATGGGGAAGGGGAGGTTAGAAATTAATAACTAAAGCATAATTCAGAAGTAATCAATATTTCTTAACATTACTCAACTAATCAACTATTAAGGCTTAATTAAGAGAATATGGTATCTCAACAGACCGGTGTGAAGTTAACGCGAGTACGTCGGATTGTTTGCAGGTCTTTACTGACCAATTGAGGTGACCAATAAAATCGAAATTTTGAGGATGATTTTGTTTATATCTTGCGGCTCATAATATGTAGTTATATATTTTTATTAATAATTGTTATAGGCGTTGTTAGATAATATATGTTGTAACGTAAATTATTATTTTTGATCATGAATTCGTCATACAATTGATTTGAAAAATGTAAGCAGTCAGCACTATAAAAAAAATTATGAAACATTTATATGTGCAGTAATAATAATTTTAATTTGGTTGTTATTTTAAAATGCTAACTTAAGTCAAAATCACTACCCAACGTAATGGATACGAGATGTATCGGTATTACCACCCGGCGCATGCACCAAAACTAAATTTAAATTGAAAAAAAACATTTTCCAAGCATCATTGTAATGCGTGTTCCTAAAGTATAGAATAAATTCTATAAAAAAATTGTTTCTGATTTTTGCAAAAATTCTGAACAAATGCTGCACAATTTGAGCATTTACTTTGATTCTTTATTGTTTAATTGAATATTATTTCGCGTTTCCTGTTTTTCTATAAGGGTGAAATTCACATTTACCTATTTAGAGCCTCACATTTGCAATACTTATTATATATATATATATATATATATATATATATATATATATATATATAATTAGCTAAGCGGAAAAAATAGGGTCCATTGCATTGGATTAGCGGGAGCTAGGGGGCGGATAGGGGGTTGGGAATGGTATCATTGGAAAGTGTCATCCTTCCAGATAGATCTTGCCCTGTGGCGCCGGTGGGAAAAGCTGTGGAAACGTTGAAACCAGGAAAGCGGTAAACATAGAATTGTTTGTCGAGAAAAATTTCAACTGTCAGTTTGTGCGCGCTACAGAGGCAAGTAAAGATCGGGGGAAAAAAATATTAGAAAATGTCAACCAGTAGGCGAGTACTGCCGGAAAAGTGCAAAAATAAAAAATTCAAATTTTCCGAGAAAAACTTATGCTCATTGAAAAGGCAATCGAACTGATCGATGAAGGTTAAATTATTATAGCTCTAAAGTTACAGATAAAACTGCAAAGAGCAAAAATGCAAAATTTCATAAAACGTCAAAAAACTTTCCTCCGTTGCGTCAAAGCAGGGGTCTTCCTAACGGTGACAAGTAGCTGAAACTAAGTAATTTGATTGGAAATATAATCTAGATGGCGGAAAAAATGTCGAGATTGTTGCAAATGGAAGCGGAAAAGCTACAGGCATTGGCAAATTTTCCGAACTTGAAAAATTTTATTTCATGACAGAAAGCTGTTGTAGATCTTATATTGTAGGTCTTTTAATTCCAAAGAAAAATAGGAAAAAATATTGTTATAAAACGTGCACCGTTTTCGTGGTAAAGCCGAAGAAGTGATGAAAATAAAAATGAAAATGGTCCAATCAAGATCAGCTTGAGCCCATTGGATAGACAATTATTAACCAATTCAATAATCTTAGTATGATTTTTCTCTAAAACAAAAGATAATCCCGTCACGAATTTAATTTGAAAAGTGATAAAAATTGATAAAATATCGTCCATTGCAGGGGTCGTCATATCAGTGACATGACACTAAAACTATGTTATTTATAACCACAAGATAGTAGTCAAACAAATTCAAATGATATAATAGGTATTCTCGAAACATTATATAATTATTTCAAGTACTATTTAAATTTAATATTTGCGTTAGATGTAATCTAATTTCCGGGGCTGTTATCGCGTTAAAGTGATATTTGTTGAATCGTCTCCCCCGTGGTGGTGGAACTGTGCGGGAGCACGATAATTTATTCTATCTTATAATTTAGTTCTATTTCGCGTCGAGAGTAGTTATATTTAAGTTGGGAAGGCACAAATCTTCCGAGTTTGGCGGTATTATTGCTGGAGGACTCGCACTAACATGCTCCTTCGTTATCTTGCGCCGCTTCCTTCTGTAACTTATAGAGGACTGTTAAGCACTCGGGGACTACGCGTCTGTCTTGTCTACCATCGCTCGAATTACTTTGAAGCTCTTTGACGTCTATAGAAATTTCATAATCCTCATATTTAATAAGTGAAATTAATATGTCTTACAGTGTTACTTTTGTGTATTAAAGCAAATCATTTGCGGGTGTCATATTGTATCTACTATAGCGTCTGTAAAATTAATTTATGGAGAAATAGAGACTAATTTATTCACTCATTTCATAAAGGCATAATTTTATACAAGTATTATTTACTTTTTAAGGATCTTTTAAATTTGAATCGCAGGGTGGGTATTGTCTCATACAACATACAACACCCATAGCTAGAAAGTTCATTCTATTAGAGACATACTGGATTCAAATCTTTTTTCATCATCCAATTTAATGGTTGATGAAGGCAGATTTGAATTCAGTATGTCTCTAATAAATTATATTTCAGTATTATCAAGCGAGTAACTATGCAGCAGGTTTACCGTTCCTAGCAATTATTGCGATCCTTTCTTCACCTATCCTTGACACGTGTGTCCTTGTCACTCATTCTTTACGGATTTCAGTACATCTTTTGTGATTTCTTGGTTTGTTTCCTGTTATTTTTCTTAATATTTTAATTTGTGGGCACCATTCTTTTAGTCCCAATTTTTAGTCGCGTAGGTTACTAAAACAAAAACAGATTGATGGTTTAGATTTTTAAAATAAATGCATTCTTATTTAAATCAGTTGAAGACAATAGAAGATAATAATTAAAATAGAATAGTGATAGTAGATAATGCAGTTGTTACAACTCTGTATTGAGACTTTCGGGTCCTTCTTCCTGTGTTAGTACATGTGTATTTGAGTATTATAACTTGCTACATCAAATAATCACCAAAATAGATTCGTTTTTAAGAAATATTTTTTTTTTTCAAAGAATATAATATATTTTAATTTTATATTATCATTTTCCATTATTTTTGTTAATTTGTATGCGAATGCTACCTTAGAACTAGTATCGTTTAAAAATTGCTATTGTTATTAATAATAGTCACCAGAAATTTCTGAAATTCACTAAAGCGTTCTTATCACCTCAGCGGCTCCGGTTCTTGCGATTTTATAACTACCGTCGGTTTTACGGGAATTGGTGAGCGCGGATAAATTAGATTAGAAGTAATATGAAACTAATTTGTTTGCAGGTTGCACACACACAGTTCCAAATACACTCGATTTCCAGATGGCGGTTCGGCTTGATAAACGTCTGGCATAAAGAACAGCCCCCCCAGTTCCATTAAAACCAGACCGACTTATTCTTGGTTGCGAGCGCGTCATATAAAACTGTAATGGGGCTGTAATTTCCGCATAATTGCTGTCACTGCGCAAAAAGCGGGCAGAGTCGAGTGAATACAGGAAATTCTCGGCTGCTTATATATTTTAAGTTCACGACTAGTTGCTGCTAGGGGCTGACTGTTAATGCTGAATATTATGCAAATTACATTACGATTTAGTTATAAAATTTTAAGAGGATAATCTCGGCAAACTTGTGGAAATTGTTTATTAGTGGATTAGTTGTTATTAGGGGTGTAAATTCCGATTCACAATAAGCGTGGTATTGGTAACGTATAACTCATGTCTAGCCTACACCGAAAGGTAAAAGGCAATTGATAATATATATATATATATATATATATATAATATAACTCATGTCTAAAAATTCAGACGTTTACAGCAGCCCGGTAAAACTGACAGAACATGCATCTGAAAATCTGTATGATTAAACATTGCTTACCGACAAATCTGTAAGCAATGTTTTGCAGATCTATACAAATCTAGATGATAAGAATTTAACAGTAATGTTGTGGAAAGATAGCGGTAATTACCCTTTACCTTATGATCCTGGGAGCCCAAATCAAAGTACAATATGCGTAAGCACCCAGTTCCCATCAGGGCATCGAAGGGTACGAAAAATCGACTAAATTGGTAAAAGGGGCAAGAAAAAATAAAATTCATTGGCTCAGTGGGATGCAATAGTATAACCAGACCCCAACCAGGAAAAAAGTGTATCATATTTTGGTGAATAGTTGTATTAATAAATTTAGTGATAAGTAATCACGTTAAACTGAAGGTTCAATTGTAGTGCCAGTTGGCAGCACTATATGCAGCGAAAGAGACAACAGTGGCGTAATTCAACTTTTTTCAATATATATATATATATATATATATATATATATATATATATATATATATATATATTTATGTGTTTGTGTGTGTATATCATTAGATTCAATTATTTTTATCCGACCACAAAAGAAAATCTATTAAATCGTGCTATAATTTATCATTAAAGACAAATATCTGTTTATAAAACATTTTTTTGCGAGATATAATGTAATAAATTGTCCCTGTGAAGGCAAAATCTGACATGTTAGCTAGACAAATGCGCCGGCTATATTTTTTACATCGAACAAACCTCCTTTTCCTGTTCTACGGCATGTGTCTCCAAATGGATCTGCGGAAGGGAAGTCCGTTTGAAGCGAATAAATCGTTCGGCTCCTCCACCCACCCACAAACAGCGTCCCGTCGATGCTTACAACCGAAAAACTTCCATCCACTCTCTCCCCCGCGAGTTTCGCAACTTTCTTTCCGCCCGGGGACGAATTTTCAACGCTTTTAGTCACGCATACATTTGCGAAGAAAGCCGCCGCCCGGAAATTACTTCACGCATTCGATGGGACACGTTTCTATTGCAACTAGTTGAAATTAAAATGAATCCCCAGCCATTCGAACGATAAAAACGGGAGCTTCATAAATTGCAGCCGAACAATATATATTGCTGATACTCGCAGAAATTATGAAAGTTTCTAGACGTATTTGCGCGGAACAGTAAATAAGTTCAATGGGGGAAGTTGATAAACTCGTGAAACAAAACATCTTGGTTTCGTTCGGTGGCGTAATTTAAGAATTCGAGTGCTCTCAGTGGCGGGATTGCTACGGTGCACACGTTATTATTGCCGAATATGGCTAGGGGAAAGTTTTAACTGATTATTGCCGAAGTTTTCGGGAGCTGCACAATAGGTGAAGCATCCGATATTAAGAAACAAGAGATATTTAATAGAACAAGTTGTAAATTCTATATCAGCTTCCGCGAACATGATCGCAGTTTATGGATGTATGTGAACAACAAAACAGCACATGCATATAAAATATACTAGAGGCAGTAGAGGCAAGAGGGAGTGTAATAAAACGTGCTTTATGTTGCTACACGATTTAGTGTTCGTAAACAGTACCACTCGTAAGTGGTAATGTGCAAGCAATTTAAATTAATTGTAAATTAAATTAAAAGAATTATAATGAAAACACTGCTGTCTTAATACACATGATCGTAATCCATATGAAGAGTACCTTCTCCGCCTCGCAATGGCAATAGAAGTTGTTACGCTGCTCGTCCGCTCCCAACGTTCGCCTGCAGGTAGCATGTATCAATTTGGAAAAATACAAAATACCATCAGAGAAATGCAAAGCCTTAACATATGAAGAGTACAAGGCAGAAAAGGGGAATGTCAGTCTAACTTTAGAAAACCAAATTTCATGCTTCATGCTTAGAGCATGAAATGATTGTGAACGAAAATTCGCGAATAACAGTTATTTCAGAGGTTTTCTATGAAATTAACAAGTGATAACACCCTGTCTATATATATATATATATATATATATATATATATTGCATTTCTCTGATGGTATTTTGTATTTTTCCAAATTGATACATGCTTTCTGCAGGCGAACGTCGGGAGCGACGAGCAGCGCAACAACTTCTATCGCCATTGGGAGACGGAGAGGGGCCCACGTAACATATGCTGTTTTCGTTTATCACTGTGTGCTGCTCCAGGCTTGTTGTCTCTTATTTTATTTGTCGTGCAAGCCGCTCCCTATGCGCCCAATTCTACCTTTTACACCTTACAACCGGTGCACGACCACAAAACAGAGATACAGCACGCCATGGGACACCTTTAGTGTGCCCAACAACAACATGGCGTGGGCGAGGGATGGGTCTACGGGGGACGTCGCCATTAAAATCATGGGAGACGCACATCGCGTCCCACGGATAATCCATGAAGGGCATTACGTGAGTCAAACTACTGTATATGTCAATTTTCGGGTGGTAATTATCTCCCAGATGCACCCGGAAGCATGGTTTGATCAACCAGCCGGAGTGGAAGGTGCGACAGGCTAACGGACAGATAATAGTTGGCAATGCGAATTCCGCCGCCTGGGGATCGAGAACCAATGACTTAAGGAGCAAGGCGATCACAGACCTGCTATCTGTACTAAACGTATCAGTATGCAACGTGTGTTAGAGGAGGTGGGGGCTCTGTACCTTAGTCAGAGGAGCGTCGAAATAGCACATCATTGACAACACCTTTGCGTCAATGCTTCTATAAGCTGCGTACAGAACTTGGGAGTGTTCAAGGAAAAGGAGGCCCTAAGTGATCAACGCTACGTCTTCATCTCCATCCAACCGCTTCATTTGGTTGGATGGAGATGGAGACGTAGCGTTGATCGTTTAGTTGTTATCCATGCGCCATCCCGTATTAGAAAGTGGATACTAGGGGCAATAGACCAAGATCTAATATAGAAAACCCTGAAAGACATGGGGGACATACAACTGGCAAGGCCAGACCAAATGGCTTAGGAATGCTACAACAGGCGTGTGCAGAGACAGCTCCGTATCAAAACAACGACAAAAGAAAGACGGAAAATTATATACTGGCAGTGTCAGGAAGTTGAAGTGAGACGGACGGAGACCAGGGCTAGAATACGAGAACAAAGGGCCAGAGCGGCTGGGGATCCAATTCAGCCAATCCAAGCACAGTACAGAGCAACGAGGATAGAGTTGACGAGGGCGATTGATAAGTGCCAGGAACGCTGCTTGAAAGAATTATGCGCAACAAAGTGGGGCCTCCCATATAAGGTTGTGATGTAGAACATAGAAGCTCGTCCACCTGAACTGGAATCCACAGTGCCTGGAGGACGAGGGCGGTAGCCTCAGCCCTCTTCCCGCCTGGCACCAACACATACTCTGACGACAACGACGAAGACCAAGATACCCAAGCAGAAACGACAACAAGATAGGAGGAGGTGCTGGATGCAATCAACAGTCCAGCCCCAGGACCAGATAGGTTACCCGCATTAAGGCAGCTAGACCGGCAATCAAGGGAAGCATCAAAGACATAGCCAACAGGTGCATGGAAGAAAGTGACCTCGGACGAAGGTAGAGAGCAAGGCTGGTGATGATACCTAAGCCAGTGAAGCCAGCCACCGACCCCACCGCAACCGTATTGGATGGGATAGCCAAGACAATGGAAAGAGTGGCCGCATAATCGAGGCCCTCGAATCAACAGGAGAGCTAAGCGACCGGCAGTACGAATTCCGTAAAGGCAGGTCGACCTCCGACGCAATACCGACAACATTGTCACCGAGGCGAACACCGGCTTATCCAGAAAACTACCTGATGGTCACACTAGTCGTATCAATTTGACACTGTGAGTGACCATAAGAGCAGCAGTCAAAACGAGTTAAGTACCAAGGGGCCAACGCAGGATCCTGGCGAAGTATCTGAAGGACAGGGCGATAACGTATGAAGGCACCGCAGAAGCGTCGAGATTTGATCTAACAGTAGGGGTCCCACAGGGAGGGCCCTGTGGAATATCGCCTACGATGATGCCGTGCGACGATATGGCGCTGGTTGCCACAGGGCAGGACCTCGGAACAACAAAATTCAAGACGAAGGAAGACGTGGAAACGATGCAAAGTTGGATGACAGAAGCTTAGCATCGCAAGCAGAAAGACGGCCTAACAAATAGGGATCCTCGACGACACTGTCATACAAATGATGGTAGAGGAACAATTGATACGGAAAAGAATGAAGTACTTAGGAATTTACTGGAGGGAGGTCAACGTCAGCAGGTACTATAGGTCGCAAGGAAGGCAGCCAGCAAGGAAGCAGCCCAAGCAAGGCTGCTACCAAATATAGGTGCCCCGGGTGAAATGAAACGGGAGTTGCTAGCGACGGTATCGCGCGCCTTGCTTCTGTATGCAGTACCTGCCTAGGTCGGGGCAACGACGATCCAGCGCAACGCAGGTTACGGCGAATCTTCGAGGATTCGAACTGAAAATCTATTCGAAAAACGCGTTGTGAGACTAACGGAACTGCTGCTACTTCTGTAGAGTGTATAAACCGTAGCCCCAGGAAAAACTGGAGGGGTGCGCACCGAGAAATAAATTTATTTCGAAATAATGAAGCATTTTGTGATAATTACGCGGATGTCTATAAACTATACTAATGTACTGTTAGATTGTATTTATCAAAACTTGAAATATGAAACTGCAATTTCGTAGAAGAATTTCTGTTGAATTTTGATTACAAATTGGAGTAAATATATACTTTTCTTATGCAAATATTGACTACTTTTGCATATTTTTTACAACTATTTCGAGACAAAAAATTAACTTTTTCGTCCTAACAAAGTATTAAATCATCCTTAGATTGGAGAAATATCATATTTTCAGAAAATTATAAAATGTTGACTAGAAAAGACCGCGCGATTAGGTCGTCATTGAACCGTATTTCATTTTCCGAGATTCGCCTTAAAGAGGACGCTACGACCAGAGCGCTACGGATCACGTGGGCACCCTACCATATCTAAAGACGTGGCAGATATACCGGCAGGGATATTGCGGATTTACTGGTCGAGGAGAGAGCACTGGCTTACCAGAGGATCAAGGGGGGAGCAGACTAGAAGGAGGCTAAGAAGTAGGTGTTTAGTATGCCTAATGGCGGTCAAATAGTGGACAGAACGTGCTTTTTGGTTTAACGCCCCGAACAGAACGCAGGGTACTGCCACGCCATGTGGTGTTAATAAAGCTAGACCACACAATCGAAAAATGGCAGAGAAGATGGGAGGAGTTCCCAAACGCGGAGTGATTGAGACGCGAATAAAACCGTGGTTGGACCGAGAATATGGCGAGTTGGATCACTAGACCAAGCAGGTCCTATCCAGACACGGTGTTTTCCAAACGTATCTGCTCCGGATAGGAAAGGCCGCGACGGATAGATGCCGATACTGCTGTGGGACAGATGATCTAGCCCACGCGGTCTATCGTTGTAGCCGATGGACACGCGAACGAGCCACCTTATGGCTCGAACTGGAGGAGGCAATCCCTAGAGGGGTGGGTTCTCAGATGTTAATGAACAAGAAGACAGAGCCAAGTGGGAGACAATGACTAGGTTCTTCCAGACAATGATGAGACAGAAATACCAGGACGACCTACTACAGTCATGTCGCGCGACAAGTAATAAACAATGTAAATCCGCGACGCTGAAAAAACTAAACAGGACGCTGAAGAAACTAAACAGGACCCTGCAGGAGAAACACAGATAATAGAACCAGGTCGAGGCAAGAAACAAGAAGGTCTAACTGACGTGAGACCGCGCTGAGGCGCTACGGATTACACGGGCAGTGCACCACATCTACAGATGCGACAGAGGTGCCGACAGGGACAATGCCTGATTTACTGGTTGAGGAGGGAGCGGAAGCCTACTAGAGGATCAAGGGAGGAGCAGACCAGAAGAAGTAGGCTAGACGCTTAGTATGCCTGATGGCGGTCAAGTAGTGGATAGAACGTGAGTTTTGGTTTAGCCCCCCGGTCTGAACGCGGGGTGAATCCGGGTCTACCCATACCACGCCATATGGTGGTAATTAAGGCACAGGTGTTTTTCAAAGATTCCAACTCACAGGAAAAAAAAGATTGATACATTCTTCTCACATTCTATGTTGCAATCTTAATTTCGCCTTTTATTTTGATGGTCAATCCCAATCTGTTGGTCCTTGTCCATTTTTAGTTTGCGATGGGTAGATATTTTGTTGCTAGATATATTGTTGCGTCCTCAACACCAGATATTTTGTTGCGCCCCTCAACGCCAGATATTTTGTTGCACCTACACCTACCTCCACCCTCCCACTTATTCCGGCAATCACTCGGTGGATGCAGTTTATCGTCATGCCCAGGACAACAACTTTGCATTTGATTAATTATCATTACGTTTATAATAAAACAGTTATAAATTCGCAAAAATGGCCCAATATCGGATCGTTTGAATTATTATCATATTTCGATGGATTGTGGTGAGTTATACGGTGGATTGGTCGAAAATTTACATTTGTAAGTACAAATTTGCATCAGTATACACATCCACACTAAGACAGCTTTCACATGAAGACGCTAGTATTGCGATACCGGCAATACCGGCGTCTTTATGTGAAAGCTGTCTTTGTGTGGATGTGTGGATGTGTATACTGATACATGCAGTTTTTCATATAGTTTCTGGCGGAATTGTAGACTGGCTGGCTCCTTCATGGCGGCATCATTAGCTTGGGTAAAGGTTTGTTGTTACTTAACGGTGTCATTACCTATTGTGTGCTCGAACAAACCAATTTAGTATTACACACCAACACCTTCGAGGTATCGAAGTTGTTTTGTTACGTTTGTTCCATATCCTCATGATATCACGAGAAATGATACGTCGTCGCGCAGGTTTTGAGAATCTCTAAGGTATACTGTGGAAATATGATGCGGGAATTTAAATGTAGGGGGCAATTTAGTGGGTCTTTGATTTTCGTCCTTACCAGCATTGATTGTGATGTGTAATATATGTGATGATGGAATTATCATAATACGTTTATAGATATGGTCGCTTGAATGATAATTAATATCAATATTCATACGGTATAAGCAAAAATGAGCACAAGTGATCATTACCACAACTAAATATAAACTAACAAACTGGATATTTAATGGACGCTAATCTCCCTTGCTCTACCTAAGATGATAATGCACCAGCAACAATCAAAGTCCCTATCCAGCAGTTACCAAAAATGTTTCCACGTGCGCAGAATTAGTCCAAAATTGTACTGCAATAGTGTCATATCCTCATTGTAGGTAGAATTTCGATCTACTCTTACCAATCAACTTTTTTGCTTCTTGCCATTGTTCTTTATATTTTAGCACCAACAATTGCACCGTGTTTCTGAAAGGGGCAGCGCAGCGCAGTGGTAAGGCATAGGACTGCCTCGCTGAATATCGTGAGTTAAAATCTGACAAAGCGAAATACTTTTCAGCTTTCACGCGCGCCCCACTCCCCAGCTCGCATGGCCAGCGTGGGGTTTCATGGCTAAACACCTTTCTCTGGTCCGGAGTAGAAGATATTCTCATCTAAACGTACTCGAGTGGTTCGGAATCTTAGCGTAGATTCCGAACCACTGGAGTACGTTTAGATGAGAATATCATCTACTCCGGACCAGAGAAAGGTGTTTAGTCATTTGGGTCCACCTGTAGTGCCAGTTTCCAGCAATATAGGCAGAGAAAGAGACCCAGGTTGGCGTGAAAGTGGTCGAAAACGTAAGTTTCTGAGGGCGTCTCTTGTTCTTTTTCTGCTTGCTTTTGCATCCCACACCTACTTATTTATTTTGTACTGCTCATCCTATTTATATCTTCGCATCATCTCAGTTATCCGTCTTCTATTTTCTTATTATTCTTATTAACTAAAACAAAACTATTCATATTTTCTAAACGTAATAAGTTATTTAATGGGTACGTTCCCATTGTTTCAAGTGGTATCGTTAAAACCTTCCGTTCTACCCTAACCCGAACTTTGTATGTCTATCTACAATCATTTTCCGCGCCCGTACAGCAGATACAGTTTCTAAAATGAGCATAAGTACATACAAAATTCCGCCTCCCCCATGTAACGGCCGGATTTTCCGCGTCAGTCACATTGATCATATAGGCATGTTAGCAAGATGAGATTGTATCACGCCCGTTACAGCCCGATTCTGAAATATTACAGACATTCCGTTGTGTGTGTGTGTATGTGTGGGGGGAGAACGCGGCGCATTTACAGATATATCGCGGGGCGTGGGCGTTCAATTCAAATTTCTCAGCCTTTCGTAATCGATAAATATTTGCGCCGCTGGGAAGACGTTGGCGGCGGGCAGTTGTGTTTTATTTTGGCGCCTTATGGGCCGTGAGTTTACGGTTCCGTTCGGTTTTTATTATCGCGGATGCACTTCTGGGCTATTTACCGCAACCGCGTCGCGCATCGGTGCATGCGGCACGGTCTTAAATTAAAGTCGGGCTAATGGGCAGAAGGGTAGACTCGACGTGTAGCGGCAGTAGACGACCGCGACATGCGTAACAAAGGGGCAATAAGGAGAGCGACGAGAGATGGATGTGGTTCGTTAATGGGTTTGATCGCAGGCTATTTATACTGATCGTTCTTCATTGCTTGAGCTGTGGAACCAATTTGCGAGATAATACAAATGTGCATGAAGCTGTTAATTGAATTTAATGGATGATTGAAGTAAACTAATATTTTCAATAATAAAAATACTAACCCAGCTCAGTGGATGAGTGGTTAGAGGTGTCTTCCGTCTCGTACTGAGCATTGGGGGACCTGAGTTCAATCCCCAGCGGGGAGCGAATTTTCGCGAATCACCTTTTACAGTTTTTCAGAGGTTTTCTATGAAGTTAAGATAAATACCGGGTGATTAAACTCCTCTGAACTTCTCCCTTGGGTGGTGTAAAAGCCTAACAGCTGATATCCCTATAAAGATAGAAGTTTACTTTAAATACTAGAGATCCTATACGGAGTAGAATCAGAACACTGAAGGCCCAGGACAAGTAGAACATTGTTTTTTTCTGGCAGTCCTCTGGTGCACTGATATGTTCTGAACCAAGATCCAAAAAAAATTAAACAAAATATGTTGCATTATTTTTTTATGGACTCAGCCTCTAAAATCGAATTATCCAGATATGAGCGTAAAAATTTTAAATTAAAAAAAAAATAATAGAAAAACAAAATCGCCGGTATACAGACTTTCCATTTTACTTTATCATATTGTTATAAACATTAAACAATTTTTTTCAAATCCAGGAACATTGCGCGTCTTGGTCAAAAATAATAATTTACGTTACAACATATATTATACAAAAACGCCTATAAAAACAATTTAGATATATATATATATATATATATCTATATATATATATATATATATATATATATATATATATATATATATATAGTATGATCGGCAAGACATTAATAAAAAATTCCTCAAAATTTGGATTTTATTGGTCACCCTAATTGGTACAGACCCGCAAACAATCTGCCGTGCGCGCGGCCTCACGGCGCCGTGCGGTATAGAGGCTGGGATCATAGTGGATATGTTCACACCGGTCATTATATGCCAGTATATAAAAAAATCTGCATTTAAAATAGTATACTCATGGAGTAAGTATAATAATTACGATACAATACAATACAATACAATACAATAATTAATCCATCGATTCTTGAAGAATTGAATATAAGACAGTCCCAAGATTCTACTTGTTGTCAATTTTTTTTTGTATCATAATAGTGATTTACTAGTTCTTCTCCTTCTGTTGCTTTATATATTTCGGGTTCATCGCCCTCCCAGTGTTGCAAGCTGTATCCATAAATCGGGCCGGAAGACGAAGTATGTATTTTGATGGTCTCCCGAGTCCAAATTAGCAAGTTTCCCCGTCCCGTCCGGCCCATGATGTATACGCTTCGGTCACCGTGAGGTCGTCATTATTTCCAATTAGGAATGACACCGGCGCATTCACCACTTATACGCCTCTCTCACGTCGCAACCCTAAATCCCTTTAAATTATATACATTCGCAAGTAATCCGATATTATTCTTATACAGCTGTGAATGTTTTAATATGTATTCTGGATTATTACACATACTAATATAATTTTTGTGATAACCGTCCAATTTACGGCTGAAACTAATTTCCATCAGTCATATTTTCTTGAAATAGGCTTGAACGTACAAGATTTTTAGATGATTTTTCAGTAATAGCCACATAAATAAGCTGAAATTTTCAAGTAAAACGCCCCCCAACTCCCTATTATTCCTCATAAGTCGCAGCTATAAAAAGGAAACCCTTCCTTCGTCTTTCGCGGCTCGAGTACCGTGCGCTCAAGGAGATCGATAAATGAGGGGTGGCCATAAAGTACAGATTTTAAGGCACGACTGAACCCTTTTAGTCCGCGAAAGGAGGAATGCACTGAAACATTAATTTGGCAACAAATCCCGGAATTAACCAATTTGTTTGCGCGATCCTTTCTGCCCTACGGACGTCACCCCGCTAGCGCCGTGTTTTATTGAGCATTAGTCTGCCAATGGGGGCGGGCGGGGAGTCGCATAAAAATTTATTTATTTTCCTCCCGGACGGAGGGCCTTCGAAATAGGGGCGTTAGTGCGGCGAATAAATTTAGCAATGCAAGAACTATTATAATAAAATGGTCGACATGAATTTTTCACTGTGCACTTAAAAACGATAGGAACGTTTTATGGTGTTTTTTATGTTTCACATCGAAAACCTTATAATTCTAGATAATTATAATTATTAATAATAGATATTAATGGTTGGTATTTATCTTTATTCTAGTTATAATTTGTATAGAAAAGATTCCATAAATATTTTAGATTTAAACACACATTATGTATAAAAGCCGTACCTCCCCAACTATTCAATTTTGAATGCACCCCCCATTGAAATCAACAACAAGCGCGTTATAAATTCATCCGTCTGCCTAGCGCAATATGTTTGTACATAAAAATTGCCATAACGAAATAGAATTCCGCGTGTGCGGGGGAGCATGGTGCTCATAAAATATGCACTCTTATAGTGCGCGCGTATATGACATTCTTAGAAAATGAAAGGAAATTTAGGGGCGGATATATTCCTGTGCGCGACATCCATACGTCTTACTTAATGCACTACTTTTCCGCTGTCCCGTCTATTTTTCTTGCCGGGGGGGAAACAGGTGCATAAATACACGTCCCGAATATATACGGACAAAGTGAATTTGCATGAGGAGCCGGCATGATGGGATTTGGCCGCATAAAAAATGGGCGCACTTTCATTATTAATCCGAGACGATCCCCCAGAATTCTATTAAATAATTCTGTCAGGTGGATCAAAGAGCTGCGTTTTGGAAGACGAGTTTAATAATTACCATCGCGAAAGTGCTCTATACTATTCATTACGCTCAGATATGATTATCAAGAGGTTATTAGATGGAATATTTGCCGCCGGGTTGACATCTGAATCTTTTCCGTTTTATTTCCCGCGAGTCTTTTATAAATGAAAGCGCGCGGACCCCCTCCCGTGCAAACAACGCGCACCGGAGTGGACGGCAAATATCGCAAAAAGGGGAGCGCCACTCTTTTGAGATGTGTTTGAGCATGACCGTGTATGAGAAGGGATGTATAGCATACGGGTGGCAAGATTGTTGACAGAGGACTTCAGAGCAATAGCAACCACCTATGGGGGCTAGTTTCCCATCCATCAGACTCATTGTTCGTTTGTAGCAAATAATGTATCGTATATAATACTTTTTATACATTTTGTTGAAAGATATACACCAGATGTGTTTGCTTATATAAATATAAAATCCTATTAAATAATAATATTAAAAACTATATACAATTGACGCAGTTAAAATCATTTCTGTAGGAGATTTTTTTCATTTATAAAGCCTGTATGACATTATCTAGTTTCTTATATCGATTTCGATGCAGACACAAACTACATTACTCATATACACATGTAGAAAATGATATAGCGGCGGAATAATAATAAATTCACTTAACAATAACAACACCGTAATACACAATGTTAATTTTTCATTTAGAAATAGTTAAACAGTTTAATATATCAATTCTTATATATAAAACGATATAGGAAACTAGATAATATCATACGGGTTTAATAAAATAATTAATAAAAAATTATTTTTTTGCAGCAAATTTCGTATACAATGCGGTTATTATTATTATTTCAACATCGGAAAATTTCAGTTAGTAAATATGAACCCAGACTATTTCTACCAAAATGCTTAAATCGACACATATCGACTTAAAAGCATCGCCTGTAGGTCCTGTATGAACATGGGTTGCACCTTACTGGTGTCAAAGCTACCACCTTGCTGTATTGGTGCTTCGCGGTGCCGAGATCGTCACATATCGACTCAAGAGCATCGCCTGTAGGTCCTATATGGACATGAGTTGCATCTGCCTGGTGTTAGAGTTATTCTTTTACTGTGGACGGTGCATCGCACTAATCAAGATGGAGTCAAGTGAGATAATACCCATATGCAAAATATCCCAATTTCGATATGGAAAAACCCTCAAAAAAATTAAATAAAGAAAAAAAAATCTGAAGTAATAAATAGAATGTTTCCTTAGCGAAGTCCAATTGTCACATTATAAGTATGAAGACCTTGAAAGGTTCCTCCTCGAGTCACATCTCGTCATCATTGG
Source organism: Lordithon lunulatus (assembly GCA_963942505.1). Lineage (NCBI taxonomy): Eukaryota > Metazoa > Arthropoda > Insecta > Coleoptera > Staphylinidae > Lordithon > Lordithon lunulatus. The sequence goes on along the minus strand of OZ012672.1, from coordinate 49,529,166 downwards.
TATATAATTATTCTAGTAATTAAGAATCTTAAAATAATCAGGGGAACTGATAATGACAAATATTTGTTTCCGCACGACTACAATACCTTATCCACATTTCCTATGATACAATAAAAATAAATATAATTCTAAAACTGTTTATAATTTTCGAATTCACTTAATAGTAATAAATTTTCTACTCAATTACAGTCGGACCAAGTCGGCATTTTTATAAACAATCTGCCAACGCGAGCGAGATTATCGTCGCGGCTTCCCTCGCACATTTCCCGTTGCCGGCGCGCGGAATTTTTCACTATTTATTAAGGTAAACCGTTTAAAATGAGAAACGGAGAGACCGCGCGGAAGTTATTTCCCGGCCGCGGTTATGAGCTCAACGTTTTATCACGCATTCATAACGTTTTCATTTGCGAGAACAGCCCAAATAACAAGATTCGTTATTGTGGCGCCCCGGTTGCCTTATTACATGATATAAACTTAACTGTTGTAACAGATTCCATGTACTTCCCGGCATGATGAACTGTGTTTTCCCCCGGACGCAAAACAATGTTTGTCTTTTGAGTGAGTTTTATATTAAAAGCCCGCGCGATTTTATTATTTAAATAGAAATTTATGTGGGTGTAGAGTTTCACGGATGCCTGTAGATGTCATGCTTCTAAAGCGGAGGTTTTTACTAGTTTAATAACAATAAAAATAATAATAGTCAGGGTGAAAGCACTACGCTGCTGCGAATATACAGACAATAATAACTGATCCAGCAAATATAACTTCAATTGCAATCAAAGCTAGAGACAGATTTTATTTAATTAACATTGTAATTTCATCAAATAAAAACATTTTTAAAAATGAAGCAGAGAAGAAATAGGCATCACAAAAAATCTAAAAAATTTCTTTACGTGATCATTGGAGTGTTTGAAAATCAGTATAAACTGTTTCAGTATAAGCGCTTTCGTTTGGCATGGTTTATCATTGCTAGTTGCCCCCATGGCGTATCGCTTAGGTTTTGGGATAAACCAACCTTCACAGTTGGGCTCCCTCATGATAGAGGCAGAGGAGAACTGGAGGGCCGTTTCCAGGTTCGTAGAGCAAGTAATGCGGCAGAAATACCAACACGATCTGCAGACATGACAACCTAGACAGACATAGCCCGACAACAGACAAGAATGACCGACTGAGGTGAGACGGTACTAGGGCGCTTAGTAGTGTGCCTGTGGCTGGCAAGCGCCTAGTGATAGTACGTGAGTTTTGTTTTAGCCGGTCGGCGCCCCGAGCAGAACACAGGGTTTCTGCCACCTAGTGGTGGTCCGAAGGCTAGACGTCTTTCTAAGATTTCACCTCACATGATAAAAAAAGGTACTGAGTTATATGCCCCTTTCAAATCCACAAACACCACATACATTCTCCTCTTGCTTTCTAGCGCTTCTTCCACCTGTCATGGTTCCGTTAGGACTTAGTGGCGGCCGCCAAGGCTGTCGCCGCGTATAGTAGCTAGGCTTCAGATACAATTTTCAATAATCGTAGTTTTTACTCACCCGAGCCTCCGATGTTTGGCAGTAGGCGAATTATGGCTGTTTAGGGCTGCCCCTGATGGCTTCCAAGTCTGTCTATCATGGACCCAGTTGGGGAAAAATTCGTGTCCCGTTTTCAGTCACGTCCTAATATCTTTGTCATTATGCCATTGTCTGTGTCCTCGTCTCCTTGTCGGGGACGATACAAGCCTGGCTCATCTGGGGGTTGGGCAGATTCAGAATGAGTATCGGAAAAGTTGCCCTCCTCTAGGTATTTGTTCATCGATTTCCTGATATCCTTTATTATTGCTGGATCAATCTCTCTGAAAATCTCATTCGGGATCGCATCCAGCCCGCTTTGGTAGTTTAGCGACGACAACTAGAGATTATGGCTGTTTAGGGCTGCCCCTGGTGGCTTCCATGACCTGGGCCGTATGGCTCGTATTGACCTACATGATGACTGTTCCTAGCTGGTGCGGCGTCGGATGTTCTACTCCCAGTTCCAGTCACAAGTTGCCCCCGTTCTCTGTACTATATGTGATATTCATATACTGTGTGCTTGGGGCTATCTCTTCAGTTACAGTGCCGCCATACTGGCGTCGTCGTTTTCCCTATACGGTGGAGGTAGCCCTGGAATGCTTCATGCTCCGTGATGTACCCGCCCGGTGTCCCCCCTAGCGGTGTTCCGAAGGCATAGGCGTCTTTCTAAGATTTCGCCTCACATGATAAAAAAGGTACTGAGTTATATGCCCCTTACAAATCCACAAACACCACATACATTCTCCTCTTGCTTTCTAGCGCTTCTTCCGCCTGTCAGGGTTCCGTTAGGACTTAGTGGCGGCCGCCAAGGCTGTTGCCGCGTATAGTAGCTAGGCTTCAGATACAATTTCTAAAAATCGTAGTTTTTACTCACCCGAGCCTCCGATGTTTGGGAGTAGGCGAATTATGGCTGTTTAGGGCTGCCCCTGGTGGCTTCCAAGTCTGTCTATCATTGGCCCCAGTTGGGGGAAAATTCGTGCCCCGTTCTCAGTCACGTCCTATCATGTTTGCCATTATGCTGTTGTCTGTGTCCTCGTCTCCTTGTCAGTGTCCTTTTTTTAGAGTTCTTCCCTTATTGGTAGATTGCTGCTCTGGCTACTGGTATCAAGCGCAGTACGTCATCAAATATTATATTTCACAATCGGGGTCCAAGTACGAAGCTCCGCGGTACTCCTCCCGTGGCTGTGTACTTGGTCTTACCCATTGGCCCTTCATATACAAACTCTTTATCACTCGAGTAATCTCTCACTAGTATCTGTATTTTCCCCGGTATTCTCCTGGGTTGTAATGCCGCCGTGATGGCCACCCATGGCAGTGTGTTATACGTGCCATAATGTTTCCGTTTACTATAAGTCTGCACCATCCCGTGGATTGCCAGTATGGCATCACTGGTTGATTGACCTTTTCGGAAATCATACTTGTTTTCTTGGAGTCACCGATTTAACAAGCTGCGGGGACGATATAAGCCTGGCTCATCTAGGGCATTGCCCGGTTTCAGCATGAGTAACAGACGAGACGAGCGGACTTCCGCCTGGTGCAAATGTTGCCCTCCTCTAGGCATCCTTTTCCTGAAATCCTTTATTATTGCTGGAGCAATCTCTCTGACAATCTCAATCGGGACCGCATCCGGGCCGGGGGCCTTCCCCTTTGGTAGCTTAGCGACGACAACTAGCATGGTTTCTTCCTTCCAGTTGGTTGTTGCCTCTTCTTGGGTCCACCTAGTTCGTTTTGCTCCTGTGGCTGTGTTACCAGGAAATACACCTCCGGGTACTGTGGATTTTGGTCCAGACGGCCGAGCTCCAATCTTTTTCATTATGATTCTGTAGAGTATGCCCCATGATTCGGTGTCTTCCTCCCTACAGAGGTCCTTCCTGCATGTTTTTATCTGTTCGTTAAATCGCCCGCCTTTATACCTGTCTCCTCTCACGATATTACTCCCGGGGCTGTGCAGTATCTGCTCCTGCTACCCTGGCCCTCGGTAGGCTTCTTATGGCCTTTTTGTTGCGCCTTCGGTCACTTCGTGGCACCACCATCCACTGGTGGCATCCTATTTAGGCACAGCTATCTCACAGGCTTGCCTTAGCCTTCAATCCAGCTCTTGCACCATCTGAGCTGCGTATGTTTCCTGCAGGTACCGATGTAAACTTATCCCCTATGATCCCAGCCTCTATACCGCGCGGCGCCGTCGGACCGCGCGCACGACGGATTGTTTGCGGATCTGTACCGACCAATTGGGGTGACCAATAAAATCCAAATTTCGAGGAATTTTTTATTAATGTCTTGCCGATCATAATATATATATCTAAAATTTTTTTAATAATTTTTATAGGCGTTTTTGTATAATATATGTTGTAACGTAAATTATTATTTTTGACCATGATGCGCAATGTTCCTGGATTTGAAAAAAATTGCCTAATGTTTATAACAATATGATAAAGTAAAATGGAAAGTCTGTATACCGGCAGGTTGGTTTTTCTATTTTTTTTTTTAATTTTAAACTTTTACGCTCATATCTGGATAATTCGATTTAGAGGCTGAATCCATAAAAACATAATACAACATATTTTATTTAATTTTTTTTTGGATCTTGGTTCAGGACAGGAAAAAAATACTTAGAATAAAAATTTTTCAATTTCCTTCGGCCAACTGGTGCACTGATATGTTCTGAACCAAGATCCAAAAAAAAAATTAAACAGAATATGTTGCATTATTTTTTTATGGACTCTAAAATCGAATTATTCAGATATGAGCGTAAAAGTATAAAATTTAAAAAAAAATAGAAAAAACAACTTGACGGTATACAGACTTTCCATTTTACTTTATCATATTGTTATAAACATTAGGCAATTTTTTTCAAATCCAGCAACATTGCACATCATGGTCAAAAATAATAAATTACGTTACAACATATATTATACAAAAACGCCTATAAAAATTATTAAAAAAAATATTAGATATATATATATATATATTATGATCGGCAAGACATTAATAAAGAATTCCTCAAAATTTGGATTTTATTGGTCACCCCAATTGGTCAGTACAAACCCGCAAACAATCTGCCATGCGCGCGGACCCACGGCGCCGCGCGGTATAGAGGCTGGGATCATAGGAGATAAGTTCACTCCGGTCCTGCAGGTATGGTTTTATGTCCTCATAGACTTGTCTTAGGGTTTCTGCTTCCATGGCCTCTATTGCCTTCCATTTAGGGAGTTTTATATCCTGGACTTGGGGCTAATAGGAGTGAGGCTGAGCAACTCTACCAGGTCGTATGCCGTATGTGATGCAGTGATAGTCGCTCAGCGTTTCTTCCCCCGTTGACCGCTTCTTGACTTATCCGGCTTTAGGAAAGATTTCTCGTCCCCAGGCATTTTTTAATCGTTTTCTTAAAATCCTTTATTATTGCTGGAGAAATCTCTTTGACAATCATATTCGGGATCATATCCCAGACAAGAGGGTACCCCACCTGGGGGTACGGCCTGTTTGGTCAGAGACTGCATCTTCGGCAAATAATCAAATTCATTTCGCAGGAAACCTCTATATCTGGAGACCGTTCACTATCCACCACCTGTAATCACGCTGATAGCCTACATGAACTGTACCTGAATAGGTTGAATATTATTTTAAAAAAACTATCATTCATAGAGCTGTGAGGATTTTCCGTCGGTCAAGGGACTTTCATCCCCCGGTATTTACATAAACTTCACAGAAAATCTCTGAAAAACGTTGAAAGGTGATTCGCAAAATTTCAGTCAAGCTCCCCAATGTTTAGTACGAGACGGACGACGCCTCTAACCACTCGACCAATGAGCTGGATTGAATATTATTATTTTAGCAGACAATTTACAAAATTCATCATGTTCATATTGTATCATAATTTATACACAATTATTTGTAAATGATCTATTATGAACGACTACATTTGGTTTGAATTAAAATAGTAACGAATGAAAGTATGCCTCGAAGTCAATTTAAGATTTAAAATATACAAAAGAGAGATATGGTTTCTAATTATGCACTTCTTTGTACATTCAAAGTTATTTAATAAAATAATCTCCAAGAACTTGTAGCATTTTAAACGACTCCAGAAATAAGTATCCGAAATGTAAATAAACTACAATAGAAGCAAGCGATTGCTTTCGGGCAAACTTTGCATATTTAGTACGGGCATTCAGAAATGTAACATTAAACAATAAAACCGTCCCATTCTTCTCCGCCATTACAAAATACATGTCGAATCGCAGCGGGCGGCGAACCTTTTATAAACCGCCCCCCTTGCGCCCCATTAAATATTCCATTTAAAATCGGTCGGGCGGCCGCTTCATTATCGTTTTAATATTCATATCTGATTCCGCTCCCAGAATTATCACGTAACATTCGCTCGATTCAATTATGCGTTTGTCTCCGCTGAATTAAAAAGTTCCCGCTCGGGAAATAGCTTCCATTCGGCGCCACCCCCCCGCAACCCACCGCGGCGAGGAGAAATTAAAACTGCATTTCACGTTTCCTTCGGCGCGGCTTTGTGCGCCGCCCTGCCATTGAGATTGCCGCGCGGAGGAGACTTTTTTGTCGCGAAAGGAAGCCGGTGGAATTCTATGAGATCTCAATCAACACTCGTTTTGCGCGTGAATGGGGAGTTGGAGAACAAAAAAATATTGTCAGCGCGCTCGGGCGGAGACGTTTCTTTTCAATGGACGCGAAAATTGGCGGTTGTTTCGCAAGATAATAGCTCGAATTGAAAGGACGGGGTTTGAGGGAAAAAGTGAGGCACTTACATTTTAAAATATACTCACAGCATGCTAATTTTAGTTACAACATTGTAATTTTTTAGTAATATAAGTCGATTGGAGCATGATACAAGCTCCTATCGACTTATATTACTTAAGGACCTTTTTCATTAGTTAGAGGTATAGCATAATATTAAAAATCATAATTAATTGCGAATAATGAAGAAACGACATAATATTTGTAACTTTCAGTGAAGATTAGGTAAATACCGGTCCTCTAAGCTTCTAAGTATACTAACATAAAAGCCCATGGTATTATAGCTACAAGGATAAAAGTGTTTTTACACATTAACTATAAAGTTAATAGTTATATCTTAATTATTATCCAAAAAAATCTATAAAAGATATTTTCCTCTTTGTCTACTGCTCTCGAATTTAAACAAAACTTCTATCTTTATAGGACTATCAGCCGTGAGACTTTTCCGCCGGTCAAGGGAGAAGCTCAGAGGAGTTTAATCACCCGGTATTTACCTTAACTTCACAGAAAACCTCTGAAAAATTGTGAAAGGTGATTCGCGAAAATTCGTTCCCCTCTGGGGATCGAACTCAGGCTCCGCAATGCTCAGTACGAGACGGACGACGCCTCTAACCACTCGGCCACTGAGCTGGGTTCTCGAATTTATTTTCCCAGTTTTGCATAGTAAGTCCTTCGTGATTATATTTATGTCCTAAGTTTATACTTTCTATATCAATAAAAAAAATTATACTGCTGCAACAAATCCTCTATGATAATCAAAATTAACAAATTGTTTCTTGGTAAATCTCGTTCAATGTAATTCACGTTTTACAGTATGGATAAATTTCGGAAATATTTCATAACATATATATCATACATAATTCTTTGTAATAGATCTATAGACTACACACACACAAAAATAATGAATTAGCCTTGTTAGCATTAATACTCTTGTGGTATCTATGATTCAATAATTAATACGGATATATAATTATATAACCTACAGCAGTTAGTTTGTTTCTATGTTGTCCCATTGTGGTGTGCGTTCAATTCCACAATGAGATATTAAAATTGCATATGCCGCCCCCTCTCCCTCCATATGCGAACTTTCGCTAATTCCCCGCACTCGGTTATGCAATGTTAATTTTACACCGTGCTCCCACTAAATTAACAAGTTTAATATACTAACGCCGCCGCCGTAATTAATTTATTGTTTGTACCTGTTTAGCGTTATACCTACGTGTGTTCGCACGCCGTTTTATCCGCATTAAGCCGGGAACTCGCGCACCTACGGCCACATAATTAAATTAAATTTAGATAAATAGGGCGTTTTGTTAGTTCCGGCGCTACCGCTTAATTTCAGCCCGGGAGCGAATATGTGCGACGTTTATTATTGAATTCGCAGCTTTCAATGGCCGTCACAAGCTGAATGGAGCCCCGCACGCGTACAGGCGGCTATTGTCGATAAATGCTGATGCATTCTAATGAGAGATTTAACTGATATTGTAATTATTCATGTAATCATTATTGTACCTACAATTAGGCCCTCTATGGAGTTGAATTAATTAAAATTACGTTTGGTATTAATTATAGCATATGTGTTCAGTTCAATAGGATGCACTGATTATGATTTGTATTATAACATATCGTGATTAATAATTATTGAATTACCCACGTTATTGTATTCGTAGTAATGAATACATCTTTTTAACCCTCTAATTTTTTTTATCGTCTCGCAAAAATGTTGCTCATATAATTGAAGACCGCTGATGAATGTATGAATGGATCTGTATTCAAAGTGCCTTTCGTTTACCACTCTGGGATGCTACGGGCTTATTGTTTCTTGTTCTATTTGTCGCTTCCGATCCGCACGATTTTACCTCGGCCCTTACAACCGACGGCGTACGACCGCAAGACATGAGCGATACTGCACGCCACGGGGGCGACTAGCAATAAATTATGCTAAACGAAAGCGCCTCAATTTTAGCTATCGTCAGTTTTTACACCGTAAGCCTGTATAATGTATAAAAGCAGGTATAATAATAATGCCAAGTCATACCTATCACCCCCCACCCCCTCTCTACTAGTCTACCACGTCTACTAGACGATCTAGAGCATGAGCATCTACATAGATGACGACCTGACTGTTGAGAAGGGGAAAATGGAGGTCCAAAGGAAAATCAATGAAAAGGACGAAAGAGCCTAAGGAGTGACAGCTAGGATGGGATAGGTACGGGAAGTACGGGTTGGAATAAGGGACTGTTTAACAAAAAGGGACTGCAGGTATTGAGGACTGCGTGGCAGGAGTCAGGTGTAGGTCTAGGGGGAGTTGGGAGGTAGAAAGTGTGATCACTGGCGTATGCGGATGATGTGGTATGTATGGCGAGAACAAGTGCGGAGCGGAAAGATATGAATTCTAGATTAAAGATATTCTTTGACAAGACTTTGAATGTAGATAAAATGAATGTTAAGGTATGCCAGAAGGGAGGAAAACATAAGAATCAGACGCTGGAATGGAAAAGAAGTGAGTTTGAAACGGTGAAGGAGTTCAAATATCTGAGGTTCATATCTGGGGAACGTATCGGTCCTAAGCGACAGAAATTCAGTCTCTTCTCAATTATTTCAACCTTTACTCCAGTACCATTTTCTCCTCAGACTCGTCCCTCGTCTATCCTAGCTTCACTTGTCTGTCCATTTTATCAATCACCAAAAATAATATGTAACATTTTTCGCTGTATTCGCCCAGCCAAAGAGATCGAGTAAGTGTTGTTCCCTCTTCGTGTTAGAGAGTAACCCCTTTATAGTGTCTCTCTTTCATACTCTCGTATCGCATCCCACGTCAGAGGCTTGGCCGCATTCAAGGCACACTAAGCTCTCCACACGCTGTTTTCGTCTTCAGGGTTGTTCGTCCCGGCCTAGAGCTATGATCGTAGTTTCTGATTTGTTGTATCAATTTCTATGTTGCGTTGGGTAGCCCCACTGCGCCGTCACTGGGCATGTTTTTTACTTCGTTCCAAGCCCTTATCTTTATTTGGCATTGGAGCCTCCCTGCGGTATGGTCTTATGTCCTGCATATTTTTTGGGGCTTGTCCAGTTGGGAAATAAATAAATAAATAAATAATGAAATAAATAATGAAATCGGCCTCCTGCACTGTCTGGTGGCCTTCCTCGCCGCACCTCAAACATAGGTTCCTTATGTCGTCCCCACTGCACTCGTGGGCCCGGTGGCCGTCCAATCAACAACGGCTGCAGCCTTGCAGCAGTTCCTCTCTTCTTGTTGCTCTATATTGGATCATGCAAAGTTTCAGCCTTCGCCCCTTTCTCTGCGGTTGTCACTGCTATATTCTGGGTCCCGTTTTTTGACCGGTCAGGGCTCCCGTGCCGTGTAGTGTTCATTATTTTTTTGTTGCCGTTTTGATGGCCATCTCAACCTATATTCTTGTCGTGTGTAGATCTAGCCCCCTTATCTGCAGGGTTACGCTTGTTCTCCTCACTCTAGGCGCTAATTTCCAGATTCTTTCACGCTGATAGTCTCGTACACTGCGTCTACTTTTGCGCCCTCACATTAATCCAGAGGTGTCCGTTTTCGGTTTTCTCTAAATGTTGACGTTGCTGTCTCCACTATCGATTTTTCGGATACTCCGGACTAGGTCTGCATACGTCTAACCCTTCGGTTTAATCAATATTGATTCCTCCTTTTTTTGTCTTGGGGTTTGTCGCATTCGTGATGGCTATTTCCTGAGGATGTTCAGTTGTATGTTGTTCCTCCAGGTACCTGATAGTTGCTTGCAAATATGTACCTGCGAAAAATTATTCAGGGATTTTCCTGCGTGGACACCTCAACTACTATTGCATCATTTAATTAAACTGGATGAAAAGTATTCAGCGATTTTTCTGGGTGGGCACCACAACTACAATTGCCTCTGTCACATTTGCCTTTGCGATTTGCCTTACGCGCTGGATGCCTTTGTAGATTTTCCTTCATTTTCTAATTGCTGGTGGTGTCACACATGATGTAGTGTATGAACCGCTCGGTATTCCCCACTAAGCCAGCGGCGAGGTGCACATCCGTGGTGTACCTTATTGTGGTCACTTCTCGAACCTTTAGATTTAGGTTCGAGAGTTTGGCTGATCAAGGAACACTTGAACCTAAATACCACCAGCGAGGAGAAGATGAAGGAAAACCTACTATGGCATCCAGTGCGTAAGGCGAATCACTAAGGCAAACGTTACAGAGGCTATAGTAGTTGAGGTGACCACCCAGGAAAATCGCTGAATACTTTTCATCCAGTTTAATTAAGTTAATAATGTGTGATTAATCGAGTAAATTTTTTTTAGAGCGTCGCGTTTTTTTTTGTGGATAACTTTCCGGCCACTTGTCATTGCTCTACATATGTCTATTTGTCTTACAATTTCAACACACGGGGGTCATTTGGTTACTTCAACCTTCACTTTCTGCAAGGTGCCCTGCGGCTAGTGCTCAGTCAGAGTCTCGGCTGGATCTACGTAAGCGTCTTATCAGAAGAGCCCCGCATTCTGGCTATGGTTTCCTTCATTGTCTCTACTTCCTATGGTGTAGGGTTTGGTGCCACTTGGCAAATGGTCTAGCCGTGCTTGCATGTCTCTCATCTGCGTTCTTAATGTCGTCATCTCCCTATTTCATTGCTACACTGCCTTCAGGGCTACCAGCTAGTGCTTGAGGCCTTTCGCTTTGGCGCTTTATCCCCAAAAGCGCCAAAGCGAAAGGCCTCAAGCACTAGCGGGGTTCTAGCTATTCTAAAACTCCGCTCGCATTTCTGGCTACCACCGCATCTGCTTTCGCGTCTTTGGGTATGTTTCTCGTTGTCACAGCTGTGCCCGTTAGTCTTAATACTGTGTCTCTCAGTTCTGCCAACTGTACGTAGGCGTTCTGACCTTCGTCTTCATCCTCATTTGTCTGTTTTGTGGTGCTTCAGCTGCTTCTCCTTTGTCCGTGTTTGTTCCGACTTCCGGACTACCCTTTTATGGGGGCGTGGCAGCTTTTCTCTTGACTGCCGGGGTTAGGTGGCATTCTGGCTCTGAGTCCGAAAAAAAATGAGCCAGTCGACTAGTGATTCCCTACTGTTCTTTCGGTTCCTCCAAATAGGTTGGTGCTTTCCATGGACTTTGGTCCCATGTTCGCATCTTCTGCTACTGCTAGGTGGTAGTCAAATGACTGTTGTGGGAAACCCACCGCGATACCCTTACCGACTGGGGCTGGGGTCTTTATTCTTTGCAGGATATTCGGCTTATTATTTTAGTCGCTGTACAATTGTTCTTTCTATCTTCTATCTTTATAGAGCTATCAGCCGTGAGGGAGAAGCTCAGAGCAGTTTAACCACCCGGTATTTACCTTAACTTCACAGAAAACTTCTGAAAAACTGTGAAAGGTGATTCGCGAAAATTCGCTCCCTGCTGGGCATCGAACTCAGGCTCCCCAATGCTCAGTACGAGACGGACGACGCCTCTAACCACTCAGCCACTGAGCTGGGTTGTTCCTTTTATTTTATGGTAAAAGTAGTTCCCTTTCTTGGCATCTTTCGTATGCTCTGTTTGTAATCGTGGCGTTTACACTCAGTGGTTGCCTCCAATCTCGTTCTCCTTTTACAAGTTTGGGCTCTTGGTCACTTGAGTTAGTTCTTGAGGTACCGTAGTGCACTAGTCCTTGTCTGGTGTCTGGTATCGGGGTTTCTTCATATCCTTCGGTCCCCTTGCCATCCAGATAGGCGAACCCCTCACTATCTTTCGATATTACATCAGGCCGACGAAGTACCCCGGCCGATGTTGTGAGAGTAGTAATAGCGTAGCGGTAAGCGAAATTTTCCTTCCCTTTCCCATTGCTTCTTTTTTCTCTCTCCACATTGGCTTAGACGGTGGGTCTGAGCCAGAAATGAAACAATAGGAAAGGGAAAGAAAATTTCGCTTACCGCTACGTTATCACTACCATGCTTGTTTATAGCTTTTTAGTTTTTTCAATAAAACGTGTAAGGATGGAAATAGCGATCGCTCTAAAATTACACCCCAGATGTCGATAAAGATAAGATTTGTTAAGAATGTAGTTATAATCAGGAATTACCATAATTTATAGGTGTTACTATGGTTGGATTTATAATAATCCTATAACACATAAAAAGATAATAAAGATAATATATATATATATATATATATATATATATATATATATATATAATGTGGATAACGGGTATAAGTATATTTTTATTAACTTTATGTACATGCCCTGATGATGCTGGCACTGGCTAGCGAAACGTTGGCACGTAACATAATACACCGGGACCACACAAGATCTTGGCTTTAATTATTTCGCCTGGCCCTTGGTTTCCAGTATTCCCCATTTGGACTTATACCCGTTATCCACATTATATCCTCAACAGTCCGTCAATCTACTTGCTTTATATATATATATATATATATATATATATATATATATATATATATATATATATATATATATATATATATCTACCGCAGAAAGAGTTATTCAGTAATATTGATATAAATAATTTTATTACAATTGCCAAAACGCTTTTTCCGCGTCATATATTCCTCCAAACTCCACCTCCGCGGCCATCGTACGCCATAAACACATGAATAATGCATGAGACTATTAAATAAAAATTGGCGACGTTATGCAGAAATGAACCACGGTTCGACATAAACCCGAAAATATATAGCGCTAAACTTTGAGCAATATAGACGAGATAAAGTGCACGAAATACCCTTATGCGATACGCCCGCATGCGGAAAATATATTAAAATAGTTCCTGATTTCCAATATTTTTACCCCGGCTGAATTCCCATTTTGTCAACGGGATGCCCCCCCCCCCTACCGCGAAGGCGAATTAAAATTTATGCCCGGCCACGAGAATTATTGCCTCCGTCCAGTTATTTCGTTAGACGATACGGCGCTGTAAAAAATGCACCCTCTTTTTATCGCGATGCCGCCCTAAAACAAACTGGGGAAAACGGATGACAAAATACGCGCCGTTTGTCTCCCGATGCGAAAAATTAATAAAGTCAGGGTGTGATTAATCGAGTGAATTTTTTTTAGAGCGTCGCGTTTTTTTTTGGCGTATAACTTTTTGGTGCACGCGCCGGGCGGATCTGGTAGCAGTGCTGCTATACACGAGAAAATTGCGTTATGAATAAATCGCATAAATGAAACCATATTAGATTTTTATTGGCCCCGTGGATGACGTATTTTTATATACATTGCTTATAATATTAATGCAGTCGATGTGAAATATATAGAGTTTGAGTGCTCGGGATTGCATTTGGGAGTCAAATCAACTGAATCGAATAAATTTATAAATAAATATTGGCTATGTGTAATAATTTTTATGATATTTCGTTTCATATTAATTATTTTTGGATAAATAAAACGATTTTTTACTTTGTTTGTTATCACGCTTCAGTTACACTTTCGAGCTCGAAAATGGCTAGAGCCTAGCCGAAACTAGTTGAAAACTAAAGTGTGATAAAAAACAAAGTATAAAATCGTTTTATTTATCCTTTAAAATGAATTATCATTTGTTTTTGTATCACATTTCAGTTTGCAACTAATTTCGGCTAAGCTCTAGCCATTTTCGAGCTCGAAAATGGCTACAGCTTAGCCCAAATTAGTTGCAAACTAAAATCTGATAAAAAAAAGTAAAAAATCGTTTTATTTATCCTTTAAAATTAATTATCATTTGTTTTTGTATAACACTTCAGTTTGCAACTAATTTGAGTTAAGCTCTAGCCATTTTCAAGCTCGAAAATGGCTAGAGCCTAGCCGAAACTAGTTGAAAACTAAAGTGTGATAAAAAACAAAGTATAAAATCGTTTTATTTGTCCTTTAAAATGAATTATCATTTGTTTTTGTATCACACTTCAGTTTGCAACTAATTTCGGCTAAGCTCTAGCCATTTTTGAGCTCGAAAATGGCTAGAGCTTAGCCAAAACTAGTTGCAAACTTTGATAAAAAGTTTGATAAAAAAAACATAGTAAAAAATCGTTTTATTTATCTTTTATAATGAATTACTACAAAGTAGACGCCATAACAATCCAATATTTATTTATTTTTTATAATAAATATAATACCAATTTTAGAAATGATATAATCAATATCATTTAAGCTAAATTTGTAGCAGTTTTACGAGAATAATAGAATTACTAAGGTTTTGTATGTGTATGCCTCGGTTGTATAAAGACCAATTAAGTATAGCCCTTGATTATATTGTTAGGCGTTACATACATAATTGTTAACTTTCCATTTCACAGTCTCATGTACCTCTGTTTATATATGGCAATATTAACGAATGTTTTTAAAATTTCAACAAGATTCATAGCAACGGTTCGAAAATCTGAATAGAGTCGCTCAATTACCATAAAATAATATAAATAAATTATAATATTAATTATTTAATTTATTCATTCAACGTCGCATTATCTATAAAAATTGTCGAAAGTGATGTAGGGGATCACAGATTGGAAAATACCCCTTATTCATTTCCAATCTGTGATCCCCTCACTTTCGACATTTTTTATAGATAGTGCGACGTTGAATGAATAAATGAAATAATTAATATTATAATTTATTTATATTACTTTATGCTAATTGAGCAACTCTATTCAGATTTTCGAACCGTTGCTATGAATTTTGTTGAAATTTTAAAAACATTCGTTAATATTGATGATATGTTTGTTCTAATAACATTAAACTTTATTAATTCTCTAATATTTATATATTTGTTACAAGAAAATAAATTATATTTAAATGTTTCAATATTAATGATCCTGTCTACGCCAGGAATACACAAAATTATTACCTTTCTAATTCCGTAATTGTTTTCATTAATAAATCTTGCTTGATGTAATTCCAGATGCAAATGATTTCGTAATGAAATTCACCCCGCTCAAGGGGGTAAATTTATGAAGATGTACAAGTCGAGCGATTCCGCTGAGATTACTCGCATACTTTTGTACATTTATTGGGAAATCCAGCGCTGTCCGAATATATAATAAAACAGTTGCGATTTCGTCGCCAACTGTCAAAAACATTCTTCCGCCCCTCGAATATGACAAAGGGCCGTGCGAAAGGGAATAAAACATGCCGAGAAATGTAGCGGGCGACGCTGCAGACCTTATAAATTTGCGATGTCGCATCGCGCGACTTTGGGACTTTCAATTTCAACTTGTTTGTTTCGACTGATTTTAATATGTATGTTCTTTTATGCATACGAGCATACATTTTTGAAATATATACTAGACGAGTTTTGTTGGAGGCGAAGCGGCGGCAATATATAGCTAGCAAATTGAAATATATTATGGGAGTTGCTAGTTTTTCCACCAGATATTTTATATTATTGAAATATTGGCAATAAAGTTTATTTCAAATGTTCACACATCTATAAGGCACCTTAGACGGTCAATATTACTGTAATGTAATGAGTAATATGGGCAATATTTTAGAATAATGAATATTTTAAACATATTATCGTACAGTAATATTGTCATTATTCTAAAATATTGACAGTAATATTGATCGTGTTAAGGTCGTTTTAGACAAGACAATTTTATAGCTCAAAAGTTGTTCAAGAAATGAATTCATATGTCCTCCTCCCATACAATTTGTCCTTGACAAATAGAAGGCGTTATATTTTTCTATTCGATCTACCATCCAATTAAATATTTCAAATAATTCGTTGTATGATACGAGACAATTTAGATTGTCTCGCATCTTGACTAACTTTTCTTGTCTAAAACGACCTTAAGGTGCCTTTATAAGGCACGGTCAATATTACTGTCAATCCTAGTACTATCAATATTTGCTTCAATCCTTTGATATTTATCAAGTAATCAATTATCCGGATTGAGATCAGTATTCTCTTAATTACATCATTACTATACCTTACACGATGAGTAATACTGGCAACATTTTCGAATAATGAACATTTTAAAGATATCGTACAGCAATACTGTCATTATTCTAAAATACTGACTGTATTATTGACCGTGTAAGGTGCCTTTTTGAGATATCATTTAACAATTAGGTTACAGTATAAATATTTATATTGCCATAAAATGTATTATTCCGGGGATTTAAATTATACAATGATCTGCCACCAGCAATCCAAAATTGTGAAAATTACTAAACGTACAAAAAATTATTGAAAAACTATATCACAAATACAATTAATACATTATTTAGTTTTAATTTCTTTGAAATTTTATAACCTTTTTTTTATATGAACTTTTTATTTATGTATATGTATGTATATAGATCAGCTAAATAAATAGTTTCTTTCTTTCTTATAATATCGCACCTTGAGATGAGTGTCGTAACTTCCAAAATGAATTTTCAGGTTTTTATTTTTATTTTAATGATTTATATTTTTAAAAAAATCCTCATTGTAGATTTGTAGAAAATCTCTGAAAAACTGTGAAAGGTGATTCGCGCAAATTTGGCTCCCCAATGGTCAGTACGAGACGGACGACGCCTGTAACCACTCGGCCACTGAGCTGGGTGTTATTAAATATATTTAGTAGTAAAAATATATATATATATATATAAAATACAAAACAAAAATAGTCTAAACCGAAACGGAAGTGTTGACAAGAAACTATTCCATTTACTTTCCATATGCCATTCACAGTTCGCCCACAGGAGCAGTCAGTGTATGCAAAGCAGCGCCAATATATGAAAAAGCGTCCTCCTGGAGGAAGCGCGTTCGTGCTATTTCAAAAATGCACTTAGTGACACGTCGGGTCATTGTTGGAGCAAGACTCCCGGCACACAATGGTGCGTGCGGTGTTACCATGTGAACCAGGTCTCGACCATTTATCACGCGCGTTTCATTTCGCTCCACGTGCTCCTAATATGTTATGCTCGCCAGGATCTGTTCTGGGACGCTATCGCCCCACTTTGGAAACTATTGCGAACCCGATTCCGGTTGCATCTGCAGCTTCGTCTATCTTAACGAGAATATCATGAAGATGTGTCTGATAAGATACAGGATAGTTCACATAATTGAGAATAATACGTGCTCGTAATGATTAGATATCACCGAAATGTCGGAAGGATAATTACATTTCATTAAAACAGTTATTCTTATGAATGACTTATTTTTGTTGGGTTACTATTATCACAACTATTATCACATTGGGAAATAAAATTCCTCTAGTATTCATGAATTATACACACAAATAGAACATTTTGAAATGATTTATAATAAAAAATATTTTAAAAATATCAATATACACTAAAAAAAAACTAACAAAATCATACACTGCCCACCAAGAAAAGAATGCACTCATATATAATGCAATAAACAATTAATGATTAACAATTGAAAACCAGTAACTACCTCAACATTAATAATCATTTCCTCCCATACTTATACACACCGCCACACATGATCAATATGTTTCAACTCATCCCATACAATCTGAAACTGCTGCCCAAGTTTGGGGATTGCTGTAGACATTGCATTTTATATATCGATCGATATTTGTTCTCTTCTCATGAATATGGGGGTTCTGGATAGTTCTGGATAGTTGGCTGGAGGGTAGCATAGCTACAGACAATTAGGCCTCAAAATGGCCCCATTGTGAAACTTCCCTTTAAGGCTGCTCACTTGTCCCACCAGTCAATGGTGTGGGGCAGCCAAGAATGTGGGGGTTCGTTCGATGGATACCTCCAGATCGATTGAGGATGCAATGTTTCTATGAGTAGGGTTACCATCTGTCCGCATTTGTCCTGGTTTTAGAGGCGTCCGGGCACGTCCGGGCGGTTTTTTTTAAAGTTATATGAGTTTTTAGAAGTTGTCCGTTGTTTAAGTCCAGATTTTTAAACTTTGCACCCAATTTTGTAATGGTTTGTAAATATTTATGTTTTCTTAACGGTTTTTCTGCTGTTACCTCCAGTCCACAATGCATATTATGCATTCAAAAATAGAGAAGCTAGAAAAAAGTGATAACTCCATCATAGAAACAAGAAACATACATGTTTCAATTTTGAAAAACTTAGATAACAGACTGGTCCAAACAATTAAATAACTATTGGTACGCCCCAAGTTCTGTGAACACTAGGAACGTGGGGCATACCAACAGTTGTTTAATTAGCTGGACCAGTCTGCTTTATTACAAGGCAGGCCTGAACATACAGAATAGACCCCCAAAACAGAATAGACAATACAATAAACAATGAGTTATACAAAATATAACATTAGTCGAATTAAAAGATAATTCTCGAGAGAATAATAATATGTATCTTTTCTATTGCCCCCCTCGTCGGCGTGTGCTAAATTAATTACACAAGGAAACTAAAATTTCCACCGCCAGCAGCGGTAATTGAGCCGTCACGAACCCCGCAAATACGTGCACGGGGCGGTTCCGGTCCCGAAAAAAAGGAGAAAGTTTTTAACAAGTTCCACTTTAATTCAATTTACCTAAGGAATATAAAATGAAGTTATCATAATAAGATAAGGTGTTTAAAGGGAGTTAGAAAATAAGTTGATATAACTTTTGTAATTTTACAAATAAAATTAAGCGTAACCAGATTTTCGGCATGTCTGGCATTTATCATGATTCAGTTTCTCTAGACAGTTAACAGGTGTTACCAAGTGTGCTCTCTAATTGTAACAATAATTATTATTCGAATTAACAGTAGATGTTGATGATGTTGATTGTAATTATCAAACTAATATCTAATATAGCCATATATATTAGATATATCGGAACTATTAGAAAGGAAAAAAAACTGGAAGGAAGCAAAAGAACTGGCAATAAATGGAAGAGAATGGAAAACATTTATAAAAGAATAGAGGAAAATTCAAACCTTTACACCACACGCCAGCAGCGGATATATATATATTAGATATCAGATTCATAATTACAATTAAAAACGCATCGCAAATAGTTTTGAAAGTATATTGTGTATCGTAGGTAGCGGAAGGATCTCTCCTTAGAGCAAGGTTGCTTGAAGAGTAGCCCTAAGTGGGCGATAAACTTCATCTAAGGTTTAATATTACCACGAAACCGGTAGGTTTACAAGTACCGCGAAGAAAGTTGAAAAAGACTATAAAGACTATGAAGAGAGAGTTCAGGTACATGAAACCGTTCAGGAACAAACCTGAGAAACACGACTGGTCGAATGGACAGTGTAATATTTTTAAGTTGGTTATTTCGCTATATGGAATTTATATATATATATATATATATATATATATATATATATATAAATATATATATATATATATATATATATATATATATATATATATATATATATATATAGTTGAGGGTATTTTTTCGCCGAAACTAGTTATGTAGATTAACTATTGGGTATGCGGCGTAAGGCAAAAAATATAAGAAACTCCCTTTTGTATGAATCGATATTTCGCTTTTAATTCAAAGCTTCATCAGGGTTATACGAAAATAGCGAAATATCTATTCATAAAAGAAGGAGTGTCTTATATTTTTTGTCTTACGCCGCGTACCCAATAGTAAATCTATATATATATATATATATATATATATATATATATATATATATATATATATAGTGAGCGTTCTATTTGAAGAACAGTTTACTACAGTTGTGTTTAAGAACTGAACAAACGTGTTTCAAATTAATGATATATAAATGTACTCCATCTAACCCAAGTAAGAACATTACAGAGAGATTCAACCTATCTTACAATGCTAGCAAGCTGATTTAGCTGTGACTCTGGCTTTGAATATTGTATGAGATGTATAAACATCTGTCGATTTTTTTCCAATGTTAAATTGTATTGTATTAATATGAAATTCTATTATATATTGTAAAATGAAAATATGTTTCAGCTAAATGGATTTACATGAAATACATTCAGGCATATTTTGCTATTCCTAGCTCCTTTTTGACAATGTTTTACTAGTTTGCGATTGTTTGTGATATTAATTACTAATCAATAAATGAATACAATAGCACGGTCGACCAAGAAATAAGTGAGTAGAAATATGGAAAATCTTCAACATGATGAAGGTGACATTCTTCGGAAGGAAAGAAATAAAAACAGAAATAGTGAAAACAGTTATAAGGCCGACAATTACAAACAGCAGTAAACCATGGACAGTGATGGAAAAACACAAATTAAGCATCAATGCTATTGAAATAAGATTCATAAGGAAAATCGAGAGTAAGACGGGTGTGGAGCTATATCTGCTGCGGTCACCATGTTCGCCATTATTTTAAATGTGTGTAACATTGGAGTTTATTTGCAATGAATGCCACATTATCTGCATGGCACACAATGTTCAGCTGTTGATCTTCTAGCTGGTACCCTCTTAAAGTTCTTACTTGGGCAGTTATTTCGTCCATGATAAAGTTAAACAGTAAATGACTCAGTGAATTACTATGCCTGACTCTATTGCCGACTTCACCCTACAAATCAAACTGAAAAAAGTCCAAATAAAATGTCGAAACCTCAGATTAAAAACTACTATGCTTCTAGATGAAGAAATAAGACAAAGCGTGAAGACGAACATCAACGAAAATCTCGGACAAATCATGCAACAAGTTATAGGCATCAATGTGGATGTGGATGAGACATCGGGCACCATAAAAGGAGCTCTGTGGGACGGCAGTAAGGATACATTGAAACAGAAAAACAACTCCCAACCCCCAAAAGAACCATAAAATGAGTTCTATGGGACGGCAGTAAGTATAAATTGAAACAGAAAAATAACTCCCAACCCCCAAAAGAACCATAAAATGAGCTCTGTGGGACGGCAGTAAGGATACATTGAAACAGAAAAACAACTCCCAGCCCCCAAAAGAACAATAGATGACAGATGAAATTTTGGCAAGAATGGAAAAGAGAAAATAATACAAGGCAAGGATAGAAATAAATACAAAGAAATTCAACATGAAATACGAAAAAAAATTATAGAAGCCAAAGAAACATTTATGAGAATTCAATGTGAGTAGATAGAATCGCTTCAGCTGAGGTATGATTCATTTAACTTACATAAAAGGATCAAAGAATTGACTGGCATCGGAAAAAAGAAACAGACTGGTATAATAAAAGATAACACCGGTAATATTATAGTGGACATAAAGAAAAAGATCAAAAGATGGGAGGAATACATACAACCACTATTTGAAGACTCCAGAAATGAAATAGAGATAAAAGAAACGTCGCAAGGACCAAGAATAACAGTCGAAGAAGTAATGTATGCTATCAAAAACTCAAAAGATAGAAAGGCAATAGGACCAGACAAAATAGCAGTCGATATTCTTAAACTAATTGAGGAAGACAATATTAGCATCTTGGTAAATCTATATAATACCATCTATACGACTGGAATCATACCACAAGAATGGTTGAAACCTACATTCTCTTTATTACCAAAAAAAAAACACAACGCAAGGGAGTGCTCAGATTTTAGAACAATAAACGTAATAAGTCACACATCAAAGGTTTTTCTAAAAATCATTCACAGCCGCATTTACAAGAAATTAGGAACAGATATCAGTGATACACAGTTCGGATTTCGAAATAATCTAGGCACAAGATAGGTCCTATTTGGAATGAATGTCATAATCCAACGATGTCTCGGTATGAATGTAAATTTATTTATAGGCTTCATCGATTACAAGAAAGCCTTCGATAAAGTTAAACATGATCGGTTAATGGAAATAGTACAGCAGAAGGGCCTAGACTACAATGACGTCCGAATAATAAAAACTTTGTACTGGAATCAGAAAGCACAAATAAATGTTGAATGTTGAAGGACATAACTCTGAAGAATTGGATATTCGACGGGGAGTCCGCCAAGGATGCATACTATCACCGGTCCTATTTAATATGTACTCAGAATGCTTATCCAAAGAAGCCATCAATGATGAGTCGGGTGGAGTAATCATAAACGGTCAAGTTAGCAATAATATACGATACGCAGACGACACTGCGGTAATAGCAACATCCATCTGCCAGCTTCAGAAAATTATGCAAGACATAAATACGACTAGTCAATCCTATGGGCTCAAAATGATTCTGAAGAAAACTAAATTTATGGTTGTAAATAAAACCAATGTTAATTATATACCAGCAATACTAGTAAACAACACCACAATCGAAAGAGTTAGAAGCAACCAATACTTAGGAATACGTATTGAAGACTATAACGATCAAACCGTCGAAGTGAACAAACGTATAGAAATAGAGAGAGCAATTTTCGTCAAAATGAAAAATGTTTTCTCAAACAGAAATCTCAATCTAGCCTTGACAGTCCGAATAATTCATTGTTACATTTTTTCAACACTACTGTATGGGATGGAAGTATGGACATTAAAGAAAAATAACATAAAAAAACTAGAGTCGTTTGAGATGTGTATCTATCGCCGCATACTCAAGATA
This sequence comes from Lordithon lunulatus, assembly GCA_963942505.1. Lineage (NCBI taxonomy): Eukaryota > Metazoa > Arthropoda > Insecta > Coleoptera > Staphylinidae > Lordithon > Lordithon lunulatus. Next base: position 49,506,458 of record OZ012672.1, on the reverse strand, counting down.
TCCTGGACGGACCTATAACAACGAAAAAGTCATGCGAAGAATGCATAAAGAAAAGGAACTGATCCTTACGATCAAAACACGAAAGCTAGAGTAGTTGGGACACATCACCCGGGGAGAGAGATACTCTATTCTCCAACTGATCATGCAAGGAAAAATACAAGGAAGAAGAAGCATTGGGCGTCGCAGAACCTCATGTTTCAAGAGAATGGTACGGACAAACATTGGTCGGACTATTTAGAGCTGTAGGGTCAAAGATTAGAATCGCCATGACGCTTGTCAACCTCCGATAGGAGACGGCATCACAAGAAGAAGATTGCCGAGTTCAATTGGTGCGGTGGTTTCTCTGTTGATTAAAGATTGCACTGTATTATTGTAATAGATGGACTGTTGCAAGCCGTATTCCTGTTTTCTCGAGGGCCATTATTCCGACACATTCCTTCGGTGTTTTTTTTTTAGTTTTTGCACTGTAAATGAGTAAGTAATTTCCCAGGACTGCTTGTCCGTTACCCCATTTATGAGTTTCCTGAAATGCACATGTGTGGATTCTGCTCTTTTTTAGCTGCTTATCCAGTACCTAACTTCATTTATTTAGTCTCTTTATATTCCATATGGCCACTCGTAGAAGTTTATTCTGTTTCCTTTTACTTCTATCCGGTTATTTGCTTTGATCGTCACCGGTAGATATGTCCTGTTGAAAGGTATTATACTGTTATGTTTTAGTAGAGCTGGTGACTAGATTTACCCTAAATCTCACCTCCTTTATTCGGGTTTGGGACTGGCAACATGATCACTGGGCTACACGATACGCCCAGCAAACACGCAGGCGGAGTTTACCTTTGAATTGAGCTTATACTTATAAATATACCTTTAGGAAAGACCCTGCAAGCCACATTGACATTCACAGAGCACCTGAAGCTCAGAAAACTACAAGCCAGCAGGACAGGTAACAAAAGTGCAGTACAGACACTTAATCGGATGTGACAGTCAACATTTTAGTCAAAAGATCATGACAATCGCTGCTTATGTATTAACAGAAAATGACCTATTAGAGCTTTACAAGATATAAGCGCATTTTATTCAAATGGTACTAGAGTCGCTTGTCTTCGCTGGCTTATAACAGCCCGGAACAGCACCCGAACTATATACGAAAGCGGCTTAGATGTACATAAATCAGTATCAAATACGTTAAGCCATAATATAGTAGGATGGAACATACTGAGAGAAGATATGAGCTAAGAGTGTAATTTAAATATGCAGGAGCTAGCGAAGTATAGGGAAATCGTGAAGGAGAAGTAGTATTTTGGGGAAGGAAACGTTAAGTCAAATAATTAAATATTTGAGCTACGCCACTTCAAGGGGTGCGCTCTATCGCTGTTCCCTACACAAGCACACAAAAGTCATTTTGAAAAAAAAAACTCCGTGGGCAATCATGGAAAATTAAATAATTTTGACTTTGACTGCCGCTAAAACATAGTAGGGCGTAATTTTTGAATTTTTCATTTCAACCTATGCTGACCTTGTAAGTGTTAATCATTACAGAAATACAAACACATTACCAACATTACTTAGTTTCTAATCGATTTTATTTATGTTTTACCACGCCGTATACTAATAAGTTTAAGTTTAAAAAAAATAAAAAAAAAATAAAGCCAATGCCGTTTTAAAAAAATAGGTTTCATGATTACTAATAAATTCTAAACAAAACATGAAAATTTCGAAAAAAAAATCCGTGGGGAAAGAAAAAATTGCAAAATGTTTTCTTGCAAATATTATTCCATAAAAACTAACTAAATCAACTTAATTTTTTTTAATTCTTATATTATGGTTACCAAGACATGAGTAAACAATTGTACCAAAAATCAAATTTTTTAATGCACCACTACAGGAGAATCAAACTCCGGAATTATCGGAAATGGATATCGTCGCACCGATATCTGCTTTTATGTCCAACATATTGAAGGATTAGAATCAGTCGAACAGCAGCAAGATTTGTCGTATGATGGTATGGGTTACATCATGTCGTCTATCACGTCCAATATTATTATCAAAGTGACGAGGAGTGCTTGTGTAAGTTCTGTAGTAATGCCCTTAAAGTGGCGCAGCTCAGATATTTAATTATTTGACTTAACTAATTATAAATATAAAGTTGAATCTCTTGTAGAATTGTGTAATGAAGGATTACACAAATAAATTATTATTATTATTATGAAATATATCTTTCGTTTATAATATGTACATATTATACATTGATTGTATTTCGATTTGATTTCAAAATACCTCTGCACATCTGAGCGAAATTGGAAACTCGTCTGCATACACCCTAACCGTGATATATTGCTCGCGTATAAAAAGACAGCGCGAAATTATTACCCTCGCGAACAATAATAAAATACGAGTTATGCATAACTGGCGTGTGTATGTGTGCGCGCGTTCGGGTGCCGGGGATTCGGATGTGCCGCGGACGAAATTGAATTTCCCTCGCTTTGAAGTTCCACGCAAATATTTCACGAATCGACCCCCCCGCACGCGCGCGATTTATGCGAGATTTTAACGCGGCACACGGCGGGACGGGAAATATCCCGGGCGATAAAGCGAAGGGGGTAAACAGATTTGTCATGCGGCGCGGCGTCCCGGCAATCGGGGCCAAACTGTGCCGCGGACAATTTGCCGCGGAGTGAATTTTCAATAGTCCGGAAAAGCGGGCGAAACTAGACCAATTTTAAAGTGCACTCCCAACAGACACGGTTTACTTTTTATGGCCAATACTGTCGGCATTATTTACATAGTGACTACCGTCGAAAATTATAGTATTCACAGTATATTCAATTCAACAAACATATCATTTTTTATGAGCTTTTTTGTTTTATAATACAAATTAAATAATTATAAATACAATGGTATAAGTATAAATATTTAAAAATAACCAACATATATTAGGTATAATCATTCACACTAAAAATAAATCCAACTCACTACAATATAACCTAGACAAATATTCCTCCTCCCACTATTCCTTCTCCCTCACCTACTCTCCCACATCAGTTATTTGCAATTTCCACGTCTTTCCTATCCTTACTTAACCATTCACTCGCATTTCTGTAATCCCCCACCCATTCTGCTTTCACAACCTAACATCCGTTGCTTAGAGATCACCACATATCACTTCCCTTACTACACAATATACACGTGGTGTATACTAGCCCTATCCATACGTTCCTTCTGTTCTCTTGCCATTCATACTTTGCGCGCTGCTGCACCATCCCAAGGAGCTAGAAACCTCGGTTTCTGTTGTCATATATATATATATATATATATATATATATATATATATATATATATATATATTTATATATATATGGATATATATATATGTATATATATATATATATATGTACATATGTCTATATACATATATTTAATTTTAGATGTTAGAAATGTTGAAGGGTATTTTTGGACTGGAGCCTAAAATAATTTATATTGGAATGTCAAAAATATAACTCGAGATCACGTCTATACTTTATCTCCGCCAACATATTAATATAATATATAAACCCCTCTAGATAAATAAATGAAATTGAGAATTTAATATTTTCTAATATAAAGAGGCTGGGATCTTAGATGATAACTGCACACCGGTGTACGATGTCTTGGTTTCCTGGGGATTGCTACCTTTATTAGGCAAAAGGCATTTTTCGATATGCCGGTAATTTCCTTCTACTGCTGTGCAGGCCATTTACATATAATACGGGGGTGTGCTTGAGCTAGCCGATGCCTGCCGATTTGGTTGTTAGAAATGATATATTTCAGCCAGTTTTATGCATTTGTTTATGTTTATAATTTTAAAAAAATGTCAAATACATATCCCCCTTTTTTTAAATTTCCAAAACAATATATTAAAAGCTCTTTCCAAAAAAAAAATGGTATAGTCTGGACCAGATTATGGCGATTTTGAGCTCCTGAAATAAATTGTTAGCGGGCCAGTTGTTAATGATTTGGCAGCAGACCTCTGTTGTCATATATTTAATATTTAAGTAGTATGTGTGAGTATTTGTACAAAATAGTTTTAGATTATTTTACATATATATATATATATATATATATATATATATATAAAATTTGTATAGGTATAAATATGGCATTAGTTGTTACCAATTATATTACTTAACACGTGAAGTCTCCATCATAAACTTATTCTATACTTTAAGTATTCAGTGAAAATCGAATGTTAAAATCACTAGTGCTGGTGTGGTGTAATATAAAATGTACTTTCGTGTAGAATAACGAGCGAACAATTCCCTCATATGGATTTTTACTGCAAATATTTGTTGCAGCTTTTTATTTCTTATTGGGATGTCTAAGCCCCCTCTGCAGTAAACTTAATCTAAATTCCCTATATGAGTTCCTCCTCGGGCGGAGCTTTAGCCCATGCCCGGTAGTATATCATGTCTTCCATCAGCTTACTTTCCGACATCAAGCCACTATTTTACTTTAACGATGGTGCAACAGATAACTACCCTTCGCTGCCGCGCGAGGCATAATGTATAAATCCGACTGATTTACAGCGTCCGGCCGCACTTAATCCCCACATTAACGCCGTTTAAAAATCGCGCATGTACTATAAACATAAATCTACCCCCCAAAAAAAGAGACGCACACACACACACGAGCACCCCCCAAACGAGCGATCCGTTCCTGTCAACGTGAGCCGGTACGCGTTTATTCATTATTCAGCGAATTACTTGCATTCGTGGGGGGCGGGCGTTTTAAAATATGGAGCGGATCGTGCGTGAGCTGAATGCCGATGCATTTAATAGACTCCGTGTAGTGTAAATAATAAATGCAATTGCTGGGGATACGCTCCAGCCGGCGGGGAGCAACGACATGTTTGCATTTCCACGTGCAGCAGCCCTCGTGTATGTTTAATTCACGCTGGTGTATCAATCAAAAACGCACCTCGGCTGGAAAACCCCCAAGGGGAACACGCATACAAGTGATGATTTTTTAAGCAGATCCATTCATAAGTGTTTCATACGTTTGTAAAACATACCTTGAAAGGTTGTATACTAAACACTATACAGATTTTTTTGCTGTATATACACTTATTATAATATATACTCTATATATATATATATATATATATATATATATATATATATATATATATAACGATTTTCCTGCGATACACGCTTGTAAATTTTTCTCAAGGGTAATATTTACTAAACAGGTTTTTTAAAAATTTGTTCTCTGTTCTTTGCATGTGTAATACGGGAATGTAGTTACCTCTATTGCGTTGTATTATATACCCTCTAAATTTTTTTTGCTAAATCAGATAACTTCTGGTTAAGTTTATCCTGTATATTGAATTTGAAGACAAAAATTGATATAATAGTAGTTATTATTGGAATATTGAAATAATATTTTTTAGGTTCAGTTTATGCTGTATATTGAATTTTAAGACATAAATAGATATAGTAAGTATTTAGAATTTTTAATTTTTTTGGAATTTTTTACTGTCTACATTATATATTATTAATAATAGAAAACTTAGTTTGTACAAAATTATATATATATATATATATATATATATATATATATATATATATATATATATATATATATATATATATCTTGTAAAGTTCAATTCAGCTCGTGTCTGTGCCCGTCCTGATGCGCAGGCAACTTCCAATTGAAACTTTTATATATCTCAGTAGCAAACAAATTGAATTTTTCCTTCCACCTTGCAGGAATACAGGGAAACGAATAGCGGTAATAGAAATATCTATTATTCAGGAAAAATAATATAATATACAATATTTCGTGAATTCACAATGTAGGTACGCCGCATGGAGAGCGAAAAATGCGAATTCGGCTTCATGTCGCAAAGTTTAATTGAAACGCCCCGGGCGTGCCACCGTCTTTGACTCGCAATATCTCTGGGCACCCTCGAGGACTTAGGGGTTAGCTCACTTCCGGGTAGCTATCTCTCTGCTTCTTACAGGGAGATACAGTCGCGTACGATTGTTTATCACACATTCCGCAGCACGCACAATATTTATTACAACTTACTCCCCTAAAACGGTTGTACAGATAACGCAATGCATTAAGACCGCTGGGCGAGGAGGGCGATCTGATTGCGACAATTGATTCACTAAGGAATCCACCGCATTACCAAGGATGAATCGTGTCAATTAAACATGTAGCTGCAGATAAATTGTAGGTATTTCAGTAATCAATCGCGAGGCCGAGGTTGTACAAATATAAATATTTCGCGAAAACGTAAAATAAACACAATTATTGACATCAGAAAGCAATACAAAATGACTCAATTATATTCCTTTCAAACTCAAAATACTTCTAATACTCAGAAATAAACTGAAATAATTAATAAACAAATAGTAAATCTTCAATACGACTAGCCTAAGATGGGAAGAACCATCCTTAGATCCCGAAGCGAAGATAGAAGGAGGAAACAACAAGAGGGGAAATAAATAATATACATTACAATATTCTATTGTAACTATAGACATTCTGTAAACTGTGTATTATAAAAGATAAAAGTCATAGAACATAAATAGAAGAACATAAGAGCTTTTCAATAATGCCATAGCATTATTGTAAAGCTTTGGATTTATAACAGTAATATAGAGAAAGGTGAAGGCACAGCAGCAAAAGTGCAGCCAGGCGGAAGATGATAGACAGGTTCAACTTCTCCATCATTGCTGTTAATATGTAAGTTCATCCCTCTGTCTGCTACTCTCCCACAGGATTCCCACCACATACTCATCCGATTCGTTTCCTACAGAAGCAGCGCCAAAAGATCGAAGTCTAATCTTTCGACTCCTAGCTGACTCTTCAGACTAGGCTTGCTCTGTTTTTGTTAAACACTCGCAATCCCTATACCTCCATACCATACTTCACGATTGGCTTCACAGATCAAACGCCCCATTACAAGGTTACATTTCTAGCAAATCTGCCATTTTTTCTTAGCCATCGCTAAAGCCATTATCGCCTATGCTTTTTTACACACTCCAAATACTTCCTAAACCCACTTTTGTAGACAAATCAAAAAACCCAAACTCCATTACAACTCTTCCATTCCACCCATTCTACCGTTATTCCTATACATCATTCATTTAATTTTGTCCATATTCACAACCCCCCTGTTATATAGAAAGGTTAGTTCTAACATCTCTTGTAGAGGCCTAAGTGTCTGTAGCTATGCTACCCTCCAGCCAACTATCCAGAACTATCCAGAACATCTCTTGCAATTATTTCACTATCTTGGCCACATAATTCGCATGTGCTAACATCCACACCTTAGATTTCCTAAAGCGAGAGAGGCTTCACTTGCTCTTTCAGGAGGTGACTTAGGATATCCCTGACTTACTACTACATTCACCCTATTATTTTTTATTAGACTTTGTGCACTGACTCCTGATGGCACCTCGGCAACGCTGTGCGGCAATGAAAGTAGAGTGAGTAGGGGATTTCGGAAAAAATTAATAACTGATTAATTGAGGATGACAAATGCGTGGAAATCTACAAAAGGTGTGGAGTGGGCGAGGAAAAATAGAGGTAGAGAATTTTAGTGCAGAGTGGAAATCCTTTAATCTCTTAATATAATTATTGGTAGTTAATTAAAATGTTAAATTATCGAACAGACTTATATTTCAATTGTATTATGTAGCTTATGCCAAATACGTTGTTTTATTTATTTATTTATTTTTTAGTTTTCTATTATTCGCCAGGGTATTATATATTATTATATTCATTTTATATTACAAATGGCGTCCATATGCAAGTAGCAATTTTTAATTCGAGCTAAATTGAATTAACTATGAGCAATTCATTGAGTTCTAATCTTTAAAATGTCTCATTTAATACTTGCCATTATTGACTTACAAAAAAGTCGTTGGCTAAACAGAGGGACTATTTTATATCATGAATAGTCATACAGTATGGTGAGAATAATCATATAAAGCTATTAGACTAAATAAAGTTGATAAGAATCAAACAGCTCAACATTGACAGCAAAAATGACTTTCCTTCTTTCGAATCGTTCCCATCCTAGATAAATCGCCTCTGACTTACGTACCTACGGGTTTCACTGACAAGAAATGAGGCTAATAGCCGCCCCGGGGCGCGCTCCCCCCCGTTCGGCTCTATTAAAAAAGCGCTGCGCTGGACCCGAGCATTATATTTTCTTTATCTGAATACGGGGGCTGCGTTCAACCCTCGCCCGCCGGGTAAAATTGAACAGGGATCCAATTAAGTGGCAATTTTAAAGTTCGCGGAGCGACGGCGCGCCCGGCTCCTCCGCCGGATTTGTTATAATTGAAAATTCCCCGCGATAAGGCCGTCCGGAATTTTCGCGTTCCGTCGCGACTTACATCCCCGTTTTTCGCCGATTCGATAATATTCAAATAATACCCCCATCGCGCGCGGGAGATTCGCATCTAACTGCGCAGACGGAGATTCCGCCGCAGAGTGGAAATCCTTTAATCTCGTCATATAATTATTGGTGGTTAATTAAAATGACAAATTTACAGACTTATATTAAGAGAGATTCAATTCTCATTTTAATTCATTTATGTGTGAAGGGGAGGTATATATATATATATTATATATATATATATATATATATATCCACGGATATGTTTTGAACTAAGATCAGTAAAAAAAAATAAATATGTTGCATAATTTTTTTATCGACCCAGCCTCTAAAATCGGAATATCGAGTTATGAGTTAAAAATAAAAAATAAAATAAAGGGAAAGTTACTTAGAGAAACATACTTTTTATTTTCAATTGTCATATTGTTATAAACATTGGGTTATTTTTTCAAATCAATATCTGTATTGAAAGAGGTTCAAAAATAATAATAATACAATACGATCGACTTGGTTTCTAAAAAAATCAAATTTTTTCAAAATTTTCTTCAGGCATCTGGTACACTGATTGCTTTGAACTTAGATCAGTAAAAAAAAACGAAATATGTTGCATAATTTTTTTTATCGACCCAACCTCTAAAATCGGAATATCGAGATTTGAGCATAAAAGTTAAAAATTAAAAAGAAAATAGAAAAAAAAATACGTAGAGATAGAGACTTTTAATTTTCGATTGTCATATTACTATAAACGTTTTGTAATTTTTTAAAATAAATAACGATATTAAAACAGGATCAAAAATAATTATAATGAAATACGTTCGCCCAAAGAAATAGTTATAATCCAAATTTTCCAATTTCCTTCGGGTATCTTGTACACTGATATGTTTTGAACTTATATCAGAACAAAAAATAAACAAAATATGTAACATATTTTTTTTTATCGACCCAACCTCTAAAATCAAATGTCGAGATTTGAGAGTAAAAGTTAAAAATTAAAAAGAAAATAGAAAAGAAAATAGAAAGAAAAAAAAAATACCTAGAGATAGAGAGTTTTTTGTCTATTGTCATATTGTTATAAATATTGTGAAATTTTTTCAAATAAATAACGATATTGAAACAGGTTCAAAAATAATAATAATGAAATTCGTTCGAATTGGTCGCCCAAAAAAAATTGTTATAATCAAAATTTTACAATTTCCTTCGGGCATCTGGTACACTGATATGTTTTGAACTTATATCAGTAAAAAACAAAACAAAAATATGTTGCATAATTTTTTTATCGACCCAATTCTAAAATGAGAATATAGAGATATAAGCGTAAAAGTTAAAAATTTAAAAAAAAAAATAGAAAAAAACATTCGTAGCGATAGAGACTTTTTATTTTCGATTGTCATATTGTTATAAATATAAACATTGTGTAATTTTTTCCAATAAATAACGATATTGAAACAGGTTCTAAAATAATAATAATGAAATTCGTTCAACTTGGTCGCCCACAAAAAATAGTTATAATCAAAATTTTCCAATTTCCTTGAGGCATCTGGTACACTGATATGTTTTGAACTTATATCAGTAAAAAAAATAAACAAAATTTGTTGCATAATTTTTTTTATCGACCCAACCTCTAAAATCGGAATATCGCGATTTGAGCGTAAAAGTTAAAAATTAAGAAGAAAATAGAAAGAAAAAAAGGTAGACATAGAGACTTTTTTTTCGATTGTCATATTGTTATAAATATTGTGAAATTTTTCCAAATAAATAACGATATTGAAACAAGTACAAAAATAATAATAATAATTTTTCAATTTTGTTCTGGCATTTGGTACACCGATATGTTTTGAACTTATATCAATAAAAAATAATCAACAAAATATGTTACATCATTTTTTATCGACCTATCCTCTAAATTTGGGATATCGAGATATGACCGTAAAAGTTATAAAATTTTAAAAAAAAATAGAAAGAAAAATTCGTAGAGATAGAGACTATTTATTTTCGATGGTAATATTTTTATAAACATAGTGTAATTTTTTCAAATAAATTATGTTATTGAAACACGTTCAAAAATAATAGTAATGAAATTCGTTCGATTTGGTCATCCAAAAAAAATAGTTATAATCAAAATTTTTCAATTTCCTTGGGATGTCTGGTATACTGATATGTTTTGAACTAGAATCAGTAAAAAATTAAACAAAATATGTTTCATAATTTTTTTATCGACCCAGCCTCTAAAATTGGAATATCGAGATATGAGCGTAAAAGTTAAAAATTTCAAAAAAATAGATAGAAAAATTCAAAGAGATAGAGATATTTTATTTTCGATTGTCATATTTTTATAAACATAGTGTAATTTTTTAAAATAAATTATGTTATTGAAACAGGTTAAAAAATAATAATAATGAAATTCGTTCGATTTGGTCATCCAAAAAAAATAGTTATAATCCAAATTTTTCAATTTCCTTGGGATGTCTGGTATACTGATATGTTTTGAACTAGGATCAGTAAAAAAATTAAACAAAATATGTTGCATAATTTTTTTATCGACCCAGCCTCTAAAATCGGAATATCGAGATATGAGCGTAAAAGTTAAAAATTTAAAAAAAAATAGAAAGAAAAATTCATAGAGATCGAGATTTTTTATTTTCGATTGCCATATAGTTATAAACATTGTGTAACCTTTTCAAATAAATAACGATATTGAAACAGGTTCTAAAATAATAATTATGAAATTCGTTCGACTTGGTTTCCCAAAATAAAATTAGTTATAATCAAAATTTTCCTATTTCCTTCGGGCATCTGGTACCTTTTCCATTTATATCAGTAAAAAATAATAAACAAAATATGTTGCATAATTTTTTTATCGACCCAACCTCTAAAATCAGAATATCTAGATATGAGCGTAAAAGATAAATTTAAAAAAAATAGAAAGAAAAATACGTAGAGATAGAAGCTTTTAATTTTCAATTACTATATTGTTATAAAACAACATGTGTATTTTTTTTCAAAACAATATCTATATTGAAACAGATCCAAAAATAAATAAAATAGTTTCGAATTTATTTATTTAACTATTTTTGTTTGGTAAATAAATTTGAAACTATTTTATTTATTTTTGTATTTTTGAATTTGTTTCAGTATAGATATTGTTTTGAAAAACAATAGACAATGTTTATAACAATATAGTAATTGAAAATAAAAAGCTTCTATCTCTACGTATTTTTCTTTCTATTTAAAAAAAAATTTAACCTTTACGCTCATATCTACTTTTATATTGTGAAAAAGGATCAGTAAAAATAAGAAACCAAGTTGCATAGCTGTATTATTATCACCCACCCAATAAAATCATGTTATGAGATCATAATTTAAAAATCTAAAAAAAATAGAAAGAAAAATAGGTAGATATGGAGAATTTTCAATATATATATATATATATATATATATATATATATATATATATATATATACTATGGTCGGCAAGAAATGAACAAACGATTCCTCAAAATTTGGATTGAATACGGGGTTGTGTTTTCGTGCTATCTAATGCTAAAGTCAGTACTTGATGAGAAAATACGATTTTGTATGTTTTAACCGCAACATTTATATATATTTCAAAAATCCCTCGATGGATGTTTTTCAAAATGTGCTAATGCATTAGCAATATATTAGTCTATCTACTAATGTCATAATAAAAAAAATACGGGGTTGCTAGTTTTCGTGCTATCTAATGTCAAAGTTAGTACTTGATCAAGAAATACGATTTTGTATGTTTTAACCGCAACATTTATATATATATTTCAAAAATCCCTCGATGGATGTTTATCAAAATTTGCTAATGCATTAGCAATATATTAGTCTATCCATTAATATTATAATAAAAAAATAAGGGGTTGCTGGTTTTCGTGCTATCTAATGCCAAAGTCGGTACTTGATCAAGAAATACGATTTTGTATGTTTTAACCGCAACATTTATATATATATATATATATATATATATATATATATATATATATATATTTCAAAAATCCCTCGATGGATGTTTTTCAAAATTTGCAAATGCATTAGCAATATATTGGTCTATCCATTAATATTATAATAAAAAAAATAAGGGGTTGCTGGTTTTCGTGCTATCTAATGCCAAAGTCGGTACTTGATCAAGAAATACGATTTTGTATGTTTTAACCGCAACATTTATATATATTTCAAAAATCCCTCGATGGATGTTTTTCAAAATTTTCAAATGCATTAGCAATATATTGGTCTATCCATTACTATTATAATAAAAAAATACTGGGTTGCTAGTTTTCGTGCTATCTAATGCCAAAGACAGTACTTGATGAAATAATACGATTTTGTATGTTTTAACCGCAACATTTATATATATTTCAAAAATCCCTCGATGGATGTTTTTCAAAATTTGCTAATGCATTAGCAATATATTAGTCTATCCATTAATGTCATAATAAAAAAATACGGGGTTGCTAGTTTTCGTGCTATCTAATGTCAAAGTCAGTACTTGATGAAAAAATACGATTTTGTATGATTGAACCGCAACATTTATATATATATATATATATATATATATATATATATATATATATATATATATTTCAAAAATCCCTCGATGGATGTTTTTCAAAATTTGCAAATACATTAGCAATATATTAGTCTATCTATTAATGTCATAATAAAAAAATACGGGGTTGCTAGTTTTCGTGCTATCTAATGTCAAAGTCAGTACTTGATGAAAAAATACAATTTTGTATGATTTAACCGCAACATTTATATATATATATTTCAAAAATCTCTCGATGAATGTTTTTCAAAATTTGTAAATGCATTAGCAATATAATAGTCTATCCATTAATGTCATAATAAAAAATTAAACTTTCTATGTCTTATCCGAAATTTTGTAAGTTTTCAAAAATCCCTCGAAGTACATTTTTTAAACTTCTCTTAGGCATTCACAATAGATTACTCTATCTATTAAAATCAGAATCAAAAATTACGGGGTTGCTAGTTTTCGTGCTATCTAATGTCAAAGTCAGTATTTAATAAAAATGCGAATGTGTATGTTTTAACGCAATATTTCGTACCAGGAAATTATCCCAAATTCGCAAAGGGCATACTAACGCAAGAAAGGAAAACCGTAGCAATAATAGTAGGCCTGCTAACAGGCCTAACAAGCATATTACACAGATAGGCTTGGCTGAAGAATCCCTCTGTAGGTTCTGCCAGGTAGAGGAAGAAATTGCGGTTCAAAGAATTTTGAAAGTAGAAGGAAGGCCGAGGGATATAAACAAGGTTTATATGGGAGTAGGCATGACTATGAGGGACTAAGGCAGAGTAGCAAAGATTAGGAGGGAGAGTACAAGTAAGTAGGAAGAACAAATATATAACAATTAAATTCACTATTCTCTTCCTCTCACTATTCCGACTCTGTCCTCAGCAACACCCTTAAAATAACAATAACAACGAAGCGAACCGAATCGAATCGAACCGAGTCCAACCGAATTAAATTAAATTAAATTAAATATTCAAGAAATATCTTAAATTTTGATTTAAATTTCATTATAATTAATTTGGTAAGTCGCGTGGTGCCCACACCAGATATTTTTATTAAGTAATTAATTATTATTTTTATTATTATGATTATAATGATTATTATTTGTACGATAGGAAAATGTAAATCTTGATTTGTACAATAATACAATAATACAGTAATTATTGTATACAAATCAAAATTCGCTTTATGAATAATTTAATCTCACTGAGATATGTATCAAGCCGATAGCCCGTTTAAGGGAAACAAAAAAATGTAAATGTGAACTTTTGTAATTATGTCTAAAGAATTATTTTTTATTTTGTTTAAATAAAGATATTTAATTGATATATCGAGCTTATCGAAATTTGAAAGATTAATTTATTTCATCTCTATGTAACAAGTAACAAATAGGATCAGCAACTATTAATAAAGTGCATTAATTTATTAACTTGAGATGTCGTATATATTGAGTTGCAGCGAAAAATCTTCTATCTTTATAGGGCTATTAGTCGTGAGGCTTTTCCGCCGGTCAAGGGGAAGCTGAGTTGAAACATTTTATGAATTATATTAATATGTATATTATACATGCTGACGTATATTATGTGAAAACATCAATAAATTACTTATTTATGTACGTAGTTAGAACAAGAATGTTTGCATAGGGTCTACTAAGTGATAAAACAAGCTGTTAAAAATAGTGCTATCTGAAAAATGTGTTGTTGAGAGAAGTAGATGCAAAATAACGCCGTCAAATGTTCCCCGTAATTCATCTCGCCGCCGGAGATTTTCCCGCGTGGTGGTGATAAATGCCGTTGCGTCACAAAAGTTTTCCATCATTCCTCCCTGTCGTTACGCGGCAAAATAGGGAAATGGAAGGCGAAACTTTCCACTCTCCCTGCGCTCTGTTTTTTTTTTCGCTAGCTGAAAAATAACCTAATAAACAAAGTGAGTAAATTTGCGGAACATTTCTGTTTTCGCGTCGGGGAAAAGTTTCGCGACGTGTGCACGTACATCAGGCGAAAGAATGCATCACGGGCTCGGAATGTTTCACTTTGTTGTGTGTTTCTATGTGTGCGCGCCGCTCCCCCGCGGGGTCTTCGCCTGCCGCCACCGCACCGCCCCACCCGCCGCGGCGCACTATGCTAATAAATTACAAGGAAACGCTGTAATGACATGAACTCATGCATATTTACGTGTGTGTGTGTGTGTGTATGCTACGCAAAATGTATACCCATTTGTTTTCGTATTCCCTGTGTTACAGGTAAATGGTACCTCTGGAAACACTCTCGAGAAGTGAGGATCTTACGGACTAATTATACTTGTTGATGTTATGCAAACTTACGGAAATGTCTATAAAATATTAAAGGTGTCTTAAAATATAAAATGATTATATAATGTATTGTTACAAATTTCATTTAGTAAATGAATTTAACTTGTTCTTGTACGTTGCTTTCGTTTTTGAACTATCCCGAGATATTTTCTCTGATGTGTAGAACAACGGGGTTTCGTTGCCACCACCTCAGGATTGAGGAGAACTCGTTCAAGTTTAAAAATGTTTAATGTATAAAAGTTAACAACTATTTAAAGTGAGAGCTAGCTCCTGTAGCTCGGCTGCTTCTGTTGTCTTCGGAGAATCGATGTGGAAATGAATGTTGTAGGTAGAATGAATTAATATGTGTCGATCTGCGAGTACAGTGTCCTATAATATCCGGTTGGCGGGTGAGGAGTTGCCAATGCTGGCCATACTAGGCCAGCACTCCCCTAGTATTAGATGCCTAATGTTTATTAGAGCTGGCCAGAGGTATATTACATGCTCTGCTGTTTCTAGTTCTTCATTGCACCCTCTACATAACGGGCTGTCCGCCAGGCCTATCGTGTGTAGGTGTTTAGCCGACAGTGGCCAGTTAGGAGGCTAAACTGCCCTACTTTAACAACTATAATTTATAAATTCAAACCATTCTCACTTGTGTTATCCCTCGAAACAAAACAATCAAGAGCAAACAGATTTACAATACAAAAGTTATATATACATACATATATCAGTTCGCCAATTTACCAATTCTTACACTTATATATCAAAGTGCAAACAAAAACATCGTTTTCTCTCAAAAACAGTTATATTACGATAGTTCCTCGCTTACCCTTTTTCACTTTCTTACGCGAGTGAACGCCGTTAAATCCCTCCCCAGCCAAGACGAGCATTTGTCTCGGCTTAGGACATTTTCTGCTCTTTATTTTATTTTTATTCATGACTGTTTTCTTTTAAAACATCTCGGGGCGCAATAAAAGGGAGACATTAATAGTCACTCCTTTCACTGGTGGAGGCGCCGGGCGCCTGTTTAATTTCTTTTCCACCGCCCCGCAGCAGAATTACATGAGCTTGATTTATTTATATTCAATTACTGCAAGTGTGGACTTTTTGCTGCCATCAGCGTAATGGATGCTGCCGTGGTCATTATTCCCGGCCATTCCGGGTCAACCCATAAACGATGCGGACGATTATCCGCTCCGAATGCTGCAAACAGAAGTTAATTCCGTTATTGGATGCATAAATCTCGTCGGCGAGACGACTTTGTTGTAATAGATTTCGCTGGACCTGTTCTTTGAGTTAAATGGTCGGTCAATATTGGGTGGGTTTTATATGCACGAGTCAGCAGACTATATGAATATTGGAAATATTTGATGATACACTTGCAAGATAAATAAACATAAATCATTCAAATATTGATATTTGAGGACATTTTATAATAAAAAAAATACATCAGGATTATCCTACATTAAAATGACATTTTCATTTTCAATTTCAATTCTTGACAAACTAAAGTATCATTCAATTTTTTTTGTATATGGAATCTAATTTTATTTCGTTAATTACAAAAAAAAATCACATTAAAGAACGAAAAGTATCCGCTAAAATCATCCGTCACTCCTTGCAGGAGTCGCACGAAAGGATTCATCCCAACTTAGATTTCTCATTAAAGAGATAAAAACTCTTGTAATTTACTTTATCTTGATGAGGGGCGTCGTAATGAGATTAGAGTTACGCGGGCGGTCGGTGCACTAACATTTTTAAAAAGTCGCCGCCTCCGCAGGCGCAATCGATACCCTTTAGCTGCCGCAGAGACGGCCGCGTTTTAATTTAAGCGGATGATTGATGGCCGCCGGGGGAGGCTTTTCGAGTTCATTAGAACAAATAAACTGCGCGGCGAAAAATTAATCACAATATCAGAAGTGCGTATCCATTATGGGGAACAATATGCGTCCGACTTATTGAGACGAAGACAAATAGCGGTCGCGGCGGAGGGGAATTAATAAATAAGGAGCTGCGTGGGGTGGGGCGGCTGTAAAGTTTCGCCTCGGGTGCATGGACGGCCGTGCAATGGGATGAAATGGGCTGTCAATGTAGTAGCGCGCACGGGGATGGAAAAAGTTTTTTTTTCTGCTCGGGAACTATTTAATGTTGCATGTCATATGCAGGGGGAAGTCAGAGGGAAGTTTTGTGGAATGTACCTTACGATATATAATAGTGATCTTATTCAAGCATATAATCATTATTTGTAGCAACCACACAGAGTATTAAAAAAATAAGTTCCCACCAGATATTGATGTGAGGCAATTAATAGGTGGAATTATGCAACGGCTGTATTTGAAGAGTTAAATCCCATTAAAGACAGCTCTAGGGTATATAGTACTACAGGAAAGAAATATAATAAGTGTAGGATCGAAGACTGCCACAAAAGTATATTATAGCCTTCCTGCACTAATAATGTAAATTACTATTGTAGTACAAGTGCATATCAATTACAGTATGAGTTAGGTAAGTATTTGGGTATAAATATAAATGTAGATAGAATAATTGTAAGAAGAAAAAGATGTATGATTGAAATAGTCCACACATAATGAAGGAAGTAAAACAGGCAAATATAGTTTCAATATTGAACAATTTGTTAATTTATTTGATTTTATTTCATATATTGTGTTGATTCGTGTTAAACATATCAATAAATGTCTTTATATAATTAAATTATTGCGTTTTCCGTTTTTTACATTTCTTCTTCCCACAACAAACATATACAAACATTTTAACAACTAAATAAAACACCCCAAACACTACTAACATAATGGCAGCTGTAAATGCGACAACATCAATCAGCATATACTGATACCACGGTATCAAATGCGCTCGTGATTTCAAATGTTTAGCATGCCCGTGCTTTAAAACATGTTCCACCCAAAACACAGCCTTCGTCATCGGACTAACCTCCTGATTCCTATATAAGTCGGACCGCAATGCAACTTTCTCAGCGTATCCATTATTATTAATAATCTCTTTAATTGCAGCAATAAAACTGTCTTCATTAAATGTCTCCCAATTCAATTCGATACCATAACCGTTTTTAACACTATCCGCCACATTTTTTTGTTGATCTCCAAAAAACGGTATACAAATCATCGGCACACCATAGTAAACAGATTCAACAGTACTTCCAAGCCCACCATGTGTTATAAACGCCTTTACATTTTGATGATCCAAAACCGCCCTTTGTGGCAACCATTTTGCTATTTTAACATTATCCGGTTTATTAGGTAAATTATCACTTTCGAATTTCCATAAAATATTATAATCACACTTTTTAAATGCGCCTAAAATCGCTTTAAGCTTATCTTGAGGTATATCAACACTTTTAATATTCGATCCTAAACTGAAAAATATTACACCCTTTTTAGAACCATCCAAGAATGTTTGTAAATCATCCGATAGGGTTTCTTTTTGTTCTAAATGGAAACCACCGATTTGTATTAAATTGGGTAGGTATGGACGCGGCGTTTCTGTAGAGTAATGCGAGTTCATCAAAACTAAATCAACGTTTTCTAATAGATCTGTTAGTGGGGGTGCATCTGGGAAGAATTCTGTTAGCAGATGTTGTTGGTAGGGCATGTTGATGAAATGTAAAATAAACTCGCCTAATATATTGGTAATAGTATTTACATATCTTTGTATGAAATTCATTTCATCGGTGTAGGTTAAAAATATGTTTGGTACATACGAGTATGGGCTTGGATTCGATGAGAAGTAATTTGAATATGGAGAGCTACCGACCACACTAAAGCCTATTGTAGTAGCGTTTACTTTATATCCAATTCCTAATAGTGATTCACTTAATATCATTGAATTAATTACCAAGTCAAATTTAGGTTCGGTTTCTAGAAATGTTTGTAGGTTTTCGTTTTCCAAAACAGTATGTGACAGCAGACGAATCATTATTATGCCAGCAGATATGCGATCGTATAATGTCATGTTAGGATTCTGCATGAGCTTTATGGCTTCCTCTTTTTTTTCTAAAACCCCATCCAAGTAAACATCTTTATAATTTTTTGGAGGCGACTTTAACGGGAATGGGCTTATCATAGTCACTTCATGTCCGCGCGATGCTAATTCTTTAAGCAGAGCACTTCCCAGAATGTGGTGGCTCTTACTGGGGAATTGGAATATGCCCAAAATTCTTGCACTGTGTGTAAATGCCACTAGTGAGAGCAGCAGAAATGCGACGCGTACACTCATTATGTGTGATAACAACTGATTATGTGGAGAGTTTATAATTGTAGCCTTTTATTTATTTATTTTATATAATTGACTGATTCGCGATAAGCATTTAGAAATAAATATGCTGCTGTAATCTAACCTTGCTTGGACAAGTGTGTTGATAACATGAATACTTATTTTCTTTAAATATAAAAAAAACTTCTATCTTTATTGGGCTATCAGCCGTGAGGCTTTTCCGCCGGTCAAGGGAGAAGCTCAGAGGAGTTTAATCACCCGGCATTTACCTTAACTACACAGAACTGTGAAAAGTGATTCGCGAAAATTCGCCCCGCTGGGGTTCGAACTCAGGCTCCCCAATGCTCAGTACGAGACGGACGACGCCTCTAACCACTCGGCCACTGAGCTGGGTTCTTTAGATATATTTAATAAATAGTTCGGAAGAAAATAAATTATTTCAATTGCAATACAGATTTGAATAATTATGTAATAAGATACAATAGCTTACAATAAAATATCAAAAGTAACAAAGAGTTTCACTAACATAAAAAAAAATCAGAGAAAATCTGAAGAAAGATAGAGATAAATAACATAGAGATCCAAACCACCAACCACTACCATACCACGACCAACTGCATCTCTCGTCCTGGTATCGAGAGATGCAGTTGGGATTCTGTCTGAGTTCCTGCAGAGAGAATCATTTCTTTTTTGTTATTGATTATATTTAATTTTTATTGTATTATTTATGTTGTATTATTCATATTATTTATTTATATTGTATTCTTTATATTATATTATTTATATTGCTTTATTTATATTGTATTATTTTTTTTTTTTATTCAATAAATATATTTTTTTTAAATAAATAAAAAATATTAATCAGTACTATCTTATGTAAATTGTTACAATAAATTTGCATAGGCGTAGTACACAATAATATTTACACAATTAATCAGTTCTCCATTGTCATTTTGAGACGCTTTGAAAATCGATGGATCGATAATAAATCACATTGTTTTATTGATTAGAAAATAAAATAAGATAAAATATTACAGGATCATCCAATAGATTGCGTAAAAATACGTGGCAGTAGATATCAGTGGACAAATCATCCTGAATAGATGACGACCTGCTGTTCGCCACCACTGTAGCAGATCGCTAGCGAGTTAAACAAAAATCTTAAGGTCGTTTCAGACAAGACAATTTCTTAGCTCAACAGTTGTTCAAGAAATGAATTCATATATCCTCCTCCCATACAATTTGTCCTTAACAATAGCACGCGTTATATTTTTCCATTCGATCTACCATCCAATTCAATATTTCAAATAATTTGCTGTATGATACGAGACAAATTAGATTGTCTCACATCTTGACTAACTTTTGAGTCAAAAAATTGTCTTGTCTAAAACGACCTTTACAGAGGGTACGGGATGGACCAGTAGCCAGGACGGGCTAGTGGGAATATGGGTTCTCGCTGGGCTAACCTGAACAAGGGGACAATGTGCTAGGGCATAATATGCCTCCGGTATTATAACAAGGGTGTTGTGGTACGCTCCTTCTAATGCGGGGTTGGAGGATCTAGCAGAGACGCTGGGCTATATTGACCTATGCATAGCCACGGACTGAACATGAAGACTTTGACTATCAATCAGAGAGAAACACTGGTGGCGGAGTGGGTATCTCAATGTTTATGTGGCCACCCACTCTGCCAGCAGGGTACCTCTCTGATTGATGAAGGAACACTGCTGGCGGATTAGGTAACTGAAGGTTTATGTGGCCACCCACTCCGCCAGCAGGGTTCCTCTCTGATTGATGAAGGAACACTGCTGGCGGATTGGGTAGCTCAAGGTTTATGTGGCCACCTACTCCGCCAACAAAATTCCTCTCTGATTGATCAAGGAACACTGCTGGCGGAGTGGGTAGTTTAAGGTTCATGTGGCCACCTACTCCGCCAGCAGTGTTCCTCTCTGATTGATGAAAGAACATTGCTGGCGGAGTGGGTAGCTCAAGGTTTATGTGGCTACCCACTCCGCCAACAGTGTTCCTCTCAGATTGATGGTCAATGAGGTAGGACAGCCGACGTTCCACAGATATTATTATTACGCCAGTCTCGATCTAACGTTTGTGTCGGCCGCAGCCGTAAATAATAACAAGGGCTAGCGGGTACTACAAGAGGAAAACTTTAGTGTTATACAAGGTACCAACCCAGCTAGCCTACCGGTATGACAAATTTAAGAAGCTCATAAAAGTTATTAAACGAGACATGATTGATCGAACCGTATATAACCCGGACTCCCTAGTTGCGTTAGTTACAAGGGCACACCAGGCAAGCATGGCCTCCAACTTCGTGGTAAAAGGCCTGGGGTTTATTGGTGGACTGAGACCATAGCGGACCTTCGGAAAAGATATCTGCGCAACGAGAAGGCTGATGAGTCGACTAAGGAGCGAACCCGGTGAGAAACAGGCCTGTTCATAATACAGATAGGTGAATAAAGACCTACGGGCATAAATGGGAAGAAGTTGTTGCCCTTGATGAGGATGTCTGGTGATAAAGCTACAAGATTTCCCTCCAAAAGACTGAAATCTACACCAGCCCTGCCGAAAATAGAAGCCCATCAAGCCAACATCATAGTCGTGGTAAAAGGCTGGGGATATACTGGTGGACCGAGGTCATAGCGGACCTTCGGGAAAGATGTCTGCGCATGAGAAGGCTGATGAGTCGACTAAGGAGCGAACCCGCTGAGAAACAGGCCTGTTCATCATACAGACAGGTCAAAAAAGACCTACGGCATAAGATATGGACCTTTAAAAGGCATACATGGGAAGAAGTTGCTGCCATTGATGAGGATGTCTGGGGATAAGGCTACAGGATTGCCCTCCAGAAGACTAAAACCTACACCAGCCCTGCCGAAAATGGAAGTCCATCAAGTCAACATCATAGTCGTGGTAAAAGGCTTGGGGTTTACTGGTGGACCGAGACCATAGCGGACCTTCGGGAAAGATGCCTGCGCCAGGAGAAGGCTGATGAGTCGCCTAAGGAGTGAACCCGGTGAGAAACAGGCCTGATCATCATACAGATAGGTCTTAAAAGACCTACGGGATAAGATCCGAGCCTTTAAAAGACGTAAATGGGAAGTAGTTGCTGCCATTGATGAGGATATCTGGGGATAAGGCTACAAGATTGCCCTCCAAAAGACTGAGATTTACACTAGCCATGCCAAAAATGGAAGCCCATCAAGCCAACATCATAGTCGTGCTAAAAGGCTTGGGGTTTACTGATGAACCGAGACCATAGCGAACCTTCGGGAAAGATGTATGCGCACGAGAAGGCTGATGAGACGACTAAGGAGCAAACCCGGTGAGAAACAGGCCAGGTTATCATACATACAGATCAAAAAAGACCGGGATAAGATCCGGGCCTTTAAAAGTCATAAATGGGAAGTTGCTGCCATTGATGAGGATATCTGGTGATAAGGCTACAAGAGTGCCCTCCAGAAGACTGAAATCTATACCAACCCTACCGAAAATGGGAGCCAATCAAGTCAACATTATAGTTGTGGTAAAAGGCTTGGGGTTTACTGTTGGACCGAGACCATAGCGGATCTTCGGGAAAGATGTCTGCGCACGCAAAGGCTGATAAGTCGACTAAGAAGCGAAACCGGTAAGAAACAGGTCAGTTCGTTATGCAGACAGCTCAAAAAAGACCTATGGAATAAGATCCGGGCCTCTAAAAGGCATACATGGGAAGAAGTTACTGCCACTGATGAGAATGTATGGGGATAAGGCTACAAGATTACCCTCAGAAGACTAAAATCCAGACCAGCCCTGCCGAAAATTGAAGCCCATCAAGGCAACATCATAGTCGTGGTAACAGGCTTGGGGTTTACTGGTGGACCGAGACCATAGCGGACCTTCGGGAAAGCTGTCTTGGCACGAGAAGGCTTATGAGTCGACTAAGGAGCGAACCCGGTGAGAAACAGGCCTGTTCGTTATACACGACAGGCCAAAAATGACCTACGGGATAAGATCCGGGCCTTTAAAAAGCATAAATGGGAAGCAGTTGCTGCCATTGATGCGGATGTCTGGGGATAAGATTGCCATCAGAAGACTGAAATCCAGACCAGCCCTGCCGAAAATTGAAACCCATTAAGGCAACATCATAGTCGTGGTAAAAGGTTGGAGTTTACTGGTGGACCGAAACCATATTCAGAAAAGATATCTGCGCATGAGAAAGCTGATGAGTCGACTAAGGTGCGAACCAGATGAGAAACAGTCCAGTTCATCATACCGACAGGTCAAAAAAGTCATACGGGATAAGATCCGGGCCTTTAAAAGGCATAAATCTGAAGCAGTTGCTGCCATTGAGTGGATGTCTGGGGATAAGGCTACAAGATTGCCCTCAGAATACTGAAATCCAGACCAGCACTGCCGAATATGGAAGCGTATCAAGCCAACATCATAGTCAGAACCTTGTTTCCTGCATGGAGCATGGTGCACCGGGAGTGGAATCTTGTTGACGAGGTCCCAAGGCCGTTCTTTGAGGAAGAGCACACTGCTGGCAGCCATCGGTAACGGTGCAACAGAACCCTCGGACCCGATGAAGTGCCCTCTGAAATTATTAGAATAACTGCAGAGGAGCTCCGTGTAGCTAAGCTCTAGGCGGTGAATGAGGCACCGCATACAGGGGGCTTTACTGCTAGGTGAAAAGAGGCTAAATTGGTCCTCATCCCCAAACCTGGCAAGCTTATGGATAGCCAGTCGTCCTTCAGGCCGCTCAGAATGCTTCATAACTTGGGAAAGCTTATGGACAGCCAGTCGTCCTTCAGGCCGCTCAGAATGCTTCATAACGTGGGAAAGCTGGTTAGAGTATCTGATGCTTGGGAGAATAACTGAGTACATGGAAGGTCAGTACGGCCTAGCTGAGAATCAGCATGGGTTTCGGCGAAACATAACTACCATTGAGGCTTTTGCCAAGATCATCGCTATTGCACAGAAATCTCGAAAGGGATCATAGAGGACCCGGCAAATCTATACGCTTGTTAGATTCGATCTCAGAAACGCCTGTAACAAAGCTTCACGGCCGCTCATCGTGAAAAGGTTCATCCAGATGGGAATCGACAGAAATCATGTGAGGCTCACTCAAAGCTATCTGGAGGAATGGAAACTAATGTACGAGGCAGGGGATGTATCGCACTGACTTGTGGTGTTCCATAAGGTTCTGCAATTGGCTCCAGCCGATGGAACATCTTGTATGATGGCGTACTACGGTTTCTATTTCTAAATGGAGTGGAGCTGGGTGGGATACGCTGATCACCTGGCACTAGTGACTGTTGCCAGGACAAAGGAGCACCATTCTGAATGTTTCGATGGTAAGCATGTAAATGACTAGCTTGTGTCAGATGTAGAAAACCTGAGCGACCAAGGGAACATATATTTCAGGATCGCTGGGAATCCATGACAAGAACCACAAGCCTCAGACCAGACCAGAGGGTGGAGATTGGAGAAAAGCACGCGGAGAAGCTGATCTGTACCTTCAATAGACAGGTAGAGATTCTAGGCAGAAGGATTGAGGACGCTGATCTAGACGGATAAAATGGTATTTGTTTTACAATGAGTGTTTTTCGTTACTGGGAATTGAACATGCAGTAAACGCAACTACAATCGGTTTCAGTGTGGTAGGCAGCAATCCATTTGCAAATTACCATACATCAAATGAAGGCCATATTCCATTGAAGGCGACATCAAAACAACATGCCAGCCATATTTTTTTAATTATCAAAAATGACATGTTCGCGATAAATGTAGGGTCTGGTAGAAAATACGTGGTGGATACCCTGAATCTTGAAATCTAGAAACGCAAACTGAAGTCGGCATGTCAAACACTTACTGAGATACAGCTCGAAAAGGACATTTCTAAAATGGTAATCTCAAGCAATTTTTACGAATTTTGAAGGGTTGTCACGCGAAAACAGAAGGATATATCAACAAACTGTTTTCACATTTTGATTAGAACCCTGTGGAATATTGATTTGTATCATAAAATGAATTTTAAAATTTTTGATTTTCTTATATACAAATTTAACCTGATTTCTCGGTTTTTCGTATGTCACGCTAAAACCAACGAAGGGAGATTAAGGACAATATAGTTGTCATATGGCAGGCCACCCCCTGAATCCAAAAACACAAACTAGAAGTCGGCATGTTAAACACTTCCTGAGATACAGCTCGAAAAGGACGTTTCTGAAATAGTAATTTCAAGTAATTTTGACGAAATTTAAAGGGTTGTCATGCGAACACAGAAAGAGATATCGACAAACTGTTTTCACATTTTTCATTAGGACCCTGAAGAGTATTGATTGGTAGCATAAAATGAATTTTAAAATTTTTGATTTTTTTGTACAAATTTCACCTCAAACCATAGGATGGTTTCTCGGTCTTTCGCATGTTATGCTAAAACCAACGAAGGGAGATTGGGGATAATATAGTTGTCGTATGGCAGACTACCCCTTGAATCCAAAAACACAAACTAGAAGTCGGCATGTCAAACATTTACTGAGATACAGCTCGAAGAGGACGTTTCTGAAATGGTAATTTCAAGTAATTTTATCGAAATTTGAAGGGTTGTCACGCGACCAACTGTTTTCACATTTTGATTAGGACCCTGTGGAGTATTGATTGGTAGTATAAAATGAATTTTAAAACTTTTGATTTTTTTTGTAAAAATTTCACCTCAAACCATAGGACGATTTCTCGGTTTATCGCATGTCTCGCTAAAACCAACGAAGGGAGATTAAGGATAATATAGTTATCATATGGCAGGCTACCCCCTGAATCCAAAAACATAAACTAGAAGTCGGCATGTCAAACACTTTTTTGTTTTTGTGTCGTATGCATGATTTTTTGATGTCTTGTAGCTTCGCGGAAATAGAGCCCTACAATTGTTTACATTATACCTCATTATCTGGCGCACTTAGCACTTTCAATACCCTCATGTGTCCCTCGTCCAAAATAAAATAGTGTAGACAAATGTGTTATTAATTTTATAAGGCTGTAGTTACAAGAAGTGGTCTGTTAGGAATGGTTACGTATAAAATTGTAATTAGTTGGTTCATAATGATTATTTGCCATGAAATTAGAAACAACATAAATTCGTGTATACCAAAAATAAATGTGGTGCGGAAAATTAAATAAATTCCTTCCGACAAACCTCCTGCAAAAGATGTCGGAATTTAAACTGATTATGTGAGAGCGAGATAATAATAAACTGCTGCAATAGATCTTGATGGAGAAATAAGTAAAGCCGAAGAAGAATTTTCTGTTATTGCCCCTCCGTCTGGTCCATAACGAGGCAATATTTCGGCGATATTTTCCCGCATCCTGTAAATAATGTCCGCCGGCGGGTCTCCCAAACACCTCTAAGTCCCTGACTGATGGGCCCGTCCGCCGTAATCACAGGGGATCCGCGCAAGGTTTTTGTAATTTTCCGAGTGGCCGTGCATCAAAGCCGGCGGCGTTGTCTCTGGCTGACCGAGCGGCCCCCGCTCCACCGCCGCCGACGCCAGAAAATTTCGGCATTTGTTTCCGACATTGTTGGATCTCCTGCCACTTATCCGGCGCCGCCGGTCGCTCTACTCTTATTGAATTCGATTCCGCTGAAAACCCTTGACTGGTCCGGCAAACAAATTATTTCGTTTCTTCTTATCGCCGCCACACGTTTCGTAACGACTCAAGCGTTTCGACACCATTTCAGTGTATGACCGCAATATAATGCAAATCAATGAAGAATATTACAATATCGAAATATATTACTATTTATTGATTATATTATTATGTATTGATATTATTGATATAAACTGATTATAATTATAAGTTAATATCAATTAAATTAGTGCTAAAAACTTAAAACGATAATATCAATGTATTTACAATCATTATATTTATAAGTAATATTGAATTGATAATATTTTATGAATCTTTTAATTTATTTACTTTACATCTATTTATTAAATAAATTTAAAGAAAATAAGTATTCATGTTATCATCAAACTTGACCAAACAAGATTAGATTACAGCAGCACGTTTGTTTGTAAATGTGCCTATCAGCCAATTATATAAAATCATAAAAAAAATATTTACAATTATAAAATAACGAATGCAGTTTATTAGTATCAGTCGTTGTCACACATAATGGGTGTACGTATCGCATTCCTGCTGCTCTCACTAGTAGCACTAACCCATAGTGCAAACATTTTGGGCATTTTCCAATTCCCTAGCAAGAGCCACCATATTCTGGGAAGTGCTCTGCTTAAAGAATTAGCATCGCGCGGGCATGAAGTGACCATGATAAGCCCATTCCCGTTAAAGTCGCCTCCAAATAATTACAAAGATGTGTACTTGGATGGATTTTTGGAGCAAAAAGAGGACAGCATGAAGCTCGTTATGAATACCAATACGACCGTTTATGATCGTATATCATCTAGCATAAAAATGATTCGTATGTTGTCACGTTCTGTACTTGAGAACGACAACGTGCAAACATTCCTACAGACCAAACCTAAATTTGACCTGGTAATTAATGCGATTATGTTAAGTGAATCGTTATTGGGAATTGGACATGCAGTAAACGCAACTACAATCGGTTTCAGTATGGTGGGCAGCAATCCATTTACAAATTACCATACATCAAATGCAGGTCCATACTCGTATGTACCACACTTATTTTTAACATACACCGATGAAATGAATTTCATCCAACGATATATAAATAGTCTGATGAATATATTCTCCGATTTTATCTTGGATTTCATCAACATGCCCTACCAACAACGTCTGCTAACAGAATTCTTCCCGGATGCACCGCCACTAACAGATCTATTAGAAAACGTTGATTTATTTCTACTAAACTCGCATTACTCCACAGAAACGCCGCGTCCGTACCTACCCAATCTAGTACAAATCGGTGGGTTCCATTTAGAAGAAAAACAGAGCCTACCGGATGATTTACAGAAGTATTTGGATGATTCTAAGAACGGTGTAATATATTTCAGTTTGGGTTCAAATATTAAAAGTGTTGATATACCTCAGGATAAGCTTAATGCGATTTTGGAAGCCTTCAGAAAGTGTAAACATAATATTTTATGGAAATTCGAAAGTGATAATTTACCTAATAAACCGCACAATGTTAGAATCGCCAAATGGTTGCCACAAAGGGCTGTTTTGGATCATACAAATGTAAAAGCGTTTATAACACATGGTGGGCTTGGAAGTACTGTTGAATCTATTTACTATGGTGTACCGATGATTTGTATACCGTTCTTTGGAGATCAACAGAAAAATGTGGCCGATAGTGTTAAAAACGGTTATGGTGTTGAATTGAATTGGGAGAATTTAAATGAAAATAGTTTTAGTGCTGCTATCAAAGAAATTATTGAAAATAAGGTGTATGCTAAGAAAGTTGCATTGCGGTCCGACTTATATAGGAATCAGGAGGTTAGTCCGATGAACAAGGCTGTGTTTTGGGTGGAACATGTTTTGAAGCACGGACACGCCAAACATTTGAAATCGCGAGCGCATTTGATACCATGGTATCAATATATGCTGGTTGATGTTGTTGCATTTACAGGTGCGATACTTTTAGTAGTGTTTGGGGTGTTTTATTTTATTGTTAAGATGTTTCTATATGTTTGTTGTGGGAAGAAAAAATGTCAAAAGGGTAAAAAACTTAAAACACAATGATGTATTAGTGTAGATATAATATAACAATATAATTTTATAATTACTTTATTTTAAATACCTTAGCAGAATCTGATTTATTTGTATCTGTTGATATCATCAGCTCATATCTACAGTGAGCGCCGTCTTTTACTGACTAGTAACTCGTTCTCTGTGTTCTATTGGCCGCTGTTTGGCCATCTTATGTCAATGATGCCTAGAATGTTTGGGTTCATTCTATCCATTTCTTGTTTTATATTTTGTATCTTTCCTGGTTCGTACATGCTGTAAGAGCTCAATGTTTTCAAGAAAATCATAAGAATTGTCCCCCACGAGATCCGATCGTGTTTTTTTACTTTACTATTTTATTGTGAAATTAGCCATGGTGATAATTGGTACAAGGAATATCCTTTCTAGATCTTCTTCCTTGCCTTATGCACCCCCATGCCGTTGACCACTAGTCAGTTCTTTTCCATCGGGATACCACTTTTGATAACCAACAGCCTCGAATGTACGAATTATGACACCCTCTTGCCTTTAGTATGAGAAATTACGGTTTCCCATACTAAAGGCAAGAGGTAGCTATAACTTGTCCATCCGAGGCTATTGGTTATCAAAAGTGGTATCCCTGTAGTCGGTCGAAATTGCCTAGTTCGTATTCTGCAGGGTGCACCGCGTGCAGGTGAGGTTGCCATCTGGGTTTTGGTTATTACTGTGATCATCCCTTACACGTTAAGGTATAAGTTACAGCGAGGTTACTCAATATACAGTAATCAATTTATCAATGGCCAGTACTTTTCAAATTTCTTCCATATTTGTAGTATTTGTCCTACTATGAGGGTGCTTTAAAAAGTTCGTGAAATGAAAGGGAAAATGAGGAAAAAATAAATAACAGAATATCCCTATAGACTAGGGACATGCGATGATATTTCCCATACACAAGAGAAGAGGTTGTAGAAATTGCAACAAATACAGAAGAATATAGAAGAGTGCGATACCGAAAAACAACTAGCACGCATCGACGCGAACCACTACCACTAAGATGAGAAGAGAGAGAAGGGAAGAGATAATTCTAATCAAATCCCCAGAAGAGGAAACCTACGTGGACCAGGTAAAAATATTGATAGCAACTAAACTACCGTTTAGCCTGGTGCGGTTTAAGTTCCTTACGGCTGCTACCGTTGCTGGGAGGATAGGAACCGCACGAACATGTGCAATGGCGTACACAGAAGAGCCTTAAGTATGAGGCGCTTTTGTTTAGCATGGTTTATCATTGCTAGTCGCCCCCGTGGCGTGCAGTATCGTTCAGGTCTTCTGGCCGTGCACCGCCCTTATAACCGCTGGTTATAAGGGCCGAGAATTATGCGCATCAGAAGCGGCAAATAGAACAAGAAACAATAAGCCCGTACCAGCCCAAACTGATAAACGAAAGGCACTGTGGAGAGGAGGAGCATCGAACCAGAAGCTGTAAAAGAGAAGTGCCCTACTGCGCACTCTGCGAAACGGATCGTCACGCCGAGGCGATCCTATGCTACCGAAGAAAACGAAATGCAATGGATGAGGCCAGAATGAAGGCCAATGTGCGGAAGAGGCAGGGCAGCCCAATAACTGCCGCTCGCCACTGCGACGAGTAGAGGCTGCTCACGATTCTCAGTGAGCCAAACCTTAAGAGGACAGATTCTCGTGGAGGACGTCGCCATCAAGATCATGGGGGACGACCATGGGCACATCGCGTCCCATGGGTAACCCATGAGGAGAATTGCGTGGGTCAAATTATAGGACGTCGCCATTTTCACATTTCGAACAGTCTGGGTAGACCAGCTCGAACAAGCAATGCGGGCGACAAGCGGACAGGTCGTAGTGGCGTGCAACCCCAACGCGATGTCCGCAGCCTGGAGCTCGGAAAGCACAGAAGTGTGGGTCGAGGCAATCACAGAACTACTCAACCTGTCAGTTTACAACGTGGGAGAGACCCGACCTTTTGTCAGAATGGCGTCGGCATCCCACTTAGGCATCACGCTCCCGTCCGACGAACGGGAAGAGTACTGACCCATGTAATCCCTCCTTCTGGTTCATACATTTTAAAAATTCTTATATTTTTGACCAAATCACGTGAAATTCCTATAATTTTTGCATCCTGGTCTAATATCTTGACATCCTGGGAGGAAATTTCAAGGGATTTCGACCAAAATTTAATATTTTTTAACATTTCTTGACCCATGTACTCTCCCTTCTGGTTGATAAATTTTAAAACTTCTTCAATTCTTGACCAAATCGCATGAAATTTAATCATTTTTGCATCTTGACTAGGAGACTAGGAGAGCTTGAGTGATCCTCACTACATTGTGTTCCATATACACCCAGCGGTATTACCAAAAAAAAAGACCTTTATTTGGCATATCAGCCCAACCCTTCCCTTTTACACATTCCAGCCGAAAAAAAAACAGTACTTTCACAGAAAGAAATCAAAAAAGACACACAAAAAATACAAATTAACATAAAATACATTTTTTTATCCACTAAAATAAACCCCCTCTGCCCTCGCCAAATTCCTTTCCCACGTCAGCCTCCTGCAGATTTTCACGCCCTTCCCATCCTCTCCTAACCATTCGTTCAGCTTTCTGCACTCTCCAACCCACTCTTCTTTCACTCCCTCACATTATTTGCTAAGGTGACACCACGTGTCACTCCCCTTCATACACAGCGCACACGCGGTGTACCCCAGGCCCATCCACACTTTTCTTCCTCGCTCTTCTGAACCACACCTCGCTCTTGCCATGCATACTTTGTCCTCTCTGCTCCACTCTCCCCTGGCTAAGTAGCTCGGGAGTTTCCCCTGCACTTGCCACTCTACGTAGCCAGGGTTGTATGAGCTCTCAGCCATTCTCACTTGCCTTTCTTGCCACTCAATATCCTTCAATCTCTCCCTTATCTCAGTTCCTAGGCTACCCCTTTCTCTCAGCTTCTCCTCTATCCACACCTCAGACATACCCACTCTTTCATACATCCTTTCTCTATCCTTTCTCCATCTACTCTCTGTTCTACTCTCACACCTCATCCATACCTCCTGTACCAGTCTTTCCTCGCCCAAATCCTGCAATCTTTCCTCAAACTTCACAACCCTCACACACGACTCCCACCACATACTCATAGGACTTGCCTCCTGCAACAGCACTGCCCTCGGTGTCCGACCTTTCGAGCCCTAGCAGATTCTTCAGAAACCAACCTTGCTCCCTTTCTATTATCTCCCATTCATGCAATCCCCACACTTCCACTGCATACAACAATATAGGTTTTACACACGCATCCCAGATCTTGCACGCCATTATGAGGTTACCACCCCACAAACTCCCCCATTTTCTGCACGCAATCCCCCAAGCGGTATTACCACTGAGCCGCTCCCCCATAGTTTTTTTAATGTATACAGTTGTTATATATTGTTGAAACCATTCCAAGGATAGTGTTATTCTATGGAAAAACTTACGAACAAAGGTGGGGTGGGCGGGTGGCCCCTACCAACCAAACTATACCCGTCCACTATTTCAAACGACTTGAACTATGCACTACTCTATTATCCGTAATTTTCTATGATTAAATTAATGTCATTTATTAATTTAAGACTAATTAAAAAAATATATGTAAAACATAATGTAATGCATAGTTCAAGTCGTTTGAAGTAGTGGACGGGTATAGTTTGGTTGGTAGGGGCCGCCTACCTACTAGTCTTCGTTTTGTTTGTATATTAAGATTATTGAACATTGGCATGCACCACCCAGGAACTAAGTACCGAGATATTTCTCCTTTTTTATATATCATTTCCACCACTTAGTCCTTAGGAGCATATTGTTCACTTTTTAAATTCTCGATTAAATGTTTCTTTAATATACAGTCCTGCTACTCAGCTGCTGGTAATTTGTACTGCCCTATACTACCATAACGTAATAGACGTGCTCGTTATCTAGAATCACTTCTTATTGGTCTGTTTTCGTCGTCTATGTTTGTATTAATATATTAATATGTATAGCCCGTGTGTACATGTATATACGAAATAAGCAACAAAATGAGCAAATTCGAACACCTCTACAGATAGAGAGTATACAGACAACTATAGAAAGGAAACAACTCGGAAGGTATGAACACATAATTCGCATGCCAGAAGGGAAACAGTCAAAAAGAGTATGGAACACAAGAATACAAGGAAAGAAAAGAAGAGGTAGACCACACAAAACATGGAAAGACAACATACATGAAATACTAACGAGGAATGCTGAGCAATAGGAAGAACTGCAAGGATTTCCTACAAAAAAACAATACCTTAAAAATACGTTAAGTATTGTATGGTATGTATAGCCCTTATTCGTTACATTCAAAGAGTAATTCGTTTTAAATACCTTTTATTCCCACACATTCATTGTCGCAAATTTCCATACTGCTTCAATTTTGTTGTTTTCTGTACTATACATATAATTTCGACATTTTCCGAATAGTTAAAACTTAAACAAATATTAAGTTATTTTAAAAGTGATTGCATTTTAAGTACACACAAAGTT
Source organism: Lordithon lunulatus (assembly GCA_963942505.1). NCBI lineage: Eukaryota > Metazoa > Arthropoda > Insecta > Coleoptera > Staphylinidae > Lordithon > Lordithon lunulatus. The sequence continues at coordinate 49,472,724 of OZ012672.1, read as the reverse complement.
AGTAACAATTCAAAAATAAAATAAAATAATTCAAACATAAAATATTGCAGATGCACCGGGATAAGAATAACAAAAATCATAAATATCTCCTTGAATGTGAAAATAATGAGGCGCTTCCCGTTTAAAAACATCAACGATATAAATTTCCCTGCGAATGCCGTCCCCTTAAAATAATAAACTGCAAAATAACGCGACGTCTCCCGTTAAGTGGGCAGGGAATGCGGGAAGCTTTCATGAGCACTCGTACGCGCGCTTGAAAAATGCCGCTTTTGCAGACTGCCTCCCGTAAATATAAAATATCCGCGGTATTATATTTTCTGAGTATCTGATTTGTTTCACTTTAATGCGCCGTAATTGTTTTGTATGCATTCGCATGTTACTGTTGTTGTGACGCCGCGGCGTCGAAATGGCTAGAGGGTGCCGAATGGAATAAATAATGCGCAATCGAGAATGTATTCTAGCGTGCCAGAAACTTGATATATTTGTGGAAGACAAAAACTTATTCCTCCCTCCGCCACATCGACACTTCCTAAAAACAACCTACCCGCCACCGCCCCCCTACTGATATATGTGTGTGTCGAGATGTGTGGCGCACCGCAGACAGGAAGTGGGATAGGGGGGGACTCGTATACCGGACTTCCGGACATCGGGGAGGAGGTGTAGGTTTTCCATCCCTCGGAGGCGCCGCGAGGACTCGCGGGAATGCTCCAACTTCACTGCTCTTAAGGTGTCTTTCCATTTTACAATTTTACCGATGCACATCCCATGTCTATTATATACTCCCACATCCAAACTTACTTGGGACAAGTGGGGTTTAAAGTATCTATTGATAATACTTTAAAAGGGTCTTGTTCACTATGTGGAAACAAAAATAATACAATAAGATAGTAATGCCGTCCCTATAGGTTTAAAAGTCTGAAATTGGTTAGCACGTTTATTCTATAACATTTATTACCCATAGTTTTACTGTACTGCTGTATCGCCCGCATTTTCATACATATGTGCAATTTCCTTGTTCAATGTTTTGGAGTGTTCGTGTTTTGTGTAGTAAATTCAATTTTTACAACAACTATAAAAATTAATAAATATGTTGAAACTCTACTGTCAGTGTTACTCATTGATATGTGTCAACATTTAGGCAATTAAATCTATTTCATGGTAAACTCGTGCTCTAAAAATATAATTAATATTTGACATATTCGATCAGTAAATTATAGTTCAAATTTAAAAATTAAAAAAAAAATAGAAAAACAAAAACGAAGGGATAGAGACTTTTCGTTTTACATTGTCATATTGTGATAAACATTAAGGCATTTTTTTCAAATTCATATCATTTGCGCGTCTTGGTGACAAATAATAATAATGATATACAAGCTTGTCGCCGAAATAAAAATACTTAGAATCAAAATTTTCCAATTTCCTTCGACCATCTGATACATTGATATGTTTTGTGCTAAGATCAGTAAACTAATTAAACAAAATATGTTGCATTATTTTTTGATCGACTCAGCTTCTAAAATCGGATTATCGAGATATGAGTGTAAAAGTTAAAAATTAAAAAAAAAATAGAAAAACAAAAACGAAGGGATAGAGACTTTTCATTTTACATTGTCATATTGTGATAAACATTAAGGCATTTTTTTCAAATTCATATCATTTGCGCGTCTTGGTGACAAATAATAATAATGATATACAAGTGAGTCGACGAAATAAAAATACTTGGAATCAAAATTTTCCAATTTCCTTTGGCCATCTGATACATTAATATGTTTTGTGTTAATATCAGTAAAAAAATTAAACAAAATATGTAGAATTATTTTTTTATCGACTAACTTCTAAAATCTGATTATCGAGATATGAGGTAAAAGTTAAAAAATTTAAAAGAAAAAATAGATAAACAAAAATGTAGGTATAGAGACTTTTAATTTTACATTGTCATATTATTATAAACATTAAGCAATTTTTTTAAAATCCATATCATTTGCGTGTCTTGATTAAAAATATTAATAATGATATACAAGTTAGTCGCTGAAATAAAAATACTTGGAATCAAAATTTTCCAATTTCCTTTGGCCATCTGATACATTGATATGTTTTGTGCTAAGATCAGTAAAAAAAATTAAACAAAATATGTTTCATTATTTTTTTATCGACTCTAAAATCGGATTATCGAGATATGAGCGTCAAAGTTAAAAATTAAAAAAATAAATAAGCAAAACAAAAATGTAGGGATAGAGACTTTTCATTTTACAATGTCATATTGTTATAAAACATTAAGCAATTTGCGTGTCTCGGTCAAAAATAATAATAATGATATACAAGTTAGTCGCCGAAATAAAAATACTTGGAATAAAAATTTTCCAATTTCCTTCGGCCATCTGATACATTAATATGTTTTGTGTTAAGATCAGTAAACAAATTAAACAAAATATGTAGAATTATTTTTTTATCGACTGATCTGATTATCGAGATATGAGGTAAAAGTTAAAAATTAAAAAAAAAATAAGAAAAACAAAAACGTAGGGATAGAGACTTTTCATTTTATATTGTCATATTGTTATAAAAATTGAGCATTTTTTTCAAATCCATGTCATTTGCGCGATTTGATTAAAAATAATAATTTACGTTACAACATATATTATACAACAAAGCCTATGAAAAATATATAGATAGATACATTATGGTGGACAAGACATAAATAAAGGCTTCCTTAAAATTTGGATTTTTTTGGTCTCTCCAATTGGTCAGTATAGACTCGCAAACAATCCGCGGTGCGCGCAGTATAGAGGCTGGGATCTTAGAGGATATCTTCAGACCGGTGAATCTTTTATGAAATAGCGTGGATTCACGTTACTTTCAGTGTTAATTTTTGCTCGCTAGTGTATAAATAATAATAATAAATATATATAATAATAAAATTAAGTAACGATGCTAACATACTGTAATAAGTAACTAATTTGCTGCAATCTATTATGAGTTGCAATTGTGTGTTGCTCAATGTAGTATAGTAATTTGCGATGGAGATACAAATATTGTTTTCGTTTTCTTATTACCGAAAACGAAAACAATATGTTTATCTCCATTGCAAATCACTATATTGCTACTTGATATTATAATACGTATGTGCAATATTCACATAATTTTTGATATCCATCGAATATTTTTAACATTTAAACTTGCAGGCATGTGTCCAAAAGTTAATGATACCAACAGTGAGCTTAGTAAACAGTCACACGTTCAGAATCTTCCAGCAAACTTCGACTCCCTGTTTCAAGCCCTGACGGAAGGGCCCGACGCACAAGACCGTTGGACTAGTTTCGTCTATCCAGTTGATTTTAACTTTATTATGGCACCTAAAACCGTCACCAAATATCATATGCGTAAGTCTCTAAAATGTATCAAGTGTAATAAGTGTGCCCCTACCAACCAGACTATAGTATAAAGCCTCTGTATCCATTGAAAAAAACTATGCGGTGTTCCCTACGAACCTGACTATGCCCATCCACTATTTCAAATGACTTGAACTCTGCACAACACTGCTATCATCAATTCTCTATGATTCAATTAATTTCATTTATTAATTTACGCCTAATTCATAAAAAAAACATGTGAGAAACAATGTAGTGCATAGTTCAAGTCGCTTGAAATAGTGGATAGGCATAGTCAGGTTGGTAGGGCCACCTGCCCACCCCACCTCTGCTCGCATAGTTTTTTCCATTGGATCAAATTCTTCCTGGGATAGTTTAAACAATATAAAGCCTCTGTATCCATTGAAAAAAACTATGCGAGCAAAGGCGGGGTGGGCGGGTGTCCCACACCAACCTGACTATGCCCATCCACTATTTCAAACGACTTGAACTCTGCACAACACTGCTATCATCAATTCTCTATGATTCAATTAATTTCATTTATTAATTTACGCCTAATTCGAAAAAAAAACATGTGAGCAACAATGTAGTGCATAGTTCAAGTCGCTTGAAATAGTGGATGGGCATAGTCAGGTTGGTAGGGGGCACCCGCCCACCCCACCTCTGCTCGAATAGTTTTTTCCATGGGATCAAATTCTTCCTGGGATAGTTTAAACAATATAAAACCTCTGTATCCATTGAAAAAAAAATATGCCAGTAAAGGTGGGGTGGGCGGGTGTCCCACACCAACCTGACTATGCCCATCCACTACTTCAAACGACTTGAACTCTGCACAATACTGCTATCATCAATTCTCTACGATTCAATTAATTTCATTACTACGGAGTGCCTACTCATCCGAATATTTACATACTTTACTGGTGTTTGATTTTTTTGTAAAAAAAAATAGCATAAACTGTTGACTTCCTATAATTTAAAGGTCAGTGTTAATTACTGAATAAATTACATAAAATATGTGTTATATAAAAGCCGAAAACAGGTTTCTCTAATAGCGTTATGATATACAAACAAAATCCAATTTATAAAAAGCAAACGGCATTGAAATATATTAAGGTACAACAATGTTATCGTTTATTAATGACGACATCAATTAAACACTGTACACAAGGTTACAATAACATACACCATCAGTTCAAATCGTGCACCATGGCCGCGCGTACAGCTCTCCAGCTGCTCGCGCTAGTGGCGGTAGCGCAAAGTGCGAAAATTCTAGGAGTGTTTCCTTATCCCAGCAAAAGCCACCATATATTAGCAAGTGCCTTATTAAAAGAGCTAGCAAAACGCGGTCACGATGTCACCATGGTCAGCCCGTTTCCCTTAAAATCGCCCCCACAAAACTACACTGATATTCACGTGGATGCAATGATGGAGCGAAAAAATGAAAACATGAAGCAATTTATGAATCCAAACACTACTGTACTAGAAAAAGTCTACGCGGGACTAAACGCTATAAACATAATGGGACGAATGCTGCTTGAAAACGAAAACTTGCAAGGACTTTTACAATCCGGAAATAAATACGATTTAGTAATACAAATGTACGGAATGAATGAAGCCATGCTGGGGATTGGACATCGCTTAAACGCATCCACAATGGGCTTTAGCGTTGTAGGCACCTCGTTCATGTTAAATTATATAACAGCCAATCCATCACCGTACTCATACGTACCTAACTTGTTTTTATCATACACCGACAACATGAGTTTTCTTGAGCGTGTTATTAATAGCCTGACGAATATTTTCTTCGATTTAATCCTGCACTATTTAAACATGCCCACCCAAAAGAGTTTACTGAAAGAATTCTTTCCGGACGCACCAGAATTATCCGAATTAATAGACAATTCTGATATAACATTAGTCAACTCGCATTTCGTAACTGAAACCCCACGACCGTACCTACCAAATATTATACAAATTGGAGGATTTCATTTGCAAGAAAAAGAGGATTTACCAAATGAGTTGAAACAGTATCTAGATGCATCAAAACATGGTGTAGTGCTATTTAGTCTAGGATCGAATATTAGAAGCGAGGATGTTGCTCAAGAGACTATTGATGTAATTTTAGGCACTTTTCGTAAAAGCAAGTATGATATTTTATGGAAATTCGAGGGTGATTTAATTGGTAAACCGGATAACGTAAGGATATCTAAATGGTTGCCGCAAAGAGCTGTATTAGCTCATCCTAAAATAAAAGCGTTTATTACACACGGTGGGCTTGGAAGTACTGTTGAAGCTATTTATTATGGTGTACCTATGATTTGTATGCCAGTTTTTGGAGATCAAATGAAAAACTCTGCGGACAGTGAACGTAATGGTTATGGGATTATATTGGATTATACTAAATTAAATGAGGAGACGTTTAGTGCTGCTTTACAGGATATAACCCAAAATCCTATGTATAGAAAAAACGTGCAAATACGTTCTGATCTGTACAGGAATCAGGAAATAAATCCCATGGATAAAGCTATTTATTGGATCAATCATGTTTTGAAACATGGGCATGCTAAGCATTTGAAATCGAGGGCCCATTTGATACCGTGGTATCAGTATATGTTGTTGGATGTTATTTGTTTTATAATTGCTCTTGCTGTGATACTTATAGTTGCTATTTATTTTGTTTTTAAAATGATTGCTAAGCTTTGTTGTAGGAGGTCACAACAATTGAAGACAAAATTAAAGAAACATTAAATTTATGTTTGAATTATTTATGATTTAAATGTAATTATTTATGTAAACATGTTCATTTTATGAAAACTTAACTAAATATATTTGGAATTTATTTTATTATTTAAATATATCTATTTTAAAATAACCTTAACACCAATTAATACAAGAATAAATAAATTAATCATTGTGAAAATAAATTTAATATGGATTGTCGTTATTTTCATCTCGTTTCGCGTACTTACGACCGGTTTCTCCAACAAATCTTAACTAGTTTAAGACCGTCTTAATAATAAGACGGTCTTAAAGCGTTGCACCAAACAAAAATCGGATCTTAAAACGATAAGACGGTCTTACATTGAAAGACTAAGTAAAGATCGTTTTAGACAAGACAATTTTTTGGCCAAAAGACAATCTAAATTATCTCGTATCGTATAGCAAATTATTTAAAATATTGAATTGGATGGTAGATTGAATGGAAAAATATACCGCGTTCTATTTGTCAAGGACAAATTGTATGGGAGGAGGATATATAAATTCATTTCATGAACAACTTTTGAACTAAGAAATTGTCTTGTATAAAACAACCTTAAGATCTGCATATGTTTGGTACAACAGAATAAAAAATTAAGACGTTGTTATATATAAATCGAGCTTGCATAAGACGAGCTTATATAAGATAAGCTTTAAGATTCGTTGGAGAAACCGTGCGTTAGTCCTGTATTCCAATAAGATTATTGTTCGTGAAACCACAATAAACTGTTTTATAGAGAACTGTTTGCTTCCCGTAAGTAGTCGCACCACATCTGCAAAAACATAAGCTGCGACTGGAATTTAGAAACCTAGGTGAAGTTAGCCTCTAAGGTCCTAGCCTCTATACGGCGCCCACGGCGGATTGTTTGCGGGTCTGTACTGACCAATTGGGGTGACCAATAAAATCCAAATTTTGAGGAATCTTTTATATATGTCTTGCCGACCATAACAAATACTTATATATTTTTATTAATACTTTTTATAGGCGTTGTTGTATAATATATGTTGTTACGTAAATTATTATTTTTACCAGGCCACCGTCATACAATTGATTTGAAAAAATTACACAATGTTTATAACAAAATGACAATGGAAAATGTAAAGTCACAACTTGAGCAGATTGTTCCTTCTATTTATTTTTTATTTTTAACTTTTCCGCTCCTATCTCAATTTTAGTGGCTGGGTCGATAAAACAATTATGCAACATATTTTGTTTAATTTTTTTTACTGATCTTAGTGCAGAACATATTAGTGCACCAGATGCCCGAAGGAAATGTACAATTAAAATTTCCTTTCGGTACCTGATACACTGATATGTTCATGTTCTTACTGATCCTTATTCATAAGGAAACATATTGCATACTTTTTTATCGCCCGAAAAAAAATACTTATAATCAAAATTTTTCAATTTCCTCCGGGCATCTTGCGCACTGATATGTTCTGTACTAAGATCAGTAAAAAAAATTAAACAAAATACGTTGCATATTTTTTTTTTATCGACCCAGCCTCTAAAATCGGCATATCCAAAAAGGAGCGGAAAAGTTAAAAATAAAAAATAATTAGAAGGAACAATGTGCTTAGATTGAGACTTTCTATTTTCCATTGTCATTTTGTTGTAAACACTGTATAATTTTTTCAAATGAATTGTATGACGGTGGCCTGGTAAAAATAATAATTTAAGTAACAAGATATATTATACAACAACGCCTATAAAAATTATTACTAAAAATATATAACTATATATTATGGTCAGCAAGACATATATAAAATATTCCTCAAAATTTGGGTTTTATTGGTCACCCCAATTGGTCAGTACAGACCCGCAAACACTCCGACGTGAGCGTGGTCCCGGGGCGCCGCGCGGTATAGACAGTATAGAGGCTGGGATCTTAACTAACAAAGGTGATTTAAAAGTTATCATGATAAGTGACTCTCCTAACTTATTATATCTTCTAAATGTCGTTTTAAGGTCGTTTTAGAGAAGACAATTTCTTAGCTCAAAAGTTGTTCAAGAAATGAATTCATATATCCTCTCCCACACAATTTGTCCGTGACAAATAAAACGAGTTATATTTTTTCATTCAATCTAGGATCGAATTTAATATTTCAAAAAATTTTCTGTATGATACGAGACAATTTAGATTGTCTCGCATCTTGACTAACTTTTGAGTCAAGAAATTGTCTTGTCTAAAACGACCTTTAGACAAGACAATTTCTTAGCTCAAAAGTTGTTAAAGAAATAAATTCATATATCCTCCTCCTATACAATTTTTCCTTAACAAATAGAACGCGTTATATTTTTCTATCTACCATCCAATTCAATATTTCAAATAATTTGCTGTATGATACGAGACAATTTAGATTGTCTCGCATCTTGTCTAACTTTTGAGTCAAGAAATTGTCTTGTCTAAAACGACCTTAAATCCCAGTCGCGGTTTATTTTTTGCAAATGTGTAGCATCGATGTATTTATGTGAAAAATATAAACAATTCTACAAAACAAATATATCGTTGATTTAATGAAAGCCCTAAAATTAAATTAATTATAACATAAATAACACGATAATTTTAATTTGAAACACATAATTACACCACAACCGTAGTCATTCGCCCCTATTGCATGACAATTAATTAATTACGCCCACTGTCAATATTGTAGTATCGGCGGGCTCGTGGCGCGGCCCACCCGCCCTCGTTGTGAATTATTCCCGCAATTTGAGCGCGTATATTTAATGAGAATTAAATAAGTGAGCCCCCGTCAAGACGTCGCGACGGCGGGGCCCCGAGCGTCGCGGCAAGTCGCGCGTAAAATTCGAGCGCTCCACCCCCCTGTGGGCTCGCAGCACGCGTTTAATTTAGACGGCCCGAATTAAAGACACACAACGCCGGATCCCCTCGCGGCTCCATTATGCGGTGAATTTACACGGAAATACTATTTGTCCCCGTAAATGAGAATTAAATCTCATTAGCGGGAAACATTTGCGTATCCCCCTCGCACCCGACTATTCGGCCGAAAACGAGCTTCTTTCCTTAACAATTTAAACGACCAATTTAACGAGTTAATTTCGTGGAGGGATTGCGGGGCTTTATGGGCAATGTTTAGGCGCAATTAACGATTTGCATGTTCAGTATATTGTTATTAGGAATATTCAGATTACAGGAATGTCAGGGTTGAAATTACTCCAAAGCATCTGCTGAAAATTTATAGATATTACGAGCTTGTTGCCTTGAGAAAACTATCTATACCAGAACTAGTGTAACAAAGTGTAAAAAAAATTGATATTCCTTTCACTAAGGCTCTAATATTTACACCCACTACATCTGCAAATTTATATTCTATTTTATAAAACCAGCATACAGCCCAAACGTTTATCTCTTGATTATACACTTTGATTTTAGAGTTCTAATTTTATATTTTAGTGTCTTAAATTCGGGTCTATGTGGGTCTATTCTGTTAAGGTCATTCTAGACAAGACAATTTCTTAGCTTAAAAGTTGTTCAAGAAATGAATTCATATATCCTCCTCAAATACAATTTGTCCTTGACAAATAGAAAGCGTTATATTTTTCTATTCGTTCTACCATTCAATTCAATATTTCAAATAATTTGCTGTATGATACGAGACAATTTAAATTGTCTCGCATCTTGACTAACTTTTGAGTCAAGAAATTGTCTTGTCTAAAACGACCTTAGGTCTAAAAATCAGACTACTACCCATGGTAACAAAATAAATAACTGTTTCCTCGTTGGTATGTCGCACGCACCGCGATAGCTAGTGTAATATGTCTTATGTCAAATGTCACAAATTTGTCAAAAGTGAAGTTAAGTGGGTTATTATCCTGTTGCTCTTGACAAATGTGTGATAGTTGACATAATGCAGTATTGCTAGTAACGATAATATAAAAGTTCTTAGAATCGGTCGAAAAAGTTCAAAAAGAGCAAGATCGATCAAATTGATCATAAACAATCCGAAAGCTGTGTTAACTATTCTGAAAAAATGCCATGGAAGAGATATGAAAGGCGCACGAATTGGACCGGATAGTTCTCCAATGCAAATCGAATACCTAAATAACATTTGCTCATAATTAGAGCGCAGAAGTAGTACAAAGTACGTTTCTGATGTTTTTCCATTGCTGTACTACACTGAAATCTCGTGTGTTTATTGTTTCGAAGGTTTTGGTTACCGAGTTGGTTATAACTGTTCTGAGATTAACGTCTTCTCTCACCTTTCTTAAGTCGTATATAGGGTCTGATGCTTGCTGTTTCTTTTTTATCTTTTTAAGTCTCGTCTTAAATGATGCCACAAGAGGATTGTGATCAGAGTTTGCATCTGCTCCCGGATATGTTTTTGCAGATTTTATGCTGTTTCGAAATCTCTGATTGATAGTTATGTAATCGATTTGGTCTCTTACTACTTTTTGAGTTGCATTTTCTGGTGATATCCAAGTATATAGACGCCCCTGTGGAAGTGTATAAAGCGTATGTCTTGTAACAAATTTTTGTCTCTACAGAATTGGACTAATCTATCTCCTCTATCGTTGCGGGACCCAAGTCCATAAGCTCCGACTATCATGTATTCTTTTCCTTGTCCAACCTTAGCATTGAGATCTCCCATTACCAATGTAACTTCGTTTTCTTGGTTGATTTTAGGGCATGCTCTATCTGCTCATATAGTTTTTCTACCTCTGTATCGTCCTTATCTGTAGTTGGAAAGTAGACTTATATGATGTTTATGTTAGATGGCTTTGCTTCCATTTGAACCATTATGACTCTACCTGATTTGTTTATTACTTTTTTAACGAACTTTTGACTTCTCGGATTACTATGATGGCTACTACATTTCGATCTTGTTTGTCGTCGTTACCAGCGTAGTATATGCAGTGATCAAGTACTGTACTACACCCCGAGCCCTTCCAACACATCTCACTTATGTCCATGATTTCCACCTTCATCCTATAATTAATAGGATGAAGGTGGAAATCTTGTACAATGTTGTAGATCTTTCATCTTCATATGCACTGCGCACATTCCATGTGCCTATTCCTATTAATTTGGTCTTTTTCGTTATGTTTTCATGCTGTAGTGTACTGTTCTTCTTTATTTTGGAGATTCTTTGCACTCCTGTCTCATTTAAGGGACGCCAATACTCGGGGCCGTTTTTGGTTTTGTCCGTCATAGTGATGATTGTATTAGGGAGGTCTTAGAGACCTTTAATGCGGTAGTTTCCTGTTTCTTTTCGCATCTCCACGCCGTTGACCAGTTTGTCGGTTCTTCCGCCTTTGGGAGTGATTTCTCACTCCCAGGGCAAGGAATTGCCCCACTCCTGTCAGCTCCTCCACCTGAAGTTGTTGGCTGGCAAGAGGGACTACTTATACCGGTAGTTATTCGGTCGACAGAGCCTCGTTGGTTATCTGGCAGGGTGTACCACGTGCAGATGAGGTTGTCATTTGGGTTGACATATCAGTATCATCACCCCATTACACTCCATATAGGTACCTATAAACCTGCATATAAAGGAGAAATATGTAGGCAAGATACGGAATAGTATGCCAATAGGCTAGAACTGGGTCGTGGTGCTGGGGCTGTGAAAGACTTCCAGACGATCAGAGCAAAATATGAAATGGTCATGACAGTGAGAAAGTCGATGGGATGGTTAAGAGAGGTAGCAAGTCGGAAGACAGAAGGATTATCTATATTAACCTATTTCAACGCCACTGCAAACGTGTTTTCTCTGCCTGGAAACACACTACAGGTGGACCTGAGCAAAATATGAAATGGTCATGACAGTGAGAAAGTCGATAGGATGGTTAAGAGAGGTAGCAAGTCGGAAGACAGAAGGATTATCTATATTAACCTATTTCAACGCCACTGCAAGCGTGTTTTCTCTGCCTGGAACTATAGGTGGACCTACAGCTTAACGTGGATTTCGAACCACTAGTTGAGAATTTCAACTACACCTGACAAGAGGAACATGTTTGCCGTGAGACCCCACACCGGGCAAGCAGGCCGGCGAGTGGGTGACAGCGTGCAAACTGAAAAGTATTTCGCTTTGTGTGAGGCTTGAACTTACGATAATCCGCGCAGCAGTTCGATGCCTTAACCACTGCGCTACGCTGCCCCCAGAGGAATATGTAATGTGAAACTAAAACATGAAGGGCTTAAGGGACACATTAAGTAACCTGAAAAGAGGAAGGGGTGGCATGGTTGCTTGCAGGTCATTAGATTGTGCGTGTGGGGATAATGGAAAGAGGATTGAGTAGGATAGGAAACGGAGGTTAAGACGGTCATATAACAACTTAGTAAACAGTTTTACTTCAAATTTCTTCATATCCTCCTGGCTCCGTCTAAATCTCGATTCCGTTGTCTTTCCCATAGAAGTCACTACGTACCTCAGTGATTTCTATGGGAAAGACAACGGAATTGAGATTTATGCGGAGCCAGGAGGATAAGATACAATTTGAAGTAAAATTAGAACAGATGAGATGAGAAGTTTTAGGGACTAAATAATATGTACCATGGTGACAACTCAGAATAAAAGAGGCCCATTGGAAGGGATAAGAGATGTAGTTGGCTGAACTATGCTGAGAAAAAAAGTGGAACGGCGCAGAGTTATAGCGGGTTAGAATAGCCGTCAGGGATTTAGAGAAGTTTTACAAGCAAAACCAGAATTTTAAAAGATATGCGAGCTAAGAAAACAAGACGACTTGCGAAGAATAGCAGAGAAATTATGAGACTATAGGTTGGATAGGGGGAACTGCCTAATAAAAAAGGACTGATGGGGTCGAAGACGGTGGGGCAAGAGGTAGCCTGACCATCTAGTCTATAGTCTCCTAATTTCACTGCGATTGTTCGCAAGTCGTCTTGCTTTCTTAGCTCGAATATCTTTTAAAATTCTTGTTAGACACTACTGAAGAGAGGAGAAGGATGGTGAGGCAGGAGCCCCTACCTGTTACCCCACCGTCTTCGACCTCATCAGTCCTTTTTTTCAGTCAGTCCCCCCTATCCAATCTATAGTCTCCTAGTTTTTCTACTATTCTTCGCAAGTCGTCTAGCTTTCATAGCTCGCATATCTTTTTCAATTTTTGTTAAACACTACTAAAGAGAGGAGAAGGAGCACGGCGAATTGAGGGTGAGATTTTGGAACATTGCTGGACAAAGAAAAAAATGTTGGGGGCAATGTGGGAGCAGAGCTGGAAGAGTGTGACATAGGTTTGCTGGAAACTTGGATGACAGATATAGAATGGCGGAAAGTGCGAAGCAGGATGGGACTGAGTGATGCAGGGGGCGAAGAAAGAATCGAGGATGGGAAGAGCCAAAGGACGTATTGTGATGGGAGTGAGGAAGTAAGTAGGAAGATGGAACAAGGAGTCGTTGAGGGAAACTACTAGATTGATATTAGTGGTACTAGAAATGGAAAGAAAGACTATGTGGGTGACAGTATTCTGCAATAAAATCTGAAGTAGCTGAGAGAGGTTCTGGAAGCGTTGCAGATGGATGGCGAAGAATTGACCCGCGGGGACTAGAATGTGAGGGTGGGGCAGTATAAAGGAGGAATCGGAATGGCAGAGAGTCGAGCGGATGACAATCTCAGGACAAAATTGTTAATCAAGAAAGATCAGTGGCCAGAGAGGCGGTTCGGTGATAGACTATGTATTGGTCAAAGCGATCGGAAGAGATGCGCTAGTACATTTCACAGCAGAAAACGAAGGATGGGGGGGGGGGAGTCATGTGATGGTGGAGGAGGGCAAGAAAGAAAAAGTATGAGGAAAGCAAGGGGCAGTAGCTATTTGGATGGAGTGAACCGGAAATGTTAGTATATGATAAAAAGCTAAAGAACGTGTAGTGGCAGGAGGTACATTTGATACAGTAGTTGGAGAGAGTGGTAGGGGCTGCGTTAGTGAGTAAGAAGTACGACAGCCAGCTGGACCTGAGTATCTCTCTGTGGATTCGTCTCCTAAAGCCCAATTCACACATAAGCGGCGTCGGGCACAGGCGCGACGTTGCACAGGCGATTGTGATGTTCATATGCAGTGAAGGGGTGGACATTGCACCTTATGTTTATGTAGAGGCGGCGTGGAAGAGTTATGCCTTTCGCCTCTTCGCATACCTTGTCTTAGGCGAAGAGGCAAGGACGCGGTACCGGCGCTGCGAGAGGCACGACACTTTAAGCCCCCTCTATATAAACATGTGGTGCATTGCCCACTTAGGTGACGAGGGGCGGACATTTACCTCGTGTTTCACGTCGCGCCGGCACCGCGTCTTCGCCCAAGACACAGTAGGCGAAGAGGCGAAAGGCATAACTCTTCCACGCTGCCTCTACGTAAACATAAGGTGCAATGTCCATCCCTTCACTGCATATGAACATCACAATCGCCTGTGCGACGTCGTGCCTGCACCTCGCCTACACCGCGCCTCCACCCGACGCCGCTTATGTGTGAATTGGGCCTAAGGAGCTATGTCTTCAGTCTTTTGCTATACGGGACTGAAGCATATATATTAAATACTCAAGCATTCAAAGTGTGACGTACAGAAAGATACTGAAAATACCGTGCTGATTTTTTTTAAATTATGCAACAAAAACTATCTATCTAATATAGGGCTATTTACCAAAGGACTTTTCTGCCGTTAATGGGGGAATTTCAAAGGAGTTTAGATACTCGTTATTTATCTAAGCTTCATAGAAAATCCTTGAAAAAATCTTGCGAAATTTGACTCGCTGAGGTTTCAACAATCGCTCCCGAAGGCTCAAAAAGGCGGCGCCTCTACTATTGGGCTACTAAGCTGGGTCTATTATGATGGAAATGGTACGGAACGGGGAAGTGCTTCAGCGACTGCACAATAAAAACTAGAAATTATAAAAAAAACTAGGATACCTTCGAAATGAGAAATACCAGCTTCTCCAAAATATTATTCAGAGCAACATAGAAGCCAGGCGCGGATAAGGTCGACGGATAACATCACGTCTGAAAAATCTATTTTCGTTTATCGCTATGTACAGAGTTACATCGGGATGGAAAAATCAGCGGTTTAGAGAAGTTCTGTAAGCAAAACATGAATTTTAAAAGATATGCGATCTAAGAAAGCAAGACGACTTGCGAAGAATAGCAGAGAAATAAGGATGCATCATGTTTGAAAAAATCGATTTTCGTTTATCACTCTGTGCAGAGTTACAATCGGGATGGAAAGATCAGCGATTTAGAAAAGTTCTGTAAGCGAAACAAGAATTTAAAAAGATATGCGAGCTAAGACAGCAAGACGACTTGCGAAGAATAGCAGAGAAATTAGGATGCATCATGTCTGAAAAAATCGATTTTCGTTTATCACTATGTGCAGAGTTACATCGGGATGGAAAATTCAGCGATTTAGAGAAGTTCTGTAAGCAAAACATGAATTTTAAAAGATATGCGATCTAAGAAAGCAAGACGACTTGCGAAGAATAGCAGAGAAATTAGGATGCATGATATCTGAAAAAATCTATTTTCGTTTATCACTATGTGCTGCTTCGGGCTTATTGTCTCTTGTTCTATTTGTCGCTTCACATTTCTACATACAATCGGCGCACGAATGCAAAATTTGGAGTGATACAGCACGCCACGGAGCGACTAGTGATATTAAACGAAAACGACAATAATTCAACGAGAGCACTACATCATCGCCATGCTGTTGATCACCAATGATCTAGAAAGGCACGGCACTTGAAGGAGAACTGTACAATTATATATTTGCACAAGCGAAATAAATCATACACTATTTTAAGAGATACATAGTGTATGATTGACAATTGTCTTGCTTTATTATGAAACACATAAACATATTATGTTTACTATTCGTTTATTTGATATGTATATAATTCACAATCAGGCACTTCAAACACCAGTATGACGAAACCCTCAAATCAATTCAAGTACCTTTTTATCAGCTCTGATAAAAAAATAACTATATATGCAGTAAAAAACAAAATATCAGTTAGTCAATCACAATGTTCGCGCGTGTTTTCTATTTAATATCGCTGGTAGCGATTACCCATAGTGCTAAAATACTTGGAGTATTTCCATTCCCAAGCCAAAGTCATCATATAGTTGGCAGTGCGTTGCTTAAAGGACTCGCCAGTAGGGGCCATGAAGTTACAATGATGAGCCCATATCCCTTTAAATCACCGCCCAAAAACTACAAAGACATCTACCTGCGTGGCTTACGAGAGTTAAAAGACAATGTGAATGTAACCGTTCCGTTGCTAGACCCAAATGCTTGGCTACCAGCAAAAATCTACTCGCGTGTAAATGATGTAAAAACATTCGCCAGATTTTTATTAGAAAACCCCGATTTGCAAAATTTCATAAAAACCTCACCCAAATTCGATGTTGTTATACAACTGAACGCGATGACTGAATCACTTTTGGGGATGGCGCATCAACTAAATTCAACTACAATTGGTTTCAGCATGGTTGGAACATCTCCCATGATCAACTACATAACATCAAACCCATCACCTTACTCATACGTTCCTAATCTATATCTACCATACACAGATGATATGAGCTTCACAGACAGACTAGTAAATGCATGTTCAAGTATTTTCTTCGATTTGCTGTTGCACTTCTGCAACAAGCCCTATCAAGAAGAGCTGCTTAAGGAATTCTTTCCAAACGCTCCAAGCCTAACGGAATTAATGGAAAATGTTGATTTAACCCTGCTAAATTCGCATTATTCGACTGAAACTCCACGTCCGTACCTACCAAATTTAATCCAAATTGGTGGGTTTCATTTGGAAGAACGTGAAACGCTACCTGGTGATATCCAAGAGTATTTGGACTCGTCCAAACGTGGTGTGATATATTTCAGTTTAGGATCGAATATTCAATGCTCTAAACTGCCCAAAAATATTATGCAAGCTATTATGAATGCACTTTCGAAAACAAAGTATGATGTTTTATGGAAGTACGATGGTGATCATTTGCTGGGTAAACCCGATAATGTGCGTATTAGTAAGTGGTTGCCTCAAAGAGCGGTGTTGGATCATCCCAAGGTTAAGTTGTTTATTACACATGGGGGACATGGTAGTACGGTGGAAGCGGTTTATTATGGGGTTCCGATGATTTGTTTGCCATTTTTCGGGGACCAACATAAAAACTGTGCGGACAGTGTATTGAAGGGGTATGCTGTTGAGTTGAATATTTTTAAAATGTCTGATGGTGAGTTCAGTGGTGCTATTAAAGAGATTACTGAAAATCCTAAATATGCGCAGCGGGTGGAATTTCAGTCGGATTTGTATAGGCATCAGGAGATGAATCCTATGGAAAAGGCTGTTTATTGGGTTGAGCATATAATTAAACATGGAAATGGAAAACATTTGAAATCGCGAGCAACTTTAATACCGTGGTATCAGTATATGCTGCTGGATGTTATTGGTTGTATTGTTGCGGTTACAGTAGCGGTTTTATGGCTGGTTTTATGGGTGGTGATACGGATTTTTAAATGTCTGTTCGGTGCAACAAAAACTGTTAAAGATAAGAAGCTGAAGAGACAATAAATTCAATTATCTCAATCATTTAAGGTGTATATTCTTTCTGTACTCTGTAGGATACAATTTAGTATTATATTTTTACGAAAATTGTTTTATTTACATCCTAAAATTGTAAGTGTTAAGATCGTTTTAGACAAGACAATTTCCTAGCTCAAAAGTTGTTCAAGAAATTAATTTATATATCCTCCTGCCATACAATTTGTCCTTGACAAAAATGAACGTGTTATATTTTTCCATTCGATCTACCATGCAATTGAATATTTCAAATAATTTGCTGTATAATACGAGACAATTTAGATTGTCTCGCATCTTGACTATCTGTTAAATCAAGAAATTGTCTTGTATAAAATAACCTTAAACATATCCTCTAAACTCATATCCCCCAAATCCGAGCTGACGCAGGGATTCATGCCCTATCTTTGCGTGTACGTAGTGAGCAAAATAGTTAACTGTTAATTCTAGCATTGCTTAAAAAAATCCAAAAAACATATCTGCGGTGTTTTTTTTAAGATATGTACACTCACACAAATATGCGGGGGTAATATCGACTTAACATATATATTTTAGGGTAATGATAGCTATTACCCCAAAATATATATGTTTAAGTCGATATTACCCCCGCATATTTGTGTGAGTGTACATATCTTAAAATATAGACCCGCAGGCATGTTTTTTTTTTTGGAAAAATTTCAATATCAAACGTGCTAGAAAAGTTTTCCGATCGCTGCACTAGACCAATATGTTACTATGAGGCCAATAATGTCTTAAAGTTAAACTTAATAAAAAAACATCATTTGATAAATGACCCTTCCAACATTGGAATGTGTCGATTCCACCCTCCTGTAATAATCCAGTGTCAGTGTAGAGGGCTACGTTTAAGCTGCAACGCAAATTACTTCCCGTTCAGGCACAACCCATTTTTCCCCTATTTAAAAAGCTCCTAGACGCTTCTTTCAGGGCACATACAAAACACCATCAATTAACCACGGCCGTCGTAATTACTTTCAATGCAGCGCGCGCAATCAATACCCACCCCCCACGGCCCCACGTGGAAAAGTGTCCGTGTTTACTTAGTTTGATGAGCGGCGGCGGGCACGGATTAAAACGTTACTTGAATAGAACGGGGCCCGGTTGAATACAGTCGAAATAATCGCGTTCCGGGGGCGCCCGGAACAATTACGCGCAAATATAAAATCGTTCCGTCTTGCCGAGCACAATGGGGCGCGCGCGCCCTTAATATTGCATTATTCGCAGGGACGGTAAATATTTGATTTGGATGGAAACAGTCGGAAGGCGCTGCTGCCGCTCGATCTTTTATTTTAACCCTCCCCATTGTACACAAATTAATAACTTAATGCACCTACATTTCGGCTGCGATTGAATGGGCGCTCAATAAGTCGGAATTTGCAAGTGAATGAATTTTATTGAAGTTACCAGACGTAGAAATTAAATGAAACTAAAACCAAAAAATATGTACCGGAGTGAACTTATCCCCTATGATCCCAGCCTCTATACCGCGCGGCGCCGACCGGAGTGAAGATATCCCCTATGATCCCATCCTCTATACCGCGCGGCGCCGTGGGTCCGCGCGCACGGCAGATTGTTTGCGGGTCTGTACTAATCAATTGGGGTGACCAATAAAATCCAAATTTTGAGGAATTCTTTATTAATGTCTTGCCGATCATAATATATATATCTAATTTTTTTTAAATAATTTTTATAGGCGTTTTTGTATAATATATGTTGTAACGTAAATTATAATTTTTGACCATGATGCACCATGTTCCTGGATTTAAAAAAAATTGCCTAATGTTTATAACAATATGATAAAGTGAAATGGAAAGTCTGTATACCACCGATTTTGTTTTTCTATTTTATTTTTAATTTTAAACTTTTTCGCTCATGTCTCGATAATCCGATTAGTCGATAAAAAAATATTGCAACATATTTTGTTTAATTTTTTTACTGATTCTAACACAAAACATATCAGTGTACCAGATGGCCGAAGGAAAATGGAAAATTTGATTCTAAGTATTTTTTTTTTCGGCGACTAACTTGTATATCATTATTATTATTTTTGACCATCATGCACCATGTTCCTGGATTTGAAAAAAATTGCCTAATGTTTATAACAATATGGTTAAGTAAAATGGAAAGTCTGTATACCACCGATTTTGTTTTTCTATTTATTTTTTAATTTTAAACTTTTACGCTCATATCTGGATTTTCCAATTTTAGAGGCTGAGTCCATAAAAAAATAATGCAACATATTTTGTTAAATTTATTTTTGGATCTTGTTTCAGAACATATCAGTCCATCAGATGGCCGAAGGAATTTGGAAAATTTTGATTCTAAGTTTTTTTTTTTTTCGGCGACTAACTTGTATATCATTATTATTATTTTTGACCATGATGCACCATGTTCCTGGATTTGAAAAAAATTGCCTAATGTTTATAACAATATGATAAAGTAAAATGAAAAGTCTTTATACCACCGATTTTGTTTTTCTATTTTATTTTTAATTTTAAACTTTTACGCTCATATCTGGATATTCCAATTTTAGAGGCTGAGTCCATAAAAAAAGAATGCAACATATTTTGTTAAATTTATTTTTGGATCTTGGTTTAGAACATATCAGTGCATCAGATGGCCGAAGGAAATTTAAATATTTTGATTCTAAGTATTTTTTTTTCGGCGACTAACTTGTATATCATTATTATTATTTTTGACCATCATGCACCATGTTCCTGGATTTGAAAAAAATTGCCTAATGTTTATAACAATATGATAAAGTAAAATGGAAAGTCTGTATACCGGCAAGTTGTTTTTTCAATTTTTTTTAAATTTTATACTTTTACGCTCATATCTGAATAATTCGATTTTAGAGGCTGACTCCATAAAAAAATAATGCAACATATTTTGTTTAATTTTTTTTTGGATCTTGGTTCAGAACGTATCAGTGCACCAGTTGGCCGAAGGAAATTGAAAAATTTTGATTCTAAGTATTTTTTTTTGGCGACTAACTTTTATATCATTATTATTATTTTTGACCACGATGCGCAATGTTCCTGGATTTGAAAAAACTTGCTTAATGTTTCTAACAATATGATAAAGTAAAATGGAAAGTCTGTATACCGGCAGATTGGTTTTTCTATTTTTTTTTAAATTTTAAACTTTTACGCTCATATCTGGATAATTCGATTTAGAGGCTGAGTCCATAAAAAAATAATGCAACATATTTTGTTTTGGATCTTGGTTCAGGACATAGCAGTGCACCAGATGGTCGAAGGAAATTGGAAAATTTTGATTCTAAGTATTTTTTTTTTCGGCGACTAACTTGTATATCATTATTATTATTTTTGACCATGATGCACCATGTTCTTGGATTTGAAAAAAATTGCCTAATGTTTATAACAATATGATAAAGTAAAATGAAAAGTCTTTATACCACCGATTTTGTTTTTCTATTTTATTTTTAATTTTAAACTTTTACGCTCATATCTGGATATTCCAATTTTAGAGGCTGAGTCCATAAAAAAAGAATGCAACATATTTTGTTAAATTTATTTTTGGATCTTGGTTTAGAACATATCAGTGCATCAGATGGCCGAAGGAAATTTAAATATTTTGATTCTAAGTATTTTTTTTTCGGCGACTAACTTGTATATCATTATTATTATTTTTGACCATCATGCACCATGTTCCTGGATTTGAAAAAAAATGCCTAATGTTTATAACAATATGATAAAGTAAAATGGAAAGTCTGTATACCGGCAAGTTGTTTTTTCAATTTTTTTTAAATTTTATACTTTTACGCTCATATCTGAATAATTCGATTTTAGAGGCTGACTCCATAAAAAAATAATGCAACATATTTTGTTTTGGATCTTGTTTCAGGACATAGCAGTGCACCAGATGGCCGAAGGAATTTGGAAAATTTTTATTCTAAGTATTTTTTTTTTCGGCGACTAACTTGTATATCATTATTATTATTTTTGACCATGATGCACCATGTTCTTGGATTTGAAAAAAATTGCCTAATGTTTATAACAATATGATAAAGTAAAATGAAAAGTCTTTATACCACCGATTTTGTTTTTCTATTTTATTTTTAATTTTAAACTTTTACGCTCATATCTGGATATTCCAATTTTAGAGGCTGAGTCCATAAAAAAAGAATGCAACATATTTTGTTAAATTTATTTTTGGATCTTGGTTCAGAACGTATCAGTGCACCAGTTGGCCGAAGGAAATTGAAAAATTTTGATTCTAAGTTTTTTTTTTTGGCGACTAACTTTTATATCATTATTATTATTTTTGACCATGATGCGCAATGTTCCTGGATTTGAAAAAACTTGCTTAATGTTTCTAACAATATGATAAAGTAAAATGGAAAGTCTGTATACCGGCAGATTGGTTTTTCTATTTTTTTTTTAATTTTAAACTTTTACGCTCATATCTGGATAATTCGATTTAGAGGCTGAGTCCATAAAAAAATAATGCAACATATTTTGTTTTGGATCTTGGTTCAGGACATAGCAGTGCACCAAATGGTCGAAGGAAATTGGAAAATTTTGATTCTTAGTTTTTTTTTTGCGACTAACTTTTATATTATAATAATTTTAAACATTTACGCTCATGTCTGGATAATCCGATTTTAGAGTCCATAAAAAATTAAACAAAATATGTTGCATTATTTTTTTATGGACTCAGCCTCTAAAATCGAATTATTCAGATATGAACGTAAAAGTATAAAATTTAAAAAAAAAATAGAAAAAACAACTTGCCGGTATACAGACTTTCCATTTTATTTTATCATATTGTTATAAACATTAGGCAATTTTTTTCAAATCCAGGAACATTGCGCATCATGGTCAAAAATAATAATAATGATATAAAAGTTAGTCGCCAAAAAAAAAACTTAGAATCAAAATTTTCCAATTTTCTTTGGCCATCTTTTGCACTGCTATGTCCTGAACCAAGATCCAAAAAAAATTAAATAAAATATGTTGCATTATTTTTTTATGGACTCAGCCTCTAAATCGAATTATCCAGATATGAGCGTAAAAGTTTAAAATTAAACAAAAAATAGAAAAACCAACCTGCCGGTATACAGACTTTCCATTTTACTTTATCATATTGTTATAAACATTATGCATTCTTTTCAAATCCAGGAACATTGCGCATCATGGTCAAAAATAATAATAATGATATAAAAGTTAGTCGCCAAAAAAAAAAACTTAGAATCAAAATTTTTCAATTTCCTTCGGCCATCTGGTGCACTGATATGTTCTGAACCAAGATCCAAAAAAAAATTAAACAAAATATGTTGCAATTTTTTTCAAATCCAGGAACATTGCGCATCATGGTCAAAAATAATAATTTACGTTACAACATATATTATACAAAAACACCTATAAAAATTATTAAAAAATTTTTAGATATATATATTATGATCGGCAAGACATTAATAAAGAATTCCTCAAAATTTAGATTTTATTGGTCACCCCAATTGGTCGGTACAGACCCGCAAGCAATCCGTCGTGCGCGCGGTCCGACGGCGCCGCGCGGTATAGAGGCTGGGATCATAGGGGATAAGTTCACATCGGTAAAATATGTTAATATTCATCATACTTTATTTATTTTTATGAATATAGAAATAGGAAAATGGTATTTTCGCTGAAATTTAGTAATGGTATAAAAAGTTCAATATGTAAAGACGGATCTGCTTGTACGGGCTGTTTTATCACAGATTTATTATAGTGTGTGTAGGTCAGGGGTGGCGAAACTTTTGAACACTCCGGGCGACCTGTTTCTTAAATGATAGGCAGCGGTCTACTAACATCGTATGTATTATGTAATCATAAGAAAAGTAGTTATTTAAAGTCCAAAATACGTTTCAATTTAAGATATACATAGATAATACTAAAACATATTCAATATCAATTTATTTTACTACGACAAAATAATGATTTCTTCTTACAAAGTAATTAGTTTATGAGTAAAATATGTGTATATAACAGGCAGGGGGCGACTAGAAATAGTCGACTGGTCGAAGCTTTGGCCGCCCCTGGTGTATATCCTTTGATTCCAATCAGCATTGCTAGAGACCTACATCTAAAATATCGTTCCAACTAGGCGAATATTATCGTACATTATCGTACAATGGCGCGAAATCACATTAAATTTTAAAATGTATTAAAATCACGTGAAGGAACTAATACAAATATTTTCAACATACACATACACATACAAATGAAGTCTGTCGATATAAAACTTCCAACGACTGGCTCAAGTATTATTTCATTACCCTGCCTAAGACACCAAATACGAAAAGGTGTGAAGAACATATAACAATTAGTTTAATGAATCATCTTTAATCAATTTAGGGCAGTGTTTTTCAAAATTTTTGGCCCGCGACTATCTTTTACACTAAAAAAATTAAAGGACCTCGTGCATAATGGGTATTTGTATTAAAATACCCCGATGTCTTAAAGGCTTTTCTAAAAATTGTACTTAAACATAAGTACATTTACCACTAATATGGTAATACATTGTAAACCACCCTTTAATAATTCGAAGAAAAGACACAAATTTAACAAATTGTATTACCGTGTGCGTGCTTTAATAACCAACGCTACTTAGATTAGAACCGCAATTTGCCGACAAATTGCATGCCGCGTGCTTTTGCGTTTCGGAAATAACTTCGTTATCGGGCCCGGTTAATTCCACCCCACAGATCTATAATTATGTTATTATAGGTTCCTTTTCAATTCCAATCCCACACAGTAAACGGCCCCCAGATTAGCGTTTGATCGAAATTTAATAACGAAATAAATAATGAGCCGTTTGCAGGCTAATAATAAGTTATTTTTTTCGGAGAGACCTGCTTAAATATGTAATCGGACTGATTGAATTTTGTATGGGGTGTGGAGGGCGTTAATTTAAGGGTGGCGCGGAATACGTAACGACCGGCTCACGTGTGTGCGTAAGAAGAGCCATCAAAGACAAGTTACGGCTAGGACTACACGGCACGTGACTTTTATGTAAGAATTAGCATCATATGTCACTGAATATTAAGTTATCGCTTAGCATACACGATGCAAAATAAATCTCAATATGCGTTAAGTATGCTAACGGAGTGCTGTCTAAAACTGCTTGGAGCTGTGAATTGTAATCTTAACATGACGACGTTGAGACATTAAGTTTATTGATGTACTAGCTGTTTTTAGCAAAAATTGCTTATTTTCAACTCAACTTTCTTACTCAGAAAGATGAATTAAAGTTGCATTGAAGAATTATTATTAGAATTACAGTTACCCTTTGAATGTTTATCATTAACAAGTGGCCATTCAATTTTGCGTAGTTTATTAAAAAAGGAGTGCACAGGCGAGAGATGACACCGAATTTGAAAGCAATAGAAAGGCCAATAAATCCCACAAAAGTATACTAGAGATAGCTATCTGGAAAACCATGTCCCACCCAGAAAAAAAAGACTGTTAACTAGATTGTCTGAATCTAAAATTTTATCATTTCAATGCCGATCTGATAATCTGGTAAATCTCTATTGTGCTAGGAAAACGATGGTCATGCCAATTATAAAATTATTATTTTTGCCTCCTGCTGTAAATATATCCATGTAGTGTGAATAAATTTATATTAAAAAGTAAACAAAACCATGTTTTAATTTATTATTACAAAAATATACAATATAAATATCATTAAAGCATTTAACTACTCTTCACCTTCTTATTACTACTTTTAACCGTTTTACTCCCACAACAAAGATTTAATAACATTTTCATTAAGTAATACAAACCGCCGACGATCATTAACAAAACCACCGTAATAAAAGCGAACACATCCAGCAACATATACTGATACCAAGGTATTACATGAGCTCGGGATTTCAAATGTTTCGCGTGTCCGTATTTAATAACATGCTCCACCCAAAACACAGCCTTATCCATAGGATTTACAGGTTGATTTCTATACAAATCCGACCGCAATTTAACTTTTTCCGCATATATAGGATTCTCAGTAATTTCCTTCAAAGCCGCAGTAAGAGTGTCTTCAGTTATATCATCCGATTGCAGAATAATTCCATAACCATTCCTAACACTTTCCGCCGCATTTTTTGACTGATCACCAAAGAACGGAATACAAATCATAGGCACGCCATAATAAACTGATTCAACCGTGCTACCAAGTCCACCATGTGTAATAAAAGCTTTAAGTTTAGGATGCGCTAAAACAGTTCTTTGTGGCACCCATTTAGTAAGCCTCACATTTTTCGGTTTATCAGGTAAATCATCCCCTTCAAACTTCCACAAAATATCATACTTGCTCTTACCGAACGCCTTTAAAATCGCACTAATTGTATCTTTATCCAAATTCGAACTTTTAACATTTGTTCCAAAACTGAATAATATAACACCATTTACCGATTTATCCAGATATTGTTTTAAATCATCCGGCATTGGCTCTTTATGTTCGAGGTGGAATCCGCCAATTTGAATAACATTGGGTAAATACGGCCGGGGGGATTCTGTTGAATAATGCGTGTTGATTAAAGTTAAGTCAACATTATCCATCAGCTCGGTTATTTTAGGTGCACCTGGGAAAAATTCGTCTAACAAGCTTTGTTGAAATGGAATGTTCAGGTAGTGTAACGTTAAGTCAAAAAGAATGCTAACTAAGGTATTAATAAGTCTTTCGTAAAACGTCATATTGTTGGTGTATGATAGAATTAAATTTGGGATATACGCGTATGGTGATGGGTTTCCAGCTAAATAATTCACGAACGTGCTATCAACAACACTGAAAGCGATTGTAGTCGCGTTTAATTTATAACCAATACCCAACATGGCTTCATTAAAAGCGTACATTTGTATGACTAAATCGTGTTTGGGGGCGGTTTTCAGGAAATTCTGCAGGTTTTCATTTCCTAGTACCAATCTTGACATGGTGCGGGTGGCTGTTATACTGGCTGATACCTTTTCTAGCAGAGTGGTATTCGGATTCACAACTATCCTCATGTTGTATTCACGATGCGATAAAATGTCGTTCAGCACTACGTCCTTGTAATTTTTCACAGGCGGTTCCAACTCGAACGGACTAATCATTGTGACCTCATGGCCGCGTGCTGCCAATTCCTGCAGCAAGGTGCTGCCGAGTATGTAATGACTTTTGCAGGTGTATTGGAATACACCCAGAATTCTCGCTGCATCGCTCACGGCGAGTAATGTAAACAGCAAACAAACGTAACGGACACTCATAGTGCACGGTGACAACTGGCACTTAATCACTTAAGCCGTATTAAGTTACTCTATTTATAAATCGACGCGGGTCAGTTGTTAACCGCAGCAAAGTACAAAATGTTATCTTGTTTGTTTGTTAATGATACAGCAGTTTTATTGTATTGAAATCTAGTACGTATGTTGCAGTGGGGAAAGATTAAATGATCGCAATGTAAACATATTCTAAATTGTTTTGGAAGTTGCATACTGTTTGTTATATATTTGATAGTAATTTATAAACTAAATATTTTTTTTAAATAAAATTATGAATTGCTTGATGGGGGAAAAGTACTATATGTTATTCTGGATAAAAAATAGTCTATTTATTATATAACTATTATTAGAAAACAGTTTTTTTTACTTCGAATTTTTACAAGCATAGCACATTTCACCCTTATTTTATTTAAATATACATTTAGATATGTAGGATCAAATTTAACAGTTTTTTTTTAATTTTAATTTTATAAAATTAAAGTTTTAAAAAAACTGTTAAATTTTATCCTACATATCTAAATGTTTTCAACCTTATTTTATATAAATATCATACATTTAGATATGTAGGATCAAATTAAACCCTATCATACCATATAAATGTTAAGTATCATACCAAAAACCAATCAGTAATACGTAGTTTTTTTTTTAAATTTAAATTTTATAAAATTAAAAAAACTGTTACATTTTATCCTACATATCTAAATGTTTTCAACCTTATTTTATAAAAAATATCATACATTTAGATATGTAGGATCAAATTTTACCCTATCATACCATTTAAATGTTAAGTATCATACCAAAAACCAATCAGTAATACGTACAGTTTTTTTTTTAATTTAAATTTTATAAAATTTAAAAAAAACTGTTACATTTTATCCTACATATCTAAATGTTTTCAACCTTATTTTATATAAATATAATACATTTAGATATGTAGGATAAAATTGTACCCTATCATGCCACTTAAATGTTAAGTCTCATACCAAACACCAAACAATAAAATATTTATTTAGAAAGTGTAAATCACGTATCAGTGTGTAATCTATTTATTTTGTATTTATTTTTTATTGATAAACAACGCGTGATCTTGCACGGAGTGCATTATATAAACTACTAATGATAAGACATGATATTGCACTATTAATAATAATTAACTCAAAACACGCTACTGATAAATCTTATATCACAACGATTAAATTGTGATCCGTCATTTGAGCAAACAAAAGTCGGCGTTGTTTTTCAATTATTTGATAAATGCAAACTACTTCACGCAGGACTGATAACACGGCATCTCGATGCGGCAAAATTTATGAGCCAATGACCTTTTATATAAAGTTATTCATTGCCATAAATTATTAAATTATTGCAGTAGATGAATAAATTTACTGAAGTGTTCCAAGAAAATCAATTTAAAATTGGAAAATATCATACCAAGGATGTTAAAATAATATAAATAAGCTTATACATTATAATATATCAATTAAACGCGAATCTAACGTCTCAAAAACAAAAATTCCTAGTACAACGATACGATATATATATATATATATATATATATATATATATATATATATATATATATATATATATATATATATATATATATATAATATTAATAATAATTTTGGCTGCGGCAATTTGCGGAAAAATAAGATGTTGAATTATTTCAATATCACGTATGTTTTTATGTTAGGCATAGAAACATCATAATAAATTCGTTGTGTTTTTTTATTGTTTTAATATATATTATGTATATATTAGAACCAAAGAAGAGAAATGAAGATTTAACTGCTGATTCATTAATTAATCTGATAAGAAAGTTCTGAACAGTCATTGTTCATCAACATTTATATTAAATGACTAATTGTCTTCTCCCTACATAATTAACAAGAGTTTACTGAAAAGCCAATAAAAAATTCTGAACTGTTATAAAAATAGGGTACATACTTGAAATATATGATGACGAAATCGAATTACGAATTAAGTATTAGTAATAGCTCGAAAATATTTTATATGCATATAGAATTAATAGCTGCAGAAACTAATAAAGGGTGTTTCATTTCGAGGTATGGAACTTTGAATTAAGATAAAACACGAACAAATTATTTGAATATCCACGAATGTGACTTTTTTTGAAAGATAATTGTATGCTATTAATGTTTAAATATGATATCGAACATGTGGTCGCCGCGGCTGGCGCGTAGATGGCGTAATCTGGAAGTCCAATTTGCGATCACTATTCGCATCATTTCTGGTCGTATTTCAGCAATAACGTCGGGGTGGGATGTGCTAAATTGATGTTATGAAAGGGACTGGGAAGTGAAGAAGACGCTTTGTGGTATGTGGGCAGGGAGGTGGTTCGATCCTAGATTACGTAGTAGTTCAAGTGATCGAAAGGGAAGAGTTAACGTGCTTCAAGATAGAAAACCACAGTTCAGATCATGTGCCGGCGGCTTTTAGAGAAATATTAAAGAACATGATATGGGAGGAGGTACATTCGATGCAGCAACTAGGGAGTGTGATGGTGCCTGCGCTGATGAGGAAGAAAAGCGGAGGGCAGAGGGAAAACAGGTTTGACGATGAAGAAGGCTAGATGGTGGAATAGAGGTATGGGGCATGAGCTGGAAGGGCCAACCAGGCGAAAATGGAGTTTGACAGAGTGTTTTTTCTTACGGCAAGTACAGCCCACACCCCTAGGCTGTGTGCACTGCGGCCCTTCACGGACCTATTGTGCCTCATACAACATTCATGATATGCTATTTTTGTATTCTTTGTGGAAAAATGTCTCGGCTAGCGGTGGATTCGAACCACCAACGTTCCGTACGCAATGGCTTCAGACCATCGCCTTAGACAACTGCGCCACGGATCACCTCTTAATAAAGTGTACCAGAAGAGAAAAGTGACGGAGATGCAGAACGTGGAAAAAGGTTTGATCTCACAGATGGGATAAAGTTACTATAGAGCTGGCAGAACGGGACATCAATTGCAGAGAGATGGCGAGGGGGATTTGCGTAGTCTGAAACAGGTAAAAGAAAGAGAGGAATTCCCTTGGAATTATTTGGAAGTGGCTATGGTACAGTCGAAGCTGAGAAAGCTGAGAAAGGCGGGAGAATTCATTAAAAAGTTTACTAGTGTAGGGAAGAGATAAGCTATTGCCAGCGATCAAGAAGGTGTGGAGTGAGGCGGAGAAGGTGCCGGAAAAGTATCGTGGGGAGTTTCCCAGTACAAAAAGCGAGAGTAGCCTCAGAGGTGAATGCAAATGAACCCGGGGTACAAGTCACGGCAATGGTAAAACAGAGTGCAAGTAAAACAGACAGAAAGAAGTTGCTGCCGGAAAGCCAGAGTGAGTTTAGAAACGAAATAGGGACGAGGGGGCAGATTTTCAAGAGAGAGAAGAAAAGCATGTAACAAAGTTCTATAGTCATCAATGCTTAATATATAATAATAATAATGTGTAATGTGTAATGTGTACAGTGCAGCAAAATAAAATCAAAATGAAAAAAGTGTAACAATAATTAACAACAAAATAATAAAAAATAATAATAAAACAAAAATAAAAATAAGCGGAGCTTTCATTTATGGCGTGAGTTATTTATTTGGTTTACATATCCCTGATAAGAAACAAGTAGGCTAAGAACCCTAGGTTTAAGCTGACAATCAATTGGCTCAATACAAATGACCGATCACACGAAGGAGGTTCAAACTCAAAGCTGAAGAAGGCCTAGTTCGATGTTTTGAAAAGATTTTATGAAGAATTTAACCATAACGTCAGCACAAGGGTGCTGTACGCAGCGTTTGATTAGTGCTGCAGCAGCCAATTAGTGACAATTTGAAGGAATCGCCAAGGCGCGATGTGAGCGGAACTAGCTAACTGGGGTGTGAGTAGTTCTGTAAGAACAACGCATATGATGAGTTGGTTTGGACCGTTTCTCTCGAGAAAAGTTCACGATTGACTATAAGTGCGTTAGAATAAGTGTAATGAGTTCTTATTGTTATTGTATAATCAGTGCTTTAAGTTAGTTACTCAGTTGTTAATAAAATGTGTTGTGGCGAAGGACTTATTATTTATTGTGCATTGAATAATAAGCAAGCTCTGGATTTACCGGACCAAGTACCTGACCATACTAATTGTCATTAGTAATAAAACATCACGATTTGTGATACATCTGATTAATACATCGTCCTGCCTATATTATATACTCGCTCCGACATGTGGGGAAAAGAACTGTAAGAGTAGATTTCCATTTCTTTACGAAGTAGGTAAGGATTTAAGAAACAACAATCTAAATTTAACACTTCATTGACAAAACTATAATACTTGTTGCTGTCATAGAGCTTTCATAGATTCTAATTGAGCTTCAATGTTCGTCATAAAAAATGCTCGTAACTATTTTTGGATAAATTCATAAGTATAAAAGTGCAATTTATTTGTTAAGATCCGTTTTTTTTTCGGTTAGAAATGTTCCGATCGCGGGACACTTTCCCCGCATTAATGTAGACAGTTTTACAAATTATAAGAACGATATAAACCGGTATCATAAAATTATTTCACGAAAAAATGAAGAAAAATATACGAATATAAATATGATTCACGAAAATAGAGTAACGATTGCCAAACTCACCTGCAGACCGATGGAGCGTACCCAGAAGGCGGTGGAGCGACATCACTAGTCCGGAGAAATATGGCAGCCGCGAAGAAGGAACAGCCCGTGGGCCTAAAATGGAAGAAGGAACAAGAAAATTATTAATATCGTTTTCGAAATTAAATGAAAAATATAAATATAATATCTGTTATATAATATATAAGTGTGAATCTACCTCTTAGCAATCTACATATCTGCTATCATAATGTTTTCACACCCAACGTGAAAATTATAGGTATATGTCATGCTCCAATCCTCTGGAATTATGTCCTTTAGATCGATGTGACGCTAAAATAGATTGTTTTTGACAACATAACTATTTGAAAATTTACGCCTATCATAATGGCGAACAGCAGATCGTGTGATGCAAAAGTTAGGTCAGTCAGTAAATATTCAAATAGTTATTCTGTTAAAAATCAATGTATTTTAGCGTCACATCGATGTAAAGGACATCATTCTAGTGGAGTGGAGCATGACATATACCTATACAAAAATATACAAAATATAGGGACCAAACATTATGTAAAATTATAGAGCTATAATATCACTAGTATATTAGGGAGTACGACCTCCCTAATGTACTAGTGATGTGATGTGGTCGAATACTAAAAAATGCATTGAAAGCAGCATTAGGGAAATAAAAGACCAAAGCGATCTTCGAGCAGGCAATAATGTATTGACAATATATTTTTTTTACAACAAGTTAGATAAAAAACGGAGAGCCAGAAATCTCTTCATGCACCTACTATTTATTAACCTTTAAAATGTCTTCAAAACAGTACCCCCGGAATAAACTGTCTATACCTAAACATCAGCATTGACGAAGATTTGACGAAGCATTTTAGTGTAAAACGACGAGCTATCAGAAACATATATAAAGAGGCAAGAAGAGTTCAGTTGAGATAGGAAAACTAAGGCGATGGGAAGACGACCTCAGAACAGTAGCGGGAACAACATGGAGAAGGAAAGCCACAGATGAGAGAGAACTTTGGAGGAAGCTTATGCTGAAAGGCAACACGACGCTGATGTCTTAAAGGACAAATTTAACATTATAGACACTTTTACATTTTAAAAATTTCATGGTTGGTCAATAACAATAATTGCCTTTATTGACCAACCATGAATTTTTTAAAATGTAAATGTAATTTAATAATAATAATAACATTAATTTCCTTTATTATTATTATTACTATTTATCTGAAACCAGTGGTGTTATATTGTAGATGGTATATTAGATTTAGGCTCGGAATGTGATGCTGACAATGTTGGGGGTCTACGTCACTGTCGTTTATTGATTCATTGTTACTTTGCACTCAAACAAAAAATATATTTATTTATCAACATTTATGGTGTATAACGGGGGTGTAGCCAAAACGTCGACCTAGCCCGCCTAACTATTCCTAGACGCCCATCTATCTGATATGTACAAATATTGCATATTGTTTTATTAATAAACTAATTAGTTTGTGAGAAGATATCACGATTTTCTCTTATTAAAATAATTAGAAATTGAATATCTATTAGGATTATCTATGTTTATTTTAAATCTAAAACTTAAGTTTGGCTTCAAATCACTATTTTTCTCCGGTGTTTTCATCACTTTATATTGAAAGCTATTTTATACATTATAATAGGGGTACCCTCTAATGAACATATCGTTATTATTAGTGTTAGAGTTGAGTATAGGAATATCAAATGATCGTACATTAAGAAAACGCTATTTCTGTCTCAAACATTTCATGATGGCCGACGACGATGCGAAAACAAAAAGTCAGTAATGAAGCGTGCGTTTGCGGAAAAAGGCCAATTTTTGTTTCAAACACATTTATTATGCAAAATGGCGTGAACAGGCGCGACTAAAAAAATATATATACTGAAAAGTATCTATAAATTAATGTTATTTATATTTTTACAATGTGTGTATTATAAAAAAAAACTATTCCGGAAGAGGTATGGATAAACCACTTTAAACAAATGTTCAAAGATGATAAGATACAACATCAGGAAGCGCCACCAAGGCAAAAACAACCACGCGCATCAACCAGGAACTGGTAGAAAAATACATCAAGGTGCTAAAAAACAGGAAACAACTGGCTAGCCTTTACCAGAAGATCCTAAATGAAACAACCATACCAAGTGTCTGGGAGAAAAGCGTCAATATCCTTATCTTCAAAAAAGGCGACAAAAAGCAACCAGCAAATTACAGAAGAATAACTCTCCTAAACCAACACATTAACAGAATGGAAGATATCAGAATTGCAAAAATAGCCAGAGACGGAAATCCACACTCTAAGGCAGACCACCAAAGAGATGGAGAGATAGCTGGGTGTCGACATCACAAGCAACTCCATAAAGCTGGAAAAAACAGGCTGTAAGCCTATTTCAAGAAGAAGAATGTGTGTAGTAATGATTAAGATTGTTTAAAATAAAAGTATTATTTGTTGTATGCTGCTATTTTCGTAATAAATATTATAAACTTATGAAGGTTATAAGGTATTTTTTTCAATTTTCTTCATTATGTCCTATAATTAAAAAAAACAATAATATAATATAACATAAATATAAACTATGAACACCATCAGCAAGAAATTTCAGAAAAGGTTCCTATTTGACAACTCATATCTCCATTTAAAAAAAAAATTTTTTACTCGTTATTCCTTCATATTGTTCACAATACTACCACGTATATGTGCAATATAAAATTTTTAATTTCTACATCTTTTTCCGAGAGCCAAGGTGGTATAACCCCTTAAAAGAGTAGTTCGTAAAAATGCTGCCACTTTTATAAAACAGAAAAGTTCCTTATTATCCTCAATAATTTAATTTTTACCCCATTTATCGGGTAATTTACCCCGGTTCCTCTGCCGCTGTTCTAAGGTATTCCGAATAGATGTTATTTATTCATACTTGGTATTTTAATTTAGAAATATTCAATAGAAGAAAAATACAGATATTTTTTTACTGCCCCAGACATTTGAGAGGCTGCAGGTGGCTTTTGCTGTTGAATTTATGCAAATCTATATACGCAGTTACATACATTTTTATTTATGAATAAATTGATTTCAAGTGTAATTGCGCA
Organism: Lordithon lunulatus; assembly: GCA_963942505.1. Classification (NCBI taxonomy): domain Eukaryota; kingdom Metazoa; phylum Arthropoda; class Insecta; order Coleoptera; family Staphylinidae; genus Lordithon; species Lordithon lunulatus. Next base: position 49,438,061 of record OZ012672.1, on the reverse strand, counting down.
CGACGTTTTACAAAAATATCAAACCCAAAATATGCTCCTTTTCAAAACAAATCAAATGTGACTTTCATAATGCAACTTCTAGTACATGTATTATTTATTGTGTGACAATAATTTGATTAATTATACTCGTTATGAAGTAGGTAACATGTTATTTGAAATCATTTTTTATCGGGCAGTGGTAATCGGATTAAATTCTACACAATGCAATCATGACTAAGAGGTTATAGTCATCAGTCTATTATTACAAGCACATATTAATCCGACATTCTCACAGGCTCATCTTATATATAATATAAGTATAAAAGTAAAATGCGATTGACAATTGTATTGCATTTATAAATTGTTATATATACATTCGTCCATAATAAGAATTTTCATGTTTGTACTCAAATGCCATATCTGATATTCAAGCACCCTCGCATTACATGGTATTTAATAGCCAGTAATCTCAATTTATGAGCACAACTCGATAATATAATACAGAAACGTAGTTGTTAATTTCTTAATTTACTAAAACCACTACTGCACAACTATATTAATTGCACTCCTCATTATACTAACAGAATATTTTACAATAACATTTCAATGAATTTCAAGCCCGCGGAATATTTTTAATTATGGCGCCGGGTTTATAATTATAACATTAAATGCCCATTCTGGTAACCATGCTATAAATTGTACATTCATTATTTCTACAAGAACACTAAAGCGATATCTTATTCGGATTAAAATGTGCATGTAATAATAGACTGATGACTAACCTCTTACCCATGATTGCATGGTGCAGAATTTAATCCGATTACCACTGCCCGATAAAAAGTGATTTCAAATATCATGTTACCTACTTCATAACGAGTATAATTAACCAAATTATTGTCTCACAATAAATAACACATGTACTAGTAGTTGCATTATGCAATTCTAATGAATTATTTACGTCGCAAATAAATCATTCGCATAAAAACCGCTGTTAATCCACCATAAACGCTCGGATCGAAATCCAATTCATACAAAGTGTGACTTACCTAGGTCCTCACAGGGTACACTACTCACATTTCACATATGCACAATTAAAACCAAGTAAATGATTAAACTTCACTAGACGAAACGCGAACAGGTGTTGTGGTTATTGGTCTACTCCCGACTGGCTCTCCGCGCTCCTCGGACGCGCTGATAAAGAAACCAGTTTTTTGCTCCCAAACGTCAAAGAGTATCTACGCAGTCTATTCCGATATATTCCCGGTTTCCATAAAAACGCTATTTTATCAGTGCGGAATATTTTCAGTATAAAATTTCTATCTTTAGACAGAAATCAGCCCAAAGACTATTCCGCAGGGGGAAAACAAAATCTATCAGATTTATAATTGAAATCCATTTAATAGTCTACAGAATTGTATAATTTTTTTTTCAATGTTTTTTTTGGCTTAGATACAATGACTAAAAATATAAAAACGTGGTGTCTCCCTCGATCGGTAGCTATTCCTTCGCTTGGGTGTGGTCCCTGTGGAGTTAAGCGTTTATGTTGTTCTAGTGCTGTTCTTCTATTTGTATCACTTTTTAGGTTTCACAACAATGTATCGTTTTTTTGTTTCACTAGTAACTGCGCTGTTAGATCTCATGAATATAGCTCAGCTAGTGAGGATAATTTCACACAAAATCTCGAGTGGTTGTGTGAATTCATTCTCACTACCTGAACTACACTAACGAGAAGACATCATTATTCATCCTTATGAAAATACTTATTGAACATGTATTAGTATTGTCTAAGTTTATTTTCAATTTAAACTTTTTGGCTTTAAATTACTCCTTTTCTTGTATCACTTAATATATACGATGTTGGTAGCATATAATTTAAAAAACAGGTCGCCCAAAGAGATCAAAAGTTTGGCCACCGCTGATATAAGACATGTATTTATAATATAATTTATTTTACAAAAATAAAAATAAAAATACAATATAAATAAAAGTACTACTCCGCCAAAAATTAAAAATTACCCCCATCCCCCATTTGTTGAGGTTTGTGATGTGGAGGGGCAGTGAGGAAAATGCTAATAAAGGTCTTTTTTTTATAATTTATTTTATTAATTTTATTCCGACAATAAAGCACAGTTTACAATAAAACGCATACGTTAATAATCCCTAACAGTACAAATAGATATTATATAATATGTTTATTATTCATTTAACTTTTATTTTTTTATTTGAATATATATTATTGTAGTATATATGGTTACATTTTTTAAAAGCAAATATAAATATGATGACCATCATCAAAATGATTATAGCAATAAAACCGAAAACATCTAGTAGCATGTACTGATACCATGGCAGATCACTACCCGTTGCCTTCAAATGCTTACCTCCCTTATGTCTAATCGCATGTTCCACCCAATACACCGCTTTGTCCATTGGATTCACCTCTTGATTCTTTAACAAATCTGAATAATATCTAACACTCTTCCCATAAATCGGATTGCTTGTAATTTCATCAATAGCATCACTAAATATTTTAGCGTTAATATTATTTAGATCCAACGCAATCCCGTAACCCCTCGCTATAATATCAGCAGCATTTTTGGGCTGATCTGTGAATAATGGGAAGCATATTAAAGGCACCGCCCAGTAAACAGCTTCTATAATACTGACTAAACCCCCATGGGTTATAAACGCTTTTATATTTTTATGCGCGAGCACACCTCTTTGTGGAATCCAGTTTAAAGTTTTCACATTTTTAGGCAAATTAGCAATGGGTGTACCAAATTTCCATAGAATATCATACTTGGTATTCTTAAATGTCTCCAATATTGACTCTAAAGTACTTTTTGTTAGATCATTATCACCCATAGCCGTTCCTAAACTGAATAGTATAACACCATGCTTGGATGTATCCATAAAATGCTGTAGATCATCAGTTAGTTCATCCGTTTCAGCCATATGAAAACCTCCAATTTCTACAAAGCCTGGCAGGTGTGGTCTTGCAGATAAAGTTGAGTAGTGAGAATTTACAAATATTAAATCAACATCCCGCATAAGTTCATCTAGTGAAGGAGCGTTTGGAAAGTATTCTTTTAAAAGGGCTCTTTGAAATGGCATGTTTGCATAATGCATGTATAAATCCATACAACCGTGACCAATAGTGTTGATAAGTCTTTGTATAAAGCCCATTTCGTCAGTAAAGGGTAGATATATGTTTGGAACGTATGAATAAGGGGTTGGATTGGAAATTAGATGTGTTTGAAAAGGAGCACCTCCCATTGCACTAAAACCTACAGTTGTTGCATTCACAGCATGTCCCACCCCCAAAAGAGCTTCAGTATTATACCACAGCTGTATAACTAAATCAAACTGTGGTTTACTATTTAAAAACCTAATTAACTCTGTATCACCTAAAATCGATCTCTCTAGAGGTCGCAATCCCTCGAATAGCCCATATGCATGTTCCATCGGTGACTTTGTTTGATCCTTTACCGCCGCCACGGGTCCTCCTTTGATTTTAGTAACGTCCGTTAAAATAACTTGGTGATAATTAGCTGGAGGATTTGGCAGTGGAAACGGTGATATCATTGTAACTTCATGTCCACGCGATGCTAATTCCCGAAACAGAGCGTTGGCTAATGTAAGATGGGTTGTACTGGGCAGTGGAAACAAACCAAGTATTTTTGTACAATGAATACTTGAAACAGTAACCAAGAAAAACAATACCCAATAACGCGACATTTTGAATACTAACTGCAGTCCGACGAAAGCGGGATTAAATATAATGCGAACTAGTAGTAAATCATTATTATCATGATATTGAAGGTGAATATTGTAATGTAATGGATTTGACCATGGAATTGATAACTTACCATCTTATCAATATGCATATATATGAAAATATTACGCTTTATATTTAATTATGCATATACGACTTGTGACATTATATATGAATTAATACCAGTATGGGTATATCATTTTTGGGCTTATATAGAATAGGTGTCCTGATCAGTGATTGTCTCAGGACACATACATATGGTTGTATTGTATTGAAATCTGTTTATGTATTTATAACATGAATTATGTATAAAATAATAATACTTAATTGATACATTATTTATCCAGCAAAACTATACCGGATATCCACATTTTAAGGTCTCTTAATCAAGTACTATACAAAAATGACTGATTGTCAAAATTTGCAGGATTGTGCAATAATTAAACCATTTGCATGTTGCAGTAAAATATTAAACAGACCTTCTATATATGACCATAATCATGACGAACCTACAGCAGGACATCTGGTAATCATGAAAACTATTTTGCGGATATCCCAAAGATATTAATCGAAAAATCATTTGTTATATGAGAAATTGCCACTCATGTTAAACATACAAACCGTTCATTTTTTTTGCAAAAATGGACCGCTGAATACATGAAAGACTCGAACATCCGTGAGCCGTGGGAATTCGTGAGTGTAGACTTGATGGGCGCTTTTACTCGTTCCACAAATGGATTCCTGTATTGACTCGCTTGTTTCGATCAATTTACAAAATGGGTGGAAGTAATTCTCCTTCGTAAAGCAACCATGGTAGTGATTTACGAAGGAGAATTATTATTATTATTAAATTATTAGCAACCATCGTAGTGATTTACGAAGGAGAATTATTATTATTATTAAATTATTAACAACCATAGTAGTGATAATAATTTAATCTTCTAGTTTTTCGCATTGGAACCCCAAAGACAATTATATGTGGCAATGAAACCCAATTTACCAGCATAAATTTTAAACAATTATCTCTCCTTTAATCTTTGATTGCCCTGCGGAGAGTATGGTGGGGTATTCATACTCTTCGCGGGGCAATCCAGTCGAGAGGACCGGACCCTCAAGCCCATTCTGGCTCAATTTACCAGAGACAACCACCGTAACTGGGATAGTCATTTTCCTGAAATAAGGATGGCAAGACAGGACGCTAAGGACTTCTCCCCCACATTCCTTAAGTTTGTACGAGAGCTCCTCCAGCCGCACAGTTCCGAAATTCCGGAATCAAAAAAAAGAGTATGGAAAAACTTCGCCCAAAGACCCATTCAAGAAGTTAGCAGAGACTTTTGAGCTGGTACAACTAACCATGCGAACACGCGCCCAATGAATACGTCGAAATTATAATTTGATATTGATTGTGGGTGTAGAGTGTAGAGTTTTCACGAAGGATCATCGCTACCGTTAACATTGAAAAGAGAAGGATTTGTAGATATCTGGGCTACGAATTTAACGTAACCAATGTTTGGTCACTTGTAGTCTATTCGCAAGAAGGCGATTGTAAAGTCTATCGTAAATAAATACGTCAAGGACTTAAAGCCTGCTCATGAAGATAATAACAACTAGCCTGTTTGTTAGCAGACTACAATGTTGCACTACAGTCACGTCCCGGTGCTGAGACTATGGCCGAACACTGGCAGCAACCTTCAAAAACGTGTAGGTTATGAGGAATTAAGCATAAAACTGGTCCCCGAGCATTGAAACAGCAAGGTTAATAGATGCTGAGTGCAGAGCAGTGACCAGTGGCCGGTAAAGAAAAACCAGACGTGCCATAACTGAACTTTTCTTGTTTCAAAAAGAGAACAAGTCGGGGAGCGGGGTTAGGTTAGGGACGGTAGCGCAGAAACGAGAAGGAGAAGGGGGGAAATCACAACACCCACACCATTTCTGAGACGTGAAGGAGGCTGGCTGGCTCGCCAGGTCTGTCCGGAAGGGTGACTTCATACAGACGGAATACTCCGCTAGGTCGCAACACCACCAGGTGACCGCGAGATAAACAATACGAGCGGTTCCTCGGAAACATCGCAATCCCAGTAGAAATCCCCCAAAGATCCGAAGCTAAAGGTCTCAAACACCATTTGGAGGTCCTGAAAACGGAAAAGGCGCAGTGGGGCAAGGAGATGGAGGCAATTAGAATACAGATGAAGGACATGTAGACCCAGCTGGACCAACTGTTCAACCAACCATACACCACAGTAAGAACCTATACACTAAAGGAAGTGGTGACAACGAAAGAGACCCTAGCTAGAATACGGGACTCTTTTGACAAGTATGTCAGCTACAAGAAAGCAGCCGAGTCAATAGCCGAACACTGACAGCTGTGTATCTTTAAAATTTGAAGGTACAACTAGCCCCCGAGCGTTGAAACAGTCAGGTTAATAGATGCGGAGTGCAGAGCAGTGATCAGCAGCCGGAAAAGAAAAACCAGACGTGTGATCACTCAACTCGCGAGACTAAATCTGGAGGAAGGTGAAGTTGTCATAGGTGCAGAAGTGCACAGTCAAGAAGGTCTATCGGAGAAAGCGGTACATGCATTACCCCCAGTGAGGACAAAATGATGGAAAACACCTATAATGGCATCCGATCGCAGAGGCAAACGGGACAGAGTGAATACTAGTTGAGGCGCCAAGGTCGCCCACCCTGGACGCAATAAAAAACATAGACCATTTCGCAGAATCTCCTGTCCAAGCAATGATCAGGAACCTGGAGGAGAATCACACTACTGAAAATCTAGGTAACGGCCACCACTAACACAAAATCGAAGACTAGGAAGGAAGAATCCATATTCGTTAAACCGCTTGAGGCCCAGTAATACATGGACCTAGACCGAGGATCCGGGAAATAGACAGTGGTGACGGAAATGTCGACTGGTGTGAGAGAACGGACAATAGCCACCTCTGGATTAGTGTAACGGTCAGTTGAGGCAAAGTCGACACATAATGCAAGGCCATCAGCGAGAAGAAACTAGGAACTGATGTTAGGGTGAAGAGTCCGGGTTTAACCCTCCATAAAGGGGCCTAGACCTCCTAAAAACAAAGATATAGGTTGAGACAACCGTCAAGGCAGTAACCAAGAACAAGGAGCAGTAGGAGGAGGCCACCACTAACACAAAATCGAAGACCAGGAAGGAAGAATCCATGTTGATTAAACCAATCGAGGTCCAGTAATACACGGATCTAGTACCGAGGATCCGGGAAATATACAGTGGTGACGGCAATGTCGACTGGTGTGAGAGAACGGACAATGGCCACCTCTGGATTAGCATAAGGGTCAGTTGCACCAAAGTCGACACACTATGCAAGGCCATCGTCGAAAAGGAACCAGGAACTGATGCTAGGGTCAAGAGCCCGGGGGTAACCCTTCATAAAGGGGCCTAGACCTCCTAATAACAAATACATGGGTTGAGACAACCATCAAAGCAGTAACCAAGAAGAGCGGGAGGAACTGCCACGCGGCTGCAGCCGCTGCTAGTTAGATGGTTACCGGGCTCACGAATGCAGTGGGCAGGAGCAAAGAAACCGGTGCCTAAGGTGTGACGAGGAAGGGCAGTTAGTCGTCTGCGCCCTTTTAAAGGTAGGACACACCGCGGAAGGCCTTCGAAGTGCAATTAAGAGGAAGGCTTGGGACGAGGCCAAGTAAAAGACCAGTGGGGACGGTGGACGGGGCAAACCCAACGCACAATGACCGATACAACGAAATGAAGTCCGACTGGAACGATACCCAAACTGATACCTACCATCTAAGAACCTACCGGACACACCATAGACGAGACGTGTAGGAAGGAAATATGTCTGACATATACCAGCAACCACAACCAGAACAAGAGGCAGCGTAGTGGAGCTTGCCTTGAAGGCTATCAACGAAAGGAAAAAAAGGAAAATCCTTTTTAATTTTTCTGTAAGTAAGGGGAGTGTAACGAGAACTTGTCACAGCGAAAGCTCGCGGTGAGCGCGGAACGAATATGTCTAGGGCACATTTCCACCGCACAGCCATGGCATCTCCTCTCCCGACATTTCCTCGTCCCGAAAGATATTTTTTTTCCGCTACTGTCTTCGTTAGGCCACATTTCACTCCCGTACGAAATTAATCATGCAATTACCGAATTAACTGTCGTTATAACTACTGCTATAGGTGAAACTACTATGAATGTTTGGTGCATTAAGAACCCTGCAAGACGCATTTATAATAAATTCCGATTGCCTGACTGCACTGATCTATAGAAAAAAGCTCTTTCCACGTTGTACAAGTATCTTCTATGGCTTGAGCTCATGGAGTTTACCGATGATACGCCCTTGAAACTGTGGAAATTTGCTCGCAGACTGGGAAGCATCCTGGGAACCCTCGTGGTCCACCATGGAAGCGGGGCTCTAGTTTTCACAGAAGCGGACATAGCAGAAGCACTTGCTGGTAGCTTAGAAATCTAGTGTGAACCAAATTACACAAATATGGCTATATATCATGTCCGTAGTGTCAAACGTAATGTCTGCTGCGTTTTAAAAGCCCTAGATTACGATGCGCATTAGCCAAAAATAGTCATGCCAATGGAGACAACTGTCTAAAGAAATGCATAAAATGGAACGCTCCGGGACCCGGATAACATCCCAAATACTGCTCTTCGTTTACTGCCCAGAGAGACTATTACATGGGTAGTTTAAATTTTCAATACTATGTTTTGAACATCGCATTTACCCGATCAATGGAAAACTGCGACTATCGTGATTTCCCTGGGTACCAAGAATTGCTCAAAACTTCCGCCCGATTAGTCTACTCTCCAGAATTAGCAAGCTTGCAGAGAGAGTTATTTTACGCCGTATACGCGAAATCACCGAGACAAACAATATTTTGTTCGAAGAGCAGCACGCGTTCACAGCTCACCTCTTGATGCAACATCAACTAACTGGAATACGCTGCGGAAGGTACAAATGATCCACACCTGCTATATTCCTCTTGAAAAGGCGTTAAAGTATGGATGAGTTTATAAAGCAGGCCATTGTGCGCCTGCTTTATAAACTCATCCTGCATGTGTATCCTGGTTATTTTATTCTTCTTGTTGCTTCGTACCTGAAGCACCGAAGTTTCAACAATGTGGTGGTGTTTGAAATTGGATGAGAAGATGATTAAGATGCTTTTTTATTTACAACAATTTACATGGAATAGAAATATACATTTACAGTATCTTATAACGTATTGTGTATGCCAAATCGACCATCGGCGGGAGACAATTACAAAATCATCAATATAATTTTAAGTTTCATACGTCTGTATTGCATATATGTATAATATGATAAGCCAATAACTATGTAAAGCTTAATACTCGAGATTTAGCCCGCGTGTTTGAATTTACCGTGTAATTTAGTAAGGACTAAAATCGAATGATATTCTAGGAATTAAAAAAATATATTTCCCTTAATAACCCACAGTTTATACAATTGAATTGACCATGCAATTATCAGGAACCTGGAGGTGAATCACACTACCAAAAATCCCTGTGAATGTATAATACATAATACTCAAATCATATAACGTGTTTTAGAATTATTCAGCTTTTACTTTTTTAATTGAAGATTTCTTACTGCAGTAGATTTGCCAGAACTTTTTCACACCATATAAAAATATAATTCCAATTAGTAGCACGACAAAAGCAATAAAACCGATAACATCGAGTAGCATGTACTGAAACCATGGTAGATCGCTACCCTTTGGTCTTAAATGCTTAGAGCCCTTATGCTTAATTGCATGTTCTACCCAGTACACTGCTTTATCCATCGGATTCATCTCTTGATTCCTTAATAAATCAGAATAATACTGTACATTCTTTGCATAACTCAGATTGCTTGTAATTTCATTAATAGCATCACCAAGTTTCTTTGCATTAATTCGATTTAAATCCAATGTAATACCGAATTCTCTCGATACAATATCAGCAAAATTTTTAGGCTGATCCGAGAATAATGGAAACCCAATTAAAGGCACTGCATAATAAACAGCTTCAGTTATGCTACCAAAACCACCATTAGTTATGAATGCTTTTAAATTTTTATGAGCAAGCACAGCTTTTTGTGGAATCCAATTTAAAGTTTTTACATTTTTAGGCAAATTACTGATATGTGTCCCATATTTCCATAGAATATCATACTTGGTATTCTTAAAAGCCAACACTATTTCCTTCAAAACGCTTGATTGTATATCGCTGTCAATAATACTCGTTCCTAAACTGAACAGGATGACACCATATTTGGATGTATCCATAAAAGCCTTAAGGTCATCAGTTAGTTCCTGTTTTACACCTAAATCGAAACCTCCAATTTCTATAATGCCTGGTATGCGTGGTTTTGCTATTACAGTTGAGTAGTGTGTATTTACAAATATTAAATTAACCTCCCGCATAAGTTCATCTAGTGATGGAGCATTAGGAAAGTACTCTTTAAGAATACCCCTTTGAAATGGCATGTTTGAAAAATGCATGTATAAAGCCATCCATACATGACCAAGAGTATTGGAAAGTCTTTGTAAGAAATTCATGCTTTCAGTATAAGGAAGATATATATTTGAAACGTACGAATAAGGCGTTGGATTGGATGTCTGATAAAGTTCACATGGGGATCCTGGCATCACACTGAAACCGATTGTTGTTGCATTCACAGCGTGTCCTACCCCCAACAGTGCTTCCGTGTTATACCACAGCTGTATAACTAAATCAAACTGTGGTTTCGTATCCAAAAATTTAATTAATTCTTTATCAGCCAAAGCCAGCCTTTCAAAATATCGAAATGCTCCATACAATTCATACGTCCGTGTCATCACTGACTTACTTTCATCAAGTATCGCCGCCATAGTCCCTCCTTTTAATTTATTAACGTCCGTTAAGACGACTTCATGATAATTAGCTGGAGGATCTTTTATGGAATACGGTGATACCATTGTGACTTCATGGCCTCGTGATTCCAATTCCCGAAGAAGAGCATGAGCTAACCCAAAATGACTATCACTGGGCAGTGTAAATAAACCGAGGATTTTTGCAGTTTGAGCACTTGATATTGTGAGCAGGAACATTAATGCCCATAAACGCGACATGTTGACTAATGTCTATCACTGCTTACCGTCATTAAATACTAAACAAGTCATTAATAATTAAAACAAAAATATTATAGTGTAATCTATTCATTGCAATATTCAACAAATGCGCATATATTATTACAAAACACGGTATCTACAATTATTTATATTAATTCCAGCCAAAACATGGAATATACTAGTTTGTTTGAATCGAAATTTACCATAAATAACGGTAAAGTAGAGACGTAGCTTTTAAAATAATATAAAGGCACCTTACACGGTCAATATTACTGTCAATATTTTAGAATAATGACAGTATTACTGTATGATAATATGTTTAAAATTTTCATTATTCTAAAATATTGACAGTATTACTAATCATGTAAGGTATAGTAATGGTAAGGAATGAAGAGAATACAGATGTTTATCCAGATAATTGATTACTTGATAAATATAAAAGGAGGACTGAAGCAAATACTGACAGTACTAGTCCCTAAAGTATGCAATAAAATATAGAATCTATATTTATGATTTTTGCAAAAATTGCTTGGACACGTCGATTTTTAATTTTTAATTGCCAATCTTTAATGCAAGCGTAATTTTTTTTACCCGTTTTGAATGTGAAATGAAGTCACCGACAATTTTTCAAATAACAACCCTATTTTGTTATTACGGATTCTGATTGAAATTATATTTCTGCAATCAGAGATTTATATTATGATATATTAATTATTTGGCGTTTCATGTTCACATTTGATATGATTTTTCTCGAAAATTTTCTTATGTAACCTATATCATAATATACATCTCTGATCGCAGAAAAATAATCCCTTTCGGAATCTGTAATAAAAAAATGAGGTAGTTATTTGAATAATCTGTCGATGATGTATGCAACGACATTCAAAAATGGTCGGAAAAAATTTACACGTTCATTAAAAATTGGCAATTTAAAATTAGAAATCGACATGTTTTATCGAAATTATTTTATAACTTACGGACACATTGTATAATTTGTTTATAAATATGAAAATGCTAAAGCAAACATTTCAAGCATTTAAGTTATGAAATTATATGAAAATTATTCACTATTGTTTTGTGAAATGTAGAAGTTATATACCATCTAATAATTGATCTAGATAATATATCTATATGAGTAGGACAACAATAACGACTGCTACTTCCAAGCCCGGATAGAAGAGGAAGCTTCTAGGTTGAGATTAGTTACCTACCATATAACAACATACAAATGTTACCTTACAGTAAAGAATTACACCTCTTCTGTGTAAGACCAATAATAAAACGAGGACAAACACAAGCCAAACGAAACAAAAATTGAGGCAACTGAATGAAAACGGATTTAATAAAAATTAGTTATTCATATGAATAACTAAATTAACATTCAATTTTTTTTAATGCAATACTTTTATTATTTACAATATTATATTATATATGATAACATTTATTTATTTTATGAATATAGATATAATGTCTAAAGCAAACGCAGATATCAGTTTTAAAACAGATATAATACTTATGATATAATGTCAATATTTGTAATCCACTATCATTAGTGGATACTTTGATAATGTTAATGATAATGTTATTTATAACTCCAATTGGTTTTAAGAAACATTATCATCGAAAATTTCCGTGTACATAGTGGATACCACATATAGAATCATATAATATATAAGTTTATTATTTCACTTTTATTTTTACATTCGAAGTATTTTTCATGCAGCACATCTGGTACGACTTTTTCACAACATATACAAATATTTTCACAGCCACCAGCAAAGCAAATACAAGAAGTCCGATGACATCGAGTAACATGTACTGATACCATGGTAGATCGCTACCTTTTGCCCTCAAATGCTTAGTGCCTTGATGCCTGATAGCATGCTCCACCCAGTACACCGCTTTATCCATCGGATTCACCTCTTGATTCCTCAACAAATCCGAATAAAACTTAACACTCTTTGTATAACTAGGATTGCTTGTTACTTCATGAATTGCATCACCAAACATTTTAGCATCAATTTTATTTATGTCCAATCCAATACCGAAACCTCTCGCTACAACATCAGCAACATTCTTAGGCTGATCTGTAAATAGTGGGAAGCAAATTACCGGCACAGCTGAATAAATAGCTTCAGTAATACTTCCCAAACCACCATGTGTTATAAACGCTTTAATATTTTTATGCGCGAGCACACCTCTTTGTGGAATCCAATTAATAATTTTTACATTTTTAGGCAAATTACTAATAGGTAAACTGAATTTCCATAGTATATCATACTTAGTATTCTTAAAAGTCGTCAATATTGCCTCCAGGGCAGATTTTTTAATATCATTATCATCCATATTCGTCCCTAAACTAAATAGAATAACGCCATGCTTGGATTTGTCCATAAACATTTTAAGCTCATCAGTAAGACCATCTTCCTCTTGCAAATGAAATCCTCCGATTTCTATAATACCTGGTAGATGTGGTCTTGGTGTTAAAGTTGAGTAGTGTGAATTTACAAATATTAAATTAACATCCGACATAAGTTCATCTAGTGGTGGAGCGTTAGGGAAGTACTCTTTGAGGATACTTCTTTGAAATGGCATATTTGCAAAATGCATGTACAAGTCCATACATGCATGACTAATAGTGTTGATAAGTCTTTGGTAAAAATTCATATCTTCAGAGTAGGGTAGATATAAATTGGGTACGTACGAATAAGGTGTTGGATTGGAAGTCAAATGTTTTTGAAAAGGTGCCCCTCCCATGACACTGAAACCCACTGTTGTTGCATTCACAGCATGTCCTACACCCAAAAGGGCTTCAGTATTATACCATAGCTGTATAACTAAATCAAACTTAGGTTTTCCATCCAAAAATCGAATTAATTCTTTATCACCCAAAATCGATCTCTCCAAATGTCGTAATCCCGAAAATAATAAATACGCTTGTTCCATCGCCGATTTTGATGGATCCTTACAGCTTGACATGTATCCCGCTTTAACCTTCATTATATCCGTTAGAATAACTTCTTGGTAGTTCGCAGGAGGATTTTTTAATGGAAAGGCTGTTATCATTGTGACATCATGGCCTCGTGTCGCTAATTCCCCAAGAAGAGCATTCGCTAATATAAGATGGCTCTTACTGGGCAGAGGAAATATACCCAGGATTTTTGCACTGTGAACACCTGATGCCGCAACTAACAACAGCAACACCCACCAACGCGACATGTCGACGACTGACTGCAGCGGAGCGAACTCTCGATTAATTTATGTATGTGGGCACACATTAAATGTGATTGCCGCAGATGGATGTGATAACAATTTTCTATATATAAATAATCTTACGTAATATATAAATTTAAAAGAATGCGAATGCGGTTTATAGAAAATTATAATAATAATAATACTAATAGACTGTATACTCCACAAATGTAAGTAATGCGACAATATAAATATGTACAGACATGCATTTGGAGAAAAGGCGAGGTTCCGGTTTTTTTTAGCTAGAACTACTCTAACTGATCTACAAACTACCACCAGATATTAAACGAATTAAGTCCCTCTCAAGATTCAAACACGCATTATTTCTATATATGCTTGCTACACAACATGGTGATACTGTTAATTTACTATTGTAGTAGTCATTTAATGCTCTAAATTATGCACAGACTATAGGAAATAAATTAAGTATATATGTATGTATGTATGTATGTATGTTTGTATGCATGTGTTGTGTGTGTGTATATATATGTGTGTGTGTTGAGTTTTGTTTTTGTTGTGATAGTTATACCAAATAAAGGATTTTTATTATTAAAAAAGATCGCCCATAGTCTTTAAATACTAGACACATTATACATAATGAATTTAGAAATTTAGTAATGTAACAAGCAGTACATACTTAATAATTACTTAATTATGTATATAATAAAGTCTATTAATATTAAACGCATTAATTATTTAATATCGTAAACACAACACGTTACTTTAGTTTGTTCGATAAGTTTCTTAATACAAAACTTCATTTAACTAAATGAAGCTGAATTTATGCGTCGGCAGAATTTAATCATCTCGGATAAATCAACGCCCCTATAATCGCCCAGCAGCCCCTATGTAATTTAATAGAATTATAGATGTTAATTAGAGGAAGTGTTTATTAAGTTTTAATATCAAACGCTAAAGAAAATGAAATGAAAGTCCTTACTAAAATTGGTTTTATATATAGCATACACTAAATAGTCCAGTAACCTTGTCATGTTTATATGGGGCATAAGTTGCATCAAATAGAGGTAGTTAGTTTCTGTTTTTTCATGTATGGGATGTGTCTGAGATGCAAAATTTCGTTTTTCGACCTCGGTAGCCCTCCGGAACACTTTTAACTGCTAAATTTTTGCAATTTTTTCGGTTTCTTCCCATTTTGAGCATGAATTAGCACGTTTTCGACAAAGATATTTCTACACTTATTTAAACTAGATTAAATTCTATATAATTTGAGACTAAGATGGGCTCGGTAGCCCTAATAGTTTCCGAAATACATCTTTTCAAAGTTTGACAAAATCTCTAAACACTATTATTACGATGTTATTCTTGCATTCTTAATGCTTGATTCTATTGAGCATTTTAACATTTTATAAATTTCCTCCTATCCCCTGCTTTACACGACCGTGTTTCTATTACCTATACAATCCTTTAGGTCTTTCTCTACTGATTCTATTTCCTTGTATTTTATCCTGAAGTTTATAAAAATAAATCGGCAACATTTCATAATCATGAAGACAAGTTTATATACTGTTCACATGCTGTTGGAGAGTGCAGAACGCTGAATGAATGGTTAGGAGAGGATGGGAAAGGCGTGAAAATCAGGACGTTGACGTGGGAGAGGAAATTGACGAGGACAGAGGGGGTCTAGTGTGTTTCCTACACACAGGAATGAATATGTATTTTATATTAATTTGTATTTTTTCTTTATTTTTCTGTGAAAGTTGTTTATTGGAGCGGAGAGGGAAGAATCACGGATAGAGAGAGAGGAGTTGAGAAAGGAAAGAAAGGAGTGGCAACTGATGATGGATGGATGGAGGGAAATGCAGAGGGAATGGACACGGGAGAGAAAGGAGATGATGGGGAAGATAGACCAGCTGGTAAAAATGGGGGAGAGTAGGAACGAACCGGAGGGAAAAGCAGCGCCGGAGTGGGTAAAGGAGGTGAAAAGGAAAGTGGTCACGATAGAAAAGAGAGAGGAGGAGAGACAAAGAAATAAGAGGAGAAACAATGTAGTGGTGTCGGGGATAGGAAAGGAAGGGGTGGAGGGAGTTATACAGAAACTGGATGTTAGTGTGCAGGTGCGGAGAGAGGTGGAGCTGGGGAGAAAGGGGGACCGAATGCTGCTAGAGCTGGCCAGTTGGGACAAGAAAATGCAGATAATGAGGTCTAAACACAAATTGAAGGGGACAAACATATATATAGACGATGATTTAACCGTAGCGGAGAGGGACGTTCAGAAGAAAATAAGGGAGAGGGCCAAGGAGGAAAGAGCGAAAGGTGTAGAAGTGAGAGTGGGCTACCGGAAAATGAATGTGGCAGGCGAGTGGTGGATCTGGCAAGGCGATGCTCTGGGAAAAAAGTGCTGAAGGGGGTGAGGACGACGAGTCAGGAGTATGGGGTGGATGGAAGAGGTTACGAGGGCAACTGCAGGGTGGGCTTCTGGAACACTGCGGGTCTAAAGAAAAAAGTGCTCAAATGACATAGTGGGGCTAGTAGAGACGTGGCTGACAGAAGAGGAGTGGGGGCAGGTAGAGTGCTGTATGCCGACAGGATGGGACTGGATGACTCAGGGAGCGAACAAGGAAGCTAAGATGGGTAGAGCCAAAGAAGGAATCCTATTGGGAGTGAGGAAGATAGTGGGAAAATGGAACAGAGAGATGCTAAGAGAAGCTACAGGACTCGTAATAGGGAAGGTGGAAATGCATAGAAGTGCGGTGTGGGTGGGAGCAGTGTACTGTAACAAAAACCGGGTGGAATTAATGGAGGTACTAGACGAACTGGATACGGCAGCAGATATGTGGATCATTGGGGGCGACTGGAATGTAAGGGTGGGGGAGCTGGAAGGAGGGATCGGAGAAGACGGTGACTGGAGAGAAAGGTGCTCCACGGATAAAGTGACCAACCAGGAGGGTAGAGAATGGATGCAATGTGATGGTGGCTGCATTGGAGAAGAAGAAGAGTGGAGGGGCAGAGGCAGAGTTGGTTTGACGAGGAATGCAGGGTGAAGAAGTCGAGCTGACGAAGAGCAATGGCGAAGTGGAGAAATGGGAGAGGTGAAGTGGAAAGGGCCAATCAGGCGAAGAGGGAGTTCTAGAGAACCTGCTAGAGGAAGAAGATAGAGGAGTTGCAGAAGGTAGAAACGAGGTTGAGGGAGTGTGTGACAGGAAATTCTGAGGGGAAGCGTAAAAACGGGCAAAGTTAACATAGAGCTGGCAGAGTGGGAGGACAGCTGTAGAGAGATGGCGGGGTCAGAGGTGGATTTAGGGAGTCCGAGACCGGTGGTAGGAAGGGAGGCGTTTTCGCGGGAAGAGGTCGACGTGGCCATAGGGCAGCTGAAACTGGGAAAGGCGGCGGGGGAAGACGGGCTGAAGGCAGACGCCTTCAAAAGATTACCAGAGGAAGGAAGAGATAAGTTACTGCAGGTTTTGAATAGAGTCTGAAGCGGTGAAGAAGAACTGCCGGAAGAGTGGCGTGTGGGGGTGGTGGTCCCGGTACATAAAGGGGGAGCAGCATCTGTCGTAAATAATTATAGGGGTATTACCGTTATGAATGCGGGGTACAAAGCGATGATGACAATTGTGAAAAATAGACTAGCGAGGGAAGTGGATAGAAAAGGGCTGCTGCCGGAATGCCAGGGGGGTGTCAGAAAGGGAAGAGGGATGAGGGAGCAGATTTTCAAGCTTGCGAGAATGGTGGAGGAAGCGTTGGAGTGCAAAGGGAGAGTGTATGCGGTGTTTGTGGATTTGAAAGCGGCGTATGATTCAGTTCCTAGAGGAAAGCTCGTGGAGTGTATGAATAGATTGGGGATGGAAGATGAAAGTGTGGAGTGGGTGAGAAGTATATATAAAGAGACGTGGGCAAAATCGAGAGTGAATGACGAAGTGTCTGAGAAGCTTAGGGTGAATGTGGGTGTAAGGCAAAGGTGCCCGCTAAGCCCCCTCCTGTTCAATCTTTACACAAGCGAGTTGGAGGCGGTGCTGAGGAGAGGACAGGCTGGAGGGGTCGTGGTGGGGAGAACCAAGGCGTGGATGCTGGCATATGCGGATGACATAGTATTAGTAGCCAAGAGAGTGGAAGAGATGCAAGAGATGTTGGAAAGAATGGGAAGGTACATGGATAGGAGAGGGCTAGTAGTGAATGTGGAGAAGACTAAATGGATGATGTTTAGGAATAGGGGTAGAAGGGGTTGAGTGGAAGAGCTGAAATGGAAGGGAAGGATGATTGAGAGAGTGAATGTCTTTAAATATTTGGGTTTCTGGTTTGACAGTGGAGGAGGATTTAGGGTGCATGTGGAAAGTATGCAAGCGAAAGCGAGAATGGCTTGGGGAATAGCGAGAAGGAAATGGGAGAGGTTGTGGGGCGGTAACCTCGTAATGGCGTGCAAGATCTGGGATGCGTGTGTAAAACCTATTCTGTTGTATGGAGTGGAAGTGTGGGGATTGCGTGAGTGGAATGTGATAGAGAGAGAGCAAGGTGTGCTCCTGAAGAGTCTGCTGGGTCTCGAAAGTTCGACACCGAGAGCAGTGCTGTTGCGGGAGACGAATCGTATGAGTATGTGGTGGGAGTCGTGTGTAAGGGTTGTGAAGTTTGAAGAAAGATTGCAGGAATTGGGTGAGGAAAGAATGGTGCGGGAGGTATGGATGAGGTGTAAGAGTAGGATGGAGACTGGTTGGAGAAAGGATAGAGGAAGGATGTATGAAAGAGTGGGTATGTCTGAGGTGTGGGTAGAGGAGAAGCTGAGAGAAATGAGCTCTTACAACCCTGGCTACGTAGAGTGGCAAGTGAGTGGGAGACTCCCGAGTTACTTAGCCAGAGGTGAGTGGAGCAGGGAGGACAAGGTATGCATGGCAAGAGCGAGGTGTGGGTCAGACGAGAGAGGGAGGAAAGTGTGGATGGGTCTAGGGTACACCGCGTGTGCGCTGTGTAGTAAGGGAAGCGACACGTGGTGGCACCTTAGCGAAGAATGTGAGGGTGTGAAAGCAGAGTGGGTGGGAGACTGCAGAAAGCTGAATGAATGGTTATGCGAGGATGGGGAAGGCGATAGATGAGGGTAATTTGTAATTTTTTGCGGAGTAGTACTTTTATTTATATTTGTATTTTTATTTTTATGTATTTTTGTTGTGGTTGGTGATATTGAAGAGTTTTTCATATATAACCTCTGCCCTCGCCACTTTCCTCTCCCACGTCAGCCTCCTGCAGATTTTCATGCCTTCCCCATCCTCGCTTAACCATTCATTCAGGTTTCTGTAGTCTCCGACAAATGCTTTTTAATATATATTTAATAAACAGTTTAAAAAATAAAACTCATTTAAATTTCATTGAAACACAACCGCCTCCCGGCCGGGTGGCAGTTATTTAATCCGATCTCATCGGAAAGCCAAGACACTGCTGCAATACAAATCCTAATAACAAACGGAGCACACTCTTCCGCGAAATTACGACGGGAGGCGTCTCTTTGTTTACGCCCCCGTCTCGTGTTTAAACGGATTTTATATTTCATTATTATTGTTTGGCATATTCTAAGTTGTTTGTATGTGTGCTGCTTTACCCAGACTGTGCGCAAACAACTCCGGCTCGGTTTATTTGTAGCATATTTGGTACTCTGCCGTTTGCGCATCAAATATGGAGAGACGCGAAATAATATTGAAACGACTAATTTCGGCGCTATTTGTTTGTATATTTTAATAAATCAATTATTTAACGTGCCCACCATTAGATTTGTAAATTAAAGTCATATAACATTTGTTTTGGGTTTTAATTGGTTTTTGAGAAAGCATACTCGTTTAAGATGAACACTATTTTCAAGTCAATTTAGTTTTATTTTTATAGTTTTCTAAATATGTATTCATTTTTCGTATGATAAAATCAAAATCGTACATTTTATTCACAAAAATATATAATATATATGTATATATATATATATATATATATATATATATATATATATATATATATATATATATATATATATATGTATATATATATATATATATATAATATATATAAATATATATATATATATATATATATATATATATATATTATATATCCCACCGGAGGGTGAAATTTTTAAAGTAATCTCATTTAATTGTAAATGAATTAAGGATACTAACATAGGCAATAACCTTTCACATCAAATTATATATATATATATATATATATATATATATATATATATATATATATATATAAAACATACATAATCAAAAACGTAACAACACATATTGTATTGCTTTCAACCTTCATTAACCTATATTCGTCTAAATTGTGCCATCTGCATTATTAAAGATAAAACATATAATATTAATATTTATGTGCATAGATAAAACAGTTAGAATATTTCAATAACAATTTTCATTCGCAGGTCACAACTACTCAACGTTTTTTATCTGAACCAATTTTATGACAGCCCATTAATTGTAGATTTAAATATAGTATTTAAAACCGAATTCGTTCCACTGCAGTTAGTCGTCAATATGTCGCGATGGTGGGCATTGTTTTTACTGATTATAATATCAGGTGGTGATAGTGCAAAAATCCTCGGTTTATTTCCACTGGCAAGCAAGAGCCATCTGATATTAGGCCATACTCTTTTTCGCGAATTAGCATCGCGAGGCCATGAAGTCACAATGATATCACCGTATCCACTTACAAATCCTCCTGCTGATTATCATCAAGTCACCCTAACGGATATTATGAAAGTCAGACACGTGGCTATGTCGGTAGCAATTGATCAAGATATGTCGTTGGTAAAACGTACGTATTCACTATTCCAGGCATTAAAAACGTTGGAAAGAGCGGTTTTAGGTGATACAAATTTGAAGAAATTTCTGGATACAAAACCAAAGTTTGATTTAGTTGTACAGCTGTTTTATAATACTGAGGCACTTTTAGGTGTAGGACATGCTGTGAATGCAACAACAGTTGGGTTTAGTGTGATGGGGGGTGCTCCGTTTCAATTATATCTCACTTCCAATCCAACTCCTTATGCGTATGTTCCTAACTTGTATCTACCCTATTCAGAAAATATGAGTTTTTCTCAAAGGCTTATCAACACTATTGTTCATGTATGTATGGAGTTGTACATGCATTTTGAAAACATGCCATTCCAAAGAAACATTCTTAAAGAGTACTTTCCTAACGCTCCACCACTAGATAAACTTATGGGGGATGTTGATTTAATATTTATAAATTCACACTACTCAACTCTACCCGCTAGATCTCAAGTACCGGGAATTATAGACATTGGAGGATTTCATTTGAAGGAAGCAGATGATCTCACTGATGAACTTAAGAGTTTTATGGATAGTTCCCAGCATGGCGTTATTCTGTTCAGTTTAGGATCGAATGTGGTAGCATCGCATCTATCAAAAAGTACAATGGATGCTATTTTGCTGACTTTTAAGAATACGAGGTATGATGTGATATGGAAATTTGATTCGCCTGTCGATAATTTATCTAAAAATGTGAAAATTCTAAATTGGATCCCGCAAACGGGTGTGCTCGCACATAAAAATATAAAAGCATTTATAACACATGGTGGTTTTGGTAGTATTACTGAAGCTATTTACTGGGCTGTACCTTTAATTTGCTTCCCGCTATTCTCAGATCAGCCCAAAAATGTTGCTGATGTTGTAGAGAGAGGATTCGGCATCGGGTTGGACTTAAATACAATTGATGTTGACGTATTTTCTGATGCCATTGAGGAAATAACAAACAATCCAAGTTATAGAAAAAGTGCTAGATTATATTCGGATTTGTTGAGGAATCAGGAGATACAACCGATGGATAAAGCTGTGTACTGGGTGGAACATGCGATCCGGCATAAGGGCGCTAAGCATTTAAGGACCAAGGGTAGCGATCTACCATGGTATCAATACATGCTACTAGATGTTATCGGTTTTATTATATTTGTGGTGGTGCTAATTGCGATGATATTTATATATACTTTTAAAAAGTTGTATCGGATATGCAGCATAAAAATACATTCAAATATAAAACTAAAATTAAATTGAATATAAATAAATTCAAATATTGAATTGAATTGGCATCTACTTTCTAATAACTCATTATAATAAATAAAAAAAGAGCGTAGCCGAAAATATTCGCAGACAGTAAGAAACAACAAAGAAAAATTCGTTTTATTTATTTATTATAAATAAATTGACTGAAGAATAGTAAAACCTATGTATTGTAACTTTACAAAATAAAAAAAAATACTTTCGCCACATTTTTTGACCTAAAACACAATTTTTCAGAACTAAATTTAAATATAACGAACTCGGACCAGGTCTGGTTAGTATCCAAGCATTCTTCCTATCCTCCAGTCACTGCTCGGTCCAGCCGCTACTTTATCCGCGCAATTCCACCCTTGTATGACCGCAAAACTTGGAGCGATACAGCACGCCACGGGGCGGTTAAAGGAAAGCACCTTTAGTAATAATAATATGACGGAAACAAGGCCGAGTAGGCCTTCAGTGCCTGGCGGGGAAGCACGCGATTCAGCACTAGAAAACTACTTCTTGATCCTGTGCCATCATGACTGCTATTAACACAGTCCAGACCTCAACTGGTTGCCACTTTGATGCTCGCTCTTTTCCATGTAAATTTCCGCCTGTTTCTCGTTATTCCCCCTGCAAATTTCAGTATAATATCCTGCCCTGGATATTCCGGTCGGCGTAGGATATACCCTATCTAAATTCACATTCGTCTTCTGATTTGCTGCTAGACTGGTTCTTCATTTTCGCGCCTCCATAGTTATTCTGAGGATGCGTCGTAGGTATTTGTTGATGAAGACTTGGATCTTTTTACGTTAACGTTCATCTAGCTTCCATAGTCACGCATCCATAAAGCAGTATTGTCTTTTGGGGTTGAATATCCGAAGTTTTGTCTGGGTGCTAGTACTGATGTTGTTTAGTTGCTCGTGTTCTTTAATCGCGCCTGCATCGTTTGATAGTGTACTGCCGAGGTATTCAAATTCAACTAACCAGTGGCACAGGTTCTCCTCGTAGAAGTAGCTGCGTATGTTCTCTGATTGTGTTAATTTGCATCACCGTTGTTTTATTTGTATTGATGTTTATGCTGATCTAGATGCTTTCTCTATGTGTGCATCTACATGCCGCTTATCTTCTCTGTTAGAAATACGTCTTATATAAGTCGTCTGCAAAGTCAAGGTCCTTTAGGGTTTTATTAATTTCCTCACGGTGTGTTTAGACATTTCTTGAGTCACAGGACAGGACAGGACAGGACACAGGACGTACTAAAAAGATCCACAGGTCCCCACTTCTGTTCATCATAGTAGTTGCCACAAGATAACTACTATGATGAACAGAAGTGGGGAACTTTGGATCTTTGTAGTACCCCGCGCTCACGTTTATCTCGGACAGATTGTGTTCATATTTCACTTTGCGGTTAAGGATATAAGTAATACATATATCACCTCAACGGTGTCTAATTATCCGTTGTGTGGAAGATCTCGCTGCCCGAAAATCGACGGTACAAGGACTTGTATCTGCACGGATAGGAGAGCGGTGTTTTCCCGACCCTTTGTAGGGCCTCCTCATTAGTGACTCGGCCTACCCATGAAATCCTTAACATTCGTCGGAACATCCACATTTTCAATGCTTCGAGACGTATCATACAAGTTCAATCTTCTACGCCCTATAGCAGAACTGATAGTACATACCACTTAACGATTCGCCATCGTGTTTGAAAGTGTATGCATATAAGGTTTTTCATCCTTGGGAAATCTCATCTTGCCAACTCGATTCTCATGTATGATAAACGTGTAAGTCAATTCATACCAGGCCTGAATATTGCACTGGCACGTTTTTGTCCACGTCTTTCGCGAGATGGTTTAAAGAAGCTTATAGGAATTGTAACGGATCATTCTTCTTCTTCTTCTTCTTTATCAACCACTTTCACGCCACTCCTGGCGTATGGGTCTCTTTCTCTGCCTGTAGTGCTGGCAACAGGCTCTACAGGTGGACCTACAGTTTAGCGTGGATTCCGAACCACTGGAGTACGTTTTAGATGAGAATATCATCTACTCCGGACCAGAGAAAGGTGTTTAGCCATGAAACCCCACGCTGGCAAAGCGGGTTGGGGAGTGGGGGGCGCGTGCAAGCTGAAAAGTATTTCGCTTTGTGAGATTTGAACTCACGATCTTCAGCGCAGCAGCCCGATGCCTTACCACTGCGCTACGCTGCCCCCCTCGGAACGGATCATTGTACTCATTGTACAAAATGGGATAAGCTGTCGATCCACTATGTACACTAAGTAACCTACAGGTTACATACTCTACATAGTGGATCGACAGCCAGTTCGTGGTCTCTGTAAATACCCCGCAGTCGCCTCCGAAAGGCTAGTAACAGTTGGCACCCCCAATCTAGGCTAGCTCACGCAAAGCACCATCGCTCCAAGAGCCGTTCTACTGTTTTTTTACAATGGATGAAGTAATGATAGTTGAATTGTCAACTGGGAGATGCACAACTGTCCCACATACGTGGATAAAGTGCAGTCTGCAGATGAGATCCCAGCAAACTTTTTTAGTGTTTCAAATCACCATCATGACTCTTGATTATGTTGGATATTTTGCGTGGAAAGCCTCTGACTTCCAGCACATTCCATATAAATTCGCGATTCACGCCAAGAATGAACAGAAAGCAAAGGGGAGAGTTCCACTCACTTGATTGTTCAATTATTATTCTCAGTACGTCGATTTGTTCTACACTGGTCTGATTCCTGCTTGTTGTGGTATTCTTTACGTAGTTTCCTACATGCGGTGTCGCGAGCGCAGATGCTCTACGCAGTCTCAGCCTGACCTAGAAGAACTCAGACAGGCTAAGGAGAGCTGCCTTACGCACAAGAGCATATCGCACCACATCCACGGATGCAGTGGAAGTCCGGGTAATGACAATACCTGGCGATCTCATGGTGGCAAAAACAGCCAGGATATACTGAGACCAAAAGAAGGACAGGCCTCAAAGTTACAAAAGTGGAGGCGAGGAGAGACACCCTAACTATAGAGCAGATGGGAGGACTCTAGTAACGCGGCTGGGACGAGGAAAGTGATCCCCAACCTGATTTCTTGGGTGGCCCGAGGGCACGGTGAGCTGGATCACTGGTCCACGCAGGCCGTGTCCGGCCATGGTGTATTCCAGTCGTACCTGCACCGGGACATAGGAAAACCACGGAAACCAAGGAAAACATGGGACGACAGAATGAAAGAAGAAGAATCAAGAAAAAAACATAAAATGGAAAAAGATTAAACAATTAACACGAGACAAGAAGAAATGGAAAGAAATATACACACAAAGTTAAATAGACTGTAAAAATGAATGTATATAACAGCCTTACACCAAAATACGGTAGTTAGGCATTCGATTAAATAAATAAAATAAAACCTGTACCGTGTAGGGAAGGCGGCATGTTCGAAATGCCGCTACTGATGTGGAACAGATCCAGCCCATACCATGCATATACAGTTGCCAGCGCTGGACGAGGGAACGCACCAAGATGTGGATAGAGATGGGGGGGAGGGGTGGAGGGGAGAAGAGCTACCAAGCCTGATGCGAAAGGGCCAGACCGGATGGGACACCTTCACAATATTTGCATAAACAGTGATGAAGGGAAAGTACAAAGATGACCTAGACACCTAAACAGATATCCAGATATCCAGCAAAACACACACACGAGAAAGACGGCAGAAGGAAGACACAAGACAAAACACCGAACGACGCACAGGACAGTAACAAGAACAGTGATGAAGGCAAAGTACAAAGATGACCTATGCACCTAAACAGATACCCAGATATGCAGCAAAACAAACACGAGAAAGACGGCAGAAGGAAGACACAAGACAAAACACCGAACGACTCACAGGACAGAAACAAGAACGGTCAACGGATACACAACGAACACCCATATCCTGCGGCTGTGGACTAAGAATAATGCAGAAGTCTACGGGAAAAACAATGACAAAACTAGCATTGCAAAACAAGAGACAAGAGTGACAAACTGATGTGAGACGGTGCTAGGGCGGACAAGCCAAGACAAAACGTGAGATTCCGTTATAGTCGGTAGGCGTCCCGGACAGAACCCGGGGTGAATCACCATGAAGTGCCAGTAAAGCGTGAATGTCCTTTTGAAGATTTCCTCCTCACATAACTAAAAAAAATATTTTGCTTCAATCTTTAGGCTAATAAACTAACTAGCCTTTTCTTGGGGAAGAGGTATTTTCTGGTCTCAGCATGGAACGGTGATCCCGCCGTTCGGGCACCAGAGCCTCGTTAGATTCTATCAGGTGCAACCACGTGAGGTTGAAATGTGTGCTGCATGTCTGGGGTGTTTTAAAGCGTCTCTTACCAATCATGTAACCGTTATCAAAATCACTTAGATGATTTTATGCGGCACCGCATCGAACGCAGGGCATGTTTATACGTTTTTCAAGCTTCAATATCACTAGCCCGAGATGGGATGAACCATCCTCAAATCCTGAGGCGAATACAGAATGAGGAAACAATAGGATCAGCAAAAAAATACAAATATCAATTATATATTGGTAATTTAGTTAATAACGAATTAATTATAAGCCACTAGAATCTTAAAAGCAACTACACTCCTCAAATCCTGAGGCGAATACAGAATGAGGAAACAATAGGATCAGCAAAAAAATACAAATATCAATTATATATTGCTAACTTAGTTAATAAAGAATTAATTATAAGCCACTAGAATCTTAAAAGCAACTACACTAACATATTATCAGCTCTTCAGAATGATAAATTCAGCTAAAAAACAATTAAATAAAAAGCAAAAATATGATTTTTTTATAACTGATATAGTTCGCTTATTTATCATTGATATATTTGCTAAGATCATCTAATTCTGATCATCATCTCAAAGATCATTAAAATAACTACTTGGTGTTCTGATATTTTAAGGCAAAATTTTGATTTCATTCATGTACTCAGGTCAACTATAAGTGTGACACATAGATAGAAATACATGCGATACTGTATAGCATATTGTATTAATTTTTTGTAATTTAAATATTTGAATAAATACATAATTTTACATTCGTGAAATTACAATTGCGAAATTGATATGGTCATGAAGATTAGGGTTATCGCAATTTACACAATCACGTTTTTTAAACTCTATATTAACGCTATACAAAGGATGTTGTATCCTTGTCACTCAATAAAAATGACATATTTTTAAACAAAGGATTACATACGATATATTATTTATTTTCAATTATTTAATTGTTGAGGCTTGTAATACATAACTAATATTTATAATCACACTAAAAACTAAATTCATCACATTAGAGAATATTTATGAACATTTTAGTTTATGATACTATACTAATGGTCTGTTTTTATAGACTTTAGGACATTTAGGACATTGGTTTTGAAAATATATATGAGCCTGTGAGAAAGAAAGTGGCCTAGTTCTGGATAGTTGGCTGGATAGTGGCCTTAGTCACATATAAGTTTTTTTTTGAAAACAAGAAGGATGTGCGTTTGATATTTCTGTAAATCGACGTTTGCAGTTACAGACTTGAAATCAATTGATTCATAAAGAAAAATGTAACTGCGCAAGTCGATTTACAGAAATACCAAACAAATTTGGTATTTCTGTAAATCGACGTGCGCATTTACATTATGCCACTTTCTTTCTCACAGACTCATATATATTTTCAAAATCAATGTCCTAAATGTTCTAAAGTCTATAAAAAATATATCAAACGCAAACTTTTCTAGTTTTCAAATAAAACTTAGATGTGACTTACGCCACTTTCTTTCTCACAGGCTCATATATATTTTCAAAACCAATGTCCTAAATGTTCTAAAGTCTATAAAAAATATTTATTTCAAGACTGTAAATGCACACGTCGGTTTACCGAAATACCAAACACAAACCATTCTCCTTCTCAAAACAACTTAAATGTGACTTACGCCACTTTCATTCTCACAGTCTCATATCTTATATGATACGATGTAACTTTGTTTTGTTTCACTGTCTGTGGATTGAGGTGCCATTTTCCATTGTAGTATTTTTCACGACAAATAATTAATACATTTCAGAGGTTTTTTGTGAGTTAAATGGATGAAACTCTTCTGAACTTTCATATTTCCTGGAAAAGTCTATCGAATAATATAAAGATCAACGTTTTTGCTTTGCCAGACGTAGAATCGATTAAATATCACATTAGCGCATTTTTACAGTTACAGGTACTATTGGCTAACAGCATGCAATTTATTATCTATACCAGGGGTGTTCTACCTTTTAAAAAGAGGCGGTCCGTAGCGCAATGGTCTAAGGCGACAGTCTGAAGCCATTTCGTACGGAACGTTGGTGGTTCGAATCCACCGCTAGTCGGGAACCTTTTCTACAAAGAGTTGACCCGGCTAGCATACCATAGATGTTGTATGAGGCACAATAGGTCCATGAAAGTCCGCAGTGCACACAGCCTAGAGGCGGGGGCTGTACTCACCATTAAACAAAAGTTCCCTGAACGATTTTGGCAGTAATATGTTGTTTGATTCCACATATCAAATACACTAACCATAGGCAATGAGCTGAAATATAGATTATAATTTACCATATTTAATTCATACATCATTTTTTAATATGAAAGTAAAAGACATAGCAGCTATATGAAATTAGTTACATTTTGAATCACTGATTCTATACTTGGTTCGATGAAAATAATTGGAACTCTTAGATATATTTGTTCTGGTTTTATTCTTCGTATGTCTTCCATATGTAGGTGCTTCCATTTACCGATGACATGAATGAAGTATGATTATGAAACCAGAGATATTTTTCTATGTGAACATATGTTTTTTTTTCTTTTTGTTTGTTATGTTGTTATAACATCTGTAATTGGTTTTTTTGTAACTGTAGATGTTTCAACTAAATAAATAAATATAGATCATCCTCCTAGTCAAAATCAAATCGTATTTTTAGTCGCAATCTCATAACGTTTTTTCTTGGGCCTAATTCATACTCTTCCCCTAATGGGACCCCAAAATAT
Organism: Lordithon lunulatus; assembly: GCA_963942505.1. Classification (NCBI taxonomy): domain Eukaryota; kingdom Metazoa; phylum Arthropoda; class Insecta; order Coleoptera; family Staphylinidae; genus Lordithon; species Lordithon lunulatus. The sequence continues at coordinate 49,408,893 of OZ012672.1, read as the reverse complement.
AAGTTTATACTGTTTGACTCAACTCATCTGCATAATATAAGATAAGATGTATTATTTTTTATATATGCGTATCGATAAGACGTTGTTAATTCCATGGTGAAACAAATCCATTAAATTAAAATTATTTATCGCGCTCATTTTCCCGGCAAGATATTTACCGTTAAACCACAGTATTTATTCGCGAAATTACTTCACGGCATTCAGTCACAAACATGTCGCGTTGGTGGGCATTGTTTTTCCTGCTTGCAGTATCAGGTGCTCATAGTGCAAAAATCCTCGGTTTTTTTCCACTGCCCAGTAAAAGCCATCTTATATTAGCCAACGCTCTGTTTCGGGAACTAGCATCGCGAGGACATGAAGTCACAATGATATCACCGTTTTCACTGAAAAATCCTCCTGCTAACTATAGTGAAGTTGTCATATCGGATGTCCTTAAAATCAAAAGCGGTCCAATGGCGGCGGCAATTGATCAATCAAAGTCGATAATGGCGCGTGCGTATGGACTATTTGAGGGATTGCGACCATTGGAACGAGCGGCTTTGGGTGATAAACAATTAGTTAAATTTTTGGATACAAAACCAAAGTTTGATTTAGTTATACAGCTGTGGTATATTACGGAAGCACATTTGGGAATAGGGCACGCTGTTAATGCAACAACAGTCGGTTTTAGTGTGATGGTAGGCGCTCCTTTTCAAATTCATCTAACTGGAAATCCAACGCCTTATTCGTATGTTCCAAATTTATATCTACCCTATACAGAAAACATGAATTTCTTCCAAAGACTTATCAACACTATTAGTCATGGATGTATGGATATGTATCTGCATTACGTAAACATGCCTTTCCAAAGAAGTCTTCTTAAAGAATACTTCCCGAACGCTCCACCACTCGATGAACTTATGCAGAATGTTGATTTAATATTTGTAAATTCACACTACTCAACGATGTCTGTAAGACCACATGTGCCAAGCATGATAGAAATTGGAGGGTTTCATTTGGGCGAAAAGGATAATCTCACTGATGATCTTCAGATTTTTATGGATAAATCCAAGCATGGCGTTATTTTGTTCAGTCTAGGAACGAATGCAATGGATAACGATCTCAAACCAAGCGCTATGGAGGCAATACTAGTAACTTTTAGGAATAGCAAGTATGATATCCTATGGAAATTTGATACACAGATCGATAATTTACCTAAAAATGTGAAAATTCTAAAATGGCTTCCACAAAAAGGTGTGCTTGCGCATAAAAATATAAAAGCGTTTATTACACATGGTGGTTTCGGCAGTATTACTGAAGCTATTTACTTCGCTGTCCCATTAATTTGCTTTCCCCTGTTCAACGATCAGCCTAAAAATGTTGCTGATGTTGTAGAGAGAGGTTTCGCTATTGGATTGGATTTAAATACAATTAATGCTAAAGAGTTTGGGGCTGCCATTGATGAAGTAACGGGCAATCCAAGTTACGCAAAAAATGCTGCATTATATTCGGATTTGTTAAGGAATCAAGAGGTGAATCCAATGGAAAAAGCTGTGTACTGGGTGGAGCATGCTATTAGGTATAAAGGCGCGAAGCATTTGAGGGCGAAGGGTACTGATCTACCATGGTATCAGTACATGTTACTTGATGTTTTTGGTTTTATTGCGCTTATTGTGTTGTTGATTGTAACGTTATTTATATATGTAGTGAAACAATTCTTCCCGGTAATTAAAAATAAAATTAAAGTTAATTAAACATAGATATAGCACTCTTGCGACAGAAGTGACACTAATAACTAATTTGACGTTAAAATCTATTTTTCTTGTGTCTTTTTTGTATCTAAAATATTACCGTCAATATTTTGAAATAATGACAGTATTACTGTACGATAATATATTTGAAATGTTAATTTTTCTAAAATATTGCCAGTATTACTCATCCCGTAATGTGTATTAATTTTGTAATGAAGACAATACTGTTCTTTATCACGATAATTATAATAATAATAATAAATAATATTAATAATTAATAATTATAATTACTCAATTGAGTACTTGATAAATATAAAAAGAGGATTGAAGCAAATATTGACTGTACTAGAATTGGCAGTATTCTTGACCGTGTAAGGTGCCTTAAAGGTGTGATAATAGTCTAATATTAATTAAACAAACATACTGCGCTCTTGTAGCAAACAAAACACAAGTATAAAAGCTTCAAAATCTATAAAAATTGCTTTTATTGTGTCAAGCGTGCGATATAGAACTAACGTTAGTTATTAAAGAACAGCACCCTTGCAACAAAAGTGACATAAATCATAAAACTAATTTGGCATCAAAACCTATAAAAACAGAGTCTTTATTTGTGTCATACTAGTGTCATTTGTGTCTCAAATGTGCGATATTAGTTTTATAGGCTGGGTTGTATAAAAGCTAAAACTACTTTGATATATTCAATTTCTAAAAACACAGCCAACAAACACCAACATAATATATAAAGCGGTATAGCCAATATTTTATTTGCATTAAGGTCGTTTTAGACAAGACAATTTCTTAGCTCAAAAGTTGTTCAAGAAATGAATTCATATATTCTCCTCTCATACAATTTGTCCTTGACAAATAGAAAGCGTTATATTTTTCCATTCGATCTACCATCCAATTCAATATTTCAAATAATTTACTGTATGATACGAGAAAAATATAGATTGTCTCGCATCTTGACTAACTTTTGAGTCAAGAAATTGTCTTGTCTAAAACGACCTTTATAAAGCTATAAGATACATAGTTCCCAATAATCATGCTACGTTTATCAGTGGATTACATATAATCATGGGATATAATTAAATTTGTTGTATACAATTCAGCCCTTTAGTATTGATGTTAGGGATTTTTAACACATGGTATATATTCTAATCCACGTTATTAAACTATTGAGGATTGATAGAATGAAAATTATTAGATTTTTTAACATGTGATTGTTAAAAAATCTAATATAATAGAAAATAATTCTTGTACAATTTGAATGAAAACATTTTTTTAATGGAAACATTTGAATATTATGAAATATAATGTAATATTGTAAATAATAAATATATTGTAAGTGTAAATGTTTTAGCTGCAAATATTTCTCAGGCCATTTTTAACCCCCGTATTCATCAACGTTCCATAACATACCTAATCTACATACTTATTGAACCCATAAGTATGAGTATTTATAAATATAATAGAATAAATAGAAAATAAACATAAAATTCTGGAAACACTGACAAATTTTGCAAAGGCGCCAATCTTCATACTCATTGAACCCATAACCCTACTAAAAAAAGATAATACATCAAACATATATAAGTGTGAACCCACCCCTTAGCAATCTACATATCTAGATTTCGATCTTATTAGATCTCGTCAATGTAGCTCTACGAGGGTAAGTTATACTGTTTTTGATAATACATCAGAAGAATATATGCAAGTTATTAAAAGCAATGAGTACGAAATAAAAAATATTATAGCCAAGGATGCGTGTACACGAAATTCGGCTATTTTAGATCACATCCTCACTAATATTAAAAACATAGACATCAATACCACAATCAAACCAACCGATATAACAGACCATAATATTATTATAGTTAAAATCGTAATAAGGAAAAACAAGTAAACAAGCAAATTTAAAACGATTATAGACTATAAGAAATATAGCACTGAATTAAAAAATAAGATAGGTGATGGCGTAAATATAAAATCATATGAAGTCCCACAAACAGTTATCCAAGATGCTAAACTAAACTCAAAGAAAACGATTAGAGTAAGGACGAATAATGATGTCTGGATCGATGATGAGATACTGGGCTTGATGAAACAAAGGGATACAATATATAAAAGAATGAAAAAGGAAAATAATGGAGAAGATAGTACACTCCCACAACAATTTAAGAAACTAAAAGACTTAGTAAATAATTCCATAAAGATTAAAAAGAAATATTATTTCTCAAACAAGTTTCAGAACAGTGGAAATAACCCAAAAAAAATTTGGAATGTAATAAACGAGTCTATGAATTATACAAAAAACGAGAAAAATAACATAAATTCATATATAGTACACCAAGGGAAAATTTGTGAGATCGACTTGACCAAAGCTGAGGCCTTAAATAACCTTTTTACGAACATAGTACATGTGTTAAGACAAAGTAATAAACCAAAATATAATCAGACCAAAACATCAATGAAATGGAATGATAAGTCTATTTTCGTAGGTCCTTGCGATGAAGAGGAAATTTCTGAAACAATATTTGAACTCAAAAATAATATGGAACCGACGATATAACAGTCAAAGATATAACAAGTCCAGGTAATCTCATTATCAACTTAATATGTAGACTTACAAATACAATGTTTGAAGATTCGGTATTTCCGACTTAAATTAAATTAAAAAGGAATAAAATTATTCCCATATACAAAACAGGAAGTAAAGAATCGCCACAAAATTATCGACCAATTTCTCTTGTTAGTATATTCTCAAAAATAATAGAAAAAGTAATAAAGTAAAGGCTAATAAGCTTCATACAAACTACAGTTGTTTTCGATAAGCATCAATACGGCTACCAGGAGAAATCAAGCGCACAATCAACTATAACTGATTTCACAACATATATTCTAAATAAAATGGACAGTGGAAACTATGTGGCAGCGGTCTTCGTTGATTTTTTTAAGGCGTTTGATACTGAGGATAACACTATTATGATTGGCAAATTAGAAGGTCTTGGTATACGAGGGAAACCTCTGGAACTGATTAAAAGCTACATAAGTGACAGACAGCAGTGTACTTCTGTTAATGGTACAAACAGTGTTTTTCAAGATATAAAATATGGTTTGCCATAAGGGTCAGTACTTGGGCCACTGTTATTCTCGCTATACATTTGGGTTATACAACAAACTGGCCTAAAAGGTCGTTACTTCACGTTTGCGGATGATACAGCCCTGGTGTATAGTGTTAAAAAACACGTAAATATTAGTGAGACAATTAACCAGGACCTAAAGATCTTCAAGGCTTGGAGTGACACGAATTATTTATTCATAAATTGTGATAAGACTATTTATATGACATTTTCTTTCAGAGGCGCTCAATAGATGTTGAATGTCTTATTAGACAATGTGAAATTAAAAATTATAGCGGAATATAAATATCTAGGCTTATGGATAGATTATAAATTTCAGTGGGAAAAAATGATTAAGCATATATGTAACAAAATATTACCTGTAATAGGTACAATATACCGCTGTAACCAACTGTTAACGAATAGCGCAAAGAACCATATTTATCATGCATATGTGTACAGCCATCTAATCTATTTAATAGCAACATGGGGCTCCTGCAGTGGTTATATGTTGGATAGGCTTCAAAGATTACAGAACAAAGCTGTAAAAGCAATTTATAAAGTACCATTATTAACTCCAACGGAACAGTTATACACTCAAAATAATTTACTGAAAATTAATGGAATAAAAATAATTCAACAATATACACACCTGCATAAAATTATGAAACTTGGGTATAAATGTAATGTTAACCTTCTAACGGGTAATGATATCCATGACATATCCACCAGACAATCTAGAAAATTAAGAATGTTTAAATGCTATACTTTGAAGGCGTATAATTCAACATATAATAAATGCATCAGTGAATATAACAAATTAAATCATGATATAAAAAAATCTACAACTATAAAACAATTTAAATCTAGGCTAAGAAAAATTATGTAGATGATTAAGGTTTCTTGTATTATGATTCTATATTAGATTATTCTTATTCCGATTTATTTTATGATCCACTGATTCTGTATATATTTTTTCCAATTACGTTTTCTCTGGTATTTGATTTTAACTTAATTGTAATTTATTTTTCTTTATAATTAGATTATTGTTTTCGGTAAAGTGTAGGTCCTGGGCACCAGTTGTTGTACTGTTTACAGGCACCATGAAGAGATTAAATAAATAAATAATTAATTAAATAAGAATAAGTATTTATAAATAGAATAGAAGAAATAGACAATAAAAATAAAATTCTGGATACACTGACAAATGTTGTAAAGGCGCCAATCTTCATATTTAATAAGTATCAGTATTTATAAATAGAATAGAATAAATAGAAAATAAAATGATAAATTTTGCAAAGGCGCCATGAGATCAGCAATCCCCAAATGCTTTTATAGTTTCTTGAGAAAATGTTTTACAGTTCCTGCCACTATGAAGTTGTCAGTTTATCCGTGCAATCGCTTTTGGAGTCTATCAATTATATAGGCATACTCTTGACATAAAAGTACATCATTATCATCATCATAGTAATAAATTAGCCTATCCTAGTTTACTGCTGGACGTAGGCCTCCCGTGATTGCTTCATATAATCATAACGTTTGGTCTTGAGCTACTGAATCCAATTTGTATGAATCCGTCTAATATCGTTAATTATATGGGCATACTCTTGACGTAAAAGTATCATTATCATCATCATTGTCATAAATTAGTCTATCATAGTCCACTACTAGACGTAGGCCTCCCGTTATTGCTTCATATAATCATAACACGTTCGGTCTGGAGCTACTGAATCCAATTTGTATTAATCCGTCTAATATCGTTTATTTGATATTTGCTTCTGAATTTATCATGCCTGGATTTCCAATCTAGTATTCGTCGAGTCCATCCTACGCTATTTTTAAAATTCGGCATAGTATGAGATTTAGTTCAATCAATTTGTTTGTGTTATTTTTGCACCATTCCACAGCACGTGTAAGTAACAAACGTTTTGTCTCGCAGTTTGACAATGTGTCCTACCTTAGAACTGCTATTCATTCTATTGCGTCTGTTAGCCCAGTTCTTCTCTAAAATTCTACATTCGGAATACGGTATCTCAAAGATATTCCCACAATAGATCCTTCCATTACATACTGTGTAATCCTTGATCTTATTCACCACCTTCTCTGTTAGTATTAACGTCTCTGCGCCGTACATTACGACAGGAACGCATTGGTGGCTTCAAAAAGATTGGTAAGTTTGATTTGAATACATGGTTTAGATTCCCGTATGCCGTCCACGCTTGTCCTATGCTTCTTGACATTTCACATGTTTTAATTGTGTGAATACGGATTTCATATCCTAGATATTTGTAGTAAATTGCAATGATTAAAATACGTAAATTGTAAACGTAAATGCTAAATCGACTTTATACCCTGAACCTAGCCGTTTTTTCAACAACTAAAAATGGTGGTCTATATAATATAATTGTTGGAACCAATCAAGCAGATAATTATACAAGGAAATCTTATGTGATTTAAACAATGGTTTAAACAATGGTTTAAACCACATAAGATGTCCTTGTATAATTTTGCCCTACGCCTAAGGAAAGACTATGAAGAAAAATATATGAAAGTAGAGTAACAGAGAAAAACTATAGAGGATAACTGACAAAGGAATACATGGGAGGACAGAATAAAAAAAAGCGAAAATGAAAGACATAAAATGGGAAGAGACAAAACAACTAACACAGGACAGGAAAGGAGGGATTTAAATACCGCGGGCGATCCTTAATAATATTATTATTAGTCAACATAAAGACAATTATAATATTTTATATCAACATGTTATTCCGTTAGTTGTAAGGGTGTATATACAATATATAATATACATATTTAATATGTATCTTCTTGTGTATACCTCTCAAACAAGAAGATACACATTATACATTGTATATACACCCTTACAACCAACGGTATAAAATGCTTAGGTCTAAATACAATATAACAATTTTGTGTTGACTCGGCTGAAGTATATATATATATATATATATATATATATATATATATATATATATATATATTATCTATTTGCCTTTTACCTTTCGGTGTAGGCTATTACATTTACATTACTTAACATTATACTTTACAATTATTGTTGTTTACACATTTGTAAATGCTTTCCACTCTTTTCTATTCTTCGCCAGTTGTCTTGCTTGACTGTCTTTCCTTTCTTGATTATTATTTCCTCTATTCTGTTGTCCCACTATTTTCTTGGTCTACCTCTTCTACTTTTATTTCCAGTTCTTGCTTCCCATACCTGTTTTGTTTGATTCTTTTTGTCCATCCTAATTAAATGTCCCCACCAGTTTAGTTCTTTCTATTCTATATACTTTTCTATAGCTTCAATTCCCAGTTATTCTCTGATGCCGTCATTTCTTATTCTGTCTCTTCTCGTAACTTGTTTTACTACTCATTAGATATTTAGATATTTCATTTCCATTGCCTGTATTCTACTTTTATCTCTCTTCGTTAGTTTCCACGTCTCGCTCCCATATGTCAGTATAGGTCTATATATGTTTTTGTATATATTTATTTATTTTATGTCTCCCCGAACTTTTCCCATTCCCTGCTCTTTGCTATTCTGATCTTTTACTATTTTCCTCTTTAAACTGTATTATTCGTAGTTGTTCCTATTTTTGTCATTTAGCCATGCCATGCCATGCTTTTTTCTTTTCCTTTATTTTCTCTCTTATGTTCTGCGACCACCAGGCTGTCTGCTGCTTCTTGTTTGTGTTTTGCTTTGTCCCACATGTCTCTTGTGCTGTCTCCAGCATATTTTTCTTTAATGTATTCCACATTTCCTCTACTTCTTGTCTATAGTTGTCCTTTTCTAAGTTCGCCTTTGTTTTCTTGGCTGAAGTAATTAATAATATTATTATTATTAAGGTCGACACCAAGGGCATTGCTGTTGCAGGAGACGAACCGTATGAGTATATGGTGGGAGTCGTGTGTTAGGGTTTGAGAAGTTTATGAAAATATTGCAGGGTTTGAGCAAGGAAACTAAAGCAACAACAATGTTCAGGTAGGAACTCGCCCCACGCCTTACGGAGCTACCCGTTTGCAGCAGTGGGGGTCGGGGTACCATCTGGGCCCGAGTATCATCATTTCACAGAAGTCTGACTGATCCCTAGCCCAAGGGCGAGGAGAGACTGATACGAGTTGTCCAATTCCGCGCGGGGTCGTGATACGGGTTATGATTCTCCAGTAGTGGAGTATCAAATAAAATTGTTTTTTTTGTACAATTGTTTGCTCTTGCCTTGGTAACCATAAAATAAAATTTAAAAAAAATTGATTTGGTTAGTTGTTATTGAATAATATTTGCAAAAAAAAAATTTTGCAATTTTTATCAAACTTTCCCCCATTTTTTTATCTTTAAATTTTCATATTTTGTTTAGAATTTAATAGTAATCATCAAACATAATTTTCTACATCATCAGTAGCCTTAGTTTTTTTTAAATTAATTTTAAACTGAAACTTATTAGTATACAACGTGGTAAAAAATCAATAAAATCGATTAGAAAGTATTTAATGATTAACAATAACAAGGTTCCGAGGCTGTTGTTCAGGTTTTTAAACTAGTTTCTCTTTTTGCAGAGACGGGTAGTTGACCCGTCGCCCAACCCTCCTGATTTGTCCGAGCTTGGGACTGGCATGTTCACTGCTAGACTACTCCATCTAACATTTAATATAACCTCAGTTATGAACATTTTCAAAGCTATTGTTCGATGGCCAATACCTAGCCAACAATATAGAGCCAGATGATGGCGGAGTTGCGCGAATTCGGTGTGGGTAGAAGGAAAAAGAAAGATGGCCACCCCTGTTATACATGGTATATGGTATATTATGTATGAATAAGGTATGAGTGGGTTGAACATATTCAGCTGGACAATTAGGCATACTTGAAATGAGCTATGCTAGCCTAAGGTGTACTATCCCATACTTGAGGATGGTTGTAAATCATTTATCCTCCGTCATACCATATCTAACACATGTTCGATTAGTGATAAGGCCATAGAAGCAGATCAATATTAGCAGAGATGGCAGTAATACAGTATAGATTAAAAGAAGAAATAAAATAAAAATCGCTCTACTAGTTTTTGGCGGCGGTCAAAGTCAAAACGTAGTGAATTCTTTTCCCCAATATTTTTTTCTTAAAATTTTCAGCATTTGTTATATATATATATATATATATATATATATATATATATATATATATATATATATATATATGTATATTTGGATCTTCAGAAATCCATTTTTTTATTGTTATATCGATTTGTATTGAATTAAAACTTATACGTGGACGGTTGATTACAGATTACTGTGAAGATAAACCTTTGTTTAAATAAAACCATATTGTTGCTAAAGCATGACTTTAGTGATTTCAAAAAAGGTCAGTTGAAAAAAAATATAGCATCTATTTTTTACAAGCTGTCAAACTTGACCCGAAATCTATGGCCGCACTTTGTTGCGGCAGGCGCACTTTGTTGCGGCAGGAATTGCAAAACATTTAGCAATAATCATTTTATTTTTCAGTTGAAAAAAATTAGCATATATTTTTTATAGGCTCTCGAAGTTGACCCGAAATCCATGGCCGCAGTTTGTTGTTGAAGGAATTGCGAAATATTTAGCAATATTCATTTTATTTAAATCATTGTATATTGTTAAAAATCCAAAAATTGTAAACTAGTTTTTGGCGGCGGTCAAAATCAAAATCAGTGAATTATCCATCTTTTCCCCCATATTTTTTTTTCAATTTTTCACCAGTTGTTGCTAACCTAACAGTGGTTACAAAATTTATTTTTTTTTGGATTATCAGAAATCAATTTTTTTTTTATTATATCGATTTGTAATGAATTGAACATTATACGTGGACCGTTGATTACAGATGAATGTGGCAATAAACCTTTATTTAAATAAAAGCATTTTGTTACTAAAGCATGACTTTAGTGATTTCAACAAAGTTCAGTTGAAAAAAATTATAGCATATATTTTTTATAAGCTCGCAAAGTTGACCCGAAATCCAGTGCCGCAGTTTGTTGCTGAAGGAATTGCGAAATATTTAGCAATATTCATTTTATTTAAATCATTGTATATTATTAATAATACATTAGGTCAACATATGGCAAAATTAAAAATCAAAAAATTATGATCTACTAGTTTTTGGCGGCGGTCAAAGTCAAAATTAGTGAATTATCCATCGTTTCCCCAATATATTTTTCTTCAAATTTTCACCATTTCTTGCTAACCTAACAGTGGTTACAAAAAATATTTTTTTGGATCATCAGAAATCCATTTTTTTTTGTTATTTCGATTTGTATTGAATTAAACCTTGTACGTGGGCGGTTGATTACAGATTCATGTGAAGATAAACCTTTGTTTAAATAAAACCATATTGTTGATAAAGTATGATTTCAAAAAAGCTCAGTTGAAAAAAATTATAGCTCACACACATACACACAAGCCCAGGAACTGAGGTAAAGGAGAGATTGAGGGATATTGAGTGGCAAGAAAGGCAAGTGAGAATGGCTGAGAATTCATACAACCCTGGCTACGTAGAGTGGCAAACACAGGAGAAAATCCCAAGTTACTTAGCCAGAATAGAGTGGAGCAGGGAGGACAAAGTATGCATGGTAAGAGCGAGGTGTGGGTCAAAAGAGCGAGGTGTGGGTCAGAAGAGCGAGGTGCGCTGTGTAGGAAGGGGAGCAACACGTGGTGACACCTTAGCAAAGAATGTGAGGGAGAGAAAGCAGAGTGGGTTGGAGAGTGCAGAACGGTGAATGAATGGTGAAGAGAGGATGGAAAAGGCGTAAAAAAGGTTGACGTGGGAGAGGAAATTGGTGAGGGCAGAGGGGGTCTAGTATGTAGGAAGAAAACAGAAACGAATATGCATTTTATGTTAATTTGTATTTTTCTTTTTTCTGTGAAAGTATTGTTTATTGAGGGGAATTTTGTAAAAGATAAGGGTTGTGGGTATATGCCAAATAAAGGTCTTTATTATTATTATTATTATTATTATTAAAGATCGCTGGCAGTCTTTAAATACTAGACACATTTTATTAGGAAGAAAACAGAAACGAATATGCATTTTATGTTAATTTGTATTTTTATTTTTTTGTGTGAAAGTATTGTTTATTGAGGGGAATTTTGTAAAAGATAAGGGTTGTGGTTATATGCCAAATAAAGGTCTTTTATGATTATTATTATTATTATTATTAAAGATCGCTGGCAGTCTTTAAATACTAGACACATTTTATATGAAATGACTTTGGAAATTTAGTACCTATCTTTAAACATGCAATATCATTTTAAATTTATAAATAAATTTATTAATCGGATGTTGTCGATTACATCCGATTAATACATTTATTTATAAATTTAAACTGATATTAGTCTTATGAATAAGTAAAATAACATTCAAATTTATTAAACAAATGTAATACTTTACAATTTACAATATTGTATAATATATTGCACTATTATTTCTAAAATTACACAACTCAATGTCTTGCGTTTTTGATTAGTGTCCATGTAGGAATAGGGAAAATAATCAATCTATCAATAATCAAAAGTGTATTAATCTAGCTTGCATGCCAAAACGCACTTGTATCATGGGCCATTCACAATAACCGCGGTAGTAGTGGTAGTAGTATGCAATATTTTGCATAGCTGTAAAAATTCAGACGTTCACAATTAAGCAGTAATGCTATGCAATAATTATGGTAGAGATTATTACCTACGTTCTGTCATAGTTTTACTGCGCTGCTATAAACGCCCGCAATTTTATACATGTGTACAATTTCGCTTACCGCTCCGTTACACCTACCACGCTTATTGTGAATGGTCTTTCAATCTTACTGCCTCAAAGCAAAAACAAATTTTATTTTGATTATGTTACATATTAGAAATACTAGCGTGATATGATAAAATGTATTTATTTCATCATTATATTTAAAACAGATATCATAATTATGATTGTGATAATTAATAATTAAAGCCTGTAATGTTACTATTTATAATCCATTAACATTAGTAGATTATAAATATTAACTTTGATAATGATAAAATTACTTAAACCCCCATTGGTTTTAAGAAACATTATCATCAAACATTTGCTTGTAAATAAACTAATGAGTTTCAATTCTTCAATGTTCAAACCGTGAATGAAGTAACAATACATAAAATATAAGTTTTTTATTTCACTTTCATTTTTGTATGTGAATGTTTTTTCATGCAGCACAATTTTTTCACAACATATCCAAATATTTTCACTATTACCAGCACGGCAAGCACAATAAATGCGATGACATCGAGTAACATATACTGATACCATGGTAGATCGCTACCTTTTGCCCTTAAATGCTTAGTGCCCTTATGTCTGATAGCATGCTCCACCCAGTACACAGCTTTATCCATCGGATTCACCTCTTGATTCCTCAACAAATCCGAATAAAACCTAACACTCTTTGCATAACTCGGATTGCTCGTTACTTCATGAATTGCATCACCAAACATTTTAGCATCAATTTTATTTATGTCCAATCCAATACCGAAACCTCTCGCTACAACATCAGCAACATTCTTAGGCTGGTCTGTAAAGAGTGGGAAGCAAATTAACGGCACTGCTGAATAAATAGCTTCAGTAATACTTCCCAAACCACCATGTGTTATAAACGCTTTAATATTTTTATGCGCGAGAACACCTCTTTGTGGAATCCAATTCATAATTTTCACATTTTCAGGTAAATTATCAACGGGTAAACCGAATTTCCATATTATATCATACTTAGTATTCTTAAAAGTCATTAATATTGCGTCCCAAGCCGATTCCTTAAGATCATTCTCATCTATATTCGTCCCTAAACTGAACAGAATAACGCCATGCTTGGATTTATCCATAAAAACCTTAAGTTCATCCGTAAGACCATCTTCCTCATTCAAATGAAAACCTCCAATTTCTATAATACCTGGTAGGTGTGGACGTGGTGTTAAAGTTGAATAGTGTGAATTTACAAATATTAAATTAACATCCGCCATAAGTTCATCTAGTGATGTAGCGTTTGGGAAGTACTCTTTGAGGATACTTCTTTGAAATGGCATATTTGCAAAATGCATGTACAAATCCATACATCCATGGCTAATAGTGTTGATAAGTCTTTGGTAAAAACTCATTTCTTCAGAATAGGGTAGATATAAATTGGGTACGTACGAATAAGGTGTTGGATTGGAGGTCAAATATTTTTGAAAAGGTGCACCTCCCATGACACTGAAACCCACTGTTGTTGCATTCACAGCATGCCCTATACCCAAAAGGGCTTCAGTATTATACCAGAGTTGTATAACTAAATCAAACTTATGTTTTTCATCCAAAAACCGAATTAATTCCTTGTCGCCCAAAATCAATCTTTCCACATGTCGTAATCCCCCGAATAGTAGATAAGCATGCTCCATAGCCGATTTTGATTGATCCTTTAACGGTGCCATGTAAACCGATTTCATTTTATTTACATCTGTTAGAATAATTTCGTGATAGTTCTTAGGAGGATTTTTTAGTGGGAACGGTGAAATCATTGTGACCTCATGGCCTCGCGTCGCTAATTCCCGAAGAAGAGCATTGGCTAATATAAGATGGCTCTTACTGGGCAGAGGAAATAACCCCAAGATTTGTGCACTATGAACACCTGATGCTGCGAGTAAGAACAGCAACGCCCACCGACACGACATGTTGACGACTGACTACCGCGGAGCGAACTCTCGAGTCATTTATGTATGCGACCCAACTTTAAATGTCTTGTTAGTTGAATCCGATAACAATATTCAACTCAAATTAATTTGCTTGACCTTCAGAAAAATAAGGCTATTAAAATATCGGTCTATCGTGGCGTCTATATATAAACAATGTGGTCAGTGTATATTATTTTATCTTACGTATTACATTAATTTAAAAGAATGCGAACACGGTTTAGAGGAAATATTCATTCAGAAAACCTTCATTTACTAACAATTTTCGCAGTACAAATATATTCGCAACAATACTTTGTGTTTATGAATGGCAGTCCTAATCTATGTTATATAATAGCCTCACCTCGGATGATAACAACGGTTTCACATAATTACTATTTGTACATATGGTTTATATAAAATTATTTTAAGTACACTCCGTAGATCTCTATTCACAAGCAATCTTCGCAGTGGTTGAAAACAATATTTTACGTTAATCGATGACAATTCTGATTTATTCCATTATACTCTTATCCTATAAAATCATAAACGGTTTAAAAAAATTATTGAATGAATATCGCGAAAATAAAAGTGAAATAAAAACCTATATATTATCTACTGTTATTTCATTGACGCGTTCTAGTCAATGGATCGAAGTATTAAAACTCATTAGATTATATAAGCCTGTGAGAATGAAAGTGGCGTAAGCCACATTTAAATTGTTTTAAAAAGGAGGAAAGTTTGCGTTTGGTATTTATTTGAGCAGATTTAAATTTGTATGTATGAATAAATTCCATTATACTCTTATTCTATAAAAAAAAACGGCTTAAAAAAAAATTGATTGAATGAATATCGTGATTCGAAAATCCAAAAATCTAAATTTACAATTAAACAATCATAAGTTATAGAGAACCATACGAAGAGTATAATTTTCGTCTCATTCTGCATACTGTGGGGAAAAAATGTCGGTAACTGTTGAATTGTTTTCAAGTTGGTTCAATTAAGCAGAGTAAGGGTGTTTAACGACGTCCAACAGCTATCCCGTTTGTTCGTTTTCACTTAGTTATTGCGGTTGTGCTTTTTTGCTATACCGTATGGATATTGATATTGTCGCAAATAAGCATATTTACCGTACGTGGCAACTACGTTCCCGTTCACCCCACCGGGCTCGAGTTACGCAAAAATACCCGTGCTCCAGGCAGAAACTCTCTCTCTTGATTTATTCGCCTGTCTGGCCGAGTAGAGTAACTCTACCATGTTGCCAGGATAATTTTAGTAAGTTATTGTATTAGTAAGTAAGTAACATGTTGCGATACCCATTGTATATCTATAAACCCGATACCTTATAGCTCTTATGGGCCATTCACAATAAGCGCGGTAGGGGTAGCGTAGCGGTAAGCGAAATTGCACACATGTATAAAAATGCGGGCGTTTACAGCATAATAGTAAAACTATGACAGAACATGGGTAATTATCTCTACCATTATTATCGCATAGCATTACTGCGTAATTCTGACCGTCTGAATTTTTATAGCCATCCAAAATATTGCTTACCGCTACCTTACCACTACCGCGCTTATTGTGAATGGACCATTAGAGTTTACACCCCCCTATCCACGACAACATTCTATTATCATTCAAGCGACATAAACGTATTATGACAATTTTACTATGACATATATTACACACCACACACCATGTTGGTAAGGACCAATATCAAAAAAACCACTAGATTTTCCCCATATTTAAATTGCCCACTCATATAAGCAGCGAGATTCTCAATACGCCGCGACGTACCTTTCTCGTGATATCAGCATATATAACATCGCCGGTATTTCACACATTCAAGGAACAAGACATTAATTGTAGACTCGCACAGATAAATAAATCATTCACTCCGCTGCAGCAGTCAGTCGTCAACATGTTGCGTTGGTGGGTGTTGCTGTTCTTACTCGCAGTGTCCGGTGTTCACAGTGCAAAAATTCTGGGTATATTTCCTCTGCCCAGTAAGAGCCATCTTATATTAGCCAATTCTCTTCTTCGGGAATTAGCGACGCGAGGCCATGAGATTACAATGATTTCACCGTTTCCATTAAAAAATCCACCTGCGAATTATCATGAAGTTATCCTAACGGATATAAATAAAGTGAAAGCGGAATTCATGGCACCGTTAAAGGATCGAACAAAATCGGCCATGGAACATGTGTATCTACTATTCTCGGGGTTACGACATTTGGAAAGGTCGGTTTTGGGCGATAAGGAATTAACTCGATTTTTGGATGAAAAACCTAAGTTTGATTTAGTGATACAGATGTTGTGGAATTCTGAAGCCCTTTTGGGTGTAGGACATGCTGTGAATGCAACAACAGTGGGTTTCAGCGTCATAGGAGGTGCACCTTTTCTAATACATTTCACATCCACTCCAACACCTTATTCGTACGTGCCCAATTTATATTTACCCTTTTCGGAAGAAATGACTTTTTTTCAAAGACTGTTCAATACTATTGGTCATGGATGTATAGAATTGTACATGCATTTCTCAAACTTGCCATTCCAAAGAGGTATTCTTAAAGAGTACTTCCCTAACGCTCCATCACTAGATGAACTTATAGCGGATGTTAATTTAATATTGGTAAATTCACACTACTCAACTTCAATAGTAAGACCACATCTACCAAATATTATAGACATTGGAGGTTTTCATTTGAATGAAGAAGATAGTCTTACTGATGAGCTTAAGATTTTTATGGATAAATCCAAGCATGGTGTTATTCTGTTCAGTTTAGGGACGAATACAGATGATAATGATCTAAAAAAATCTACCTTGGATGCAATATTGATGACTTTTAAGAATACTAAGTATGATATCTTATGGAAATTCAGTTTACCTATTGATAATTTGCCTAAAAATGTGAAAATTATGAATTGGATTCCACAAAGAGGTGTGCTCGCGCATAAAAATATTAAAGCATTTATAACACATGGTGGTTTGGGAAGTATTACTGAGGCTATTTATACAGCAGTACCGTTAATTTGCTTCCCACTATTTACAGATCAGCCTAAGAATGTTGTTGATGTTGTAGCGAGAGGATTCGGTATTGGATTGGACATAAATAAAATTGATGCTAAAATGTTTGGTGATGCTATTCATGAAGTAACGAGCAATCCGAGTTATCTAAAGAGTGTTAGGTTTTATTCGGATTTGTTGAGGAATCAAGAGATGAATCCGATGGATAAAGCAGTGTACTGGGTGGAGCATGCTATCAGGCATAAGGGCACTAAGCATTTAAGGGCCAAAGGTAGTGATCTACCATGGTATCAGTACATGTTACTCGATGTCATCGGATTTATTGTGCTAGCTGTGCTTGTAATTGTGAAAATATTTGTTTATTTTATGAAAAAATCGTACCGGATGTGCTGGATGAAAAAACCTAAAATAAAAGTCAAATAAAAACCTATATATTATCTACTGTTATTTCATTGACGCGTTCTAGTGAATAGATCGAAGTATTTAAACTCATTAGATTATATAAGCCTGTGAGAATGAAAGTGGGGTAAGTCACATTTAAATTGATATACCTATATAACTGAGAAGATTTTGCGTTTGGTATTTAAGTAAGTCAACATGCGCAGTTACAGACATAAATTTTTTCGTAAATAAATTACATAGGTAGTTATTAAAGTAATACTTACAATAGAGCTAAAACATCAGACATTTAACAATCAATACAATAAGATTTAAAATAGAAAATGTCAGTCAAATATAAAATAAAATATATATAATGGATTGTTAAGGCATCTACTTTGTGATAATTCATTTTAAAGGATAAATAAAACGATTTTTTACTTTGTTTTTTATCACACTTCAGTTACACTTTGCAAGTAATTTCGGCTAAGCTCTAGCCATTTTCGAGCTCCTCCGTCATCGGAGGAGCTCGAAAATGGCTAGAGCTTAGCCGAAACTAGTTGCAAAGTGTAACTGAAGTGTGATAAAAAACAAAGTAAAAAATCGTTTTATTTATCCTTTAAAATATATATCGTTAAAATGTTCAGAATTTATTAATTGTTAAATGTCTGATGTTTTAGCTGTGCTCTTTAAACTCTATTGTAAGTATTACTTTAATGACTATGTAATTTTATAAATTTTGGTTCATTTGTAGTATAATCCTGATGAAGCTTTGAATAAAAAGCTGCGCACGTCGATTTACATAAATACCAAATGCAAACTCCTCTACTTTTCAAAACAATGTAAATGTGACTTACATCAATTTTATTCTCACAGGCTCATATATAAAGAAATGTATGTTGATAATATTGCTTAAACCCAATTGGGGTTTTAAGTAACTTTACCACTATCAAAATTAATATTTATAATTTGCTAATGAGAATGGATTATAAATATTATCACAATTTTAATTGTAATAAACTGTCGCAATCTTAATTATATCCGTTTTAAAACAGTGCAATATCCTTGGCAGAGACTTAAACCTGATATCTTCGTTTACATTACACGTTTTATTTATAATAATGATATAAATAAATGTTATCATATCATTATACGATATTCTATAAAAATAATTGAATGTTATCTTACTTTCTCATGTGAATAATTCATTTTGATTAAATCGGCCAGTCAATGTACTGTTTGTCCATTGTCCTGATATCTTCGTTTACATTACACGTTTTATTTATAATAATGATATAAATAAATATTATCATATCATTATACGATATTCTATAAAAATAATTGAATGTTATCTTACTTTATCATATGAATAATTCATTTTGATTTTCATTTGATTTTTCGACCAGTCAATGTACTGTTTGTCCATTGTTAAGTTACAGAGGTTTAAACCGAGTGATTACCTAAGAGTGTGATCAGGTCTATACTTTTCTTAGACGCGAATTATGAAGTTGTGTTGTAGTTTTAGTAACAAATAAATTAAATTTAAAAAATATTGTGTCAATCGAATTTTTATTAATTTGCATAATTTTGTTGCAATTATGTAAATTAATAAAAGTTCTTTCATTTATTAACCTCGTCCTTTTTATCATTGTCAATAGCTCTGTGTGGGGCTTCTAGATTTACATATATGTTTGCAGATTTGCAGTATAATGGGCCATTCACAATAGGCGTGGTAGTGGTAAGGTAACGGTAAGCAATTTTTTGCATGGCTATACAAATTCAGACGTGGGCAGTAATGCTATGCGATAATTATGATAAGAGATAATTACACATATTCTATCATAAATTTACTGTACTGCTGTAAACGCCCGCATGCTATGCGATAATTATGATAGAGATAATTACCCATATTCTGTCATAAATTTACTGCGCTGCTGTAAACGCCCGCATTTTTATACATGTGTGCAATTTCATTTACCGCTACATTACCCCTACCACGCCTATTGTGAATGGTCCTTTAGCTGTTCCGGTTAATGTTTACAACGCGCGTTGTCTACCTTCTTTCAGCCAGGGATTCTCAACCGTCTTCTAAATTTGTCGCAATCCTCCAGTCTCCGTGCTGTAGTCCTCTTCAATTATATTATTCAGATTATTACATGTTCTTTCCCAGTTCTCATATTTTCTCTTTGTACTTTTCATTTGACCTCTGTATTGATCTAAATCTTCTGCTCTTTTCCTATTTAGATATTTTTTATTGAGGGTGATATTTATATATTTCTTTCCACTTCTAAAACGCCACGCAACATAAAAATTGCCAAGAAACGTAAAAAGCCTTTAAGATCAAAAACACCCCCTTAAAAATACGTTAAATCCCTACCAGTCTGAAGGTGTTTTAAATTTTTTTTAAGTTATTAATGTTTTAGGGCTATTTTTAGATATGTTTTAACCTATTTTTCATATATTTGAGAGCCAGTTCTAACTCTGCTGTATTTAGTTTTGGAAGTTCCTCTGATCCTTGATTTACGAGTTTTATGTTGTATCTTCCGTATTTGCGTCATAGAAAAACATTAAAAAACTGCCAAGAAATATAAAAACACCTCTCAAAATAATCCTTAAAAAAATGTTTAAAACAAGACGGATAGGGTTGTCTTAAGGGGTTATAATACCTTTATTTTCTTCAAAAAAATCGATGTTTTTATTGCTTTATCTGAAAGTAAAACTCTTAGAGAACATTTTACGAAATTTTCATGGAGATCCTAGCAATAGATCGAAAGTTACAGCGTTTCGAAGCGGGGTGCGATGTTTCCTGGAACATCTGCTCTATTCTTGACCATACAAATCGCGTATATTTTGTGACAAATCCCTTATAATCAGTTGTATACGAGCTTCCGAAGCGTTAGCATCGATTATCGAATTTTTTTCTCTGGTGCTTGTTTTGCCGTCTTTTCATAAAATCAGTATGGATTCCCGAAACAAAATTACACGCTAAACTCGATTATCTCGAAATGGAGTTTTCCAAAAGAGCGTTTGCCGTGATCACGATTGCCGAAAAACTATTTGACCGATCTTCTTCATTTTTCTTTTGAATTGTTTGTAATTAATGTTGTCAGTACTTGAACGATTCCTTTTTTATGCATAAATTTTTATTTTGCAAATACGAATTTTTTAATAAAAATTTTAGAGCTCAAAACATTGAGTTTTTGGGAAAAACGTTCCCGTATGCTGAAAAAACAAAATATTTATTTAAATAATCGTTCAAGTACTAGGAAGGTCCCTATACTAGTGAAATTTTTTGGGTTTAATGATTTCAATTGACCTGCTTGACTTTCATGATGATCACCGCAAGGCTCATCAAAAAAAGAGGGTTTCGGGGAAAGGGCCATAACTCCGGCTTTTATGAATTTTTTTTTATAAACTAATTCTTATTTTTTTCTTTTTTCACTAAAAAAACGTACTATTAATAAATTATAATTTTGATGTAAAAAAAATATTGCTACATACCTTTACAAAAATTCAAACTTTCCTCAATTTTTCCGCACAAAAAAGTATATAACCCCTTAAGGTGTTTTAATTTCGTTTTAGTTTTTTAATGTTTTAGGACTGTTTAGGGGTGTTTTTAGATATTCTTAGATATGTTTTAGGGATGTTTTTAGATATGTTTTAGGGGTGTTTTTAGATATGTTTTAGGGATGATGTTTGGTATGATTTAGAGGTGTTTTGGTATGTTTTAGGGGTGTTTTGATATGTTTTAGGTAAATGTTTGGTCTTAAAGGCTTTTTATGTTGCTCGGCGTTTTTAAGAGCTTCCAACCCTAGCTAGGTAATATGGCACCTGCCAGACAAGATAACTAAGATTGCACCTTCACTGATAAGACTTTCCCCACGGTCATGATTTAGTTCCCAGGCCCAAGAATCCCATTAAGTAATGGGATTCTTGGGCCCTAATAAGTATTAGTATTATTTATATTTCGTGGCCGCATATCTGGAATTACATCAGAAAAAAAAATCTTACTATAAAATATCATCATCATCATCCTCATCCTGCTAGACGTAGACCTCCCTTATTTCTTTCCATTGTCTTCTATATTGTGTGACTGAGAGCCAGTTCCCCGCGCAACTCTTGATATCGTTCGTCCATCTGGTTGGCGGTCTTTCTGTGTTTCTCGTAGTATTTCTAGGCTTCCATTCCAGAATCTTCGTTGTTCATCTATGGTCCTTTAACCTCGACACATATCCAGCCCATTGCCACTTTAGAATTGCAATTCTATGTATAAAATCAGATACTTTTGTTTGTTGCCTTATTCAGTCGTTTGTTTTTCAGTCCCTCCTACTTATGCCCAGCATGGATCGCCCCCATCGCTCTCTGGCAGACTCTTAGTTTTTCACTAGATCTGTGTATCAGAGTTAAGGTTTCGGCTCCGTATGTGATGACTGGCAGCACGTTTCTAGTGTCCAAGTCGTAGGGTCCCAAGATGGTTTCTGCGTCATCTTCTTTCCTTCGGAGTTTTGCATTGAAATCGCCCATTAGAACCGTGTATCGCGTTGAGGTTTCTTCCATGGCTTTGGTCACATCCTCGTAAAACTCTTCTACTTGTATAAAACATATATAAGTGTAAACCCACCTCTTAGCAATCTACATCTCTCTTATTAGATCTAATCAGTGTAGCTCAGCTAGAGAGGATTAATTCACACAATATCTCGAGTGGTTATGATGATGAGATCTAATAAGATCGAAATCTAGATATGTAGATTTCTAAGAGGTGGGTTCACACTTATATATGTTTTATACGATTGGCCTTGTGCTGATACCTCAAGCACTCTGTTGGAATATTATTCCATAGAGGGCACTACCGTTGATCCTGATGGCATGAGCATGTTAACGGTTATTGCCATATGGGTGTGCATTGCTAATTGATGTGGTGCTGCCAGATGGCGTTTAACTTTTCTCCTAGGGGATTCGTTGTACCTTTCTTCTACTTGCAGCTCGAGGAGGGTCCGTAGACCTGGATCACTTGGACTGTATACCTTTTCGATATTCGGATGATTAAGGTGCATACCCTGGTAGAAAGGTTTCTTATATCGACAATGTTTTTGGTTTGTGACTTGACCAGGAATCCTGCACGTCCTATTGCTCTATCGGGGTCTCTGTTGTGGTAGAAGCTATGACCGGATAGAAGAATCAATAATTTTTCGCCCTTTCTTCTTGCTTCGCCTAGTCCTATGATATTCCAGTTAATTTGCTTCAGCTCCTCTTCTAGTTCTTCCATATTCTCATCTGAGAATAGCGTTCTGTTATAATATGTAGCGATTTTGAGTTTATTAAGCGGGGTATGTGTTATTGCAGTGATTATCAAATTGTTGCCTCCCCCAAGAATCTATGAGGCTGATATCTAGTGGGTGTTTTGATGTTGGCCCTCACCAGAATGGTATGTGTAATATATATATATATATATATATATATATATATATATATATATATATATATATGAGGAAGGCGTGAAATATGCAGTATGCTGACGTGGGAGAGGAAAGTGGCGAGGGCAGAGGAAGTGGGTATATATGATGTTAATTTGTAATTTATGCGGAGTGGTACTTTTATTTCTATTTGTATTTTTATTTTTATATATTTTTGTTGTGGTTGGTGATGTTGAAGATCAGTTTTTGTGAGGGAAATGCCAATAAAGAGCACAACAACTCAATGAAAACTAACAAATAGGACAGCTGACGGACGCTTAACACCCCTGCTCTATCTAACATGAAAAATGCAACTTGAAAACAAAGTCCCTGTCCAGCAGTTACCATTTTCCACAGCAGCAGAATGATTCGAAAATTGTACTGGGATAGGGCTCCCCATGCCTGAACATCACAAACAAACGGCAATATATTTTTAGTTTTTTTAGTTTTTTTTTTATTAATTTCATATACCTGAAATAATATTTGATAATATGATACTGACATCATTAATTGCATTCATCCAATCAACAATTTTCAAGGTGAAGGTGACTTAGTTCACTGTCAAATTATAATTCACTGAATGTTCTTTAATTATGCAAACAACCTACTTGATTAACGAGATAGTTTACATTATCGCATTCTGAAGAAATGTTTGCAACACTGTACGTCTATCTACTATATTATTGGTTATAAGGTTCATTATTAAAAAATTGAGTAAAAACACTGTGTTTGTGTATACAAAAAAAATACAATTACGTAGGGATTTCCCAAAGTTCTGATGTAGCTTGATACAAATTTACATGTTGGGTCCGTTTTAAATAGCTTGTGATGATAAAAGATTCAAAGTAATTTCGAGGCCAGACACAGAGGAGACTTGCACCGCCCCAAATTGCATTACCGTATGCAAATAATTTACGAAACAAGTAAACAGCGGCGTTAGTGATCCGCGAAATGAGGGCGAGCAGGAGCGGCGGAATGGCTAATCAATTTTAAGCCTGTGTGCACGGGAGTACGTGGAAAAATTAAAATGAGATTACACAGCGTGTAGCATGCACAATAATTTCGACAACAAAAGCAAGCTGCTCGTAATTTTACATGCAAATAAATGGAATTCCTTCATTCATAAATTATATACAAAAACAATCGGGTTTATTTCGTCTATTTTGGATATAAAAAATAACGAAAATTGAATTATTTTTTTTTCTTAATGGTTCACGGCAACAATACCTTCCTTATGGTGTAATTTTTTGCCCGAAAATTTATCGCATATTTCCACAATCTTAGTTTGATAACGTGAAGGCGTTTTCGGTAAAAAAAAATTTAGTTCTTCTTTATAGAGACTTGTTAACGAAAATGTATATCAAAACAAATATTTCGGAAGTTTACAGGTACTGCAATTATTGAGAATCATTGAAGAGCTTCTCTATGCAAATTCGAATGTGTAATCTTCTTCTTCAAGTGCGATGCCCTCCCAAAGTACTTGTACATTGGCAGTTGCCTTTCGAAACAGAAACATCAAGGTTGATAAACCATGGCGTAGTTCATCCAGAACACTACTTGCTGAACCATGACGTAAGTTTATCAACGTTGATGTTCTCTGTCGGCATTGTCCTCGCCTGTCTTCTATTTTACCTAAATAATATTTTTTGAGAAGCCGGCATTTATAATTTCGAATGACGTGTCCAAGGTATTCTAGTTTTACTATCTTAATAT
Source organism: Lordithon lunulatus (assembly GCA_963942505.1). NCBI lineage: Eukaryota > Metazoa > Arthropoda > Insecta > Coleoptera > Staphylinidae > Lordithon > Lordithon lunulatus. Next base: position 49,383,773 of record OZ012672.1, on the reverse strand, counting down.
TATTCATAATGGCCAGTTCTTTGTCATTTCCTCGTTCCTTACTTTTACCGCCCATGGTTCCTTCAGTATCCTTTTATATATTTCGATTGCTTGAATTTTGTTGCACTGGATAGAGACAGCACAAAATCGACAAGGATGGATAAAGTTACGGGTGACCTATATCAATATCAGCAATAGACGTAGTTGGTTGTTTAATGATGAAGATTATGATTTAAGACCAAAACCAGGGCCGGTCCTAGGTAGTCAAACGTGCAAACATAAATTAGCCTCCCATATGCTGTACTTTGTAAATTATAATTACCATTATATACGATATTATATTTTAAAAATTAATTTAAATATTAAATAATTTATAAACGCTTATCTGTGAAAATAGTGAGAAGGACCCAGCTCAGTGGACGAGTGGTTAGAGGCGTCGTCCGTCTCGTACTGAGCATTGAGTTCGATCCTCAGCGGAGAACGAATTTTCGCGAATAACCTCTCACAATTTTTCAGAGGTTTTCTGTGAAGTTAAGGTAAATACCGGGTGATTAAACTCCTCTGAGCTTCTCCCTTGACCGGCGTAAAACCTCACGGCGGATAGCCCTATAAAGATAGAAGTTTTTTTAGTGAGAAGGATCTTCTACAAGCAAGGCAATTTCAGAATGTTTGGTTAGAACTCTTTCGATAGCTCATGCCTCGGGCTGAATTTGGCCGCCGGCGTGGGGCGCACACCCGCTAGGACCGGCCCTGAACAAAACTATATACATTTTAAATATATATATAAGTGTGAACCCACATCTTAGCAATCTACATATCTAGATTTTGAACTTATTAGATCTCATCAGTGTAGCTCAGCTAGTGAGGATGAATTCACACAATATATCGAGTGGTTATATACAAAAATAGTACAACTAACCCCCGAAGAGGAAAGTTAAACGCCATCTGGCAAAACCACATCAATTAGCAATGCACACCCATATGGGTGCCGTGATGTGGTACCGCCAGATGGCGTTTAACTTTCCTCTTCGGGGGTTAGTTGTATTATTTTACATTTTAAATATGATTGTATAGTAGTAAGAAATTATATTAATCTAATCTAATCTACTGCCAACGTGTATTAATTTTTACTCCTATTTTACAGCCCGTATGTAAAGTTTAAAGTATTTTAAAGCCCTAACTTAATGCAGAATGTGTAATTAAACAGACTGTAAATATCTATGTAAAAATGTGAAATATTTGCCTTTCGTGCAATAGCCCATAATGAATATGCGGCCGCTGAAGTGCCATAACGGCACAAATGTTTTCAACATAAAGAAATAGATGGCCGTTATAATTCCACCAGGCGTAATTATTCATATGCGGCTGTTTTTTTTGCCGCCGCCGCATGCCGCGCATAAACAGGGGTGCAATGCGGGGGCGGCTGGCGTGCAGTTCGGCATCGGCGGCGGCGTCCAGATGTCAGACGGGGCTGACAGCACGCGAGCGCACTGTCACTCAAACGGGAGTTTATGCACGGTGAAATAAGCCACCGGAGGCGGGGGCGCCAGACGCGATTGTTGTGCGGGCGTACGGGGGGCGGCGGGCTGCGGAAGGATTTGCCGTTTAATAGAGTTGCCCGTCCCACCGCCGCCCGCGAAAGAGTTTCCGCAGCACCGCACGCGCGTGTGTCCGACCGCAACCCTTACCAGAAACCAATTTGTGACCGATCAAAACCTGTCCGTCAGGGACCACGCGAACCGATACACATTATAATTAGCCGCCCCCAGCTACCCGGCAATCTTAGACTGACATGCATACGATTACATTATGCGAGACCTAATTTGGTTGCACGAAGAAAACTATATAGGAAATATAAAAAATAATAATAAGAATATATACAACGTTTCAATTTTTCTAAATAAAAATTGTCAAGAATCCATTAATCGCGGGGTAAGATTAGGAAATACCCTTCTGTCCGGAAGTCTACTACTCGAGAACTTCAATATTGATGTGTAGAACACCGGGGTTTCGCTGCCACCACCTCAGGATTGAGGAAAACTCGTACAAGTTTAAATATGTTTATTGTATAATGTTTAACAACTATTTGAATTGAGAGCTAACTACTATAGCTCGGTGATGTTGGCTGGTTCTCTTCGGATAGTCGTTGTGGGCTCGTAGCAAGAAATGACAATTGAATATATATGTGTTACCTGACCTAACTGGTCTAATATATTGGTAATTCAAGGTCGATAATGTGTTGTGGCGAAAGTCTTATAATGAGGTTGTTTCCATAATGCCCGTCCGCTAATGGGTTAGAAATATGCGATGTCTCCTTCATGGGTGTATCATTAGCGACGTCAACCGATTATGTATATACACAACAATATAATAAAAAAATACTGCTATCTGTATAAGGCTATCAGCCGTGAGGCTTTTCTGCCGGACAAGGGAGAAGCTTAGAAAAGTTTAATCTCCCGGTATTTACCTTAACTTCACACAGAAAACCTCTGAAACACTGTGAATGATGATTCGCGAAAATTCGCACCTCGCTGGGGATTGAACTGAGGAGCCTGAGTGGCTCAGTACGAAACGGACGACGCCTCTAACCACTCGGCCACTGAGCTGGGTCTCCATATAATATTACCTTAGGTAAATAATTGTTGCACTTCACCATAAATTAAAATCATATCGGTGTATTCATGAACACTGTACATAAATGAACTTGTGAGTCTGATTGAGATTTATATACGTCCGTTTCAGAATTTTATCATGGCAATGTAATTCTTTTTTCGTCCAAAATATGAAGCCCCCCTGTCTTTTTTGTCTACTTAAAAGTCCTCCAGTTACCAAATTTACAAATAAAAAAACCGAATTCTTGCTAGATTAACTCTCCTCTACTACCTCTACCACCACTTATGGGATTGCCCTCGAATTACATAACATCCTGTATTGATGGGGTGATAGATATGCCAAAATAATGGTCGTTTTTTCTTTCATGATTTATTTCTTGATAGCCCCGTTCATCAGGAATATGAATGAAATGAAAACTATTGTTGTATTTGACTAGTGCTGGGGCTACGATTTTTTGGAGGGCTTTTCGATTTGTTGGGCGAAATAGGGACGCAATCAATTATTTCTCTAGAAGGGTCTTGTGTTGGTTTCGATGTGCTTCAGCACTGGACTTTTAGACTGTCTAAAGGTCGTTTTAGACAAGACAATTTCTTGACTCAAAAGTTAGTCAAGATGCGACACAATCTAAATTGTCTCGTATCATACAGCAAATTATTTGAAATATTGAATTGGCTGGTAGATCGAATCGAAAATTATAACACGTTCTATTTGCCAAGGACAAATTATATGGGAGGAGGATATATGGATTCATTTCTTGAACAACTTTTGAGCTAAGATATTGACTTGTCTAAAACGACCTTAAGGCTATCACCTTCAGATATTGTGCATAGTTCGTGTAGCTTTATTTGTACGTTATTGTTATATTTTCTTTGTATCGGTGGTCGTTTATTTCCATTATATTGTTGGTCAATTTGTTAGGATTGTAGTTTGAGACGTTTAGGTATATCTAAGTAAACAGGATTGTCTGTGCGTAGTATAATTATTTTTTAACACACGGTTGTCCTCCCGCACCGTTGCAAAACAAGCTTACCATGTTGTGCCGGTCCTGTCTATAAACAAATAGAAACCCAAATTATATTCAAATATGTCTAGACATTAATCTCCCTGTCCATAATTTGGCTTTCACATCCGACTGCTTGAAAATGCAATTATGACTATGTCAAGTGCAACACTAGTCCGATAAACCCTCAAAACGCCGTGAAACGAGAACACAATGTAATTTTTATCTAAGAATTTGATGTCTCCATCGGCGTACCGGGCGGAAACGGTCTCGTGCAGGAAATCCGATGAAAATCGTCCTTCCGCCCGACAAATTCCGCCTTGTCCTTTTCATCGCAACCCCTTCGCTCGGAAAATATTTTATTGTTACACCCCAGCGATTCTAGCACACACACACACGCATACAAAAAATACATGTGTTTAAAAATAAGCAGATCGCTGCCGGGCTGGCGGGTGTCGCTGGGTCGTGAATAATTTAGCATCGTAACATGATTGTTAGTATCAATAACATTATCATCAATAATGGCATCCGCAGCTGCGGCCGCCGCCTCCCCGGAATCCTGACGGGTAATGATATATTCATTAACTTGCACCGGCGCGGCCAGATGCTCTATGGCTCTTGCAAATTTAGCGTGAGCTTGATGAATTGTTTAATTATTACATTTACAATACCATGACTATAACAGTGGTCAGTTTTCTTCGAAAATCTTTAATAAACATATACGCGTCCATTACACAATGCTATTTTCACGCAAATAAACTGCTGAAAATCAGCAAAACTTGTTATAACGTGCATTTTTTCGAATTTTAAATTAATAAATAGTAATAAACATTAATAACACATATTACAAATGTAGACGATCTAGGATGTAATTTTTCTTAACTTGCACAAACATTTACATTGCGATTTATTCGCTGCGATTCCAACGAAAATTAAAGTCTGGAGAGAATATCATTGGGAAACTTTACGTGGCGGCGGCGTCGCGATGCATTAAATATATCGTCGGGAGCGTATCCGCGATATCAGAGCAGCTACTTATTTATTTACGGGCGCGAACGATTTCTATCTTTTTGCAAGGCGGAAGGATTACTATTTTAGGGGATAAACACGGCGTGTGTGGAACATTTTCGACTGTGACAGTGATATTTTTTATTTGGACATTTACATTTTTACATATTTAATAGAGTTTCGCGTGCATAATTTACGAGCGTATGCAGCGGGGATTGCAGAAAGTGCTGCTGTAAAATTATTAAACATTTCACTTGATTTGATTTTTCTGCAGTGCCGGATTATAAATTTAGTTTCCGTGTAATATACTAGATATAATTTACAAATTCATATAGTTCTATATTTTTTGATAATTGAAATTTATTTCCAGTATTGTTATTTTCCACCGGGATTTTAAAATTGGTCTATTTCAATCATCTTGGTATCATAGAAAATTCACATAGAGAATAACACACATTAGAAATTAACCTATATCGTAGACAACATGTTGACTTTACAACTATGTATATATTTATTATTAGAAAAGTAATGACATGCCTTTGCATAGATAAAGCAAAATAACATTCATTAACAACACTAATGAGTTGTTATAGTTAATTTTTTATTTGTATAATTTGTGTAACTGTGATAATAACAATACTAACTTTTTTAATTAGTTCCAATTAGTGCAGTACTGCACGTAAATGTAAATTCCGAATCTTTGTGTCAATGTTTTTACCATTTATATTTCTATTTCGCGTTTACATAGGGTAATTTATAATACTGTTTTCGCACAAGTACCATGGCGTAATGTCTACTTTGTAACACGCTTTTCTGCGGATTTATTCTACCACTAAAATATCAAATGTCAGGCAATTAATAAAATAAAACAGCCACACATTGTATCTAGGTCTCAATTTAAATTCGTTTTTAAAACTCTTCTCGTTCGAAACCTATTGGTTTACCTATAAAAGTCAATATACGGACAATTGTTGATTTTTGTTTGAGTAAAGAGCGCCCTTCTTCAATCAAGAAGTGTGTTGTTTAACCCGTTTAAATCATTCATTTTTGGAGCCATTTCGAACCCCAAGGAATGTGTCCTTGGGGTTCGAAATGGGTGCCCTTTGCTATCACCCGGCTCTTCCAGCCGGAGCTGTTGTATAGCAAGAGGGATCTGCTTATTCCGGCAGATGTTCGGTGGATGCAGTTTATCGTCATGCCCAGGACTAGAATAGATTTAAAAAAAATTTACGTCTCACTTCCAAATTGTCACGAAATGAGCGTTTTAGAAAAATTTCATGGAGTATCTCTAAAACCAAAAGTTATAACAACTTCTAGTTTACAGAGATCAATTTAAACGGCTATTACCTATATCAGATTGATATATTTACCTCAACAGAATTAACTCCACATAGTATCGAATACAAGAAAGAGAACCCTCCTTCCTTGTACTATTCCCTCGCTACCATCAGCCACTTCCTCTCCTACGACAGTCTTTTCAAAAATCAATACCTTCCCCATCCTCTCTTAACCATTACACTCAGATAACTTAATCATAGCCGCTTTCGTTTATAGTTCGGGAGCTGTTCCGACCTATTCTAAGCCAGCTAAGACCAGCCCAGAACAGTTCCCGAACAATAACGAAATGAGCCGCTTTCGTTATTGTTCGGGAGCTGTTGATGCAAAATATTTATTTTCACCATAAAATAACTTTTATACCCAGCTCAGTGGCCGAATAGTTAGAGTCGTCGTCCATCTCGTACTGAGCATTGGGTTCGATCCCCAGCGGGGAGTGAATTTTCGCGAATCACCTATAACAGTTTTTCAGAGGTTTTCTGTGAAGTTAAGGTAAAACCGGGTGATTAAACTCCTCTGAGCTTCTCCCTAAACCGGCGGAAAAGCCTCACAGCCCTGTAAAGATTGAAGTTGTTTTGTTTAACGACTTTTAAATTTGAATACTAGTTGTTTTATAGTAATTCAGAGTTTATAGTCAGATTTAAAAAGAATATAATTCCGTAGCTACTTGTCAAAAGCTAATATGTGATTTTCAACTTTTTTCATTAATTTCGAAAAATTCACTTAATAATTAGGGATGTTTCATTATTAATTTGGAATTCTAATAAACCCCAACCTTCATTTCCATATGTAAATTATTACTTTTATGTAACAAAAGTATGTTAATTTGAAGTTAAATAGAATAATTGAAATAGACATATCAGCTTTTAGAAAATAGCCACAGAATTGATACATTCATTATAGACTCTAATCGGTATACTTCTTTCCGTCCATATAAATGAATTGGAAATAAAATACCTATTAGTATGGTTAAAAGTTCTTCGAATCTTTTTAAACACAGCAGTGGTATCCATAATGGAAGCCCGTCTGCTATTCATGTACATAATCTTAAAGAATCTATAGCTTCCGTTTAGTGTCAAGTACGATTCACAGTTTGGCTAACTTCTTCCGTTTTCCGGACGCCGCAAGTTCGCTAAACTGTCACCCACAGTTGAGCGGTCGTCCCCTCTCAACGTCGGGCAGCTTACAATTAAAACTTTCATCGCGATCTATAAATTAAACAAGGACGGATGCAATGTACAGGGTGAAATGTATTTACTCAAAAATTACAACAGATATGAATATCACCAATTTATTGTATCTGGTATGAGTCAAATGTATTCAATTTGCGAATCAAAATATACTCAGGTAGAGTGGGGTAAGTTTGAATTTTAACCCACTTATTTTGACATTAATCAATTCACATTCATATTGCCTTAGAGTACTTTCACACGGAGATACTACTTTGGGATATCGGTACAAAAAATTCCCATTTCCCACAATGTACAACAAAAGGACCTTCTACCACTTCTACGGCCCAACCGACTGAAGCATTAGGACCCAGCTCCGAATCTGAATCTGCCACATAAATATAAATGGTATAAGCATAAGTAAATACGTATATATATATATATATATATATATATATATATATATATATATATATATATATATATATATATATATATATATATATATGACACCCAAATACTAAGAGGTTTGAGCGGAAAATACTGCGTAGAATATATGAACCCAGAAACAGGCCGATACAGAATAAGGACAAACGTCCAACTACGCCAGTTGTATGATAGCCCTGATATTGTACAGGAAGTAAAGGCAAACCGATTGCCCTGGGCAGGCCACGTCCAGAGGAGTTACAACACGAGACTAATCAAATCAGTGTGGGAGGAAGCACCCCAAGGAAGAAGACCGTTAGGCCCAATTAACACATAAGCGGCGTCGGGCGCAGGCGCGGTGTAGGCGAGGCGCAGGCGCGACGTCGCACAGGCGATTGTGATGTACATATGCAGTGAAGGGGTGGATATAGGCGAAGAGGCGAGAGGCATAACTCTTCCACGCCGCCTCTATGTAAACATAAGGTGCAATATCCACCCCTCCACTGCATATGGATATCACAATCGCCTGTGCGACGTCGCATCTGCGTCTTGCCTACACCGCGCCTGCGCCCGACGCCGCTTATGTGTGAATTGAGCTTTAGGAAGGCCAAAATTGAGATGGCGGCACAACATCAGGAAAGACCTCACAACAATAGGAGTGGACCTAACCACATGGCAGGAACCGGCAGAAGACCGCCCTAGATGGAGACAAGTGGTGAAGGCAACCCACCCCGGGTTGTAGCGCTACGGAGAAGAATACATGGATACGACCAACTGGGGGTCACTTACCACCCGGCATGCGGAGTAGCAACTGTACGAAAATAAATACAAAATATCTCTCACCTCTAGGTGATGGATCTCAGTAATATCGCGAATGCCCGCCAGCTCGCGCGATAGTTAACGATGGTAAAGCGTGTAAAAGCCTTCTGCATTAACAAGCAGGAGTAAAGAGGTAGCAGAGGCTAACAAGTCATCTACAAGCAAGTTGAAATCTGCAGAGGAGGCGAACCTGATGTCAGACGAGGTGGTTATGGCCGCTCGTCTTTCAGAAACCTCAAAAAAGAGGCTAACGCCCTGCTAAAAAGCGGGTAGGACATGGACGCTAAAAGAACGTCGCTCAAAGGATCAAGGATACAGAGCCCCAAAAAAGCAGTGTCACCGTAACGCAGAAAAGACCATGATCCATAACCACCCCCCAGAAAGAAACTTCGAACCTCATTCAAAGAGGCCCTGAAGGAAGAAAGTGAAAGTGGAGGTGGTACAAGACGGTTTCCCTGCACATATCCGGATCCGGAAAGGCTAGACTCCGTCCATCTTCACGGCGCAGGAGAATATACCAGAAACCAGACCACAAACAAGGTTCGCCAAATGCACCCACAGGTCAGGCTACTTTGTCGTTACCAGCTAACTACGGATAGGCTAAAGAACAAAGTCCCAACATTTCCTCCCTTCGAGGGGGCAGAAGTGCTTGAGGAAGAGGACGTCCTTAAACCCTATGCATGTACCATATTCACACCAGACATATACGGGGAGAGCTAGAGTCCTCCAAGATTCAGAAAAGGCTACAAATGGCCAATCTCGATTTGAAGACGAGTCTGCGGACAATTTGGGGTGTTACCCCTATAGAGAAGGGACAAGGATGGAACTTCTCCGTGGACACAGGCTCACATACGGTCCTGAAGGCCAGTAATACGTCTCCCTACTTCGGAATGGGAAAATTAAAATTCCGGTCGAAGACCAGGGGAAATAAAGAAGGGGGGAAATAGAAGAACCAGCCCAAACCAAAATCCCACTGCACCCGCCGAGAAGGTCAATACCCCCGAAGGCAGTGCCAACCTTGTCGATAGGCTTATGCCCAAGCACATGCCGACGCGTGCATAAATATAGAGAAGGGAGAATAAATGGTCCCGGCAGGATCTTCTCCGAAGATTCCGACCCCTTTAGAATAATGAAGGTGATCAAGGCGCTACAGCCGAAGCTCTAACATACCAAGTACGCTTCGGCCATCACATGTCGTAGCATGACACACGTCGGAGATTCGATCAAGAAGGCCTAGACCTGGCCCTGATACAAGAATACTGGCCTAAATATAGAGGAGATAGAAGAAATGGTCCCGGCGGGAACTTCCCCGAAGATTCCGACCCCTTTGGAATAATGAATGAGATCAGGGCGCAACAGGCCTAACTCTAACATACCATGTCCGCTTTGGCCATCACATGTTGTAACATGACACACGTCGGAGATTCGACCAACAAGGCCTAAACCTGGCCCTGATACAAAAATCCTGGCTTAAATATAGAGGAGGGAGAAGAAATGGTCCCGGCAGGAACTTCGCCGGAGATTCCGACCCATTTAGAATAATGGCGGGATCAGGACGCTACAGGCGAACCTCTAACAGACCAAGTCCGCTTCGGTCATCACATGGAGATTTGACCAACAAGGCCTAGACCGGGCCCAGATACAAGAATCCTGGCCTAAATATAGAGGAGGGAGAAGAAATGGTCGCGGCAGGAACTTTCCCGAAGATTCCGATCCCTTTGGAATAATGAAGGGGATCAGGGCGCTACAGGCGAACCTCTAACATACCAAGTCCGCTTCGGCCATCACATGTCGTAGCATGACACACGTCGGAGATTCGACCAACAAGGCCTAGACCGACCAGGCCCAGATACAAGAATCCTGGCCTAAATAGGGAGAATAAATGGTCCCGGCAGGAATTACGCCAGAGATTCCGACCCATTTAGAATAATGGCGGGTTCAGGGCGCTACAGGCGAACTTCTAACATACTAAGTCCGCTTTGGCCATCACATGTCGGAACATGAGACATGGAGATTCGACCAACAAGGCCTAGACCTAGCCCTGATACAAGAATCCTGGCTACAAGGTGGGAGAGTTGCAAACCTAAACACGCAACAAAGTATAGTACTATACAGCAGAGCAAATGGAAGACTACGGGTCTGCATAAAATACAACAAAAGGAAAAGCTGCACACTAATACCGGGGCAATGCCACCAACCGTAGAGGGATCGAAGAGACTGGTGGTATGCTCCACCTACTTCCCAAGTGACAATAAGTGCCCACAGCAGATACTGAACGAAATTTTGTCTACTGTGAAGAAAAGAGCCTTCAGCTCATCATCATCGGCTGCGATGCCAATGCCCACTATATCACATGGGGAAGCATCAACCTCAATCCTAGAGGTGACTCGCTGCTGAATTTATATGAAGCGTTAAGTATAGACAAAACGGCCAATAAACATAACTTTGTTCGGCAGTACAGCGAGAAGCCCTAGCTATAATAGAAGAACGAAGATAGAAGAACGAGCCCCGACCAAAAAATCCCACTACCCCTGAAGGCAGAGCCAACCTTGCCAGTAGCTTTTTTGCTTTTAGCAAAGGACCCATGAGTAAGAACATACAAAACTGGAATGTGTCTGACGAACCGTCGTGTTCCGATCACAGGTTCGATGTAAGAACACCTCAAATCATCATGTCCAAATTTAGGAACCCCCGGGCGACTATCTGAGTAGAATACTATGAATCCCTCAGTGGCGTCTGGAGGCTAGATACGGACGGGACGAAAGAGGTGGTATCAATAAAGCCAACAGTCAAACTAGTAAGTGGTGCAGTGAACACGAGAAAACGAAAAAGCAAAGGGGTTGGGCAGCTTGGTAGAACAGCTATCTTGAAAAATTAAGGAAATAATCCAGAAGCGTCTTCAATAAGGTCTACGGAAACCAAGAAAACTAACGAAGTACCAAATAGAAACCTGCAGAGCGAAACGGGACAGCTGGAAGAAGTATTGGCGAAAAAACATGATGGAACCTATATGGACACAGTGGAGGAATACATACAATTGCTCACGGAGGCACGCTCTCCGGCCGCAACTATTATCTCGGGTAACCAAACCCCTCGAGGAAGTACGAAGCTCACCCACATAAAATACCGTGGGCTATAAATTCCGACCGTTTAAAGCACCGGGAGTGGATGGGATATCCCCATTCCTACTACAGAATGACAAGATATTATCATCCCTCACCTTTGCAGCATTTTCAGAGCTAGGAATAATAATAATAATAAATAAGCTGGAAGTAGATACAGTATAGATGGCGGAAGACCGAAGTCATCTTTCTACCAAAGATGAAAAGAACGAACGACCACATACCCAGTCATAAGTCATATATATATATATATATATATATCCATCTGCCTTACGTGTTTCCACCCCCAAGTCTGAAAACTATCCTCCGAAGCAATCGACAATACGACTACCAGCCGGGAAGTCAACCGATTTGGCGCTGGATGACCTTAACAGGCTATTGGCTAAGACATTGAATACTGGAGGACATGGACATTCAACAGCCGTAATACACTCAATGGTCAGGACACTACGGAAGAAAGGCATACCAAACAAGTTCTATGCTACTGGGTACAGGATCATTATATCCACACTCGGCGGGGCCACCATTAAGGCGCGAACTGGAAAGGATTGCCCGCAGGGCGGAGTACTACCACTGCTACTTTGAGCAGTCCTAGTAGACGATATCCTGAAGAAGTTATCCTGTATTTTACTGTCTAGGATACGCGGACGACATTGCGATCACCGTGAAAGGGAAATTTGCGGGAATAATCTCAGACCGCACCGCAAAGAGCCCTGAATATAGTAAACAAATAATGTGAGGGCGAAGGCTTGTCCATAAACCCTCTGAAAACCACAATAGTCAACTATACAAGAAGAAGAGTAGTAACAGGTTTAACACGCCCGATATTGAAAGGTATAGAAATTACATTTGCATCAGACACCAAATACCTAGGAGTAATATTTGACCAAAAATTCATATATAAGCAACACTACAACGAAAGCTACATTATGCCTAGGTTGGTGCAGTAGAATGTGCAGAATAAACTGGGTCCTGAATCCCAAAATAACCATATGGCTATACACCAGGGTGCGATTTTTGAACGATCGTTATCACCATGCGCTATAAAACGTTTAGTTTCATAGCGATGGACTAATAGCATTTGCTCAATATTAATGGCAAAATATGACAACTATTAAGTTTTTAGTTCTACCAAAGATATCGATCACTCTTTACGACGTAAAGGGCCAAAAATTGATACCATTCGCAATAATAGTGAATGTCTGTCGATCGCTATATTCATAGCGATCGCTCAAAAATAGCCCCCCGGGGCAATCATATGATATTACAGTAGTATAGTGGACCAAGACTAAGAAAGCCAAAGGGGTCAGGCCCCTGAGCAACACACCCTGAGATCAACAGGACCCATGAAAACAACAACCACCGCCGTAATGGAAGTCTTGTTGGACCTACCATCAATACCATAACTACCATAATTCGGAATTTTGTGCACCTTATATTATCACTTTTTACAGGTATTTTATACTTTAAACTAGGTGAAATTCCCATCATCCCAGCGAAAACATTGTCAAACATAATATTGTGCGCCCTGCTTCTGTTTCTTGTTCTAACTATGCAGTTGCAACTTCTAGTATAACGGTATAACAATAGCCGCTACTACCCTACTTCGCTTTGTTTTTGTCCTTATTTGACGAACAAAACTGCCAGTAATAAAAATATTTGTAATGGCCAGTGCATGCCATGACAAATATTTGTATTACTGGTAGTTTTGTTCGTCAAATAAGGACAAAAACAAAGCGATAGCAGAAAAGTCATTAATGACGGGTCAGTCGGCTTCAAAACATTGTCTTCGTTTTTATATTATAGGGAGGGATACATTCTATGTGTTGTGTTACATTTTCCCCCCCACAGAATAGTGGATATATTATTATTATTACTAAAAAAAAAATATTGGCACCCGTCCCCGTCAAAGTAAAGTTCAAAATTATATTTATTCATAACAATTATAACACATCAACTTATAAAGTTAAAGACCTCGCGTAAACAAGCCGCTGTTTAATTATTGCCTCCGTGATAATTATAATAATTGCGGAGGGCCGCGTCGCGACGCTAGCGGAAAAGTCTTAATTGGTGCCGGGCAAAACGCGCTTACTAAGAAATTCTATTATCTGCACAGCAGGAACGGCAACAGCCGCGGAAAACTCCGCTGGCAACTTTTGTGCACCCCGAGATAAGCAACGTTATGAACTGTAAATTAGTCCCGCGCTTAATTTATGAAAATGTAATGACTGGGAGCGGGGGCGTCGTTAATCAAGCGCCGCCGCCGAAAAAGCGACGCAAAAGTTCGGATCTGTATCGAGAGGGGCAGGATTGTGCTGTGCCGAAGAGGCGCGGATGTAGGCAGGCGGAAGATGTTCCTTCGGAGATTTATATCGCGCCCAAAGTTTCAGGATGCGTTCATTAATCATGCGAACAATGATAACACTCATAATTCTAACCAGTTCGAAATAGTCTTTTTAGGACGTAAATGATTTATAAGGTTAATCATTACGAAATTTAGATGAATCTAAGCAAAATGCGGTTAGATTATTCCTGGGCGGACTAATGTTGGTACTTTCCCCTTTGAAATTTGTTAAAAAGAGTGTCATATATTTTGGTAGATTGATTATCCTAGCTCTTTTTTTAGGTGTTCTACTTGTGACCAAACTAAATACATTACATCATAAAATTAACTATTATCAAGGATTTAATTTGCCTCTCTCAGTTAAATTTGTGCGATTTGATAAACAACTTTTGACTTTGATTAACCCTTTCAGCCTTGGATATTTATACTTGAAAATATTCTTTTACTTTGTTAATTATTATTCCGCTTATTCACACACATCAATATTCAAAAATTGGCACCATAACATTTATAGGCCTCTACTTACTGATCCTATATATATTAATAACTAGATTTTCTAAATTTACGCATGGATTTCATTCCAACAAGGTTGTTAAAACCTTGTTGGATTGGAATCCATGCGCAAATTTAGAAAATCTAGTTATTAATAGCAAACATATATATGATCAGTAAGTAGAGGTCTATAAATGTTATGGTGCCAAATGTCGTAGGGCCGAAAGGGATAACTCAACAACACTGCATCGATGAACTTCGAAATTCAATTTTTGTCGATGAAGCACCATCAAAGACTAGTTTTTGTCGATGGATTTTCGAATTCAACCGATAGCGTAGTTCGCTCAACGACGAATTTCGTGAAAGTCGTCCAAAATTGGTTGTTGTTCCGAAAAACATTGATGCTGTGCATCATCAATGCAACATCATCTTGATCATCTTGACTTATCGCAGGTTGAAGGCGTCCTTGGACTGGTAAACGTCCTGGCAGGGACAAAGCCCGCGCATCTACTAGTTGAAGAGAGAGTGGGGCCTATCATAGGATCTTTCTTGCCACTTTCCGGTCTGCTCCCCGGAAAGAGGCAAGTGTTGTCTCACGATCCAGGAGTGACAGATAAAATGGGCAGAGGCCCAAAACGCGAAGTGGACAAGACGCATTACAACGTCAATAACAGTGGGTGCTTTCACCATAAATATATATTATATTATGTAATCCTATCATTAATGCACCTCAAAAATATATTCTAAAATCAAAGTCATCAATATTTGTGTATGTAGCAAACCGTCATCACAAATTAACTTTATACATACCTACCAACGATCTGTTTTCTACAATCTCACTGCTACTTCCATGAGTGAGTTTGCAAATTCATCCATTTCGTTCGTACCTGCTTAAAAATGCAATATCGCTGCCGCATTAGGCCCATGATTGTTTTTTTTCAGTGCTGTGTTTCCACGGGATGATTCCACGTAAGCCGCGCCCGGCGGCTAGCTGACTAAGCGGTTCGTAGCGGCGGCCGACGTCAATCTTCCTACCATCGAGGATGCGAAGGGATAAAAACTCCCGCAGGTTTATGTGTAATCAATCATTGCGCGCACTAATCGCTGGACCGATCTAAGTCCTCCACTTCATCCCTATAACGCAGCTAATGATTTCGGATAAGAAGTAAAAAGAAAATAGGGACGTGGAGGGGGTGTATATAAAGAGGCTTATTTGCGAGACCTATTAGGCTTTAACAGCAAAAACAACCTTCCGTTTAGTGTTTTATAAGAAAGTAAGTTCAAGTTTACGTTGCGAAAAAGGGAATTAATTAATTATCACATATGTTTATGAATAAATATTTTTTATCGCTAATAATAAAATAGTCACCTTCATGATCATGAACATTTAAATTACATATTATCATAGAAATCATGAGAAATATTCACTACTTACATTAATGGATAATAATTGAATTATTGTAAGATTCTTTGGTTTTTAATGTATGGTTTACAAAGTAGATAAATATATGTATGACAATTAGGGACAGACGGCACAAAAACACAGCCACATGCTTGACTCATACCCATTGAAAATCCGACGTGTGTATTGTTTTGGTATCGTGTTTTAAAGCTCAGTGTCATAACTAGAAACAGATAAAATACAATTAACGCGGGTAATATTTTGGTGCTATGACATACCGTTAGCGTTATTTAAGCGTCCACGTAAAGCAGATTGAATATTATTTTGAACTATGGTGGCAGGAAGCTGTGCAAATCGTCCTTACTAAGTTAAATATAAAATAAAATACAAATGTTGACAACTTGATAAGAATATCGCATTTAGTGTAGACTATATCCATATAATACAGGAGCAACATAGGAAGATATTGTGGCCGCTGTGCTGACGCTAAATCCCACTGAAGGAAAATCTAATATATGAGCCGCTTTCGTTTATCGTTCGGGAGCTATTCCGGGCTGTTTTAAGCTAGCTAAGATGAGCTCAGAATAACTCTCGAACGATAAACGAAAACGGCTTTGATAACACCAAAAACGATATCAAGTAAATCCGATTATTTAGCTCATCATGGAAAAGAGAGAAGAACTACTTAGGTAGATGAAATGAAAGAATGGAAGCTCCAGTACATAGGACACATCATGTAAATCACATGATTCTTGCTCAATTACAAGCAAAAAAAACTCTATATTTATAGGGGTATCAGCCGTGAGGCTTTTCCGTCGATCAAAGGAGAAGATCAGAGGAGTTTAATGTAAAGGTGATTCGCGACAAGCAAAAAAACTCTATTTTTATAGGGGTATCAGCCGTGAGGCTTTTCCGTCGAACAAAGGAGACGATCAGAGGAGTTTAATGTAAAGGTGATTCGCGAAAATTCGCCCCGATGGGGTTCAAACTCAGGCTCCGACGAGACGGACGACGCCTCTAACCAGTCGGCCACTGAGCTGAAGAAACGAAATATACTTTATCCACGTCACAACGATCGAACTACTACCACCTCGGTTGCACAGTAAATGAACAATGGGACCACTCGTTGGAGATAAAGAGAAGAATAGAAATAGCCACAGCAGCATTTACACAAATGAAAAAACTGGTTTGTAGTCATGATTTCCATTATTCTTCTTAGGACGCCGTCTCTCTCCGAAGGTTAGCGATCCAACTCGCTATGTTTTTTTTTACGGTGAGTACAGCCCCCGCCCCTGGGCTGTGTGCACTTCGGCCCTTCACGGACCTATTGTGCCTCATACAACATTCATGATATGCTAGCCGGGTTAATTCTTTGTGGAAAAATTCCCAGGTAGCGGATAGTGGATTCGAACCACCAACGTTCAGTACGCAATGGCTTCAGACCATCGCCTTAGGCCACTGCGCCACGGACCGCTATGATGTTGCGTGAGACTGTCGATTTGAAGATTTCTATAGATGTCCATCAGCACCATCGACGTACGTCTTTAAGCTACGTGTTCTGCCTTCTTCTCACATAACTTTATCTCTCGATCTTCCTCTATCAATGATGAGCTGAAGAATATGGTAGCGCTCTCCTCTCATGACGTGTCCTATGTACTGGAACTTCCGTTCTTTCGTTTCTCCATTCACCCAAGTAGTTATTCTCTCTTTTCGATGATGAACTAAAGAATCGGATAGCACTCTCCCCTCGTGATGTGTCCTATGTTCTGGAGCTTCCATTCTTTCGTTTCTCCATCTACCCAAGTAGTTCTTCTCTCTTTTCCATGATGAACTAAAGAATCGGATAGCACTCTCCCCTTATGATATACCCTATGTACTGGAGCTTCCGTTCTTTGATGATAATCAACAGTTATTTCTTTGCTCCAAGTACTTCTACGTTGGTTTATTTTCCACCCAGGCTATAAACAGAATCCGTCTATATAAATACATCTCAAATACTTTATAATATCTCAAATCTTTAATAATTTATCAAGTGACGAGCTGAGTGTCCGGGTTTCGAACCCATAATGGTTTAGTGTTGGCAACATTCATGTGTAAGCCGTGTGCTGTGCACTAGGATGAGATTCATCAAGTTCTGAAGATGTGGCAGACTGTTGGCGAGTACGACCGTATCGTCAGCAAAGCGTATGTTATTGATGAGTGTGCCATTTAGCTTGATACTCCTGCTTTGTATTTTTGGTGCCTCCTCAAACACTGCCTCGGAATAGATCTTGAAACAAACCTGCCTAACACCTCTACGTATTTTTATGTCTTCGGATGTCAGTCCCTCGACTAGTTTGGTTCTAATATAGCTGTTACCACACGCAGATCTTCCGCATCAACATCGGTGTATATATATATAACAGAGATATCGGCAAGCTTTTGGTGTGAGACGCAGTCGAAAGCCTAACTGTAGTAGACAGGCGTATACGTCAAGGACCTGTGTCACCGCGTTAGTACATTAAGAGATAATAGAACATCGCGCGTGCTCATCCTGCCTCTGAATCCAAACTGGGTGTCACCCACCTGCCACTCGCATCTAACGTATGTGCGTGTTTGGGTGATACGAAGAAACACCTTGAGAACTAATGTCACACGTTCTCAAGGTATTTCTATTTATATTTCAACCCGATCATGCGGTAGTTGTCGCACTGGGAGGCGTTTAGTTTAGCTATTGTGATAAGTAGATTTCAACCAGTCTGCTGGTATTATCCCAGCTTTGTCTAAACAATGATGTCAGTATTCTCAAGCCCTTCCCATCTGCATCGGCAATTTGCTTCAATGTTTCTGCATGTGTGCGGCTTTGTCGTTCTTCTTGAGTCTTGTGGCGCACTTCACTTCCTCTCTTGTTATATCACGACTGTCTTTAATGACATGCTCATATGGAGCTGGTTGGTCGGGCTTTGCGTCGTTAAGAGGTGGTCCTCCTTCCATCTTTTCAGCTTATCCTCAAAGCCCAACAAGATTTTGTTGTAAAACGGGGGATTCTTTACTTGTTTGTTTACTTCTTACAACACACCTTAGCTTCGCTGTTGTAAGATGCAACAAGGCGTGCTAGTTTTGAAGCGTGTCTATTTTTGCTAACCAGTACTCCTTTGGATTGCGGCCTGCCCCTCTCAGGGCCCTGTTTATTTTTTCGTAGCGGTCCTATTTCTGGATTTCTGTTTCCTTCTTTCATGCATAAGCTGTATAATCTTATCCGTCATCCACTGTTGTTGTCAGCGATCCATGTATGTCCTATGTTACTTTCTTGTGTGTCGATGAGAGCCTTCGTCGGCATAGTTCTACGTCTTCTTCTCCATAATTTTCATCTGTATTTAGGCAGGCCTTGAGTTTTACGGTTGTACAAGGTTGTCCACCTCGGTGGATCAGGATTGTTCTTATTAGGATGGTTGGCCTAATCGTGGTTGGTATGAGGCTTCGCGTCGAGGGCCTCAACGTACTCCTTCCGTCTTTTAAGCGTATCCTCAACGTCGACATGTATCACTGAGATTCTACGTATTTTTCTCCATAATTTTCATCTGTATTTAGGCAGGTCTTGAGTTTTACGGTTATAGGAGGTTGTCCACCTCGGCGAATCAGGATTGTTCTTATTAAGATAGTTGGCCTAATCGTGGTTGGTGTCAGGCTACGCGTCGAGGACCTCAACGTACTCCTTCCGTCTTTTCAGCGTATCCTCAAGGTCGACATGTATCACTGAGATTCTACGTATTTTTCTCCATAATTTTCATCTGTATTTAGGCAGGTCTTGAGTTTTACGGTTATAGGAGGTTGTCCACCTCGGCGAATCAGGATTGTTCTCATTAAGATGGTTGGCCTAATCGTGGTTGATGTCAGGCTACGCGTCGAGGACCTCAACGTACTCCTTCAGTCTTTTCAGCGTATCCTCAACGTCAACATATTTCACTGAGGTTCTACGTCTTCTTCTCCATAATTTTCATCTGTATTTAGGCAGGCCTTGAGTTATACGGTTGTAGGAGGTTGTCCACCTCGAGGGGTCAGGATTGTTCTCATTAAGATGATTGCACTAACCGTGGTAGGTGTCAGGCTTCGCGTCGAGGACCTCAACGCACTCCTTCCGTCTGTTAAGCGTATCCTCAACGTCGGCATATGTCACTGAGGTTCTACGTCTTCTTCTCCATAATTTTCATCTGTATTTAAGCAGGCCTTGAGTTTTACGATTGTAGGAGGTTGTCCGCCTCGGCGGATCATGATTCTTCTCATTAAGATGGTTGGTCTAATCGTGGTTGGTGTCAGGCTTCGCGCGGAGGACCTCAACGTACTCCTTCCGTCTTTTCAGCGTATCCTCAACGCCTATCAATATTTTGTTGTTGGTATCTTTCAACACACCTTGGCTCAGCTTGCGTTAGTTGTTTGTAAAATGCAAGTCGTCCTTGTTTTGGAGCGTCTCTATTTCGCTTCACTTTTTGACTAACCAATACTCCTTCGCCGCATGGCATGCCACTCTCACGGTCCTTTTTAGTCCTTCGTATCGATCACTATTTCTGAATTTCAGTTTCCTTTTTATGCATACATAAGCTGTAAAATGTCATCTACGGTTGATTCTTAACGGTCCGTGTATATCCTGTATCATTTTCTTATGTGACCATGAGAGCCTTCTTCAGTATATTACACCAAGGTTCTTCGTATTCTTCTTTATAACGTTTATCTTATATAGGTGGGCCTTGCGTTCTACAGTTGCATGAGGTTGTCGACCTCGGAGTCGAACATGAGGTTGTCGACCACAGAGTCTTTTGACGTCGATCGGACTCGGCTTTTCCGCGCGTTGGGCTCGTACAAATCCGTGCATATCCTCCTCCATGAGAACCTTCTTCAGTATATTACACTGAGGTTCTTCGTATTCTTCTCTATAACGTTCATCTTATATAGGTGGGCCTTGAGTTTTACGGTTGTATGAGGTTGTCGACCTCGCAGTCGAACATGAGGTTGTCGACCTCGGAATCGAAGAGTCTTTTGACGTCGATCGGACTCAGATTTCCCGCGTATTGGACTCGTACAAATTCGTGCAACTACAATTCTATCACTACGGGGTTGTGGTTGTTGTTAACGTCTGCGTCAGTGCCAGGGTATGTTGTTGTCGCTCTTCTTACAAATTTCATTTGCAGACTTTTATCGAGAGCAACATCTTATTATGCGATCATAACAATCGTCGGGGATGCTGCTTCTTCTTCTTAGCGTGCTTCATCCGTTCCGGATATTAACGATCATCACGATCTGCACCTTGTCTACTGCACTGCGAAAAAGTTGCAGGGATGTCATGCCAAACCACTGGAGTAGATTTTTTAGCCATTAGAAATTCGTCGTCTTCCTGGGCCTCTTCTTCCCAGGACCTTTCCTTCCAGAATCAGTTAGAGTATTATGTACCTATCACTATGTCTCATTACGTGCCCGAGGTATTCCAATTTCCTAACCTTCACAGCGGTCAATACTTCCCGTTCCTTGCCCATTATCTGCAGAACCTCCTTGAGATATTTAGGATACGACAATATGCCCATAATTCGAAGGCCTCCAGTTATTTCGCTGTATTTTTTGATAAAGTTCAGGATTCGACGCCGTACATTAGTGTTGAGAAAACATAGCAGCGCAACATTCTCATCTTAAGTGGCAGGCTCATGTCAGGGCTGTTGAAAACTTTTCTGATCTGAATAAATGGCACTCTCACTCTTTCTATCCTGCATTTGATTTCTACGGAGTGATCCCAGAGTTTATTCATGTAGGTGTCTAGATATGTGTATTTGTGCACTTGGTCAATGATCTTGTTGTTAAGAAGTATTGTCTGCTGTGATGGATTATCTTTACTAACAAGCATATATTTAGTCTTCTTGAGATTGAGATCGATGCTGCTTGAAGAAGGTATTTGCGGCAGAGAGGTGGCGCTTTGTACAGAATAGTACAATTCTGTACAAAACGCCACCTCTCTGCCGCAAATACCTTCTTCAAGCAGCATCCCCGGCGCCTATATACTAGAAGGTATAGTAAGAAATCAAATAGATTTTGCTCCCATTAAATGTCCGCAAATGAAATTTGTAAGAAGAGCAATAACATACCCTGGCGCTGACGCTGGCGTTAACAATGACCACAACTCCGTAGTGATAGAATTGTAGTCGGTCTCCTCTGGCGTTACGTTCTCCGAATCCAGTGTCCAGAAACCACGGCATGCCATCAGAGCCCTTCCATATCATTAAATGTCAGCAAATGAAATTTGTAAGAAGAGCGACAACATACCCTGGCGCTGGCGCTGACGTTAACAATGACCACAACTCCGTAGTGATAGAATTGTAGTCGGTCTCCTCTGGCGTTACGTTCTCCGAATCCAGTGTACAGAAATCACGGCATGCCATCAGAGCCCTTTCTCATCATTAAATTGTCAGCAAATGAAATTTGCAAGAAGAGCGACAACATACTCTGGCGCTGACGCTGACGTTAACAATGACCACAACTCCGTAGTGATAGAATTGTAGTCGGTCTCCTCTGGCGTTACGTTCTCCGAAACCAGTGTCCAGAAACCACGGCATGCCATCAGAGCCCTTCCATATCATTAAATGTCAGCAAATGAAATTTGTAAGAAGAGCAACAACATACCCTGGCGCTGACGCTGGCGTTAACAATGACCACAACTCCGTAGTGATAGAATTGTAGTCGGTCTCCTCTGGCGTTACGTTCTCCGAAACCAGTGTCCAGAAACCACGGCATGCCATCAGAGCCCTTCCATATCATTAAATGTCAGCAAATGAAATTTGTAAGAAGAGCAACAACATACCCTGGCGCTGACGCTGACTTTAACAATGACCACAACTCCGTAGTGATAGAATTGTAGTCGGTCTCCTCTGGCGTTACGTTCTCCGAATCCAGTGTCCAGAAAACACGCCATGCCATGAGAGCCCTTCCACATGTTGGTATTAAAAACGTCGAGAACTATTGTTCTCTTCTTTTTTCGTGTGTTTCATGGCGTCACTGGGAGTGGAGTAGAACTCGCCCCATCAGATTTGCTGCCGGGTTGGGCATACATTTGTATCAAGTTCATGGCTGGATGAGAAGTATAACGCCATCTCCCAATGGGACGATGTCGAAAAATGACTTCTCTAATTCAGAAGAAATTAGCACTTCTTCTTTAGGTTCCTTCTCCATTACTGAAGGTTGGCAACAATCATGGCAAATTCCGCAGTTTTGAGACGCTCTGAACAATGAGTGGGAGTCCAGACCAGTCCAGTCCCTTATGTTCTTTAACCAGGAGCATTTCCTTCGTCCTGGACCATGGCGACCCTAGCACAGTTACGCCAAATTGAAGCGCAGAGTCGTTGCCTCCAGAGTAGTAGAGCACGCCATTTTGAGTTTTGCGTGTCCCGGCTCCTGGCATTCTCATCTCACCGAAGCCTAATATCTTGATTTGCAGTCGAAGCATTTCTGCGTCTACATTGGCGAGATTCCCAAGTATGTAGAGGCTACGCATGTTCACTGTTACGATTTTTCCTATATTTGTATTTTATTTGTTTTGTAAACGGGGAATTCTTTACACCCTCAGTCCGGGACACCCCTTAAATAGGGACTTAAAGAGTGACCCGGACTGAAGGCTATTTTAATCCTTATTAGCCATGTTACATTTCGTAGTTAGAGTGTAGTGGAAATTGATTTCTGTGATGATTACTCAGATATCAAAATGATACATGAAATGTTATTCTTGTTTTTCAATATTATATGGCATTGAATCCTGAACCTTAATGGCAAGCTTCCTCCAAGAAAATAGAGGCATTTGAAATGTGGCTCTATGGACGGTTGCTTATTATTAATTGGATGGAAAGGGTCACCAATATCGAGGTACTAAGAAGTCTTTAACCTTCTTAGTAACTCGATGTTGGCAACTTTAGAATCACATTTACCTACAACAACTGTTTACCATCAAAAAACGGAACTTGGAATACTACGGCCTTCGGAACGATATAGATTGCTACAGTTGATATTTCAGGAGGAAGGTAATATAACGCAGATGGTCAGGCAGAAGGATATCGTAGTTAAAAATCATTTTACAATGCTGTGGCTCAACAATGGAGCTATTTGTAAAAGCCACGAACACAGTAACAATTTTAATGATGACCGCCAACATCGCAGGCAACTGAGAGAAGACAATTACCAGTATGATCAGTAATCTATTGTTATTCTTATTTTGTTACCAAAACTCCAGCTGTATATTGTATGTGCGTAATCATAAATAAATATAGTAATAATAAATGAATTAACAAATATGATTTCGTAATTATCATGAAATGTACGGAGGCTATTTACTGAAGCAGCCGGACATTGATATGTTCCTCATAATATGGCATATGGTTATACAGTCAATCATATGTTTTCTTCTTCATATCAAGGTCACTTCTATATAAAAATGTAAAACTGTGAAGAAACCTAACCGAAGAACGTTGAATTCATTTTCAAAAGACGTACATAAACCAAATTCGTACAAAAGCATTCAATAATTGAGCATGTGAGAATGAAAGTGGTGTAAGTCACATTTGAATTGTTTTGAAAATGAGAAGATTTTGCGTTTGGTATTTATGTAAATCGATGTACGCAGTTACATTTTTAATTATGAATAAATTGAATTCATGTCTGTAACTGCGCACGGCGATTTTCATATATACCAAACGCAACTCATCTCCTTTTCTAAACATTTTAAATGTGACTTTCATTCTCTCAGGATCAATTATTGAATGCTTTTATATGAATTTGGTTCATGTAGGTGTTTTGAAAGTGAATTCAACGTTCTTCGGTTAAGTTTGTACACAGTTTTACATTGCATGTAAGAATTTAGTAGTTCGCAGATCACCGCCGTAATCGCCACCTTCCATCCTTTACGTATCAATAATGCGTACCATGTGTGATGCAATAAAATTATATCCTTCTTGAAGTTTGCACTATAATATACTTGTAAATTATATACAAATATGAGTAGTTAAATCATAATTTGATTAAATTACTTAATCTAACACAAACAAAAAAACAAGCAAAAATACAGCCAACCTTTGTACAAACTAAATAAAAAACATTTAAAACCCCACACACACATTTACAATAAATAAGCACTGAAGCAAACAATTAAACGCTCCAGAAAATTCCGCGTTGCCTAACGCGTAGTAAAAAAAACGCGCGCCGTTAAAAATCAATCGTATAACACATAATTATTCACAGTCCAACAAGCGCGCGAGTTGTGTAAAACCATCGTCGCTTTCCCCAATTACAAAAAAAAAACAACAAAATAGTTAATACAACAACAAACAACGCCCGTTCAGTAATTACCTCATGAATAAATACTAACTACAGAAAACGTGGGATGCTCGTTTTTGTTTTGGGTGCGATTTTCGAAAAGGATCAAACCTCAACAAGTTCAGCCGTATCGTAAACAATTTTATTCGACCTAGAAAAAAATTATTATAATCGCCTAAATTACATTCGATTCAAAATACAATGAGCATTGTCGTTTAGTGCAAATTTTGTTGAGTGTTACTGATGAGTTTTAACGCCAACACATGTTTGGTGGGTGGGTCAATTACACGCGAACGCTAAAGGGTTTACTATAAATACAAAATATACAAAGGACTAGGTGCACCCTTATATTCAGAGTGTTTGTATTAATTTCTTATAACTACTCTACTAAGAGCACTTTTCAACGGACAGAATTATATATAAAATATTTCATTATGACTACCTATAAACTAAAAAAGTAATATATATTTTTTTTGTATATATCAATTCGGCGCGTTCAAACAACTATTGTGTGATAAAAAACATGTACATTGATTAAATAACATCCACATGCAGGCTTTTTTATGTATAATATAGCGCCTGCATTAAAAAATTGATTGAAAGCGCAAAAATGTATAACAGAAAAAAAGTAGTAAAGCTTGAATGATCAGTTGGTAGTTAACATCGTCGTTACAAATATAATCATAATAATGCAGTATCACATGTATAACATAACAAAACGAAACGAAAATAGCTTGTTATTAACATTTTTGTTGTAACTTTTTGATTAGTAAGTCATGAAAAATATCACATATAAGAAGAGAGTTAAATTAAAGATGAAGGTGGTGAGAGGGCGGAAACGTCGTGATTGTGTGTGTTAATACAGCAATACACAAAGAAAAATAAACGCCTAGGCGAGATTCGCTGCAACAGAAGTGGCTGTTTGTTACAACTTACAAGGTGTGATAGTTACGCTCGGTGCGGGCTTTGTAGAATTTGAAGGCGACCACACCGATCGCGGTCAGGCCACACGTCAGGATGATGCCGCCGATGAAGCTGGGCCCGTCGAATTTTCTTCCTTTGCCGCCGTGGGGGTTCGGAGTTGGGGCCGGTGCAGGTGAAGGAGCAGCCGTTGTGGATACATTTGGCGACGGCGCTATTGTAGGCGTGGGCGTTGGTTTTGGAGGATCTGGTGTAACCGATGACGTTATTGGAGGCGGAACGGTTGGCTTTGGTGTGGTTGGTATTGGTGGTTTCGAAGTTGTTGTTGGTTTTGTTGGAGCTGCAGTAGGTGCAGGTGTAGTCTCAGGAGCTGTAGATGTATTTGTAGATGGGGCTAAAATAAGAAAATACGTGTTAGAAATATTAATATGAAGTTTGGATTAGCTTACCTGGGGGTATAATAGTAGTATCATATTTAGGCTCAGGAGGTGGTGCTGACAATGTAGTGGGCTCTACTTCACTGTCGTTTATTGATTCATTGTTTATTTGCACTGAAACAAAAAAATATATTTATTTATTTAGCCTAGCTATTCCTAGTCGCCCGGCTGTTGATATGTAGAAATATTGCATATTGTTTTATTAATAAACTAATTAGTTTGTAAGAAAATACCATGATTTTCTCTTATTCAAATAATTAGAAATTAAATATGTATTAGAATTATCTATGTTTATTTTAAATTTAAACTTAAATTAGGCTTTAAATTACTATGTTTCTCCGGTGTTTTCATCACCTTATGTTGAAAGTTATTTTATATATTTTGTTTTTTTCTTCACTTTATATTGAAAGTTATTTTATACATTTTCATTTATAATAGGGGTACCCACTAATAACATTATTATTGGTGTTGGAGTTGTATATAGGAATATCAAATGATATTGCTATCTTTGTCGAACATTAAGAAAACGCTATTTCTGTCTCAAACATTTCATAATGGCCGACGACGATGCGAAAACAAAATGCCGGTAATAAAGCGTGCGTTTGCGGAAAAAGACCAATTTTTGTTTCAAAGACGTTTATTATACAAAATGGCTTTCGATGCATGCATTTACACTTATAACTCATAAATGTGTTCTAAATGTATATAAGTAATTAATTGTTGCGGTATAATAGAGCAATATATGTAGAGTGGATTCGAAATAATGGAATATAAATATATATATAGTGGGGTTTATGTCTTAGATGTAAGTTTTTTTATATTATTTTATAACACTACAACCTTCAATACCATTACTCCTTTTCTTATGGTTACTTGACTCATACAATATTGGTAGACCGCCGCATATAATTTAAAAAGGTCGTCCAAAGGGATGAAAAATTTGGCCACCCCTGGTGTATAGCTACGGTGACCATACATCCTATATTTAACCTTCCGGCACTCGCGCCCAGTCACATACCCGGAGCATATGTATGCTCCGTGTCTATGAGACTGGGCGCGAGTGCCGGAAGGTTAAGAGGATAGTCCTTTATTTCATTGCTCTGTCCTCAAACTTTATTTATTTTCTAAAATATGCGCCATGTCCTTTATTTCGAAAAGTCGACGCAAAGCTAAAAAAAATAGTTTTTTGTGTCGAATAAGCCATCACGACTAGTGTTGTTATCGTGCCGTGCATTGCTACATAACGCGCGGTAGTGCAGCGAGTCGTAGGTTGAGATTTTTGAACACTTTACAGCAAAAGAAATGCTTTCAAAAACATTTGTAAAATCCTAAAGTTTTCTACATATAAGTTTCCCTTTAATCACATTTTTGTACAGTATCTCTGACCAAATGGTAGACAATAAATAGCTATAAATCTTTATAGAGCTATCAGCCGAGAGATTGGTTTTTTATTTTATAAAAGTATATTATGTCTCCCTGGATCTAATGTCCTCGTCGAAGGAATATTTTCATTGGTGAATAATATGTGGACGAATGAAAAAAAATTAAAAGTAGGCACATTAGAAGAACTTTCAAATGAACTATATGTGTGTGAATTTTATGACTTTTTAAAGCGTGAAACGGCGCTACTAAAAAAAATATATACTGAAAAGTATCAAAATTAATGTTATTTATAATTGTAGAATGTGTGTATGTAATGATTAAGATTGTTTAAAATTTTAATGTACGATTTGTTGTGCTACTATTGTCGTAATAAATATTATAAACTTATAAGGTATCTTACACTGTCAGTCCTAGTACAGTAAGTAAGCTTTAATCCTCCTTTTATATTTGTCAAATAATCAATTATCCGGATAAACATCAGTATTCTCTTCACTCCATCATTACCATACCTTACACGATCAGTAATACTGGCAATATTTCAGAATAATGAATATTTTAAACATATTAACGTACAGTAATACCAGGGGTAATACTGTCATTATTCTAAAATAAGGACAGTAATATTGATCGTGTAAAGTGCCTTTTTAATTTTCTTCGATATGTCCTATATTTTTCTAAAAAACAATAATATAATATAAATATAAACTATGAACACCATCAGCAAGACATTTCAGAAAAGGTTCCTATTTGACAACTCATATCTCCGTTATTTTTATTTATTTTGTATTCGTTATTCCTTCATATTGTGCACAAAACTACCACGTATATGTGCAATATAAAAAATATTTTATATATTCAATGGCAGCGACAATTTAATTTTTTTAATTTCTACCTCTTTTTCCGAGCGCCAAGGCGGTGTACCCCTTAAAAGAATAGTTCGTAAAAATGCTGCCACTTTTATAAAACAGAAAAGTTCCTTATTATCCTCAATAATTTAATTTTTACCCCATTTATGGCGTAATTTACCCCGGTTCCTCGACCGCTGCTCTAAGGTAAAGTAAAAGCCACCTGCAGACTCTGAAATGTCTGGGACTCAGTAACAAAATATCTGTATTTTTCTTCTATTGAATATTTCTAATTAAATTAAACAAATTAAACAACAAAGTTACATATTCTATATAAATACAAAAAATACAAAATATGTGAAGTTGTTTAGATATGATTGATGTTTTTTCCCTCTGTCCTCGCCGCGGAATTTATGGGTGATTTCCCAACTCGGGCTAACGGTATCGAGGGGTGCTGTGGTTTGTTCCCTTTCTTCTATTTTATTTTAAGTTGTTATGTATAAAGCCCTGGTTTCCTAGGAGAGCGGTCGCTTTAAAGCGGCCGCTTTTGACGTCATTCACAAATCACAAAAGTCGTGTTAGTATATGTAATTCAAGAACTCATAATTTTTCATCGTAATTCATTGCGCTTTTGCAATACGTTGAGGTATTACACTTTATGGGAAGCCATATTCGTTTATATACACATAGAATTATTTTTGTGACGTAAAAATGACGTCTAAAGCGGCCGTTTTTAAGCGACCGCTCTCCTAGGAAACCAGGGCTTTAGTATGTTTTTTATTTTGAGTTTGAAGGGAATTAATTTAAGTGTTTTAATGTACTCATTTAGTTCATTGTATTGTTTTATGGCGGTTGTTGTTCATGTCTGTGAATATTGTTTTTTTGTGTATTTTTCCGTTCTAAGATGTGATTTTCTTCTGGTCTGATGGTCATGTATTTGTTTGTTTGGTATTAGTTTAGTATTTATTTTTATTAGGCTCTTTTTAATTTTGTAGATCATTAATAGATGGTTTAAGGTGATCATGTTCTGTATGTTAAGTTCTTGTGTCTTTTCATATAGTTCGGTTGTACTTCTGTCTAAAATGTATAAGATTTTTAAAATTTTGTTTTGTTGAGTTTGTATCTTAAAATACTTACCCCCGTATTCACCGACGTTCCATGAATCTATCAATAGCTATTCAACCCATAATTATTTGTTGTTATAGCAATAATAAATACATTATCTCGAATCTATCAATAGCTATTGAACCCATAATTATTCGTTGTTATAGCAACAATAAATACATTATCTAGGGAATGTAGTTACTTTAGATTCTCTCTATTGCAAACACTGAATGATTAAACAAAATGTGTCATCAAAGCTCCAATCGCAAGTATTATTCAAAGTGTTTGACATTTGCTTTGGCATATTCTGTCACAATGACGTTGTCTATTTATCCATTCAATAGCTTATGGTACCTATAAAGTTTATGGGATGTTGGTGAATACGGGCACAAGTATGAATAAATAACATCTATTCGGAATACCTTAGAATGCCGTCAAGTTAAAATGAAATTTAGTAAATACTAACATTACATAATGTACAACCAGCAAAAGTTTATTGTTTACGAGTATTCTTCAATAACAAAAAAATGATATAACACACATTATGAATTGACGTAAATTACAAATAATTTACCATAATTATTTTTGAATTAGATCTATAGCGTATAAATCCTTATGGGAGATTAATTGTACACGAAACGCTTTGTACAAATTAAATTGACGCGTCATTACTAGCTTTTAACATGATATTTTTAATTCGCAGTCATTAGTCAAATTAGTATTACAAAAAATATTTGCGTACGAAACAAAAATGAACGAAAACATCCTTAATGAGAATTGAAAATGACTTGTTATTAATCAACATTTAATTGTACAACACACATTTGTAAATATATATATATAATATATAATATGTATATATATATATATTAATTATATATATATATATATATATATAGTATATATATATATATATATATATATATATATATGAATATATATATATATATATATGTATATATATATATATATATATATATATATATATATATACATATAAATATATATTTATATATATAACATAGTAAATGTTACAAAAATATGAAAACTACTATTACATTTGTGTCCGCCATTGGGCCTGCCATTTTGAATTTTTTTAGATCGAACATCGGATTCGTAATCAGCGACCTCGAAAATCCCCGAGGAATAAAAATTGGACTTCTAAAAGAAAGTACTAAACCTTGGAAGTTGGAAGTCCACAATATGGCCACGTTTTCGGGATTCGGCCCCAATCTCAATTCTGGCCGGCCTGCAACCGCGCTCACTTCTAATGGCAATTCGGAAATACTTTGAATTTTGGAATGATTAAACGTTTAAAATATTCTTAAAAGGATAAAGAATTTATTTAGCCAAGAAATAAAATCGATTTTCTGAAAAAATCTCAAGGTGGTACAAAGATCGATAAAGATATCACTTGACATAAAAAAAAGATTCTCCAAACACTACCAGTTTTAAAGCAACTGTGTGGAATTTGTTTAAAAAAAAAAACAGTAAAAGAATCAAATTTTTATTTTTTGTATCCCGGGTAAATCTGTAATATTGAGGCTATCAAATGGCGATTTAATTTGAAAAGCATTTAGTTCTCAAAACTAGAAATTATCATAGGAAAAAAGGACCTTTATTGGCATTTTCTTCACAAAAATCTCTTCACTATACCCAACCACAACAAAAATACAAATAGAAATAAACATAACCCTCCGCAAAAAATCCAAATTAACATTATACATAACCCTCTACCCTTGCCACTTTCCTCTCCCACGTCAGCCTCCTGCAGATTTTCACGGCTTCCCCATCCTCGCTTAACCATTCATTCAGGTTTCTGCAGTCTCCCACCACTCTGCTTTCACACCCTCACATTCTTCGCTAAGGTGCCACCACGTGTCCTATTATCATAGGAACTTTGATTTGAATTAAAATCTTTTTTTATTATTTTTAAAATAATATAGGTGGTAATAAAATCAGTAATTATTCATTTTATTACATAATTGCCCAACTTTTCCGCACAGTACTTTTATAAAATAAAAAACCAATCTCTCGGCTGATAGCTCTATAAAGATTTATAGCTATTTATTTTCTACCATTTGGTCAGAGATACTGTACAAAAATGTGATTAAAGGGAAACTTATATGTAGAAAACTTTGTCTTTTCGACCATAACTGTTAGCAGCTAGAATATTTTCGTCTGATATATAGCTATTATCAAGCTAATCCTATAACTAAAGATATATGTGAAGTGTAATAATTTATATACACAAACCCATAATGATATAATTTAACTCAATGACCAGCTGGAATTAGAGTACTCCGCATTATTTAAACCCTTATAATTGTACTTCCAGGCTCGATCGACGTGCAGGATTTTATTTTTATGGTTTTATGTTTGATTTTGCTTTTGCTTTTGTTTTCATGTATGTATATATAGATATTTTGTTCTTGTTTGGCTTGTTTAAGCTCCTAGCAAATTAATTTCAAATGTAATCTATATGTTTATCCAAGTAAATGATAAGCACGTGTGGATGTGTGAGTTATACAATTGTTAGAACCATAAATAACCGAGAATGCATGCTGTGTGCAACTCGTCAATATTATTGTCTATAGCCTATTCAATCTAGGGTTTCACAATAGTGCTAAAAATGATGATTCAAATCACAAAGTTATAGAGAATTTCAAACCCGACGCATGGGATGGATAGTCGAGAGGCTGTTTCGCCCGTCAAGGGAGAAACTCAGAGGAGTTTGAACACCCGATATTTATCTTAACTTCACAGAAATCTTTTGAAAAACTGCAAAAGGTATCTCGCGAAAATTAGACCTGATGGGGATCAAACTCAGGCCCCCAATGCTCAGTACGAGACCACTAAAACACTCGGCCACTGATCTGGGTATACTTTTATATTACTATTACTATTACTATTACTTTAATGAATATTATATTTTCTTCTATTAAGGGCCGGTATATTCACCATTCAGTAGTATTCACTAGCATTAAGGTCGTTTTAGACAAGACAATTTCTTGACTCAAAAGTTAATCAAGATGCGAGACAATCTAAATTGTCTTGTATCATACAGCAAATTATTTTAAATATTGAATTGGATGGTAAATCGAATGGAAAAATATAACGCGTTCTATTTGTCAAGGACAAATTGTATGGGAGGAAGATATATAAATTCATTTCTTGAACAACTTCTTAGCTCAAAAGTTGTTCAAGAAATGAATTCATATATCCTCCTCTCATACAATTTGTTCTTGACAAATAGAAGGCGTTATATTTTTCCATTCGATCTACCACCCAATTCAATATTTCAAATAATTTGCTGTATGATACGAGACAATTTAGATTGTCTCGCATTTTGACTAACTTTTGAGTCAAGAAATTGTTTTGTCTAAAACGATCTTAAGAATTAGTTCTGCATGTGTTAAGGTATTATTTTTTTCTATCAGCGAGAACAAGGATAAAACGAAGATGAAAATCTCAGGTACTACGTATTGCGTGCTGAAATATAATATTATGAAACAAAAATATCCAAGAAATAATAATAGAACTAACCAAACACAAAAATTATTTCTCCTAATAATACCAATTTATAATTATTGTAAATGTTCAAGTACGTTGCTTCGTTAATCGGAAAATCACAGACAACATGGAGAATTCCTTGACAGTTAAAATACCTAATCACACAGATAGATAAGATAATGGTGACATGTAAAATTTTGTTGTATAATATAATAAGCTGCCAGAATATAAAAAAAAACTAAAATATAGTGTTGTATACTGGCTTAATCTAAAACAATAGGGAAAAAAAACATAAATTTCCGCAATACAATTAGCCTCAGCCAGGACATGGAGGAGGCTGCAATATTATACTTAACATTATAAAAATTATATTATATCATCCTCTTACAATAAATAAATAAATTCGAAAAGAAAAACAATAATTATTAGCCGCATACACTCATATCGAACCACAACACTGCATTTCATAATCGACAAAAAAAATAAATAAAAAATCACCCCGTCGCAAGCGTAATACTTTTTAATAAGAATTCTTCTTAAAGAAGTCTTCTTAATATTATATAATTTTTTGAAACTAAAATTCAAGCAATAGAAATTAAGTATATTAGGAGAGTTAGAGGAGTGACAAAAAGGAAAACATGAGGAATGACGATATAGGAAGCTAACTAAAAAAAACACCGACAATAAACATAGAGGAAAAATAATTGTCATGGTGGGGACACATAATTAGAATGACAACACCAGCCAAAACAATATGGAAAACAAAAAAAATGGAACCAAGAAGAAAAAATGGGATGAATAGAAAGAAACAAATTGTTTTTGAAAATTCGAATTTGCAATATTTTGAGCATCAAATGGTTTAATTTCTACTTATTCGTCAGAGATATTTGTATCGTTACACCTAACCGTTAATACACGTTTTTTCGTCCATTCGCATTATATATGCATTCTCGGGTCGATAACCCGTTTAAAGGAAATAAACTAAACACAATTTGAATATGTGAAATTACGTCAAAACGTCGATATCATATTTTTATATCGATACGATGATTAATACATATTATTATGATTGCAAATGAATTCATAATTATATGTATTGAAGTCCATGGGCATATCGCTCAATTAAACGGCAATTTATTATAATGGTAACCGTTCAAATATCTTTTGCGGAAGTTTTATATATATATATATATATATATATATATATATATATATATATATATATATATATATAAATATATGTTACGTTTTTACGGTAGTATATATTCTTATCAAAAACTTGATTGATTTGTTATTTAAAATAGTAACAAAGAAATCATTTTTTTTTATAAGAATACATACTATAACAAACATTACATTCATATATTGAATGCCTTAAAATCTGTTTTATTTTTAATACCTACATATATATCTAATTCATCCTAGACGTCTCATGTACTAATATTTATATATGTTCAAGAATATCGTGATAACACTGCAGGAAATTCTACTTTTATTTTGTTGTCCGCCATGTTGTCCGATGTTCGATTTAAGAAATTCAAAATGGCAGGACCAAAATGGCGGACAATAAAATCGGTTAAATAAAAGTAGAATTTCCTGCAGTGTTATCACGATATTCTTGAACATATATAAATATTAGTATATGAGACATCTAGGATGAATTAGATATAAATGTAGGTATTAAAAATAAAACAGATTTTAAGGCATTCAAAATATGAATGTAATGTTTGTTATAGTATGTATTCTTATAAAAAAAAAAGATTTCTTTGTTACTATTTTAAATAACAAATCAATCAAGTTTTTGATAAGAATACATACTACCGTAAAAACGTAACATAACATAAATATCATTATAAAACAAACTGTCATATTTAGCATATTTAAATATTTCAATGCATTTTCATCTTATACCGAATTCCGACAATTATTAGGTAGTTATAAGAATCAAATTAAAGCCTACGTAAAGAGGATCCAGTTGTGTAACAAATACTCAGAGAAAGTGAACAAAAGCTTTCTCTATAAACTGATTGCTATTATTTTACGAATAATAATAAGAAATTATTTATTTGTTCCATCTGGTTTATATATAGTTATTGAGAGTTGTTTTTCGCCGAAAAACGAGTTAGGGGGGTGACTATTAGGAGTGCGGCGATTAGGGCTAAAAGAAACCTCTTCTTACATCGATATGTCGATAAAAGGTAATAATTTTTTTATAAAATTTAAAGTTAGAGTAATATAGTTAAGGTTATCGTTATTGAAGTTAATTAAGTATGTATATATGTATATATGTATATATGTATATATGTATACATATATATATATATATATATATATATATATATATATATATATATATATATATATTGCCACCCTTAAGTGGGAATGATGCATGAAAGGAGAGGGCGCATAATATCGATGATGAAGAGTTGTTACACTGTAAGCGTGACGAGTAAAATGTTCCTCGCTGTATATAAAGTGTTTAGTGTAAAACCAGTGCATTCTTCAAACAAATCCACAGTCCAAACAATTAGATAAGCTGTAATATAGTACCATGTTTAAATATTAATTAAAGGCCATTGTAAGACACTATATGAGGAAACAAAAAATATTTTTTGAAATAAGAAATTTTTTATAACAATATCGCCATTCTAAAAATATATTTCGGTATGTTAAAATACTATAAATAATAATTATTGTATTATTTAAGTGTTCAAAATTTGAATTGAATTAGTAGATATGCTATGGGGGCTCGGCGACAATTTCCTATAAGCAAACATAGGGGTCTAAAACCCCATTTTTCCCCTATCTTGGATTTCGATGTAACTCGAATTTATAGCTAATAAATTTGAGTCTTGAGATTTAAGGAGATGACGATTTTTAATTAAAAATCGTCAAATTCATTCGCTATGGGAATAAAATGTTACCCGCGACATTTGGACTTCCAGTCACCTCTCCGACGAAATTCAAAAATGGGTTTTTAGGCCCCTGTGTAAATCCTTACGGGAAATTGCCGCCGAATCCTCATTGTCGCATGTCTACTTGGATTAATTGACTAACTAAATGTGTGTCAAGAAATTGTCTTGTCTAAAACGACCTTAAGATTGTGGAAATATGCGATAACTTTTCGGGAAAAAATAGCACCAGA
The DNA here is from genome assembly GCA_963942505.1 of Lordithon lunulatus. Classification (NCBI taxonomy): domain Eukaryota; kingdom Metazoa; phylum Arthropoda; class Insecta; order Coleoptera; family Staphylinidae; genus Lordithon; species Lordithon lunulatus. The sequence goes on along the minus strand of OZ012672.1, from coordinate 49,347,398 downwards.
AGGAAGGTATTTTTGTCACGAACCATTTAGAAAAAAAATCAATTTTCGTTACGTTTTATGCCTAAAATTGTCGAAATAAAGCCGATATTTGCGATGTCTGTGTGTATGTATGTATGTCTGGTACCCACACAAGATATTTTTACATTGTGTTGCCGTCCTGTAATTGGAGTTTATCTCTGTTAGGCTAATAAAACTTATATTATATTATATTTATTCATATTTAATTGTATCGTAATTACAAAAGGTACCAACTACTCGGGTCGGAATTCAAACCGCTGGGTTGGGATGCTAACTACTGATATAATAAACAACACGTCGGCGTGTACATTTTTATTTATGTTAAAATTTACACATTTAACGATAATTTGTACACAAAAGTAAAGCTGTTTTTAATTGAGGTACGAATATTTGTAAGTGTTTTTACCAGTATTAGCATAAATAAGTGATAAGAGTTATCTGTTTTTATACCAATATATAATACTCATGCAAACATAAATTAGTGGTAACAAATGCATGTTTTTTATGTTCATCATATGACGCAAATTCGCAGTTAATCGTGATACTGTAAATATTTTAATATAGTAATAATTCACTCGGTTTATAAATATGTCTGGCAACATGTTAAAAAAATTAAAGCTATGCTGTAAAATGTAAATGTTTGTAAATTATCTGTATCTAGTTTCTTTTTATTATTATATTAGTTTGATTTCCACGTAGCAGAGTTAAGTATCACTATGCTAAATGGACATCAGTCTATAATATAATAGTCAAAATAAATTAGATACAACTAATTTACAAGTCTTGCACAACATTTCACAGCAGTGCTTTAATTTTTTCAACATTTTTATAAACCGAGTGAATTACAAAATGTTAGGGTGGTCTAATATTTTTAAATAGCAACCCCCTGTCGAGTTTCACCGTATTTTAATGGTAATGTAAAAAGAAACACATCCCCATAAACCAAAACCCGATATATTTATTCTTTCCAGAATACTGAGTTTTTTTATGGGATGACCACAGCAATATATATGTATATATATATATATATATATATATATATATATATATATATATATATATATATATATATATATATATAAAACTCCACGTTGCATGGAAGTTCTAAACTATCTAAGAACGTAGTTTTTATGACTCTTTAGTGATTTCAAATTTTCAATTTTTTTTTTGTACCTCGTTCTAAACTGATAACTCTGTCCCGGGACTTTTGTGTCCTGTATAATATAATACTCAAAATAAATTAGATACAGATTTACCTGCTCTGTGACAGCCGACATTTATTTCCCGATAGTTTCATTCTTAAGAATATTTTGATGATTGTAACATTTAAATGATCTTGTGCAAATCATTGAACATTTTACATTTTATATGGAAATTCAATGTATTTGGTCATTTATAATTGAATAAATGTTTTTTCCATTTAGGTATTTTGCCCTACTTGGTGCTATTACCTTTATAATAATTGGAGTAGCTATATACAAATTGATTTCAAGTTTACGGTTTGATTTGGCTCAGAATACATTTGATTAGTCGACTCGAAACATATGCATACATTATTATGATATAATTGTAAATTGTTTTTAACATAATAGGTACGTGACGGTAAAAATATAAATTAAACAATTATAATCTACTATTCTTTCGCGGCCGTCAAAGTTTTCAACATTTTTATTTTCGCCCATTGTCGCTCACAATTTTACCATTTGTTGATGACAATGCAGTGGCTACAAAAAAAAAAATATTTTGTAATGCCAGCGAAACAATTAGTTGTTGGCAATAAATGGTAAATTATTAAAATTATAAGCTAGTTAAACTGGATTTAAGCTAGTTAATCGACTATTGAATAACTGGCCCTTAAATTAATAGCGGGCACACGTAATATGAACCTTGAATTTTTATTGTTTGTACAATTACTATTTTTAGTGTCATTTATATGGTAATTACTTTGTTTCTAGGTCCTTTATTTTTCACGCCGTAAACTCAGAAGATATTTGTTTTGTATATAAAGTAAGACCCCTAGCATTCAATAATTATACGAAGTTTGATTAAAAAAATCGCAGAAATTTCGTTTTTATAATAAATTCATTATTTATTCATAAAAATTAATTTAGTCACTTATTACATTTTACACTTGTGCCAGCTTGTTTCACAATGGGCCCATTTTGAGGCCTAAGTGTCTGTAGCTATGCTACCCTCCAGCCAACTATCCAGAACTGTGCCAGTTCCAAACCGAAATTTTCGGTATGGCGTTTAGCTCCTTCAGTGAGTCTGTCTTTATCTCGTCACTGGTGGAAAAATGCCGTCCTTTCAAGGTTTTTCTCAGTTTCGGGAATTAGAGGAAGTCACAGAGGGGTATGTCCGACGAACACGGAGGCTGGGGCCATCATATTGGTGTTGTTTTTGGCTATAACAATTCACGAACCATCAGTGAAGTGTGAACGGACACATTATCGTAGTGCAATTGCCAGGAGTTGCCACAAATCCGGGCATAATGTCGGCCCTGTCCGTTTAGTTACTACTAGTGACTAGTAGTGACAAATGCTGACGGTATGCTATACTATTAGTATGAGCGTGAGGTTAACCTGTGTCACTATTAGTCACTAGTAGAGACCAAACGGACAGGGCCTTCATCTTTTGCTTATCTATAAGAATGAATGAATGCTCGTTCTTGGTCCTGTTCAGTTACTTTATTGCTTAACATTTCTTTTTTAAATTTTGTTCTGAATTTATTCATGGCTTTTATTTATCACTTCGTGTTTTGCTTTCAATAAAACTATTTAAATCATAAATCATCTGAAACAGAGTGGTCCTCGAGTAACATCACCGATAATACCCTTATAATCAATAGAGTATCCATATGCACTTCCGCGGTAACCCATATCTCCGGTGACATAATCCACAAGGACGCGTTATAAGTACTGGCACACGGCAAGTAATGTTGATAAGCCGTTTGATTAATATGGCCACACTTGAAATGATAATATGTTACACAAATATTTATAAACAAATTCCTGACACCACTAATCAAATACCAACAATTAAATTATTACTATTTATGGTTTGTCTCATTTAATCTACTGATATCTTTATTATATTCCTATTAAGATTAGTATGGTGTGATGTATTTTATTAGCAATACTCGTTAGTTAAACACGATTAAAATTATCTTTCACATTAGAAATTTAAAACTATAAAAACTACGCACATATTTAAATTACATAATAATAATATTAACGACATTTATTTCCCTTTAAATACATAATTCTATACATATAAAAACTATATCAACACATGTTTACAGTAACAACGAAAATAATAGAATAATAGAAAATAGAAATATGGGAAATAAGGCGCAGTTCCAGTATATGCAATGCATATGACTGCTCTTCCACTGAAACTTAAGGTCGTTTTAGACAAGACAATTTCTTGGCTCAAAAGTTAAGGTCGTTTTACAATGTAAGACCGTCTTATCGTTTTAAGATCCGATTTTTGTTTGGTGCTTAAAACCGTCTTATTATTAAGACGGTCTTAAACTAATTAAGATTCGTTGGAGAAATCGGGCGTTAGGATTATTTAATATTTTTTTTTGTAGAAATGGCAGCTGAAATTTTTACTTTTAAAAATTCATAACTCATGAACGCGTTACCCAAACAAAAAAATATGATATGATATATGATAATTCGTAGATAATATTATAAAGAATGTGTGTTGCAAATTTTAACAAAATCGGTTAAGTAGATCTTGAGATATCACGTGCACCAGTTTGAATTTTTTTTTCTTAGAAAGGAAATAGCTTACGCTAGATTTCTCAGGTTTCAAGCTTGGACTCTTAAGAAGAATCACTTAGACAAACTAAATACCTTCGAAATGTGGTGTTACCCGAGAATGTGGCGTATTCCATGGACAGATAAGGTAACTAACACTGAAGTCTTAAATAAAATGCAAAAAGAACTGGAAATAATTCACACCATAAAGAAGAGAATGTTAGAATACCTAGGCCACATAATGAGAGGACTCAAATACGCGCTGCTACAATTAATAGTACAAGCAAAGATCAGAGGAAGAAAGAACATCGGAAGACACCGAATGTCCTGGCATAAAAACCTAATGGACTGGTTTGGCTGCAGTAACACTCAATTATTCCGAGCAGCAACCAATAAGGTTGGGATGGCTGTAATGATAGTAAACCTCCGATAGAAGATGCACTGCAAGAAGAAGAAGGTTTCTCCAACGAATCTTAAAGCTCGTCTTATATATAACCACTTCTTACATTTTTATTCTGTTGCACGAAACATATGTAGATCTTACTTACTCTTACAATGGACCTAATGGACTGGTTTGGCTGTATTGATAGCAAACCTCCGATAGAAGCTGCAGTGCAAGAAGAAGAAGGTTTCTCCAACGAATCTTAAAGTTCGTCTTATATATAATCAAGTCTTAAATTTTTATTCTGTTGCACGAAACATATGTAGATCTTACTTACTCTTACAATGTAAGACCGTCTTATCGTTTTAGATCCGATTTTAGTTTGGTGCAACGCTTTAAAACCGTCTTATTATTAAGACTTTCTTGAACTAATTAAGATTCGTTGTAGAAACCGAGCGTTAGGATTATTTAATTTTTGTTTTATAGAAATGGCAACTGAAATTTTTACTTTTAAAAATTCATAACTAATGAACGCGGTACCCAATCAAAAAAAAATCCTATGATAATTCGTAGATAATATTATAAAGAATATGTCTTGCAAATTTTAACAAAATCGGTGAAGTAGATCTTGAGATATCGTGTGCATCAGTTTGAAAAAATTAGTTTGGAGAAGAAAAGGTACTGCCGGTTCAATAGGTACCCGAGTTTCGGGACAGTTTGAAAAAAGTAGTTTGGAGAAGAAAAGGTACTGCAGGTTCAATAGATAGATACCTGAGTTTCGGGTCGGCCCCTTCTAATTGCTATAACTTCGGAAATACTTTAAATTTTGAAATGATTGAACGTTTAAAATATTTTAAAGAATTTATTTAGCCATGAAAACCATTTTCCAAAAATCTCTAGGTGGTGTAACCCCTTAAGTAAGTCTATTTATAATCCATTCATTCTTGCTACCGCTGACCTGCAAGCTACTAGTGGGGTTACAGGTGGCAGATAGTACCTAAGTGGTCTCCAGATATGGTGGTTAGCTGGGGATGTTTAATTTAAATAAAAATGTCGCAGACAAATTCAAAGAAAGTCTCGTGGCATGGCGACTAGTGCCGCCAACAAATAAGCACCCCCAAACGTGAATATGATTAGGCTATCTGAAAATGATCCACCTAAATGATGATGAAAATAACTACCTATCTACGAGAAAGTACTGTAGGTAAGAAGGCAGATGAATTTATAGTCTTACGTCAACGGCAGCTTCTATAGCCCTAGTTATCAGGATTATCGCCACTTACTAAGCCGCCTGGTTAGCGTCGTGTTTCATAGCCAGCTACATCCTAATGAAAGAAAGTTTCTTCTTCATTCATCTTCTTTGTTCTTCTTTCTTCTTCATTATCTTCTTCATTGATCTTCTTCATTCATCTTCTTCATTCATCGTCTTCATTCATCTTCTTCATTTATCTTCTTCATTCATCTTCTTCATTCATCTTCTTCATTCATCATCTTCATTCATCTTCTTCATTCATCATCATATGTATTATGTGTATTATATGTATTATATGTATTACATGTATTACATCTATTACATGTATTACATGTATTATATGTATTATATGTATTATATGTATTATATGTATTATATGTATTATATGTGTTATATGTGTTATATGTATTATATGTATTATATGTATTATATGTATTATATGTATTATATGTATTACATGTATTACATGTATTACATGTATTATATGTATTATATGTATTATATGTATAATATTTATTATATTTATTATATTTATTATATTTATTATATTTATTAAGCATGTCTTATTTTTTTACTCTCACTTTTTTACTCCTCACTTGTAATTTAATTATAATATTGTATATTCTATATCATGTTTTCTATTGATGTTATGTAGTAATAGAAATAAAGTATTATTATTATTGCAACATTAAAATATTAAAATAATTGAATAGTAACATAAAATGCAAGACTATGCAGAAAAAAACAATACACAATTCCTTAGACCTGAATTAAATATTCCAACAATAACATGTTTTTAGTGTTGTTTGCTCCAACAACTTTTTTGTCTACATACCACAAATAAAAAAACTGTATCATATGCGTGTATGATATAAATGTATTATATTCAACAACTAGTACTTAATACTAATTATCTACGCTAATAGGGTTTAGTAATCTATTTCAATTGTACAATAGAGGAATATATAAGTAACCCCCGGCTTTCGTACCGTGCCATTGATTAATAAATGATACCATCCATACACACGATTGCAGTCAAAACTAATGCGTAATAATATTGGAAAACTCACCATTGATCTGGTAGCTATTTATAACGCACAGTGCCAGCACAAAACAAATCGCGTGCGGCTTCATTTTCCTAGCCGTCGTCGAATTGGGGAATAATTTAGCAGTAAATGCGAGCGAGTGACAGAAGGAGGCAGATGGTGAAATTTCTAGGCCCAACTGAAGATAGCAGGTAGCCAGATCAATGTTGCCAATGCGCTGCGAGGGGACACGCGCAAGCGTGCGCACACATTTGAAATTCTTATCGAAATGTAAATTGTGATTATTGTAAAACACTTCGGGAATGTATGATTGAAGTGGTGTATAAGACACTACTAACGACTACAGATATTGATTCGTTTTAATACCTACACACAGTTATCTATATACTTTATATAATTGAGGGATGACGTCAGTGAGGATTCTATGAAATTCGCGCGCGCAATAAATATATTCAGTTTGTTGGCGAATAAAATATGTGTACCTAGAGGTACTATTTGTACTTATAAAGTACACTTTATTATAGTTTCAAAAAAGTTCTATCTTTATAGGGCGATCATCCGTGTGGCTTTTTTTCCGCCAAAGTATCACCCGGTATTTACCTAAACTTCACAGAAAACCTCTGAAAACTGTAATGGTGATTCGCGAAAGGCTTTTCTTCTGCTAAAGTGAGAAGCTCAGAGGAGTTTAATCACCCGGTATTTACCTGAACTTCACAGAAAACCTCTGAAAACTGTGATTCGCGAAAGGCTTTTCTTCCGCTAAAGTGAGAAGCTCAGAGGAGTTTAATCACCCGGTATTTACCTGAATTTTACAGAAAACCTTTGAAAACTGTGATTCGCGAAAGGCTTTTCTTTCGCTAAAGTGAGAAGCTCAGAGGAGTTTAATCACCCAGTAGTTACCTAAAGTTCACAGAAAACCTCTGAAAACTGTGATTCGCGAAAGGCTTTTCTTCCGCTAAAGTAAGAAGCTCAGGGGAGTTTAATCACCCAGTAGTTAAACTTCACAGAAAACCTCTGAAAACTGTGATGGTGATTCGCGAAAATTCATTCCGATTGGGTTCGAACTAAGGCTCCTCAATATACGAGACGGACGATGTCTCTAACTACTCGATTACTGAGCTGGGTAACAGAATAATTACAATAAAATGGTACCTGCTATCTTTAGAGCTGAGTCCGAGGGCTAAACTGAAAGGGAGAATCTCAGAGCAGTGTAATCAACTGTTACGGTATTTACCTTAACTTCACAGAAAACCTCTGATAAAGCGTGGTGTTTGCGAAATTTCGCCCACAACAGAGTTTAGACTCTCGCTCCTCGACGCCCTCAATATGAGACGCACTTCTAACCACCCGTCTACTGAGCTGGATATTATCTTTATTTAAATTACAAAGAAGATTTAAATAAATATACTGAATGTGTCATTTTCGACACTTAATAACATAGTTTTGCAGCTATAATGAACCTCTTTCTAGTACCAGTAAAATAAAACTAATTGTTGTTTAACCTTCATATTCAAAAATGTCATCACTTGCATATATAGCATTTCCTACTTATCATGTATTGCCTACGATTAATGGAATGAAACTAAATACTTAAAGTATTATAAGTATGTTCGTAACTATTACTAATGTCTCGTGTAAGCTTCTTATCGTCTTTATTAAGTTTACACTTATGTTTACTGTTTCTAGTGCTTAATTTATTTTGTGGATCACTCTTATACGTTTTTTTCAAATCTATGGTTTTCTTGCGGTTCTTGGTTCTTTTATAATATTTGCAAGGCGGAGAATATGTCTATTGAAGGAAATATTGGAGGCAAAGAAGAGGTTGCAGGAGGTATGCGTGGCAGCGAAGAACGGCAGGAAGGACAATGGTACGAGCACTTTGTTTTATTTAAATATTTATTAAATAAAAAAAATATATAATTTATTATTTGCCTTTTACCTTTCGGTGTAGGCTAAATAATAATAATACAATATAAATTAAATATAATCAATAATAAAAAAGTGATTCCCTTGCAGGAACTCGCGAGGATGCCCCTCTTGGTCCTGGTATCGAGAGATGCAGTTGGTCGTGGTATGGAGGAAGTTGGTGATTTGGATGTCTGTGTTATTTATCTCTATTTTTTATTATATCTTTCTTCAGATTTTCTCTGAATTTTTCTATGTTAGTAAAACTCTTTGTTACTTTTATTTTATTATATTATATTATATTATATTATATTATATTATATTATATTATATTATATTATATTATATTATATTATATTATATATATATATATATATATATATATATATATATATATATATATATATATATATATATATATATAATTATCTATATCTATATCTTATTGTATCTGCTAGTAGTATGCTTTTAGTTAAGGTGTTGGCCCTGTTTATTATTTGATGCATGTCACTTGGTCGTCGCGTGTTGTATTTGTGTAGTTCCTTGTTGGTTTTGATGTAAAAATCACACGGAATAGAGTGGAAGCGGTGATAAATTACTTGAAGGGCAGGAAAGCGAGAGGACCGGACGGGATAGAGAATGAAACGTGGAACTGGACGACAGAAGGCATCAATGAAACACTGGTGGAGGAAATTGAAGGTATCTGGATGGGGACGAAGAAGATATAGTTCTGGATAGTTGGCTGGAGGGTAGCGTTGCTACAGACACTTAGGCCTCATAATGGGCCCATTGTGAAACCTCCTTTTAAGGCTACTCACTCGTCCCACCAGTCAATTCCACGAAGAAGTGGACAAAGAGTTGGAAACTGGAAGAGACGGTACCTATTTAGAAGTCCGGAGACGAGAGCAACGCCAAAAATTACAGAGACATTATGCAGGTGAATTCCAGGTCTAAAATATTTGGGTAAGAGGCGAGTGGTTTGCTGAAGGAAAGGATGTTACCGGAACATCAAGCGGAGTTTCGAAAGGGGCGAGGAACAACGATGTTGAACCAAGGAATCAAGCTTCAGGAGAAGGGGATATCGCCAAATTTTTAGTAACGAAGATACAGCACATGACGATATGACACACGACAAACAACGAACAATCCGAGACCAGGAGACACGACTGACAAACTGACAAAAGACGGAGCTTAGAGTGCCTTTAAGGCCCAATTCACACATAAGCGGCGTCAGGTGGAGGCGCGACGTCGCACAGGCGATTGTGATGTCCATATGCAATGAAAGGGTGGACATTGCACCATATAAACATTGAGGCAGCGTGCAAGAGTTGTGCCTCTCGGTTCGCAGCCACCATGTCTTAAGCGAAGAGGCTAAGACGTGGTGCCGGCACGGCGAGAGGTACGAGGCAAATGCCCGCGCCTCGTCGCCTAAGTGGACATTGCACCATATGTTTATATAGAGGGGGTGTGAAATCGTCGTGCCTCTCGTCGCGTCGGCACCGCGCCTTCGCCTCTTCGCCCCCTATGTGTGAATTGGGCCTTAGAGTGTCTTTAAGGCGGACAAGCCCTGAGCAACAGAACGTGAGTTTTGGTTTAGCCATTAGGCGCTCCGGGCGGTACGCGGGGCGAATCCGACCTGTAACACCGAGTGGTGGCAGTGAGGTACGGGTGTCCTTCGAAGATTCCCAACTCACAGGACAACAATAAAAGGTCTGAGCGGTACCGATGCGTCAGACAGGGATTTCCTTATGTAGGTTTCATTTGAGGTGTTGCACATCTTGTAATAAATGGTCCACTGGGTGGAATGAGAATATGCCAATAAAGGTTTTCCAAGTATGTGTCTATGCATTTGATTTCAAAACTGTTTTTTATTTGGGTTTTATACGCTTTTCCCAAGCAGAATTTCCCGATCCCATTCTCCATCATTCTCGCAGTATAAATAAATTCCAAACAATCTACAAATAAATGTGATATTAATATTTAATCATCATACTATACAAGTACAACATAACAGTACATCATATCTAATCTGTAATTAATAAGAATTAGTTGTGCAACAGCACACAATCAAAAAGTCTTCAAACTCATCTCGAACACATTTTTTAAATTAAATATTAGTACAAAAAATATATATATATATATATATCAAAAAAAGAAACAAAAAAAACGCAATGGTAACAAAATAAGCTTATAAACTACGATAACTGTTGTTAAATACAAACGAAAAATATATTCACGCAACCGCAATACATACAAATATAGACGCAATATATATTTATTGTATTATTATTATATTACATTTTTTATAGCCGTATATAAGTGGAATATATCCATAATATTTACGTTGTTAAATATATATATATATATATATATATATATATATATATATATATATATATACATATATATACATATATAAATATATATATATATATAGATATATATATATATATATATATATATATACACATATATATACATATATAAATATATATATATATATATATATATATATATATATGTTGTAATTGCAAGGTTTTTCAATAGAATATATACAGAAATGTAAAGATTCTCAAAATAGTACTCAAAAATTTGGCTTTGATTTTTATAGATTTACATACACATACACAAACTAATGTATATAGAGATATTACAGAGGATTTAAAATTAAGTATGGGATCACATGTATATAATTAATTCAAATTGTATTGAGCATAAGGTATTATTATTATTATCTTATGCTCAACACAATTTCACAATTCAATTTTCAATTAAGAAAAGTATAGATGTGTCCCATCCTCAAAGGACCTATTCATTTTATGTTGTGCAACAATTATATGGGCAATTTTTTGTTGTCAAAATCTAGGTACTAAGTACTAGAATTTTTTATAAATATATTTTATTAACAAATATATTATTTATTTATAAATATAAGTTAATAAAAAAAAATTGTGCGGTGAGATTATTATGTAATGCGTTTATTATTAATATTAGTATATAACAGTGGTGTCCAACATATAATTTGGACAATTTAGATTTTAAAAATTTACATGAGCCACAAATATATTTGATATATAAATGAAATGTCTAAGCAATTGTGGCCATTTACCAACCAATCATGTTTAGATATAACAAATATTCATGCTCCAGTTGATAAAATGGGCCACATCTAATAGTAAAGTTCGTTTTAGACAAGACTCAAAAGTTAAGGCCGTTTTAGACAAAACAATTTCTTGACTCAAAAGTTAGTCAAGATGCTAGATAATCTAAATTGTCTCGTATCATACAGCAAATTATTTAAAATATTGAATTGGATGGTATGGAATGGAAAAATATAATGCGTTCTATTTGTCAAGGATAAATTGTATGGGAGGAGGATACATGATTTCATTTCTTGAACAACTTTTGAACTAAGAAATTGTCTTGTCTAAAACGACCTTAAAGGTTTCAAAATTTAGTCAAGATGCGAGACAATCTAAATTGTCTCGTACCATACAGAAAATTATTTGAAATATTGAATTGGACGGTAGATCGAATGGAAAAATATAACGCCTTCTATTTGTCAAGGATAAATTGTATGAGAGGAGGATATATAAATTCATTTCTTGAACAACTTTTGAGCTAAGAAATTGTTTTGTCTAAAACGACCTTAAGCAATATGTAGCTCATTTTGGGCACCATTATCATATCATATAAATAAAAGTAATTCAGTGGACATACATATTACAATTAATATTGCATATTTTAATGAAAATGTTATATAAATTATTCTAGTCAATTTTATACAACTAAGGGGAGATTCGTGGAAAATATCTGATGTTGTAAATCTTCTATATGCATTAGTTTATGTTTTTTTACCCTTTTGTAAGCCGAGAAAATTACAATATTCTCGCCAAATAATCCGGACAAAGGATCACACTCTTGGCACACAAAATAATTTGCAACAGCAATTATCAGGCACGGGTTGTTTAACAGCTACAAACTAAATCGAATTTGATTTTATATAAACAATTTTTTTATATATTTGATTATATATAAACACTTTATTTATATATTTGATTATATATAAACACTTTATTTATATATTTGATTATATATAAACACTTTATTTATATATTTGATTATATATATAAACACTTTCTTTATATATTTGATTATATATAAACACATTTATTATATGTATATGATGGAATAAAATATAAGTATAATAGCTTTGCATACAGATCATACAATAGTTTATAGATACGAAAAGGATGACCTGCAGCGCCGGATGTGAACTAAAATCTTGTATCTGGATCAAAAGTTTGGCCACCTCTGTACTAAATGAATATATGAAAATAATTTAAGCTGGTATTAAATTTGTGTACCAATGTGTTTTCTTAGAGAGCTATATTTATATCTAAAGTAGTAGTACATTAATTATATGTCTACATAGAGAATATTAGAGAAATATATAGATAGAGCGCAAACCGCCTTCAAATCATTGGCACAGTAGAAAAATAGGACTTTTCTTCTCTTATTACTATTAGTTGCAACGCTTCTAGCTGCATGCATGGATGCTAGTCTAAGCAACGCTTTTGGTGTCGAGCTACAGTAAATGGTGTATCCGAAAATCCCGCGAGCGCGATTGAAGCCTACACCATGAAAAAGTAGTGGAACCGATACAAGATAATAACAAAATATAGAATCATTTCTGTTTTAAATCTATACATATATATATATATATATATATATATATATATATATATATATATATATATATATATATATATATATATATATATATATATATATATATATTAGTGAGTCTCAAATAAATTACTTTCAACTACATTTGAATTTAAGAAGAAAAACTTAAGTATTTTTATATCTCGATCGGATTTTAACCGATCGAGATATAAAAATAAATCTTCTATTTTATTAAAATAAGGTAGTAAAATATATATATTTATATGCAAGGCTTGTCTGTTTCCACCAACACCTAGGTTTACGGAAGATTAGTGAAAACGGGCATTCGTTTTTTTTTAATTTAGCTATATTATTATATTCATTTGAGACATGTTTTAAAACAATATATTATTATTATATTATATTGTTTTAAAACATGTCTCAAATGAGGCATAGGTTTTGGATTTAAAGTAATAACTCTTGTTTTCGACCTAAAATATATTGGTCTATTGGTTTTAGATTAGAAGCAATAATAATTCTCTTGTTTTCAACCTAAAATGACAACATTGAACAGAAGAGATTTACAAATTCAAAAAATATTTTCACGCAACCGCAATACATACAAATATAGACGGAAATTCAAAGTTAAATACGCCAAATTATACATGTAGTGCCATTTTTTTGGCTCCTGACTATAAATTATTAGTATTAACATGTATTTTGACTTAATATACTCAATTAAAGCATATTTTTTTTAATAAATATTTTGGTCTAAAAGGAACCGTAATTATTTTTTTTGTAAAACCCATTATAGCCAAACCTCTCTCCATGTCTGATTTGTATATATTTGTTATAATCTTGCATTAGGCTCCACCAAGTATTAATAATGAAATTAAATAGCATATATTTATATATATAATATAAGCAGTAAATCAGTCAAACATTAAATTGTGCTTTATATGCCTACTTTAAATATTTTTATATTAATTATATATCTTTTTATATTTCAAATACTTTTAACTACGTATATATTTATGGGTCACGTCAATTATGGCACAAAAGTTACATATCTAAATAGAATATATCTCTGCATATATATATTTTTTTGTCACTTTGTACATTTCATGGCAACACGATTTATTATTAATTTCCAAGACAGTATTGTCAACTCATTCAAAAAAAGTACCAATTCAGAATTTTGGCAACATAGAAATAAAAGCTAGAGAATTTATAGACGGGATCATTTAAAATTAGTTTGGTCACCAATACTTTCAATTAACATAATAGTTGGTAATTTAATACATGCAATCTATTCAACATCATTTTTGTTGAAAACTGAACCTTTTTTCACTTATACGAAGTCATAATTTTATTTTTTAACATACCCTTTTTAATCGTAAAAAATAAAACGTTCAACTAATGAAGCCAAAAACGTTTATAACACAAAATAGAGAGCATATTAGTATCTTACAATCGCAACACAAATTTAAAAGCAAATAAATACCAGTCAGTGGCACACCCGCTTGTTTGTCAGTCGCAAAAAATAATATCTGCGATCAAATAAAAATAAAACTGTTTTCTGGTGATATTAGGGTACTGTGATGAACACAGGCAGTAAACAGTCGTTCATAATAAAGCCTTGGTTTCCTAGGAAGCGGTGTCGATGGCCCTTTAAGTTCTAACTAAAATTGTAACTGTGCGCATATGTTGTTCCTCACAAAACTTAATTTTTGTAAACCAATATTATTGGCAACTGTATCCATGAAATTGTCATTGATTCAGCACCCAATAAGAATAATTAATTATAACCATTAATACTCTATGTCACCACTGTTTAACAAACAGTTGTACTTGAATTTGATCGCACATCCCGAGTATACCCGTCAATACCCAAACAAAATCCCAATCATAAATCATAAGTACGCATGAAAATACCGTAAGAATAAGAGATTCAATTCTTAAGCCTTGAACCGTCGCGTCTGATCGATCGAAATCATCAGGATCAACGCCAGCGTGAGCCCGACGATTTCCGTGAAGATCACCGTGCCGGCGATGATGATTATAATATCGGCGTGGCTTTTGATTACGCTTACAACCTTGTCGATGCAGCCTTCGCCGTAGATGACGCTCGTGTTGATCTCGCCGCCCACTTTGAGGACGCGCGTGGCGTCCTTGCAGGCCTTAGAGTCGACGTCCGGGCGGCAGCAGCTCTCGGGGATGGTGTAGAACGTCGTATCAGTCGAAATACCTACCACTACCTTCTTGCTGCCGATCCAGTCACTGGGACGCTCGGCGCCGCAGCATTGGAGCTACAAAAAACTGGATTGCTAAGACATCTATCTTATGCTAATTTATTTTAAAGGATGACATTGGAGGAGCTTGAAAATGGATGGAGATTAGCCGATAGTAGATGCAAAGTGTAACTAAAGTGTGATCGTTTTATTTATACTTAAAAAAGAAGAGCTTACTGCCCTACGGCCCTCCAATCTGGGCCGCAAAATGAAAGTGGCTAGGACGAGGAATTGCCTGATAGGTATAGGAAATTGTGGGGATGTTTTTTTTTTTTTCTACGGTGAGTACAGCCGCCGCCCCTAGGCTGTGTGCACTGCTGCCCTTCACGGACTTATTGTGCCTCATACAACATCCATGATATGCTAGCCGGGCCAACTCTTTGTCGAAAAGTTTCCCGACCAGCGGTGGATTCGAACCACCAACGTTTCGCATACAATGGCTTCAGACCGTCGCCTTAGACCCACGGACCGCCTCGTGAGGATGTTATAAGGGAAACCATTTAAGTCATCTACTTACGCCTTGTTGAATCGTATCAAACGAAGTTCTACGGCTCTCAACTCCTGCATACTCCTCCTGCACAGTCAACTTCATTGTCCTCCTGACCAGCGGTTCCAAGCTGTCCGCATTGATGTAAGCCCAGACAGCGCTGGCAATTTGCGTGACGAGTATTATGAGCAGTATGCAGAAAAACTGTAACAAAAAAAATGTTTTTCGCAACACCCACTTTGTATGAAGTAATGCAACTTTCTCTCTCTATAGAGTAAGTTTAACGCCATCTGGCGGAACCACAAAATTAAAAATGTACACCTATATGGTAATATCAGTCAATATACTTATGCCATCAAAATCACCAAGTGGTGTCTTTACTCTACCTATAGTGCTGGCAACTGATACTACAGGTGGACCTACAGTTTAAAACGTGGATGCCGAAGCACTAGAGTACGTATAGACGAGATCTACTTTGGACCATAGAAAACCCTCTGGACCAAAGAGTGTAAAACGTGTAATATAAGCCATTCAGGACTGGTCTTAGATGGCTTAGAACAGTCCGGGATAGCTCCCGTATCATAAACGAAAGTGGCTATAGAATGCCAATAAGATCTACTTATTGGCCATATGAATCATACATCAATAAAAAGTATTAAACATTTTTAATTTCAGTGAAATATTTGGACATCAATCACGTTCATTTGCAAAAATAAAAATAAACGCTTCTATCCATCACGTTGAACGGTCCAGCCGTGACTAATTTGTTGATAGATTCTCGTAAAACCGCCCATCAGGTGTGCGCTATATTTACAACCGGTGTATTTATAAAACAACGTATTTATAGAAGTAATAAACGAAGGATAAACAATCCCCATGACAGCACGTGAGTAGCTAGGGTATAAACTTACGGAAATGAGCATGCACTGGGACTCCCTAAACGCGCCGCAGCAGCCTAAAAATGCGACGATCACCAGGAGGGCACCCACGGCCAGCAGGATGTACGTGGAGATGTAATACTGGTCGGACTCCTGAGCCATGGAAATGTAGAAAGTTGGGTCGACGAGCATCCATACTGCTAGTGCTACTATCGCCAAACCAATTAACTGAAACAAAAAAAATGCAATTAAAGACAATGGCTAGATCACAAACAGAATCAAATTGGCTATATATATATATATATATATATATATATATATATATATATATATAAAAAAATAAATAGTATATTCTATTAATAGATTATTGTATCTATTTATTAATATATTGTTTAACTTTCCGATTGCAGTAAAAGCAAAAGCAAGAATGATAACTAATATCATTCTTGCTTTTGCCCTGCTGTAATCGGAAAGTTATACAATATATTAATAAATAGATCCAATAATCTATTAATAGAATATACTATTTACATACCAATATTGTATCTGTATTATCTATAATAGTACGAATAAGAAAATTAATTCTGCAATCCGTTTGCGCGCGGTATTTTGTTATCATTGAAATAATTAAATATTTTATTTCCTGCCGAAACTATTAGAAAGGAAAGGAAAAAACTGGAAGGAAGCAAAAGAACTGGCAATAAATAGAATGGAAAACATTTATAAAAGAACAGAGGAAAATTCAAACCTTTACACCACACTGGAAATGGAAAAATATAACGGGTTCTATTTGTCAAGGGCAAATTGTATGAGAGCAGGATATATGAATTCATTTCTTAACTTTTGAGCTAAGAAATTGTCTTATCTAAAACGACCTTAACTATTTATTTACACTTAATTATTTACACTTAATTATTTACACTTAATTGTTATAGAATGTATGAAAACCCGGAGTCTTGCAGGTTTATCGTCTTTCTAACACCACTTTCATTCTCACAGACTCATTTGTTTCTATACAAGAATATTATTATACAACTTCTAAAAATCTTCATATCCATAGCTATTTTAATGCAAAACACATTCAGCGTAACACGACACCAGCAATCAGCGCGCTCGCCTTGTTCTTTTATCAGCAAACAGTACGCAAAGTTTGTATATAGTATTCTGCCATTCACCGCGGTGCATTCAATTGGTGACAACTCAATTGTGTGTGTGTGTGTATGTTGTGGACAGATTGCAAAAATAGCCAGCGAAAAAAATATATAAATATCTAGCAGGTGTGTATGAGAGCTACCCTATAATAATCCGCGTAGTGTAGGCAAACGAGTTTTATTTATAGTGTAGGCGGTGAGACGGACAAAAATGCCGAACTTACTCATACGGTTGATGTAATGATTTATTTAGAAATTACAAATCGGAAATTGATATGTGTGTTAAATGGCATTAAGACCTTGGACCAAGTACCAATTACAGGAGTTAACGAAAATATATTTATGTATTCATAATTTTAAATAAATAATGTTGTGTGGGTACTTCTAGTTTTCACTAGTTTTAATTAAAATAATAACTTAGTATACGATTAATGTTTGAGAGAAAATAAATGCTAATTAACTATTGACATTTATAGTTAAATAATTATTATGGTAATAATGGATATTTAATTTGACTGTAATAAATGATTTTGAATATATTAATATATAACATTACTTTGTTGATATGATTACTATGTAGTAACAGACATTTTGATGCTTGCAGTCCTTGTTTCTAGATAATGTTTGGGTGTAGAATACAAAATAGCCGTTAAATTTGGATTTCTGAAACTGTTAAGCTCTGGTTTCCTAGGAAAGCGGCCGCTTAAAAAAAGCCGCTTTTAACGTCATTTTTACGTCACAAAAATAATTCTACGTGTATATAAACGAATATAGTTTCCTATAAAGTGTAATACGTCAACGTACTGCAAAAACGCAATGAATTACGATGAAAAATTGTGAGTTCTTCTATTACATATACTTAAAACGACCTTTGTGATTTGAGAATGACGTCAAAAGCGGCCGCTTTAAAGCGACCGTTCTCCTAGGAAACCAGAGCTTTACTGGGTAATATTTAGGTAGAGAATCTAAAATAGCAACCAAATTTGCTATTTTGGATTCTATACCTAAATATTACCTAGTTAACAGTAGATCTAAATCCAAACTATATTCACATCACTTTTCTATAAAGAATATTATGCCTAAAAAAATTTTTATAAATTAAATTCTTTAAGTTTCAACTAAATAATAATATATTGTATTGTTAAGGCTTTTACTTTGTGATAATTAATTTTAAAGGATAAATAAAACGATTTTTGCCTTAACAATCCAATATATAAATATTATTTAGGTTTATATTGGTCAATTAACAATTCAAGACGCAGATTGTTTTCGATAAAATTGTTTAATAGCCTTTGGCCTTTTTATTATCATAACTACATTTTAATTTCTGAATTTTCTCAATGTTATTTGTTTACGTTTGTTTGTTGGAGTTTTCTTATTCATGTATCTCATTCCACTCCTCCTTGAAACAATTTAAAGTCATGAATATAGGCGTAGATTATGTCACCCATCATAAGATTAAAATGTTAATTAAATAGTTGCTAGTGATCTATATTCATAGTTGGTGTATGTATTATGTAATAATCATATATTCAAGGTGCTATAACATCAGTCAAAACATTTTGTCTGATTAATATAATTGTTATCTCTGAGAATGCGTGCAATAATATACAGCGGTAGTGGTCAACTTTTGTGTACATAAGTCTTTGTAAGGCGCCGGTAACAATAGTGTTGTGTCCCAACAACCATCACCGTCGTTAACACATTATTTTGGGACACAACAATAGTTTATAAACGTATTAACTACTACCGCCCATCAGGTTTTTTTATCTTAAAAATATGTCGCGATCGACTTGTTGTCATTAGGGCTCTATTTATCAAATAGTCTAATTGGTAAAGCCTTGGTTTCCTAGAAAGCGGTGTCGACAAAAGCGGCCGTATTTCACGTCATTTTGTCGTCACACATTTCGTTTATGTTTATTTAAATAAATCTGGTAATCCAGAGATCGGTATACTTCAAGGTATTGAGAAAATGTCATGAATTACACTGGAATCTGGCGAGTTATTCAATTACATGCACTTAAAACATATCTTGTAATGTGTAGTTGACGTCAAAAACGGGCGTATTTATCGACACCGCTTGCTAGGAAACCAGGACTACTAAGTTAAAACATCGCAAGCCGGTCGATCGTGATCGACTAGTTAGGCACAATTGATATACAGGATGAATAAAATAAATATCAGTAACAAAATTACTAAATTGTATATAAAAACATGAAATTTTCTACAATTTTGCAATTTAAATAATCTTTGTAATTTCAAAAATAAAAAAGGTATGCTAGTAAATCATAAAAAGGCCCAAAAATAAACACTTTCAGACAGTCTTTTCATTTTGCGGGCGAAAAACAGTTTACGGGCCGTTTGTCGGTATTAAAATTGTCTACAACTTTGCAATTTGAATCATCCTTCTAGCTTCGATAGTAAAATACCTGGCGTGGGCACCACACAATTTGCCGAATTGATTAATTAAAATTAAAACAAAATTTTAAATATTTCTCAAAAATTTGATTTAGCTTCGATTTGGTTGGGCTCGGTTCGAATCGATTTGGTTCGGTTCGATTCGTTGTTATTTTATTGTATCCTATTTTATCCTATGGTATACTATTTTATCTTAAGTTATATTTATTCTGTCTTTATTTTGTTTTATTTCATCTCATTGTGTCTCATGTAGCCCCATTTTATCTCAAATGCGTAATTTTGTGTTATGTAGTCTTATATAGTTTTCAATGGTTTTATATGGATTTAAATGGTTTTATATGGTTTTATATGGTTTTATATGGTTTTATATGGTTTTATATGGTTTTATATGGTTTTATATGGTTTTATATGGTTTTATATGGTTTTATATGGTTTTATATGGATTTATATAGTCTTATATAGTCTTATATAGTCTTATATAGTCTTATATAGTCTTATATAGTCTTATATAGTCTTATATAGTCTTATATAGTCTTATATAGTCTTATATAGTCTTATATAGTCTTCTTAATGAAAGAACAAATTTTGTATTTTGTTTTCATTGCCTCTACATTTAACATGCGACCATTTTTGCTGGCTGGATGGCGATTAAATTTGGAAAATTCCCCGCGTGATTTACATATAGTACAATCACGCGGGAAATTAGCTCAAATGGTCGCATGTAAAATATAGTAAGGTAATGGCAATTAATATGACAAAATTAGACGAACTGAGGATAAATGAGGCTAATGGGGCAACATGAAACGGGCGAAAAAAGTGAACACGTGAATTAAACGTGAAAACACGCGAAAATATGAAAACGTGAATAAAAGTGAAAATGTCAGAAAAAAAAAACCGTGAAAAAAATTAGAATCAACGTAAAGCGTAAATAACGTGGAAAACACGAAAATGGGTGAAAACGTTTAAAGGCAAAATTGGAAGCTTGGATGAGGCGAGGCATAGTGAAGCTAAATGAGACAAATTAGGGCAAAATGAGGCCTACTGATGCAAAATGCAAAAACGCGAAAAAAAACGTGAATACATGAAAAAACGTTAATAAACGAGAAAACGTAAGAAAGCCGAGAAACGTAAAAAACGGGAAAACGTGAATAAAAGCGTGGGAAAAAAATGAAAACGTAAATAAACGTGGATCGTGGAAAAAACGCGAAACCGTATAAAACATGGAAAAAACGCCAAAACCGTAACAAAAACGTGAAACACATGATAAAGTGATAATAAATTGAACAATCGTAAACCATGAAAAAATGTTAAACAAAGTGAATAAACAAGAAAACGTGTGAAAAAAACGTTTAAATGTGAAATGTGCTGCTGTCCGCTGTCCCATATAAAAAAATGTCCGCACTATTACAAAATTGATACATACTCAGTATGAAAGTCAAATACCTACCTTCCGAATTAATTAATTAAAATTAAATTACATTACGCAGTTTTGCTTCATTTTGTCTTAGTTTGTCTCATTTTAACTGAGGGTAAATAAGATGAAATAAGATAAATTAAAGATAAATAAAAATAAAATTAGAAAAATAGAATAAAATAAAGTAACGAATCGATCTGAACCAAATCGAACCGAGTCCAACCAAATTGAATAAAATTTATTTATATTTTTTTTGAGAAATATCTTATAATGTAATTTAATTATACATGTTAATACATACAATGTTTACAATCGTCAATGCAACTATTCCTCTACAACGAAAAATTTAACAATCACTAACCCTATAAAAGGCACATTTAGCAAGATGCGCTTTGATTGCGTTTTTAATGTTACATCTTTGATTTTTTTAGATCTTTGATTTTCTGCGATAAATTGTTATATAGTTTAGGGCCATAGTAATTAATGCCAGTGCGTGAGGTAGTCAGTCTCTTCAAATCTATACTGATGTTAGTTTTGTTCCTCGTATCATAATTATGATATACACAGTGTGCATTGTAATCCTTAAGATATTTATGGACATACAAGCACATTCTAAAGCATATATCAATAAACATATACAGTGTGATCCAAATAAGATTAATAATAATAATAATACAAAATAATTCAATATACAGTATGATTCAAATAAGAGGGAACACTCTGTAACTTCTTTATTTCAAGATGGACGAAAAAACGGTTAAATAGTTGTTAATTAAATATTACGTAAACTATTTTGTGTCTTATTTATAAAATAACATTAATTTCCGATTTGGCCGGAAGTACATACAAATTACGTTTTTCAAATGACACTATATGCTTTTTTGCAGTTTTTATATTATTCGGTTAATTCTCTTTACGACGGCTGTAAGGCCTCGGTCATAGTGTAATATATATTACACTATAATATATATTACACTATGGCCACGGTCGATGGTCTCTTGTACATGTATGTATGTTACAATAAATATACCTTCTTCTTCTTCTCTTTACCATCGTATATAATTTTTATATGTTTATATAAACAAATTTTCAAGGAAATTGCTGTTATTTTTTTAATATGCCACAAATTACTATTACGTGATACTGAATTAAAAAGTATTTAACCGTTTTTTCGTTAATTGCGAAATAAAGAAATTATAAAGAGTGCTCCCTCTTATTTTAATGACACTGTATATTGACTTTGGTTTATTCAAATTATTTTGTATTATTATTATTATTTACAGCACCCCTATGACAGGAAATAAATGTGTTGATATTTCTAGTCCTAAAATGGACCAGATGCCAGGTTTAACCCACACATTTTACAGCTGAACAGATAATTCCAAGAACTATCTCTGTTAACATAGAACCCAAAGTCACACCAACCAGGCAGAGAGTTGATTTGAGGACCATAAACCATTTACTGAAGGGCTCTTATTACCTCTGACAACACACAAATTTTGAATAATCATAATTTAAATTATATATATATATATATATATATATATATATATATATATATATATATATACATATACATATATATATATATATATATATATATACATATATATATATATATATATATATATATATATATATAATCTGCACTACACTGGTATCCATTACTTTCAATAATTCAATTATTTTCATTTATTTATTTTCGCTTAATTCATAAAAATATTGAAGAAACAATGTAGTGCAGAGTTCAAGTCGTTTGAAATAGTGGACGGCTATAGTTTGGTTGGTAGGGGCCGTCCGCCCACCCCACCTTTTTTGCATAGTTTTTCCATAGGATAACACACTTCTTGGAATAGTTTAAACAATATAAAACATCTGCATCCATTGAAAAAACTATGCGAGCGAAGGTGGGGTGGGCGGGTGGCCCTTACCAACCGAACTATACTCGTCCACTATTTCAAACGACTTGAACTCTGCACTACATTGTTTTTCACATATTTTTATGAATTACGCGAAAATAAATAAATGAAAATAATTGAATCATTGAAAGTAATGGATAACAGTGTAGTGCAGAGTTCAAGTCGTTTGAAATAGTGGTCGGGCATAGTTTGGTTTTTAGGGGACCCCCGGCCACCCTACCTTCGTTCGTATAGTTTTTTCAATGGATATAGATGTTTCATATTGTTTAAACTATTCCAAGAAGAGTGTTATCTTATGGAAAAACTATGCGAAGAACGGTGGGGAGGGCGGGAGGTCCCTACCAACCAAACTTACCCGTCCACTATCCCAAACGACTTGAACTATGCATTACATTATTTTTCACATATATTTTTTTAATTAGTCTTAAATTAATAAATGACATTAATTTAATCATAGAAAATAAATTAATGGATAACAGTATAGTACAGAATTCAAGTGATTTGAAATAGTGGACTGGTATAGTTTGGTTGGTAGGGGACACCCGCCCACCCCACCTTCACTCGCATAGTTTTTTCAATGGATACAGGTTTTTTATATTGTTGAAACCATTTCAAGGAGAGTATTATTCTATGGAAAAACTATGCAAACAAAGGTGGGTTGGGCGGGCGGCCCCTACCAACCAAACTATGCCCGTCCACTATTTCAAACGACTTGAACTTTGCACTACATTGTTTCTCACATATTTTTATGAATTAAGCGAAAATAAATAAATGAAAATAATTGAATCATAGAAAGTAATATGGATATCAGTGTAGTGCAGAGTTCAAGTCGTTTGAAATAGTGGACTGGTATAGTTTGGTTGGTAGGGGCCACCCGCCCACCCCACCTTTACTCGCATAGTTTTTTCAATGGATATAGATGTTTTATATTGTTTAAACTATTCCAAGAAGAGTGTTATCCTATGGAAAAACTATGCGAAGAAAGGTGGGGAGGGCGGGAGGTCCCTACCAACCAAACTTACCCGTCCACTATCCCAAACGACTTGAACTATGCATTACATTATTTTTCACATATATTTTTTTAATTGGTCTTAAATTAATAAATGACATTAATTTATTCATAGAAAATAACGGATAATAGTGTAGTGCATAGTTCAAGTCGTTTGAAATAATGAACGGGTATAGTTTGGTTTGGTTTTTAATATTGATCACGATGCTTTTACTCAAAGGAACTGTTCGGCTAGGATAATTATCTCCATTATAATTATACATGTTAATACATACAATGTTTACAATCGTCAATGCAACTATTCCTCTACAACGAAAAATTTAACAATCACTAACCCTATAAAAGGCACATTTAGCAAGATGCGCTTTGATTGCGTTTTTAATGTTACATCTTTGATTTTTTTAGATCTTTGATTTTCTGCGATAAATTGTTATATAGTTTAGGGCCATAGTAATTAATGCCAGTGCGTGAGGTAGTCAGTCTCTTCAAATCTATACTGATGTTAGTTTTGTTCCTCGTATCATAATTATGATATACACAGTGTGCATTGTAATCCTTAAGATATTTATGGACATACAAGCACATTCTAAAGCATATATCAATAAACATATACAGTGTGATCCAAATAAGATTAATAATAATAATAATACAAAATAATTCAATATACAGTATGATTCAAATAAGAGGGAACACTCTGTAACTTCTTTATTTCAAGATGGACGAAAAAACGGTTAAATAGTTGTTAATTAAATATTACGTAAACTATTTTGTGTCTTATTTATAAAATAACATTAATTTCCGATTTGGCCGGAAGTACATACAAATTACGTTTTTCAAATGACACTATATGCTTTTTTGCAGTTTTTATATTATTCGGTTAATTCTCTTTACGACGGCTGTAAGGCCTCGGTCATAGTGTAATATATATTACACTATAATATATATTACACTATGGCCACGGTCGATGGTCTCTTGTACATGTATGTATGTTACAATAAATATACCTTCTTCTTCTTCTCTTTACCATCGTATATAATTTTTATATGTTTATATAAACAAATTTTCAAGGAAATTGCTGTTATTTTTTTAATATGCCACAAATTACTATTACGTGATACTGAATTAAAAAGTATTTAACCGTTTTTTCGTTAATTGCGAAATAAAGAAATTATAAAGAGTGCTCCCTCTTATTTTAATGACACTGTATATTGACTTTGGTTTATTCAAATTATTTTGTATTATTATTATTATTTACAGCACCCCTATGACAGGAAATAAATGTGTTGATATTTCTAGTCCTAAAATGGACCAGATGCCAGGTTTAACCCACACATTTTACAGCTGAACAGATAATTCCAAGAACTATCTCTGTTAACATAGAACCCAAAGTCACACCAACCAGGCAGAGAGTTGATTTGAGGACCATAAACCATTTACTGAAGGGCTCTTATTACCTCTGACAACACACAAATTTTGAATAATCATAATTTAAATTATATATATATATATATATATATATATATATATATATATATATATATATATATATATATATACATATACATATATATATATATATATATATATATACATATATATATATATATATATATATATATATATATATAATCTGCACTACACTGGTATCCATTACTTTCAATAATTCAATTATTTTCATTTATTTATTTTCGCTTAATTCATAAAAATATTGAAGAAACAATGTAGTGCAGAGTTCAAGTCGTTTGAAATAGTGGACGGCTATAGTTTGGTTGGTAGGGGCCGTCCGCCCACCCCACCTTTTTTGCATAGTTTTTCCATAGGATAACACACTTCTTGGAATAGTTTAAACAATATAAAACATCTGCATCCATTGAAAAAACTATGCGAGCGAAGGTGGGGTGGGCGGGTGGCCCTTACCAACCGAACTATACTCGTCCACTATTTCAAACGACTTGAACTCTGCACTACATTGTTTTTCACATATTTTTATGAATTACGCGAAAATAAATAAATGAAAATAATTGAATCATTGAAAGTAATGGATAACAGTGTAGTGCAGAGTTCAAGTCGTTTGAAATAGTGGTCGGGCATAGTTTGGTTTTTAGGGGACCCCCGGCCACCCTACCTTCGTTCGTATAGTTTTTTCAATGGATATAGATGTTTCATATTGTTTAAACTATTCCAAGAAGAGTGTTATCTTATGGAAAAACTATGCGAAGAACGGTGGGGAGGGCGGGAGGTCCCTACCAACCAAACTTACCCGTCCACTATCCCAAACGACTTGAACTATGCATTACATTATTTTTCACATATATTTTTTTAATTAGTCTTAAATTAATAAATGACATTAATTTAATCATAGAAAATAAATTAATGGATAACAGTATAGTACAGAATTCAAGTGATTTGAAATAGTGGACTGGTATAGTTTGGTTGGTAGGGGACACCCGCCCACCCCACCTTCACTCGCATAGTTTTTTCAATGGATACAGGTTTTTTATATTGTTGAAACCATTTCAAGGAGAGTATTATTCTATGGAAAAACTATGCAAACAAAGGTGGGTTGGGCGGGCGGCCCCTACCAACCAAACTATGCCCGTCCACTATTTCAAACGACTTGAACTTTGCACTACATTGTTTCTCACATATTTTTATGAATTAAGCGAAAATAAATAAATGAAAATAATTGAATCATAGAAAGTAATATGGATATCAGTGTAGTGCAGAGTTCAAGTCGTTTGAAATAGTGGACTGGTATAGTTTGGTTGGTAGGGGCCACCCGCCCACCCCACCTTTACTCGCATAGTTTTTTCAATGGATATAGATGTTTTATATTGTTTAAACTATTCCAAGAAGAGTGTTATCCTATGGAAAAACTATGCGAAGAAAGGTGGGGAGGGCGGGAGGTCCCTACCAACCAAACTTACCCGTCCACTATCCCAAACGACTTGAACTATGCATTACATTATTTTTCACATATATTTTTTTAATTGGTCTTAAATTAATAAATGACATTAATTTATTCATAGAAAATAACGGATAATAGTGTAGTGCATAGTTCAAGTCGTTTGAAATAATGAACGGGTATAGTTTGGTTTGGTTTTTAATATTGATCACGATGCTTTTACTCAAAGGAACTGTTCGGCTAGGATAATTATCTCCATTACTTTATTCGATCACGTGTAATTACTTATATTTATTTAACAAGTTTTTAAGTGTAATTGTAAATTTTTTGTTTGTCCATTTCGCACGCTATATGTTTTTGACTAATAAATTAAAAAAATAAATTTGTATTTATTAGTCTGAGGTTATACTCAATATAAATCTATTTCTTACACCAATCAGAAGGGAGTTTATTTACAAACAATAACAATTTTTGAAGAGTAACTTATTATCTCTCACCCTGACATAAGAATAATTCAATAAAAAGCAAACTGAATCAACTGAGTTCAGACAAATTGAATCAAATCAAATCATAAAGAGGATTTTATGACCTGTCACCCTGACATAAATAATTTCAATAAAATTCACTTCAGTTTAGTGTTTTAAAACTATAATACACAAAAAACTCCTGGCAGTTTCTTAATTTTTTATTGCATATTCATACAACTCTTAATTGTAAAATTGCCATAATCAATGAAAAACAAGTTTTTAATAAGAATAATAATAATAAATGCCTCTATTTTTATATTATTTGTTTTAAAACACTTAAAATTTCAATTAAATATTTACTACAAAACATAAAAAAAAACTTGTTTCGACGGGATTCGAACCCGCGACCCCCACTTTTGTCCTGACAGCATAAAAACATAGTTATGTCGGCTTCAAAACATTGTCTTCGTTTTTATATTATAGGGATGTATAATGAAGTAGGTGCCTCCAAGGTAAACAATATAATTTTTAATTGTTCATAAATAATTTTCAATATTAATTAACTTTCAAGTATTTAATGTTTATACTGCATTAGGTAGCTAGATGTCCCTTTTTAAAGTGTTGTCCCAGGCCAGTGCCCCCTTCAAGACGGCGCCTGCATACTATTAAGCCCTGTTATGCATTTAATTATAAAACAAGAAAATATAAATCTATTTTTAAATTTGAAAACACAGGAAACCAGTCATAAATCATAAACAAAACCATATCAGCTCAAATCCAAATAAAATCAACATCAGCAAACATAACGCCGCATGTAAACAATTGATTAGCATATATTCAACATCAATAATTATTCCAACAATGCAGTTCTCGTTTCGCCTGCAGCTGGTGAATTCGACACAGATGTGCCAGCGCCCGATAACGCGCAACGTAAACAAACGCAATGTTTGTTTTAATCACCGAATTATGTCACCGTCCACCCGGAAGCGTTTGGTGTTGTTTACAATAAGCAGCGGTATCGATCGCAAAATGGCTACGCCGTAAATACGCTTACCCAGAACACGAAGTTGACAAATGCCAGCAGAAACTTTGCTAGGGAATAGCACACGCGGCCCATTGCGACTGCTGTGTTGTTGCTGTCCAACGGAATAAGACGGTCACACGGCACGCGCGGCCACACAAATATAATAACAAGTCTCGTCTGTCGGAAATGGACTGCTGGGCGACGCCAGCGGAAGACGATTACTTCCGAGTTTTAGCGACGCGCGGAATCGGAAATAATTTAACACTGAATATAATAGTATTTAATAATAATAATTATTATTATAATAATAATAATAATAATAATAAAAAAGTCTTTATTACCAGAAGGATATATGGTACATTAAATTATATAAATAATTGCAATGGAATAAAAATAAATAAACTTTTCAAACAACACACAAGGAGGTTAATTAAATAATTATAAAATAATTATAAAATATAGATTAAAATATTTATTTATTTTATGTAGTTGTTCTAATTACAGCTATTAATTAATTAATTATTCGGGTTTGTATTTGCCGCAGTTTTGATGCGCCTGCGCGTAGTCACAACACGCGTCTCCAAGATGGATGTGTTGTTATTTTTCTGCGGTTGACTAATTATTAAAAAAGGTATTGATAATGATTAAATACACTAGTTTTTATTCAAAACAGTTATATTAAATACAATTGTTAATTGATTGCTATAGATGTCATTCCGGTTGAAATAATACTAGTGTTATTTTCAGCGTTCTATATAACTACAATAACAATGGTGGATGAGGATGGCGAGTTGCTAGCGAGCATTTTAAGCAAGCCGCAGTGTGCTTCAGTTGCTGGCAACTTAATAGTGAAGCTTAATAAAGCTGCGAAGAGGCCGGATATTGAGACGGATATTATAAGTGTAAGTACTGTTTGTTTGGTTTCTATATTATAACAAGTGTTATGGTTGGTTTAAGCTGTAATGTACTAGACTGATGTTTTCTATTATATTATTACAAGTTCAATTTAATCTTTATTTTTGAAAATATATATAGATTCTTAAAAAGTCAAGTTATGGTGATATCTGAGGCTTTGCCAGCATAGGGTTTTACATCTAAACATATTTTTCTGGTCTGGAGTAGATGAGAATATCTAAACACTCCTCAATGGTTCAGAATCTACATTAAACTGTAGGTCCACCTGTAGTGCTATTTGCAAGCACTATGGGCAGAGAAAGTTACCATATGCCATGATATGTGTTGTTAATTGTATACCAATACCAAATAGAATTGATGATTTGAACCTGGGCTGCCCATTTGTAATATTGGGGTTCTAACCACTGCACTCTTCTTCGTAATGTTAATTATGTTCTACAATGATTGTTTAGCAATATTTTGCATGGCTATAAAAATGCAGACATTCAGAATTGGGCAGTAATGCTATTCGATAATTATGGTAGAGATAATTACCCATGTTCTATCATAGTTTTACTGTGCTGCTGTAAATGCCCGCATTGTTATACATATGTACAATTTTGCTTACTCCCACACTACCCCTACCATGCTTATTGTGATTGGCCCATTAGGATTTTCTACTTCAGAAACTAGTATACCCCCATATTCACCAACATTCCATAAATGTATCAATAGCTATTGATTGTATTTGTTGTTATAACAATAATAAATACATTATCTGGGGAATGTAGTTACTTTAGATTATCTCTATTGGAAACACTGAGTAATAAAACAAAAGGTGTCATCAAAGCTCAAATCACAAGTGCTATTCATGGTGTTTGACATCTGTTTTGGCAATTTCTGTCACAATTCCTCTCAGCTTTTCCTCCACCCACACCTCAGACATACCCACTCGCTCATACTTCCAACGTTTATATTTTCTCCATTCACACTCTGCCTTATTTCTATATCTCATTCACATCATATGCACCAGTATATCTTCCCTAACTCTTTCTGAGAACATCACTATCCTCCCACATGACAACCACCACATGTTCATTCGACTCGTTTTCTGAAGCCTCCATCTTTCGAGTCCTATCAGACTTCAGAAACCAGCTTTATATCACTGACAGTTGTACAGAATACTTATTAGAATGTAGTTTAGATTTATATTTTATAAGGTACCTTACACAGTCAATAATATCAGTCCTAGTACTCTCAGTATTTGCTTCAATCCTCCTTTTATATCAATTATCCTGATAAAGATCAGTAGTCTCTTCATTCCACCGTTACTACCTTACGTGATAAGTAATGCTGTCAATAAATTTAGAATAATGAAAATTTTAAACAAGTTATCATACAGTAATACTGTCATTATTCTAAAATATTGACAGTATTATTGATCGTGTAAGGTGCCTTAATAGTAAAATGGAGTTTTCTACTTGTTACAATAATCATAAATGTTGATTTTCAGATTTTGGATAAGTATACAGTACATTTAAGCACTGCAAGAGTATTTTTGAGAAATGGAGTTTTTAACACCAATTTTGCTGAGGCAGCGTTGCTCCTACAAACTGCCACAAACATTTACTCCAAGAAGGTGGACTTGTTGTGGGATTGTGTTATTGGATACCAATTTAGGATGACATCATATGAAGAGTAAGTTCTTTTAATAAATTATTTATGTTAAATACTTGCTCCATGTTAAAATATAGTATAACACTGACCCCTGCATTCACCGATGTTCCATTAATCTATCAATAGCTATAGAATTCATAAGTATTCATTGTTATAGCATCAATCAACACATTATCTAGGGAATGTAGTTACTTTAGCTTCTCTCTATTGGATACACTGAATAATTAAATAAAAGGTATCATCAAAGCTCCAATCACAAGCACTACTCAAGGTGTTTGACATTTGTTTTGGCATATTCTGTCACAATGATGTTTATCCATTTAATAGCTTATGGGACCTATAAAGTTTATGGGATGTTGGTGAATATGGGCATTAACATTTTTAATATACATTTATAATTTTATTTAACTACATAAAAGCTATGGCCCATCTCTTGCAGTATTTTTCCTGGCTGGGTTTGCTGTTGAACCCCACTGTACTAGAGATATTGCTGAGCCTTGAAGATACAGAGTTCATGAATGAAATGAGGGCCCATGAACTCTGTATCTTCAAGTTCAGAAGTCTCATGAATGAATAGGCTTAAAGATATAGCAATATGACACAAATTTAGTTTCTATTTTGACTTACTTGAAGGAAACATGTATGATAATTGAAACTAGAAACTTGTTCAAGTTTCTTGAAGAGTGTAGTACAATGTCAATCACATTTAATGAAGCTAGACATAATTAAAGACCAAATATTTATTGTATATGATTTATAGGTGATTCAAACTATAATGTTTAGTCATTCTTTCTAGTTCTTCTATATATGTGATTCATCATGCTTATGATCATTTCTTTCAGTAGCCTTGAAGACCTAGAAAATTTCTAATGTAAAAACTACTACTACTACTACTAAATGATCATAAAATAGTATTTTTCAAAAAACTTAATTTCTCATTCAATATAAAACACTGTTACTAGTCATGCATGTTATTTTGTTATAGAAAAACTGAAGAAAACGCGCAAGAATTCAACCGAGTGGAGGAACGAAAAGAGCGTTATAAACGCAAACGGAAGAAGAAAGAACCTCCCCCTGAACCTCCGCCAGAACCGGAACCAGTCGTAGAACCCCCACTAGACCCTTACCAAACATACGAAGATAACTACTCGTGTGATGAAATAGACCAGCTCCTCGCCACACCGGAAGAAGATATAATACCACAAATATATCCAAACTTTTTCGATTTCTGGGATACAGTCAACAAGGAAGAATATCTCCGGGGCCGCCCTAAAAAAAGCCGCTTCCGCAACCCAGTTATAGTACCTGATGACATGAAAAGGCTCCGGCTGAAAACTCCACCTCTGCCTCAAACTTACGATGCCGGACGTCGTGACCTGCGAATAGGTATTTACGAGATTGATGAGTTTGACGGCAGTCTTGACCTCGAATTCACAATAGATGAATCTTACCACTACCACGATATGGACGAAGCGGACTTAGCTAATATTTACTACCAATATGTATGTCTGAAAACCAAACCGGAGAATATTGTAAACCCTAATCGGATGGAACACGCACTCGATATTTTCCTCAACAAAATGACCGCTGAGGAACTTGAAGCCAATCCCACCGAATTCCTAGAGCACTGGAGGAACGAAGTTAAAGAACTGGCAGCTGAATTGAGGTTGAGGCAGATTAAAACGATGCTTATGAATCGGAGGAGGCAGGGTTTAGGCGGACTGCCTGAAAGCATCATGCGGAAGTATGGGCTTGATGAGGAAGACGCTGAAATTACACAGATCAACCAAAAACCACTGCAACAAACAGATGAACAGGGCATTAGAAAAACTATCAATTCTAGAACTGATTCAGGTTTTTTCAGTCATCAGAGCTGTAGCGAGATTGATATAATTCCCACACCGGTAAATGTATTTGAGAATTTGGATGATTCAGGGATTCTAATGGATGTGCCTGATGATGATAATGTAATATCTCATGTTAATGTTGTTGAAATCATTGATACAAAAGATAATAATAATATGAATGTAGGGGTTAATGTGACAGTTGATGAAGCTACTAAAGCAATTGAAGGTGGTAAAGTGACAGTTGAGGATGCTACTACAATTGAAGGCGGTAATATGACGGTCTTAGATGATGCTAATATAGTTGAAAGTGGTAATGTGACGGTTGAAGAGGAAGTGGTTGTTCGCTGTAAAAGGATACGAAAGGTATGTTGATGCGGTTACTATAAAGGGTGTCCTGGGAATGTATGGCGTTTGAAAATAATTTTCTTAAAATACTATAAAAAGTGTAGTCTATTTCGACTATATTGTGATGAAACATAAAGAAAGGTCTAAATTAGCAATTCCAATTTTTTTTTACGATACATCAGTGCTGTCTTCGGAAATGATATTTCGGTTCGTCTCGGTTCGATTCACGTTTTATTTCACATTTTCTCACAAATATTGTCAAATATTGGCGAATATTGCCAAATACTATCAAAATGACAAAAATGTCAAAATGAAAAATATTATTTGGAAACAGCTATTTTAGTATTATTTTGAGAAAATATATTCCCAAATGTATGACATACCTTATATATATTTATATTTATATTTATATTTATATTTATATTTATATTTATATTTATATTTATATTTATATTTATATTTATATTTATATTTATATTTATATTTATATTTATATTTATATTTATATTTATATTTATATTTATATTTATATTTATATTTATATTTATATTTATATTTATATTTATATTTATATTTATATTTATATTTATATTTATATTTATATTTATATTTATATTTATATTTATATTTATATTTATATTTATATTTATATTTATATTTATATTTATATTTATATTTATATTTATATTTATATTTATATTTATATTTATATTTATATTTATATTTATATTTATATTTATATTTATATTTATATTTATATTTATATTTATATTTATATTTATATTTATATTTTTATTTATATTTAAAATTCTTTTATTACAATTTATTTTAGCGAAAATCATTTGATGATTATGACACAATTAATGAAGACTTGCCTGTAACACCAAGAAAACGAAGAGAAATACTACGCCCTACTAAAGTCGCCCGAGTAAAGGATTTTGAAAAATTCTTCTTTGAAAATTACAAGTCTCAGGTCGGCGAAGGTGCTCTTATAGAACCAGTTTACGAGGAAAGCGATGATGATGATGATGATTCCAATGATGTGATTATGATAGGAGTATCCGAAGAGGTTGTAATAACCAGTGTGGCTGATGAAGCTATTCAAGTGATAGAAGCAGCTCAAAATGCTATTGTTAAGTTAGAACCCGCGGACGAAGTAGCAGCTACTGAAGAAACACAAGTTGTAATGGCCGTTGAAGAAATTACAGCTGAAAACAATGTGATACAAACGGAGGAGGCTGCACAAGTAACCGAAACCGATGAAGAATTAATACAGAGGTTATTGGATGAAGATATGGAGCGGTCGCGACACCTCCGCGAAACAACAACAGTCACAGAAACCGAGTTGGGCGCACGATGTCGTCGTTACTCAGAATGGCAGCATTTAATAGACAAAAAAGTAGGTAAACGTAGAACGATGGATTTTGATATCCACGCGGAGGGGACTAAAATTCTTGACGCGATCCCCGAAATTAACGGTACGGCTAGTTACGAGAGCATGTGTCAGGGTAAAACACCCGGACAAGTGGCAATATCTTTTATTGCGATGCTACAACTGGCCAACACTGAGAATATTGATTTTTTGGGCGTAAAAGAGGGAGAATTATCCAACAAAACATTACAAATCAAACTATTGTCGAGGAGACGCCATCATGAGGAGCTTGCACAATACAATGCACCCTCCGAGGAAAGTTTGCATGAGCGGATGATGAACGTACAGAGCATGAGTAGGAAACGGAGTGATGACAGTATGCCGAGTACAAGTAAAGGTTTTCCTAAGAGAACTAGATTAGGTTAAGCTATTTATTGATGCACTTTTAAATGTGCGTTGATATAACTGCAATTTTTATGCGAAAATCATTGATATCCGAATTTTGGGTAGTCTTTTCAATATTTTCCGCTTACAAATTGTAGTTATTTTAATATGTCTAAGGTTTGCACTGACTAGTAAAGATATTAATCGGACAGACGCGGTACTGCGGTATTTGTTTATACAGTGGTAAATGATTTCATTTACATACTCTAATATCGCGATTAAACCTTGTTTTCCTAGGACCGTCTAAACCGGCCGCTTCTATAGAATCCCGAATGATAAACAATAGCGGTTGAGATGAACTTTCGTTTATCCGTCTGGAGCGGTTACGGGCTGTTCTAAACCAGCCTAGGGCTGCTACAAAATGATAAACAAAAGCAGTTTATAATTCATAGATACAACATCACAAAATCTATTTTATTTATTTTAAAAAGTTAAAATAAATACTGCATCTCATATTCAAGCACAGCAATCTTTATAGTCAGTGCACCCTAACTAAAGAGTTAAATATAAAACAGAAACCAAATTATAATTGTTACTGTACATACAAATTATTGTTCAAATTCTATTTTTATAGTGCTGGATGATTGCATTTTTTTTAATCATCTAGCATATATCTATCTTAGTTTCCTTATCAGAGTATTTCCTTTTACATTCGCACCTTACTTATAATTTTTAACTGCCTGTTTGCAGACGAATGGCATGTTTTTCTGCAAACCTAAGTTTTACTTTATTATTTTTATATATTATATTCTAAATATGTTTTCCGTTCCAAATATAAATAAAACTAGCATTGGCAATTCATTGTGATAAAGATGGTGTACATAAATCTATATTGTCACCAAAAAAATATATAGCAGAGTATTTTCCCATTTTTTTGTTGTACCTGAATTTTGTTTAAATATATAATAATCAAACAGTATTTGTTATTTTATTTATTGTATGGGATTGATGGGTATTATGCTTGTAATGCTGAATGGAAATGCAAAATCTATCCATAAAATGACTAGAGATATTGATGCTCTAAAGATTTTCTTGCTGGAGACTGCGTTTGTGAAGTCAATGTTGTTGTGCAGAGTGAAAGTATGGGGAATGTTAGAGTGGGATGTGATAGTGCTCCCAGCAAGGCTGGCTCCTAAGCAGTCTGCTAGAACGAGACATATTGATGTCTTTGATGATTGTCCTGGTGGCAGTCATGTGTGAAAGTTTGAAAAAAAGACTTAGGGGAAGAGAGACTGGTGCGGAGTGTGCGGATGAGCTGTAGGAGTAGGGCTGCAAATGGATGGATGAAGATTAGAGGGAGAATATATGAAAGAATGGGTATGCCTGAGGTCTGGGTAGAAGAGAATTTGAAAGTATTGGGAAGTCCAGGAACTGAAGTCATGAGGAGAATGAGGGTTGTTTAGTGAGAGAGCTTATACAAACTGGGTTATATGAAGTGGCAGCATACTGCCACTTCATATAACCCAGTTGTTGTTGGAACCATGGACAATGTTAGATGGTTGGAACCCCCCGGTCTATATAATCTTGTTAGGGGCAGCAGGGATGACTTTAACCGCTTTCGTTAATCGTCCGAGTTGTTCTGGGCTGTTCTATCTCGTGCTAGAATAACACGGAACAGCTCCCTAATGATAAACGAAAACGGCTTTGAATTGCCCATATTGCACACTGAATTATTCCGCCATAAATATTTCTGCCTGTGTAAAAGTGACTTCAGCAGGATTGATAAAATCCCATCAACCCCCGCTCGTATCCAACTTCACTTTAGTCGCAAGTCACCTAATGACCTTTAGTATATTCCGTAAATAAACAATAATAACAACAATGTCTTGCTCCATTATTGTGCCCATCAATTTAAGAAGATTTGATCTCTCAGGTAAATAAACTCTCTCAATAATAAGATATAATATTGAACATATAAAGTAGGTCATGCTACATATTGACAATCAATGATTGCAATATTGTAGGGTAGAATATTTTATGTAATATCTGCATTGTAGTTGGAATAAAAAGGATTTTAAAATTGTTGAGGGTTTTCTAATTAGCACATGTAATTATTACTCTTGCAAGAGTTGTGCAATATGAACATTTCACAATATTGACTTTTAATATTCCGAACAAACAAGCTATACATAACTTTCTAGCAAGATATATTGAAAGTCCTTAAGAATGTACTATAAATGTGAATTATAGATAATAACCATTCTACTTTTTTTACTACCTACCCTGTGCTTTCACTCTTTGACACTCTGGTCCATCCTCTCACTCCCATCAAAATTCCTGCTGTGGCCCATCCCATGCTTGCTTCTTTCTTCAACCTCTGCATCACCCACTCTCATATCCTGCTGGCATGTTGCTTCTTACTTGCCCCCATTCCTTTTTCACCCAAGTTTCCAGCAAACCCACTATGCCCTGCATGTTTATCCTCACTCCCATCATAATTCCTCCTTTGGCCCTCCCCATCCTTGCCTCGTTTTGCATCACCCAGTCCAGTATCCTGCTGGCATGTTGATTCTTACTCGCCCCCACTCTACTTCTTTCATCCAAGTTTCCAGCAAACCTACTATGCATGTTGCTTCTTACTTGCTCCTTTTTCACCCAAGTTTCCAGCAAACCCACTGTGCCCTACATGTTTATCCTCACTCCCATCATAATTCCTCCTTTGGCTGTCCCCATCCTTGCCTCTTTCTGCATCATCCAGTCCAGTATCTTGCTGGCATGTTGCTTCTTACTTGCCCCCACTCTACTTCTTTCATCCAAGTTTCCAGCAAACCCACTATGAATGTTGCTTCTTACTTGCTCCTATTTCACCCAAGTTTCCAGCAAACCCACTATGCCCTACATGTCTATCCTCACTCCCATCATAATTCCTCCTTTGGCCCTCCCCATCCTTGCTGCTTTCTGCATCACCCATTCCTGTATCCTGCTGGCATATTGCTTCTTACTTGCCCCCACTTTACTTCTTTCATCCAAGTTTCCAGTAAACCCACTATGCATGTTGCTTCTTACTTGCTCCATTGGCTCTCCCCATCCTTGCCTCTTTCTGCATCACCCAGTCCCATATCCTGCTGGCATGTTGCTGCTTACTTGCTCCCACTCTACTTCTTTCATCCAAGTTTCTAGAAAACTCACTATGCTACATAGCTGGAATGAGAAAAAGTGTTGAGGGGAATATGAACAAAGAACTGGAAGAGTGGATATGCATGCATATCCACTCTTCCAATTCCTTTCTTCATATTCCCCTCAACATATCTTTCATTCTAGCTTCAAAATCCCACCCTGAATGCCATGCTTATCCTCCCTTTTTCTAGTCACTCCTGCCTCACCATCCTCAACCCCTTCAATCCTTTGTCATCATCTATTTGCAATCTTTATCTTCTAGTAACCCACCCTTGCTTTTGCCCCATTTGCTTCTTTCCCGTGCCCTTTCTATGTACCTGTCTCTCCACTACAGTCAAGTCATCATCAATATATATGTTGGTGTATATTTGCTTGCATCAAACTCTTCCCTGCACGCCAAGGCATGCCTTGTCCTCCAATACCAGACACGACCATATTGTTCTTTTTTTTCTCTCCTCTCCACCTTTTTTCTACTACCCGCACCCATTGTGGTGCAACCCTCTCCCTTGGCTCTTTGCTCTTCTCAGAGTAGGTATGTTGCATGGTATTGTGATTCCCATTATTTCTATTTTTGTCTCTTCAATTTTGTTCTCTAAACAGTAAAAGTTATCTGTTTGCTAGAAAACCCTGAGATGGAATCATTAATGCTGGAACTAAACGCCAACTCCGACTACCCGAACTTGAAACGTGAAATCAAGAACGTGTTTGGCATCACCGACGAGGACGCGAAGGTGATCAAGATCCGGAACAAGCAGCACGCGTTGATCCCAATGATGAGCCTGCTGGACTCCAAGGAGGACCAAAGGTAATAACAACAACGCCACGTCGTCGCATACCGAATTAACACTCCTCATTTATAGCCCCTTTATAATTGACATTACGAACATTGCGGTGGCAAGTATGTGCGCTAATCTAATCACGTGCATTCTTTTCGATGCTTGTGGTGATGTTTTAGGTGAGAGCCGCTCGAATCTGCTGCAGGACGCCTATTTGGACGCGGTGCGGCAAAAAATGCGCAGCATGGAGTCGCGCGTTTGCCAGGCTGAGGTGCTGCTGCCGCAGCTGCAGTGGCGGCGGCAGTCGCATTTGGATCACACTGTTAACACGCTGAGCAGCCGCGTGGCGTTTTTGAACAGGCGCATTGATGAGCTCATGCCTGCCGAGTGGAAGTCGAAAATGCCTGAAACTATCTCTTAAGTTTCTGGCAATTATTTCGATGTTCTGCATGCAGTATTATTGTTGGTTGGTGGGGTCACGAAATCAACATCTGTATCTTTTAATTATTATTTTTAGTATACCAGATTTTGACTCTATCCATGTTTTTATTTGTTGGATGTATGTAATTGTATGATTGTTTTGGTATTATAGTTTATTAATTTATTATGTTAATAAAAATGGATGTACTGTGAACATCTTGTTTGTTTTGCACTTGTTTTGGTGCATCTTCCTGCTTTTTCTGTTATATTCCTGTTGAGGTTCAGTGTTGTTTGTAGGTATTCATATTCATTTGACAAATTTGATTTGTTCTTTGCCTAAGTAGGCATTGTCTTTTCTTCCAGGTCTCCTCCACTCCTAAATTTGATTACCTTACTTTTTTGATGGTTGACACTAGTTTATTGGCATCATTGGCTGAACATACTCATATACTAACACATAACTGAAGAACCTAAAGGTGAAATATAGAACCACATACAACTGAAGATACCTTACTCTTTTCATGGTTGACACTAGTTTATTGGCCTCATTGGCTGAACATACTCATATACTAACATACAACTGAAGAACCTAAAGGTGAAATATAGAACCTATTACCACACACAACTGAAGAACCTACAGGTGAAATATAGAACCACATACAACTGAAGATACCTTACTCTTTTCATGGTTGACACTAGTTTATTGGCCTCATTGGCTGAACATACTCATATACTAACATACAACTGAAGAACCTAAAGGTGAAATATAGAACCTATTACCACACACAACTGAAGAACCTAAAGGTGAAATACAGCATCTACTACCACTACTGCCTGAACATATTCTAAACTGATCACTATTTCCAATAAATTAAAAGTGATTATGGAAAATCAATCACTTTATTTGGTTAATATTCTCACAATACCTAGGTCAATGACCTAGTTTGTAGAGGTGAAGTCCATCTGGGATTGAGCATATGCTTAGCAAAACATTGGGGACAACCAGTGACACAAGATCAACCAAACTACGGCACTTCGTGATTTCAAGTGTTTTGAATTCTGTACTATACTGTTTTCCAACAATTTCCATTATTCAATTAATTTAATCCATTAATTAAGTCTTGATTTATAGAAAATCGTGTAAAATAGTTTATAGAAAATCGTGTAAAATAGTTTATTGCTCAAGTCACTTGAAATTGTTGAAAATCGAGTAAAATAGTTCATAGAAAATCGTTTAAATAGTTTATTGCTCAAGTCACTTGAAATTATTGAAATTTTGAACTAATTTTGAAAATAATTGATTTAGATTTAAAAAAAAACCTGTTGTAATTTTTATTGATTAATATATACCGGAATTTTGAGCAATAGCAACTAGATAAATCTATCAAATCAACTTTGATAGTTAATTATTTTATAAATAAATTAGTTTTTGTGTGTGTGTGAATCTGGCTTTTACAGTGCTGCCAGATATTGAACCCTTAAATTTTACATTGTAAACAGTTCTGTATATGACAGTTCGCAGTGTTGTTTGTTTTTACCTACATAACCTCACTCCGTAATTAATATTTTTGTGGTGTTCGTGATGTAATTGCAACTCAAATAATGGTCCTGCCAGCGAAATTAGCCCTCGCTAGAGGCTTGCCCTCTAATACCTATAAATACTACTTTTTAATTCTTCTTGTTATAATAGTCATCTCAATGATATTAGTGATTGCACCACAATTAACCTTGTTCTCCACTGAAAGTGCCTCAAAGTACCAAAAAGTGGAACTGGTAAAACTACATGCATTGCCGGAAGTGATATTAAGTAAAGATGCAGTTGGAGCTAAACAGAGAGACACCAAATGTTCATACTGGGACTGCTTTAATATTTACCGATGTGGCAACACAGGACATGATCGTATTACAATTTATGTGTATCCCTTGAAGAAGTATTTGGATGAAAATGGTATGGAGGCAACTGGTGTTATTTCAAGGGAATATTTTTTGATTCTCGAGGCTATTATTAATTCAAAGTATTATACAGCTAATCCTAATGAGGCTTGCTTGTTTGTACCCTCAATTGATACTTTGAATCAGGAAAGGATTAATTTGAATTTGACTGCTAAAGTACTGCAAGGATTACCATAGTAAGTAAATATTGTAACAAAATATTTATATTTAATGATTTTTTGACTAAAACATTGTTTAGTTATACATCATAATATACATATCTCATTGCATATTTCTCCAATGAGATATGTATATATATATCCCTTTCAGAATTCATAATACAAAAATGGGGTTGTCATTTGAAAACCTTGTTGATGATGACAAAATTGATACTTTCATTAAAAATTGACAATTTAAAATTAACAATCGAGGTGACTGAGCATTTTTTTGCAAAAATCTATAAATAAAGGTTTTATCAAATTTATTCCATACATTAGGGACATTGTATATTGAAATAAGGAAGTGAAGAACAAAAACAAAACTAGTACCAATATACATTCAGAACTGTAGCCTGAAAAATAAAACTGGAATTTATTTATTTATCATTTATTAATACATGTGTAATACTTTTGGTCCAAAATATCATCATCATTTACCTATATGTTGATCCATTTGGATTTGGTCCAAAATATGATAATTTGCAAATATGTTGGATTTGGATGTGTGCCTCTCCAATCTTCCATCACATCCCATCTCTGTTTTGTGCTTTCCAAATCAAATTGAAGTTTGCTGTTCTCTTGACCATCTTGTGGGTGGTCTACCTCTGAATCTATCCTCTATCTTTGTCTTGTACTTTCCAAATCCAATTGAAGTTTGGTGTCCTCTTGACCATCTTGTGGGTGGTCTACCTTGAATCTATCCTCCATCTCTGTCTTGTACTTTGCAAATCCAATTGAAGTTTGCTGTCCTCTTGACCATCTTGTGGGTGGCCTACCTCTGAATCTATCCTCCACCTCTGTCTTATGCTTTCCAAATCCAATTGAAGTTTGCTGTCCTCTTGACCATCTTGTGGGTGGTCTACCTCTGAATCTATCTTCCATTTCTGTCTTGTGCTTTGCAAATCCAATTGAAGTTTACTGTCCTCTTGACCATCTTGTGGGTGGTTTACCTCTGAATCTATCCTCCATCTCTGTCTTGTGCTTTCCAAATCCAATTGAAGTTTACTGTCCTCTTGACCATCTTGTGGGTGGTCTACCTCTGAATCTATCCTCCATCTCTGTCTTGTGTTTTCCAAATCCAATTGAAGTTTGCTGTCCTCTTGACCATCTTGTGGATGGTCTACCTCTAAATCTATCCTCCATTTCTGTCTTGTGCTTTTCAAATCCAATTGAAGTTTGCTGTCCTCTTGACCATCTTGTGGGTGGTCTACCTCTGAATCTATCTTCCATTTCTGTCTTGTGCTTTGCAAATCCAATTGAAGTTTGCTGTCCTCTTGACCATCTTGTGGGTGGTCTACCTCTGAATCTATCCTCCATCTCTGTCTTGTGCTTTCCAAATCCAATTGAAGTTTGCTGTCCTCTTGACCATCTTGTGGGTGGTCTACCTCTGAATATATCCTCCATCTCTGTCTTGTGCTTTCCAAATCCAATTGAAGTTTACTGTCCTCTTGGCCATCTTGTGGGTGGTCTACCTCTGAATCTATCCTCCATCTCTGTCTTGTGCTTTCCAAATCCAATTGAAGTTTGCTGTCCTCTTGACCATCTTGTGGGTGGTCTACCTCTGAATCTATCTTCCATTTCTGTCTTGTGCTTTGCAAATCCAATTGAAGTTTGCTGCCCTCTTGACCATCTTGTGGGTGGTCTACCTCTGAATCTATCCTCCATCTTTGTCTTGTGCTTTTCAAATCCAATTGAAGTTTGCTGTCCTCTTGACCATATTGTGGATGGTCTACCTCTAAATCTATCCTCCATTTCTGTCTTGTGCTTTTCAAATCCAATTGAAGTTTGCTGTCCTCTTGACCATCTTGTGGGTGGTCTACCTCTGAATCTGTCCTCCATCTCTATCTTGTGCTTTCCAAATCCAATTGATGTTTGCTGTCCTCTTGACCATCTTGTGGGTGGTCTACCTCTGAATCTATCTTCCATTTCTGCCTTGTGCTTTGCAAATCCAATTGAAGTTTGCTGCCCTCTTGACCATCTTGTGGGTGTTCTATCTCTGAATCTATCCTCCATCTCTGTCTTGTGCTTTCCAAATCCAATTGAAGTTTACTGTCCTCTTGACCATGTTGTGAGTAATCTACATCTGAATCTATCCTCCATCTCTGTCTTGTGCTTTCCAAATCCAATTGAAGATTGTTTTTGTATCATCAATATATTCTGTTTAAATCTTGTTAAGAATCATTCAAAAATACTTTGTATTCTGTTTTTTTTTAAAGACAGTGTACATTAATTAATTATTTTAGTTGGCATGGTGGTGAAAACCATATTGTATTCAACATGATCGCCGGTTCAGCCCCAGATTTCTCTCCAGTGCTTGATGTAAACATTGGAAGAGCCATGGTGGTTGCCGCTGATTTTGACACATACTCGTTTCGTACAGGATTTGATATAGCTATACCAGTCTTCAGTCCTATATTGGAAAACGCTGAGGTTAGAGAGATTCACACCAAAAGGTAGAACAGATTTTGTTCATATGGATTAGACGTAAACAGAACTGTTTGCAGGGAATGGTTTCTAACATCATCCCAAATTAATATAGACCCACTTTACTTGCAAGGGCTGGAGAGTTTGCAAGCTAATA
This sequence comes from Lordithon lunulatus, assembly GCA_963942505.1. Lineage (NCBI taxonomy): Eukaryota > Metazoa > Arthropoda > Insecta > Coleoptera > Staphylinidae > Lordithon > Lordithon lunulatus. The sequence continues at coordinate 49,302,777 of OZ012672.1, read as the reverse complement.
ACTTGGATATACTAATACTCGACGCGTGTTTTGATCATAATTATACAAAACGTTGTGAGGTGAATTCTCTGAAGCAGTACGAGTATCCGCAAGTGCTGAAGGATAGCACTTTTTGTACTGTTTTTAGGGGTGAACGGATGGGACAGTTTGTAGTTTTAGAAGCGATGGCTGCTAATTGTATACCAGTGATTGTGATTGACAGCCCGGTGATGCCTTTTGCTAATGTTATTGATTGGAAACGCGCTGCTGTTTTTGTGTTGGAAGACCATATTGATACCCTAATGACCATGTTAAAGAATATTTCTCCTGAGCACGTAGCGGAAATGCAGCGACAGGTCAAGTTTTTGTATGAAACATACTTCTCTAGTTTGGAAAGAATTGTAGGTACTACATTGGATATTATACAGGATCGAGTTTTTCCTCATTGGGGACGTATTTATGATGATTGGAATATGTCACCGGAGGAGGTAAGTATTGCTATTGTAGAGGAATATAGCTTTATATAGATTGATTGTCATGATTTACTCTGTAGCATTTAAAATTCTCCATATGCTCCATCGGAGTTTTTCGTCGGATTATTGAATAGTGGTGGTCTTCAAAGACAACTTAAAGTTGTACTACTCTTTTGAGACAAATTTTTAAGTTCATTGAACAAAACTTACGAGGGTATATGTATTTGAATTTGTTCTGTTGAACGTTTAATCCTATACATTTCTGCATTAGCATTTATTATTTATTAATTAATGATATCATCATCATTTAAAAAAAAACTTTACTTGATTAGCCAAATTACATAAATAATAATATTGAATTGAATCGGCATCTACTTTGTGATAATTCATTATAATAAATAAATAAATAAAAACAAAGAAACATTAGTTTTATTTATTTATTTATAAATAATAATATTGTTCTATAAATATTGGTGAACAGAGATTGAACAATACTGTAAATACAACATTGGACAATATTAAAATCATGACAGACACTCTTGTTTTACATTAATATGTAACATTCTTTAAAATTTATCTATATAAATTTTCACAGAGGAATACAAATCCCCTTTTCTTACCGATAACCGCGCCTAGGTCTCAAGGGTTCACGGCTGTTATATTAACATACGATCGAGTTGAAAGCCTTTTTATATTGATTGAAAAAATATCAAAGGTTCCCAGTTTGATGAAGGTGATTGTAGTTTGGAATAATCAACGGAAAGCGCCGCCATCGTGTAAGTTGTATTCAATGTAATGTTTGTAAATTAGGATTATTAAAATTATAAGACGGAAACCCTCGGCAAGGGTCAATGGTCTTTATTGAGCACTTACTTTAATTGAAAGTAGAAAAAATATTAAAATAGAAAATAAACAAAAATGAATTTTGTCGATTACAGCGCAACCTATCATGAATCGAAAAAAAAAATTCAGACACATCCATCGTACTTTGATCCATAGAATCCGAATCCGCAATAAAAATTTGAGGATTCCCATTTTATAATTACTTCCTCCCCAGCCCCTGGGAGTGTGGAACTTATTTTAAAGCTAATGTAAATCCCAGTCGGAATGATTAAATTTTGATCACTGATTTTGTTTCGTAGAATGCATATTATACAAGATATTTGAGGTTTTAAAAAAATCACCCGATATATATATATATATATATATATATATATATATATATATATATATATATATATATACATATATAGACCCTGATGATGCTGACACTAGCTGGAAAAACGTTGGCTTTAATTTCTTTGACCTAGTCCTTGGTTCCAGTCTTCTCCACTAGGACTCCAACCCGTCATCCACATCACTCTGATTAAACCGCGAAGTCGCGAGACTGCTACTCTTAAAAAGTTTATACAATTTTTTTTGTAGTATCAAAGTTTCCGCAAATCAACAAATCAATCAAAGTGATTCAAACACGTGCCAACAAATTATCGAATCGTTTCCTCCCCTATGAGGAGATCGAAACGGAAGCAATTTTATCAATCGATGATGATATTGTTATGTTGACCGCGGATGAACTTGAGTTTGGGTACGAAGTGTGGAGGGAATTTCCTGATCGCATAGTCGGTAAGTTATTGCGATGTCTTAACAGAAACACATCTAGAGGTGCAGTGATCTAAGGCAGACCGGTGTGAAGATATGCCCTATGATCCCAGCCTCTATACCGCGCGCACGGCGGATTGTTTGCGGGTCTTTACTGACCAATTGGGGTGACCAATAAAATCCAAATTTTGAGGAATTCTTTATTTATGTCTTGCCGATCATAATATATATATCTAAATTTTTTTAAATTATTTTTATAGGCGTTTTTGTATAATATATGTTGTGACGTAAATTATTATTTTTGACCATGACGCGCAATGTTCCTGGATTTGAAAAAATTGCTTAATGTTTATAACAATATGATAAAGTAAAATGTAAAGTCTGTATACCAACGAATTTGATTTTCTATTTTTTTTTAAATTTTAAACTTTTACGCTCATATCTGGAAAATCCGATTTTAGAGGCTGAGTCGATAAAAAAATAATGCAACATATTTTGTTTAACTTTTTTACTGATCCTAGCACAAAACATATCAGTGTACCAGATGGCCGAAGGAAAATGGAAAATTTTGATTCTAAGTATTTTTTTTTCGGCGACGAACTTGTGTATCATTATTATTATTTTTGACCATGACGCGCAATGTTCCTGGATTTGAAAAAATTGCTTAATGTTTATAACAATATGATAAAGTAAAATGGAAAGTCTGTATACCAACGAATTTGTTTTTCTATTATTTTTTTTAATTTTAAACTTTTACGCTCATATCTGGATAATCCGATTTTAGAGGCTGGGTCAATAAAAAAATTATGCTACGGATTTTGTTTATTTTTTTTACTGATCTTAGTTCAGAACATATCAGTGCACTAGATTCCCGAAGGAAATTGGAAAATTCTTATCATAAGTATTTTTTTTTCGGCGACCAAGTCGAAAGTGTTTCATTATTATTATTTTAATCAGCCCACTGTTATACAATAGATTTGAAAAAATTACACAATGTTTATAACAAAATGACAATGGAAAATGGAAAGTCTCAACCCGAGCACCTTGTTCCTTCTATTTATTTTTTATTTTTAACTTTTCTTATTTGGACATGCCAATTTTAGAGGTTGTTATAAACATTGTGTAATTTTTTCAAATCTATTGTATGGCTGTGGGCTGATTAAAATAATAATAATGAAACATGTTCAACTTGGTCGCCGAAGAAAAATACTTATAATCAAAATTTTCCAATTTCCTTCGGGAATCTGTGTGCACTGATATGTTCTGAACTAAGATTAATAAAAAAATTAAACAAAATCCGTTGCATAATTTTTTTATTGACCCAGCCTCTAAAATCGGCATGCCCAGATAGGAGCGAAAAAGTTTAAAATAAAAAAAATAGAAAAACAAATTCGTTGGTATACTGACTTTCTATTATATTGTTATAAACATTAAGCAATTTTTTTCAAATCTAGGAACATTGCGCGTTATGGTCAAACATAATAATAATGATACACAAGTTAGTTGCCGAAAAAAAATACTTAGAATCCAAATTTTCCATTTTCCTTCGGCTATCTGGTACACTGATATATTTTGTGCTAGAATCAGTAAAAAAATTAAACAAAATATCTTGCATTATGTTTTTATCGAGCTCTAAAATCGGATTATCCAGATATGAACGTAAAATTTTAAAATTAAAAAAAAAAATAGAAAAACAAATTCGTTAATATACAGACTTTCCATTTTACTTTATCATATTGTCATAAACATTAAGCAATTTTTTTCAAATTCAAGAACATTGCACGTCATTGTCAAAAATAATAATAATGATATACAAGTCGGTCGCCGAAAAAAAATACTTAGAATCAAAATTTTTCATTTTCCTTCGGCCATCTGGTACACTGATATGTTTTGTACTAGGATCAGTAAAAAAATTAAACAAAATATGTTGCATTATTTTTGTATCGACTCAGCCTCTAAAATCGGATTATCCAGATATGAGCGTAAAAGTTTAAAAAGAAAAAAAAAATAGAAAAACAAATTCGTTGGTATACAGACTTTCCATTTTATTTTATCATATTGGTATAAACATTAAGCATTTATTTTTCAAATCCAGGAACATTGCGCGTTATGGTCAAACATAATAATAATGATACTCAAGTTAGTCGCCGAAAAAAAAAATACTTAGAATCAAAATTTTCCATTTTCTTCGGTCATCTGGTACACTGTTATATTTTGTGTTAGAATCAGTAAAAAAAAATAACAAAATATGTTGCATTATTTTTTTATCGACTCAGCCTCTAAAATCGGATTATCCAGACATGAGCGTAAAAGTTTAAAATGAAAAAAAAAATAGAAAAACAAATTCGTTGGTATACAGACTTTCCATTTTACTTTATCATATTGTTATAAACATTAAGCATTTTTTTTCAAATCCAGGAACATTGCGCGTCATGGTCAAAAATAATAATAATGATATACAAGTTGGTCGCCGAAAAAAAAAATACTTAGAATCAAAATTTTCCATTTTTCTTCGGCCATCTGGTACACTGATATATTTTGTGCTAGAATCAGTAAAAAAATTAAACAAAATACGTTGCATTATTTTTTTATCGACTCAGCCTCTAAAATCGGATTATCCAGATATGAACGTAAAAGTTTAAAATTAAAAAAAAAAATAGAAAAACAAATTCGTTGGTATACAGACTTTCCATTTTACTTCATCATATCATATTGTTATAAACATTAAGCAATTTTTTCAAATCCAAAAACATTGCGCGTCATGGTCAAAAATAATAATTTACGTTACAACATATATTATACAAAAACGCCTATAAAAATTATTTAAAATTTTTTATATAATATATATATATATATATATATATATATATATATATATATATATATTATTGTCGGCAAGACATAAATAAAGAATTCCTTAAAATTTGGATTTTACCCAATTGGTCAGTACAGACCCGCAAACAATCCGCCGTGCGCGCGGTCCGCGGCCCGGGCGGTATAGAAGCTGGTATCATACGGGATATTTTCACACCGATCTAAGGCAGTGTTTCTCAAACTTTTTGTGGGCCGCGACTCCCTTTCGCACTTAAAAATTTCAAAGGACCCCCTGAAGAATGGGAATGTGTAGAGAAAACATCCCGAATGCCCCCCACATTTGTTCACGACCCCTTTAAGAACCACTAGGCTAAGGCAATGATTCCATTTTCCCGAAATTTTGTTCACAGACAAATTTATATCCACACACTAACATAGAGAGATTTTCCAAAAATAGTCTAATAGTCATGGAACGTGAAGAAAAGTCAAAATTAGCAATTCGATTTTTTTTCGCATAAACAATATCTTATACAGCAGTGCTCTATTCGGAAAGCAAAAACTCTGTTGATTTCACAATGTTGTGATGTTTTTGTAGGATTTCCATCTCGGACCCACATATGGGACAATTCCACCCAATGCTGGAAATACGAGTCCGAGTGGACTAATGAAATTTCCATGGTGCTAACAGGCGCCGCTTTTTACCACAAATACTGGAACTACCTGTACAGCACCAAGTTACCCGCGGACGTAAGAGATTGGGTGGATGAACATATGAATTGTGAGGACATAGCCATGAATTTTCTGGTCGCTAATACTACGAATAAGCCACCAATTAAAGTGAGTTTGCTTTTGGGCATGAGTCATTTCAACTGAAAATTGGAATTGAATCGACAGAAAGCGTTGATTTTTCTTTGGAGACCTAATATTTACCAACTTCAAGCCCCATTAGGATACTGAGCTGTGCCTCTGCCCAGCTCTAGTAAACACTAGGCATCTAATACATACTAGGGGAGTGCTGGCCTAGTATAGCCAGCATTGGCAACTCCTCACCCGCCAGTTTTGTAGCTCGCACGCAAAATTGACTGGTGGCGGGACGAGTGAGCAGTCTTAAAAGGAGGTTTCATAATGGGCCCATTTTGAGGCCTAAGTGTCTGTAGCTATGCTACCCTCCAGCCTACTATCCAGCTGTTTCATCTCTAGTATTAAGAACGTTTTAATTTTTTGTATAGATTTTACAGTTTTTTATGGATACAATTTTAAACTTTTATTGTAGGTTGCACCTAGAAAAAAATTCAAATGTCCCGAATGTACAAACAACGAGATGCTCTCGGCCGATTTAGGACACATGGTAGAGCGTTCGCAATGCATTGATATATTCGCAAAGGCCTTCGGAAGGATGCCTTTGAAGTCGGTTGAGTTTAGGGCGGACCCTGTTCTGTACAAGGATCCGTTCCCCGAGAAACTCAAGCGATTTAATAACATTGGAAGCCTGTAATATTATTCTCAATGTTTAATAAATTTACATAGGTGTGATTTTTTAGTAGAGAAATAGAGTAGGGTTTGTACCCTCATTTGCGCAACTGATTAGAAATTTTGGAGTTTATCTGCTTTGAATCAGGTTTATCAGCATAGTAACTGATTATAATAGAATAGAACCATTTGGAGCAGTAAATGTTGACTAAGGATTTTAATCGGCACCAGCAAATGATACCATTTCTGGACTTCAAATAATTTGTTTTTTTATTAAGGAACACACCACAGTATAGTCCGTTTGAAAGTGGAAGCGTCATAAGTTCAAGTGTTTAAAATATATTGTTTAATTTCTCGTAGGTGCCGTGTGGGGCATAGGGCCTCTATAATAACTCGCCAAATGAAGGCAGGCTGATAGGTAGGAGGTTGAAAGTCCTTCCTGCCTAACGGTTTACTAGGGTTCTAAGCATGGGTCATCTAGAATTCTTCGTAGTAGGCATTACCTACCCAGCACCAGATTTTTAAGTTTCACGCATGTGTTACCTAGAATGAGGGCGGATTTTATATATTTAATAAACATTTTTTATTTTTACTTGTTTTTCTTTTAACCCGGGTAAACATTCAATGTTTTTCTTTTCTTAATGTTTTCATTATGAATTTAATAATTTTGTTTTAATTTTTTTTTATGTGTTCAAAAGCTGTGTTTTAAACCTGGTGTGTGCTAATCTAGATTTTTGAGTTTAAAGCATGTGTTACCTAGAATGAGGGCGGATTTTATATATTTAATAAACATTTTTTATTTTTACTTGTTTTTCTTTTAACCCGGGAAAACATTCAATGTTTTTCTTTTCTTAATGTTTTTATTATGAATTTAATAATTTTGTTTTCATTTTTTTGATGTGTTCAAAAGTTGAGTTTTAAACCTGGTGTGTGCTAATCTAATGTTAGTTATTTACTATGATATTTTTAACCGGGCTCTCCCCTAATCAGGGCTTCACCGGTTCACACGTGATAATCTAGAGTTAGACCAAAGTAGGAAGCTAGAGATATCCCCCCGCTAAACACACCAAGCGGGGAGGAGGAGGTAGTCCTTGAAATTATCATCAACCTCCCAAGCAAAAAAGGCTCTTTGACTAGACGGCATCCCAATTGAGGTGATGAAGGCCGTAGCTCCGGTAATAGCTTTGGATGCAGTCAAGCTAGACCCTAATCAGTCATTCACCGGTTCATACGTGATAATATAGAGTTAGACCAAAGTAGGAAGCTAGAGAATTCCCCCGCAAAACACACCAAGCCGGGAGGAGGAGGTAGTCCTTCAAACTATTATCAACATCACAAGCAAAAAAGGCTATTGGACTAGACGGCATCTCAAATGAGGTAATAAAGGCCATAGCTCTGGTGATAGCCTTTGATGCAGTCAAGCTAGACAATCTTCTTGTGGTGTGGAGGTTGGCAATCATCATGACGATTTTAATCTTTGACGCTGCAGCTCTGAATAGTCCGACCGATGTTTGTCCGTACCATTCTCTAAGGTTCTTTAACCATGAGGTTCTGCAACGCCCAATGCTTCTTCTTCCTTGTATTTTTCCTTGCATCAGTTGGAGAATAGAGTATATCTCTCCCCGTGTGATGTGTCCCAAGTACTCTAGCTTACGTGTTTTGATCGTAAGGATCAGTTCATTTTCTTTATGCATTCTTTGCATGACTTCTTCGTTGTTTAGTAGGTCCGTCCAGGATATCTTGAGCATTCGGCGATAGATCCACATCTCAAACGACGAGTTTATTTATGTTATTTTTCTTTAATGTCCATGCTTCCATCCCATATAGAAGTGTTGAAAAAATGTAGTAGCGCATTATTCGGACTCTCAAGGCTAGATTGACATTTCTATTTGAGAAAAGATTTTTCATTTTGACGAAAATTGCTCTTGCTATTTCTATACGTTTGTTCACTTCTATGGTTTGGTCGTTATTGTCTTCAATACGTGTTCCTAAGTATTGGTAGCTTTTAACTCTTTCGATTGTGGTGTTGTTTACTAATTTTGCTGGTATATTATTAACATTGGTTTTATTTACAACCATAAATTTAGTTTTCTTCAAATTAATTTTGAGCCCCTAGGTTTGGCTAGTCGTATGTATGTCTTGCATCATTTTCTGAAGCTGACAGATGGATGTTGCTATTATCATCTGCATATCGTATGTTAATGATAACTTGACCGTTTATGATTACTCCACCCGAGTCATCATTGATGGCTTCTTTGAATGTACATTCTGAGTACATATTAAATAGGACCGGTGATAGTCTGCATCCTTGGCGGACTCCCCGTCGGATATCCAATTCTTCAGAGTTATGTCCTTCAACATTTATTTGTACTTTCTGATTCCAGTACAAAGTTTTTATTATTCGGACGTCATTGTAGTCTAGGCCCTTCTGCTGTACTACTATTTCCATTAACCGAGCATGTTTAACTTTATCGAAGGCTTTCTCGTAGTCGATGAAGCCTATAAAGAAATCTACGTTCATATCGAGACATCGTTGAATTATCTTTCATTCCAAATAGGCTTCTGAGCACCTTACAACCATAAGGTACATGGATCAAGAAATTGACATGAAATTTTAAAAAATCTTTCAAATCTGGTCGAAAATACGTGTAAAGTCTCCGCAGAACGTCAAAACGTTGGAATATGAGGTAAAAATCCCAAGAATTTCACGCTTTTTGGTCGAAAATTAAAGATTTGTGAGCCTCTCTTGTGCCTAGATTATTTCGAAATCCGAACTGTGTCTCACTGATATATGTTTCTAATTTCTTCTAATTGCGGCTGTGAATGATTTTTAGAAAAACCTTTAATGTGTGATTCATCACGCTTATTGTTCTAAAATCTGAGCACTCCCTTGCGTTGTGTTTTTTTTTTTGGTAAAAAGAGAATGTAGACTTCAACCATTCTTGTGGTATGATTCCAGTCGTATAGATGGTATTATATAGATTTACCAAGATGCTAATATTGTCTTCCTCAATTAGTTTAAGAATATCGACTGGTATTTCGTCTGGTCCTATTGCCTTTCTATCTTTTGAGTTCTTGATAGCATACATTACTTCTTCGACTGTTATTCTTGGTTGCTAGACAATAAGTGCCTATAACTTTCGGCCCGCAGGCCCCCAACTACGAGCTTGCTGAAATATTCATCGTTTCTTAATAGGAATATATAAGAAACCTTTATTGGCATTAACAATCCTCTACACATTATGTAATGAACTTAAGGGGTTATATACCTTTATTTTCTTCAAAAAAATCGATTTTTTTTATTGCTTTATCTGAATGTAAAACTCTTTGAGAATATTTTACGAAATTTTCATGGACATCCGAGCAATAGATCGAAAGTTACAGCGTCTTGAAGCGGGGTGCGATGTTTCCTGGAACATCTACTCCATTCTTGACCATACAAATCGCGTATGTTTTGTGACAAATCACTTATAATCAGTTGTATACGAGCTTCCGAAGCGTTAGAATCGATTATCGATTTTTTTTCTCTGCTGTTTGTTTTGCCGTCTTTTCACAAAATCAGTATGGATTCCCGAAACGAAATTACACGCTAAACTCGATTATCTCGAAATGGTGTTTTCCAAAAGTGCGTTTGCCGTGATCACGATTGCCGAAAATCTATTTCACCGATCTTCTTCATTTTTTTTTTGAATTGTTTGTAATTAATGTACTTGAACGATTCCTTTTTTATGTATAAATTTTTATTTTGCAAATACGAACTTTTTAATAAAATTTTTAGAGCTCAAAACATTGAGTTTTTGGGAAAAACGTTCCCGTATGCGGAAAAGACAAAATATTTATTTAAATAATCGTTCAAGTACTAGGAAGGTCCCTATACTAGTGAAATTTTTTGGGTGTTATGATTTCAATTGACCTGCTTGACTTTCATGATGATCACCGCAAGCCTCATCAAAAATAGAGCGTTTCGGGGAAAGGGCCATAACCCCGCCAATTATGAATTTTTTTTATAAACTAATACTTTTTTTCACTAAAAAACGTACTATTAATAAATTATAATTTTGATGTAAAAAAATTATTGCTACATACCTTTACAAAAATTCAAACTTTCCTAAATTTTTCCGCACAAAAAGGTATATAACCCCTTAAAAACAAACAAAAATTATATATCTTAATAGGAATAAAATACACGTTTTCTGAAAATGCTAGGAGTTCATTTATTTATGCCGGCGAGTATATTTTTTATTTAATTTTTCTGCAAAGAGTTAACTAATGCCAATAAATATCTGACAAATCGAGACCGTAAGAAATCCATCACATAAAAGTCCTTAAAACATTGTATTTTGTTTAAACAGTTTGTTCTAAGCGTGAAATCTGTGTGTGTGCCTCTAACTGCGGTCTTTGCCTCGCTGAAAAATCTATTTCCTCGTCCATAAACCAAAGATAAAGACCCATAAACATAACAATGTGTGTATAGAGATATGATATGGGCTACCTAAAAGGTGTTGCCGGTGTGTAGCACTTAATATAATCCGCAATAAATACGTCCCCGCGGCCGATACGTATAAAATACATATCGGCGTTAATATAATTCGCGATCGCCCCTTGCGTAAAGGTCGCATCTGTGCGGATCTATAATTCTATTGCGAGCCGTGCCGCGTCCATATGCGGTAAATTGCGAGACCGCGGCCGCAGCAGACGGCCTGGCTCCGACAATGGGGACTAAGTAAATCAATCGTTATAACCCATAATTATCGATCGATTTATTAGTTTATTTGTCCCGCGCGGCATAAACCATGTCGCCGTTCGCCTTGTCGCAACGTGCGGACGATGCGCGTAATTAGGTGTTTTACATTTAATTAATTTTAATTGCCGCTCATAATCGCGCCGCGCCGATTTATTACAGACTAGAGCGCGGCCGTGACGACGGTCGTTTTCAAAATCGACGGAATGGAATGTTAATATATCAGCACCACCATTGTTTTATAAATCATAAGTATACGCAACTAATATGATATTTCCTCTGCATTCTTCGCTAATTTGGAAACAATAATCTAATCCAATATAGAGAATACAAAGTTCATTAAATTTATATAAATTAATGTGTTCTGAGTAATTAACGTGGTTTTGCGAAATCGCTAAATCGCTAAATCAAATATTTTTGTAAAATCGGCGCTATCGATAATAATGCTCTCATTAAAACGTTTCGAATAAAATCGTCGATATCAAGTTGTGTTAGATAGTGAACGAAATGCGGGAACGCTTCAACATATCAATGGCAGGTAGAACATTAGGACTAGAAATACATTTCTCAAAAGCAAAAATAATGATAGTTGGCAGAAACAATACAATACAAGAGAGGGAAGGACTACCATAGATTAAAATCGTGGAAGAATAGGATCCTTAAGGGGTTATATACCTTTATTTTCTTCAAAAAAAAAATAAAAAATTATTGCTTTATCTAAAAGTAAAACTCTTTGAGAACATTTTACGAAATTTTCATGGAGATCCGAGCAATAGATCGAAAGTTACAGCGTTTCGAAGCGGGGTGCGATGTTTCCTGGAACATCTACTCCATTCTCGACCATACAAATCGCGTATGTTTTGTGACAAATTCCTTATAATCAGTTGTATACGAGCTTCCGAAGAGTTAGAATTCATTATCGAATTTTTTTCTCTGCTGCTTGTTTTGCCGTCTTTTCACAAAATCAGTATGGATTCCCGAAACAAAATTACACGCTAAACTCGATTATCTCGAAATGGTGTTTTCCAAAAGTGTCTTTGCCGTGATCTCGATTGCCGAAAAACTATTTGACCGATTTTCTTCATTTTCTTTTTGAATTGTTTGTAATTAATGTTGTCAGTACTTGAACGATTCCTTTTTTATGTATACATTTTTATTTTCCAAATACGAATTTTTTAATATTTTTTTTAGAGTTCAAAACATTGATTTTTTGGGAAAAACGTTCTCGTATGCTGAAAAAACCAAATATTTATTTAAATAATCGTTCAAGTACTAGGAAGGTCCATATACTAGTGAAATTTATTGGGTTTTATGATTTCAATTGACCTGCTTGACTTTTATGATGATCACCGCAAGCCTCATCAAAAAAGGGGGTTTCGGGGAAAGGGCCATAACTCCGCCAATTATGATTTTTTTTATAAATTAATACTTATTTTTTTCACTAAAAAACGTACTATTAATAAATTATAATTTTGATGGAAAAAAATTATTGCTACATACCTTTATAAAAATTCAAACTTTCCTTAATTTTCCGCACAAAATAATAAGTAGTTCAGGAAGCTGCTAGAAAAAAATCAGAAGGTGCATGGTAATTGCTAGGAAGACCACGACTAACCTGACCAAGATATGGGCCGATCATCAGATAACACAGAACACAAAAATGACAGAATCGTAGACAATTCAAGTAGCAAACAGACCACGAATCTATGCCTTCGGGATGGTGCTGAAGGGGAATGTTTTGTGGACGGCAACAAGATCCAAGATATGAGCCTGTGTCTTTCTCACAGGCTCATATCTTGGATCTTGTTGCCGTCCACCGTTTCCCCTTCACCTTTCCCTGGACTATCAGTCGTTCGAGGTTGGTCGCATCTTTTAGAGTTCTGTGGCCCTACAATTGTAGAATCCGCCTTCTGCATGCGGTGGACAGTCCTTTTGTAATTCTTAATGTTTCCAAGATTAATGAGAACTATACTTTATTACAATATGAGCCTGTGAGAATGAAAGTGATGTAAATCACATTTGTATTGTTTTGAAAAGGAGTATATTTTGCCTTTGGTATTTATGTAAATCGACGTGCGCAGTTACAGACTTGAAACCAATTTATTCATAAATAAAAATGTAACTGCCTACATCGATTTATATAAATACCAAACGCAAAATATCTCCTTTTCAAAACAATTCAAATGTGACTTACACCACTTTCATTCTCACAGGCTCTTATTTGTAATAAAGTATAGTTTTCATTAATCTTGGAAATATTAGGAATTACAAAAGGACTGTCCACCGTATGCTGAAGGCGGATTCTACAATTCTAGGGTTACAGAACTCGAAAAGATGCGACCAACCTCGAAAGACTAATAGTCCTCGGGTAACGTCCGAGATGTAGATCTTCGACCAGGTGGATTGCTCTAATCCAAAAGATAACTAACAAACAGCTACAACAAATAATTTCAAAGCAGTAGAGGATAGACACAGATGGAGACAATAGATCCAAAAGTACAAATAGTTAATGTATCAGACATGAGGTTACGACCAGGAAGAACAAGTAGACATTGTAAATTCGGCCCTATCATATCCCACACATGTTCTAGACTGCAAAGGCAACACGTTCACATTATTCGTGACATTATTGCAGTATGTGGCTGAGTGTTATCTTGTTGAAAAATGATTGCAGGGTTGTAATACAACAGTTTCCAGAATGAGGTCAATGTTCCAACGGGCATTCAAACTACCATCAATAAAATCTAGAGGTGACTGATATCCATTGGAAATGCTACCCTATACCAAAACTTCAGGCGTTATCCCAGTGTAGCGCCTTTTAACAAAGCAAATTTCGTCAATCACATCTTGACCTTCTGATGCGTAATCTACCATCAGACCGTCATAAAGAAACCTGCTTTTTTACTAAAAACGTCATTTCATTCCATATCATAGGCTATTCAGATTCATAAGACCATAGAAGTCTTGCATGAATGTTTTTCCTAGTTAGAGGTTAAAATGTGGGCGATAAGAAATCATTTTCAAGAACATTATTCGACGATAAACTGTTCTTATCGATACTCTACGATAAAGACCTCTCACCAAATTCGCTCCTACAAACCTAAAAGTGTCCACAGAGGCTGTAATTGCGATACGACGAAAACATGGATCTTCTCGCTGTGTCGTCTGCTAGATGATCACTACCTGGACTTGTGATACTTGTCTCAAATCGCTTCGATCTCGATGACTCTCAAAGATTTCCTGCACACTCGCGTGCTAACAATTTTAACTCTCTTTCAGGGCGTTAATTGCTGAAACTGAGGACGCTGATGAACACGGGGTATTTCTAAGACTATACCATAACGAGAAATATTTAAATAATTGTAAACAATTTATATTTAAGGTTGAAACGGATTTGAAAACCAAACGTTTTCTAATTGTTTTGGGGTGGTGCAACAATCAAACGCTATTTCGCCAATATTTCGTGCCTTAAATAGACACTTCTTCAGGGCTTAGAATGTGTGTGTATATAGCTATTTTCATTGTATCTAAGCCCTGAAGAAGTGTCTATTTGAAGCACGAAATATTTGCGAAAGAGTAAAGTGTACTCAAATTAAAAATTTGCGTTTGATTGCTGCACCACCCCAAAACTATTAGAAAAAGTTTGGTTTTTTAATCCGTTTCCATCTTAAATATAACAGCAAAGTAATCTCAAATTATATATATATATATATATATATATATATATATATATATATATATATATATATATGTATATATATATATAAAGAGCGATCGATTACAATTTCATCAGTTCAGTCGGAGTGCCTCGAAAATGGCTAGAGCTTAGCCGAAACTAGTTACAAAGTGTAACTGAAGTGTGATAAAAAGTAAAAAATCGTTTTATTTATCCTTTAAAATTTTGAATTATCACAAAGTAGGAGGCGCCTTAACAAACCAATATTTGTTTATTCGTTTGTTTGATATTATAATCTGAGTTTAATATTGCTGTATTAAACGACAATCGATTATATAAATCATTCAAACCCATATTATTATTCTTATGAATAAATATAACTGTACCTGGGCGCAATTAGCATAGGATTACCCATGCAAATCACTCGCAAACTTAATCATTCTAATGAATTTATAGTCGGCACATTGTCGAGATTATGTTAAGGCAAAACGCACAGATTGCATTCGGATGTATATGTAAATAGTTGTGAAACTGATGAAGTCATTTATTTAATATACATATGTAGTAGAGTTAAATTGTATAGGTACAGGTAGTTACCAATACAATTGCGAATTTTAATGAACGATGTATATTTTACAACAATATGCTTGAACGTCTTACAGATACACACGTGTAATTGTAAAAATAATAGTTTTCACTCAATATTAGTAGTCAAAACATTATCACGATTTTATTTCTATCAGTAAAATTATAGTATATAAGTTATATATCAGAGCTGGTCCTAGCGGCGGGCAAACGCGGGCGCCAAATTTGGGGGACCGCAGGACTAGGAGTGGAAATAACCTACTACAAGTCCTGCGGTTCACGTTCAGTTTTATATTCAGGCAACTTTCAAGAGCAACAAGAATAACAGCTGATATTAAACAGTAGTAAATGTAGTAGTACCAGTAGTACTAGGTATTATTTTATTTTTCTTTTATTTACAGCGGCCTGTAAAAAAAACCGTGAAATATTTTGTAGATATACCATTGTTAACAGTCTGGTAATTTAGTAAATCCTGATAAAGCTATGATGTGCAAGTTATTATTATTATTTTTATTATTATTATATTGATTATCTTGTCAAATAAGCGCCAAATCTAAATAAAAAATGTTGTAAATTATGTTATGTTCCAGTTTCCTTGTTGATTAACTCTGTTTAATTATCCTGATGATGCTCGAAATTTAACGAGCGAAATATATTGATATATTAAAAAAGGAGTTTTTTTTTACTGCCCTCGCTATTTCCCAATAATAACTTGCACATAATTAACTTTCGGCGAATAAATACAATAATAAATACAATAATATATATATATATATATATATATATATATATATATATATTTTTTTTTTTTTATGTTGTGGTTGTTGATGTTGTAAAGCATTTTTTGTGAGGGAAATGCCAAATAAAGGTCATAGGGCTTTCCGCCGGTAATATATTATTATTGTAGTACCAAAAAGAAAATATTTCAATCTCTAATAGGCTTATCAGCCGTGAGGCTTTCCCGCTGGCATAGGGAGAAGCTCATCCGGTATTAAACTCATCACAAAATCTTTGAACAACTGGAAAAGATAATTCACGAAAAATTACCCGCAATGGGGTTCAGCCTCTAACCATTAGGCCATTGAGCTGGGTTATAAATACTATTTTGTAAAATTTTGTAAATACAGTTGATTATTATGATTATTAAGATTAAATTCTAATTTTTGGTTATTTGTTTCAATTACAAAAATTAATATGAAATGGTAACAACAACAACAAAAAAACATGGAATGAGTAGAATAAAATAATATTAAACATAATTTGATATTTTAAGTCGAATTATGCATATTTATTTAAAGTAATGTGTTAAAATTCCCAAAAATTTGCGTGTGTAATTGAAAATTGCGACCGTGTGTTCGTTCCATGTGTGCAGGTGGAATGCGCGTAAAGGCTGTCCCATCGCCGGCAAGCGGCGAGTGATTGACGGGGGTATTGAATTAACGATAGTGACATAAAGTGCATCAAACATAAAAACATTCTAATGTAAAATGTGCAAGGGGCCCGAAGGTTGTTAGAGAGTTAGAATGGCTCGTTAAAATGGTATAATGTGCGCGCATAGAGATGATTCCCGCTGGCCGCTGCGGGCTCCGCCGCTAGTAACGTGCAATTCAATTCTTTTGTTATAATAAATAGCGAGCCTTTGATCGGTTGGTAGACAAGGACTATTAACAGCTTTCATGTTATTTGATCTACAACAACGCGCAAGCAGCATTTCTTGTAGCTCCTGGATGTCCATAAGGGGAGTTGTGCGAGCCGATGCAGACTGCATGGCTCTACTGTGAGAGAGTTCAGTTGCCCATTACTGCAGATCAAGAGGATTCTGCAGGAGATGCGGCTTGCATATCGAAGTAGGCCGTACTTTATTACTTCGTAGATTGTGAGAACTTTGCTAAAAACAAGCCGGTCTATTGCTCGCAGAATTAACAGTGCCTCCAGCCGTTAGCCACTCATTTATTTAACAACAACACCAAAATATTCGCATACAACTAGCTCGTTGATGTCGACATTTTTGCGGTGGTATGGGGGTTGAAACGCACGACGCACGTATGCAGAATACAGATAATCCTGCTGTACGCCGCCGAGCGCCGGAGACCACTTTTTTCGCAGGAAAACGACCACGTACGGACTAAACAATGTCCAAGCGGTCAAAGGACTCGGTACGACCAGTACACACTACTATTGTTTACTTTTATTTGCCGCATAAATAATTGTAACCTGTTATATGACTCACGGCCGATCCGATCGATTTTTTCCCTACCCCCTCGGATCGATTTCAGGTTCTTCGCGAAACTTGATGGATATAAATAAATCAGGCGACATCTGTTCCTCGCCGGTTTTCTGTTAATTGCGAAATTCTATTCTATTCCCTCCATTATCTCTGCAAGAGCGAATACGATGAAAAACCGCATTAAACAATAAAGTACTAAAATAATAAATACAATTCAATAAAAAATCAAATATATTTTGATTTTTTTCTATAATTCATGTAAAACTAATTTTCTATTATGGTAACTATCACCTTTTCTTTCTGTTTCCTTCTTAATAAAATTATAAACATTTTATAATTTTTATGTCTCCCCTATCAACCTCGAATATAATGGTGTGGTGTTGCGAAATAGGTATGTGTTCCATCTAAAAATAAAAATAAAATTCGAATCAAATATTGGATTGTTAAGGCGTCTACTTTGTGATAATTCATTTTAAAGGATAAATAAAACGATTTTTTACTTTGTTTTTTTATCACACTTCAGTTACACTTTGCAACTAGTTTCGGCTAAGCTCTAGGCATTTTCGAGGTCCTCGGATGACAAAATTGTAACCGATCTCTCTTTATATAATAAAAAAAAAGGAAAACATACAATTTCACAGAAACATGTTATATATTATTAAATATATATATATATATATACTTTCCTCCTTCGCCATTTTTTTTTAATTATAAATAATCTAAACCACTACAATCATTTTACTAGTTTGGATAGACTGGACTCTACGTATAGTTTTAATAAATATTATATTTAAATTGTAGGATAATTAATTTTCATTACTGTCACTTTCTATGTTCCTCCAATACTTTCCTCACACAATTTCCCATATATATATATATATATATATATATATATATATATATATATATATATATATATATATATATATATATATATATATATATCCTAACCACTACAGCCATCCTACTATTTTTCATAGTCTGGACTCTACATTAGATTTAATAAATATTATATTTAAGGTCTGGGACAACTAATTTTCTGTACTGCCTCTTTGTATGTTTCCTCCAGTACGTTCCTCCTTCACTTTCACCATTTTCCATCCATAGTAAATATAATAACCACTGCAGCCATCTTACTATTTTTCATAAACTACACTATATTAACTATAACTATAATATAACTATAACTAAACTATAGTTTTAATAAATATTTGTCAATAATATTTTACGATCAATAAATTGTGTTACTCCCTCGAATGGGCGTCGGAGCGTTTCACTCAAATAAAAGACATGAAACATCGATGAAATCTTTATAGAAATCGGGGCCGGTTGATCTAAGCGCCGTGGCTTGTAAATCGGCGGGAACACCCACGAGAATATGAGCGCAACAGCTCATTAATTATGTAATTTACATATGATCGCGCGTATCAAACCGCTGACCGTGAAAGGACACAAACGGCGGCCGTGTCGCTACCAAATGCGGCTGCCGGGACTCGTGTCCGTCGGACATCACTACAATCACCACGGCTGACGGCGGCGGTGACGGCCCGCCATACGCATCCCTGGAATTTTACCACTTTATTTATCGTGTCATTCTTCTATACTAAAAGCTTTTATTAATGTCCAATCGGGTTTTATTTATATTTTTCGCCGGCAACCTTTTTTTTTTAGCGCGGCCCGCACCAACACGAAACGCTGCGATGCGATGTGAGATTATTTTATTATTACTGCGCGCGATTTATTAGCTACGCGCGCAATTACATTAAATAAACTAATAAATAAGTCGAGCGCATTATTTTTATTACGGCCCGAGAGTTATATCGACCCGACTGCAGGCCGATACCGAGAAAATCGCTAGCTGGCCCTTGAGAAAAACTCTTTTTCTTCTATATGGAGCAAGTAAATTATTTATAACTACTATAAAAACTAAGGGAAGAAATATAAAAGTACATAATAAAGCTGGCTTCTGAGAAAAACTGTTTTTCTTCTATATGGAGCAATTAAACTATTTATAACTATCATAAAAACTAAGGGAAGAAATGTAAAAGTACATATTGGAGCTGCCCTTTGAGAAAAACTGTTTTTCTTCTATATGGAGCAAGTAAATTATTTATAACTATTATAAAAACTAAGGAAAGAAATGTAAAAGTACATATTAGAGCTGGCCTTTGAGAAAAACTGTTTTTCTTCTATATGGAGCAAGTAAACTATTTATAACTACTATAAAAACTAAGGGAAGAAATGTAAAAGTAAATATTGGAGCTGGCCTTCGAGAAAAATTGTTTTTCTTCTATATGGGGCAAGTAAATTATTTATAACTACTATAAAAACCAAGGGAAGAAATGTAAAAGTACATATTAGAGCTGGCCTTCGAGAAAAACTGTTTTTCTTCTATATGGAGCAAGTAAACTATGTATAACTACTATAAAAACTAAGGGAAGAAATGTAAAAGTAAATATTGGAGCTGGCCTTCGAGAAAAACTGTTTTTCTTCTATATGAAGCAAGTAAACGTTTTATAACTATTATAAAAACTAAGGGAAGAAATGTAAAAGTACATATTAGAGCTGGCCTTCAAGAAAAACTGTTTTTCTTCTATATAGAGCAAGTAAACTATTTATAACTACTATATAAACTAAGGGAAGAAATGTAAAAGTACATATTGGAGCTAGCCTTTGATAAACTGTTTTTCTTCTATATGGAGCAAGTAAACTTTTTATAACTATTATAAAAACTAAGGGAGGAAATGTAAAAGTACATATTATAGTTTAAAAGATTAAATATGTATGCAGTACAGTGCAACACTACTAACGTTTAAAATAGGATTATGCGATAAATTTTCAGCTCTAGATTGGTCAGCTCTATATGTATATAACAGTTAATGAGAAATAGTGGCGAACAATAAACGACGAAATACTCAAAAGATGTTGGTGCAAAAGTTTAAAAAAATATGAGGTTCTCAAAAAAAAAAACGTTTGTATCTCTGACCCAGCTCAGTAGCCCAGTGCTTAGAGGCACCGCGTCGTCAGTCTCGTACTGAGCATTATGTACTGAGCTGATGTGGGCACGAATCACCTGTGGCAGTTTTTCAGAGATTTTGTGTGAAGTTAGGATAAATAATCACCAAGTATTTATCTTAACTTCACAGAAAATCTCTGAAAAACATCTATAGGTGATTTTCGCCCACATCAGCGTTTTTACTCTTGTTTCCTAATGCTCAGTACGAGACGGACGACGCGGGGCCTCTAACCACTAGGCACACTCCTCTAAGTTTCTCCGTTGACCAATGGAAAATATTTCGGACAGAAAGCTATCAGGATAGAAGTATTTTTCACGATAATAGATAATCTTATTTAAAGTATTTTTTTAAATTGAGGAATTTGAAATACCAAAAGTGATTTCTATATTGCGCCGCTAATAAACAATTAAATAAAAGAGACCCAAATCATAAACAGATGAGAAAAGATAGAATAATATATAGCAGGGGTGGCTAATTTTTGTGTACATATGATCCAATTTTTAATTTAAAATGTATCGAGATCGACTTATTGTAATTAGTGCTCTATTTATCAACTAGTCTAATCGGTTTGTAAGTTAAAACATTGCGAGTGATCGGCCAAAATTGGCTTAGCGATCGTCCGATTGACTTGTGGGCCACCGCTTATATATCACTACTGTTTGGACAAAAGGGCTAAAGTCAGGAAATGTAAAGTCTACAAGCCGTTTGTAGCAATGGAAAGAGTTGAATTTATTTGTGTAAAAAGACATAAAAACCTTATTTTCGTAAAAATGATGACTGAAGCCCTCATCATTTTTACGAAAATAAGATTTGTATGTCCTTTTAAACAAATATACCCTGTTCTTTCCATTGGTACAAACGGCTTGTAGACTTTACATTTCCTTAAGACTTAAGCCCTTTTGTCCAAACAGTAGTGATATATAAGCGGTGACCCACAAGTCTATCGATCGATCGCGAAGCCAATTTTGGTTGATCGCTCGAAATGTTTTAATTTATAAAATATTTTCCCTAACACTAGTAATATAGTATAAGGAGGAAAATCAGAAATATACCTAATATATATGATAATTATACATGTGACTATTATAAAAATTAGTAAAGGTAAGCAGCTACAGCAACACATTACGTTAGTGTATTATAATTAAAGAAATAATTTGCTTAATTAGAGAACCCACGGGTTGTGTGTTTACGTTCCATCGGCGGCATGAATTATTCAATAATAATTGATCTGTAAATGCGTTGCGTATACATAAATTTGCAAGCAAAAAAACCGCATCAGCAACAAAAACAAAGCCACGCTAGAGTAGTAGTGTATACCCTTAAATGGGCAAAGGATCAGCCCGGCGCGGACAGGGAGAGACAGTCCGGAGCTTGTCCTGTCTTTCGGGCTCGATCTTGTCAAAGTTCATGTGCCCGGAGTGACGAACTGGCGGCGAAGAAGGCGGCGGCACGCCACGCAACTTATATGTCGTAATTTCAACGGCGAAATAAATAAACGAAAAACCTTCGGCCGGCTGCGCTGGCGTCTCTTGCTTTCTTTGTTTTATGATATAATCGATCGCTTAATCCGTGGGCTTAAAAGGACATTACGTTACGATTTAATAATTTCTTTCGTATCCGGAATTGCTGTCGCGCACTTTTAAGGTGTGTTCTTGTAACGCATAACCTTTTACATGGATATTCGTAATTAAAACCATAACAAATATATGGTAAAAATAATCACATTCAAATGGTCATGGAAAATAATTGTGATATTTACTGTCTTAAAGCAGCAGAAGGAAATTCAATTGAGTCAGTTGTTGTGTGTACTTAAGCGATGCCCGATTGTCTTGTTTCCAATCTCCGATAGGAGCGAACTTAAAGAAGATATAGTTTCCGCAACTCTGCTTGTCAAAATTGTTAAAATTTACTTCACTATAGACACAAATAAATAACTATTTTGTGTATAAACAAATAAGTGATGTTTTTATTAATTTATATATACAACGTATAATAAGTAGAAGCTTCCATCATACACAGTATAATCATAATTTAATTATTTACATGTTTTAGGGATATTTTTAAGATTTCATGAATTATTCACTTTTTGAAATATATTTTCCAAATTAAGTGATGCAGCACGATTTCCCTCGCCCAACAAACAACCATGTTTTGTTTGTTTACATCAAATAGGTACGCAATCGTTTTTTATGATCTGCAGGCGAGTGATTCATCGGGCCCACATATATTCCAAAGGCAAATAAACAAAACCTTGAACGAACAAATCGGTCCCACTGCGCGAAACGGTCCCACTTTTCAACCGTCGCGGGTATATACAAACTAATAGCTATAACTTCATGAAAATATGATACTATTTCCTTATGTCATCTAAAGTGCAAGTTGCATTTTGCATAAACCCACATAAGAGGGAATTTAATAGTGGTTTTTCTTTTTGCATATTACAAACTGTACAATATGAAATCATGTTTGTTATGAATATGGTGAATTATTCTAGACATTTTCTATATAATTCAGAACATTTAGGTTCTGATCTTAAATATAAAACTATTAAAATTTCATATTTTATTATATAATCATTAAGCTCAGTGGGCGTGTGGTTAGAGGCGTTATCCGGCATTGGGGAGGCTGAGGTCGAACCCTATAGGGGCGAATTTTCGCAAATCACCTTTCACAGTTTTTCAGAGGTTTTAAGTGAAGTTAAAGTAAATACCTCGTGATTACTGATATTCTTTTAATTTGTATTTTATTTTACAAATGTTTTAATCAACACATTTTATTAAGAAATGAGTAACTCTTAAAGCACTGATCATACAATAACAATAAGAACTCATTACACTTATTCTAACGCACTTATAGTCAATAGTGAACCTTTCTCGAGGTGTTCCTAAAGAACTATCCGCACCCTCATTAGCTAGTTCCGCTCAAATCGTCCCTTGGCGAGGCGTACTCAAGGCAAGGTCACATTCCTTCAAAAGGATAAATAAAACGTTTTTTACTTTGTTTCGAGCTCTAAAATGGCTAGAGCTTAGCCGAAACTAGTTGCAAAGTGTAGCTGAAGGGTGATAAAAACAAAGTAAAAAATCGTTTTTATTTAATCTTTAAAAAATCTTTATTTAGCATATCCATAAAAAATACTTCTCCTCCCACTATTCCCTCTCCCTCGCCCACTTTCTCTCCCATGGAAGCTTTTTGCAGTTTTCCACGCGTTTCCCATCTCTATTCATTCACCTTTCTGCAATAACAGATACCGATTTCACACCCTCACATTCGTTGCTTAGATGCCACCACATGCCATTACCCTTACTACACAGTATACACATGTGTATCTTTGATCCATCCACACGTTCCTTTCCCTTTCTTCTGAACTCCACCTCGCTCTTGCCATACATACTTTGTCCTTCCTGCGCCATCCTCCCTTGGTTATGTAGCTTGGGGGTTTCCCCTGCACTTGCCACTCGAGATAATTCCAGGATTATACGAGCTCACAGTCATTTACACCTGACTTTCCTGCCACTCAATATCCCTCATTCTTTCCATGATTTGGTTCCTAGACTTTCTTTTCCTCTCAGCTTTTCCTCCACCCACACCTCAGACAACCACTTTTATCCGCTCTATGCCCTATTCTTACATCTTATCCACACCTCCTGTGCCAGTTTTTCTTCCCCATTCTTTCCTCAAACTTCACGACCTTTCCACAAGACTCCCACCACATGTTCATCTGATTAGTTTCCTGCATGACATGAATTCGTCCTAGTTTTAGATATGTCTGGGGACGTGGGTTTTTTTTAAGATGTCCGGGTTTTTAGAAGTTGCTCGTTTATTTAAGGTGTCTGGGTTTTTACGCTTTGTGTTAATTTTGTTAAAGGTTTGTAAATAGTTGTTTTCTTTGCGATTTACTTCATGTGCAAGGTCACCCAATTTAGATAAAGATTATTGGAAATGTATTTATCGGAATATAGCGGAGTAGACAAGGATAAAAGGGCAGCCGAAGGTGTAGGATGCATTATACACAGAGACATCGAACACCATATAAAAACATGGCAAGAAATATCACCAAGAATACTAACACTAAAAGAAACTAACAGAACCAGAACAATAATTATAGTATATGGGCCAAATGAAGATGATGTAGTGAACAACAAAGAAGCATTTTGGGAGCAACTCAGCGAAACAACCGAAACCGCCAAAGGAGAAGTTTTCGTTGCAGGTGATGATGTGGTTTGGTGGAACGATGTAAAGCTCCTGCCTATGACGCCAATGCTGAGGTCCAGTTGCCGAGTCGATGCCGCAATGCTGTGGGGAACCACCTAGATACCAACTGGTTAACTCTTGGAACGTCGTCGAAAGGAACTGGAAGCGTAGCTGCCACCACCTCAATGACGGACTAAAACTATTGCTGTGGTGTTGAAAAGTTGTGGATCTTGTTTGGGTGAAGACTATGTGTAGTGTGTCTTTTTTGGTCGCTCCGCGACTGTTTTGTTGAAGGGTACTCTTGCCACTCTCTCCTCTTCAGTGTCGTCCTAATTACACTTTCTAATGGGTTAGTAGGTCATTAGGGTTTCGATGTAATTAACGACCGAAAGGCTTATCTGCCCAGACAATCGGGCGTCGCTTAAGTACACACAACAGTGACTTCAACAGCAGAATTGGTAAGGAAGTAAAAGATAACGACTTGACGAGAGGAAGATATGGCGAAGACGTACTAAACCAATATGGGAAGAAAATGCTAGATTACTGTAGAATGCACAACCTAGTAATAACGAACACACCATTCAAACACAAGAACATACACAAATACACAAGGGAAGTGGTAAGCAGAAACGAAAAATCTATAATAGATTACGTTTTAATAGAAAAAGGAAAAAGGTGTAAAATAATAGATACAAGGGTAAAGAGAAGCTACGAAATTGCAAGTGACCACTATCTAGTTGTGACGACAATTAAGGAAGACTATCAAGACAGAGACAGAAGTATCCAGCGACCAAATATAGCAATAAACTACAACAAGATAAGATCATACAAACTTAGAGAAAAAGAAAAACAGCAATACAATATATGGAGAAAATGGAGATGAAGATAGAAGTGACCAACGATAGAGAAGAAGTAGAGGAAATGTGGAATAACCTAAAGAAAAATATGCTTGAGACAACAAAGGAGACATGTGGTACGAAGAAAAGCACAAACAAGAAACAACAGACAGTGGTCGGAGACATACGAGAGAAAACATAAGAAAAGGAAAAAGCATTGCAAAGATACCTAAACGACAAAAATAGCGAATACTTCAAAAAATACAGTGACAAGAGAAAAATAGTAAAAAACGACGTTAGAATAGCAAAAACCAGGAAATGGGAAAAGTTCGGAGAGACAATGGGAAACAACGTAAGGGAAAACCTAGAGCTACTTTATAAAACCCTAAAAGATTGCAGGAAAGAAAAAGGACATAAATGAGATACATACAAGACAAACAAGGTTAGGTTAGGTTAGGTTCCCCCACGATCAGAACACACCTTGCCGTGGTGTGGGGGCCCAGTGAGGCGACATCCGCAAACGGCCCAGCTACGAGGGTATACATAGCTGGGACTAGGAAGTCGTCGCATTGCTAAGATGTTCGGGACTCATTGCAACTCCTTGCGACAATGGGTCTCTCTAATAGAGTCAACCACCTATGATCTGTCGCCCTCCCTTGGCCAACCTCTTCAGCCACTCTGACTTCTTTCTGACCCCGACGCTATTAGGTTGCGAGGGCTAAGGGTCAAACGAACTGTCTAACAACTTTGCTGCCCATCGTAAGTCCTTGAGCGATAGGCAGAGCCTACAGAGCCACTCACACCTTTGACCTGTCGGCCTTCCTTCTCCAACCTATTCAGCCTCTCTTGGCTTCTTTCTGACCCCGACGCTATTAGAGCTATTCAAAAGCTGGGGGTCAAAACATCTTCTCTTCCGCTTTATAAAAAAAGGGATTTCTTCGACTAGATGACTCCTGCCTGGACGGTTGGAGCCCACCATGGTCACCGGGGCGCAACACCAGCCGATCCGGATGGCCCACCTAGGAAGGAACACCACAAAAACTTGTCCTTCCGCATACGGGTCTGGCCGGGACAGCAGGCGATCGCCACCTCGGGACGGCCGACGTACCACCACACCGGCCGGCGAACGCGCTGCTGATCCCGGTGGCGCTATGATGCAGGAGGGCATCACAAAAAATTAAACGTTACATGTTGTGAAGAATTACTAACTAACAAATAACGACAAAGAACAAAAGACAGGAATTAGAGACAAGAACAACACAGAAGCAGATACAGAGAGTATCAAGGAACAAGAACTACTAGAAATAATAAGGGAATTAAAAATAGGTAAAGCACCAGGACAAGACCAGATGTCAGCGGAAATGATCAAGCACCTGGGTCCGGTAGGTAAAGAAAAACTACGGAAACTACTGAACAGCATATGGAGTACAAATACCATAACAAAAGACTGGCAAACAACACTAATCGTACCGATACACAAGAAATGGGATAAGACGAAATGCTCAGATTATAGAGGCATAACACTAATAAGTATGAAAATATTAGAAAAGCCAATAAACAAGAGAATAATAGCAAGAATAGACCAGACACTAGAAGAATCGCAATGCGGTTTTAGGAAAGGAAGATCCACATAGGACAACATCTTCACAATAAAACAAATCACAGAAAAAAGAACTATAAATAATAAAAACACATATTTAGGATTCATAGACCTAGAAAAGGCGTTCGACATGATCCCAAGAAACAAATTATGGAATATCCTGGAAGAGAGAGGTGTAGAAAAATAGACAGTCGAATTAATACAAAACATATATAACAACAACACCCATGCAATAATAAACAAGGGACAAACATCAAGAACATTTAAGACAACCACTGGACTCAGACAAGGAGGCGGGCTCAGTCCTACGTTATTTATCATATACATTGGATGAAATAATGAAGAGCATGAAACCAGAAATCATAAAAGCAAATATAGTGTACAAAAAAATGCAAGTGGTAAAAATATCGGAAGGATGTCGTAGTGATAGCAGAAAATGAAGCTAATCTGCAGCACAACCTAAGTGTATGGAACAGACATCTAGAAAAGTATAATATGAAAATGAATTATAACAAAACAAAAGTGTTGGTAATAGGAAACCGGAACGAACAAATAAATATAAAGATAGAACAACACAAAATAGAGCAAGTAGAACAATTAAAATACCTAGGAGTAGCACTGACAGAAGACGGAAAAATAGAAGGTGAACTTAGTAACAGAATAAACAACACACGCACTGTGCAATATACTGATTAACAAAAAAAAATCAGCAGAAGGACAAAAATAAATATAAACCTAAGCATATATAGACCTATATTGACATATGGGAGCGAGACGTGGAAACTAACGAAGAGGGACAAAAGTAGAATACAGGCAATGGAAATGAAATATCTCAGAGGAGTAAACAAGTTACGAGAAGAGACAGAATAAGAAACGATGACATCAGAGAAGAATTGGGAATTGAAGATATAGAAAAGTATATAGAAAAGAAACAACTAAACTAGTGGGAACATTTAATTAGGATGGACAAAAAGAATCAAACGCAACAGGCATGGGAAGCAATAACTGGAAATAAAAGAAGAAGAGGTAGACCAAGAAAAGAGTGGGACAACAGAATAGAGGAAATGATAATCAAGAAAGAAAAGACAGTTATACAAGCAAGAGAACTGGCGAAGAACAGAAAAGAGTGGAAAGAATTTACAAATGTATAAACAATAACAATAATTGTATAGTAAGTTGTTAAGTAATGTAAATGTAATAGCCTACACCGAAAGGTAAAAGGCAAATATATAATATATATATATATATATATATATATATATATATATATATATATATATATATATATATATATATATATATATTTATCAGAATCTTATTTAATTATCATACCCTCCACAATGCATATTATGCATTTAGAAATAGTAACGTCGGGAATTCCGTTGGTCAAGGGAATAGCTCAGAGGAGTGTAATCAGCTAGGTATTTGCCTTAATTTCACAGAAAACCTCTGAAAGGTTATTCGCCAAATTTCGGCCACAACGGTTTTGGACCCTGGCTTAAAGTCATTTTGTAATAAATAATAAATAGTAGATCGATTTACCCTAATTTGTTACTTATAGGCAGGGCATTAACTAGCTTTTTTGGGGCCCTGGGAAAGACCTTAGCACTAATCCTCCCTACACTAGATTTTATTTATTTATTTATTTTTATTGATTAATTTTGTCGCATGTTCTATAGATATATCCTTTTGCTGTAAAGCTTAATTTGGTCATTGTATATAAATATACAATATAATAAATTGTAATTAATTTGCAGCAAAACAATGTTTGCATTTGTTAGGACAGAAGTAAGGAAGGGGGAGGAAGGCTACCATTTGCAGACAGGTTTCCAAAAAATGTGTTACAATTGGTGGTAATTTTGTTTTATATAATGCATATTTTTTCGATCTTTCTGTGACCTTTTTGGACCCTCCTTTCATCTGGGCTCTGGGCACGTGATGCAGGTTTATTTAAGTTGATATATCCTTTGCTGTAAAGTAATTTTTTTATGTGATGCGTATTTTTCGATCTTTCTGTGGCCCTCCTTTCATCCAGGCTCGTGTTGCCCCTATCTAGTTACGGCCCTGTTTATAAGTACTACGCACATTTTGTTGGGTATATTGTATTGAATGTTTATATTGTTAGTGTTTTGTGGTT
Source organism: Lordithon lunulatus (assembly GCA_963942505.1). NCBI lineage: Eukaryota > Metazoa > Arthropoda > Insecta > Coleoptera > Staphylinidae > Lordithon > Lordithon lunulatus. The sequence continues at coordinate 49,273,432 of OZ012672.1, read as the reverse complement.
TTAATTGTGTTTTTATTTCGACCTTATGGTCCAGTAATTAGATCATATCTGATTGTTCATATGGTGTATTGTAGCGTATTCAATTGAGAGGGGCCTTATATACCTCCTTGTGTCGATAAATTAATAAAACCAGAATTTCCTACTAAAGTATATATTTTCGGCATCATTGCTTGCGCGTTGACCCCTTCAACTCCCAGCATTCCTGCAGCATATATTAGGATGGATTGTGCGTGAGCTGGGAGACAATGGGAGGGCCGGCGACAGCAGGCCAGTTTCAGTAGGCCCCGGTAGCTGGATAATTAAAATAATTAACCGAATAATTGCAAATGGCGAAACAAACGATCTATTAAACGGTGCCCCGGTGCCAATAAATATCAGCGCGGGATAAAGCAGGCATAATTGCAAAATATAAATAAGAACGTGAACAATAAATATCGCGCGGCCGAACAATGCATATTGAATGCGCCGGGGCCGATGTCGCAAGAGCGAAACTACAAAGGCTCGCACCGCGTAAATCGGCGAGCAAAAGCGGGGACGCATAATTAAACGGAATATCGATCAAGTTTTATGAGGAAACTACACACGGTTTCTTCATGTTCATGTAAATAACAAAAACATTTAGCTTTATTCATATTAGAGCTGTTTTTATTTATAATATTAACAAAACATTATTTATTCATATTAGAGCTGTTTTTTATCTATAATATTAATAAAAATTATTTATTCATATTAGAGCTGTTTTTATCTATAATATTAACAAAAAATAAGTAAACAACTAATTTTTGATTACTCAATTTTTGTTAATATTATAGATAACAACTAATTCTTGATACAAGTTTTTTTTAATGAATAATAATATTGATTGACTATAAGTGGCCGAAAAGTCCAGAGCGATATTTCATCATCATCAAATTTATCTTCGTTTCTTTAAATAAAAATTATTATTGTTTGTCTTATAATTCCTCAAATATGCCACAGAGCACTGAGAAAATCGGAATACATAAATATCACAGCTAATATAGGGTGATGATCAATAAAAAAGCAAGAAGCGTAAATTGACACGTAAACCGTGTAAAGAAATAAGAGGTGGGCCGAAAATAATTTAAGTATGTTTGGATTTAACCAATGAATTAATTCCATAGATGTTTAAATTGTCCCATCTCATTTTAAAATTTTTGGCATACAAATTTCTAAAATCGTCGATATACTTTGTTTGAATAGTTTCATCGGATATTAACTTATTTCGACCTCATTTCGACCTTTTAAAAGTTATGCCGGTACAAGCAGTTGTTATTTACCATCTTATATCAATAAAAAATAAATAAAAAGGTCTTTGTGCGATTGAAATCTTTTGTCAGATTTAAAATCCTGAAGAATATATCGCGTTTGCTATAAAAAGAAACAATTAGTTTACACAAATGGTTTTTGAAGGTGGAATTGCAACGGGACACATGTGTGTTTTTATCTAAAAATGGCAAATGATAAAACCAATGCCAGCATTCAATTATGTAAATCTCGGAAACGATTGTTAATTAAGCATTTTTTTTTATGGAATCGCAATTACGGGAGTTTGAAAGTTGCATGCCGCATTGGTCGATCCCAAAGCGTCGTGCATTGTTATCTTTTTTCCTCTCCACCAGGCTCGTGGTTTAGGTGCGCACAATGCAAAATATGTCATTTACATTTATTTTCCTGTCGCCGGCAATTAAATGCGATTTTTTCTACCCAATCGAGATTCCTTCTCGGGCTGTATCCTACATTTTAGTCTGAAAGCGTCGCTCGGGCGGAAAAAAATATATAATACACAATTAGTATTCTCGACAAATGTAAACTTTATTATCATCATTTTATGTATTCCCCGCAGTACAGCGCTCATATATATCGCGTTAATTACTTTACTAGAAATCGAGAATCCCAACGATTTTAATGCGTTCGCAAGGCGAAATCCGTTTCCCCTCCTCCGACGGACTGCGCGTAATTGAATTGTACGCGTTTCCGATTGGAAAACGTTTCTTATGATTATTATGATTCGCCGATCACGCTCACCGATTATTAATGAAATGCGAGCTTCCGGGCTCGCGAGTGTGTGTGTGCTTCCGGCCGGCGCGAAGGCACCGTTAATTAAAACGCGAGTATAATAACAATTATGGTTGCGATGGGAATTAACCATTTGCGACTGCTTGTTAACGGGGACTTTTTTTTAAGTGTTGCACACCCACGCGCCCCTTGATTTGAATAAAATAAGCCTGTGTTGAAACGAAACGTGGATGGTATTAAGGTTAAGGTTGTATAACAATTTTCAATGAAGGAAATTAATTAATAACTTTAGCTGATACTATTTATATGTTAATATGGATTGATTTATAATAAATATAATGATGTGATGGAAGTTAACGTGGCATGCGTAAATTTCTCTTGCAGATTATTTTATTATACCAAATTCTGTAGTTTACAGATGTGGATTCAATTTTATAAAATATTCCTTTCTTCTTCTCTAATACGATTTTCTAGCACAATTCCAAATTCTCCTCAGATTTATTCGATACTATCAGCAATTAGCACAAATAAACTATCTAATTAGATTTTAGCTATTTACGGATTGTTTTTATTCGCAATCTTATTAAATAGCAAGATTTATGACCAAAAAAAACGTCTATAACTAAATTGAGTTATAGACGTTTTTTTGGTCAGAAATCATGCGATTTAATAAGATTGCGAATAAAAACAATCCGCAAATGGCTAAAATCTAGTTAGGTAGTTTATTTGTGCTAATTGCGGATATCTTGATTGCTTTGTATCCAAATTTATTCAAATTCTTCCCAAATTTAGTGGATACATTCAGCAATTGGTACAAAAAAGATATCCATCAATTTTTAAAATCGTTAGAAAAGCAAGACGATTTAAAAAATTGATGGAATTCTTTTTTGTACCAAATGCTGAATGTATCCAGTAAATTTGGGGAGAATTTGAATAAATTTGGATACATACAAATTGAGTTATAGATGATTTTTTTGGTCAGTAATCTTCCGATTTAATAAGATTGCGAATAAAAACAATCCACAAATGGCTAATATCTTAAAACCCAACGGATAGTTTATTTGTACTAAATGCTGAATGTATCGATACTAAATCTGGGAAGAATTTGGATATATGTGGACACATACAAATTGAGTTATAAATGACTTTTTGGACAGAAATCTTGCGATTTAATAAGATTGCGTATAAAAACTATCCGCATATGGTTAAAATCTTAAAAACCAAGGATAGTTTTTTTGTGCTGAATGCTGAATACTAAATTTATTCAAATTCTCCCCAAATTTAGTGGATACATTCAGCAATTGGTACAAAAAAGATATCCATCAATTTTTAAAATCGTTAGAAAAGCAAGACGAGTTTAAAAATTGATGGAATTCTTTTTTGTACCAAATGCTGAATGTATCCACTAAATTTGGGGAGAATTTGAATCAATTTGGATACATACAAATTGAGTTATAGATGATTTTTTATTCAGAAATCTTGCGATTTAATAAGATTACTAAATTTGGGAAAAATTTGAATAAATTTGGATACATATAAATTGAGTTATAGATGATTTTTTTGGTCAGTAATCTTGCGATTTAATAAGATTGCGAATAAAAACAATCAGCAAAAGGCTAAAATCTTAAAAAACAACGGATAGTTTATTTTTACTAAATGCTGAATGTATTGACTAAATCAGGGGAGAATTTGGATAAATGTGGACACATCAAATTTAGTTATAGATGACTTTTTGGACAGAAAGCTTGCGATTTAATAAGATTGCGTATAAAAACTATCCGCATATGGTTAACATATTAAAAACCAAGGATAGCTTTTTTGTGCTGAATGCTGAATACTTAGACTACATCTGGGGAGAATTTGGATAAATTTGGATACCTACAAATCGACTTATTTATAACTCGATTTGTAGGTATCCAAATTATCTATAACTCAATTTATATGTATCCAAACTTATTCAAATTCTACCCAAATTTAGTGGATACATTCAGCATTTAGCACAAATAAACTATTCGTTGGTTTTTAAGATTTTAGTCATTTGCGGATTGTTTTTAATCGCAATCTTATTAAATCGCAAGATTACTGACCAACAAAAATATCTATAACTCCATTTATATATATATATATATATATATATATATATATATATATATATATAAATTTATTTAAATTGTCTCCAAATTAAGTGAATACATTCAGATTTTGGTACAAAAAAGAATACCATCAATTTTTAAAATTGTCTTGCTTCTCTAACGATTTTAAAAATTGATGGATATCTTGGTATCCAAATTTATCCTATAAGGTCAAAAAGCCCATGTCCATATAGGACCTACAAACGATACTCTTGATATGTGTCGATCTGAGCAACGCGATACATTTGAAATTAATAAGAAACTATGTGTCTTATGGTTCAAATCTTACAAATCAATAGATAGTTTTTTGTATGCTAAATTGTGAATGTATCAACTAGATCTGGGGAGAATTTGGATAAATCTGTACATCTACAAATCGAGTTATATATGACTTTATGGTCAGAAAACGTGTAATTTAATAAGATTGCCTATAAAAACAATCTGCATATAGTAAACATTTTAGAAATCAATGAATAGTTTTATTGTGCAAAAATGCTGAATATGTGAACTATATCTGGGGAGATAGAGTAAGGGCACCCCCTTGTCCTTGGGACGAGAAATCCTCCTGAAAGGCGGATGAATCTAACAGTCAACGGTAGGAGGATGCAGTAGGAAACGGGAAACCACTACATTAGAGATCCCTATGGATATATATGAAAATATAAAAAAGATCCTCATTCCCGGGAAGATTTTAAGTAGTCTGAGGATCCAAGAATCTCCCGGAACCATTGAAATATAAATAAAGAATGTGTGGGTTCTTTCTTTATCTTTCATCGCCACCTGGATTGTAAGGGGTCTACAGGCACCAGGCAGGCTACACAACATTATCAAATAAATGTACAGTCTAAACATAGGTATAGGCGTCAGCGAAGTGCGATGGGCTGGATCAGGTAGCCTCACCAAGGAGAATAATACCATATATTGTAATATGGCACAGACATGGTATGGCAATCATGGTTGACAATAAAATCAGACAATCAATAATACATTTCGTACCTAAATCCGAGAGACTAATGGCTATCAAAGTTGCAGGATATTCTCTAAATTCCAAGTGGATACAGGTCTACGTCCCAACATCGGAGAAGTCAGAGGAAGAAGTTGAGAAATTCTACAGCGACGTAAATAAAGCTCTGAAAAACACCAAAAAGGACGAAATCAGAATTATAATGGGGGACTTTAATGCCAAAATCGGAAAAGGATGATGCAACGTTGCAGGATATCCTCTAAATTCTAAGTGGATACAGGTCTACGCTCCAACAGCGGTCAAGTCAGAGGAAGAAGTTGAGAAATTCTACAGAGACGTAGATAAAGCTCTGAAAAACACCAAAAAGGACGAAATCAGAATTATAATGAGGGATTTTATGCCAAAATCGGAAAAGGTTGATGCAACGTGGCAGGATATCCTCTAAATTCTAAGTGGATACAGGTCTACGCCCCAACAGCGGACAAGTCAGAGGTAGAAGTTGAGGAATTCTACAGCGATGTAGATAAAGCTCTGAAAAACACCAAAAAAAGACGAAATCACAATTACAAAAGTCCCCCATACTTTATAGCCAAAATCGGAAAAGGTAGATACGAGGATAATGTGGGAGATTTTGGCTTGGGTAACAGGAACGAAAGAGGAGAGAGGCTGATAGATTACTGCCAAGGAATAGATCTCATTGTAGCTGGTTAACTCCAGTTACCAGCACAAAGATTGTACACATGCAGAGACACGGACACGGAGACACACCCGGCCAAATCATACGGAACCGATTATTACAAAAAATGGGTTGAAAATAAACATACAAAAACAAATATTATGATCGTCAGCAGAGAAGAACATGAAATTCGGAAATACGATTGAATATTGATTTAGTGAGAAGACGCACTATAGCTGTGAGGCGCCCCAAGAAGAAGAATGTACATAACGCTGTGTGTTTCACTAGTAAAGCCTGATGATTTGATTGCTATGTAAGAATGTGGAGTAAGTGAAAACAAAATTAATTGCAATGTAATAATGTGGAGTAAGTGAAAACAACAAATGTAAATATATAATGAAAATGTAAGAACAATATTAGGAAATAAATTGAGTGCTGATTAATAAAATTAGTAGTACATTCTATTTAAATAACGTGCAACCTTATTTGTTTAAGACGAAAACATATTTATTTCCTACGGGTCACATTGTTATTATCATTGAATATGATGCGCCCAAAAATTCGTCACTGGACCGGTCTCGACCGCTGCGCGCGCGGCTAACATCAATCAGTCGCGAGATAAAACTGCAATTGTGCGTGCTGTTACCCGTGTCAGTGAAGTAATATTATTAGTTATTTGGTTTTAATTGTGCGTGTAGTGATTGTGAGTGGTGTACCCTGTAAGGAGTTAGGACAGTCACACGTTGCACTAATATGATGGCGATCGGAGCGTTTTTGTGGGAAGTACAGGTGAGTTTTTATGCGAGCAATTTATATCTCGTGATTCATTTCAATTCCGTAATATAAATGCCTTACTTATTTATATGGATTATTATTTGGCCTGTCGCTGCTCATTATATTCAGATTATTTGATTTGAGCCGATTTCTCGGCATGAAATTAAATCTGACATGCTCATGAAGTGTGGTAGGTTATCTTAGATGTAGTGAGTATGACTACTGTTACGCAACATGTTCTATTGTGCATTATTACTAAGCCAAACTAATAACTTGCGGTTGCAGTTAATATTTTATGTAAACCTTGAAAAATATAGAAAACTTCAATGTACTAATTCGACGTGTTGTAGGGATAGGTTAGTAAGACATTTTTCTCACGTTATAAATAAATACTACAATATTTTCCTTGCTAACCTATCCCTCTTGCTCAACGAATTTATACCTTAGCTCATTATGGTGTCAACCAAGATATCACATAATAATATATCATTATTATCATGGAAGATCATATGGTCGTGTGTTGTGACATATGCGTCATGGTCTCAAATTAAATTCGTATAATATAATATATAATATATATATAAAAAAGTTTGAAACTTATATATTTTGGATGATGTAAAGGAAGGTATTATTTCAGTGAACACGTTTTCTAACTTAGATTGTGGAAATATGCGATCACATAAATAAAAAAAAACTACACTATAACAAAGGTATTGTTGAAAAATTTTCGTTACATTTTATGCCTAAAAGACCCGAAATAAACCCGATTTTTAACAGAGAAGGCACACGAATTTAACAATCATATCTACATGTGTCTTATAGATATGACCAAGGCATTCGAACGTGTAGGGCTAAAAGTCGTAGTGCAGAAACGACTTTTATCCCTACACGTTCGAATGCCTTGGTCATATCTATAAGACACATGTAGATATGATTGTTAAATTCGTGTGTCTTCTCTGCTAGCTAACTTTATAGTAAGTTTGCTTCGAATGTGGACCTGTATTTTCTTAATCGAGTCTGGTTTTGTCGCAGTTTTTTCCCCAGTATCTGGTGCTTCGGTTGAATCCCAATGCAGGGCGGCCATGGCTGACCTATTGTACTCCTTTATTTCTTAGCTTTCATTCATGAGCTCTGTATCTTCAATGAAGTCTCATGAATGGGCGGGCTTAGAGCTCTTTAAGGTTAACTCGTGATGAACCAAAGAGCATTTTCCTGTATGTGTTCCATACTTTTTATTAATAATAATTTACTAGCAATATCCATGTGAATGTTTTTAGTGCAGTATTTAAAAGGGTGATGCCTCGATACTTCCCCTTTCTCCTTTCTTAAAGATTGGCATCGTTATGCTAATTTTCCAGCTGCTTAGTATTCTAGTAAGTCTCATGAATAGGCGGGCTTAGAGCTCTTTAAGGTAACCTCGTGTTGAACCAACGAGCATTTTCCTGTATGTGTTCCTTACTTAGATTTACTAGCAATAGCTACGGGAACACTTTTAGTGCAGTATTGAAAAGGGTGACGCCTCGATACTTCCCCTTTCCCCTTTCTTAAAGATTGGCATCGTTATGCTAGTCTTCCAGCTGCTTAATAATCTAGTAAGTGTCATGAATGGGCGGGCTTAGAGCTCTTTAAAGTTAACTCGTGATGAACCAAAGAGCATTTTCCTTTATGTGTTCCTTACTTTTTATTAATAATAATTTACTATCAATATCCATGTGAATGCTTTTAGTGCAGTATTTAAGAGGGTGATGCCTCGATACTTCCCCTTTCCCCTTTCTTAAAGACTGGCATCGTTATGCTAGTCTTCCAGATGCTTAGTATTCTAGTAAGTCTTATGAATGGGCGGGCTTAGAGCTCTTTTAGGTTAACTTGTGTTGAACTAAAGAGCATTTTCTGGTATGCGTTCCTTACCTAGATTTACTAGCAATAGCTACGTGAACACTTTTAGTGCAGTATTTACAAGGGTGATGCCTCGATACTTTTCCCTTTTATTCAAGATTGGCATCGTTGTGCTAGTCTTCCAGCTGCTTAGTATTCTTCCAATAGTAATTATATTTTGTGTGATCAGCTGAGGTTAGAAGATATCCTCAGCATCTCATTTGAGATTTCATCAGGATCTGGTGCTTTCCTGTTTTTTTTTTAGGATTTTCCACATCTTTCTGTATTACTTGTGTTGCGTTCTCCTGCATTAATGTCCAGAATCATTTTATTATCGTTGTCTCTATATAGAGCTGTGCAAAATTTCCCCCAACATTCCATTGAGATTTAATTTGTAGATATGATTGTTAAATTCGTGTGCCTTCTCTGTTAGCTATATTATAAAGTTTGCTTCGAATGTGGACCTGTATTTTTAATGGAGTCTGTTCTTGTCGCAGTGGTTTCTTGCTTTGTTCCCAGTGTCTGGTGCTTCGGTTGAATCTCAATGCAAGCCGGCCATGGCTGATCTATTGTGCTCCCCTATTTCTTAGCTTTCATGAGCTCTGTATCTTCAATGAATCATTTTATTATCGCTGTCTCTATAGAGAGCTGTGCAAAATTTCCCCCAAAATTCCATTGAGATTTAATTTGCCTGAACAGTGTTCTTCTTTTCAGTTTTGTTTCTTCCTACTATTGCCCATATTTTCTTTTGCGTGCCGTACAGGTCGTGCTCCATATCCTTTGATTAGCATATAATTTAAAAAGCAGGTCGCCCAAAGGGATCCAAAATTTGGCCTGCTATATAGTATAATATATATATATATATATATATATATATATATATATATATATATATATATATATTATACTATATAGCAGGCCAAATTTTGGATCCCTTTGGGCGACCTGCTTTTTAAATTATATGCTACGGTCTTCCAACATCGTATGTATTAAGTGATCATAGAAAAGGAGTAATGCTATTGAAGGTGTTATAAAATACATAAAAGAAACTTACATGTAAGACCCCACTCTACATATATTCATATTTCTAATCCACTCTACACATATCACACTACTATACCGCAACAATTCATTATTTATATACAGTTACAACACATTTATGAGTTATAAGTGTAAATGCATGCATTGAAAGCCATTTTGTATAATAAATGTTTGAAACAAAAATTGGCCTTTTTCCGCAAACGCACGCTTCATTACCGACTTTTGGTTTCGCATCGTCGTCGGCCATTATGAAATATTTGAGACAGAAATCGTGTTATCTTAATGCACGACAAAGATAGCAATATCATTTGATATTCCTATAAACAACTCTAGCAACAATAATAGCGATGTGTTCATTAGAGGGTACCCCTATTATAAACGAACATGTATAAAATGACATTCAATATAAAGTGATGCTACCACTGTCAAGTAACAAGCCAAACGTAAGTTTAAATTTAAAATAAACATAAATAATCCTAATACATATTCAATATCTAATTATTTTAATAAGATAAAATAATGATATCTTCATAAACGAATTAGTTAATTAATAAAACACTATGTAATATATGTGTAGTTATCAGACATGCGGACTACTAGAAATAATTAGGCAGACGACTGGTCGACGTTATGACCCCCCCTGCTATATAGAGTATTATCTACATATATGTACAGCCTCCCTTAAAATTTTGGTTCTAAAATGTCGTTTGTATGTATAATGTACATTGTTGGAGACAGGTTCCCTCCTTGTAGTATTCCATGTTGTTTGTATATTAGGCTGTCTCAATTTTTTTTTGTAATCGTCCTCTTATTCAAATTGCCGATGTTTTTTCCAGCAGTTTATTATTTGATATCATTTCAAACACGTTCTACATATCTATATAGATAACTATTACTAGTTTGTTGGATCTTGTAATTTATCGAGTCCTTTATGGCTCATATCATTTCTTGGAAGGCGTATTGCGCTTGGTGTATTGGTTTTACTGGTTGATGATTTGGTTCAGTAATGGTTTGGCTAAGATTTTGTGTAATGAGGAGTGAGATTGGTCTGTAGTTAAGGCGAATCGAGAATGTCGTTCGAGGATTCCAGCTGAAAATCAATCCCAAAAACATATTGTGAAACTAACGGAACTGCTGCTACTTTTTGTTTTTGAGTGTCGCTTTTTTTCGCCCCAGAAAAAAAACTGGAAGGATGCGCACCGAGAAATAAATTGATTTCGAAATAACGCAGCATTTTGTGATAATTGCACGGATGACTATAAATTATACTACTGTACTTAAGCATTATCAAATTGTATTTATCAAAACTTGAAATATGAAACTACAATCTCTTAGAGGAATTTCTTTTGAATTTTGATTACAAATCGGAGTAGATATATACTTTTCTGAAGCAAATATTGACTACATTTGCATATTTTTTACAACTATTTCGAGACAAAAATGAACTTTTTCGTCCTAACAAAGTATTAAATCATCCTTAGACTTGTGAAATATCCAAACACATTTTCAGAAAATTATAAAATGTTGACTACAAAAGACCGCGCGATTAGGTCTATATTGAACCGTATTTCGTCTTCCGAGATTCACCTTAATTGTTGTCCTCCAGTTACGAATACCGCGTATATAGAGCCATATGTGTTTTACTTGGCTCTGGATTGGCAGTTTCTTGCCTGCCAGATCTAATTCTGAAATACAGTCTACTATTTTTAATATTACTATAAAATGCATACTGTGTATTTTTTTGGGATTAAATTTAGTCTATTTGGTGCAAATTAATCCTTCCACTGTTTTAATATGATCGTTGCCACATATAGTTAAAGTCGTTTTAGACAAGACAATTTCTTAGCTCAATAGTTGTTAAAGAAATTAATTCATATATCCTCCTCCCATACAATTTGTTCTTGACAAATAGAACGCGTTATATTTTTCCATTCGATCTAGCATCCAATTCAATATTTCAAATAATTTGCTGTAAGATACGAGACAATTTAGATTGTCTCGTATCATACAGCAAATTATTTGAAATATTGTTAAACGTTTGAGTGAAGTTTGAGTCAAGAAATTGTCTTGTCTAAAACGACCTTTATTAGTGGTATTTGTATACAATATGTTGTCGATTTGATAAATAACTTGTCATCATATAGACATACATTTTATTTTTTCGACAGCACTAATATATATTGTATTATATTGATTTGAGAGTATTATTATATCATTACTATAAATAGCATAAACAAACAGCATAGAATTCAAATCGAGAATAATTCGGTGTATACAATTCTTCCTGGTTGAAATTAATATATCATCATTCACTTCCGAGGGGCTGCTGGCGCTACGTCGTTCGCATACGCGTCGTACGTCAGCGCCGTGCCCCAGAAGGAGGGATTTCTGTGCTCCATGTAAGGACAAGTTATCCTTATAAGGCAGCGTTGGTTTCTAAATATGGGATTGGGCAGTCCTAAGTGAGTCTGTTTACATCCCACTTCGACGCTTCGCGCGGCTGCCGTTCGCTTTCGGAGGCACCGCCGGGGGTATTAACGCGCGCCCTAATCCTTTAAGGACGAAGTTGCCGCGTAGGGGTGCTCTGTAGAAGCGTGCGTGGTGATGTGACGGGGATGCATCTTTTCGGCTAGGTCAGGTTACGATTATGCATTATAAGAGGGGAATAAAGAAACGTATGGTTACGGTAGTATGAGGGTGACGGATGATGTTGAATGTGTTGGTGCTTGAATCAGGGGCCCTAAGCGGCTGCGCGGAACGGTAGTTGTGAGTATTGGCCGCTGGAGGCGCGTTGGGAGGCGCGGACGTCGCAACAGCAAGTGCTTCGGCTCTATTGTGCGCTCAGCTGTGATTGTGTGTACACAAACTGAAGTGACGCAGTGCGCTCGTTCCCTTTAAAATTGTCAAACTGTGGTGCAGCATGGAACCGCCAGGCGGGAGGGATTCCCGGTTCAACCTCGGCTACAGCATGAATCTGCTGAGCGGCGAGACCGCACCCGAGATATACGGAAACCCCGGCCTGGGTAGGCCCTCTACGAGCCTCCAGCAGCTATCACCCAGACACACCATGGTGTCGAGTGCTTGTGGGGGTAGAGGTATTAAATCGGATGTCTGCTACGACGACAGAGGGATGTCAACGCAGGGAATGGGTCTGGAGGGCTGTGGGGTGAACGACATGTCCGACGACACCTACAGTTCCCTCCAGGCGAAGAAATCGCCGCCAAGTAATGGCAAGAAGACTAAAGGCCGAGTTAAGATCAAGATGGAATACATCGAAAACAAACTACGGCGGTATACCACGTTCTCGAAGCGGAAGACTGGAATTATGAAGAAGGTGAGATAACCTCTTTCCGTGTTCTGTGTATATGTGTGAGCGGCCTGCTATGTTAAGCGCATGCACGTGAGCGAGTGCGCGCGCACCAAATGCCCCGTCTGGGGCATAAAAAACAACACCAGATATACATCTGCGAACAATTATCGAAATTATCTCGCTTCCACCCGCACCAAACGCATGGATCACCCTATATACCCCTCACTCACACTCGAAACTACCCAGCCATCCCCAAACTCACCCGCAAATCACACCGCAACACCGTCGAATGCGGCAAGATAGTAACACGTGACCGAGATAATTACAGCATTGTGGTACTGTTATATTGTTACGGCGGGCGCGCGCGCCGCATACAACATTCAAATTACGAACATATGTTCGTTTTGACAGCGAGTGCCGGAGATATCGGCCCGTTAATTACCCGACCCGCGACCCCCTTTTCATCTCCGAACGCGATAACGCCGGACGCATTATGTAAATTTCGGTCGCTCGGCGTTTATGCATCGCGGGACCGCGCCGGCGATCCCGATAAAATCCGTTTTATATATATATATATATGCACACGCATCGTAACGCGTCCCCAACATCTGGTCGAGATTTATGCACGCATACGCGGAAATTACGGGCGGATTTTGCAAAGGAGCGCACTTTGCTACCAACTGATTGAGAAAATAGTTGGTAATAGAGACACGAACGGCTAATTAGTTAGTTACATTTACAAAATGCATTCATTGCTACTTAAAAAATAGTAATCTTATATTGAATCATATTATATATAGTTTTAATAATTCATGGTATAATTATTGAATCATTAAGTACATATCGATGGTGTTGCACTAGAAGGGTCAAGCTTTGTTAACAAAATGGCCAATCTGCTTTTTTTTAACAAAATGTCCAAACTGATACTTCATAGAAAAGAAACAAAATGACCAATCTACAAGGGCTAATCTGGGGCTTCCTCTTAATTCTTCATTTCATAATAGTTAAAAATTAATTATTAGTAGTCTTTTAAAAGACTTAATACTATATATGAAGAATTAAGAAGAAGCCGCAGATTAGTCCTAGTAGATTGGCCGTTTTCATTTTTTTTTCTATTAAGTCCTTTATCAGTTTGGACATTTTGTTAAAAAAGAAGCAGATTGGCCATTTTGTTAAAAAAAAGCAGATTGACCATTTTGTTAAAAAAAAGCAGATTGGCCACTTTGTTAAAATAATTAAGAGGGAGCCGCAGATTAGCCCTTGTAGATTGGCCGTGTTAGTTTTTTTCTATTAAGTCCTTTATCAGTTTGGACATGTTAAAAAAAAGGAGATTGGTCCTTCTTGAGCTACACCATCGATATATGAACCTCAGAGATATAGAACACAAACCCCTATATTATACGTATACGTTGCTGTTCCATAAATGTATTAATAGTTATTGAAGGCATAAGTATTATTGGTTAAAACAATAATAAATACCTTATCTAGGGAATGTAATTATTTTAGTTTCTCTCTCGTGGAAAAATTGATTTCATTGATTAATTTAAAACAAGGGTGCCACCAAAACTTCAATTTAATCGGTAGGTTGAAAAAGGGAACAATCGTCAAAATAATTATAAAATGATATTAAATAATAATAATTAAGTCCCAACAACCTGTAATATATTTAGCCAATACAACAACGGGATTGGGTTACTACGTTACCAAACCTAAATAATAATGTTGTGAATCTTTAAAATTGATTCATGTAGAAATTCTAGCTCTAATTTCCCACAAATTTGATTTTTGCATTTCTTCAAACTACCGAAGTAGGTATAATAGATTTTGTAGTCAGTTCTCTAATATATAAATGTATCATATTTAAACTGTCTACATTTGATACAGGTTTTATTGTAACATATGGGACGTAGCCATTACTTTTAAACAATGCATTTCTAAAACATATATTTCACTCTCTTTCTCTAGATAAACATATTATGATGAACTAGATTTGTAGGATTTGTTTCTATTACAATAGAATTGTATTTATTGATGTAAAGAAAATCTTGCACAAGTCATCAATATGATAAGTAAAGTAAAATAATTAACTACACAGTAACATATAAACACATATTATTAAAATAATACAATTGCCAAACCCAGGTCAGTGGCCTAGTGGTTAGAGGCGTCATCCGTCTCGTACTGAGCTTTGGGGAATAACAGTTCAAACCCCGGCGAATGTCATTGCACAGGTTTTCAGAGATTTAAAAGTTAAGGCAAACACAGGGAGATTACACTCCTTTAAGCTTTACCTTTACCAGCGAAAAGTCCTCGGGTTGATAGCTATAAAGATAGAAGTTTTTTTTACAATTGCCATTAATGATACATACCTACCTAAAAAGTACTTTATAAAATTTACACGCAAATTTCACTGATGCCTGTATTCACCAATATCCCATACACTTTATAGGTCCCATATTGAATGGACAAATTGAAAACGTCATTGTAATAGACATTACTAAAACAAACACCCTATATAACGTTTGTGATTGGAGCATTTAATGATACCTATTGATTAATTATTCAGTGTTTCCAATAGAGATAATAAATAAAATAATGTATTTATTGTTGCTATAACAAGGAATATTTATAGATTCAATAGCTATTCATACATTTTTGGAACGTTATTGAATACGGGGGCGAAACTATGAATATATAGTTAAAATATAACAATTTAAATAAAATGAAAAGAAAATATAAATACAATAATCTTTCGACACTTAAGGCGGGTTTTCCTAAGCGGCGTATCTAAGCTGTATTCGTAGAGTGAACTGAATAAGGACATTTCACATCGGCAGATGCTGCGGATTTCTGTTTTCCTAGCGAACGTACAAAGTAGTGTACATTTTTGTCAGGATGAATGGGAAAAATAAAATAAAACTAGTTTTTTTTACGATTTTTAAAACATTTGACCGATGTGGATGAAGCTGAAAAAATACTGATAACTTACGTTAGCAGAAAATCTATCAGCAATGTGTTTCAAAATGTCAAATAAGGGTGATTTTCATATATAGATCAACAGCTATTTGGTTCACGAAGAAGAGAAGTTTAAAAGACATTTCTTGTTTTTTTGCTATCACTTTTCGTTGTATTTGTGCCTCAATTGGATGGTACTGACATCAGACATGTGGTTCCAGCAAGACGCTGATAAGCCAAAGGCTATTGAACACTTAGGAGCTAACATTCAGCGCGTTATTGCCGAAATACGACTATTTCGGCAATAACGCGCTGAATGTTAGCTTTAAATTTTAATAAAACACAGAACAATAATTTTAATGGACATGAATGCGACTTTATTTGAAAGATACTTGTATGCCATTCATGTTTAAATATGATTAGATGGCGTAATCTGGAGGTCCAATTTACTATCACTCTTCGCAGCATTTCTGGTCGAATTTCGGCAATAACGCGACGAATGTTGACTCCTAAGTGTTCAATAGTCTCTGGCTTATCAGCGTCTTGAGGCAAAAAAATAATAGTTTGATTAATATCGAGAAATGGACCTGTCAACTGGCCACCGCGTTCGTGTGATTTAACAACGCTGATCTATTTTCTTTGGTGGCATGTGAAGTCACTTATCTACGCCGATAAGACTATTGAACAATTAGTACCCAACATTCGGCGTGTTATTGCCCAAATACGACCAGAAATGCTGCGAAGAGTGATAGCAAATTGGACCTCCAGATTACGCCATCTAATCATATTTAAACATTAATGGCATAAAATTATCTTTCAAATAAAGTCGCATTCATGGCCATTAAAATTATTGTTCTGTGTTTTATTTAAATTCAAAGTTCGATACCACGAAATGAAACACCCTTTAGAAACTTGTTCAAGTTTCTTGGTGAATATATAAATCACGCTTTAAATAATTTAAAAAATATTTCAAAATATGTCTACGAAAGACCCAGCTCAGTGGCCGAGTGGTTAGAAGCGTCGTCCGCCTCGTACTGAGCATTGGGGAGCCTGAGTTCGATCCCCAGGGCGGAGAGAATTTTCGCGAATCACCTTTCACAGTTTTTCAGAGGTTTTCTGTGAAGTTAAGGTAAATACCGGGTGATTAAACTCCTCTGAGCTTCTCCCTTGACCGGCGGAAAAGCCTCACGGCTGATAGCCCTATAAAAGATAGAAGTTTTGTTTGTCTACGAAAATGGTGCCGCTTTCAAACCTTCTACTTGTTGTTTATTGGTTACTACTTAATATAAATAAGTTTATTTTTGCGATAAATAAACACCTCTTTTAATCATGAGTCTAAAATACGACTCATTAATATTTTCATTGAATGAGGCGACATTACGGGTGTATCAGATAGCGACAACCAAGCTACTGTGCCTTTACCACAGTGATCACTACATGGCAAGTCACACCAAGGATTTCATGCATGGAATTCTGTCATTTCTCAGCAATTTGTCGAACTAAAGTTCTCGGGAATCAATAAAATGCTACAAAATGCATATGTATA
This sequence comes from Lordithon lunulatus, assembly GCA_963942505.1. Taxonomy (NCBI): domain Eukaryota; kingdom Metazoa; phylum Arthropoda; class Insecta; order Coleoptera; family Staphylinidae; genus Lordithon; species Lordithon lunulatus. The sequence continues at coordinate 49,256,122 of OZ012672.1, read as the reverse complement.
TTGTTGATTCTCAAGCGTGGAAAAGAAAATTCGTAAAATATTCCTAAGAAAATTCGTAAAATATTCCTAAGAATATTTTACGAATTTTCTTTACCACGCTTGAGAATCAACAATAAACATATGCATTTTGTAGCATTTTATTGATTCCCGAGAACTTTAGAAGATTAGATGGAAGATCGGTAAGATTAATACCTCGCCGTCTCGCGCGGTCTCTTAGTATTATTAAATAAATGAGATTTTCCATTTTCAATTTTATCTAGCTACAAGTTTTCTAGTTACTGCCGCTCTTACTTACTATTAGTAATGGAATTGAAAGTTAAGTGGTAAAATTATCTTTAGTGTTCTAATTAATGCATAATTTTACTTCTATTGCAAGGAAATATAATTGGGAAATCCAAATATTTCATTTTCCATTACATGTAGCTACCCCATGTATAGTTACAGCCGCTCAAACTTCCTATTAATAGTGGAATTGTCGTCTAACCGGTAAAAATAAATTATGAGTAGCACATAATGCAGATTATTCCTGCAAGTTGCATCTTTTGTGAAGAAACGTAAATGGAAAACCTATTTTTTTCTATTTTCAATTATATGTAGCTTCTAGTTTGTTACATACAGCTGATCAAACTTACTAATAATAGTGAGAGTTCTAACCGATAAAATTATCTTTACACATATTTTTTGTTGTTGTTAAAATTACATATTTTGTAAAGAAAACTAAATGGGAAAGTTTCCATTTTCAATTGTATGTAGCTACACGTTTTTTATTTACAGCCATTAAAACTTGCTACTAGTAGTGGAATTGACGTCTAAAAATTATCGTCAGTGTACCAAATTATGTTTTTTGTTTCGATAATTATATATTTTATAAAGAAAAATAAATGGTAAATCAAAATTTTCCATGCTAAGTTGTATGTAGCTACTACGAGATCTAGTTACCGCCCCTCACACGTACTAATAGTAATGAAATTGACCTCTAACAGGTGAAATAATCTTTAGCGTGCGAAATAATGCAAGTTTGTCTGTGAGTTAAATATGTTGTACAGAAAAATAAATAGGATTATACAATTTTTACAATTTTAATTGTATGTAACTACTAGTTTTCCATTCACAGCCACTCAAACTAATGTTGTACTCAAATGATTGCTTCACTATTTATCCATTTTTCTTAGAGTGTGACCAAATCCATCTCAATTTTCTTCTTTATATTTGAGTTTCTATAGCATCTTTACATTTCTTCCATAGCTCTATGTTAGTTATTTTGTTTGGCCAATAGATACCTAGAATCTTGCAGAGGTATTTTTTTACGAAAGTTTGCAGTTTGTTTGCCTCTGTCTTTTTTGTTAACCACTACTCGCATCCTTATAGTCAAATACTGAGAATATTACTATTGAATAGTTTTATTTAAATTTTCTGTGATATTTTGTTTGGTCAATAGATTCCTAGAATCTTTCAGAGGCATTTTTTTTTACGAAAATTTGCTGTTTGTTTTTTTCTGTCTTTTTTGTTAACAACGACTCGCTTCCTTATAATCAAATATTGATAATATTACTATTGAATAGTCTTATTTTCATTTTCTGTGATATTTTGTTTGGCCAATATGTTCCTAGAATCTTTCAGAGGCATTTTTTGTTTACGAAAGTTTGCAGTTTGTTTGCTTCTGTCTTTTTTTGTGCACCACGACTCGCATCCTTATAATAAAATACTGATAATATTACTATTGAATAGTCATATTTTTATTTTCTGTGATATTTTGTTTGGCCAATATGTTCCTAGAATCTTTCAGAGGCATTTTTTGTTTACGAAAGTTTGCAGTTTGTTTGCTTCTATCTTTTTTTGTGCACCACGACTCGCATCCTTATAATAAAATACTGATAATATTACTATTGAATAGTCATATTTTTATTTTCTGTGATATTTTGTTTGGCCAATAGATCCCTAGAATTTTTCAGAGGCATTTTTTAACGACATTTTGCAGTTTGTTTGCTTCTGTCTTTTTTGTACACCACGACTCGTATCCTCATAATCAAATACTGATAATATTACTATTGAATAGTCTTATTTTCATTTTCTGTGATATTTTTTTTGGCCAATAGATTCCTAAAATCTTGCAGAGGCATTTTTTTAACGAAAGTTTGCAGTTTGTTTGCTTCTGTCTTTTTTTGTGCACCACGACTTGCATCCTTAAAATCAAATACTGATAATATTACTATTGAATAGTCATATTTTTATTTTCCGTGATATTTTGTTTGGCTAATATATTCCTAAAATCTTGCCGAGGCATTTTTTTTTTACGAAAGTTTGCAAGTTTGTTTGCTTCTGTCTTTTTTGTTAACCAAGACTCGCATCCTTATAGTCTAATACTGAGAATATTACTATTGAATAGTCTTATTTTAATTTTCTCTGATATTTGTGATATTTGTGATTTTTGTTGTTGGTTGAATGCACATTGTGCGTTTTATCAATTTCTTGATGGCATTTTCGTATTCTCCTTTCAATTCTGCTATCTAGGAAGTATTATAGATACTTATAGATAGCAGAATTGAAAGGAGAATCCGAAAATGCCATCAATAATTTCAATTCTGCTACCTAGAAAGTATCTATAATACTTCCTAGATAGCATAATTGCTAAGTTGATGTTATCGTACCCTCGGCTATTAGGTTAATATCGCTATTGTGGGATGTGTTCATTTCCACGATTTAACATTTGCTTCTGTTGAAATGTAGATTTATTTTCCCTACTTTTTATATTAATTTTTCTGTTTTCTTTTTCTATGTTTAGCATTTATTAGCATTGGGAAATAAATGAATAAGTAAAAATGAACAAATAATGAAATTACTCTAAAGACGAATTGATATATGAGTGAATATATAATGAATTTTTTAGTTGACTTTTTTTGTGGTTTGTGGAAGAGCAGTGAGGGAAATGCCAATAAAGGTCTTTTTTTATAAGTGAATTTCGTAATTATTCTGCGGAAAACAACGACTTTTTGAGTGACTATCAATAGTTTCTACTAATTGATAGTTTTTTTTTGTAATTTTTTATACACTGACTACAGCTCCGGCCTCTAGGCTGTGTGCACTGCGGTTCTTGTGCCAAATACAACATCCATAATATGGTAGCCGTGTCAACTCTTTGTAGAAAAGTTTCCCGACTAGCAAACTACCAATGTTCCGTACGCAATGGCTTCAGACCGTCGCCTTTTTGTAGTTAGTAGCTGTTGTGTTGTTATGTTAAATCTTATCGGAGATAATAAAAATTATTTGTTGTGATTTAGATGTTCATTATATGTTGTTGATGGTGGTTGATGATAAAGAGACCCTCATGCTGTGGTCACCAAGCAAACTTATGGGCGCTGTTATCGCCAACAAAATTAGGGAGTGGTTTAGCCACCTATACAGAAAACATAACAAATATGAGGCATTAACAAATTATATATAAACCTTTTTTGGCATTAAAAATCCTTTACCCAGTATGTAATACACTTAATAATAAATAAAAATAAACAAAAATTATATTAACAAATTGAATACATACATAAAATTAAATAGACAAAATATAGCTTAACAATAAATAAAAACAAACAAAAATTATATTAACAAATTGAATACATACATAAAATTAAATAAACAAAATATAACTTAACAATAAATAAAAACAAACAAAAATTATATTAACAAATTGAATACATACATAAAATTAAATAGACAAAATATACAAGTTTTTAACATTGCAAAATATACAAATATATACAGGTTATATATTGATAAAAATTTGCGGTCATAATACCTATACATATTTTTTATTCGAACACATTTAAAATTTTTATGAAGAAACAACAAATTTAAATCGATTACAAATTTGGTTATAATAAAAACTGCATAAACGTGCATATATGCTTTATAGGAGTTTCTCATATAATAAATAATAATGTCTACAAATCGATAAATTCTTAAATAGCTGAATTAATTAAACGCGCACGCCAGAAGTTAGCCACCGTTAAATTGCCGATGGCCGATAAATAACCGCCTATCGATAGGTAATTTTTCAGCGATTTTCCGCGCCAACACGGCCGCCGCTTTGAATACAACTAACGCACCGGCGGTGTTCATAAATTTTGCGCGCGCTGTAAATACCTTATTTTATAATTTGCTGTAAAGTGGTAATTTGTTGCGCTAAGTGCTCATGAGAACGCTATCGGCGGTGATGATCGCTGAATTATCAGCGGTAAATATTCGGCCGGGTAATCAATTAGTATAGGCAGTAAGATGCCATAAAAACAGCTACAAATATACTTGATGATGCTAAGAAAGTCCTAACGGAGAAATTTATATTCTTTGCAAGCAAATATATTTTGATACATTTGTTTGCCGAAATTAGATATAATGATGCGGTCATATTTGAAGGAATTGCTGAATGCATTTCGAAACAATGTAACTAGTAGTGTAATTTTTGATCGCTACTACCCTGTGCTATAAATCGTACAAATTTCATAGCGACGAATTAAGAGCAGTAACTTGAAATTAATGTTAAAACATAACGACAAGGAAGCGTTTTGTTCTAGCAAAGATAGCGATCACCAAACAAAGGGTCCAAAATTGACATCATACGCACTAATAATTTACGTCTCTCGATTCCTACGTTCATAAAAATACTTTGGTTTAACCCGGCTCAGTGGCCGAGTGATTAGAGGCGTCATTCGTCTCTTGTTGAGCATTGAGGAGCATCGAACCCCGTCGTGGCGAATTTTCACCTTTCACAGTTTTTCAGAGGTTTCCTGTGAAGTTAAGAGAAATACCAAGTGATTAAACTTCTCCATTGACCGGCGGAAAAGCCTCACGGCTGATAGCCCTATAAAGATAGATGTTTTTACTTCGATTTCGACTACTAACATAATTTTGTAAGAATTGATGACCATAATTCATAATAACAGAACTTTGTGAAGACTGTATATTATAACAATATCTTCTAGATTCTATAACTACCAATTATATGCATCATTCTTACAACATAAGTTTCAAATCCAGCTCAGTTGTCTAGTGGTTAGAGGCGCTATCCGTCTCATACTGAAGGATTTGGGGAAGCGAGAGTGGGCGTTGTGGGCGTTGTGGGCGAAATTTCGTGAATCACCTTTCACAAAGTTCTCAAAAGGCTTTCTGTGAATTTAAGGCTAATACTAGGTGATACCCAACTCAGTGGCCGAGTGGTTAGAGGCGTCGTCCGTCTCGTGCTGAGCATTGGGGAGCCTGAGTTTGATCCCCAGCGGGGAGCGAATTTTCGCGAATCCCCTTTCACAGTTTTTCAGAGGTTTTCTGTGAAGTCAAGGTAAATACCGGGTGATTAAACTCCTCTTAGCTTCTCCCTTGACCGGCGGAAAAGCCTCACGGCTGATAGCCCTATAAAGATAGCTTTACCAGCGAAAAACCTCGTGTTGATACCTATAAAAATGGCCAAACATAAATGATTTATGTCATTTGTATGCCATGCCAGTGCCTAGTTTTTATTAAAATCTCAATAGAATTTAAAAATTCACGTCATGAGAAAATTGTGTGTCTCCACATATTTTTGAATAAATTAATATCGATTTTTTACTCAAAGATCAAATAATTGAATTAGTTTGAACAGTTTTACCTGCTCTCTCAAAGTATATATATTATATCAAATTAGTATATTATTATATCAAATTAGTTTTAAAACGCCATAAAACAAATAAAACAAGATAAAGAACTTCAATGTTAAAACTGTGAATTGATAAATCTATTAGTATATTCTTTAACTACATTCAGTGTGAATTGTGTAAATCTTGAAGTAACACCGATTTCGCTATGAATTGATATAGCCGTCTATTAATTAATCAAATCTACAATTTAATCATCAAAATTGCAACCAACCTCCTGATCCTAGCTCAACACAAAGTCAAACCGCCTGCATTCATCTGATAAATAGCTGCAGAACGGCAGTGATATTCTGTTTACAGGATACATATGTGGCTGATTAATTAGATACAAAAAACAGCTCATCCGCCCCGTAATAAATCAATCTTATTAATTCGCGGCGAGGCATGTAATGACGCGGACAGGTAGCAGCAGAGAGTCTCTTCTCCCCGAAAAACCTGTTCCTCTCATCCGCGCGCCACTTTGCTCAGCGGCAGCCCATTTAATCATCGAGCTTGCGGAAGCCGAATGCTAATAGCATCCCCGAAGGGCCGCCGTCGGTGCCACCACACAAAACCCCGCCGCAGGCGCCGGTTTGTTAAACGCCACGCTGGCACTTGTAATGCGGGAGAATGATTGCATTTGTCATGCAAATTATAGGATGTCAAGGATTTATTTTTGATGCTGTTTAATTATTTTATGCTATAAATCATTTTAAATTTCAAAAAAGCCAAAACCATTCAATTTCTTGGTAATTCGTGGTAATTCATTTTCAATAAAGGAGATGAATAAAACTGTTTTTTACCACTTGTTTGTAAAGTGGTAAAAAACATGGTTTTATTCATCTCCTTTATTGAAAATGAATTACCACGAATTACCAAGAAATTGAATGGTTTTGGCGTCTACTAGCCAAAACCATTCAATTTCTTAAAATGATTGGGAGAGATTGATATGTGTAGATTAAGTGACTTATAAAAAAGGGGTAGTGATCAATTTTTTCAACGAAAAATTGAAAGAAAATTATCAACAATTTTAAGATATCATCTCTCGATAGAGCTTCTAATTTATATGTATCTCTCCACCTCCATTATAGTGAATTTCGTACTTTGGCTTACTTGATTCTCAATTACGGTGCCGAAACACTTTAGTGTGCCGCAAGATCCTTGAAGTGTGCCCCCAAATTTTACGAATGCATATCTTAGTGTTGTGCTAATTTTTTTAAATATGAAAAGTGAACTGCCATGAACATTATGTTAATAATCTATCTTCTTCATTCGTGATATATGTTCATTCTACTGTCTCCTTCTGCTGCGAAACCATCTTGCAATGTCCGGAGTGTTGCAATTATCCCGTATTTTCATGTTAGTTCTTCGATCCATAAGTGAGTTACCGGTGATGGTTCTAAGAGCACAATGAGTGCTCCATGCTCCTTATTCGTCCTTTCGCCTCTGCGGTATCGGGTCTTGTTTCTGCTGAGTATATAAGAATAGGTCTCACGTATGCTGTGTAAATTCTTATTTTGGATACTTTTGCTATGTTTATGTTCTTCTAAACTGGATTTTGCATTGCTCTTGATATCCTGGATGCTTTGTTAACTTGATTTGTAACGCTGGCTAGTATTAGTGCTAGGGGTATTCTGGTTCACTTTTTGAACATATTTTGGATTTTTCTAGTCCAAAAATTAAGTCGTTTCTCCTTCCATTTTTGTATAGTGTTATGCTTACGTTCTCTTTGTAGTCTTGAGCTGGAATTCTGAGCTAATCTGGTTATGTTCGATTTTCTATTATTTTCGTTGTTACTGTAAACATGTGTCGATATCGTTTGAAGGTTGAAGGTTTCAAGGGTGAGGGTTCAACATTCAAAGAGAAGACACGACAATTAATAAAAAACAGCGGAGCATCGTGTTTTTGCTTTATATATATATATATATATATATATATATATATATATATATATATAAATTTATATATATATATATATATAAATTTATATATATATATATATATATATATATATATATATATAAATTTATATATATATATATATATATATATAAATATATATATATAGCAAGTAGATCTTGGCTTTAATTTTGTTCACCTGCCCTTGGTTTCCAGTATTCCCCGTTTTGGACTTATACCCGTCATCCACTCCATATATATATATATATAAAAAAAATTGCTTTTTGTTAAAATTCATACATAATAATAATGACATTTATTTCCTTTGAAATGCATAATTCTATACATATAGTATATTCTGCGTTTCGTTCAATCAAATCTTTGACTTTAGTTCGCAATCCGATCTCTTGGTTGGTTATCCTGTATCTTAAGCATACTCGGCATGTACTGCACGTTGTCAGGTTCATAATTTGTTTGCAATATTTGCTATCCATTCCATCGTTTCAAGGCCATGCGTCCATATGCACATACCGTATACTTTTCGTTTTAGATATTGTGGTATGTCAGGGTCCTTGAGTATGTGCCTGAGTTTACCGAACGCAGCCTTTGAATTATTCTTCTGGTTATTTCTGCTGCCTGGTTGTTTTTGTCCAGAAAGCAAAAACACTAAGCTCCGCTGTTAATTAATTGTCGTGTCTCCCCTTTGAATGTTCAACCCTCACCCTTCGCGCGGGCCCCATCTCTGGCTAATGGTATTGAGGATTCTCTAGTGGATTTTTATTTTTGAGTTTATAAGTTAGTAGAAATTAAAGAATTAGAAATTTTTAATTTAAAGGTTGGAAATAAGCCACCTTAAAATTAAAATAATTTTTATAGTTACATTCTTGTTCACTAGTCACTTCCTAGTGTTTCTTCTAGAGATTAGATATTTTGCAATATGGTCCATTCGTTTCACAGCAATCTACAATTATGTAAATATTATTTATTTTTTATTATTATGTTTCATTTCTGAGCGTATAAATTCCTTCGTTTGTACATTAATGATTCAAAGAAGTATACAAATGATGCCATTATTGCACTCATGTATGCAGTTCTTAAATCCTTCACATTTTTATGTTATTATTATAATAAATTCAGTTTTTTTTATTTATAATTTATGGCAATGTAGTAGCAGCCGTGTCAAATCCGTGCAATATTTCGCTTGGAAGTTGATTAACTTTATGCGCGCTGTAAGTGTTCAAAGTGGCCTTAATTGCTCGACGTTTATTCACCGATGCGCGCATAAATCACTCACGCGGATGCTTCAGCGACATGGATAGTAGTTTTGAAATCAATTTTTTTAGCGTCGCTACAGCGTACAAATTATATTTCAATCTTGGTAGACATAGTAAAGAGGGTAAATTCACATATATCTGTGCTAGTTTCAAGGATACATCCTCCTAATATATGTTATAATATAATGTTTGTATTTTCTTAAAAATGAAAATACAAACTTAACTTCTAACTTAACGTAACTTAACTGTAAAACGGTACTGCTGCAATTCATTTATGTAACGTAGTTGATCCGGTGCACACATTTTATTGTGGATGTTTCATTTCAAGGTATAGAACTTTGAATTTCGATAAAACACAGACATATAATTTTCATGACCACAAATATAACTTGTTTTGAAAGATAATTTTATGCCATTAATGTTTAAACATGATTTCGGACCTGTGGCCGCCGCGGCTTGCGCGTAGATGGCGTAATCTGGAAGTCCAATATGCGATCACTAAATAAATATTATTTATTTTTTATTATTATATTTCATTTCTGAGCGTATAAATTCCTTCGTTTGTACATTAAAGATTCGAAGAAGTATACAAATGATGCCATTATTACACTCATGTATGCAGTTGGATTGCGCGTAGATGGCGTAATCTGGAAGTCCAATATGCGATAACTATTCGCAGCATTAATTCAGCCAACATTGGACGCGTTATTGCCGAAATGCGAGCAGAAATGCTGCGAATAGTGATTGCAGATTGGACTTCCAGATTACGCCATCTACGCGCCAGCTGTGGTGGCCACTTTTCCGAAATCATATTTAAACATTAATGGCAGAACATTATCTTTCAAAACAAGTCAAATTCGTGGCCATTTAAATTATTTTCCATATTTATATAATATATATATATAAGTTCTATATCTCGAAATGAAACACCCTTTATATGTCGAAAGGCCAAAGTATATACAGTTTGGCATATGTTACATAGGGGAAATTCCTCTAATGTAATATGTTATCATATGCATGTGAAGAAGCAAATAGTCTACCTAAAGGCGCTTTCGTTTAGCATCGTTTAGCATTACTAGTCGCCCCGCGGCGTGCAGTATCGCCGGTTGTAAGGGCCGAGGTAGAATTGTACGCATCGGAAGCAGCAAATAGAACAAGAAACAACTGCCGTAGCAGCCCAGCGTGATAAACGAAAGACGCTTAAATAGTGCCAAACTAAAAAAACTAACTGCTGATAGAATTATGCATTTAGTTTTAATTTAAAGAATTAACGTTTCTACGATTTTTTGTGTCTTGAATTTTCTCGAATTGAGATGTTATTTATTGACCAAAATAAACAAACAATGCTTCATGTTGAAGCCGAATAATGGCCGAACGTTATAGTCTCCCAATACTTTACGTTTTGTTACTCATGGTCTCCAGTGAGTAATTCTATAGGTCAATTTGTCAGTGTGTTCCCTGACTACGTGTCCTACCGTAGTTCTGCGTTTTGTTCAATCACATCTTTGACTTTAGTTCGTAATCCGATATCTTGGTTGGTTATCCTGTATATTAAGCTTACTCGCCATGTACTGCACGTTGTCAGGTTCATAATTTGTTGGTAACCCTTGCTCTCCATTCCATCCTTTCGAGGCCGTGCGTCCTTACGTGCAATATGCACACATCGTATACTTTTCGTTTTAGATATTGTGGTATGTCAGGGTTCTTGAGTATGTGCCTGAGTTTACCGAACGCAGCCCAGCTTTGACTTATTCTTTTGGATATTTATGTTGCCTGGTTGTTTTTGTTCAGTTATATTTGATGACTTGGGTATATGTACTCGGTCGCCTGTTCGGTTTGGTGTGCAACTATTTGATGAGGTTCGGCAACAGTTTCTAAAGTCATGATCTTGTGGTTTCCCAAGTTTATTTTCAGGCCAACTGATAATGGTGCTAGGCTCGCATGTTCTTGGATATCTGAGCTTATTAATTAATATATGTTCATAGGGGAAGCGTAAATGATTCACATATTTGCCATCTATGTTTATGCAATTCTCCCAAGACATGTTTCTAAAATCGTCTTCTATATGCTGTTATATATATATATATATATATATATATATATATATATATATATATATTTATTTTTGTCCTTCTGCTGATCTCTTTTTTGGTAATCAGTATATTGCTCAATGCGTGGTATGTTTTAACTGTGTTATTTATTCTGTTACTAAGTTCGCCTTCCATTTTTCCGTCTTCTGTCAGTGCTACTCCTAGGTATTATCGTTTGCCTTCTACCTTACGGTGTAGGTTTATAATGTATAAAACTTACTGTTAAATATTATCCGATTCAGCAAACCAAAGAAGATATTTTAATACAACACTCTTTACACTTTTTATAATCAAACGTGTGCATCCATGAAATCTGTAATTATGAAATTAAAATATTGCATTTTTAAAAGTACCGCTATAACAGTGTATAATAAAAATATATAATACACGTTTATTATACGACATCTTTATTCAGAAGAACAAAATATATTACACGGCCTAACGTAATGGACAATAAACTTAAATTCTAACGACGATGCGACTTGATTTTTTTGTAAAACAACGTGCAACTGCTGTTTGGTTATCCTTAATTAAGACGTTTGTTGAGAAGAAAAACGGACGCGAACATTAAATTTGAATTAGAATAAATTTGACCTTTTTACAGTTAAAATTTACTATGTACACAAATATGAATGAAAATTAAAAGTTTTCACAATTATATTATATATATATATATATATATATATATATATAATATATATATATATATTATATATATATATATATATATATATATATATATATATATATATAAATCCGGGTTCATAGCGAGTGGTTTCGCCTTCTGGTACCCTGCCTCCAGGCTCGGCGATCGATCCAATCTCCTTTCTTGAGATTCCTTTCAGACATCGATTTCATGATCACAACCATGCAAGCGCTGGGCGACCTCTTCATCTTCTTTCCGGAGGGACCCATTCATAAAGCTGCTTCGGTAGTCGTTCAGCTGACATCTTGTTCACATGTCCAAACCAGATCAGTTGTTTTGTTTGTATTTGATGTATGATTGTGTCTTTCGCTTTCATTTTGTCTCTAACCACCGTATTTCGTATTTTTTCACAATTTACATTATTATTATTTTCTTTTCTTTCTATCTTCTCGTGAGTCGTGGTATGAGTAAAGCCAGCTCTTTAAAAAAGACCCCAACACTATCAGCTGTATGTGGGCAGTTCCCGTAGTCCTATTTTTTAGATTTCTTGTAGTATCTGAACATCTATTAAATAAAGGTAGTCTTTAAATCGATTAAAGCGACCGTATTTAACGTCATTTTGACGTCACACATTTATTTTACGTATATTTAAATAAATCTGGTAATCCAGAGAGGAGTATACTTCAAAGTACTGGGAAAATGTCATGAATTACACTAGAATCTGGTGAGTTATTCAATTCCATGTACTTAAGACGTATCTTGTAATGTATAAATGACGTCAAAACGGCCGTTTATATCGACACCGCTTGCTAAACCAGGACTTTTTTATGTCCTATATCATTATGTTTATTTTTTTTTCTCATTAATTACATTACATTACTCCCTGACATTACTATATCTTGATATATATCACCCGACTGATTATTATTTCATTACACAACCATCACAAATTGAAAATACATTATTGCATTAATTATGCCATCCAAAATTACTCTCTTAAAATTCCTTCTATCGCCACCACGTGTTCCTCATAAAGAATCACTCTTTATTCCTCATTATAATTTCTGGCGCGCTCCACGCCCGCCTTATCATTAATGCACGCGCGCCGCACGCGATGACTAAGATAAATCGGGCGGGCAAGGCGCTAATGAGGTTACATTTTAATGCCGGGCGTAATAATCACAATCGGACGAGTGTTATTATGTCTGCGGGCACGGAAGCGAACGTGCTGAATCAATTTGTTATGCGGGACGGGCACGTAATGGTCCAGATTTGATTGCACTGACAAAAAGTGACACCCACAATTATTTAAATCTAAATTGTCTCGTATAATACAGCAACTTATTTGAAATATTGAATTGGATGGTAGATCGAATGAAAAATATAACACGTTCTATTTGTCAAGGACAAATTGTATGGGAGGAGGATATATGAACTCATTTCTTGAACAACTTTTGAGCTAAGAAATTGTCTTGTCTAAAACGACTTTAAGTCAAGATGAGAGACAATCTAAATTGTCTCGTATCACACAGCAAATTATTTGAAATATTGAATTGGAAATATTGATCGAATGGAAAAATATAACGCGTTCTATTTGTCAAGGACAAATTGTATGGGAGGAGGATATATGAATTCATTTCTTGAACAACTTTTAAGCTAAGAAATTGTCTTGTCTAAAACGACCTTAACACATACCAGACACAACAATGTGGCAAAAATAGTACCCCTAGAACTGTACACTTTGTTTTTATGTGCCCTCTCGTAGTCCGAGGTTGGCAATCATCGCAATTCGGACCTTTAAAGCAGCAGCTCTGAAAAGAGAGGTTTCACAATGGGCCCATTTTGAAGCCTAAATGTCTGTAGCTATGCTTCCCTACAGCCAACTATCCAAAACTATCCAGAACCTACGTATCGGTCCACTTTTAGAAGTACAAGATTTAGAGATTCATAATATTTATAATATAATTCGATTCTGAACAACTATTGTTAAATCATTTTGAGAAATATCTTGTATTTGAATTTAATATTAATAAAGGTTGATAGCCAGTTACAGATTTGTAACAAATACTACGATTAATAGAGTAACTAGTTCGGAAAGTCTAATAGATAGTGTGATCGTTTTCTGACTACGAAAGTTTTTATTTGATAGAACCGTTGATTGAATGTTTAATGAACGATACAATCCATCAGTACTTTTTGTAATCTTTACATAAGTTTTAAACCCGTGCTGTAGTAATAACTGAAAACAAACGATTGTAAACTCATCTACGTTTGAAGTGTACACGATTCCAAACAACCAAAACCTGCTAGTGATCATAATTACAAACACAAAAAATTGTCGTGTCAATGATTACACAACACCATTCTCATCTGTTCATAATATATATCCTCCACTTTAATACACTCCATAATCTTTAAATGGCAAAAACAAATTAATCGTGCGCCCATCATTTATTTAGCGGAAAAGGCCGTAAACTCCGGCGCCCCAAAAAAGGGAAAAAAAGCGCCGCCGCCGCCGTTGCTTTTGTGCACAAGTGTGGCCGGCTAATTGCGCGCGGGGATGCCGGCTCTCCGTAATTAACACGCGATATGCAAATTTCGGCGCGGCCTGAAAAGGGAAAGCACCCAGCCAGGGTCCAGATGGTCCCCTATTTCGGCCGCGGTTTTATTCTTTTAATCGACCTGAATTCGTTTCGCAAACCGGGCTTGTTAATTCTTAAAAAATATATATATATCTGTATAAATAAAACGGGCGCGCTAATTGCTATTTATCGTGTCCACCTGGGCGCACCGTAACGAGCCCTTAAGTTGTTGATAATTATTTATTGCGTGTGTATGGTGGCTGCACGCTCTTTATAATTGGCCTGCCTTGTTTAGCCGTAGCGATTTTAAAAATTCATAGTTGGGAATTATTAATTCATGTTTCGAGTTTTTTGTCTCAACGCTCGGGAAAAACTTTGACAACCGTTTTATAAGGCTCTACTATATCATTTTGAATATTATAATTCTTAGGTTTGAGAGTGTAAAAAAACACGTCCAAAACTATCATCCGTCGTTTTAGACAAGACAATTTCTTAGCTCAAAAGTTGTTCAAGAAATGAATTCATATATCCTCCCCTCATACAATTGGTCCTTGACAAATAGAACGCGTTATATTTTTCCATTCGATCTACCATCCAATTCAATATTTCAAATAATTTGCTGTATGATACAAGACAGTTAGATTGTCTCGCATCTTGACTACCTTTTGAGTCAAGAAATTGTCTTGTATAAAACGACCTTTAGGCTTTTTCGTCGGTAAAGGAAGAAGCTCAGAAGAGTTTAATTTACCTAAACTTCACAGAAACCCTCTGATAAACTATGAAAGGTGATTCGCAAAAATTAGCGCTGATGGGGTTGGAATTCAAGCTCATTCAAACGTTTAGTACGAGACGTACTTTAATTATTAGACCACTGAGGGGGTAAAGAGTGTATTTCTATAGCTTTAGTTAGATGCATAAAGCATTCAATGATAATAATTGCTTTTTCATGCATAATATTTGCAAATATCCTACATGGATTTACATATGCAAAGTACTAGAAAATGTATTCATATGAATATAGTTTTAATGTGTAATCTGAGATTTAAAATATTGTGAAGAATTAGCTAAGAGTTAAAAAAAAACTTTTGACATTTAAGTATATATTAAAAATTAAATTAAGAAACAATTGCTAATGTTAAGAAGATAAAACAATCTACAGACAAACATACATATAAGATATATAATAAATAATAATATAAAAATAACTAAAATTGCATTAAAATTTCACTAATTTAATAAAATAAAATTTAAATTATTATTTTCCAGTATGAAAAGAAGCGGAAATCAGACAGGAAAAAATTAATTGAATAAATGAAGACGATTTGTATTTATGCAGGAATATGTGACAATCTTCATTATCTTCAATGATATGGCTTGTAAAAGTTGAAGTTTGTATTATCATACATTCCTGCTAAAAATAGGATTCATCATGATACAATTTTAGATTTTTTTGTGTTATACTTGTCCAGAAATGTATGAAGATCTAAATTACAAAGACCTTAATGATATATCTTCATTATCTTCGTAGAAATGGCTTATTAAATTTGAAATTTGTATTATCAGTCCTTTCTGGCAAGGAAAACGGTTTCTCATTATCTAATTTTAGAATATTTTTTTGTTACAGTTCAAAAATATATTATGAACTGAATTTCAAAAATGCCAATGAGATATCTTCATAAAGATATGGCTTCTAGAAGTTGAAATTTGTATTTCTATTTATAGAAGCCATATCTTTGAAGGCAATGAAGATATCTCATTAGCGTTTTTTAAATTCAGTTCATAATATATTTTTGAACAACTGCAACAAAATAAATATTCTAAAATTAGATAATGAGGAACCGTTTTCCTTGCCAGAAAAGACTGATAATACAAATTTCAAATTTAATAAGCCATTTTTATGAAGATAATGAAGATATATCATTAGGGTCTTTGTAATTTAGATCTTCATACATTTCTGGAAAGTATAACACAAAAAAATTAAAATTGCATCATGATGAATCCTATTTTTAGCAGGAATGTGTGATAATACAAACTTCAACTTTTACAAGCCATATCATTGAAGATAATAAAGATATCTCATTTAAGTCTTTAAAATTGAGTTCCTAATATATCTTTGTGTACCAAAAAATCCTAAATTTACATAATGAGAAGCCGTTTTCTTTAGCAGAAAAGACGGATTATACAAATTTGAAATTTAATAAGCCATATCTTTGAAGATAATGAAGATATTTCATTGGGTTCTTTATAATTGAGATTTTCATACATTTCTAGACAAGAATAACACACAAAAATCCAAAAATTGCATCAGGATGAATAGATATTTTGGCAGGAATGTGTTATAAAACAAATTTCAAATTTCACAAGTCATATCTTTGAAGATAATGAAGATATCTGATTGCGCTTTTTATAATTGAGTTTTTCATGCGTATTCAAACAAGAATAACATAAAAAATTCTTAAAATTACTTTATGATGAATAGGTATTTTTGCAGGAATTTGTGATATTATTTGTAATACAAATTTCAACTTTTACAAGCCATATCTTTGAAAATAATGAAGATATCTCATTGGAATCTTTATACTTTTATTTTTTATACATTTTTAGACAAGAACAACACACAAAAACTTAAAATTGCATTATGATAAGTAGATATTTTTTACAGGAATGTTTGATAGTACAAATTTTAACTTTTACAAACCATATCTTTGAAGATAATGAAGATAACTCATTGGAGTCTTTATAATTGAGTTCTTTATACATTTTTAGACAAGAATAACACAAAAAATCTCTTAAAATTATATATAATGCATAGGTATTTTTGCAGGAATGTTTCATGATACAAATTTCAACTATTAGAAGCCATATCTTTGAAGATAATGAAGATAACTCATCGAAGTCTTTATAATTGAGTTTTTCATATATTTCTAGATAAGAATAACACAACAAATCTTAATATTGCATCATAATGAATAGGTGTTTTTGCAAGAATGTATGCTCATACAAATTTCAACTTTTGCAAGCTATATCTTTGAAGATAATGAAGATACCTCATTGGAGTCTTTATAATTGAGTTTTTAATACATTTTTACATAAGAATAACTCACAAAAATCTTAAAATTGCATCATGATAAATAAGTATTTTTACAGGAATGTTTGATAGTACAAATTTTAACTTCTACAAGCCATATCTTTGAAGATAATTAAGATAACTCATTGGAATCTTTATAATTGAGTTTTTCATACATTTTTAGACAAGAATAACACAAAAAATCTCTTAAAATTGCATCATGATGAATAGGTATTTTTGTAGGAATATTTGATAATACAAATTTCAACTATTACAAGCCATATCTTTGAAGATAACTCATCGAAGTCTTTATAATTGAGTTTTTCCTACATTGCTAGATAAGAATAACATAAGAAATCTTAAAATTGCATCATGATAATTAGGTGTTTTTGCAAGAATGTGTGCTCATACAAATTTCAACTTTTGCAAGCTATATCTTTGATGATATTGAAGATAACACATTGGAGTCTTTATAATTGAGTTTGTCATAAATTTTTAGACAAAAATAACACAAAAAATCTCTTAAAATTTGCATCATGATGCATAGGTATTTTTGCAGGAATGTTTGATGATACAAATTTCAACTTTTACAAGCCATATCTTTGAAGATAATGAAGATAACTCATCGAAGTCTTTATAATTGAGTTTTTCATACATTTCTAGATAAGAATAACACAACAAATCTTAAAATTGCTTCATGTTGAATAGGTGTTTTTGCAAGAATGTGTGCTCATACAAATTTCAAGCAATTTGCAAGCTATATATTTGAAGATTATGAAGATACCTCATTGGAGTCTTTATAATTGAGTTTTTCATACATTTTTACATAAGAATAACACACAAAAATCTTAAAATTGCATTATGTAGAATAGGTATTTTTACAAGAATGCTTGATACAAATACAAATTTTAACTTTTACAAGCCATATCTTTGAAGAAAATGAAGATAACTCATTGGAGTCTTTATAATTGAATTTTTCATAAATTTTTAGATAAAAATAACCCAAAAAATCTCTTAAAATTGCACCATGATGCATAGTTATTTTTGCAGGAATATTTGTTAATCCAAATTTCAACTTTTACAAGCCATATCTCTCAAGATATTGAAGATAACTCATCGAAGTCTTGATAATTTAGTTTTTCATACATTTTTACATAAGAATAACACACAAAAATCTGAAAATTGCATTATGATGAATAGGTATTTTGTGTGATAATACAAATTTCAAATTTTACACGCCATTACTTTAAGGATAGTAAAGATACCTAATTGGAGTCTTTTTAGTTTAGTTTGCCATATATTTATAGACTAGAATAACACAAAAAGTCTTAAAATTTCATCCTGATGAATAGGTACTTTTAGAGGAATGTGTGATAAAACAAATTTAAATTTTGACAAGCCATATCTTCGAAGATATTGAAGATATCTCATTGCGGTCTTTATAATTGAGTTTTTCATAAATATTTAAACAAGAATAACATAAAAAATCTTAAAATTGCTTTATGATGAATGGGTATTTTTGCAGGAATGTGCGATAATACAAATTTCAAATTTTACAAGCCATATCTATCAAGGTAATGAAGATATCTCATTGAACTTTGGGCGTTTTACACGCCATATCTTTGAAGACCATGAAGATACCTCATTGGAGTCTTTATAGTTTAGTTTGCCATACATTTATAGACCGGAATAACACAAAAATTCTTAAAATTTCATCATAGTTACTTTTAGAGGAATGTGTGATAAAACAAATTTAAACTTTGACAAGCCATAACTTTGAAGATAATGAAGATATCTCATTGCGGTCTTTATTCTTGTGTTTTTCATAGATATTTAAACAAGAATAATATAAAAAAATCTTAAAATTGTTTTATGATGAATAGGTATTTTTGCAGGAATGTGTGATAATACAAATTTCAAATGTTACAAGCCATATCTATCAAGGTAATGAAGATATCTCATTGAACTTTGGGCGCCCCTAACTGTCCGGCTTGCTCCTAAATCTTCTCACATCCAATTGCTTAAGGTTCATAAATGACTTATTGTAAAATAATAGTTCAAAGTAGCACAACCGAGTTTTATATAATCCTGTACAACAACCAACATATTGGAATTAGTTCTTATTCGTTCGCCAATTCTTCACGAAAAGATTAGTGATACCGCTTCTCGATTTCTAGGAGTACTAATAGATAACACATGTTAGAAACATACTTGATAAGCTTTGTCTGCTCACTATACCCTGTCCATTCATATATAAATTTATTCTATATAACAATTCAAATCGCATGACACTCGTAGCAGTGATCACTATTGTAAGTATACAGAAAATAGATTAATAAAGAGAAATAATTCTGATTTATTATCTAAAAATTACATAGATATATATATATATATATATATATCTGAATCTTCTTTATCCATGAAATTCATATGCAGTTTCAACAACTATAACCCTAATCAGAATCATCGTTATTAATTTTGATTGAGTCTAAATGTTAATCGGGTGATCGATGCCAATAAACGCACACCTTGTGACCGCGGCGTCAACAAGAAATTAACAAGCATTGACATTTTTCCCTTGCTTGCGCAACAACAGGTGAGGTGCACGACTGGCTTGGTTTAATCAGAACTTTAATGAAGACATAAGGCTCTCCATTTCGTTTATAATTTGGCCCGCATTTAATTAATTAACGAGAGCATACGGTCGTTATAATTTTTAGTATTATGTTTATGCGTGCATCGTATTATGCAGCGTGTAGCAATATGATAATAAATTCAATTCCAGATGTACAGACTTTCGCAAAATTAAGTAAGCTATACAAAACTATTAACTATTTTAATTTATTTTTTCATGGTATTCGTTTAGTTTAATGATTAATGACTATAAATTATACTACTGTGCTTAAGCGTTATCAAATTATATTTATCAAAACTTGAAATATGAAACTACAATCTCCTAGAGGAATTTCTTTTGAATTTTAATTACAAATATGAGTAAATATATACTTTTCTGAAGCAAATATTGACTACTTTTGCATATTTTTACAACTATTTCGAGACAAAAAATGATTTTTCGTCCTTACAAAAGATCAAATCGTCCTTAGACTTGTGAAATATCCAAACATATTTTCAGAAAATTATAAAATGTTGACTAGAAAAGGCGATTAGGTCAACATTGAACCGTATTTCGTCTTCCGAGATTCATCTTAATCTCAAGCAGTCCATGGTATTAGTCGCAGATATTTATAACATACAATTTTATTATTTACCATTTACAACAGTTATTTAAATAAAGCATTAATAATCCATTCAACAATCACCAAGAAACAAACAGGACTGCCAAAATAGTGAGTCTTTTATGAAGACAACGCCAACTGGCACCTACTTATAGCTCTAATAAAAACTCTCGCCGTCTGACTGGCCCCACACTTTCGCCGACGTCCGCACTATTTATACACCATTTGGGCGCTAATTTATCATGCTGCAAATTGACTCATTACACTCGCACGTTACGGCAGCGCGCATCATCATCCATTCACACTTACAACTAAAACAGTTGCCGCGCCGCGTTATTGCATGGTTGGCCTTTTTTTGGTATGAGCTTTCCGAAAAAGTCGCGCGACCGTTTAGGAAACCCACAGGCCTTATAGTGCAGCCCCATTGATACGAAACGGGGCAAGCGGTACGTACTACGGATTTTACTACGCCGGCCAGCCGGCGGGATTAAGAGTCGATACATTATTAATTAGTTGATGGATTAGGGAGGGCACCATATAAGTGGTTAAACAATGTATTATGTTACAGTTTTATGTATCGATGCTAATCGGTATGCTAATAAAGGCGGTGCAGTTTTGCAATTACCTAACGAACGAACGAGCGAATGAGGTTTGTTAAGCGGGAAATGATGAATGCGCCGGTTAAATGCATGCAAATCAATTGTAATTAGTGTGTGCTAGAGTGATTGAGTGGTATGTTTTTGATTTATTAAACATATTCATTTGTATCTCTCGTTTTATATCGTTCAAGAGCAATTAAGAATTATATTATGCCCAAAAGTGGACCATAATGGTATATAATAACTTACGTTCTGCATTGTTACTTTCTATTGAGCTTATACTTATTACGGAATAAATTGGTAGGGCGAGTGAGTGTCCTCAAAGGGAGACTTCAGAATAGGGCACCTTCCAGCGAACTATACAGAAGAGATATGTTCCATTGAGCTTTTAGTAAATAAATGTAAAAACAGTCGAGTGTAAAATATATACGCTTTACTAGAGATACGCATACCCTGGTTTTAACAATCCAGGGTTCTTGAGTCAGCGCGATGCTATATTGCATACTTAAGTTAAGATGCATGTCCTAGGTTTGTGGCCAGGAGCACTGTGTAGCAGGTTGCTGTTATTATTGCTGAGTCCGTATACCCTGTTTTTAACAATTCAGGGTTCTTGGGTCAACGCGATACTATATTGCATATTCTGTAGATGACAACTTAAATTAGTAGTTGCCACCTTAGAATGCTGCAAATTGATTTGGGTGATTTGTTAAACCAGGCCCATTTTATGTTGGTAGCATTGGAAGAAATGGGTCTGTCTTCGGGTTAGCATAGCCTGTCTCAGCTGTAGCTTCGACAGGGTCTGCCAGCCCAGAACTTTCCTCTTTTGATGAACAAGTACAGAGTGTGGCTCATACGACTAATAAATCTGCGATCCTCATCATTTCTTGATGATCACATTAATGATAGGTGTGGATACAATTATATAATTCTTCATTCATTTATTTGCATAGCTTTTTATTATTTCTGTTTTTATTTTGTGCATGTGAGTACACTCATTCAATTTAATGATTTTATTGAATTCATTTTTAATATATTCGTTATGTCGGTGTCATTCATGGAATGTTGTATCCAAATGTATCCTTAATTTTTAATTTTTTTTATAAAGATAATTATAATAGAGCGGCAGTGTTATTAATATTAGTATCAATTTAAATTAAAAGGTACCTAATTCAGCTAGTTATATGTCTAGCTGAATTTGGTACCTTTTAATTTAAGTTGACCTAAATAAGGTAAATTACCTTTGAATATAACTTGATAATAAAGGAGATAAATGAAATTAGTCTGTTTTTGATTAATCTCTTTAATTCAAAATGAATTACTCGGTTTTTGATTAATTGAAAATGAACTACCACATAATAGACGCCACAACCATTCAAGCTCTATAAATCTATAATTAATGAAATTTTAGACAGTATCTTTAGTATAATTTGCAATAAAACTGTCTTCAGTTTAATTCATACTCTTTGCAAACATTAGTTATAATAATTTCTTCTTGATTTTCACAATTCTACAAATTTGACAGCGTTGGAGTGAATTTTGAGTAATTTATGTGCGAAATTTCTAACACATTGCGCCCGTTTCGTGGCATTTCTCCACCATGTGGCGCATTTTTTAAGGCCTGAAATATCTTTGAGATACTCACACACACCGACGACGACCGGCGGAGTATCCACTGGAAAGCGCTACAAGAACCCGCTCTGTTGGTATTAATATATTACAAAATACGGAACGCATGTAATTTCTCTTCGCTACATTCCGGCGCCCATATATATTTTAAATGATATAAATAATAAATTATAATCACACGCGTGCGCTATTTTTGCAACCAAATAAATCCGCTCCTTTATTTTTATACATTTTGACGATAACTTAACACACCAATACGGGATGTTTAAAATGTGTTTACAAACTGTATTATAGAATGTCAAACTCGGTATATTCAGCGTGAATATACCGAATTTATGTGAATTTATGTCGAAATTAAAATAATTACGAATCTTTCGAATCGCACATCTTCTTATTACTTTTATTAAAAGCATAGCTCTATCACAACATTCAGAATGTTGCAAAAGGCTTCAAGGAAACTACTTTATTTAATTTATCTAAATTTAGAGTATTAAATAAATTTAAAAAACGAGTTTCCTTGAAGTCTGCAGTAATTCTGAAATAAAACTCTTCTTCCTGAAAAGTTTCAAATGCAGGGATAAATAACAAACTATCGATGGTAGGTAGTAGTAGATTTTAAAAACGAATTTCCTTGAAGTCTGCCGTAATTCTGAAATAAAACTCATCTTCCTGAAAAGTATCAAATGCAGGGATAAATGCCAAATGTTTTTTTTTGTATATGTATAAAAAATATAAAAATAAATCAATTATTTAAAAAAAAACAAGAGGGTTCATAGAATATAGTATTATGTAGTTATATATTCCATGAGTTGCCCAGGGAAGTATGTCTCTTATACTATTTTAAATCAATCATTCTCAACTCTAATAAGCTTTGAGCCCCTCTTATAATTACCTTTAATAGTCTTGTGATTCAATAAATAAATATAAATTACCAAATAATAATTTCTTTTAATCTGAGGCTATAGTAGCTAATATGTTCTTATTTTTTTCTTTTTTCATGCTCCTGATTTTATATTGTATCGCGGGCTCTCATATTACCCGCACCAGACACGCTAACGATAGTAGTAGTAGATATAATCCTTTGTTGTAAATGACTAGCATTTGACCATCATTACTATACATGTATATAAACAGCAATAAATTATTATTATTAAATTATTATTATTAAATTATAATTATTAAATTATTATTATTATATGTATGCAAATTCGAAACTTAGAGGTCGTAAAATACAAATATTTTTACGTTTTTATTTTGTTCCTCATTGTACAAATCTTTATTTGTTCATGTCTGCTGTAAAATGTTCAATTTGACTCATTATTAAACGCATGACATATGTCTATAAATATTTATTAAACTTATTTATCATAATTACTTAATTATAGTAGTGTTATTAATTAAAGTCTTGGTTTAGTCACTCCTGGTTATAGTAATCACTGAAATAGAGCAACTATTCAGTCTGTTTAAACGACGGTAAATATTTAGTTAGCATGATGGCGAGTTAACACGCGATAAATCATTGGCTGAGCATCGAATTTCGTGCCGACCGAAAATTACAGATGCACAGCCCGACGCATATGCATAACCGAATTGGAAATTCGTGTACACCTGTGTATAAATCAGTTTGTACATGTGGAATCCCGTCAAATTTGCCGCAATAAATCATACGTTAATGACCACGATTTTAGACCCTCCGGTGAAAACAAATCCGCCTCTAGGTCATTGAAACACATCGCGCCCAATGCGGAATTTAATTATGCAAGGCGCAGAAATCAGTCACGCATTATCGGGCAGCGATGTCGGGAGCGACCGCTGAGCAGTAGGAATTCAGCGCGCGAGGGGCGGCGATGTGCGAAGTATTTAATATCCGATTTAATTTACTGCTCGGTTTTCGAAAATATCCGCAGGAATTTATGCCCGCGCGCGCGAAAACATGAAAAGTCCATGGCGGTGTCAGGGGTTACGCGGAGATTTATCGGACGGACGGAGCGGCTACAGTTAGTTTACTTGTAATTGCTCATTTCGCACATTCTTTATGCTATGATTTCACCCAATGACTGGTTGCTTATAGACTTCAAAGCATGTAACTATAATTTGTTAAGAAACTAACACAACACAACACTAGACAACTTTCTGTTCTTTTCTACATTAGTTTCTCTACAACTAAGAAGTTTTTTGTACCAATAATAGCCTAGTGTCATTACAATATTTTATGATACAAAAAGTCATCATCGATTAAATATTTATAGATAGAATATACCCACATATAAAAGACATGTTATAGCATTTAAGGAAATAAATTATAATTATAAATAATTATTACCAATTGAGTGTTAAACTTGAAAATAAATGTTTAAAAATGGGTTAAAAATACTCAGATATAAAAGGCATGTTACAGCATTTTTAAAGAAATCACGCTTATAATTATTACCAAGTTGAGTGTTAAACATAAAAAATACCCAGATATAAAAGGAATTTAACAGCATTTTTAAGAAAATCTGGTTGATTTTAATAATTTCTAAATCTTGGCTGCTAAACTTGATTTTTTTTAAATCTGCAACTTTTAAATTTGTACCTTGATTACTACAACTATAATAGAAACTAAGCATGATAAAGATATAAAACACTTTCCAAGACTTCAAATGATGTAAAAACTTCAGATTGTTGTTACATCATTTGAAGCCTTGAAAAGTGTTTTATATCTTTATCAGGCTTAGTTTCGTGAAGAAATTGAATGGGTTTGGCGTCTACTACGTGGTAATTCATTTTCAATAAAGGAGATGAAAAATGTTTATTGGTGTTTGTAAACTTATATAGGCGCGCTCGTTCATTTGTACCTTCAGTCATCGGGTAAAACTTGACAATGCCTAGAGCTTAGGCGAAACTAGTTGTTTTAAACAATTAAATAAGTGGTAAAAAACATAGTAGTTTTATTCATCTCCTTTATTAGTTTCGTGAGTAAAAAGGGAGTTATTTTTACTCACGAAACTAAGCCTAATAAACATATACAGGATACAAGTTTAGAAATAGTAATGGTGAGTTTGTGGTGGCATATAATACGAAATAATATATAAAATAAGAAACAAGACATCAGAAATTATGAAAAATAAGTTTAATTTTGAACTGTTATCGTCGATTATTGAAGTATTGGGAAATATGTAACCTTATGAACAAAATCGACTGTGTCCAAATCAAGACGGGCCCATACCTTGCTCTTATCATGTACCCTTTGTCCTCCCAGCTCCACTCTGCCCTGGCTCAGTAGGTCGAGACTATCCCCCAACTTTCGTGGTTTTTCGCTGTGTTATAACTAATAGACGGATTATATATACCGTATCCGTATATAAATTCACCTCCTGAACCCAAAAATATAAACTAAAAGTCGACGAACATTTATAGATACAGATATAGAGATGGAAAAGGGCGTTTTTGAAATGGTAATTTCAAGCAATCTTTTACGACTTTCGTGGAGTGGTGTCGTGGAAACAGAGGGTTTCTTGTTTTATAAATGGCACCTTAAGGACTATTGATTTGTAGCGTAATATGATTTTTTTAAGTAAATACTAATCCTCATTTCTTTTATTTTTTATTTCAACATAAACCCACTTTAAATTAAGTATGCGATTATTTGTATGTATATAATAGTTCTTCTGTAATAGCTCTACAACATTTCATTTATTTTTACCTTCATTTTTCCCGGATTGTTATGCAAAGGTAATTAATTGTCGCTGGCATGATACAAACGAGCAAATAAATAACGCTGGTAATTGGACTAAGACTCTAAAGTAACGCAGGAGTAAACGGATAAGACGAACAAGGTGCGGAGTTTTACAATGCCCGGCAGAAGACAATGGCGGAAGATAACATTAGTTGTAGATTACGCGTGATTGTAGGTGCTAAGTTGAAAACAATAGGCGTATGCGGTAGATAATAACACGAGAGAGAAAGAGGGGCCTCGGGCGCAGAAAAGTTCTCTTAGTATAAACAGAGCCGTCCGTTGTAATAGTCACAATCATGCAGCTTTAATATTTTGTTTGGCCGAAACTAGTTTTGAATCATATAAATTCATGTGTATTAGTAAATGATTATTAATCTCATTCAACCATGTTTTCCAAGTCAAGAGGATGGGTGGAAACACTGCAACGGATACTAGCTTATACATGGTATAAATTGTATATCCGTTTAACTTATACTTGTATCAGTAAACTTAAATAAAGAAGAAAAAATCGGTATTAAATATTGTTCTTCTTAGTACATATATGATTCCAAGGGTGACCCTAACCGAACTTTTTTATCCTGTAAGGTCGAAAGATACCCTTTGTATCGGTACCCCCACAAGGAGGTCGACATGGGGTAGTGTCGGATTTACCTCTCGTCTTGGTAGGGGCGCCTACCGACTAATGCAAAACTCATTTTCTGTCACTAGACGTTTGCCTGCCTCACAGGCACTCTAAGGCCCCATTCACTCATAAGCGGCGTCGGGCGGAGGCGCGGTATAGGCGAGGTGCAGGCGCGACGTTGTACATACGATTGTGATCTCCATATGCAGTGGAGGGGTGGACATTACTCCTTATGTTTACATAGAGGCGACGTGGAAGAGGTTTTCAGGCACCGTGTTCCAGGCAAAGCGGCGAAGGCGCGGTGCCAACGCTACGAGAGGCTCAACGCTTTCACGCCCCCTCTATATAAACATGTGGTGAAATGCCCACTTAGGTGACGAGACGCAGGCATTTGCGTCGTGCCTCTCTCCGCCTCGTCACCGCGTCTTCGCCTAAAACACAGTAAGCGAAGAGGCGAAACTCTCCCACGCCGCCTCTATGTAAACATATCGTGCAATGTCTACCCCTTCAGTGCATATGGACATATCACAATCGCCTGTGCGACGTCGCGCCTGCACCTCGCCTACACCGCGCGACGCAGTTTATGTGTGAATTGGGCTTAAGCGCCCTAGTACCATATAATAATAATAATAAACTGTCTTTATTTTTTTTATGAAAAACATGTACAATCGCCTCAGTTAGTCAATCATGTCTCTTGTTGTGCCTTTTTTGTCTTTGGTCGCGTCCGTCAGTTCTTGTTCCGATCGTCGCTGTACTTCCTCTGCATGATGGTCTTTGTGAAGGTAGCCACCTCATGCCAGTTGGCTTCAGATGTCAGCATTGCGTCCCCCAGCTGTGTTGAGGTGTTGACTGGTTCGCTGTCCATTTTCAGTTCCATCTGGGCCCTTGAGGCGGTCCGTGGCGCAATGGTCTAAGGCGATGGTCTGAAGCCATTGCGTACGGAACGTTGATAGTTCGAATCCACCGCTAGCCGAACAATTTTTCGATAAAGAATTTACCCGGCTAGCATATCATGGATGTTGTATGAGGCACAATAGGTCCGTGAAGGGTCGCAGTGCACACAGGAGCGGGGGCTGTACTCACCGTAAAAAAATCTGGGCACTTTCTCGGTGCCACCTCTGGCATGTGAGCAGGTACTGCGTAGGCGAGACTGACGTCGCGCACCTCATACCCCCTATGAGGTGCGCGACGTCAGTCTCGCCTCCGCAGTACCTGCAGGTTGGGTTGACCGCCTTGCCATTCCTGTACAGGTTGCTTTGGAATGTTCTCTGTCTCGTCATCGTCTGCATCAGGCAGTGGTCCATGTCGCCGTATTGTCTACCAGGGGTCCACGCCGTCGTATTGTCTATCAGGGGTGCCAGTTTAGGGAAGATGTTCCTTGTTCAGCTTGCCTTCTAGGTCTCTTCCCATCTCATCTGTCAATTTGTAAGGGTGTGGCCTCGGTCGTCTTTCAGGGCTGTTCCTGGTGGTTCTCCGTCCTTGGTCTGTCGGTATATTCTGGCCCTTTCCTCCAGCAGTAGGTCAGCTGGGATAGACGCGGCCTATCACGCTTGTAGAGGTCGTCTTGTATGCCTTTGTGATGCGCATCGCGCTATTCTGAGCACCTTTCGCAGTCGGTCCACGTTTCTTTTAGTTTTGGTGGATTCGCACCAGGCTGAATTCGCTTAGAGTAGCTGGGCTATCGATACTGTGGCCAGCAGTTGTCTTTTGGCCCGTCCCGGGCCCCCGACGTTTGGGAGCAGCCTGGCGAGAGCCGTCTCCGTTGTGGTGGCATTGCCTCAAGCCTCAAGTGGCGTGGGTGGTATTCGGCTCCATAGTGGCTTTCGTTTATCATTCTGGGCTGGTACGGGCTATTGTAACTTGTTCGCTATTTGTCGCTTCCGTTGGGCATAATTCTACCTCGGCCCTTACAATTGGCGGCGCACGACCGCATGACCCCACGCCACTGGGGCGACTAGCAATGATAAACCATTTCAAACGAAATCGCCTCATGATGGTGCCCTGGTACTTAATTTTCCTTCGTATCGGATAGTCCTGCTCTAGTAACCTGACAATGGGGGTTTCCTCTACTCCTGCCCTACGGGTTGAGAGTTGGATCACTTCGGTCTTGTTCGCGGCGATGCTTAGCCCCATTTGCGCCATCCACTCCGCCATCTTATCAACTGCCTCCCTGGCCCTTCCCTTGGTTCCCTCGAGGTCAAGACGACGAGCGACGATTGTCATGTCGCCGGCGAAGGCGATTGCATGTACGTCGTCCCTAGTCCCTAGTCGGACCTAAAAGATAGTTCACTTTTTCTCTAATTAAATTTTGTTCTGTTATTAGTTACTAATAAAATACATAGACCAAATTCGAACAAAAACTGCAAAATCAGGAATTTCTAAATTAGTTCCCAGCTCAGTGGCCTAATGGTTAGAGGCGCCGTCCGTACTGAGCATTGGGGAGCGAGAGTTCAAACCCCGTTATGCGCAAAATCACCTTCCTCAGTTTTTCAGAGATTTTCTGTGAAGTTAAGGTAAATAACGGGTGATTAACCTCTTCTGAGCTTCTTTCTTTTATCGGAATAGCCCTCGCACTGATTGCTATTAAGTTTTTTTTAATATGTCTTGATACAATTACATTTTAGTGCTCACAATACATAGTAAAAGTTTTTCGTAAGATAATATGTTACCATATTGATCGGTCGATGTTCATCAAACAGCATGGGACCTGTTGTTTCAACACCGTCTTTTGCTTCATTTGAAGTTGGGATTTGTATGTCCTGCAGAATATTTAATATGTAATTTTGTATTACGAACTTGATGGAAAATGTAGACAATGAATGTGCTATCATAAAGTTTCATATATAATTATTTAAAATGTTTTTTGCGTAAAAAATCGAAATTACGGTATAGCGTTAGTTTGTATGCTGCGCATTTTAATTTATAGCGGATGTAACTGGTGATTGAAACGCGCTGTGAATGAGCTGGTGAAAATTGATGTCTTATCTAGGTTAGCGGATTCCGCGTTTTCTTTTAATACGGCGTAAAGCGCGGAAAAAAGTAAAACGGCGTTCCATAAGGTTGTAAACAAATCCGTAGCCGTCCAGCCCACTCTTAATGTAGTTGTGCACGTGAGATAAGCCGTCGGTAGCCGTATTTAATAGTGCGATATGTCTATAAAGTCAAGTAAAAACATCTGTCCGCTTCCTTTCCAGGCGTACGAGCTCTCAACGCTAACAGGAACACAGGTAATGCTCCTGGTGGCATCGGAGACGGGCCACGTGTACACCTTCGCCACGCGCAAACTGCAGCCGATGATCACGAGCGAGGCGGGCAAGGCGCTGATCCAGACCTGCCTGAACAGCCCCGACCCGCCGGCAGGATCGGCGTCCGGCGACCAAAGGATGTCGGCGACGGGCTTCGAGGAGACGGAGCTCACCTACAACATCAGCGACGAGGACTCGAAAGTAAGACAAATGGTTTACGGTTCGCCGCATACGCACACGCACGCGCATTCTTTGGGCGGCCAGCACTATTCGCACTTAGAGCAAACCCACTTGGGGCTGGGGGGCTCGCCCCAGCACGGCGGGTACTCGCAGGCGTGCCCCAGCCCCCTGCCGCCCCCGCACCAGGGCTACGGGCACCCCCAGCACCCACACTCGCACTCGCACATGTCGCACCAGCGATAGGCGCGACGCCCTGCGACAGAAAAACACGTAGCTCTAATCTCATACTTTAGTCACAATTGAAAAATTAAAATTAATGGCACAAGCCGGTTCGCGGGGCGAGTATGCAAATACCATTGCAATTACGCGCTCCGAAAATGTCTAAATTTGGCAACTTTAACCGCTTTATTCAGCCCCCGGGCCGTCGATTAACATAATGCGCCTCCTTTTTTTGCGCGCGATCGCTACGTGCGGCGCCTGAATTAGCGAAAACCGCAGCTCTATAAAGTATAAAAGGCTAAAAAAAAAAGCAAAAAAGACACGAGAGCACCGCGCGTACACGGCGCATACGGAGCCTGAACGATGACCGACTTAGTTGAATAATTCATCCGCGGCCGGACCTCACGCATAGGAACGTGAGATTTATTTAGTTTCCCACCGCGACGAGCGTATTTGGGCAACAGCTGTCGCCCTCGCCGCCGCTATTTCGGGCGGGAACCGCGGAAATTTCACGCGGCCACCCCGCGAAAATTCGGGGCAACGCGAAAAGCGCATTCGCAGACGGACAGCGCGGGCGGAATACCGCGAATTTCGCACCGTTTGCCGCCAGTTGGGCGCAATGTTTTTTTTTTTGGTCGGTTTCGTTTTGTTCGTGTTACGAAAGCCCTGTCGATCCGATTTACCGTGACTGACGACTGGCACACGTTTCGTAATCGGAACCAAATTTTGATTTAAGATAAACAAACACCGACATTATGATAATTACATCGAAACATACGTTTGTTTTTAATAGATCGTTTAATATTGACAGTTTTAACAAAGTTATGAATACTTGCAAGTATAAATCTGTTATACATTTTTTTAGGGTGCTTCCTGGTGTAATTTCGTGCAATTTCCACTATTAATAATATATTTTAACGATTCATGCCTATAAAATTAGATTAGATTTGTTTGAATTTAATGAATGAGAGCTTAGATTTTAACGATTCATGACTATGAAAACCGATTAGCCTTTTTTTTTTGTTTGAATTCAATGAATGAGAGCTTGCCCATATCACAGACACCATCAGTCACGGCACAGCCCTAACACACTGTGCCGTAATAATAACGAGAAATTCCGCAGCCGTTTCGCGTTTTACAGCCTGCCACTAATGAATTTGGCCGTGCAATTCCGTTTCATTTATAATTCGCGGGACAATTTGCCTTAGATAATGCCCGTCCCGGTTTTTCGTTCATTTCCAATGGCAGCTCGCGCCACGGCACGCAGTTTTTCCGTTTACGAGGCACTCCGCCACGCTGCGTTAAACTGTCGTAAGCCTCACCCAACTCCTCGTCTTCGATACCCCGTTTAATTGCCAAGGCCGAAAGGCGTAAAGCAAAGTGTCACCGGCCGGGTAATCCGAGACACGTTCAACTGAAACGAAAGGATGGAAAAAATCGCCAGTGTTTTCTGAGACGAAGTTAACGTAGCAACCCTAGTTAATCAAAACCATAAGCTTATTTAATAACCAAAGGATACTATTAATTTTTTTAACTCGAAGAGAGTATCAATTTTTTCATGCAGTATACATTAGCGTACTTACCCTAAACAAAACCAAACTCGTCGAATATCTACAGTGGTTTTCGTGTAGAGAAATTTTGGAAACTGGAGACCTTGTTCATCATTTATCTCGCTGCCATTAGTTTAGGCGAAAATTTAGTTGTAAAGTTATAAAGGCCACTTTTGTTTATCGTTCGGGAGCTGTTCTGAGCTGATTTTAACTGGCGTAGAACAGCCCCCGTACGATAAACGAAAGCGGATATATAACTTTACAACTAAATTTTCGCCTAAACTAATGGCAGCAAGATAAATGTTGAACAAGGTCTCGAGTTACTATATTATGCATCACCAAATAGTTTACACTCATCTTCGTCTTCTGTATCTGTATATTCTTCTCCTATAGGAGGTTCGCAGCCGCAAATTTATTAATATAGACGAGAATTGCCATTTCTTCAAGACACTCGTCAATATTAATAAATTCAGAATACAATTTCTATAGTCTGAAGAGTATTGGGGAGCGACAGTTCAAATACCACCGGAACGAATTTTCGCGAATCATCTTAGACAGTTTTCTGTGAAGTTAAGGGTGATTAAACTCCTCTAAGCTTCTCCCTTTAGCACTGGGAAAGCCTCACGGCGGATAGCTCTATAACGATAGAAGTTTTTTATTCTGAAAAATGTATTTATGACTGCACCTGCACCCCCTGCAAACGTATGCAATTATTGTTATTATAAAACTGTCTTGTGAAGAACGTTGCACTGTTGCACCCCCTGCAAAGGTATGAAACTATTATTATTAAACTGTCTTATCAAGAACGTTTTTACAATTCGAATGATTATCAAAAATGTACGCATAACAATAACATTTCTCCATCAAATTCATATAAAATAGAAATTATTGATATTATACGTGCGTCTGCGAATCGCTTTTTGTATTATAGCGGCTTAAGTCTTTTAACATTTCTGCTGACATTTCGCGAGAACGGCGTGTGTCTTAAACTTTAAACCGGGCACTAAATGAAAACTGGGCTCCGTGGGCGTCGCGTACTAAAAACTTTCATCCGCGAGGCGCAGTGCTGCGATGCGAACAAAAAACTTATTGTCATTACTTCCGCATTTATTTGAAAAATATAAATAAGTAAGGTGCGTGCGTGTGCGCCTGCTGTGCGGCTCAATTTTGCTGTGCTGCTGTGCGATGTGCTGTTTTGTGTTAGAAATTTATTAGTCCTTTTGTCTTGGGCTTTTGCATGTTTTCGTTTTGTATGTGTAATTGTGTGGCGGTAGCGGCTCGCGCGAATTATTATAATTATTCACGGACATTGTTCTCCATATCGGGGGACGGGCAGACGCATTCTCTCTGCCCGGTTTTATTGGAAAACGGAAACCCACGCGGGTGCCGATAATTATGGTAATTCGCCCGCCCGCCAAAATCGAGCGGCCGGTGAAAGCCCCCCGACGACAAATCGATTTTTTTTGCGCTGCGCAAAAATTAAGGTAGGACACCAGGCTTTTTGCTTAATTACACCACCGCCGGAAGCTTTCTAAAGTGAGCCGGGGACGGGGGCGAGGGCGGACACTGATTGAAGGTTTACTGCCGAATTAATCGATACGAAATTTTAATTTGAGACGTATTATGTTGCTAATGTCGCTGTGGGCGGCGTGTTTTCACACCAGAATGATACTTTGTTATTTAATGAGGCGTTAAGATTTAGAAATTTGGTTAAAAGCCTCATTATTTATAGCCAAACCCGTAGTATGAATATTATAAAATCTAAATATAAATCAAATGATAATAACAAATGATAGACAATATTAAAATAAACAATGTTTTCTTCTATAAAATCAACATCACATTATTATAATATTTAATTTTGTACAGTGTAGCTTTTCTAAAGACAAAATTATTTTTATCAATGGTCACCAATATTTTCGCGATTGTTAAACGCTCACCACACACGAAGAGGAAGAATAAAATATATTTGGAAGGTAGAAATATTAGGAAAATACATTGGATTTAAAAAATAGTCGACCTCCATAGAATTTCTTGGGGTAAATGTTTCCAGTTTTTTTTTCTTATTTTTTTTTATACTGCTCGAATCTTGAGTTCTCTATATGTTGAATTGAATCTAGCATTAATTGAACTATTCATACAACAATAATTATATTATGTAAATATAAATAAGCGAGACCTCATTCTACAGAAGAATGTACACTTTAGTCCATTCTAGCATCAATAATTGAAGAAAATAGATAAACGAGGTCTCATTCTAAAGAGGAATAAATGTAGAACTAGTGTATGCCTTCAAATTTTTCAAAAAAGAACACATTTAATGTTTACAATTTTTCGAATCGCAAAATGTCACTTTTTAAAAACTTTAGTTCATTGTAGCATCAATAATTGATGTAAATAAATAAGCAAGCCCCCATTCTGTAAAATAATAAATCTAGATCTAGCTTATGACTTCAATTTTATCAAAAATAAAAAAATGTATTTTTTACAATTTTTCGAATCACCATATGTTGTCTTTTGATAAACTTTAGTTCATTGTAGCATCAATAATTAAGGTAAATAAATAAGCGACACCTCATTCTACAGAAGAATAAATGTAGAAATGATTAATGTCTTCATATTTTTCAAATAAACAGAAAATGTAATTTTTACAATTTTACGAATCGCGGAATGTAATGTTTTATAAACTTTATTCCATAGTAGCATCAATAATTGATCTAAATAAATAAACAAGGCCTCATTCTAAAGAAGACTAAATGTATAACCAGCTTATGACTTCATTTTTTTTTCAAAAATAAAAAGATGTAATTTTTACAATTTTTCGAATCGCTATATGTCACTTTTGATAAACTTTAGTTCATTGTAGCATCAATAATTGAGGTACATAAATACTCGATACCTCATTCTACAGAAGAATAAATGTAGAAATGATTAATGTCTTCATATTTTTCAAAAAAACAGAAAATGTAATTTTTACAATTTTATGAATCACGGAATGTTACCTTTTATAAATTTTATTCCATAGTAGCATCAATAATTGATGTAAATAAATAAGCAAGGCCTCATTCCAAAGAAGACAAAATGTATAACCAGCTTATGATGAATTTTTCAAAAAACAAAAAAATTAATTTTTACAATTTTTCGAATCGCAAAATGTCACTTTTTATAAACTTTAGTTCATTGTAGCATAAATAATTGAGGTAAATAAATAAGCGACACCTCATTCTACAGAAGAATAAATGTAGAAAGAATTAATGTCTTCATATTTTTCAAAATACAGAAAATGTAACTTTTACAATTTTATGAATCGCGGAATGTAATTTTTTATAAACTTTATTCCATAGTAGCATCAATAATTGATGTAAATAAATAAGCAATGCCTCATTCTAAAGAAGACTAAATGTATAACCAGCTTATTACTTCAAATTTTTCAAAAAACAAAAAAATTAATTTTTACAATTTTTCGAATCGCAAAATAACACTTTTTATTAACTTTAGTATATTGTAGCATCAACAATTGAGGTAAATAAAAAAACGAGTCCTCATTCTGTAGAAGAATAAATGTAGAAATCGTTTGTGCCCTCGAATTTTTGGAAAAAAAAACAAAAAATATAATTTTTACAATTTTTCGAATCGCGAAATGTAACTTTTTATAAGCTTTAATCTGTTGTAGCTTCAATAATTGAGATAAATAAATAAGCGAGACCCTATTCTATGTAAGAATAAATGTAGAACTAGTTTATGCCTTCAAATTTTTCAAAAAACAAAAAATGTAATTGTTACAATTTTTCGAATCGCGAAATGTAACATTGTATAAATTTTAGTCTATTATAGCATCGATCAATTGAGGTAAATAAATAAACGAGGCCTCATTTTGTAGAATAATAAATGTAGTGATTCTGCCCTAAAAATTTTCAAAACATAGCAAATCTAATTTTTATATTTTTTCAAATCGCGAAATGTGACTTTCTAAACTTTACTCTATTATAGCATCACTAATTGACGCAAATAAATAAGCGGAGCCTCATTCTATAGAAGAATAAATTTAGAACTGGCTTATGCCTTCAAATTTTTCATAAAACAAAAGAATTAATTATTACAATTTTTCGAATCGCGAAATGTAAGTTTTTCTAAACTTTACTCTATTATAGCATCAACAATTGACACAAATAAATAAGCGGGGCCTCATTCTATAGAAGAATAAATGTAGAACTAGCGTATGCCTTCAAATTTTTCAAAAAACAAAAAATGTAATTTTTACAATTTTTCAAATCGCGAAATGTAACTTTTTCTAAATTTTACTCTATTATAGCATCAACAATTGACGCAAATAAATAAGCGGGGCCTCATTCTATAGAAGAATAAATGTAGAACTAGCGTATGCCTTCAAATTTTTCAGAAAACAAAAAATAATTTTAACAATTTTTCATATCGCAAAATGTAAGTTTTTATAAACTTTAGTCCATTGTAGCATCAATAATTGAGGTAAATAAATAAACGAGACCTCATTCTATAGAAGAATAAATGTTGTATAAGTCTTAAAATTTTTCAAAAAACAAAAATGTAACTTTTACAATTTTTGAATCGCGAATTATCAGTAGAACTAATTTTTAGCTTCATATTTTTCAAAAAACAGAATTTTGAATTTTTCGAATCACGAAATGTCACTTTTTGTAAACTTTAGTCTATTGTAGCATCAATAATTAAGGTAAATAAATAAACGAGACCTCATTTTATAGAAGAATGAAAGTTGAATACGTTTATGTTTTCAAATTTTTCGAAAAAGAAAAAAATTAACTTTTACAATTTTTGGAATCGCGAATTATCACTTTTTTCTAAACTTTAGTCCATAGTAACATCAATAATTGAGATACATAAATAGGCGGGACCTCAATTTACACAAAAATAAATGTATAATAGGTTTATGCGTTTACATTTTTCAAAAAATAAATAATTTAATTTTTACAATTTTTCGAATCTGCTAATTTTAACTTTTATAAACTTTGGTCCATTGTAGCATCAATAATTGATGTAAATAAATAAGCGTGACCTCATTCTACAGAAGAATAAATGTGTAATAGGTTTATGCATTCACATTTTTCAAAAAATTGAAAGTGTAATATTTACAATTTTTATAATCGCGAAATGTCATTTTTTATAAACTTTGGTCCATTGTAGCATCAATAATTGAGGTAAATAAACAAACGATAGCTCATTCTACAGAAGAATAAATTTATAATATGTTTATACGATCACATTATTCAAAAAACAAAAAGTGTAATTTTTACATTTTTTTTGAACGTGAAATGTTACTTTTTTATAAACTTGGGTCAATTGTTGCATCAATAATTGAGGTAAATAAATAAACGAGACCTCATTCTACAGAACAATAAATTTATAATAGGTTTATACGATCACATTATTCAAAAAACAAAAAGTGTAATTTTTACATTTTTTTAAACGCGAAATGTCACTTATTTATAAACTTGGGCCAATTGTTGCATCAATAATTGAGGTAAATAAATAAGCAAGACCTCATTCTACAGAATAATACATGTATAATGTGTTTATGCCTTCACATTTAAAAAAAAACAAAAGTTGTACATTTTACAATTGCAAACAAACATTTTCAAAGTGCATTCATTAAAGATATACGTTTACATTACAGGGTGTACTTAAATTTGTTCGATTCAATTGAAAATTAATTCAATCGCTCTAATATTTTCTTTTGGCCGACGCCTTAGAAAAATCGGAAATTAATAGCAGCGCGCCTCATTAAGCGCGCTATCATTTTAATGAGGTAGGCTGTTTTTAATCGGCATTTCTGCCATTATTTCCGTCGTGTTCGTATCGCGATTCGATATTTCTTAATTTCATCTTGTTAGCCGAAGGTCGGGGCGCATCGCGCTCGATTTATTCATCAGCCGTGGTGACCAATTACGGCCGCATATATGACACAAATGAGCAAAAAACGATTAGGATGCGATTCATTACGGGAGGTAATTCAGGTCTCAATACTGGCCTGAAGCTGGTTGTCAAGATCGAGGACTGCAGATTCATATTTTAATATTGTATCAACGTCTAGAAAATCTTTACGTGTTTGATTAGAATTTGTTGGTAAAGTTAAAATATAATTTTGATTATAATTATTAAATTCAAAGGGTTGAAGACTAGTTGTCAATATCGAGGACTGTAGATTCATATTTTAATATTGTATAATGTATAGAAAATCTTTAGTACGTGTTTGATTTGATTTTGTTGGTAAAGTTCAAATATAATTTTGATTATAATTATTAAATTCAAAGGGTCGAAGACTAGTTGTCAAGATCGAGGACTGTAGATTCATATTTTAATATTGTATAACGTCTAGAAAATCTTTAGTACGTATTCGATTAGAATTTGTTAATAAAGTTCAAATGTAATTTTGATTATAATTATTAAATTCAAAGGGTTGAAGACTAGTTGTCAAGATCGAGGACTGTAGATTCATATTTTAATATTGAATTAACGTCTAGAAAATCTTTAGTACGTGTTTGATTAGAATTTGTTGGTAAAGTTCAAATATAATTTTGATTATAATTATTAAATTCAAAGGGTTGAAGACTAGTTGTCAATATCGAGGACTGTAGATTCATATTTTAATATTGTATAATGTATAGAAAATCTTTAGTACGTGTTTGATTTGAGTTTGTTGGTAAGTTCAAATATAATTTTGATTATAATTATTAAATTTAAAGGTTCGCAGACTAGTTATCAAGATCGAGGACTGTAGATTCATATTTTAATACTGTATAACGTCTAGAAAATCTTTAATACGTGTTTGATTCGAATTTGTTGGTAAAGTTCAAATATAATCTTGATTATAATTATTAAATTCAAAGGGTTGGAGACTAGTTGTCAAGATCGAGGACTGTAGATACATATTTTAATATTGTATCAACGTCTAGAAAATCTTTTGTGAATGTGAATTTGTTGGTAAAGTTCAAATATAATTTTGATTATAATTATTAAATTCAAAGGGTTGAAGACTTAATTACAACATAAACACAATGCACATATGCATGCTGAAGGCGCTTCAAGAGACATAGGTGGTTGTTTAGCGGTACTGTTAATGATTCGAGAGCTCTACCTGTTCCGGGCTGTTCCAACACGAGAATAACGTGTTAGAACAGCCCGGAACAGCCTCTAAATGATACACGAAAGCTGCCTTTTTCAAATTACAATTTGAGTGATTCGTCGTTTCGATTGCTGGAACTATAAATCTGTTCTAAACATTTGTATGCTAATATCTGAGAAACAGGCAATGTATAAACTTATAAATATATTATCATCCACTTTGATAATCTTTAATTAATCTTTTTTAGTCGGTAACGTAGCACTTGCCCTGCTACTTACACACAAACAACGTAAAAGTCAGGCAAGAAGATCCCACAGTAGCATACTAGGGAGTTCTAGCAAAGCCTAAACACCCATCTAGGGCTGTATCGCTTAACGAACGAACTGACGTTGGTAATCAGGGAAGACTAGCGATAGGTTAATTATTTTGATAAATTCTTGACTTCAGCAAGATTTGTAATGGAATTATTAAATAGCACAATAATTTCAGATTGATTTTAAAAGAAGAAAACAATGTTTATTTAAATCATAAGTCTCTGAATGATTTTCAAGTAAATGCCATAAATAACAAAGTATCATCCTTATCCATAACGAAAGCCCAAAACCGATATAATCCGGCAGTAAAACATCACAAACGCATCTTCGTGCCTCAAAGGTAGCGAAATGTTTCATCTCAAACCCGCGCGAGCGCACACACAGAGAGAAACGCTAGATAAAAGTAAATGTGCTGCCCACATTTCACATTTACGAAATCTCTTTTATTGGCCAGGTGAACCTGGGTGTGGGCGTATGAAAACCTTGCGCGCTGCGTTGGTGTTACAATTTACAATATTTTTTTTTCTGGGTCAATGCCCCCACCCTACTGTAGGTCTGAAAATCTAATTCCGAAACGCGACGGCGTTTCTTGTATAATTGTGTACATATACAATTTGATTAGTACAAAGAAACTGCGCGCACACAAACAACGAATTCATTTGTGCCATTGTTTACTTATTTGAATGGTTTCAGCAGCATTATTTATATTATTTTATTATTTTGTTATCCTGTACATACACCTAGGTAGGGACGTATAATTTACTATTATTTTAATTAATGTGTTTTTATATATAAATATTTTTTTCTTTTGTACAAAGTGTTTTTTATGCATATATAATTTTATTATCATTAATGACAATGTTTTATGTATCAAATTATACATTCCAAGATTTATTTCCGTATTCAACATAGTTCCATATATAACTTTTATAGATCCCATGAATGGTAAAATTTATGATTTAAGACAGAAGTAGCCAAAATAGAAAATTAAATCTTCCTTATGATTGGAGATTTTATTTAGACTTTCTTCTTCAATATATCAGTATTCTTAAATAAAACAAACAA
The DNA here is from genome assembly GCA_963942505.1 of Lordithon lunulatus. Lineage (NCBI taxonomy): Eukaryota > Metazoa > Arthropoda > Insecta > Coleoptera > Staphylinidae > Lordithon > Lordithon lunulatus. The sequence goes on along the minus strand of OZ012672.1, from coordinate 49,215,416 downwards.
ATCTTATTTACGTTATAAAGGTGCATTCATATAGTAACGACATACGTAATTTTAATTTTACACCATACATTTATAAACAAAGTATAAAACTGATAGAATTTTAATTTAAGATACAAATCATACTTTTAACAAGCTAAATGATAGAAAATTTAAGTTACAAATCAAACTTTTAACATGCTAAATGATAGAAAATTTAAGTTACAAATCATACTTTTAACAAGCTAAATTTCAAATAATTTTTTGCACAATTATTTAAAATTTTGTATCATTTAGCTTGTAAAAAGTATGATTTGTAACTTAAAATTCTATCCGTTTTATACTTGATTTATAAATGTATGGTATAAGGCTATAAGAAATCTTCCATTACAATTTTTAAAACAATTAAGGGTTGTATCACGCCTATACTTTTTTTCTGTGAAGTTGTATTGAGATTTTAGTTATAATTTTTATTTAATCATATGCCTTCTACTGTAAGGTGTAGGCGTTATAGTAATAATTACAAAATAGAATGGTATACAATATGTTTGTATAAAAAATCTTTATTTTTGGCTATGAAACTTATTATATAAGAATTGGTGACCATATTTCGTAGACGGTAGAAGAACAGTGTAGAAGATACGATTATATAGCACCATCTTCTTCGTTGTATAACTACGAATTATTACTATAACTACGAATTATTATCATCAATTCTTTATAAAAAAAAATTCAGAGCCCACAATAAAGTGTTTTTATTAACATGCTTTAATTGTATACCTTTTTATTGCTTAGTTTTACCTAAAAGCCCAAAAAACTTCACAATAGGCGCCATGAAAAAGGGATATATATATATATATATATATATATATATATATATATATATATATAACGACGATTTTTATCTAACGACCACTAAATTTGAGCGAGATTAAAGTTGGACCCTTTAACTTCGCTCAAATTTAGTGGTTGTTACATAAAAATCACCGTTTAGATATGTAATATCTATAAAAATAAAAGGAAAATTCAAATAATAGTGAATATATGTATGAAACTTTGGTAAATACGGAAATAATAGTAGGTTAAAAAAAAATTAAAACCAGTAGTGCTGGGTATGCGTCAAGAAAAAAAAGCAAACAACGAAAACTTAGTTGATCGAACAATTGTACTTCTCTAGTCTGATCAGCTAATTATGATTACAACGAGAATTTTATTGCAAGCATATGTTTTTTTCAGATTGTATTTATTTTGTTTTGTAATTATTATTATTTTATTTTTGTGTGTTGTACGATGCCAGTGCTGATTCGGTTGCTCTCTCTATCTCCTGATATTTTCCGTAAATGTGATAATAAACATGTTTTTAATGTGAAAAGCGTACATGGCTGTTATAATACGTTTGCCTTTACTAACAACGCGGGCGTTCCCATGGTATTTACGATAATTATCGCCACCTAATTCGTTCGTTTTAATTGATTAATGGTTGTATATCCGCGTGCGTTTATAGCGTCGGGCTAGCTAAATAGGAGTTGGATTAAATGGCAGTGCGGATGGTTTTGGAGTTTCCGACGGCGCCGCGGAAATACTACGGATATGGTTTAATTGAGTGCTAAAGTGTTAAAGCTGTGGTTTTGTTACGTTGTTGGTGTTTTTTTTTATCTTCTGGATTTAGGAACAAACTATATATGAAATACACGTCTGACTATTCCCTTTCGGGTTACTACTATTATAACAACAATTTAAATACGTTACATATTTGATAATGTAAACTGTTTACAATTATTGCATTATAAATATCAAGTGTTGCTACTAGAAGTTGGTCGTACATGTTAAGTGACAATTATATGGCTACACCAACTTAATATAGTATAAACACACTATTTCAAGTGGAATTATAGAGGTATTGGCAATATTTACTTGCTAGCATTATCCTGTTTTATATGAATTCGCAATTCTTAACCCCTTTTATTTCTCTTAACGAATTTTGTATCGTGAATAAGGATATTAATGTTAAATGACAATTATATGGCTATAGCAACATATAATATTATAAGCTCACTATAAAGCGCTTTCGTTTAGCGTGGTTTAGCATTACTAGTCGCCCCCGTGGCGTGCAGTATCGCTCAGGCCTTGTCGTGCGCCGCCGGTTGTAAGGACCGAGATAGAATTGTGCGCATCGGAAGCGGCAAATAGAACAAGAGACCCGTACCAGCCCAGAGTGATAAACGAAAACAACTATAGTGGTACTATAGAGTTTTTGGCGATATATTTATTTATACGTACTATCCTGGTTTATCTGAAATATAACACATACCTAATTTTTATCATGAATAATTTTAACAAGGACTATACTCGGCTATACCAACTTACAGCATAAACACACTATTTAAAGTGTTATTACAGAATTGTTGGCGATATTTATTTGTATGCATTATCCTGGTTTATCTGGATTCCTACTTATTAATACAAAATATGCATAATAATTTAAATAAATAGGATTATATTTTATATTCCTATTATACTGCCAATGATACAATTTGATGTATAATTATACTTTCTCATTCCCCATTTAAATCAAATGAGATATAATGTTCTCTATAAACATGATTTATTTAATATAATACAACTAACCCCCTAGGAGGAAAGTTAAACGCCATTTAGCGACACCACATTAATTAGCAATGCTATGATGAATTTACACCATATGGGTATGGTGTGAATTCATCCTCACTAGCTGAGCTACACTGATGAGATCTAATAGATCGAAATCTAGATATGTAGATTGCTAAGATTTCGTAAAACTAAATATTAGTTAAAACATAAATAAGTGTGAACCCACACACTTATTTATGTTTTAACTAATATTTAGTTTTACGAAATATTTATGAGACCTGATTATAAAAGGATTTATGAAAATGCAAAAATTGCAGTAAAAAAGACATTTATTACAAATAATAAAGGCGTTATAGCAGCGCGGTAAAACTGTGGCAGAACATTGGTAATTACAATCTTGGGGTGGAGTATGTAGTTAAAGTAATACACAAAAGCTTATAGTTTACATATGTGGAGTTTTCTGACTGTGGATTTCTATAGAGTAGGACTGAGAAAACCGAACACTGCAGCATCGTCTGTGATAATTTACTCGAACCATATTTACCCAAGTCTCTCGAATTGTGGAATTTTCAAATATCAGTTATCCAGGAGCTGAACAGCGGCAGTGTTATTATGTTGAAGCAATCTTTCTTCATGGATCTTAGCAAATGATACAAGTATAGCATTGGGAATTGCCATCTTAAGGTGGAGTATATAGATAATAAAGTAATACACTTTTTCTATATACTCCACCCCAAGATGGTAATTGCCAATGCTCTACTCGAATCGTCTATATCAGTGTTTCTTAAACTTTGTGGTCCGCGATCCCCGTTTGCACTTAAAAATTGCCCCTTGAAGAATGGGCATGTGTAGAAAAACAAGGCGAATGATCCAAATAAATTGTTTCTGCGACCCTCCGAATATTTTTCGCGACCTCCACTTTGAGAATGACTGGTCTATACTTTTATAGACGATTCAAACAGTGCATTGGTAATTTCCACCTCTTGTGGTGGAGTATGTATATAAAGTAATACAAAATTTGCTAAAAGTCAACTCTTAAGAAAATATAATAATAAGAACATCGAGGCTATCCAGTTCCTGGTTACTTCAAATTAAAAAAATGACTGATAAGAACTAAAACTTATGAGCTAGTGTATGATGTCAAAAATCTGTGTATTGTTTGATTATTGCGCAAGAAAAGGACGCCCTAGAGGATAGTATACATCTTAGGCCCAATTCACACATAGGAGGCGAAGAGACGATGGTGCGGTGCCGGTGCGGCGAGAGGCACGACGCTTTCATGCCCCCTCTATATAAACCGCCCTACGCCGCTTATATGTAAAATGGGCCTTAGGATGACTTTTCACCTTAAGCTTGATCGTAAATTAGGATTAGAGAAAAGGTACTTATTGGCCTATGACCAGATTTTATCAACATTTATAATTACACAAAACCCACTGTTTTAATTATCTCGCACCATTGCTGCACAATTGTGAATGTCTGGATCTTCATACAGATGCAAAACATTGCTTACCGATAAGTTACCACTACCGCGTTTATAGTGAATAGTCCTTAACACACAGTAATTTCCATACATTTACTTTGGCAAGCGCAGAGGCAGCTCCCGGGTTATTTAGCCAGGGGAGAGTGATGCAGAGAGGACAAAGTATGCATGGCAAAAGATGGCGAGGTGTGGGTCAAAAGAGCGAGGAAGAAAAGTGTGGATGGGGCTGGGGTAAACCGCGTGTGCGCTGTGTAGGAAGGGGAGCGATACGTGGTAGCACCTTAGCAATGAATGCGAGGGAGTGAAAGCAGAGTGGGCTGGAGAGTGCAGAAAGTTGAATGAATAGTTAGGAGAGGATGGGAATAGCGTGAAAATCTGCAGGAGGCTGACGTGGGAGAGAAAATTGGCGAGGGCAGGTCTAGTGTGTAGAAGCCAATATGTAGTTTTTGTCTTTTTTTCTGAGAGATTATTGTTTATTGGGGGGAATTAAGTTAAAAGTGTTTTGCGGATATGCCAAATAACTGTTTTTTTTTACATTTACTTTGGAAATTAATTTAATTAATTAATTAAATTTACTTTGGGTGATTATAATAGCTTAAGGACTATAAGTATTTGTATATTTTGAATTTTTGAAGTTTCTACAGCTGAAAAATGTACACACATGTGCAAGTTTGATGTATGACTCATCAAACTTAAACGAATATGCATCATCGTATACATTTTTCAGATGTTAGAAACTTCACCATGCATTTTTGTGTGTATATTATGTTAGTACATTTAAATATTATTTGGTAATTTTATTGGAAATTATTACGAATGAATGCATGTTTGCGCGAAGAATTATCTTCGTTCAGACACAATATTTTGAGAAACTAATTTGTTTGGGCCCGATGAAAAATATAACTGATCTCATTGCTTGACACGACCCGGGGGTATTTTTACATATCAAGCAGGAAAATGAAATGCATAGAACATTACCACCTTGAATACAGTGCCATAGGTTGTCGACCGGTGGCCTAGTGGACGCCATCTGCTTTGTGCTGGGCATTGGGGATCAAACCTCCTCGCGGCGGCCTAATTTTTACTAATCACCTATCACAGGTTTTCTGTGTAGGTTTATTAAACTCATCTGAATTTTATTTTTCCTCCAGAATAGACGCTCGGCTGATTTTTTTATTCGTTAGGTTTATTTTTCTCATATTTCAGATTAGAACATTTTGCTTTGTGCTGCGCATTGGGGATCAAACCTCCTCGCGGCGGCCTAATTTTTACTAATCACCTATCACAGGTTTTCTGTAAAGGTCTGAGTTTAAACTCATCTGAATTTTATTTTTACGCCAGAATAGACGTTCGGCTGATTTTTTTTATTCGTTAGGTTTCGTTTTCTCATATTTCAGATTAGAACATTGTACGATGAATATAGTTTTTTAAAATAAAACGCCCAATGCCTGCGATCTTCTTCTTCATATTGTGACTTTTTACATAGGCTGATGATCATCATCTATAATTTGGTTCTATTTACAGCGACTCTAAACAATTGTATTCATGTGCAGATGAACTATTTGTGCAAGTATTTGAGCAGCGGCATTCTTCTTCTACCGATGCTTCTCTTGTCAATTATTTCCCCTTGGATTATTAGTTTAATAACTGAACACCAATATAATACTGACATATATGAGCCAGTATTATATTGGTCATTATTCAAGATGTTATACATCATGGTATGAGCTAAATATAGCACATATGCTATATTTAGCTCATACCATGATGTATAATATCTTGAATAATGACCAATATAATACTGGCTCATATATGCCAGTATTATATTGGTCATTATTCAAGATGTTATTGATCATGGTATGAGCTAAATATAGCACATTCATTATTACTAAACTAGAAAGTTGTTTTTTGACGAATGTAATTCATTCAAACTTTATATGTGTTTATACATCAAGCATATGTATGAAAACTGTGTAAAATTGCCTGTGGGCAAATGTTTGTAGATTTGGACTAGGCATTAAACAGTTTCTATATAGTTGTTTAAATGTTTCGGGCCAAATGTATATAGGTCTAGACTAGGCTTTATCAGTTTTTAGTGTAATTCGTTTGTGTAGGTGTTTTGAACTTAAATTCTACTATATTGGGTTAGCTTTGTGCAAGTTTTTTTTTTAATAATGATAAGTTTATTCCCCCATTTTTTTTTTACAAACGTACAAATACATTTTTAATCGGTTTGTTTATATGATGCCATAATTTGGTAGTTCTACGACCACTACCGTATGCGCCATTCTTTTCTTCAAATCCAAATCAATAAACCTACCAATTTGAAGAAAAACAACTCATATAAATCGCGAATAAATCATACAAGCACATAGGGCAAAATATGTTGTACCATACAAAACTTCAATTTTACAGTAGTAGTAGTAGTTGTATTTGTTATAATTTGTAACGAACTAGCCACCTTCGGGCTCTTCCGCTGGGCGTTAGTGTATGTGTATGCAAGAACTTACTACATCAGTAAATCGTCCCCGTGTTCAATTTTACAGTAGTAGTAGTAGTTGTATTTGTTACAATTTGTAACGAACTAGCCATCTTCGGGCTCTTCTGCTGGGCGTTAGTGTATGTTTATGCAAGAACTTACTACATCAGTAAATCGTCCCCTTGTTACTTTACAGTATTTTTTACCGGTGCTGTGTTGGTAAAAGTAGGTTTTTTAAATCATATGCCTTCTACCGTAAAGGTGTAGGCGAAGAAGTATAATAATGTACATAAATCAAAAGGATGAGAGGGTATGCGCTTTACTATTTGAAATTTTAGTTAGTATATAATAATAAAAAAATATCAAATTCATTAAATTGCTATTTTTTTTAAACAAACCCGAATACCTTATATACACTCCAATACAGCCTTGATTATTACCTTTCCTACCAGGAGAATTACATCATAGTTCATATAACAAACCAATTTAGACAAAATTGAGGGTTATAACCTTATGTCTTTCCATCATTGATATCAAATACAAGCAACTACCTACCTATACACATTTCAAAACGGTATACTCCATATACCTTCTAATAAAGCCTTTTATTTGGTTTGGAGTTACCAGTTATTGTTTGTTCGCCAATAACTTCCTTATACAGCACTGATGTATAAGGAAGGTATTGGCATAGCAAAAACCTCTTTACATGTTTTTTATATTCATACTCTCTTCGTTTTTTTTTCAATTTTTACTTTATCATACGAACTTAGGATTACATATTGTAATCGTGTTTTCACAAATCGTCTTATTAGTTTCCATGATCATTTTAAGACCATCTCTGGAAAAAGTCGCCTGTTATACATTTTTCAAACCAAATTTTGCATGTGGCTCTTAACTCAAATAACTCTCGATTAGTTTTTGGTGGATACCGACAGGGGGGATAAATTAAATCGAGACATGAAAGTTATTTAGTACATTTAGTAATGTAAGATAAGTGTTTGTGTATGATATGATTTTAATTTATTAATAAAATATGTTAAAATTTTATATATTACCTTTTCCTGTCTGAGGATATCAGCTAAACATTAAATATTGATATGGAAACATGAAATATAATAAAAATCACAAAAGGCTTACCAGATTTGTTGAGACTGTCCACTGCTACAGCATTTACTAATCCTTTTATATATCTTTCAGGATATATCAATTACTCACCTTTTAGATCGTGCAACACCTCTAGATACTTACCTTTGTATTACTTCTAGATACATTTGTATTACAGAAACGAATTCATAAGATCAGATATATATATATATATATATATATATATATATATATATATATATATATATATATATATATATATATATTTCCATATTTATGTAAACACATAGAATGATTTTCTAAACATAAACCCTAAGAGTAAACTTATCTTTCAGGCTATATCACAGACTCACCTTTTATATCTCACAAAACTAGTAAATATATACATTTGTATAACTGAAAGTAATTTGTAATCAATTAAATCGGCACAAAAATATTTAATGACATCTTTTTAGGGCTATTGAATTCTAAATAATATGGCCCAAGAATAATAACTATCATATATCAAGCACCCATCTAATAGATCTTTTAGAATAAATCAAGCCCTCATCTTTTAGATCCCTTAAGGGCCGTTCACAATGGCTACGCTACCCCTAGCGTAGCGGCGAGAAATATTAGACACATTTAGAAGAATGAAAGCGTTCAGAATGGCACGGTAGCGTTGTGGCAACGGTAACCAAGAGGCCAGCGCGTGGCAAGAAACTTTTGCGGTAGAACAGGCAAGGGCCGACCAATATAAATCGTCGGTTGCACAGCGTGTTTTTACTTTCGTTACCTAATATTAAAAAAATAAATTCATTGTAACAAACAACAAACAAGGCCCATTACGTTACGCCATCACGACTCCAGTCGTGATGCGAATGTCTGGATCTTCATACAGCAAAACATTACTTACCACTACCGCGTTTATTGTGTTACCACTGCCTGTTCCATTATGAATGCCCCTTTAGATACATACCTTCGTATTACTGAAACTAACCTAGGCTCGGTTGTATATTGCAGAGAACTCTCGGGGTAATTTCAAATCCGTGATTCAATGTCACTTTTCACAAATTTGACACGATATTTGTGCGATGTTGTCATATATAAACAAAGGTACATGAGGCTATGACATTGAACAAGAATGTATACAACATATAAAGGTCGTTTTAGACAAGACAATTTCTTGACTCAAAAGTTAGTCAAGATGCGAGACAATCTCAATTGTCTCGTATCATACAGCAAAATATTTGAAATATTGAATTGGATGGTAGATCGAATTGAAAAATATAACGCGTTCTATTTGTCAAGGACAAATTGTATGGGAGGAGGATATATGAATTTATTTCTTGAACAACTTTTGAGCTAAGAAATTGTCTAGTCTAAAAACACCTTAACAATATAAACCTCGCCTTTATGCAACCGACTTGTATTACTCTTGAAATTTTCATTTCTAGCCTTTATTAGCTGATCGAGAACAATTGCAAAATATCATTTAATAAGAACCATTCGACATTAAATAATATATGTCGTTGCGATATGATTCCCATAAAAGAAAAACGAACATAACTTAAACATTATTACTCCAGTCTTTTATAAAACAACGGTTTCACATAAATTACCGTGCGGCCATATCGCAAACCCACTCTCTATCGCAAAAGGTTAACCTGATCTAATTAATTTCGCTGACGACCCCCTCCCCAGCCCAATAAATAAAACACACGGTCGCACTCGAAGCACCCATTTATTGCTAAATATACATAACATACACACAAAATAATGAGTGAAAAAAATAAATGCATCCATTATTTATACATTATTTACTTAAAGCTTATCAGCTACGCCGCATCGGAATACATAAGAAACCTAAAATATCTTACCTTACATATATGACTTAATTAAAATTTAAAATTATCATTTTATATGCCGATACGAATCGGGGCCCCGTCAATCAACCCGTCTCGATCGCCTATCTGGGAGAATGAGTGAGTGACGTCGGAAATTTTAAATGTATGTGTATGTTTTTTTTTTCTTTCTTGCTTTCGTGGGCCGACGACGATGTCGACGGGGTCCCGTTTCGGAAGACCAAATTGGCGCCAATCTTACATAACGATTCAACAATATTTTTTGCACGACTCGCTATTTTACTATGCCTAAATATGGTAGAGCATTTATTACATTTTTTAGATTCGTCTAGAAATTTGACACCAAGTTACTAAATTTAAAACATAGGGCTATGAGTTTTTTAAAAGATTGAAATGACATACCTCCCTATTCACCAACATTCAATAAATGTAGCAATAGCTATTGAAGCGATAAGTATTCGTTGTTAGCAATAATAAATACATTATCTAGGGCAGGGATGGCGAACCTATAAAGACACATTACACGGTCAATAATACTGTTAATATTTTAGAATAATGACAGTATTACTGTATGATAATGTTCATTATTCTAAAATATTGCCAGTTTTACTCTTCGTGTAAGGTATAATAATGCTGTAATGAGGAGAATACTGATCTTTATCCGGATGATTGATTACTTGATAAATATAAAAGGAGGATTGATGCAAATATTGACAGTACTAGAATTGACAGTATTATTGACCTGACCTGTGCCTTATTGAGTGAATAGAATACTGATATTTATCCGGATAATTGATTACTTGATAAATATTGATGGAGGATTCAAGCAAATACTGACAGTACTAGGATCGACAGTATATAAAGGCACCTTACACGGTCAATAATACTGTCAGTCCTAGTACTGTTAGTAATTACTTCAATTCTCCTTTTATATTTATCAAGTAATCAATTATCAGGAAAAACTACAGTATTCTCTTCATTCCACCATTACTATACCTTACACCAGAAGTAATACTGTCAATATATTAGAATAACAAACACTTTAAACATGTTCTCGTATAGTAATACTGTCATTATTCTAAAATTTTGACAGTATTATTGATCGTGTAAGGTGCCTTATAGGTTCGCCATCCCTGCTCTAAATAATGTATTTATTGTTGCTATAACAACAAATACTTATGGCTTCAATAGCTATTGCTATATCCGGATAATCGTTGGTAATCATTTTTGCGTAATTTTTGTTAATTACGCAAAAATGCTTACGAACGATTACATTTGAGCAAATATGACTTCAAATTACGGTAAAGTAAACAAATGTGATTCGAAATAACTGATAAACTCTTTTTAGATTCTTGACTTTGCCACTTTGATAATCACCGGCACATATGTGAATTCACCTCTTAGTAATCTACATATCTAGATTTCGATCTTGTTAGATCTCATCAGTGTATCAGCTAGTGAGGATGAATTCATAAAATATGTAGTGGTATTTAAAACTATATTAAAATAATGTTCCTAGTAGTCCGATATATGCTATTACTAGATGATACTTGAATAATATGTTATAACTAAATATTACTACTAATTATTTATACATTAAATAATAAATTATATACTATATGGCACCTTGCGATTGTTTATAATAATAAAACTACCCCTAATCAGTCTTAAAATAAAATAATTAACTTACAATAATAATCTCATTTGACTGTTTTGAAATTATCGTTGTTGCATTGTCCGGCTATCCTGTTGTTTGTCTGCACGCCCACGCCTGCAACAGAAGAGAACACACGTCAACTTGCTATCGTAATTGCTACCGGTGTTGGTTTCTCTTCTTGAAAGCTGCTCCCATTATGACGGGGGGCTTGCGCGACCTGCAGCGGCGGCGGGCGGCCCCCGCGCGCGTTCGATCGCGATCTCTGGCCGGCCTGTTGTGTAAATCGGCCGTTTTAATCGGTTAATTGCGCAGCAAAAAGGAGATAAAAGAGATGCCGGCGGGGATAATTGGGCTTTCCCAATGATACATTTTATCGCGGTTTAATCAACGCGAATTGATTGTGTACCATTAGTAGCTGGGATAATAATCAGTTAGTATGTGAGAATTATGAATGAGTATTAGTTAGTTATAATTATATTAATTAAATATGATTGCGCCATGCGTAATTTGTTTACATTGTAAGGATGTTCAGACTTCTTACAATAATAATATTCCAGACCTAATATTTAAATGAACTTAAGGGGTTATATACCTTTATTTTCTTCAAAAAATCGATTTTATTATTGCTTTATCTGAAAGTAAAACTCTTTGAGAATATTTTACGAAATTTTCATGGAGATCCGAGCAATAGATCGAAAGTTACAGCGTTTCGAAGCGGGGTGCGATGTTTCCTGTAAAATCTACTCCATTCTCGACCATTCAAATCGCGTATGTTTTGTGACAAATCCCTTATAATCAGTTGTATACGAGCTTCCGAAGCGTTAGAATCGATTATCGAATTTTTTTCTCTGCTGTTTGTTTTACCGTCTTTTCACAAAATCAGTATGGATTCCCGAAACAAAATTACATGCTAAACTCGATTATCTCGAAATGGTGTTTTCCAAAAGTACGTTTGCCGTGATCGCGATTGCCGAAAAACTATTTGACCGATCTTCTTAATTTTTTTTTTGAATTGTTTGTAATTAATGTTGTCAGTACTTTAACGATTCCTTTTTTATGTATAAATTTTTATTTTGCAAATACGAATTTTTTAATAAAATTTCTAGAGCTCAAAACATTGAGTTTTTGGGAAAAACGTTCCCGTATGCTGAAAAAACAAAATATTTATTTAAATAATCGTTCAAGTACTAGGAAGGTCCCTATACTAGTGAAATTTTTTGGGTTTTATGATTTCAATTGACCTGCTTGACTTTCATGATGATCACCGCAAGCCTCATCAAAAAAAGAGGGTTTCGGGGAAAGGGCCATAACTCCGCCAATTATGAAATTTTTTTTATAAACTAATACTTATTTTTTGCACTAAAAAAACGTACTATTAATAAATTATAATTTTGATGTAAAAAAATTATTGCTACATACCTTTACAAAAATTCAAACTTTCCTCAATTTCTCCGCACAAAAAGGTATATAACCCCTTAAGCTGCTTTCGTTTAATATTACTAGCTGCCCTGAATGTCACGTTTACGAGCAACTCGCCACAGAACAAGAATATCCAACATGTTATTTCTGTTAACTGTCAATTTCTCTTACTACACGATTATTGTGAATGGTCCTTCAGATAAATTCAAGCGCGGTAAAGGACAAGATAAAATCGTGCATTCGAGAAGCGGCTCACACGGAATATCGTACACGCAACAATCAGCCCGGAGAAGCTTAGATCGATAAACGAAAGTAGATTTAAGGTCGTTTTAGACAAGACAATTTCTTAGCTCAAAAGTTGTTCAAGAAATGAATTCATATATCTTCCTCCCATACAATTTGTCCTTGACAAATAGAACGGGTTATAATTTTCCATTCGATCTACCATCAAATTCAATATTTCAAATAATTTTGCTGTATGATACGAGTCAATTTAGATTGTCTCGCATCTTGACTAAAGGCCGTTTTAGACAAGACAATTTCTTAGCTCAAAAGTTGTTCAAGAAATGAATTCATGTATCGTCCTCCCATACAATTTGTCCATGACAAATAGAACGCGTTATATTTTTCCATTCGATCTACCATCCACTTAAATATTTCAAATAATTTGCTATATGATACGAGACAACTTAGATTGTCTCGCCTCTTGACTAACTTTTGAGTCAAGAAATTGAATTCTTCAAAGTAGTAGTATAATTTCAAGTTTTTTTTTTTGTGAAACCCCATTTTATTGAAAAGTTATTTGTCTTACATTTTCCCGCATTGAGACGTTATTAATTGACCAAAATAATACTTTATTTTGAATCTAAAGAAATGAAAAAGATAATTATATAATTGAATCGTTTAGTTTTATTTTACACCCGAGCTCAAAAACTGTCCCCCTTCACACATATTCATCTTCTTCTGTGATTCTTAAACGCCCGGTTCCTCCAACGAATCTTAAAACTCGTCTTATAGAAGCTCGTCTTATATAAAACCGCGTCTTAAATTTTTATTCTGTTGCACCAAACATATTCTATTCTATTCTAAAAGATCGTCTTATATAAACTCGTCTTATATATAACCACGTCTTATATATAACCACGTCTTAAATTTTTATTCTGTTGCACCAAACATATTCTATTCTATTCTAAAAGATCGTCTTATATAAACTCGTCTTATATATAACCACGTCTTATATATAACCACGTCTTAAATTTTTATTCTGTTGCACCAAACATATTCTATTCTATTCTATTCTATTCTATTCTATTCTATTCTATAAGCTCGTCTTATATAAACTCGTCTTATATAACCGTCTTAAATTTTTATTCTGTTGCACCAAACATATTTAGATCTTATTTACTCTTACAATGTAAGACCGTCTTATCGTTTTCAGGCGAATCTGGAAAGACGAAATACGGTTCAATGTTGACCTAATCGCGCGGCCTTTTCTAGTCAACATTTTATAATTTTCTGAAGATATGTTTGGATATTTCTCCAGTCCAAGGATGATTTGATACTTTGTTAGGAGGAAAGTTCATTTTTTGTCACGAAATAGTTGTAAAAATATGCAAAAGTCAATATTTGCATCAGAAAAGTATATATTTACTCCGATTTGTAATCAATATTCAAAAGAAATTCCTCTAAGAGATTGCAGTTTCATATTTGAAGTTTTGATAAATACAATCTGATAATGCTAAGTACAGTAGTATAACTTATAGACATCCGAGCAATTATCACAAAATTCTTCATTATTTCGAAATAAATTTATTTCTTGGTGCGCACCCCTCCAGTTTTTCATGGGGCTACGGCTTGTACACTTCGCAAAAGAAGTAGCAGTAGTTCCGCGTTTTTCGGATAGATTTTCAGCTCGATACGATATTTTCGAAGATTAGCCTTAAGATCCGATTTTTGTTTGGTGCAACGCTTTAAGACCGTCTTATTATCAAAACGGTCTTAAACTAGTTAAGATCCGATTTTTGTTTGATGTAACGCTTTCAGACCATCTTATTATTAAAACGGTCTTAAACTAGTTAAGATCTGATTTTTGTTTGATGTAACGCTTTCAGACCGTCTTATGATTAAGACGGTCTTAAACTAGTTAAGATCCGATATTTGTTTGATGTAACGCTTTAAGACCGTCTTATAATTAAGATGGTCTTAAACTAGTTAAGACCCGATTTTTGTTTGATGTAACGCTTTAAGATCGTCTTATTATTAAGACGGTCTTAAACTAGTTAAGATTCGTTGCAGAAACCAGGCGTTTGTTAATTATAATACAATATACATACAAGCATGATGATTTTTTAATGATTTTAAGCAGTTGCAGCTAATTTGCAGCAACATTTTGGTGATGGACATGAGCCCTTTACCACTAATCTCTTTCCCCCGTATTCACCGACGTTCCATACATAATCTATTAAACCCATAAGTATTTGTTGTTATAGCAACAATAAATACATTATCTAGGAAATTTAGTTACTTTATATTTTCTTTATTGGAAACCCTGAATAATTAAACAAAAGGTGTCATCAAAGCTCCAATCGCAAGCGCTATTCAAGGTGTTTGACATTTGTTTTAGCATATTCTGTGACAATGACTTTGTTGTTTATCCATTCAATAGCTTATGGGACCTATAAAGTTTATGGGATGTTGGTGAATACGGGCGTTAACGATTCAGTTATCTAGTTTTCAGTTAAAAAATTTCATTTGTTTTCGATTATTATACAAACACTTTTTATCGAAACTGAATGTGCCTTGAATTTTACTACTTTCTTCTTCTTTCACCCTATGTTGATCCGCACCTGGATCTAGGCCCGTTACCTATTTTCCAATTTTCCAATTATTTTGGGCTGGCTTCAGTTTTTACCGGATATCCTCTTTTAACCTTTTTTGGGATGTTAGTACTCTTCTTTTTGGGCCCCTTGAGGCGCCATCTCGCCACCCTATTTGTCCATCTCGAGGTTTCATGTCTCGCTATGTGACCGGCCCACTTTCATTTTAGTTGTGCAATTTCTAGTACATTAGTTACCCGTGTCCTTCAGATCTCTTCAATTTCGAATACTTATGTTTATTCCCAGCATGGCTCTCTCCATTGTTCGTTCTGTGATTAGGTGTTGTTTGTTTGTTGTCTTATGTGTTATTGCCATGATTTCAAGGCCGTATGTAAGCACGGTTCATATACCTTTCTTTTTAAATTGATAGGGAATTCTAGCGATTTAAGTATGCATCCGATAACTCAAACTCTTCTCGATATTTCTATTGTTTGCTTTTCTTTATCTGTCCTAATCCCGTGGCCCAGGAATATGGATACGTTTGCGTTCTCGAGTATTTCCTTGTTAATCTTTATCTGGCTGTTCTGGATAGTTCTGGATAGTTGGCTGGAGGGTAGTATAGCTACAGGCACTTAGGCATCAACATGGGCCCATTGTGAAACTTCCATTTAAGGCTGCTCACTCGTCCCACGAGTCAATTTTGCGTGAGAGCTGCAAAACTCTGGCGGGTGATGAGTTGCCAATTCTGACCATACTAGGCCAGCACTCCTCTAGTATTAGATGCCTAGTGTTTACTAGAGCTGGGCAGAGGCATATGCTCTGCTGTTTCTAGTTCTTCATTGCACCCTCTACATAACGCGCTGTCTACCAGACCCATCGTGTGTAGGTGTTTGTTTAGCCGGCAGTGGCCAGTTAGGATGTTCGTCAATAAATTCAGATTAGTTCTAGATAAGTTAAGGCGGGCCCTGGGTGCAATTTCACAAGGTTGCCTAATTGCTACCTTTGATTGCTTGCAGCCCGGCGTTTCTCGCCATCTTACCTTGTGAAGAGCATGTGTCCTATGCTCTATTATTTTTTTCAGAGCACCTGCAGAAAGTATTTCATCTTCTTGGGTTGTTAGAATATGTAAGGATCCCTTCCTGGCAAGTTCATCTGCTATTTCGTTCCCCTTGATGCCACTATGTCCTTTACTCCTTACCTCCACCAGGCATTAATGATAATCGGACTACAAATGAACCTGGACAAAACAGAAATAATGACATCTGAGTACAACCAGACAAATATAACAAACTAGAACTCTGCTGGATTTCTAGTTTGTTATATTTGTCTGGTTGTACTCAGGTGTCATTATTTCTGTTTTGTCCAGGTTCATTTGTAGTCCGATTATAATCGATGTCTGGTGGAGTTCCTCGAGGATTGTATTTAGTTCTTCTATTGAACTTGCTAGTGATGACTATATCGTCTGCAAATTTTAGGTGACTAAGGTATACTCCGTCGATTTTTATTCCTTTTTCTTCCCAATTGATGTTTTTGAATATTTACTCCAGCAATTTCAGAGAAATTGTGTCCCTTTGCCGTACTCCACTCTGAAACTGGGTTTTCTTCGTATTGTCTTCGTCAATTTTAATTTGCATATATGCATTTTCTTAGATGTTTTTATGAGGCTTGAGTATCGGGTGTCCACTCTTGCTATTGCAAGTGCCTCTAGAAATATCCAATTTTCGAATGCTTTTCGTTAGTCTACGAAAGTAATGCGCAGTGGTACACTGTATTCGTTTGTTTTTTCAATCTTTGAGTCCTCAAGTCCTGGTTTCCTAGCAAGCGGTGTCGATAAAAACGGCCGTTTTTGACGTCATTTACACATTACAAGATACGTTTTAAGTACATGTAATTGAATAACTCCAGTGTAATTCATGACATTTTCCCAATACTTTGAAGTATACCGTTCTCTGGATTGCCAAATATATTTAAATATGTGTAAATGAAATGTGTGATATCAAAATGACGTGAAATACGACCGCTTTTGTCGAAACCTCTTCCTAGGAAACCAAGGCTTTAGTGTCTGTAGATGGTCGCTGGTGCCGAATCATTTTTTGAAACAGGCCGGTTCGACTGGTTGGTAGAAGTCTAGCTTTTGAGTTTCTTTATTATTTTTGTGAGGTCCTTATATAAGTGCCTTTCGTTTATCACTCTGGGCTGGTACGGGCTTGTTTGTTGTTCTATTTGCCGCTTCCGATGCGCATAATTCTACCTCGGCCCTTACAACCGGCGGCGCACGACCAAAAGACCTGAGCGATACTGCACGCCACAGTGGTGACTAGCAATGATAAACCATGCTAAACGAAAGCGTCTATAGATGTGGTATTAGACTTATTGGCCGATTATTTTCTATGTTGGTTCGGTCTTCTTTTTTTTGTATAGAATGATGGCCATGACCAGCTGCGTGGTATCCCTTCATAATACATTTGTTTATAAGCATTCGTACACTTTCTTGATGGCTTCTCCCTTTTTCAGAGATTCACTCGTTATTTTGCCTACGTAAGGGCATTTGTTTTTTTTCATCTCGTTTAGCGCTAATGTTAATTGGTGTCGGCTTCTGGGATTTCCTCTGAGCCTGTGTTTTGTATTTCCTGCCTCACGGCTGATAGCCCAATAAAGATAAAAGTTTTTTTTTAAACGACAATCTAGTATTGATAGTTTTGGGCGTTAACGCCATATAGGTTTTTATAGATGTCTATTTCTATAGATCGTTGTTTTGATTTCTCCTATTGACTATTGACTATTGACGAAGTCATGGTCAATAGTCAATAGATGAAATAAAAACAACGATCTATAGAAGACATCTATAAAAACCTATATAGCGTTAAGGTCCAAAATTATCAATACTAGAGATTGTCGTTTTTAAAAAAAAACTTCTATCTTTATTGGGCTATCAGCCGTGAGGCTTTTCCGCCGCTCAAGGGAGAAGTTTAGAGGAGTTTAATCACCTGGTATTTACATTAACTTCACAGAAAACCTCTGAAAGGTGATTCACGAAAATTCGTTCCCCACTGGGGATCGAATTCAGGCTCCCCAATGCTCAGTACGAGACGAACGAGACCCCTTAACCACTCGGCCACTGAGCTGGGTGTCGTTTTTTATTTGTGTTATTTTTGAGAGATAGTTTTGACTTGAGGATTTTACATTTTTGTTTTTTTTCCTAAGGTCTCCATTACGAGATTTGTTTTACTACGTCGTATGGCGAGTTATTTCATCTAGTTCATTAAATTTTATATTTGTCTGTTTTTAGTATAGCTAAATAATGTTTAAATCTAGCAAAAATATGTCATTTAAAACAAAAACTCGAAATATGTACTCGGACAAGGACGAAATGCCTCAAAATTATCGTATCAAGATTTATTGAATGGTTTTATAAATTATTATATCAAGATTTATTGAATGGTTATTATAAATTCCAAAAATTCTATATTTGTCTGTTTTTAGTTTAACTAAATAATGTCTAAATATAGCAAACATATGTCATTTAAAACAAAAACTCGAAATATGTACTCAGACAAGGACGAAATGCCTCAAAATTATTGTATCAAGATTTATTGAATAATTATTATAAATTATTGTATCAAGATTTATTGAATGGTTATTATAAATTCCTAAAATTCGATATTTGTCTGTTTTTAGTATAACTAAAATATGTTTAAATATAACAAAAATATGTAATTTTCGAGTGTTTTATTAACAATACTACTCGAAAATGACATACTTTTGTTATATTTAAGCATTATTTAGCTATACTAAAAACAGACAAATAGAAAAAAATAAATAAAATTAAGGACATATGTTCAAAATATATGACCATGCAATAACCGATTCTTACATACGATTCAACCATTAACGTCACTAAGTGAACGTAGCGACAAACAACTCCCAACCAATAATTACTAACCGTTTATTTTCATAATATCGATAATTTGCATAAAGCCCGCCCACGAAAGCGGTTGTCATCCGCCCACTGCACCGCAACGGACACACAATAATATTGCCGCAAATTTTGCGCAACGCAGTTAACAGTACCCCGCACGAAATTAATTAAAAATTGCGCAAAAAACGCCGCGGCCGCACAAATTTATTCACATCTCGTGACGCTCGCTGGCTTCGAATAACAACAACCTGGCAATTTGTAACCTAATCGCGATCCTGATCGTCCATGCAGATTAATCTGTGTAATTAATACGGATTACGAAGGTAATCGATCAGGTGTGGTTGCAAAAATTATAATTAACACAATACCAATTAGTTTCTATCGAGATTTATTAAATAGTTATTATAAATTACTATAATGCTTTGTTAATTTAATGTTTTAATAATTATAAAATAGTATTGATTACTTCCACATATGTTACATAAAACAAAAACTTGAAATATATACTCAGACAAGGACGAAATGCCTCAAAAATATTGTATCAATATTATATTAATAATTATAAATACATATTGATTACTTCCACATACGTTAAATAAAACAAAAACTTGAAAAATGTACTCAGACAAGGAGGAAATGCCACAAAAATATTGTATTAATATTATATTAATTTAATGTTTTAATAATTATAAATACTTATTGATTACTTCCACATATGTTACATAAAACAAAAACTCGAAAATTTCTTCCACATATGTTACATAAAACAAACCCCGAAATATGTACTCAGACAAGGACGAAATGCCTCAGAACTATTGTATCAATATTGTATTAATATAATGTTTTAATAATTATAAATACTTATTGATTACTTCCACATATGTTACATAAAACAAACCTCAAAATATGTACTCGGACAAGGACGAAATGCCTGAAAAATATTGTATCAATATTATATTAATTCATTGTTTTAATAATTATAAATACTTATTGATTACTTCCACATATGTTACATAAAACAAAAACTCGAAAATTTCTTCCACATATGTTGCATAAAACAAACCTCGAAATATGTACTCAGACAAGGACGAAATGCCTCAAAGCTATTGTATCAATATTATATTAATTTAATGTTTTAATAATTATAAATACTTATTGATTACTTTCACA
Source organism: Lordithon lunulatus (assembly GCA_963942505.1). Taxonomy (NCBI): domain Eukaryota; kingdom Metazoa; phylum Arthropoda; class Insecta; order Coleoptera; family Staphylinidae; genus Lordithon; species Lordithon lunulatus. The sequence goes on along the minus strand of OZ012672.1, from coordinate 49,194,939 downwards.
TATGTTACATAAAACAAAAACTCGAAATATGTACTCAGACAAGGACGAAATGCCTCAATATTATTGTATCAATATTATATTAATTTCATGTTTTAATAATTATAAATACTTATTGATTACTTCCACATATGTTACATAAAACAAATCTTGAAATATATACTCGGACAAGGACGAAATGCATCAAAAATATTGTATCAATAATATATTAATTTATTATCGCATCTTGACTAAAGGTCGTTTTAGACAAGACAATTTCTTGACTCAAAAGTTAATCAAGATGCGAGACAATCTAAATTGTCTCGTATCATACAGCAAATTATTAGAAATATTGAATTGGATGGTAGATCGAATTGAAAAATATAACGCGTTCTATTTGTCAAGGACAAATTGTATGGGAGGAATATTTATGAATTCATTTCTTGAACAACTTCTGAGCTAAGAAATTGTCTTGTCTAAAACGACCTTAACATAGGGTTAATCAGGCCGTGTTACTGAACGCCTTTAAAAAAACGATTGTTTTTATTGATGCAATGTTAAATTCTTATGCGAGAACCCGACATTTTGTCAGGTTCTTATAAATAGAGAATATAAGAAGAGTATAATATAACTCTTCTGTTGCATCAGTGCTACTTAAAATATTCTCATTAACACCAGCCTCAACGTTGTACCTTTATTATAGTTATTATAATAGAAAACACAAAGTCTTAACTTGTTTACAATGCAGGGGCTATCTGTTTCTTCTTGTTGCCATCTGCGATTTACGGCCGTGATTAATTTAATTTGTTTTCACACCTTGTTAATGTGCCATTAATCAAAGCCGTAATCAGCCAAGGAGGAAACAATAAAAGAGAGCCAGGCGGGCGCGGACTGTGGCTGGCCTGGACTCTCGGCTTGCAGCTAAGCTATACGTCGTCGCGCAATATATTTGTAATTTAAATGTGCTGTAGAAAACTTTGTTGACTGGTCGATTACATATTAATAATCTTCTACATTTTACGAGCGTGTGAGAATGAAAGTGGCGTAAGTCATATTTGAATTGTTTTGAAAATAAGAAGATTTTGCGTTTGGTATTTATGTAAATTGACGTATAAATTACCAAAAAAAAAAGACCGTTATTTGGCATACCTCTCTAGTATACCAACATAATAATAATATAATCTCTTAAATATTAATCAACAGTGGTAATTTGTAGTGGCAAGGGCAGAGGGGGTGACTATGTATATTCTGTTAATTTTTATTTGTGCGGATTGTTACCTTTTTATTTGTATGTATTTTTTGTTTCTTGCTCTAGCTGTTATGAACATTGTGTAGCTCATAATAGCTAGAACAAGAAACAAAAAATTCATAAAAATAAAAATAAATCTAGATCTAGAAAAAAATTTCAAAAGCAACTGATTCGGATTTTCACTGTTCCATTAAGAAAATTAGTAGGTAGGTATAATTAACGTTGTTTATACCTACCTACTAATTTTCTTAATGGAACAAGATTTAAGAAAATTAGTAGGTAGGTATAAACAACGTTGTTTATACCTACCTACTAATTTTCTTAATGGAACAGTGAAAATCCGAATAGAAAATATGGAGTAGTTTATGAGAAAAAAATATCCGGTAAACAGCTTGCCTCAATTTCTACCGAGCAGCTTTTCAAGCTCAAACCAATTTTTTTACAACAAGAATATTCCCTCAGTTAACTAATGTTTCCAGCGCAATTTCTTGCTACCACTCGTAGCAGACACTCTCTCATCATAAGCAATCTCATCATAAATCATCCCCGGACAATTAGAAAATATGAAGTAGTTGTTGAGAGAAAAAATATCCGAACAACAGCTACCCTAGGTCAATTTCTACCAAACAGCTTTTCAAGCTCAAACCTATTTTTTTTTTACAACACGCATATTCCTTCAGTTAACTCATGTTTCCAGCGCGATTTCTTGCTACCACTCGTAACAGACACTCTCTCGCCATTAAATCATCCCCGGACAATAAGCCGAGCTGAGCTCAGCTCGCGCGCGCCGCAACAAAAACTGAATAAATCCACGAGACGAATTTATGCCTCCGCGCGACTTGATTTATGCCATCGCGCTTTATTGAATTACGCGCTCACGCAAAATCCGCGACACCTGCTCAATAATTATATTAAAAAGCGCCATCTGCGTGTCGCTCTATTTAAGAAAAAAAAATCGGGCCGCAATTAACGCGTAACAAAGTCGACGCCGTAAAGATAAATATTAATGTATACGATGAAAGCGAAACGCGGTCGGTTTATGTCTTAATCGGTTTTTACTTTTAAATTGGGGCGGGCCTGCTCTGCGCGGGTTCATTAAGACGTTGAGATTCGGATCGGTAAACAGGACTTTTAATGTTTAATAGGAGTGACAGATTAGACAGGTTGATCGTTAGTAGTCTTGTAGACTGAGCCGTTTTGAATTAAACAATTAGACAGGTTGATGTCAATATATTTGTGATATCTATTGGCGGTAGAAGATATTTGTAATCATTGGATGATTAAGAATTATTTCATAATATGTTTTAATTAGAAAATTTACTAATGAAAACATTTATAACAAAATAATTAAAAATACGTTCTGAATAAAACAATTAGACAGATTGATGTCAAAAAATATATATCCTTTTATAATCAGGTCTCATCTCTCAAATATTTCGCAAAACTAAATATTAGTTAAAACATATATAAGTGTGAATCCACCCCTTAGCAATCTACATATCTAGATTTCGATCCTATTAGATCTCATCAGTGTAGCTCACCTAGTGAGAGTGAATTCACACAATATCTCGAGTGGTTATAGAAAAAAAATGATACAATTTATTATTAATCTCTTAAGATGGCCACTGCCATGCCGCGTTCAATGGTATATTTGTGATTTCTATTGGCGAAGTAATTTGTAATCATTCGATGATTAAGAATTATTTCATAATTTGTTTTAATTAGAAAATTTTACTAATGAAAAAATGTATAACAAAATAATTACAAATACGTTCTGAATAAAGCAATTGGACAGGTTGATCTCAATATATTTGTGGTTTCTATTGACTGTAGAAGTCATTTGAAATTGGATTGGAGGATTACAAATTATTTCTTAATTTGTCCAATGTGTCCACTATCAAGAAATTAAATGTCGTACAGAGAAATCAAATAGAGACATATTCAGAAATACAGACATAAAAGGGAAAGCCTGGAAGTAACAGCAATACAAAAGAAGATAGAAGAGGGTAACTAAGGTGGTTCGAACATATGAACATAATGAACAATAGTAGACAAGTAAAGCAAGCATAGGAAGCAAGAGCCATAGGAAAGAGATCAAAAGGAAAGCCACGAGAGACCTGGAACGACACAATTGGTAAAGCGCTTCAATTCAAAGGCAAAACAAGATACAAAAGACAGAAAAGAATGGATACAATTTTACAACTAATAGAAGCTAATAGAAACCAACCTCTGGGTGTCGAGGTTGGTTTCTATTAGCTTCTATTAGTTGTAAAATTTTATCCATTCTTTCCTGTATTTCGCATCTTGCTTTGTGTCCAGGTTTTGCACGGGTTATAGAGGATAAACACCAAATCAAGAGCAGTAATCATTCAAGTGGCAAACATTTTTAAAACGCATCATCTAAACCTGCAGATGAAGATTACATTACTCCTATGCTATGTACATCCGGTGTTTCTGTATGCGGTATACTCCTGGACCTTGACCAAGGGGTATCTTGAACAAGATCAAGTGGTATCTTAAACAAAACTAGAAACTAGAATATTGAAATATGACTGTATCGGTATTTTAAGGATATCCTGGATATACCGCATCATCAACAAAAAGGTCCTTGAAAGATTTAATAAAGAAACTAAAAGACTTAAACAATTAAGATAAGAAAGCTTAAATATCTAGTATCCAATTTGGATTTAGAAAGGCCGTAGGAACGAGAGAAGCACTCTATAGCGTCCTAGGTTCTACGTTGCAAGTGCATATCTTGTAAAATATTAAAGATAACATATTGAATTTTGAAAAAGTGCTTTTTATATACATATCCCTACTACAAGCAGCTAGAATTCATGTAAAATATATCGCAGATTTTTACTTTTATTGAAGATAATAGTTATGAATCATATTTCTCATATTAATTCCACTTTGCAAATTTATATCTTGTAAACCAATAAAGATAACATCTTGAATTTTAAAAAAGTGCATTCTATATACATGTTTCTACCATAAGCAATAAAATTGTATCTAAAATCTAACACTGCTTCTTACATTTAGTAAAGATATTAGTTACGAATCATATTTCTCATATTAATTCCACTTTGCAAGTGTATATCTTTTAAACTAATAAAGATAACATCTTGAATTTATAAAAAGTGCATTCTATATACATAATTCTACCATAAGCAATAATATTGTATCTAAAATCTATCACTGCTTATTACATTTAGTAAAGATATTAGTTACGAATCATATTTCTCATATTAATTCCACTTTGCAAGTGTATATCTTTGAAACTAATAAAGCTAACATCTAGAGTTTAAAAAAAGTGCATTCTATATACATATTTCTACCATAAGCAACAAAATTGTATCTAAAATCTATCACTGCTTATTACATTTTGTAAAGATATTAGTTACGAATCATATTTCTTATGTAGGTTCAACTTTTCAAATGCATATGTTTTAAAGTATTAAATATAACATCTTAAATTTTGAAAAAGTGCATTCTATATACATATTTCTACTAAAGTTATGATTCATAGATGTAGGCATATGGACTGTGATATATGCTTTATTGACAACCAAAAAGCATCCGACAACACAATAAGCTGATGGATATTTTAAAAGATATAGGAGTAGAAAACAGACACCTAAAGATAATCAGCAACCTGAACAGAAAAGAAACTGCTTCATTACGCATTCAAGGAGAGAACGAGATCAAGAAAAGCGTCTGCCAAGGATGCATATTGTCTTCAACATTGTTCAACATATACTCGGAACGCATATTTCAAGAAGCACTAGGATAATTGTGGCTAGCAAGTATATAAACAATATAAAAATACGCGGACGATACAGCAGACACCATGGAAAGTCTATAAGAATCGATGAATAGAATAGTAGAAGCCAGTCAAAGGCATGGCTTCATGCTCAATGCCAGGAAAACAAAGTACATGTTATTATCGAAAAAACATTACAATATACAATGTAATGTTTTTTCGATAATAACATGTACTTTGTTTTCCTGGAATTGAGCATGAAGCCATGCCTTTGACTGGCTTCTACTATTCTATTCATCGATTCTTGGATTCATGGAGGGTTTTTGTATTTTTTTGAGTTGTCATGCCAAATAAAGGTCTTTTTTTCTCAAAAAAAACATCAACCCTGCTGGACAGCTTCTTATTAACAACGAATTGATTGAAAAAGTCCAAAAATATACGCATCTAGGAACAAGAATAAATGAAACGTGGGACCATGCACTTGAAATGAAATGTAGAATAGAAAAGGAAGGCCAGATCCGCGTTCCTGCAGATGGCAAAGGCTCGTTACCTATATATTCAAATGAAGATCAGACTATAGAGATGCTACATCTACTCTATGCTTTTATATGGAGTCCTGAATTCTAACAGCGGCGACTGAAAGGAGTCTCGAGACATTTGAGATGTGATTGTACAGCCATATACTTAGAATTCTATGGAGGCCAAGGTATTCCAGCTTCCTTGTCTTTATTGTTATAAGGACCTTCTCCTTTCCCATTCTTTCGAGGACGGTGGTGCGAGTTACCACCGTCCTCGAAAGAATGGGAAAGGAGAAGGTCCTTATAACAATAAAGACAAGAAAGCTGGAATACCTTGGCCTTATAATGAGAAATGGGGAACGGTACGGGTTATTATAACTTGATACTACAGGGAAAGGTAGACGGAAGAAGAGGGCCAGGAAGTAGAAGAGTATCGTGGCTAAAAAACCTTCGAACCTGGTTGAAAAGGCCTGTTATTGTTGTAACAGGCCTTTTCAGAGCTGCAGCAAACACAGTCAGAATTTCTATGATAATCGCCAACCTCCGAAGCGGATTGACACCAGAAGAATAAGAATAATTAGGACACATAGTGATAAATAGATACAACGAGGCTAAGTTGTAGGAATTATTGTGTGACTTCATCCTCACTAGCTGAGCTACACTGATGAGATCTAATAAGATCGAAATCTAGATATGTAGATTGCTAAGAGGTGGATTCACACTTATATATGAATTACAATTACTTTCTTACGCTCGTTTTAGACAAGAAAATTTCTTGAACCAAAAGTTAGTCATAATATGAGTCCATTTAAATTGTCTACGATCACACAGCATATTGTTTGAAATATTCAATTGGATTGTAGATTCAATGGAAAATAAAATGCGTTCTATTGCTCAAGAACAAATTTTATGAGGAGGAATTGTTTCGCTTCATACATATTTATTAAGTAAACCAGTTTAAATCTTGGTAAATATATAAGTTTCTTGAACATCTTATGTATCAAGAAATTGTCTTGTCTAAAAGGATCTTTAACAAAACTATTAGAACCTGTCTAATTTGCTAAACTTAACTAAAATCACTACTTTCAGATATCGATCAAATATCTGAGAGTATTGGTTTTAGTTATATAAATGCTGTTTAAGTTACTTCTATCTTGCTTACTTGTTTCTTCATATAAGCTTGAATTCGTATGTAAAAATTTTAAATCAACAATATATTATATAAGTTTTGATAAAGTTAGTGCTGGTTGCGGCTCATAAATTTAATACGGTTGGTCCATTTTCATAAAATTCAAGTCAAGCAAGAAACAATTAAACTTTTGTTACATAATCTGAATAATTTAACATTTTGTAAATCGTGAGAGAATCGATAAATACACGTTTCTCATAATAAAATCGCGATTAATTACACGGCCATAAATATTTATAGACACTAACTGTATCATAAAAACGCAACTTCATCGTGCACGTTTTTTTTTCTTTCTACAAGAGACTTTTTTATTCTATATTTCCAATCAATATTTCAAACTGATTACTTTTATTTTAAGTTTAAGAGAAAAAATATGTTAGAACATTATTTTAAAGTCTGAAGAGTCTACGAATTATTTCAAAAAATACGTTTTAATAATAAGAATTAGGGAAATATACAACTACACACACATATATATATATATATATATATATATATATATATATATATATATATATATAATATATATATATATATATATATATATATATATATATAATATATATATATATATATATATATATATATATATATATATATATATTCGGTCCTCTTTTTTATAATTATTGTTTTGCTGTATATATTTATAAACATGGTGTCCCTAAAGTATGGAATAAATTCGATAAAACATTTATTTATGATTTTCGCAAAAATTGCGTCGATTTTAAATTTTAAATTGCCAATTTTTATGAAAGTATCCATTTTTTTTCGACCATTTTTGAATGTGCAATGACGCCATCGACAAGTTTTTCAAATAACAACCCTATTTTTCTATGACGGATTCTGTAAGAGATTATTTTCCTGCGATCAGATATGTATATTATGATATAGGTTACATACGGACATTTTCGAGAAAAATCATTTCAAATGTCAGAGTGAAAAAACATGAATGCCAATTTTTAATGAAAGTATCCATTTTTTTCCACCATTTTTGGTACGAATTTGGAACGAATATCTATGTTGTTGTCTATTTCCCCAATAAACTATTTTTATTATTAAAACGTACTTTTGGAAATAATTCGTAGAACTCTTCAGACTTTAAAATTAAAAATCGACAATTTTTGTGAAAATCATAAATACATGTTTTATCGAATTTATTCTACACTTAAGGGACACTCTGAATATAAATATATACAGCAACATTGGCTATTTATAATTACCACCGACAAGTGGTTTGACAGATTGGTTGAGTTGGCCATTATAAAGTTTTTTTGTTTGTAGCCTTGTTGCTTTGTGTCAAACAATTAATTTAAAAAAAAAATGTGTCTGTTAATAAATTAATGTATGCTACAACAGTGGTAATTTATATTGCTGAATTTATTTACATTGACCTACTACTATTCCACTCGAAACTCTAACTATAGTTTAATAATGTAAACTGTTTATAAAGCTTTTCATATGAATCTCATAAATTATATTGCCTTAATATGCCGCCGTGTGATGTTTTGGTTTCAACAGTACTCGATTATAATTACCTAGTGCTAGTGATTTGTTTTATAAAATGTAATTTAATACCTGCCAATGGAAACACATGATAGGAAAATCGCAGGAATGTATAATTAATAGCAATAGTTTATGGTTGCGTAATTACATGTTATGTATGCCGCACAATAAACACATTGTATGCACCTGATGAGCCCAAAGCGCGTAAATACTAGAGCAATTAAAATTGCTAGAATCCTGAAGAAGAAAAAAACACAGCTCAGTGGCCGAGTGGTTACAAGCGTCAGTCATTGGGGGTTCAAACTGAGGCTGTTTAACAATTGTTAAATACATGTACAATAATTAAAGTCCTTTCAAAAATCTAAAATATAAAGTAACATTTATTTCCAAGGGTCTAGATTAAATATTATATAAAATAATTAAAGTCCTTTCAAAAATCTAAAATATAAAGTAACATTTATTTCCAAGGGTCTAGATATAAACAAAATTTCTTTCGACACAAATGACATATTTTGTCTGCAAACTGTTTTGTTTATTTATATTTTTAAACTCAAACCAGTTTACCTACTAATTTTCTTAAGGGGTTACACCACGTTGATATTTTTATAAAATCTATTTTTTTTCTTAGCTATATAAATTTATTATACTTTTAAGAATATTTTAAACGTTTAATCATTTCTAAATTCAAAGTATTTGCGATGTTATAGCAATTAGAAGTGAGCGCGGATGGGGGCCGGCCCGAAACTCAGGTGGCGATGGCACGAACATGCCGCGGCAGTACCTTTTCTTTCGTGTTTATCTCAAAACTACGTTTTTCAAACTGGTGTACACGATATCTCAAGATCTACTTAACCGATTTTGTTCAAATTTGCAACAAATATTCTTTCTAATATTATCTACGACGTAGCTTAGGATTGTTTTGATTGGGCACCGCGTTCATGAGTTATACATTTTTAAATGACAAAATTTCGTTTTTATTTTCAAATAGCTGTCATTTCTACAAAAATAAATATTTTTATAAGACGCAGTAATCATTCCATACAGAAGTTGGACACATAAAATATTTTCTATTACTTTCTCGGAAAATGTTAAACTTTCAAAATGTTTCGGCATTATTTAATTTTTATAATTTTTGGTTATATCAATATAATAGCTCATTTATACACAAATAAATATTTTTTAATTTTCCTATGCTACTTGGTAGTTAACATCTTTCTAAATAAGCAAACATTTTTTGAATTTTTTTCCACCAATGCCTGACAGCTAAACTATGTACCACCATCAGCAAGGAATTTCAGGCGAAGGTCCTACTTAACAACTCATATCTCCCGTTATTTATTAATATTTTTTATTCGTTATTATTTCATATTGTTCACAAAACTACTACGTATATATGTAAAATAAAAAATACTTTAGATATTCAATGGCTGCATCAATATTATTTTTTAAATTTATACCTCTTTTTCTAAGCACCAAGGTGGTGTAATATATATTTATATATATATATATATATATATATATATATACCCCTATACCCCTATACCCCTTAATACAAAATATGCTATTATTCCTGTATTCACTGTTCCATTAAGGGGTTACAGTATTTTTTTGCAAGAAATGATTGGATGTAGAAATATCCGTATAGATATATAACCAAGTATATTGAGAAATATGTTTATATGAGTGAGCAGACCCCTAAAAAACAGGATTATATACATATGTTTATACTCAAAAATTTAAAATTAATAATAATTATAATAATAATTAAAATTAATATTAAGTATATTAAGAAATATGTTTATATGAGTGAGCAGACCCCTAAAAAACAGGGTTATATACATTTGTCTATGCTATGTGGCCTCTTCCTACTCAAAAATTTAAAATTAATAATAATTATAATAACAATTAAAATTAATATTAAGTATATTGAGAAATATGTTTATATGAGTGAGCAGACCCCTAAAAACAGAGCTATATACATTTGTCTCATTTGTCTATGCTATGTGGCCTCTTCCTACTCAAAAAAATATAAATTTAATTAATTAACAATATTATTATTATCATATTAACATTAGCATGGTGGTTTATGCATAAAATATTATAGCGACAATCCCGAGGTTGCAATTGAAATAATTAAACTTTACGAACACGCTGGCGTAATTAATATTCCTTTAACGAGTGATTCACGTTGAGGTTTCATTTCCTGTGGCGGAGATCGAAAACTGACGTGAATAGTTTTATTGTCGCTATATTAATAATTTCGTAGCTCATAAACTACAATGGTCTACCAAAGCAAGAATTAATTAGCAAAGATTCAACCGTATATATTACTTTATCATACAAAGTATGGATTAAGTATATTAATCATGCAATTTCGCGGTGTCCTGATAATTTTAAGAATATTTCTGGAAAATGTTTGTCTGTTAGTTCTCTCAGACAAATATTTCTTTTACGTTTATAAACAAATTACAGTATATTTTCAAATATAAAGTTTATTAATCATGCAGACAATTTCGTGGTGTCCTGACAATTTTAAGGATATTTTCGAAAAATGTTTGTCTGTTAGTTCTCTCAGACAAATATTTATTTTACGTTTATAAAAAAAATACAGTATACTTTCAAATATAAAGTATATTAATCATGCTGACAATTTCGCGGTCCCTTATTTAATAATTTTAAGGATATTTCCGAAAAATGTTTCTCTGTTAGTTCTCTCAGACAAATATTTCTTTTACGTTTATAAAAAAATTACAGTTTATTTTGAAATATAAATTATATTAATCATGCCGACAATTTCGCAGTGTCCTGACAATTTTAAAGATATTTCCGAAAAATGTGCCTTAATTCTCTCTATCAAATATTTCTTTTACGTTTATAAAAAATTACAGTATATTTTTAAATTACATTTTGTATTTATTATTTCACCTAACTTAGTAATCTTGATTATTTTTTGTTAGAAATTGTATACAAAATTCTTAAATTTATAATAAATTATTTCAAGTATTTTATTCGAAAAAAAAATGTATATCTGGCAAACGCGATACTTTATGTTGTTTTCGATGTTCTTTAATAATAAACAATAAAAAACGCAGTGACCGGCAGAAGTTGGGCACATAAAATATTTTGTATTAATTTCTCGGAAAATGTTATGCTTTTTATGTTTGAAATATTGAAACAATATCATTTTCCGGGAAGTTAATAATAAAATATGTTTCTAATATTAATTACTGTAAATTCAAATTATTAAACACAGTAATGTAAATGGAATAAATGTAAATAAGTAAATAAATTAAATTAAATAAATTAAATAAAAATGTGTCTAACTTTCTGGCGGAAACTGTATGTATATTTATTTATTATTTATCATTTAACATTTTTCGCTCAATTTGTTACAAAAACAAACGAACTCAATAAATAACTTTTATGAAAACTGCCGTTATAACTAAACACTGCAATTAAACTAAATACGTCTTAACCATTTTTTGATTAAAATAATATTAGCTTAAGCGCCGAAATAAAATAAAATAAAATAGCAATTTTCTAAATTAAGGCGAATCTCGGAAAATGAAATACGGTTCAATGTTGACCTAATCGCGCGGTCTTTTCTAGTCAACATTTTATAATTTTCTGAAAATATGTTTGGATATTTCTCCAATTTAAGGATGATTTGATACTTTGTTAAGGCGAAAAAGTTAATTTTTTGTCTCGAAATAGTTGCAAAAAATATGCAAAAGTAGTCAATATTTGCATCAGAAAAGTATATATTTACTCCGATTTGTAATCAAAATTCAACAGAAATTCCTCTAAGAGATTGCAGTTTCATATTTCAAGTTTTTATAAATACAATCTGATAATGCTTAAGTACAGTAGTATAGTTTATAGACATCCGTGCAATTATCACAAAATGCTTCATTATTTCGAAATAAATTTATTTCTCGGTGCGCACCGCTCCAGTTTTTCCCTGGGGCCACGGTTTATACACTTCGCAAAAGAAGTAGCAGCAGTGCCGTTAGTCTTACAACGCGTTTTTCGAATATATTTTCAGCTCGAATTCTCGAACGAGATTTTCGAAGATTCGCCTTAATATACGAAATTGTGTGTATTTATTGTAAAGTTTATGAATATGCCTAGGGGTGCGATATTTTAACTATATTTGATGATATTTGACAATATTTAATAATATTATACAATATTTGACGATATTTGACAATATTTGACAATATTTAACGATATTTGACAATATTTGACGAATATTTGACGAATACTTCACAATATTTGACGAATATTTCACAATCTTTGGCAATATTTGGCGATATTTGACGATATTTGATTGTATTTGATGATACTTAACTAGACGCCTTAACAATCCAATATATGAAAAATACCAATGTTTTAAATAAGGTTTTGTTTTTTGACAATCAAAATAGTGGCAGAAATAAGGTTATTTTCAACCTTATTGCTGCCAATATTTTGATTGTCAAAAAACAAAACCTTATTTAAAACATTGCTATTTGCATTTTTATATTTTCTAAGTTTATTTATTAATTTTTTAAGCTGTAATTATTCACTGTTAGGGACAAAGCAATTCAAAATCAACCCCCTTAGAACGACCGTAATGTCACCTAATTATTATTATAATAATAAATTAAAACCAAGATAATAAATAGCGATACATAATGAAATAAAAAAGAACACCAACAAACATAACGATAACTCAACCCACGCAATCTCCAAAAACCCGCCTCGATAATCAACCAAATTTACGATAAACCCGATAAACAAAAGCCCCTTAATAAACAAAGTAAAAGCACACAGTACCTCTTTGATAGTCGCCGCCCGACGATTTTCGACGGCGCTTGACCGACTTGTGGCCAGCAAGGGGGGGACGAGCGGGCGGCGGTGCGCACCTGTTCGCATTGCACCCCTTCTAGGGCCCGCGGCGCCGCCCGCCACCTCCGCAACCACCCCATCCCGGGATTTCCTCGCGGCGGCGTCCATGCGACGTCGAATCCCGCTCGGCAGGACCCGCGGTGGCGGCAGGATAGCGAATTCGGCTGCCAGGTGGTCGCCCGCGCGCGGGTCGTCGCACCGTCCAACTGCAACAAGCGCACAGATGGTTAGAATTTTCAGTGGAAAACACCCAAATTGCATAATAATCACAACAGAAACACTATAGAATATTTATTTATATAATAAAAATATTAATTGTTATTTTTTTTTTGAAAATTTGGTGAGATACAGGATAATTTTTTTGGGGGGAAAATTTAAATGGCACAAATGAATTTATTTAAGATGATTTAAGGATATAATTACATGCGCAAAAAAATGTAAATGTAATAAAAATTGTTTGTGTGTGTACTTACGTGCGTGAGTAATGATGTTCAGGACATGGCAGTGGCGACAGGTCGTTTTCCCTGCTGTGCAGGATTCGACTCGATCGGTCGCCGATGGTATACTGCCCGTTGGTGCGTTTGTCCAATGAGTCAGTGGCGGTGTTAATCGAATGGAGCCGAGGAAAACGCTCTTGGCGGTAGATGGGCATGGGCCCATATATGGGTCTGGGTATTGTTGGCATGGCACTACTGGGCTTAGGGTTTTATGTCGTACCCGGCAACAGGAAAAAAAATGCGCGCGGAGTCGCGGCACGTGCTATTGTTTTCGGTCGCGCTGCCTCCGCCTTTTTGCTCCTTGGTCCTTTCTGCGGGTTTCGTGTGTGTGCGCGCGAGACAATCGCCCGACGGCTTCGTCAAATGCTGCTACCTGCGCGAATAAGTGCAGACGCTGCTGTTTTATAGATGTGTGCACACTTTTATGTCTATTATTTATTTAAAAAAAAATAAATAGCGAAGAATAACGTTACGAGTAGAGCGGAGAGGTGTTCGAAACAGCTGTATACAACTGGGGCTGTTTAATACAGGGGTTCAGCAGGGTTTTATCCTATTTAACCCTTAACCACCTAAGTCCGGTCACTGAGATCTGTTGTAAAATAGCAAATACATGTTAGCTTTGTAAAACAAATTATTTTCTTACAAATAAATTACAATAAATAGTTTAAGCTACTTACAGTACATCAATAATAATTCAAACTTCGTACATTTCTACAAGAAACGTTGCGGTATCAGTGATCGGTACTGGATACTAATGTCCGAATTTTGATACCTATGTGGTTAAGGGTTAAACAGGTTTGAATCCAATTGAAAACGACTGTTAACAGTTCTGCTATTAAACAGCCCCAGTTTTATACTGCTGTTTCGAACGCCTCAACGATTTTTCTGCCTAAACCCCCGACTATTCTCTCTACTGTGACGAAATATAATAATTATTTATTTCTTTCCTTCTTTCTTTCTTTCTTTCTTTTTTCTTTATTTATTTACGCACTATCCATCATCAAAATGTATCAGCGTTTGCCCTTTGGCTAGACACATATTTTGAGAAAGTAAAAGCTGTAATCCAATTTTATACAATAAATTATATATATTATATAATTATATATATATATATATATATATATATATATATATATATATATATATATATATATTGTCTATTTGCCTTTTACCTTTCGGTGTAGGCTATTACATTTACATTACTACTTAATTACTGACAATTATTGTTGTTGTTTATACATTTGTAAATTTTTTCCACTCTTTTCTATTCTGTTGTCCCACTCCTTTCTTGGTCTACCTCTTCCTCTTTTATTTCCAGTTCTTGATTCCCATACCTGTTTTGTTTGATTTTTTGTCCATCCTAATAAAATGTCTCCACCAGTTTAGTTGTTTATTTTCTATAGCTTCAATTTCCAATTCTTCTCGGATGTCATCATTTCTTATTCTGTCTCTTCTCGTTACTTGTTTTACTCCTCTGCGATATTTCATTTCCATTGCCTGTATTCTACTTTTGTCCCTCTTCGTTAGTTTCCACGTCTCGCTCCCATATGTCAGTATAGTTCTATATATGCTTTTGTATATATTTATTTTTGTCCTTCTGCTGATCTCATTTTTGATCATCAGTATATTGTACAGTGCGTGGTATGTTTTAACTGTGTTGTTTATTCTGTTACTAAGTTTACCTTCCATTTTTCCGTCTTCTGTCAGTGCTACTCCTAGGTATTTGAATTGTTCTACTTGCTCTATTTGTTCTAACTTTATATTTGTTTGTTCTTTCCGGTTTCCTATTACCATCACTTTTGTTTTGTTATAATTCATTTTCATATTAACTTTTCTAGATGTCTGTCCATACACTCAGGTTGTGCTACAGATTAGCTTCATTTTCTGCTATCACTACGACATCATTAGCGAATGCTCCTTCCGATATTTTTACCACATGCATGTTTTTGTACCCTATATTTGCTTTTTTGATTTCTTGTTTCATGGTCTTCATTATTTCATCCATGTACTTGTATATGATAAATAACGTAGGACTGAGCCCGCCTCCTTGTCTGAGTCCAGTGGTTGTCTTAAATGTTCTTGATGTTAGTCCCTTGTGTATTATTGCATGGGTGCTGTTGTTACATAAGTTTTGTATTAATTCTTTCTACACCTCTCTCTTTCAGGATTTTCCATAATTTATTTCTTGGAATCATGTCGAACGCTTTTTCTAGGTCTATGAATCCTAAATATGTGTTTTTATTATTTGTTTTTTTAGGTCTATGAATCCTAAATATGTGTTTTTATTATTTGTAGTTCTTTTTTCTGTGATTTGTTTTATTGTGAAGATGTTGTCCTGTGTGGATCTTCCTTTCCTAAAACCGCATTACGATTCTTCTAGTGTCTGGCCTATTCTTGCTATTATTCTCTTGTTTATTGTCTTTTCTAATATTTTCATCCCTATACTTATTAGTGTTTGCAATAAATTGATACACATTTTAATTTAACACATCTAACGTAAACTAGGATTAATTTAGATAAATTATCGTTTTCTATGAGCTCCCGGCCATTTGCGAGCTCCTTCTGCTGACTGTCATCTAGTATAATCCTCTTCAATATTACCTGTCTTCATTCACTGACTTCTGTCATCTAGTATAATCCTCTTCAATACTACCTGTCTTCATTCACTACTTTCAATATTTTAGGGGCGAAAATCGCTCTTACTTTCTCACTTCCATTTTCACTATTTTTGGTTCACGATACAAACTAATTATATAACAATAAATTGATGGAAATTTTAACGTAAACTAGAATTAATTTAAATATATTATATTTTCTATGAGCTTCTGGTCAATGGCTTCCTTCTCTTGCTGACTTCTTTTATCCATTCTAATTTTCTTTCATCCTTATGCTAATAGTATCTCTCTACATTAACTACTTTCAGTTAGCTCTGGACATTTATTCAGTAGGTGATATAGCGCTTCCTTTCCTTTTCTACATATTCTAGATGCTGTCGCTTTTTCAACTCCCAAAACCTATACTCCCTCTCCTCATTACCACATCTAAATCTAGCAATCATTCTTTCTTCACCTGGTTTCTCCATCAGCAAGTATCCTGGGGTTCACTCAGTTGTTAGATCTAGATGGGCCGCATTATATATGTAGTCCCGTATTATTGATATTTGTCTTCCTATATGTTTGTCGCTGCCCGCTAATTCCTCCAAAATGGATCTTCCACTATCTTTATATTTATTTATCTTGCATACACTTATAATAATTCTCTCTGTCTTTTTTACTTCCATTTTTACTATTTCTATTTTATTCTTCTTAAAGCAGCTTATATTCTCTACGCTCATTATTCTTTCTTCATACTTTACACATTTATACCCTGCATCCACTCGCAGTTTACTACTTTAAGCCTCTTGCAGTACCATGGGGTCTCACTGCCTAGTCCTGGTACCCATCTTATGTATTTCGTATGTAAAGCTTCTAGATCTTTGTGTTCTTTCTATCCGATTATTTCAACCCCACATATTATAACGCTCTTTATTACACACTCAAACATCATCATTCGTCTTTTATGGTCATGCGCAATTATTCGTTCACCTATACTCCACACTCTTTCTAAAGACCATTTTATTTCCTAGCTGACTCTGACTCTGACTGTTATATGTGCGCTAGATCTATTCATACAATATCCCAGATATTTCACCTCAATCACTTTTGAATGATATCTACAGTCTGTTTGCATCATATATAGAGCTATCGAAGAAATGTTTAACAGGGTTATATCAAAGGGGTTCTGGGTAGGCAAGAAGTTTGGAGAGTCGCGTATGTAGATGATTTGGCCTTGTTGGCAATACAGGGGTCACTTCTTTCTATGCCCCGCCCTTTCCATTTCCACCAATCTGTCACGTTTCTCTTTCCCCCTTTTTTAAACACTAATATTTTTGATTCTGCATATTTACCTCTATTTTCTTTGTATGCTTATATATTTCCATACTCTCCATCATTTATGTCAGATAGAGAGTATGGAAAGATATAAGCATACAAAGAAATTAGAGGTGAATGTGCAGAATCAAAAATGTTAGTGTTTAGAAAAGGGGGGACTATAAAAGTGACAGATTGCTGGAAATGGAAAGGGCGGGACATAGAAAGAAGTGACCCCTGTGTTGCCAGCAAGGCCAAATCACCTACGTACGCAAGGCTTCAAACTTCTTGCCCACCTAGAATCCCCCTGATTAAAACCTCTTAAACATTTCTTCTTCCTTTCTTTATTTTTCTACATCTCCTGATTTTGGGCAAACCTCCAAGAAATCGCAGATTTTTCCCTGCGGTTTCTTGGAGGTCTCTTCACCTTCTTTGGGGTCGTTCTACACTTCTCTTGGGCGCCATCTCAGTCATCAGTTTATTTGTCCATCTTGTGGGGTCCTGTCTTGCTATGTGGCCGGCCCACCTCCATATAAGCTGCGGTATTCTTTCTAGTACACTATTTGCCCATGCCTTTCATTTCGATTTCTGTCTCTTATGTTGCTTCTTAGCGTGACTCTTTGGATGGTTAGAAGTTTGTTTGCGATCTCATGTGTTATTGCCATGATTTCATTGCCGTATGTACGCACTGGTAAGATGCACTCTTCACATACCGTTCCTTTTAAATTGATACGCAATTCTCGTGATTTCATTATGAATTCTAGTGTTCCAAGGCTGCTCAGCCTAAACCTACTCTTCTTGATATTTCGGTTATTTGGTTTTCTTTATCTGCCCTCATCGGCCCAGGTATATCTATTCGTCTCCGCTCTCGAGTATTTCTTTGTTAATAATTATCTGGCTGTTCTCCAAGTCTTTTTGTTTTATCCAAGTTCACTTGTAGTCCGATTTTCATCGATGCTTGGAGTTCGAGCATTGTCTTTAGTCTCTATTGAACTGCTGATATAACTATATCGTCCGTAAATCTTAGGTGACAGGGGGACATAATTTTGCTTGCATTGGAGAAAGTATTCAAAAACATCAATTAGGCAGAAAAAGTATCAACGTACACCTTATGTCGATTTTAACCCATAACCAGTGACCAGGAGTCTGTGAGACTCCTGCATTTCTAATTTTAACTCTTAAACGGGCAAAGATTATTCAGTACCTTCTTAAAATAGCGAAAGGTAAATTTTTGACTTTGAATGCTTATATTCAAATATAAAGACGATTCCCAGAATTCACGTTACCGTGTACGTACCAAAAAATGGACATCACCGGTTACGCGTTTTCTTCCCAATTGATGTTTTTGAATGCTTTCTCTAGTACAAACAGTTTCGGAGAAATTGTGTCTCCTATTTTTATCGGTATTTTTTTCCGTCTTGTCGTCGATTTTACTTTGTATAGGTGCAATCTCGTAGATGTTTTTTACTAGGGTGTCTACTCTTACTTTATCGAATGTCTCTAGGAATGCCTAATTTTTGACACGACGAGTTCTTTTCGATAGTTTACGAAGGCAATTTGCAGTAGTATATTGTCGCTGGTGCCGAAATCCTTTCCTGAAACCGTCTTGGGGTGCTATTTTTGAGCGTCGCTATGGATATAGCGATCGACAGACCTTCACTATTATTGCGAATGGTATCGATTTTTGTTCCTTCACGTCGTGATGACTATCTTTGGTAGAACTAAAGACTTGATAGTTGTTATATTTTGCCATTAATTTTTGAGCTAATGCTATTAGTCCATCGCTATAGAACTAGACGTTTTATAGCGCATGGTGATAGCGATCGCTCAAAATTCGCATCCCTGGGGGTGTATTTTTGAGCAATCGCTATAAATATAGCAAACGAGAAACGTACGCTATTATTGCCGATTTGAGACCTTACGCTTCGCGAAAGGTTCTGCCAATATTTGGTAGAGGTGAAAGCTCTAGTTATGTTTTGACATTAATTTTAAGTTAACACTATTAGTTCAGCGCTATGAAATATGTACGCATTATAGCGGATGGTAATAGCGATCGGTCAAAAATCGTACCCCTGCTTGAATGGTTCGTGAAAGTCTAGTTTATTGTGTTAGTATATTTTATATGAATTTTTGTCAGGAGTTAATATAAATGTGGTAGCAAGCAGATGTTGATTCGGTCTAGTTTATTGTGTTAGAATATTTTATATGAATTTTGTCATGAGTTTATATAAATGTCGTAGCAAGCCGATGTTGGTTCGGTCTCCTTTTTTTGTGCAGAATAATGGTCACTGCATTTGCTATTTGGATAGCCCCACCAAATTAATTAACCTCTCGTTATATTACAACAGTTTTGCTACTTTAATCCATCTTTAATTATCTTCCTGTTTATTTAAAATTAATTTATATTGAAATAAATTACGATCAATGCCATTGAGTTTGAATAATAGTGCCCAGCAGGTAACAAAGTCTCCACTTCGGATGAAACCAGCACCACCTGCGCTCCAGTTTTTATTTTCGCGATTAATCCGTGATGATTAATTGCTGTTTGGTTACGATTTTACGGCTGCCCCATTCAGCTCCGAGACGAATCGCGCTCGAGGAACACCCGAAATTAATTAATCCCATTTTCGGTTGATTAAATGGTTTTTTATGCGTGAAAGTGTCAGCTCGGGACATGTAATTTGTCCGTCCTTTAATTAACCGCAGATAGTTCTGTATATTATTATATGAATTATAAATAATTTGTGTCTTATTAAGGAGAGGCCGAACAATTAAATATTACTATAAATTTGGACCATCAATTATTATTTAGTTCATTTAATTTTTCATTCAATGATTGTAAAATACATCCATCAATATAACACGCGAAGAAAAAACGACATACACCTAAATAAAAATAGAACTAACGCATTAAACAAAAGTCTAATATCAAATAATACAAACGAATATAATAAATTACCAAAATACATAAAAGGCATTAAAGACATTAATAGATTTAAAAAGGAATGCAAAGAACACATAAAAGAACGATAAATGGAAAACAAAGAAAACCGAGGACACAGAATAAATCTTCCAAAACAAAACCGCCGGACTAGCAGTCCGGGAGCTTGTAGGAAAAATACTCATATCATGAATATTTTTATAAAGTATTTTTTTTTTGTCATTCCTCATCTCAAGATAAGACTTGGACGTGGATCTACTATTATCTACTCATCTTAAATAAAGCATTAATTCAAAATGAATCATAGATTGCTCGGCATTGTATTGTTTCACAAGATAAATATGTCAAAAGTGATGTTAAGATCAAATTTGTGACATTTGACATAAGGCACACTAGCGTTCGCAGAGCTTGGGGCATGTCAACGCCAACAGTTGTTTATTTCGTAGTCTGAACAATATAACAAGAATAGACCCCCAAACCCACATACATTTTCCCGCAAACATGTAGCATTTGCAAACAAAGCACATACATTTAAAGCTTGATAAATGTTTAGTGTACATCTTCAACTAGTTTGCAGTTACATCCAAGTATCAAAAAAATGTTGCAAATAATGAAAAATGCTACAAATATGTGCGCTGCCGCTGACACGTTGAGAAAAATGCGTAACTATTTACCTGGAAAGTGTCTTTCTTGTTTAGAGTATAAAAACATTTGTTTTCCATCCTCGAGGGAATATAGAAAACACAAGTGCATTTGTATAAAGTTTTTATACTATTTTTTTTTTGTAAAACGGTTTATAATTTTTACTTTTTAGAGTTTTTATACAGATGTTTTTAAATATTTGTAGGTCTGGACTAGGCTTTATGTCTTTGTACAGGTTACCCATCTGTTGTTAGTAATCGAAGGTATCACTTGTGTCTTTTTCTACATATATAGTTATAGAGACAATCTTTATACAGCTAGTAATATATAAATAAACTGCTAATTAAAATATCAACATTTGTTTTAAGTGGAAATTCTATTAAATTCTACACGTTTGGATGGAACGAAACTCATACAATAGTAAATTAAAATTAAAATTGGTAGCACATGTATAGACAAATAAATCACGTCCATCCATTCATATATCGTTTCCTCGACAATAAAATCCGCCACATCGAGAATGCTGTCCGGATTAATTCGCCGTGAAATATAATTACCGTCGCTCGCTGGCTCGCTCGATCGCCCATAACGCACACTCTAGACCATCCCGAAGCGTGACATAATACGAGGCAAAAATGATGGCCGTGCAATAAAACCGAGAGAGCCCCCCTAGGGCCCTTGTGTGTGCGAGCACGGTTTAGAGAGGGCCATTAAGCTCGTAAACTAATTTAAAAAAGCGCCTTTAATTATGGCGCGCGCGCGCGTATCCTGCGAGATGTTATTAAACCTACCTCCACAGTTCACGCGTTAACAGGGTTTACTAGTATGTGGGGTGTGATTTGATTGTATGTAGCATGCCTTATTTTAGCAAATTACTAAATACATATATAAGTAATATTTAATTAATCCTGAAACAAATTGGTGCGGTGCGCACCATTCTTATGGACTTATTCGTATCCTTTTAATTATAATTTGTTTGGGAGTATTGTCCAATATTATAATTGTAATATTCTCATTTAGAAAATACATAATATTCTTCTTTATTGCCCTATGTTAATTGTTTTTAAATTGCATTGATGCCATAATATGGACGCATTTGGGATGTGCATACATTTATATTTCATTCTTTTGGATCTGTGTATAATTTCTATTGTGATTTTAGAATCTCATTAACAAATCTCTTCCTTATATTTATATATCTATAACTAATTAAACTTGTTGAAAATCATATATACAACATGTTACTGATGTTACCAAGGGAGAAGAGTGGTATATATGCCTGATCTAATTTTTAAAATACTGACTGAATAATGCAGGAAAATACACGGCAGAAAGACCCGAGGTTCGATAGCCAGTTACAGAATTGTTACATATAATAACTACTACTACTATTGCGGGAAATTACAAATATTCTTTATTTTTCCTAATTATTTCCTTTTAAACCTCTATGCGTACAGTTTGTTTTGTTGCGATTGTTCCATGTCTTCTTTGTATGTACATTTGTATCCTCTTGTTGCTTTCCATTGCTCTTGTATCTTGCCATGCCTTTTCTTTATTTTAAGCACTTTGATGTGCCTCTCTGACCCCCACCTCGTCTCGCTGACTGCTGTTTTTAACTTCCTATATTCATCATCGAACCATATTAGTTGCACTAGTACTTTTTTGGTCATTGCCTGCTTCAGAATTTCCTCCAGTTGTTTAACCCCTGATTGCGATGTTTGCTTTAGCTTTGTCTTCTAACATATTCTGTCCAGCTATATTTTTCGGTTGCCCTTTTATCCCTTACGCTGTTCTGCTTATTTCCCTTCAATTTTAGCCCTTGTTTTTAATGGGAAGTGAATCCTACGGCCACTTTATCCCTTGCATTGCTGTCAGTTAGAATGTAGTTAATTCTTCTTCTTCTTCTTTTCGGGAGCCATGTGGCTTGTTTTGACCAAACTCTTATCCCGGGTCCTGTTCCTGTGATATTGATGACCAGCTGTTCTTCCACCTCTTCGGTAGCCTGCCGAGAGGGCGTTTGGTGTATATTTTACCGTCTCGGGCTATCTTGGCGATTCTATCGTCCTGCATGCGTGTTACGTGCTCGTTCCACTGTTTTCTTCTGCTCAGCGCCCAGCTTATAATATCCGGCGTGTTGCATTGTTCCCGTATTCCCTTGTTTGTTTTTCGATCTGCAAGTGAGTAGCCAGTGATGGATCTGAGGGTATTCATCTCTGCGCATCTTAGTCGACATTTTGTCTCTGCTGTATCGGCTCTGGTTTCAGCGGAGTATGTAAGAAGGGTCTCACGCATGCTTTGTAAATCCTTACTTTGCTCTCAGTTGTTACGTTTTTGTTCTTCCAGACAGGATTTCGCAGTGCTCCTGATATTCTGGACGCTCCTCTTACCTGGTTTAAGACACTGTTTTTTAGGTCTCCGTAGGAATTTATAGTTATTCCTAGGTACTGGAATTCGGAGACTTGCTCAATGATGATGTTTATCACGGCTAGCTTGCACCTGATTGGATTCTTTGCGATGACTGGGCTTTTGGTTTTAGCTGTGGCTATTGTTATGCTTATTGTTTCACACTCCTTTCTGAACGTGTTCAGTAGCCAATGTAAACCGTCTTCTGATTCTGCGATTAGTATAGCGTCGTCAGCGTAGCACACTGTTTTGATGAGTTTATTTCCCAGTTTGTAACCATGTTCTATTGGGTCAAGGGCTAATCTTATTCATGAGGAGGTTGAACAGTAGAGGACTCAAGCTGTCCCCTTGCCGTATCCCCGTTCTGATTCGGATATAAATTTCCTCCCCGTTCGTCGCTCTTAATTTGGTCGTGTTGTTTTATTGTCTTAATTATGTTGGGGTGTTTGTCTTTGATAATTAACGTCTTTAGTACATCTGAGAGCCGGACTTTATCAAACGCCTTTTCTAGGTCCACGAAACAGAGATAGGGTTTGTTGAACTCCAGCGCCTTCGCTGCAATTTGTCGCACCACATAGATAGCGTCTGTGGTGGAGCGATTTTTCCGAAAGCCCTGTTGCTCTTCCCGCATCGTGATCTTATGTGTTACAATGTTCGCTAGATGTTTTGTGAATGTCTTTATAGTTGCATCCAACAGGGAGATGCATCTGTAATTTTTCGGGTCATTCCTACTGCCTTTTTTGTATAGTGTAATGCTTGCACTCTCTTTCCCGTCAAGGGGGGTTGCGCTATTGATAGAACTATGCTATATAGCTTCGTCAACTGCCCTGCGAGTGGTTGTGCTCCGTGTTTCAGCAGTTCATTTTTTATGTTATTAGGGCCGGGCGCTTTGCCGTTTTTCAATTTTGTTAGGATAACTTCGACATCCTCGGTATTGAGTTGATCGAGTGCAGGCTGATGTGGTCTTGTTGTTATTCTCACCTTTTCAAGTTCTGTGTCTTCTTGATCATATAGTTCGGTGAAGATGGACTTTAGCTTGTCCGAGCTAACGCTGTTTATTTGTACTGTTTCGTTCATTTCTTTTCTCAGTCCCTTGAGAAACTTTCAGATTCGTTTTTGTGTCCCATATAAGTCGTTCTCCATTTCCATGCTAAATTGTTCGCACTTCTCTCTTTTTATGGTACGGATTCGGTTGTTAGTTCTGTTTGTTATTTCCAGTATACTTTTCGTAGTCTTCTCTGGAGTTCGTCGATTTGTAAATAAGATGGGCTTGTTTCTTTTCTCGTGCCAGAGCTTTTACCTCCTGATTGAACCAGGGTTTGGATTTTCTTTGGTATGTTGGTGTATTGTTTATTATTCTCTTCCCAAACGCTTCTGTGGCAGCTTGATTTATGTTCTGTTTCAGTTTTCCCATGCCGCTTGGGATGTATCACTGTCTGGAATGGAATTATGTCTTATTTGAAGAGCCAGTCTTTGTTGGTAGAGCATTTTTGTGCTTTCATTTCTAAATGATTCTATGTTCAACTTTTCGATTTTAGCTGCAATATGTGCTGTTCTGTACTGTGGTGTCTCTACTGCAAACTTACCTACAATCAGGTTGTGATCTGATCCAATGTTAGCAGATGTTAGTGCTCTGATGTCTAGTGTTTGCTCTGGTCTTATGTGTTTGTTGGTAATAATTATCACGTAATCAGTGCCAAATATTATAGAGTTGTCTGATTTCTTCCTTATTTCTGTGATTTTTACTTTAATATGCATACTTTCACAAGTAATACTTAATTAATACCGTAAAGATGTAGTAATCATGGCCCAAAAATGTCTACCGGCAAAATCAGTGACACAGAAAAAATCATAAGAGTGTGGGTCAGTATTGACCCACCATACCTTAAGCAGCTGAGGTATTATATATTATATTATATTATATTATACGAACTGAGGGTTAATAATATCAACACACTAGCATTAGGACCGTTTTGTAACATTAAATTACATTTACTTTTTCTTTCAAAACTATAAAACTTTCGATGCCACAAATATCAATCAATAACATAGATTGCAGTCAAACCGCACTGTTTACATAAAAGTCGCGCATTGCAAATCACTGAATCATCAGTCGCTGCAAGAATATTTAAAAGATATTTATTTACGAGTCCTGTCAGTTCATTTGCGGCGATTATGCGTCCAAATCGGGCGCGTATCAATGTTGTCAACGCAGTACATTTGTACATCGGTCCACCTGCTCCATTTATGAAGACATTTAATAATCACCCGGATAACGATGTGACGCCGTCACGTTTGCGTTAAATTCGAGGCAACAAATCATCCTCGACACGCGCGCACCGTGCCATACGGTTCGGATGAACCTCGCGCGGACAGCACGGGGCGGGCGGAGAGGACGAAGCAGAAGAAAAAAGGCGATCGCGCCGAAGTTATTTCTATAGAGGCGATTCTCTTTAATTATAAAAACCGCGGCGAACGGAGAAACAATGACTAAGTTGCTTTCTAAACAGCCAGATGTCGTTAATAGAAATAATCAATCGTTACCGAGAGAAAGAAGAGCGGCGGCGGGAGCACAACTGGTAACGTTTTTTAGTCCCCGAGGCGCGTATAGAGTTTCGGGGCGCTCGCATATTTATTTTCCAATTGTTGTGGCAACTAAATAGGTTCGGATGTGCTGTCAGGTATTTTAGGCGCCGGACCGTTTGATCAATTCGGGTATTGACCCGGCCCGGCGCGGGGTCAGCGCGAGCACACGGTCGCTCGACCATCTGACCGATTTTAAGGGCTCAAACCACCTCCAATTACACCCACACACCCATAATCCACTTAAAATACATATAATTATACAAAAAATCATTTAGTTGGCTCGTTTGTTACAAATTTTATTCAGTTTTGAGTCATCTGATCACGATTTATATAATCTCCGACAAATGTTATCGATACCAGACGGACGACGCCTCTAACCACTCGCCCACTGAGCTGAGTGATTTTTTTTAATAATTGTAAAAACTGTAAATGTTATTATAGTTTTTACAATTATTAAAAAAAATCACCCAGCTCAGTGGGCGAGTGGTTAGAGGCGTCGTCCGTCTGGTATTGAGCATTTGGGGAGCCTGAGTTCGGTCCCAAGCGGGACGAATTACCGCGAATCACCTTTCACAGTTTTTCAGAGGTTTTCTGTGAAGTTAAAGTAAATACCGGGTTATTAAACTTCTCTGAGCTTCTCCCAGGACGGGCTGAAAAAGCTCACGGCTGATATCCTATTGTTTAGAAACAATTCCACCAATTATAAATACAGGACGTAACATTACGGAAAAACATTGGTTTTCTTCGATGGAACTTATCATTGAACTGAATATAGTCAATATAACATACACTAACTCTGCGAAATGCCAAATGCGATATACTACCTGAATAAAAGCCTTACAAGGATCGTCCTGCTTTATCTTCAATAGACGTAACCATTTTATCGTACGTGTCAAAAAGGCTTAAAGCACTGATAATGTTATCATCACTACATCATACAAATGCGATTGAGGATGGACCAAAAAGGTCCACAGCTTATCTATGATAAAAAAATGACGAAAACTATGATGAGACAAAACAATTCAGACTTTTTTAGAAAGAAATATAGTTAATCTTTTTCATTCAGATATTATGATGACTTGGGGTGTTAACAATTAGAATTAAACCAGAGTGCAATATTTTTTAGAAACAAATGTTTATTTTAATATTTATCACGTGCCAAATATTATAGAGTTGTCTGATTTCTTCCTTATTTCTGTGATTTTTACTTTAATATGCATAATTTCACAAGTAATGCTTAATTAATACCCTAAAGATGTAGTAATCATCGCCCAAAAATGTTTACCGGCAAAACCTTTGACACACAAAAAAATCATAAGAAAATGGGTCAGTATTGACCCACCATACCTTAAGCAGCTGAGGTAGTCACCATACCAACTGAGGGTTAAAAATTGAAACAATCGAACATTTCAAACATTATTTATTTTTAAGATAAAATATACATTTTTTTAAACTCTCGTTTGCTTCAAAAAAAATTTGCTTTCAATTGATGTGATCAAGAATTAATATTGCAATGTAATCAATTAAACGGTGAAAACTGGATGGCATGCAATCCGGATAATTTTAATGGCACTTAGCCATGGCAAAACGAAACGAATACCCCAGTGCGCATCAGGTATGCACACAGCCTTCACACCTTTGATGTTTATGACGTTCAATAATATGGTCACGCCTAGATGGATTTACACACCGACAACTATGTAAATATTTCATGAACAATTAAAAACGGCGCTCTTTACGATTTACAACCGCTACTAACCGATACGTTAGCAATAAAAGTAAATGAACCATATCAATTTAACCATTCTTACCGAGTTTATAGGATACAATATATGTGTTTATAAATACCTGGCTTATGGTATATATTTCGCTTATTAAAATTAGTATCAAATTGAAAAAGAATCATTTATTACGCTTTTAAATGGCTTCGCTTATTCTTCTTTCTATGTCCTTCATAACTAATGTCTATTACACTCATTAGGTAACATATGTCTTGTGTTTCTTCTATATCAACGGTTTGTATTTTAAGTATATTTCATTGTTTCTCACAATTTTGTTAGTATTTTTACTTCGTTTCTCATTTATTTTTAATGCAACTTATTTAAATAAATTCATTAAAAGAAAATTGCCAAAAAAAAAACACGTTATAATGCAGAATGGCCTGAAATCGCGAATAGGAACGTCTTGTGTTTCTTGTATTATTTCTTGGTTTTGTATTTTTATTGATCTTTCACTGTTATTGTGAACGTTGCTAGCATTTTTGTTTCTTTTCATTGATGTTTAATGTTTTAATGTTTTTATGATTGTTTGATTTAAACTTTTATTGCTAGGTCGACCAATTTGTCTTTTTTTTGGTTGTTGTTTTTTGCAAATTAAGTTTCTTTTTTGCTAGTATACACAGTCGTCTGAAAACTCTAGGTCATCTAAAATTTGATTCCGATGTTATGGTTCAATGCTCCTTACAGCACCCAGGTTGGCTTGTATAAATGCGTGTTAACTACTAACTAGCCCGCGATTACAGGTAAAATTCACGGACTTCTAAATGGTTGTTAGATCTGGATAGTTGGCTAGAGGGTAGCATCGCTACAGATACTTAGACCTCAAAATGGGCCCATTGTGAAACCTCCATTTAAGCCTACTCACTCGTCCCACCAGTCAATTCTGCGTGTGAGCTGAAAAACTCTGGCAGGTGCGGAGTTTTACTAGGCCAGCACTCCCCTAGTATTACATGCCTAGTGTATACTAGAGCTGGGCAGAGGCATATTACATGCTCTGCTGTTTCTAGTTCTTCATTGCACCCTCTACATAACGGGCTGTCCAGCAGACCCATCGTGTGTAGGTGTTTGTTTAGCCGACAGTGGCCAGTTAGGATAATGGTCAATTATTTCAGATTAGTTCTAGATAAGTTAAGCCGTGGCTGCAATTTTACAGGATTGCCTAATTGCTACCTTTGATTGCTTGCAGCCCGGTGTTAATGGTGGTTAACATATCATTTTATTTTTAAAATTTTAGTGATATGTACCTTTACCCTTAAACTATTTAGATCAGTAGGTATTTTTGCTATTAGCTCAATACAATTTTACAATTTGCACCATAGATTAGATTCGATTAAGAAGGATAGAGCAGTGGTGTAGGTCCTGGAGGGCTACAGGACCTACACCACTGCGCCCTCAATAGAGCATTTGTTTTCCTCGGCGAGAACTAAAGGACTTGTATGAATTCTGTCCTGTAAAACATTTGCGGTCTCTTCCTTTTCCTAGAAGAGTCTACAGAGGGATTATTATGCCAAGCCTATCCGAGCCATGTGCTCGTTAAGTCTGCAATTGCCTCTTAGCAGGCCTACTATCGTTCAGATGGTTTTCCTGTATTGGGTTAGTAAGTCTGTTGTGAATTTGGGGCATCGGTCTATTATGAATTCTTTTGCAGTCTCTATCCTGGCTTCTTTATCTACTAGTCCTGAGACTTTATTGCCATCCATTTTTCATAAGATGTCTTTATGATCGCCTTTGAAACACTACAGTGAGGCTCCGGGGCGATTAAGGGTTTTGATGCGAATACTCGGGCGCATTCGTCTGTCCTATTATTGCCACTTGATGTGTAGAACACCGGGAATTCGCTGCCACCACCTCAGGATTGAGGATAACTGGTACAAGTTTAAATATGTTTAATGTATAAAAGTGAACAACTATTTAAAGTGAGCGCTAGCTCCTGTAGCTCGGTGATGTTGGCTGGTTCTCATCTCTTCAGAGAGTCGGTATGGAATGTGAAGTGTCCTACAATATCGGTCCTAATCCAGGGCTATAATGTGTTGTGGTGAAAGTCTTCTAATGAGGTTGTTAATATGCATACTATATATATATATATATATATATATATATATATATATATATATATATATATGCATATTAACAACCTCATTAGAAGACTTTCACCACAACACATTATAAGCCTTATAGCTCTGGCTCTGGAATAGGACCGATATTATAAAAAAATATATAAATATATATATATATATATATATATATATATATATATATCTCATACATTGAAATATTGTCAACAAAAAAAGGTGGTGATTACATCAAATTTGTAACTTCATTAAAGTATTCCTATATCCCTATATCATATTCTACAGATGTTTCCCTGTAGTTGTTTTTATTTCACCTTGAGTACTTTGGAAATTGTTCCATCTCAGGCTGCTGGTATTGAGGGATGTGGTGTGTGTTTTTTTTTATCTAACCTGTTGTTTAACTAACATATGTTGTTAAGTAAACTTATGTTAGTTAAACAACATAATTAAACACTCGCTGCTAACCTCGCCCAAATCGATTCAAACAATAAATATAATCTTCAAATACTAAAATAGAATAATGTAAGGACTTATAATTCTATATTGTATATGTTTTTTAGAACATTAAACATATTTTTTTTAATTGGATCCCATTTCTTTTTAGTTATACCTGAATCGTTCATACTTTTGTTTTTTATGTTGTTAAGTAAACTTAAAAAACAAAAGTATGAACGATTCAGGTCTAACTAAAAAGAAATGGGATCCAATTAAAAAAAAATATGTTCTAAAAAACATATACAATATAGAATAATAATCCTTACATTATTCTATTTTAGTCTTTGAAGATTATATTTATTGTTTGAATCGATTTGGGCGAGGTTAGCAGCGAGTGTTTAATTATATCAAACAAATTTAGTTACGTTATGCATTTACATTCAGTTGTCCACTTATATAAACGACTATCTTCGTAATGAACATAACTAATGCCGGTGCAGTTAGTTATTCGGTATAATTATTCTAAACATGCGCTCCCAGAAATAATCACGAGGAATAATTGCACACCGTTGTATATTTAATATGTAGCAATGTTGATTGATATAGTTCCAATTTGTGCGTATCGACAGTTTTTCCTGGAAAGCGCAGCGTGCCTCGGGTGCCCGCGCGCGCGCTTCTTTCAGGAATACGGAAGAGCTTTTCTATTGCTGGCCAGTTTGTGGTAAAAAGAGGTGCATTTAAAACAGATGTAAGGGATCATCCGGTGATACGAAACACGTGTAATTGCGCTAATGGCGTTTTACACTGGTAGCACCAGTGAAAACTTCCAGCAATCGCTTAACTGGCGTCTTATAGAGTTAATGCGCTGGCAAATTGTTCGTGCTCGGCCGCAATTCCTGCGTTGTGTTCGACGTTTTTTTTTTCTTTTCGTTATTGTTATTATTCTGTTTCGTGTCGACGCTTCGAATTGACAATTAAAATTTTATAACGTTCTTCTATTACCATCTTTAATTGCCAACAAAGAAATCGATTAGTTAACAATTATTTCCTTCATAGTAAAATTATAATGTTATTTTTTTTAATATTACAAATAATATACTCTGATAGACTTAATTACAGGTATACATAATTGTTTCATATTTTTTTTTGGTTATTTCTGATTGGAGATGGAATTTCAAATAAATCCATTCATCTATCAACTGACCCGAAACTTCGTGTCATCTATTTCAAATTTTTCTTCCTTGCCAAATGCAATTGAATAATTGTGCATGAACTCGTCGGCTGCAAATAACAAATACAATATAAATATTTATAAAATTGGGCTCAATGTTTAAAAACCCGGACAACTTTAAAAAAACCGCCCGGACGCCTCTAAAACTAGGACAAATCCGGACCAATGGCAACCTTACCTGAATCGAACGTATATTTTTGATGAATTGACACAGGACTTTCGGTTAGAAATTTTCTTCTTTATACTAAAAGACTGGAAATAATTAATAAGAGATTTTGTTTTGTAAGAAGTTTTTGTAAACGTGCAGTAACAATATATTACTTATACTATAGGATTGTTAATTACATTCAAATGTTAAAAATGGAAATCTATCTTCAATACAAAAGAATCATCCTGATAACGGGCAGTTTAAAGCCTGATATCATCCCGCAGGACAGTGATTCTCATAGTTGGGGTTGCGAAAAATATTTGGGGGGTCATAGAAAAAAATAATTACAGAAATTATTGGTCAATCCGGCTGTTTTTCTAAATATACCCTTTCTTCAGGAGGTCCTTATTAAGTGACCCCCTTACGGGCCAAAAAGTTTGAGAAACACTGCTATAGGACAACAGGAGCCAACGAAATGAATAAATATAGCTATATACATAACAAAATGCAAAATAATTGCATAAAAGTAAGAAAAATTATGTGAAAAAAACAAATAGCTAAACTATTACTAGTATACATGAATATACATCGTGAATAAGAAGCAAAACTAGCATTTAGATATAATTTATCGTGGAAAGCCTATTTCATGCGTGATCTTTAAAGACAAAGCAGCAAGTGTAGCAATTGCTGCATTTTAATGACAACCGGCGCAACAACCCAACAACCAAAACGAAAAGTATGCAAGATATAAGAGCATGTGTAAGAGCGATGTACGTACACCTACGCCGTGTGTGCGCAACGCAATGGATATAAGCGCGCATATAATAAGTCAATATTTTTGCGAGGTAACTCGATAACAATATAATGGCCATTGTTTCGTGTAATTGTGGGACATGCGGCCATTACTTAGTACGGACGCGACCCGACGGTGCGCCAGATTACCATCTCCTATATCACGATACGCCCGGCCGATACCGGCGGATTTTAACATAGCCGATGCTATCACCTATTTATTGGACATAATTGAGCTCTTGTTGCGCCAGGCCGCGGGGCCCTCAGCGTTTTTCCCATTGCATAATCGCGAGCCATCCTGAAACTGAATTCGCGACATGAATCACATGCTCCGACTCCCAGGGCATAAATCATTCGCCTGGCCACCGAAAGCAAAAGAAATCACGTGCCCGCGTACAGCTGTTCACTTACCGGGAATGTGTTTTATCGCTTAGAACTTGAGCAAAGACTATTACTCATGCCCTTTGGACACACTTTTATGTAATAGCTATTTATGGCGTTTTAGCGGCCGCTCTTAATTCAGTAAAAAGGAAACAACGCGTGAGTGCCACTGCAGGATTTAAAAAATCACAGTCGTATGTAACTCATGCGACTAATTAATTGTGGCCACGTCTTGAGGTTTATTTAATACGGATACTTTTTTTTAAATATAATAATCAGTTATTAATTTTGAATACATACATATGTTGCAAATTAATAACATAGTAATTTCGGAAAATTATGCTCCCTCTCAGCTGTCACCAATCCACTGACCTGGACAGCCTAGTGTGAAGGAGTGGTCCTATTACCTTTCTATCTTTTGAGTTTTTGATAGCATACATTACTTCTTCGGCTGTTATTCTTGGTCCTTGCGATGTTTCTTTTATCTCTATTTTATTTCTGGTGTCTTCAAATGGTTGTTGTATGTATTCCTCCCATCTTTTGATCTCTTTCTCTATGTCTACTATAGTATTACCATTGTTATCTTTTATTATACCAGTCTGTTTCTTTCCCATGCCAGTGAATTCTTTGATCCTTTTATGTTAGTTAAATGAAACATACCTCAGCTGAAGCTCTCCTCACATTGGTTTCTCATAAATGTTTCTTTGGCTTTTTTTTTCGTATTGTTGAATTTCTTTGTATTTATTTCAATCCTTGTCTTTGTAGAAATTTTTATGGAGGGCTAATAAATTGGAGTTTCTTTAAGTTCTACAGCGCTTACCTTAGTGTATATTGATATTGATATTAATTTTCTATTGATAGTAATAGTAATTGGCAATTGAAAGTACACATAATTTTGTTCAAACGTAAGTTTCTAAGATTAAACCGGAAAAATTATACGAAAACCCAATGAATGCGGAATCAGTGAATGCGCACAGCCCACGCCATGAACCATTGTGGTGTTCTGCCAACTGGGTCGCTATTTAACAGAAATAAATAGTGCCAAAAACTCGGCGTTTATTATGTGTACAAAAGTGGCATCAGTTACGGCTAATATTTCCGCGGCGTCGTAATGTATTTTAAGCTGGTCGCTGGTCCTTGTTTTTTTGTTTATTGTAATTGTGTAACTGGTCGGCGACGGGGAATGCGATATTTTTCGGGCGCGCAAAAAAGCGGCCAATTTAATATTTCCCGATGCGTCTGTGTGACCGGACTTATTAATTGGTCCGCCGGGCGGTGTGTTTCTCTCACGCGGACGAGAAATGTCGCGCATTCGCGACGTGTAAGTTTTAATTGTGCAAAGCTATTCGGGTTTTTGCGCGCCCGCGCGATTATGCGTCGCTGATAAGCCACATTTCTTTGAAATCGATAACACTGAGCGGAGCGCACTGAGAAGTGATACAGGAATTTAAAATCGATACGGGCTTTATGTATTGTAGCGTTATATGATTAATTATGCGATGGGAAGCGGCCAATTATGAACGCGGCGCGGCAAAAGTTTCAGCTTATTAAAAAGTTTTTATGGCACGCATAAATCCGAGTGGCGACGTGCAGAACTGCGCACCGCCAGATTTTATCTGGGCTGAAACTTGCACGGGAGGGAGCAGATAAACCGCTGCCATCCGACAATAAACTTAGTAAATAACAATTAATTCATGTAATTAGTAGTCCCGGCTCGAGCCGGGGTATGGATTTACGCGTGTGCCGCCATCGGATTCAATACCAAATTTGATGAAGACTGGTTTAGCAATTCCGATGGAAAATCGCCAGACAGCCTGGCTTTTAGTTGCCTATTATAGTATTATTGCGAGTACGGCAGCTGGTCTAAGCCAAATGGGGAGAAACAGCGAAAAAAAACTCCGCGCTGCGTATCATGGAAATTTCACTTGCACGCCAGCTATACCGACCATTCGTCCTTATTTTTTTAACTGCTGCTGCCACACACGCACGTCGGAATCTCGCGGTATCATTGGCGATTTCTCAATTTTACATTTTATCACATCGCCGCGCGCCAACCGCCGCGAATCCATGCAGTACAATTAAAAATTTCTCGTCGCTACTACAGTCTGCCCCTCCAGCCAAGACCATTAAAAAAATCGAAAAGCTTTTGCCAATGGAGACGAAACTTTCACGGCGCTGAAACTTTCTACGTTAACACAGCTCCGGTATTTTACTTTGCATAACACATTTTACTGAAATTTTATATTTACTGTATTGAAAAAATATATTATGATTAACATGATCATACTTAAAACGTGAAAATAACTAAAACATATCGTACGCAAAATACTGAATATAAGTGCCATATGCAATATTTCCTATGAACAATAACACTAATTGAAATAATGCCGGTTTTTGAGGGTTTCTTAATTTTGTGAATATTAAAATTTACTATATTGCCCACAAAAATATCAAGCAATATTCATAGAAATGGTTGCAGTGGCCCACGATTATCATTACCAATTTATTCTTGTTTGCAACCGTTTATTAATTGTCTACACCACTGAAGAAAATCTGCATCTACAGCAGGGATGTTACAGGTCCTTTCGGATTACTGCCCGGAGGAAAAAAACTTGTTTGATTTTAATGTTTCGTTGTAAAACTCATTTTTCCTACTACATTAATGACGTTTATAATTGTGCGGTTGTACATTTGGCAACTTCTACATAAACGTATATATCTGCCATAGGCAGCCAGAGCTGTTTTCGTTTATCACTTTGGGCTGGTACGGGTTTATTGTTTCTTATTTGCCGCTTCCGATGTGGACAATTCTACCTCGACCGTTATAACCGGCGGTGCACGACCGCAAGGCCTAAGCCATACTGCACGCCACGGGGGGCGGCTAGTAAAGCTAAACCATGCTAAACGAAATCGCTTAGATGGTAGAAATATGTAGAATTCAAATATTTTTTCTTATTTTTAAGACTAATATGTATTCAATACGATAATGATATTAAAAAAGTTGTAGCACAACGTACTGATTTTTTCATGATTTTTTAAAACTTACCATAGCGCTTGCTAATCATACAAATATATTTTCAAAATATATCTTATTTTCAAGATTAATATATATGTAATACAATAATGATATAAAAAAAGTTGTAACATAACGTTCTGATTTTTTACGATTTTTTAAAACATGCCATAGCGGTTGATATAAACCGTACCTTTAATTTTCATTCAGTGTGACTTTATACATACAAATTTATTTTCAAAATAATTCTTATTTTCAAGATTAATATATATGTAATACAACAATGATATTAAAATAGTTGTAACATAACGTTCTGATTTTTTACGATTTTTTAAAACATGCCATAGCGGTTAATACAAACCGTACCTTCAATTTTCATTCAGTGTAACTTTATTCATACAAATATATTTTCAAAATATATCTAATTTTCAAGATTAAAATATATGTAATACAATAATGATATTAAAAAAGTTGTAACATAACGTTCTGATTTTTTACGATTTTTAAAACATGCCATAGCGGTTGATATAAAATGTACCTTCAATTTTCATTCAGTGTGACTTTATTCATACAAATATATTTTCAAAATATATCTTATTTTCAAGATTAATATATATGTAATACAATAATAATATTAAAAAAGTTGTAACATGACGTTTTGATTTTTTTACGATTTTTTAAAACATGCCATAGCCGTTGATATAAACCGTACCTTCAATTTTCATTCAATGTGAATTTATTCATACAAATATATTTTCAAAATATATCTTATTTTCAAGATTAATATATATGTAATACAATAATGATATTAAAAAAGTTGTAACATAACGTTCTGATTTTTTACGATTTTTTAAAACATGCCATAGCGGTTGATATAAACCGTACCTTCAATTTTCATTCAGTGTGACTTTATTCATACAAATATATTTTCAAAATATATCTTATTTTCAAGACTAATATATATGTAATACAATAATAATATTAAAACAGTTGGAACATAACGTTCTGATTTTTTACGATTTTTTAAAACATGCCATAGCGGTTGATATAAACCGTACCTTCTTTTTTCATTGAGTGTGACTTTATTCATACAAATATGTTTTCAAAATATATCTTATTTTCAAGATTAATATATATACGTAATACAATAATGATATTAAAGAAGTTGTAACATAACGTTCTGATTTTTTATGATTTTTCAAAACATGCCATAGCGGTTGATATAAACTGTACCTTCAATTTTCATTCAGTGTCACTTTATTCATACAAATATATTTTCAAAATATATCTTATTTTCAAGATTAATATATATGTAATACAATAATGATATTAAAAAAGTTGTAACATAACGTTCTAATTTTTTACGATTTTTTAAAACATGCCATAGCGGTTGATATAAACCGTACCTTAAATTTTTATTCAGTGTGACTTTATTCATGCAAATATATTTTCAAAATATATCTTATTTTAAAGATTAATATATATGTAATACAATAATGATATTAAAAAAGTTGTAACATAACGCTCTGATTTTTTACGATTTTTTAAAACATGCCATAGCGATTGATATAAACCGTACCTTCAATTTTCATTCAGTGTGACTTTATTCATACAAATATATTTTCAAAATATATCTTATTTTCAAGATTAATATATATGTAATACAATAATGATATTAAAACAGTTGTAACACAACGGTCTGATTTTTTACGATTTTTT
Source organism: Lordithon lunulatus (assembly GCA_963942505.1). NCBI lineage: Eukaryota > Metazoa > Arthropoda > Insecta > Coleoptera > Staphylinidae > Lordithon > Lordithon lunulatus. Next base: position 49,157,305 of record OZ012672.1, on the reverse strand, counting down.
AAATCATGCCATAGCGGTTGATATAAACTGTACCTTCAATTTTCATTCAGTGTGACTTTATTCATACAAATATATTTTCAAAATATATCTTATTTTCAAGATTAATATATATGTAATACAATAATGATATTAAAAAGGTTGTAACATAACGTTCTGATTTTTTACGTTTTTTTAAAACAAGCCATATCGGTTGATATAAACCGTACCTTCAATTTTCATTCAGTATGACTTTATTCATACAAATATATTTTAAAAATGTATCTTATTTTCAAGACTAATATATATGTAATACAATAATGATATTAAAAAAGTTGTAACATAACGTTCTGATTTTTTACGATTTTTTAAAACATGCCATAGCGGTTGATATAAACCGTACCTTCAATTTTCATTCAGTGTGACTTTATTCATACAAATATATTTTCAAAATATAAATTATTTTCAAGATTAATATATATGTAATACAATAATGATACTAAAAAAGTTGTAACATAACGCTCTGATTTTTTACGATTTTTTAAAACATGCCATAGCGGTTGATATAAACCGTACCTTCAATTTTCATTCAGTGTGACTTTATTCATACAAATATATTTTCAAAATATATCTTATTTTCAAGATTAAAATATATGTAATACAATAATGATATTAAAAAAGTTGTAACATAACGTTCTGATTTTTTACGATTTTTTAAAACATGCCATAGCGGTTGATATAAACCGTACCTTCAATTTTCATTCAGTGTCACTTTATTCATACAAATATATTTTCAAAATATATCTTATTTTTAAGATTAATATATATGTAATACAATAATGATATTAAAAAAGTTGTAACATAACGTTCTGATTTTTTTTGATTTTTTAAAACATGCCATATCGGTTGATATAAACCGTAACTTAAATTTTCATTCAGTATGACTTTAGTCATAAAAATATATTTTCAAAATATATCTTATTTTTAAGATTAATATATATGTAATACAATAATGATATTAAAAACGTTGTAACATAACGTTCTGATTTTTTAAGAATTTTTAAAACATGCCATAGCGGTTGATATAAACCATACCTTCAATTTTCATTCAGTGTGACTTTATTCATACAACTATATTTTTAAAATATATCTTATTTTCAAGATTAATATATTTGTATTACAATAATGATATTAAAAAAGTTGTAACATAACGTTCTGATTTTTTTACGATTTTTTAAAACATGCCATAGCGGTTGATATAAACTGTACCTTCAATTTTCATTCAGTGTGACTTTATTCATGCAAATATATTTTCAAAATATATCTTATTTTGAAGATTAATATATATGTAATACAATAATGATATTAAAAAAGTTGTAATATAACGTTCTGATTTTTTACGATTTTTTAAAACATGCCATAGCGGTTGATATAAACCGTACCTTCAATTTTCATTCAGTGTCACTTTATTCATACAAATATATTTTCAAAATATATCTTATTTTTAAGATTAATATATATGTAATACAATAATGATATTAAAAAAGTTGTAACATAACGTTCTGATTTTTTATGATTTTTTAAAACATGCCATATCGGTTGATATAAACCGTAACTTAAATTTTCATTCAGTATGACTTTAGTCATAAAAATATATTTTCAAAATATATCTTATTTTTAAGATTAATATATATGTAATACAATAATGATATTAAAAACGTTGTAACATAACGTTCTGATTTTTTAAGAATTTTTAAAACATGCCATAGCGGTTGATATAAACCATACCTTCAATTTTCATTCAGTGTGACTTTATTCATACAACTATATTTTAAAAATATATCTTATTTTCAAGATTAATATATATGTATTACAATAATGATATTAAAAAAGTTGTAACATAACGTTCTGATTTTTTTACGATTTTTTAAAACATGCCATAGCGGTTGATATAAACTGTACCTTCAATTTTCATTCAGTGTGACTTTATTCATGCAAATATATTTTCAAAATATATCTTATTTTAAAGATTAATATATATGTAATACAATAATGATATTAAAAAAGTTGTAATATAACGTTCTGATTTTTTACGATTTTTTAAAACATGCCATAGCGGTTGATATAAACCGTACCTTCAATTTTCATTGAATGTGACTTTATTTATACAAATATGTTTTCAAAATATATCTTATTTTCAAGATTAATATATATGTAATACAATAATGATATTAAAAAAGTTATAACATAACGTTCTGATTTTCTACGATTTTTTAAAACATGCCATAGCGGTTGATATAAACCGTACCTTCAATTTTCATTTATATATATATATATATATATATATATATATATATATATATATATATATAAATGATCATTATTTTAAAATATTGACAGTATTGATCGTGTAAGGTGCCTTAAATAAATAAAAGTTTATCCCTGTACTCAGTTAAATGTTTTTTTTTGTGTGTCGAGTATGGCCCGTCATGGGAAAAATGTGTAGGCCACTAAATATGTTAGCCCGGCTTTGGTCATCACCGGAGTTTCGCGGAGTTTTCGATAAGAATTACAAAAGTTTTCGATTGTTTATATTGTTTAAACATTATAATTTCTTTTGTTGCAGGACGAAAACATGTCTCCTGCCGACTCAACAGACAGCAGCGATGGTGAAACAGAAGTGCCGGAACAAAAATTCCGGATACCCACAACGACCCCATCCATCCTCCACCCAAAATCCGCACATCAATCATCCACCGCCTCATCCGTGTCTCAAACTAAATCAACCCCATCCACCCAAGCCTCATCATCATCCTCCTCATCCACATCACCCTCCTCGGCCGCGACATCCATCGCCGCCACCACCCCCTCAATGATCTCCCCGCTCCTCTACCAAACCCCCCAAGGCATGATGTACGCATCCCCTTCAAACAACGGCGTCATCTTCAGCCTAGCCCCGCAAGGCGGCGACCCGGGCCTGGGCCAATTCATAACCATCCCCCTATCAGCTCTGGCCGCGAACGGCCAGGGCGAGCTGGACCTCTCCAAAAGGAAGTGACCGCGCGGTCGCGCGCACGCACGTCCCGCGAACGCGCCTTTCCGGTCGACCCCTGTCTTATTTCCTGGACGTGGTTTCCGCGCGCGGCGTGGCTCGCAGCATTCGAAATTTAAACAATTCGGCCGCGGGCCCCCGGAATTATAGCCTGTGCAAACACGAATCGCGCGTAATCAGCGGGGAGGGCTGCCGGGTAATTGGCGGTGTGCGCGCGGTGGTAATGTGCCGGAGCCGCCACTTTGGCGTGTAAACAAGCGCCCGCGGACGATCTGCCACCGCACTTAAGTCGAAAACGCAAACAGACGGATTGTATGTTATTAATAAAACGCCCGAAAACGCAGGTTTGATTTTGTGGAGGTGATTTGGTTTAATGATAATGTACGCGCGATTAAATGATCGGCGGTTTTTTTAATGGGCAACTGAAGAAAATTATATAAGTGGTAATTTAATTACGATTTCGACGGTGCAATTTTCTGGGTAACAGCAGTGCATTTTTTATAAGTACCATGATTTGTAAATACCCAGATACGTTTTCATTTAAATTATTTTCAGTAACTATTTTTTGAGATTTATTTTTTACGGTGAGTACAGCCCCCGTCTCTACTTTGTGTGCACTGCGGCCCTTCACGGACTTATTGTGCCTTTTTCGAGATACATTGCCGGTTTTTCGGCCCTAACAGGTTTAAGAGTTACAATGTTTGGTTAAATTAGCGCAAAATAAAAATTCTGGAAGAAAAATTACCTAGCATTGTTATTTTGGAAGATACAAAAATTAAAAAATGTTATATGAATTCATCAGAGCCGTACTGAATTTTTTACTCGCAAGAACCTATGTTGCCAATTTTTTAGCAAATAAAGCTAGTAGTATGTACTAGTAAATGTTGTTTAATCAAAAAGCTATTGAGTATTTGAAAAGCATGCCGCGGCCTGCATAATGTCCGCGGCATGCTTTTCAAATACTCAATAGCTTTTTGATTAAACAATTACTAGTACATACTACTAGCTTTGTTTCTCTATAATAAAATGTTGTTTATATCAAAAAATTATTGAGTATTTGGCATCCGTATTTTTTCACTCTGTGTAATGACAAAATAATTTGGCATTATTTCAATATTCAATGTGATCTTAATTCAACTTGTTGCCTAGGACGGCCGCCTAGCTCGGCGCCTCCTTGTTACTGTGTTAAAATTGATAGGCGACTAGATTTAAAAAAATAATTGCTTAGTACAAGTAATTCCGAATTTTTAATTATGGTTCCGACAGTAGCCACTTCTAGGACATAAGCTGAATACAATTTCAAGGTAGGATCACGTTCATAGTTTCTTGATATAGTATTTAGAGATGTCATTTTAAAACGCGATATTATTGTGAAACGAGGTAATATTTTTATTATAATCTCTTTAGATTATTATTAACCTCAGAGTTTGTACTTTTACAAACTCTGAGGTTAATAATGAAATACTATTTTTATCAAATGTTCGCCTCGGCAGAACCTACAAATGGCCATTATATTGATTTTAGTGCTTGAATCGTTGGTAGAGCCTTGGTGTAGACTATGCCAGACAAACACGGACAGAGGCATTCAAATTTTGCGATTATTTTCGTTACATTATGTTTTGTCTACATATAATTATTTCTCAAAAATGTTACTCTCCGGTGGGACTCGAACCCACGTTTCCGGCTATCGCGGTGGAAGAGTGAATTTTTTGAGCGTTAACTAATAAAACTCTGGTGATTCGTAATTCAGATTGCCGACACGGCAATAATTTCACACCTAAATTGTTATTATTATATATTATTATATATTATTATATATTATTATATATTATTATATATTATTATATATTATTATATATTATTATATATTATTATATATTATTATATATTATTATATATTTTTATATATTATTTTATATTATTATATAAAAGTCGAATCTAATATAATCTACTTAACGTCTAAGAACATTCAATATTTTTGATAGATTTTCTTGTCCATGAATATGATGCACACTTCACATCTGTTTTAATTTACTTGAACGAAACCTATATAACTGAAACCAGGAACTTGTTTAAGTTTCTAAACGAATCTAGTACAATATAATTTCCGTTTTACAGTTCAATTTAATACCTGAAATATTCTTGTGTTCGTTCAGTCAGTGATATAGACAGGGATCGACTCTTGCATCCGCGCGCTCGCTCTCACTCCAACTCTCAAACATTCAAGAAATTATTACCGCCCTAATAATGTAAAAATAGCACGCGATGTAACATGTTATTCTAAAACACATGTTCAATTACATTATCCCGCAAACAAGCGCGGTCCATTCCAGACGCACGCATAAACACGCCGCCGCCGCCGCCGGTTACTTCCTCGTACCGGACCAAGCAAACACAAACACACGCCCCAGTATCGCAGTATTATTATTTTTCGACCGCCCCCAGGGCCACGCGAGGGGGCCGCCCGTGGCGCCGCTTGAGTATTTTCGGCAAAGCGCTAATTATAGCCGAGAAGACACTCCCGACAATAATTGCAGCCAAAACGGATGACCTTTTCGAGTCATAATTTTAGGTGGTACTTATTTTTAAATGTCTGTGACTTGTTATGATTTAATTAATTCAGTTAGGTAACTTAAAGGCGTAGACTGAATGTGTAAACTACTATTTACTTGTATGCTAGTCATAATGATTTTCTCTATACATTTTTTTTTTGGAATTATTTTAACGCTTCGTTGTATTTAGATTAATTGATATGAGTGCTGTGGTGTGGTGAGATCTTTTTAGGGAAATTTATGATTTAACCATTAAAATTATTCATTTCAATTAAACTACTTATACTTATACTGTTACAGTTATTTATCCACATAACTATAAATACACCATTTCACGTTTGCAAGGAGAACGTGAAAAGGTGGTTTATGCTGAAATAAAATCAATCAAGAGGACTACAATCCTTATAGGGCTTTTGCCGCTGTAAATGGGGAAGCCCAGAGAAGTTTCACCCGGTATTTACCTTAACTTTGCAGAAAACCTCTGAATTTGTATGCTGAAATAAAATAAGAAATAAGGAATTCATTTTAGAGGCATATTTACAACAAAACGGCAAGTGAATATCTGATTTAAATCTATTTTATGAACAAAAATGGTTCAGAATAACACTTATTTCTACCGATTTTACTTGTTATTTGTTACTATTTTATATCATTGTGACAACGTAAATATTAACTAAATCATATCAGCACGGGGTGGATTTTCCCGAGTCACTTTTCATAGTTTTCTATGAAGTTAAGGTAACTACCGGGTGATTAAACTCCTCCCTTTGCGGCAGAAAAGTTTCACGGCTGATGATAGCCCTATAAGAATAGAAGATTTTTTAACTATTCTAGAGTCGACTATAGTGGAAAATGTTAGTTATATCAGATGATCTAGATTTTATTAGTAGAAAATTAACTAATAATTGATATTAATTACACTTGACGGAAAAAGTCTCTATAACATACAATTCTCAATATCATCTTCATTCTTCAGTCCTCTACTTACAGAATTGATGACACTATACAATCCTGTACTTGCATATAATGGTAAATATATAATGTTTAGTTTTAGTTGTTAAATCATAAAAATTTAGTTGTAGTTTATATTACATATAACTTCCATTAAACAAACATTAAATCATACAAATATACTTTTATGTTTTACATTTTTTTTTTCTATTTTAAGCAAATGTACATACATACATACATCATAAAGTGCCTTTATACAGACATCCCAATTTTCCATATACATTGAGGGACTGTTAAACCTTGTATGCTTCAAAATTGTATCATCTGATTGAAAATTGTCTATTTTGCCTAAAATTTTATTGTAACTGTATCATCTTATTTAGCGAATGAAATTATGTGTTACGATAGATATGCAGTGTCGTCCATCTGTATTGATATGTAAAGGATGGACTGTCGCGCATACGGCGGTGCTATGCGAACTACCAAATTATCACATAATATACAGAAACCGGAAAAAATTTTAACTAAAGGTCGTTGAATTCGCTTTCAACACATACAAAAAAGTTATACATAAAAATTTAATAAATGTTAATTAAAATCGACTAAAGCTCAATACAAATAAACAATAAAAACATAGCAAACCGCAATGTAGGTGGTGCAGCTCATACTTTACTTATCATTTCAGTAAACATCTTGTTAGCGTTGTATTTTAAACAAATGATAAACGATACAAAAAGTTAGTATTAATAATAATGGAGGATTTAAAGGATAACCAACAGCTGTTCTCCAAATATCGAGAACAGCTGTTGGTTATCCTTTAAATCCTGAATCATTAATAATAATAACTCTTTATATCGTTATAAGAATGACGTTTGTTCTCGATTCTATAGTTCTTGATATAAACTAGATCCAGAACCTAAAACAGATAATGAAGAACTTTATTTAAGCAGGAACTGATGCGTCCAAGTACCTGTAATTGGAGGTAGACATAGACAGAATCAAGAACTTACAGAATTATTTGTTAAAATGAAGGTGACACATTAAATTACGAATCGGGATAAACTTTTATTTATATGAAAACTAAATTAAAAATAATAATAATTTATTAATTAAATTATACATTTTAAGGACTAGATCCAGAACCTATAACAGATAATGAAGAACTTTATTTAAGCAGGAACTGATGCATCCACGTACCTGTAATTGGAGGTAGACAGAGAGAATCAAGAACTTCCAGAATTGATTGTTAAAATTAAGGTGACACATTAAAGTACGAATCGGGATAAACTTTCATTTATATGAAAACTAAATTAAAAAAAAAAAATTATTAATTAAATTATAAATTTTAAGGACCACTCACAACAATCATTTTAGTAGAAACGTAGCAGTAAACGAAATTGCACAATTACCCATGTTCTGTCTGTTTTACAGCGCGGCTGCAAATGCTTGAATAAAAATTCAGTAAAGGAAATTGCACAATTCCCCATGTTATGTCAGTTTTACAGCACTGCTGTATATTCCTGAATTTTCATTCAGGCATTTACAGCAGCGCTGTAAAACTGAAAAAACATGGGTAATTGTGTAATTTTGTTTACTGCTACGTTACCAATTACCATGGGTAATTGCCTCTACCTTAATTATTCCACACCGTTACTGCCTAATTTTAAACGTCTGCATTTGATATTGAGATGCTTACCACTACCGCGCTTATTGTGAATGGCCCTTAAGGTCGTTTTAAACAAGACAATTTCTTAGCTCAAAAGTTGTTCAAGAAATGAATTCATATATTCTCCTCCTATGCAATTTGTCCTTAACAAATAAAAAGCGTTATATTTTTTTATTCGATCTACCATCCAATTCAATATTTCAAATAATTTGTTGTATGATACAAGATAATTTAGATTGTTTCGCATCTTGGCTAACTTTAGAGTCAAGAAATTGTCTTGTCTAAAACGACCATTAAAGCCCTTAAGATTTATAATTGTTATTATTATTTTAATTCTGCCTGCATCTATGATCATAATAATCAAATAATAGAAGATTACAATAGTATTAACCAGCCTTTCATTACACCCTGATTAACCCATTTTAGGGCTGTAGACATTTATTTCCAGCCGGGTCCCCACGAGAGTAGACCACATACAAATATTTTTTGTATGTGGTCTACCCCCACAAGAAGTAGACCACATACAAAAAATATTTGTATGGGGTCTACTCTTGTGGGAACCCGGCAGGAAATAAATGTCTACAGCCCTAAAATGGGTTGATTAGGCCCCGGGTGCAATGAAGCCCTTTTTGAATTTTGGTAAGAGTAGACCACATACAAATATTTTTTGTATGTGATCTATTTCTTGTGGGGGTAGACCACATATAAAAAATATTTGTATGTGGTCTACTCTTGTGGGGACCCAACAAGAAATAAATGTCTACATCCCTCAAACGGGTTAATCAGGCTCTGGGTGCAATGAAATCCCTTTTTGAATTTCGGTAAGAGTAGACCACATACAAATATTTTTTGTGGTCTATTTGTTGTGGGGGTAGACCACATATAAAAAAATATTTGTATGTGGTCTACTCTTGTGGGGACCCGTCAGGAAATAAATGTCTACAGCCCTAAAATGGGTTAATCAGGCGCCGGGTATCAATGGAGTATAGGGATAAAATATTTTTTACAATTTTTGTTCAAACTGGGTCCACAAAAATTCAAGAAGGATACCTTTGTCTATGCTATGATCCGCCCCTGATTTTGATCAGCATTTTAACACTGTTTTTAATCCTTGCTATCTTTTTAATACAAGTTTATTTAGTCCGAAAATCGAAACCATTACCATCAACATATTCTACATTTAATGAAAACTGCCAGAAACTGTAGATTTAATAATAATTGTAAACGTGTAAACAAAAATCGCAATGTGTGTAACGTTAGCTCAACAAAAATATGTACATAGAAATAATAATAATACGATATAGTTTTGTATGATATAATCCGCTTTATTTATTTATATATAATGTGCCATATAAACGTGAATAATAAATTATTTATTATGCTCTCATTTGTTCCCCTCCTGTTTTGAGCGGCGGCGCCCGCATTTGCGTCTATTTGCGTCCGGCACTAAAATAGTCAAACGTCTGCTCTAGTCTTAAATACATTTGGAATTAAGTCCGTGGCATACGGCCTGAGCGAGGCGCTTCTGTGAAGAATATTTCCTTTCCGTTCTATATTTAAGCACTCCAAATTATCCGGTATTTTTAACTCTTTATGTGTCGGGGTGTGTTCAACCGATTTAGAGCGGTCTATAATTGAATTAGGAAATAATTCTCGAGTTGCCGGTTATTACTAATTTCGCTCACATTTTGTAGTCGAAAATAGTTGTATATTTGCGTTGGAGGGTGATTCATTCTAAAATCGCGTTGCAGTACCGGTGTCTAAATCTCGCAATTCCAGTATTTAATAAATGAGGAAACTTCTACTATTTTTTATCACTATTATTCTATATTTAATATATTAGCAGGGCCGGTTATAGGTATGCAGCCGTCACCGTGTGAACCAACTTTTCGACGCCCTATTATACTGCTAAATTAATTTATAAATACATTTTCAGAGAAAAAAACTTACATATATAAGCCGCTATAACAAAATAAAACAGGATGCTATTTTGTTATAGCGGCTAATTCAATGTTTTCAGAAATGGTTGACAATTGATATCAATCAATTTGATTACGTTCTTTTTTTGAATTTTTGGCTGCCTTCTATTTCGCCGCCCATGTGCTTCGTTCGTGTTTGTCCTTCGCTAGGACCGGCTCTAGGTATTATAAGGTACAATAACCAGCTGAGTGGATAGAGGCGCACTCCATGTCGTCTAATGCATTGGGCAGCAATTTCAAACCGTATTGTGAGCGAATTTAAGTGAATCACCTTTCACTGTCTATCAGGCTTTCTGTAAAACACTGATAGCCCTATAATTTTGTTTTTCATTAACAAATGTCTGTAAGAGAAAGCCTAAAAAATATATACCGGGTGTTTATTGTATTATGTATTATTGTGTTCAACTTTTCAGAGCTTCCCTTGCTCATGGTCGTCTTATATACACTCGATATAAGAATTAAATATACTATGTTTCAATATTATCCCAAAGTGGGCTAATGAGGCCATCCAAAATATATGACAAATATGTTTTTCCTTTCAGCAGCTAGTTTAGAGCTTACTGAACAATGATAAAAATTCGTTTTCAGGCGAATTCAATTATTAATAACTCAAAAACATGTATCTGAAAACGGCTAAAAATCGCGTCTGATATTCATATTAATAATAATAATGCTGTTTATTCTGAATAGTTCTGGATAGTTGGCTGGAGGGTAGCATAGCTACAGACACTTAGGCCTCAAAATAGGCTCATTGTGAAACCTCTCTTTAAGGCTGCTCACTCGTCCCACCAGTCAATTTTGCGTGCAAGCTGCAAAACTCTTACTGTTCATATTAGTAATAATTATGCAAAATTTCAGATCTATCGTAACTTCAGATCATACGCAGGTCAAATATTTTGAAGGTTTACGGCTAGTTTTTAGAGTCGGGTACTCTAAAAACCTGCAGTTAACCAGAATTAGAGACTTCAAAAATCTATAGTTACTTAAGAGTCTTCTAGGGTCATATAAAGTCTTCTCGAATCTTCCAGAGTCTTCTAAAGTCTACTAGAATCTACTATAGAGTCTTCTAGAATCTTCCAGAGTCTTCTAAAGTCTACTATAAAAAAGCCTTTCGCAGTCTTTTATAGGCGTACAATCTACCAGAGCCCTCTAGATTCTTCTATAACTATCTAGTGTTCAATGCTCTTATAGGGTCTCACTAGACTCTGTAATAAAGTCTTTAAGAGTGTAAAATATACAAGTACCATCCAGATTAATTCAGACATGTAGTATTTTCTATAGTTTTCCAGCGTCTTATAAAGCTCGAATTCAGTGAATGGTTGACGACAGGTAAAACATATGGGAAAACATCCGGAAGGAATTTTAATTCGACAGTTGTTTATAGACCCTTCAATCATTAAGTAACTAGAAATTTAATATGTTCATTAAAATTTGAATAGATATAACAATAAACATTAATAATTGCTCGTAAACACCATTTTCGAATTAAGGATTAATTTATGCGAATTTCGCGTATTGTATTTCAATCGGTGTTAGTGGTGTCCCCCATCTGTAATCGCCATCGATAAATACATGTGCCCAATAAATAATCGATTTGCTGTATGGTTCCCGGTTTGCTGCGTGTCGTGCGGCGGTGCCGGTCTAATATGGCCCGTTTCCGGCAGACCGTTTCCTAACTGGGAGAGCGCGCCCGCCGCATTTGTAAGAGGGCCGCATTTCTGCACGACCCGGCCCCGCGAAATAAATGCCCCCGCTGTTCTCGAAACGGGCAGGCTTGTGTCTCCGCAAGCGAAACGAGAGAGAAGCGGCAAAAATGGTGTAACCCACTGACCGCAGCGGTAAGATATGTTTCGCAACTTGTCAAGACGTTAATCATATCGAGCCACCCAGTCTTTTTTTATTGTTTTGCAGAATGAATGGACGACTGTTTACAGTAAATTTCGTTGAATTGCCACTTCACTTTTTTTCATTTGTTTAAAACTCGTATGACATTATGTAGTTTTCAATATGGTTTTATAATAAATAATGAATAATATTCCCACCTAGCTCAGTGACCGAGTGATTAGAGGCGTCGTCTGTCTCGTACCCATCATTGGGAAGCCTGAGTTCGATCTCTACCGGGGCGAATTTTTGCAAATCACCTTTCGCAGCTTTTCAGAGGTTTTCTGTGAAGTTTAGGTACATACGTGGTGATTAAACTCCTCTGAGCGTCTCCCTTGGCCGGTGGAAAAGCCTTATGGCTGGTAGCCCTACAAAGAGGTTTTTTTAATATTCCCACTTAGCTCAGTCGCATAGTGGTTAGAGGCCACGTCTATCTCATAATATGCATTGGTGAGCGAGAGTTCTAACCCTGTTGTAGGCGAAATTTCACCGAATCACCTTACACAGTTTTTACTATGTTTGCTTTGATGTTAAACTGCAGGATAAAGCCAGCTGGGTCCGTAGGTTATCCGCTGAATAACGCCGTGATTAAAATACCTCTGAGCTTCTTCCATTACCAGCAGAAAAGATCTTGGTCTTATAGTTAAGATAGAAGTTTTTTTAATATTCGTAGTGCTATGTGGTAGAACTATCAACAAGCTTTCTTACCTTTAGTTTGCTCCATAAACTACGCGTTGTGAACACTTTAAAAATGATAAGTAAAAACCGGTATTAGAATATTATTTTTTTACCTTACTTTTATTTATTGAAACATAAATTAAGTTTTCATTCTTATAGATATTTCGTTTAATTCATTAGTTAACACTTTCGTCCCTAGTGGTTTCACAAAGCAACCTCCTTGTTAATAAATTATTTATAGAGATCCAGTGGTAGGTATTTAAGAAACCAAAATACGCCAAATTGTAAATGGTGCCACTTGTTGGCTCCTAACTGTAAATTACGTTAATCTTTGTCGCTAAAAAAGATTTTATGATGATAATATTCGCAAATTTGATTACTTCTATTATTTTCGATAAAATTTATGTTGGGCCTGAAATGGTTAAATGTGAATTCCAACTTAAAGATCTTTATAAATCTTACAGAGTATGGAAACTGGCTTGATGTAAACAATTGTTCCTTATATATTAAAAAATATGCTGACTTATTATAACGTTATTTTTATATTGCACAACATCAATTTATTTAATGCCTCAATTACAATGTTCTTGAAGTATATTTATTTAATGCGTACGGTTCTCTAACAATAGATAAGATGATACCTATTGTTAGAGGATATATAACTCGTTATTTCGTTTTAGTTCCGTTTTCAGTCCTTGAAAACACTCGGTGTATGCATGACAAATGGTCTATGTATATGCAAGCAAAGAAAAACGACACTTCAAACGAAAACAAACGAAATTTGATTGATTGGTTTATGGCATATTTAATTGAATTTGATGTAATTTTCTTAAACCCCCAGTTCAGTGGTTAGAGGTGCCGTCCGTCGCTACGAGCATTGGGGAGCGAGAGTTCAAATCTCGTTTTAGTCGAAATTTCGCCGTTTTTCAGAGAATTTCTGTGTATTTTATAGTGACTGCACTCCTCTGAGTCCGAAAGCTTTTCCGTTGTTTTTTTAATCATATGCCTTCTACCGTACCGGCGTTTTCCGATGGTAAATGGAGAATTACCATCGGAAAAGCCCTCGCGCATAATAATGATAGAATTCATAAACCGCCAAGTTATTGTTCTGGATAGTTCTGGATAGTTGGCTGGAGGGTAGCATAGCTACAGACACTTAGGCCTCAAATTGGGCCCATTGTGAAACCTCCCTTTAAGGCTGCTCACTCGTCCCACCAGTCAATTTTGCTAAAGTTATTGTTAGTTAGCATTTCTGTTAATGGGGAAATTAATATCTGGTTTTGGTCGAAATTGTGCCGTTTTTCAGAGGAGTTCTGCGTGTATTATAGTATTTACTATCGGGAAAACGCCGGTACGGTATAGTGACTACACTCCTCTGAGTCCGAGGGATTTTCCGATGTTTTTCTTAAAAATCCTATGGAGTAAAAGCATATGATTTTTAAGAAAAACATCGGAAAATCCCTCAGACTCAGAGGAGTGTATTCACTATACCGTACCGGCGTTCTCCCGATAGTAAAGGGAAAATTACCATCAGAAAAGCAATCGTGCTTAATGATAGAAGTTTCTTTAATTCATAAACCACCAAGTTATTGTTAGTTAGCTTTTCTGTTAATGGAGGGAATTAATAACTGTTGTACTAGAATAATTAATTAATATTCTGGTGTATAATTAAGTCTTTTTCTACTACACGGTTGTAGAAAAAGTTTAATTTTTTATAATTAATTGTAAACGTGAAATAAAATCATCAAGATATGTTTTATAATTATAACATTTAAAACGTCTCGCTGCAGTGTCTTTTATGTCGCTGTGCGCCGCAATTCTTCTTATCCTTTTCGAATTAATTAATTTCACCCGTCCGGCGTTGAACTTAAATTTAATGAATTCGCGGGCATTAATACCGCGGGGCCGTAAATTCCGGCACTAAAATAGTATTCAGTTTATTGGTGTTCGCGGCGATTTTCCATTTATATAACGCAGGAATGCGCGCGTACGGCGCGGAACGAAATCCATCCGGGGCTCGGAAGATAAAACCGCGGGCATAGAAATAACATATTTGCCACTTTAGATTTGTGTGTTTCCCTGATGTGTATTAATCGTGCCGCACGAGACCCGATATTTATGTGGCGGCAGTTGGGAGCGAGCGCGCGCGCGCCCGCCGCCACTTTTCCATGTTTTGCCACCGCTGCGTTATTAATTATGGCAATTTGTGAAATAACACTTGCGATAATATTGTTACCGCGCGCGACCTGTGCTTTATTCACACTGTATTTGCAATACTTGCGTTGGGAAAGGCCAATTCTTCAAAACTATGAACTAATTTTAATCTTTAAGTCTGAATTCTATACAATATATAAGAAATTTATTTTTTACACCTTTGTGTCTATATCAAAATCCGAGAATTAATATCCAGTCCAGTCTACCTAGAGAAAATTCAGAAGTTAATGAAATTTTAGGATAATGTTCGGGGTTGGTGTTTGCCCCACACCAACCCCGAACCATATCCTAAAATTTCATTAACTTAGGAATTTTCTCTAGGTAGACTGGATATAAATTCTTGGATTTTGATATTAATACAAAGTTATACATAATAAATTTCTTGTATAGAACTCAGACTTAAAGTCGTTTTAGACAAGACAATTTCTTAGCTCAAAAGTTGTTCAAGAAATGAATTCATATATCCTCCTCCCATACAATTTGTCCTTGACAATATATTTGTCCATTTAATGTACCATCCAATTCAATATTTCAAATAATTTGCTGTATAAAACGAGATAATTTAGATTGTCTCGCATCTTGACTAACTTTTAAGTCAAGAAATTGTCTTGTCTAAAACGATCTTTCAGATTAGAATTGTGGAATATGAGTTTTCGACTTCAGTGGACCTGTGGAAACTTAGGGAGGGGCAACAAATTTTCGATTTTTTCAGTTTTATGCTTATATCATCTAAACCATGAGGAGGGTTTTTAGGAATATATATATATATATATATATATATATATATATATATATATATATTATTGTTTTTTTTGCCGAAAGTTAGTTATGTATAAGTTATTTTTAGGAAACAGTGAGGGCAGTAAAAAATAATAATTGCCAGTTTCTATGTTCATTAACTCTGCATAGTAAGCTAACACTACATTTATCTATATTATGTTCTTCAATTTTCATTGTTAACATTATTTTTGTATCCAATACTTACCGAGATACAGCAGTTCCAAGACGAGGCAAATTTCTCAACTAGTGAAAACTACGAGAAAAATACATGTTTCTGCTTCTTTATGTGTTTTTATTTTATACAATTACCTCCCAAGTAATGGAGCTAGAACCGCTCTTGGTTGTACACTTTTATGCATTCACCTAACAGTAATGTTCTCTTTGTTTGTAATTGATATAGGTCACTTCTTACGTAGTAACTGTTGATATTTTTCCTGGTGTGTTTTTAATATTGTTTTTACTTCTTTTTATTTCATTACTTTTTTATTTTGTTTTTTACTTCTTTTTATTTTATTACTTTTTAAATTTTATATATGTAGCCTAACTCTTTAGATGTTAAATGCAAGGATATATGTTTATTTGCCTAGTATTATCTATAAAATAGTTATTAAATATATATATATATATATATATATATATATATATATATATATTATCTATTTGCCTTTTACCTTTCGGTGTAGGCTATTACATTTACATTACTTACCAATTATTGTTGTTGTTTATACATTTGTAAATTCTTTCCACTCTTTTCTGTTCTTCGCCAGTTCTCTTGCTTGTATAACTATCTTTCCTTTCTTGATTATTATTTCCTCTATTCTGTTGTCCCACTCTTTTCTTGGTCTACTTCTTCTTCTTTTATTTCCAGTTCTTGCTCCCATACCTGTTTTGTTTGATTCTTTTTGTCCATCCTAATTAAATGTCCCCACCAGTTTAGTTGTTTCTTTTCTATATACTTTTCTATAGCTTCAATTCCCAATTCTTCTCTGATGTCATCATTTCTTATTCTGTCTCTTCTCGTAACTTGTTTTACTCCTCTGAGATATTTCATTTCCATTGCCTGTATTCTACTTTTGTGCCTCTTCGTTAGTTTCCACGTTTCGCTCCCATATATCAGTATGGTCTATATATGCCTTTGTATACATTTATTTTTGTCCTTCTTTTTTGTTAATCAGTATATTGCACAGTGCGTGGTGTTTTAACTGTGTTGTTTAACCTGTTACTAAGTTCACCTTCCATTTTTCCGTCTTCTGTCAGTCCTACTCCTAGATATTTGAATTGTTCTACTTGCTCTATTTTGTATTGTTCTATCTTTATATTTATTTATTCTTTCCGGTTTCCTATTATCATCACTTTTGTTTTGTTATAATTCATTTTCATATTATACTTTTCTAGAAGTCTGTTCCATACACTCAGGTTGTGCTGCAGATTAGCTTCATTTTCTGCTATCACTACGACATCATCAGCGAATGCTCCTTCCGATATTTTTACCACTTGCATGTTTTTGTACCCTATATTTGCCTTTTTGATTTCTGGTTTCATGTTCTTCATTATTTCATCCATGTATATGATAAATAACGTAGGACTGAGCCCACCTCCTTGTCTGAGTCCAGTGGTTGTCTTAAATGTTCTTGATGTTTGTCCCTTGTGTATTATTGCATGGGTGTTGTTGTTATATATGTTTTGTATTAATTCGACTTTCTTTCTACTCTTCTCTCTTCCAGAATTTTCCATAATGTGTTTCTTGAGATCATGTCGAACGCTTTTTCTAGGTCTATGAATCCTAAATATGTGTTTTTATTATTCGTAGTTCTCTTTTCTGTGATTTTTTTTATTGTGAATATGTTGTCCTGTGTAGATTTTCCTTTCCTAAAACCGCATTGTGGTTTTTCTAGTGTCTGGTCTATTCTTGCTATTATTCTCTTGTTTATTGTCTTTTCTAATATTTTCATCCCTATACTTCATACATCCCTATATTAGTATTATGCCTCTATAATTTGAGCATTTAGACTTATCCCCTTTCTTGTGTATCGGTACGATTAGTCCAGTTTTTTGGTATGATATTTGTGCTCCACATGCTGTTCAGTAGTTTCCGTAGTTTTTCTTTACCTACCGGGCCCAGGTGCTTGATCATTTTCACTGTAATATGGTCTTGTCCTGGTGCTTTTCCTATTTTTAATTCCCTTATTATTTCTAGTAGTTCTTGTTCGTTGATAGTCTCTGTATCTGCTTCATTGTTGTTCTTGTCGCTAATTCTTATCTTTTGTTCTTTCTCGTTATTTGAGGTTGGTAAATATTCTTTCCATCTTTCTAATATTTCTTCGTTTTCCTTCAGCATTCTTCCTTGTTTGTCTTGTATGTATCTCATTTCTTGTCCTTTTACTTTCCTGCAATCTTTTAGGGTTTTATAAAGTAGCTTTTGGTTTTCTCTTGCGTTTTTTTCCATTGTCTCTCCGAACTTTTCCCATCCCTGGTGTGTTATCCTATGAAAAAAACTATGCAATCAAAGGTGGGGTGGGCGGGTGTCCCCTACCAACCAAACTATACACATTCACTATTTCAAATGGTTTGAAATCTGCACTACAAAATGATCCATAACTTTTTATGATTCAATTAATTTCATTTATTAATTTAGACTTAATTTTAAAAATATATAGGGAACAATGTAGTGCAGAGTTCAAGTCATTTGAAATAGTGAATGGGCATAGTTTGGTTGGTAGGGGACACCCGCCCACCCTACCTTTGTTTGCATAGTTTTTTTCATAGGATAACACAAAAACCAGGGATGGGAAAAGTTCGGAGAGACAATGGAAAAAAAATCCTCGTTTTTTACTATTTTTCTTTTGTCTCTGTATTTATTTATTATTTTATTTATATAATAGTTATTAAATATTCATAATAGTGCAATTAGTTTACTAGCATGTCCGGTAAGGTAGGAGGGGCGCGAATAAAGATGTCATTTATGGTCGGAAGAAAGGTGCCAAAGCTTAATATGGAGCGCACTTCTATACGCATCGTTGGTTTTCTGACGTTTTTATTATTTATGCGGCGCACTTTTTGCGGCCCCTGCCGTGCACGCCCGATGATGTGTTGTTTGCGAGCACTAATTTACAGCGCGTTTTTTATCCCGTCCTGTGTTGCTAAATTCGTTTCCTTTTACAACCAGGGCAATAATTGCTGGTAATTACACGGCCGATTAATAAAGCCGAAACACGCAGACGAATAACTCAATTCGAAAAACAAGCAACATTAATGTACATTGTCGATTACCAGAGCATTGTATACAAAATAATTGTATTTTGTTGATGTATGTATATGCTCATATATTTTGTCGCAACTAACTTGCCAGTCTAAACGTAGCATTAGTTAGAAAATGTGAAGACAGTCGTAACAGCAGTGCTGTATTCGGAAAATAAATATATACAAATTTCAGATAAATATCGAGTACACATTATTATAGTCTTAATAAAATTATATTTATTCATTCACCCTGTATTCACAGACATTCCATAAAGGCACCTTACACGGTCAATAATACTGTCAATTCTAGTACTGTCAATATTTGATTCAATCCTCCTTTTATATTTATCAAGTAATCAATTATTCGGATAAAGATCAGTATTTTCTTCATTACATCATTAATATACCTTACATGATGAGCAACACTGGCAATATTTTAGAATAATGAACATTTTAAACATGTTAACATACAGGAATATTGTTATTATTCTAAAATATTGACAGTATTATTGATCGTGTAAGGTGTCGACGTTGTCAATTTATCCATTCAATAGCTTATGGGACCTATTGGCGATTCAAGCCGGCTGATACTCCATCTGGTGGCACGAAATGAACTACATTTAGTAGGGAATATGTTTGAATTACATTTGTATTTTCATCTTATACATGACTATAGAGCCAAGGTTATACTATTTATACCTTAAAAGTACATTACAAATCGCTCATCAATGTAGAAGTGACTGAAATCATATGATTTTAATGTATTCAGCTGATCAAACAATAACAAAGATCAGCTGTTTACCTACTACTTTGAAGAAAACCGTTAACGTTTGAATCGCGAATAAAGATTATGGGATGTTGGTGAATACGGGCATCAGACTGGTATAATTTTGCAATACAAGAACACACTATTATTATTATTATTCTCCAATTTTGTTTTGATTACACTTGCCATCCATTGTACAATAATTAAACTCTATGTAAGCCAGACATACATTTAATACCGGCATGTTTTTATACAACATCCGAAATTGCAAAAACAAAATCTCAAACACTACAATCGTTTACGCGGCCGAGTACGACTAAAATAGCCGCGCAGTGAAAAGTTGTACAAACATTCCCATGGATTTTCTACGCGGAATTGTATTTGGCCCACAACGAGCGCGCGTACGCATTCGGCGATTCTTTTCCATCGTTCCACATTTTCATGGCCTTCAACCTTGGTGAGCTGTGCCAAAAAAAAATTGTATCTTGTAATGTATTGCGCGAATGGCATAAGCTTCTTTATTTTCAGAAACAGTTAAATACAACAGGATGCGTTTTATAATGACAGTAACAGTACTAACATGTATATTATTAGTCTGTTCTGTTGTTCTATTAATCTGCATTTGAAATAGAAAGTTATAAATATATATCTTTGAAGGATTTATATGAAATTAACCCTTAATGCATGATATTTTTAAAATTGATATAGTTACGGCCACTTTTTTGCTACGGTGAGTACAGCCCTTGCCCCTAGGATGTATGCACTGAGGCCCTTCACGGACCTATTGTGCCTCATACAACATCCAGGATATGCTAGCCGGGTCAACTCTTTGTAGAAAAGTTTCCCGACTAGCGGTGGATTCGAACCACCAACGTTCCGCACGCAATGGCTTCAGACCGACGCCTTAGACCCGCCTTCCAAACAAAAATCTCAATTTATTAGCAAAATCATGAATCATATGTTTTTTTGATGTTTAATTTTTTTACTCAGATATAATGTTAACATGGTATATCAGCTAAAAATATAAAAACGTGGTGTCTCGATTGGTGGCCATTCCCTCACTTGGGTGTTGAGGGTTTGTGTTGTTCTAGTGCTGTTCTTCTATTTGTATCCCTTTTTAGGTTTCAGGACTATGTATCGTTATTTTGTTCCACTAGTAACAGCTCTCGTAATGTTTTCTTGAATCGTTTCACAGTCATTTCCTTTGTGAGGTCATTTAAGGAGTTATAGATGTTTATTGCTTCGTTGAAGCCGTTGAATGTTTTTCTTTAGTGTTGTTCTTATGTAATTTTTATTTCGAGTTCCGTAATGGTGATAGTTTTTGTTTAATTTAAAATGTATGTTATTTTTTATTTGTTTCTGCTTAGTTTTGTGTATCATTATCACATTACTTATGATTATTTTACTTTCTATGTATAACTCGTTGTGTATCTTGTGTACCTCTTTTGTGGGAGTGTATTTTGGTAGTTTGTGCCATGTTTTCAAAAATTTAGTTTGTTGTCTCTGTAGTTTTTCAACATTTTTTTGCTTGTTTTCCCAAATATTTATTAAATGTTATTTTGGACGCATAGAGGGCATTAGAAATGTTTTTTTGCCGTTTGGTGGTATTAACTCCCTCGTTCTATAAAATGTTCCATTTATTGATGAGTTTCTTATTACCATGTTTTTATATGGTTGTTCCAGTTTAGGTGTTCGTTTATTTGTATTCCTAGGTATTTTACGTTGTGCACTTGTTTAATTTGGGTTTCGTTTATTTTTATGTTGACACTTAACTTCTTCTTTTTCCGTGCGTTTATTACTATGAATTCGGTTTTGCCTTCGTTTATTGTTAAGTAGTTTTTTGATATTACTTGCAAATTCTTCAAGTCGGCATTGATTCTCTCTCTTCAAGTTCTTCTTGTTTCTTTCCGTTATATACCACGTATGTATCGTCTGTATAGATGAATCCTGATAAGTCTAAAGTTATGTCGTTTATATATTAGATATATAACAAAGGTGGTAATGTTTCTCCCTGTGGAATTTTGGTGTTAATATTTCACTGTAGGTTTTATTCATCTTTGTAGTTTGTTTTTTTGTACTTAGGTATGATTTTATCAAGTTTAAAATGTGCCTGATATTCCAATTTATTTTACTTTGTCTAGTAGAACTGTTGTTGATATGGTATCAAATGCCTTTTTGGTGTCTATAAAATTGTCCTGCATATTTTTTGACTGCTTTCTTTCCTCTATGTGTTGTATGAGGTCTGTTACTACCGCTGTTGAGCTCGTTTTTTTGTTGGAATGCGTACTGGTTCGGGTTAATAAATTTTGAAGCATATTCGTATAATCTAGTATGGATTACTGATTGCTGATTGCAGACAGTAATGAGATTGGTCTGTAGTTTTCTGGTTAATTTCGGTTACCCTTTTTGTATATCGGCCTAACATTGGCAGTCTTTAGACACACAGGGTATACTCCATTGGCAATGTTTTATGAGTTTGTTTAAGATTGGCGTTAGCGTGTTTTCGTTATCTTTTATTATTCTGTTTGTAATGTTGTCGTGTCCGGGTGCCTTTTTTGTCTTTTAGGTTGTTTATTATGTTTTGTATTTCTCTTTCTGTTGTTGGGTATAATGTTTCTATTTTGGTTGTTACTTTTGTTTGTTTCTTAATTTTGGCATTTATTTGTGGGAGGTTCTTTATTTTATTTGCTAGATTATTTTCAATATTTGCAAAGTAATTATTAAATTCGTTTCCTATTTATTTTTCTTGGTTTGTTATTTTTCCGTCCTCTTTTACAAGTTTTTGAATTTTACTAGCCTTTTCTTTGAAGTTTCCCATTAATGAGTTTATTTCATACCATATTTTGCTGCCATTGCATTGCATGTTATCAAATTTGTTTTTGTAGTATTCTTGTTTTCTTATTTTGATTTGTTGTTCTGTTTTTGATTTAATTTTTTCATATTTTTCTTTTATTATTTCATTACGTGGGTTAAATTTGTGTCTATGTAAGAGTTTATTCTTTTCTTTAATTTATTTGATGATATTTTCATTTATCCATATGTTTTTCTCTTTAATTTTTATTGTTAGCATGTTGTGTCCCAACAAAAATATTTGTTATGCCCCTTTCGGAGTCACGACCTTGGGTATATGCTCGACCTGGCTTATAAGTTGTTTCGGCCGTGTCGAGACTTTTTGGGTTAAAATCAAAAACTCCTTGCTACTGTTTGGCAGCTACTCTAAGTCTTGTTTATTACTTAAACACAAACAATTTCTCAAATCTTCATTATCCGCCGTACTTCTTCTTTTGTAACTGTTCTGTAGGGTCTTGTAACTTTCTTCTTCTTGAGGGTCTTGCGGAACTGTCTTTCTTCATCCTTGCGCCAATCTTTTATTAATTCTCATATCATGAGAGCGGGGATGATTGGTGTTTTGGACATCCCTGGTCTTCCTTCTGCCAATACCGTCCTTGTATTTTCGTCGGCTGGGTGGTTCACTAATGGCGTACTTAGGATTCACCTAAAACGGATTAACGATCTTATTATTAATATTATTTAATCTTAATCTACTTCTTTTATGGTGTTGTTTACGAATAGTAATATAAATGTAAACATTCTTATATATGTACTTTATGCTAATTATATTCTAATTGGGGTTACAAATAAGTATAGACTGTTCAAATAATGTGTTAACGATGGTGATAGTTCTTGGGACACAACACGCAATTGTGTGTTATTTTGTATGATGTCTGTTATATTTTCCTATAACTTTTCGAATATGTCTGTGTTTTATTGGTTTACATGTTGTTTTGTCTTTTTTTATTTTTTCGTCGTTTGTTTTGCTTCGTATGCAAGTTTTGTAACTATTTACTTCTTGTCCTCTGCAATCGCTTATTATTGCAGAGTGATATGAGAAAGTTGTTCGTAGGGTTGTTGTTTTTTTAATTATGTCTTGTTTGTTTGTTATACCGTGGTCTATGATTGATCCTTCGTTCTTATTTTGTCGAGTAATTTCATTATTATTTTGAATGTTAAATCCATATTCTGTGAGTAGGTTTTGGTAGTTTTGTACAGTCTTATTATTCTTTTGTTTTATATGCAGATATGTATACAGAATTACAGTTTTTGTCGAGTAATTTCATTTTTATTTTGAATATTAAATCCATATTCTGTGAGTAGGTTTTGGTAGTTTTGTAGTGTTATTATTTTTTGTTTTATATGCAGATATCTATACAGAATTACAGTTTTTGTCGAGTAATTTCATTTTTATTTTGAATATTAAAACCATATTCTGTGAGTAAGTTTTGGTAGTTTTGGACAGTGTTATTATTTTTTTGTTTTATATGCAGATATCTATACAGAATTACAGTTTTTAAAATAACGTTTTTAATTAGGCAGTGAACAATTTAAAAGGTAATGTTGCGTTTAAGGGTTAAGGCAGTTATTTTAAACCTTTTTGAAGTTTTTTGATTATAAGAAAAATTCTCGGAGCACCAAAATCAAAGTGTCAAAAAACATACAGACATAAATTTTATTAAAAATTTAACTATTTATTATATAATAATTAAAAAATACAAATCTCAAATGTTCACACCACCGCAGTGTGAACATTTGACTTGAATCCACGTCTCCGGCTATCGAGGATTATTAAATATAATAAATCTGGTGATTATTCACTCAGATAGCCGTATTACGGCGAAATTCTTCCCACCCTTAAAAATAACATTAATTAAAAATATAATTATAAATAAATTTATTTTAAGCGAAAATCATTTATTTTTATTTTTATTAAGACTAAAATATAATAATCTATATACAAAAGTAATACAGATTGTTAAAAAAATCATGTTTCCTGCAAGCAGAAGGACCATAGCTTCCTTGCTGAAGAGCTCGTCCGTCTTTTAAAATGATACCTGAGCTTGCAGAGGTCTAATATTTGATATAATTACCTTTCGTTCTTCGTCTAAATTAGTAAGTCAATCACATGTGATGATGATGTTGATCTACTGCAGTAAATCAACAGCATCATCATGCAGCCATTATAGTACAATGTTGAACATAAGCCTCCCTCAACTTTTTCCAATTTATTCGTTCTTGCGCTTCTGGGATCCAATTTGTTGTTACTCGTTTTATATCGTCGGCTCATCCTGAAGGTGCTACTGTATGCATATTGCCGATGTTTCTATTTTTAGATCTTCCATCGTTCCTTTAAGCAACATAACCCGCCCAGTTCTACTTTAACATTGTTATTCGTTCTACTATATCAATAAGTTTAGTTATTTGCCTAATTTCAATATTTGGTACCCCACCCGTAAAGTTATGCCGAGCTTTGTAGAACAATTCAAATACCTAGGAGTAGTACTGACAGTACGACGCGAAAATGGAAGGTAAACTTAGCAAAAGAATAAACAACACAGTTAAAACATACCACGCATTCAGCAATATACTGATTAACATTAAAAATAGATCAGGAGTAGGACAAAATTAAATATATACTGACATATGGGAGCGAGACGTGTACACTAACGAAGAGGAATAAACGTAGTATACAGGCAAAGAAAATAAAATATCACAGAGGAGTAAAACAAGAAAACACGAGAAGAGACAGAATAACAAATGATGACATCAGAGAAGAACTGGAAATTGAAGCTAGAGAAAAGTATATAGAAAAAAAACAACTAAACTGGTGGGGACATTTAATTAATTATTTAATTTTTATATTTAATTAAAAACAGGTATAGGTAGCTGGAAATAAAAGAAGAAGAGGTAGACTAAGAAAATAGTGGGACAACAGAATAGAGGAAATAATAATCAGTTCACCTTCCATTTTCCCGTCTTCTGTTAGTACTACTCCTAGGTATTTGAATTGTTCTACTTGCTCGATTTTGTGTTGTTCTATCTTTATATTTATTTGTTCTTTCCGGTTTTCTATTATCATCACTTTTGTTTTGTTATAATTCATTTTCATATTATACTTCTCTAGATGTTTATTCCATACACTCGGGTTGTATTGCAGATTAACTTAATTTTCTGCTATCGCAACGACATCATTCTCCGTCCGATATTTTCCACTTGCATGTTTTTGTAACCTATATTTGCTTTTTTGATTTCTGGTTTCATACTGTTCATTATTTCATCCATGTATATGTTAAATAATGTAGGACTGAGTCTGCCTCCTTGTCTTAGTCCAATGGTTGTCTTAAATGTTCTTGATGTTTATCCCTTGTGTATTATTGCATGGGTGTTGTTGTTATATATGTTTTGTATTAATTCGACTGTCTTTCTTTCTACACCTCTTCTAGGATTTTCCATAGTTTATTTCTTGGTATCGTGTCGAATGCTTTTTCCAGCTCGGTGAATCCTAGGTATGTGTTTTTATTATTATTATCAATTCTTTTTTCTGTGATTTGTTTTATCGTGAAAATGTTTTTCTTTCCTAAATCCACATTCTTCTAGCGTCTGCTTTGTTTTTGCTCATATTCTCTTGTTAATTGTTTTTTTCTAAGATCTTCATACCTATGCTTATGAGTGTTATACCCCTATAGTTTGAACAGTTTGTCTTATCGCCTTTCTTGTCGATCGGTACGATTAACGATATTTACCAATCTTTAGGTATTTTATTCGTCCTCCATATTTTGTTTATCAATTTCAGTAGGATTTCATTACCTACAGGTCCCAGGTGCTTAATCATTTCTGCTGTTATCTCGTCTTGTCCTGGTGTTTTCCCTATTTTCAGTTCCCTTGTTATTTCTAGTAGCTCTTTTTCATTGATACTCTTTTTGTCTGCTTCCGGGTCGTTCTGGTCTCTGTTTCTTGTCTTTTGTTCATTTCCATCATTTGTAACTAAAGTAACAAAGTACATAAAAATCTTTTTAATTATCCTTTAACAATCCAACATTTATATATTTTGGATTAAATATATTGCGAACGAATATTGACCCTCGGACTTTATGTCCTAGTATAAGTATGTTTCTATCATGGATTTGTAAAATAGTAATAGTTACTGTATTTGTTACTATATGTAACTGGATATCGACCTTCGGGTTCTTCTGCCGTGTGTTAGTGTATGTATATTTCAGTGTTAGACTTGCTACTTCAAAAAATCGTCCCCGTGTTTCAACAAATTTATTTATTTATTTATTTCCCAACAGGACAAGCCCAAAAAAGGGTAATTTCTCATTAATGATACAAATTATGATATGATATAGGACTAAGAATAAAAATTTACAAAACTTTAATTATTATTATTATTAATTAATATATACATTTACATCATATCATAACGTTTGCAAGCAGTTTTTGAGACAATTTTTAAAGTTACGGAGCTTATTTGTAAAATATCGTATTGCATATGACGATAGACATGTTGTTAACAGGTGAATTATCGAAATGAGTGGTACGTGGGCAATCCTGAGATAAAACGTTAGCGGATTACGTATTCTGTATAGTGGAGCATGTATTTCCAGAAGGTGCAGAATAAATGAGTTGTCTAAGTGATAATGTATGCGCTTATAAAGTGTTATGACTAGTATATACCTATGCCTCTGAAGCATAGAAGGCAGCTCAAAACGGCCAACATCCTCTCCTCTGTTTTCAATCTAAATATTGTAGCCATCCCAAAATCGCTAATTTTTAATATTCCCCAATCCAGCAACAAATTCTCAGGTTTGATATCCCTGTGCACAATGCCTTTTTATGTATGTACTCCAATCCTGCCAATAACTGGCTCATATACTTTTGGGCATTAGCAAAACTCATACCAATATCAGGTTCTTGAATTAAAAAGAAATACAACCATAAAACACAATCACTTCAAAGCAGAATACAGATACTAACCAATTTTATCAAAAAGTTCACCACCAGCAGCATATTCCATAAAAATGTAGACAACATTTCAGTAAAGTGTTATACGTAATATCAATAGGCGGATAAAATTCATGTTTGAAGAAAAACAAGTACTTCACCACAATTTCTTCTGCACCCTTTCCAAAAGATTTATATATTTAACATAACTCGGACTCCAAACAGGCGCAGAATAGTTTAACTTACTTAGGATAAACGAATTATATAAGTTTACAATACTATTAATTGATTTAAAATGTTTACAATTTCTAATTGTAAAGCCAAGCTTTTTGAAGCATGATTGCACAGTAGCCGTTATATGTAGCAAAAACGATAAATTGTACCCGGTTTTTGAAATCTTTTGCGGCACTGTGATGTTTGGATGTTAAAATGTTGGTTGGATATGTGCATTTTGGGGAATATAATACTAGCATATACTACTATATATTACTAGTATAAAGCATTAGAATATATAATTATCAAACCTACTAATAAACTTTTAAATTCCTACTTAAGAATTTCGAATTATATTTGTTAAATGTGGTAAATGGAGCGCAAACCTCAACTCGAAGAGTAATTTTCATGTAGCACATCAAAGTATCTTCGCCTGTAAACATTCACGAAATGCGCGGAGCGCGATGTTGGAAAAGCCGCGAGCCTTTTGGTGAACTCTGACACGCGATAAGGAATCGAGGGAATTTGTCGCTGTTATGAGGGCCCGCTGGGCCGTGGCATTCCGAACTAGGAGGACGCCTTGTTGCCCGCTGCAATCCCGGTATTAATTACCCCGGGCGCATACTTGCGTCCGTTCGGGAAAGTGCGAAAACTAGTAATGCGTGATGGATGCATTTGCAGTTCGCATATTTGTAATTGCTACTTGTGTTCCGGGATGAGTACGCGGACTGTGGGCATTTGATTTGCCTTCTAACATTAGAATATTAAAGACTTCGGTGTGACTATAAATTAATCTATGTAGCTACTAGGGGCCAAAAGATATTCGACACAAATTCAATTATCCTTATTAAATACAATTTACAATATAAAAACAATTTAGAGCATACATTTATTCATAGGTTATATAGAAGAATATCATTATTGTAATCATGGGGGAACCCATAAGATACAAACATTGTGTATCCATGGATAAAATAATAAATGGTCCATTTGGATGGCATTGCAATAACGTTTTTCTCTTATGTAAACCATGAATCAACAAATTAAGATCTATATAATTGTACCTTTATTAAGTTTTATTCTTTATTTAATCTACAATATACATACAATATGGATATTGTAGATTATAATAAAATATGGATCAAAATATGCTAGAGATATTTTTAATCGCAGAACATATATATGGTATAATATGTGGTAATTTTTGTTGTTGTAATTTTTGTACTTACATGCGTACGAAGATGAGAACGTAGCGATTGAACAATGTTTGAAAATTGAAAGGAGTAACCCAATAAAACAATGTCTACATTATTATCTTGTCAACGAAGCGCCAAATCTGAATTGTAAAATTTTGTAAATTATGTGAATTGCCAGTTTCTATGTTCATTAACTTTGCATAGTAAGTTAACACCACATTTATCTATACTATGTTCAATTAATTATAAGCACATTGTACTATTGTAAATTATCCTGATGATGCTCGAAATTAAACGAGTGAAATGAAATATTGATATATTATAAAAGGAGTTTCATCACTCGCCCTCGCTGTTTCCCAAAAATATGTGTGTGTGTGTGTGTGTTGTGCGATTAAAAAATATCCAAAATACCCATCATCAGTACTATTTCCATTGATAAGTGATCAAGGAAATAAACGCTGGTTGTTAACAAAAATGTTTACATAGTTCCAATCTTCCGCATCCGTCGGTTACGCAAAGCCGCGATGCTTATCTCACCATCGAATTGACTTTATGCGGATTTGCAAGCCGGTTTCCCTTTTTTGCCCACCCATCATTATTAAACCCGCCGCGGTGCGCGCTCCAAATTGGGCAGCGATTATTGCAGCACAAATAAAATTATATTTAAAAAGCGAATGAAAAAAAAAACTGGCTCAAAATTACGCGTCTATTGCGGAAGAGACGGGCTTAATTGCCAATAAATTGCCGACGGATGTTTAATGAAGAAATTTCTGAAACTGCACCAATTAGCGGCATTGTAGGGGCGTAATGCGTACAGGTGTGAAATGGGTATTTCTCAATAAACTTATTAATAACCCGGGCTGGCTGATACTTAAATTTTATTATCATTACATTTACCGGGCGAACATTTTTATATAAGGCCAGGTTTGCTAATTGATTCGTCAGCACGTAATTCGGAATTATCTTTGATTTGATAAGTATTTTTCTATTAAGACAATTAAAGTTGCGAAAATGGACCGAGGTAAAGTCGCGTAATCTAGGTCCGGAATGTCGCCTTTGAGCATCGGAGAGGAATAAAAAAAACGGCACAAAACAAATTATACACATCCATTCTTTCACCTTGTGTTTATTGTCGACGGATCGCGCCGGTGTTCTTATTTAGAAATTCGTCTTTTTCAATGCAACTCGCATAAACAATTAGATAACACCTGCACGTTGATCGGACAAAGGGAAAAAAATCGGTCGACCTTTTCGGTTTCCCGGAATTTTTTCCCAAGGAAATTCGCGCTATAAACGCACCCGCCGCGCGAATTAATTGTCATGGCGACAATGGATTACTTTTTCTAGGCTACATGTTGATGGATTGTGCTAATAAAAATTAAAAATATTGACACTGATACTAACATGCGTTTTATATTCGTGCCAGTTTCATTAAACACTGCTGGAGATGTATATCAAATGTGCAATATTTAATCAACATGCGTCGTAGTGATTAGCTGGAACCTGTCGATGCCTCACCGAGGCCCATATTGAATGCGGAATGAGCGCTAAGCGGCTCTTAGCATGCGCGCGGACGCGCAATTTAATATACTGATTCATTAGACATTGTCATTAAAATTTATAGATGCATTTTTGAGATTGCTACGGCCGGGGGGCTATGGCGAGGCCTGAAAATTCCGCGAGCGCGAATTGCGCTGACAATTAATTAGAAGGGAAATATTGGCCTGAGAAAACACCGTTCGTTATTAGCGATGCAGGAGGAATAAATAAATTAAAGCGCGCTTTTTTATGGGCTGTATCGTAAAACTTGAGGAGATATATGGTTCGCGGCCTTAGGAATTGCCCCTAGGCCTTTGTATAATTGGCCGGGGAATGTTTTTGTTGTAAGACTGTGTACGCAATTTTCATAATTGCTGTTTTAAATTAATATTTTAATGCAGAGTTACTTTGTTATATCTATTACCACTAGTTATGGTTGGCATATTTCCAGATTTATACGAGAAATCGCTGTTTTTAAGTAATAAGAAATTCAAATGTAATAATAAAATTGTAACCTAATTAAATTCGACCTAAAAGTGCTTTAATTTGTGTAAAAATACTTCACTATAGTGAAAAAAGAAAACAGTTTTGGCCATTTCTCTGTTTGTGAGTAGTACGACCAAAAATCATAGTATAGAAAAACGACTGACGATGTGCGATCTAGTGGAAAGGGAGGGTTTTTGGGCCTGGCTGGAAACATCGAATATTTTAGCGATATCATGCACCCGTCAGCATGATATCGCTAAAATATTCGATGTTTCCAGCCAGGCCCAAAAACCATCCCTTTCCACTAGATCGCACTAGTGGGGACCACTGAGCCTTCGACATTTTTTTGTACAAGTGAATTTCTCCTCTACCTAGGGTTGCCATCTAAACAAGGACAAAGTACTTTAAGTAACCGGATTTTTCAGCTTTAAACCCGGACATTTTTTCCAACGTTATATCAACGTGTATATGTCTTATCAAATAAAAGAAAAGTTAGTTATAATTTTAATCTTAAATAACCAATATACTATACTATATACAGTACAGGCGCAATAAATAAAAACAAACACACCCTAGGGGGAGTCTGAAACCCCTACAGGGCGCGTCCCCAGGTGGCGGATAGGGGAAAGCTCGGCAGATATGCCGGGTAGGAGGAAAAGAAAATACCTCCCGCGGACCAAACAGACACAGCAATGGGTAGCAGCATTGTGGTAGTAAGTCAGGTGGATGCTAAGATAGCTGGTACAGTTGACTTACAAGAAAACTTGAGGCGTGGGACGAATAATGTCGAAGCGGCGATAGCACTGCAATGGAGAAGGCAAGGGGAAACCACTCCATTATTTTCCCTAGTATATATCAACATGGCAAGAAATAACAAAACTACGGCCCTTAGTCCCCGGCAGCCCTTAAATGGGCAGAGGGTGCGAAGAATCTCCGGGCTTGCCAAGAAAATATGCACATGGAACGTCAGAAGTATGTGGGAAGACGGAAAGACCGCAAACGTAATCCAAGAGATGAATAGAATGGAGGTAGATATTTTAGGAATAGGTGAAATGCGATGGAAGGGATCAGGCAAATGCACCGTACAAGATCGAACCATATTTTACGCTGGAAAGGATGATACACATCACAGAAATGGCGTAGGTGTAATTGTAACGAAAGAGGTAAATGCATCCGTGAAGAATTTTATACCTCACTCCGATAGAATGTTGCTATTACAGCTAAAGGCAACACCTGTGGACATTAATATCATCCAAATTTACGCGCCCACAGCGGACAAGGACGAAGCAACTATCGAAGAATTCTATGACGGATTATCGACTCTTATCAAATACACAAAGAAACGTGAAGTTACTATAATAATGGGTGATTTTAATGCGAAAGTGGGGCAAGGTATGGAGGAGAATATAACAGGAAATTTTGGCCTGGGTACTCGGAACGAAAGAGGCGATAGACTAATACAATTTTGTAAAGAACAAGATCTAATTCTCGCAAATACATTCTTCAAACTGCCCCCTCGGAGACTATACACGTGGAAGTCTCCAGCAGATACACAACAAAATATAACGCGCAATCAAATTGACTTCATAGCAATACCCAAAAGATTCCGAAATTCAATAAGATCGGTTAAAACATACCCGGGTGCAGATGTATCGTCAGATCACAACCCCTTAATTTGCAAATTAAACATCCAACTTAAAAGAACAACAAAAGCAAAAATCACTCCAAAACCAGACATGAGGAAGCTTCAGTGTCAGGTAGTTAAGGAACAGATGTGTAAATCATTAAAGGATGGCCTAGAAAGAGCAAAACTACTACCACGCACGGACCACCTAGGCAAATGGAATGCAATGAAACAAGTCATCCAGGAAACATCCGACTCTTGCCTTAAACAGGAAAGAACCAGTAGAAAGGAGTGGATGACAAATGACATTCTCGAACTTATGGAACAAAGACGACTGGAAAAAACAAGAAACCCGACTAAATATAAAAGCATTCACTCAGAAATAAAAAAGAATATCAGACAAGCAAAAGAGAAGTGGATGTCAGAAAAATGCTCCGAAATCGAACAACTAGATCGAAAGTATGACCACTTTAACATGCACAAGAGAATAAAAGAAATGACTGGTACAGATAAAAAGCATAACGTGGGAAACATAACAAATACCGACGGCACACTAATAGGGGAGAAAGAAGAAAAGCTCAGAGTATGGAAACAATATGTAGAAACACTTTTTGATGATAATCGTGACAACAACCACGCACTGAACGTGGGTAACACCGATCCAAAAATCACAAAAGATGAGGTATCAAAAGCACTGTCATCAATGAAGAACGGCAAAACTTCAGGGCCAGATAATGTTAACTCGACAATCTTAAAGCTACTCTGCGATACGGATAACAATTTCTTGGACACCGTTACAGCCCTCTTCAACCAAATCTACGATACAGGAGACATTCCCCAGGACTGGCTTACTTCAGAATTTATCCCAATACCCAAAAAACCATCGGCAAAGTCATGCGACGAATATAGACTGATAAGCCTAATAAATCATATCCTAAAGATATTCTTAAAAATCATTCATGGTAGGATATATAAAAAATGCGAAGAGCAGGTGGGGGAGACGCAATTTGGATTTAGGAGTGCCCTGGGAACCCGAGAAGCTATTTTTGCAATACAAGTGCTTATCCAAAGATGCCGAGATATGAGTACCGACGCGCATATATGCTTTATTGATTTTTCAAAAGCCTTCGATAAAGTGCAACATGAAACCATGATCCAAACTCTAAAATATACAGGAGCTGATGACAAAGACTTAAGAATAATTGCAAATATGTATTGGAATCAGAAAGCAGTAATAAAAATCGAAGGTTCCAATACTGACGATATTAACATCAAAAGGGGAGTTCGACAGGGCTGTGTTCTCTCTCCTACTCTATTTAATATATACTCTGAGAGAATTTTTAATGAAGCACTGGAAGATCTAAACGAGGGAATCAAAATGAACGGGGAAAATATCAATAATATCAGATATGCCGATGACAGCGCAATACTAGCCAGTAGCTTAGAGGGTCTACAGATACTGATGGATCGCATCCATAATGTAAGCAGTAAATATGGTCTACAACTAAATACCAGTAAGACGAAATATATGATCATCACCAAACATCCAACTCAGCTGGTGCCACGCACACTTCGTATCAACAACGAAAACATCGAACATGTAAAAAAGTATTCGTACTTAGGTACAGTCATACACGAAAACTGGGACCAAGCTGTCGAAATCCGTTGTAGAATAGAGAAAGCAAGAGCTGCTTTCAACAAAATGAGAAGTTTCTTTTGTAGTGGTGATACAAGCTTGGAATTGAAAATCAGAATGATTCGATGCTATATATTTCCTGTACTGCTGTACGGAGCCGAGGCATGGACTTTGACAGACGCCAACATGAAAAAAGTCGGAGCCTTTGAAATGTGGATCTACCGACGTATTCACAGAATATCATGGATAGAACACGTTACTAACTGAGAAGTCCTCAGAAGAATGGGAAAAGAGAAGGAAGTACAAAACACCATCAAGCAGCGGAAACTAGAATACCTGGGCCATGTGATGAGAAACAGCAAGTACCGAATTCTCCAACTCATAATACAGGGCAAAGTAGATGGGAGGAGAGGCCCAGGCCGAAGAAGGCATTCTTGGCTTAAAAACTTGCGAGAATGGTTCGGACTAACATCAATCCAACTATTCCGACAAGCGGCAGATAAAGTCCGCATAGCTATGTTGATATCCAACGTCCGCAACGGATAGGGCACGATAAGAAGAAGAACAACAATAATGTACCATAAAGTTAAAAATACATTTAGAGATAAACAGAAGAAGAAGATATATTTATTGTAACATACATACATACAAGGCCATCATCGACCGTGGTCTTTCAGCCTTATAGATAAACATTAATCTATGAAAACTGAAATAAATTACACTGTTGAGTTACTAAACAAAATATTCTTTCATCGGCAAACAAATTTCAGTAAATCATTTATGTTTTTCGTAATTGAAACATATGTATGTTTCTTGTTTCTATAATCTAGCTTTTCTATTTTTTAATGTAT
Source organism: Lordithon lunulatus (assembly GCA_963942505.1). Lineage (NCBI taxonomy): Eukaryota > Metazoa > Arthropoda > Insecta > Coleoptera > Staphylinidae > Lordithon > Lordithon lunulatus. The sequence goes on along the minus strand of OZ012672.1, from coordinate 49,122,246 downwards.
AATTTGCATTGTCGTGGTAACAGGAGATAAACTGCTAGGAAAATATAAATATTTACAAACCTTTACACAATTGGGCGCATAGTTTAAAAACTCGGTCAACTTTAAAAAACCTACCCGAGCGTCCCCGGACGCATCTAAAACTATGACAAATCCGGGTAAATGCGGACGGATGGCAACTCTACCTCTACCTAATATACCTAGAAACAATTAAAAATAGTGCAGCTAATAAAAGTAGTGTTATTATTAAGAATGATAGGTATTGAAAAAGTAAAAGTGTTACCTATAACTATAGTCTAAAGTCCATTCAGTGACATACTATATATTTCACATAAAATAATTTTATAATTAGGTTTCAATGTAATTAGAATTATGGTTATTACCTACAAGTCTAGTCGTCTGCTACGTTTGCAAATTTTTCTTGCATATTAGTCTCCCCAGTAAAGATTTAATTATAATCGCCGCACGGTTTGTTAACATAAAACGTACAGAAGAGGGAAAAAAGCTTTAACAATGTTGATAATAATAAACTAAAACAATACATAAAGCACACGAAGATATTACATTCCGTTCAGTATATTAAATACCCATTGCCTAACGATTTGCACGCCGCATATTTCATGCGCTCGCTTCTCCAGTCGCGAGATTAAATTTTAAATTCCTTCTTGCGTGAATCTGAGAGTGTCATTTGGTTCGCTTCGCTTCCGGTTTAATGGCGTTCTTGTTTGTTAATTTACAATACGTTGGTGCATTTCGGAAACCAATATTCGATTCGTATGCGGGGAGGCGTCACAGGAAAAGAGACCGCAACAAATTAATTTGAATATAAATGTATGACGTGAGGCGGTTGGGTATTATTCACTACTGTTTAATAACGTATGTAACAAATTAGTATGTATATAAATTAAAAATATTAATCATAAAAGATATACCAATATACATTGCAATATCTAAGCCAACAATATAAAAAACCATTTTGTTTCATGTTTTACCATATTTATACCCGTCGCCTTAAGCCGCTTTCGTTTATCGTACGGGAGCTGTTCCGGGCTGTTAGCCAGCTAAGACCAGCCCAGAACAGCTCCCGAACGAGAAACGAAAGCGGCTTTAGATTCTGAATGAATAAAACATCAATACAGCAGATATTCCGGTTGATCATTTTTTATATTACTCTTGTTTTCAGCTTCCTTCGTTGTCATTCACATTTCTGCAGAGTAGTGTCATGTGGTCAGGATGGATCGATAAAGTCGAGCCTAATAAATATTACTATTACTAAAAATCTAAATGTGAGTGTGTTTAAATGTAACGTTTGTTACAGTATTACGTTAAATTTGAAGTAAATTTACAATATTAAGGCGAATCTTCGAAAATGTCGTTCGAGGATTCCAGCTGAAAATCTATCCCAAAAACGCATAGTGAGATTAACGAAACAGCTTCTACTTTTTTTGAGGGGTGTACAAGCCGTCGCCCCAGGAAAAACCGAGAAATAAATTTATTTCGAAATAATGGAGCATTTTAGGATAAATTGCGCGGATGACTATACATTATACTATTGTACTTAAGCATTATCAAATTGTATTTATCAAAACTTGAAATATGAAACTACAATCTCTTGGAGGAATTTCTTTTGAATTTTGATTACAAATATAGTAAATAGAGTAAATATATACTTTTCTTATGCAAATATTGACTACTATTTTGCATATTTTTTACAACTATTTCGAGACAAAAAATTAATATTTTCGTCCTAACAAAGTATCAAATCATTCTTAGACTTGTGAAATATTCAAAAATATTTTCAGAAAATTATAAACTGTTGACTAGAAAAGTCCGCGCGATTAGGTCAATATTGAACCGTATTTCCGGCTTCCGAGATTCGCCTTAACTGTTTATTGTAGTGTACTGCAGTGTCTGATCTAGGAAATTTCTCAGGGGGGGAGGGCAAGTGAGCCCCTGTAGCTGTTTTCACATGAAGTTCAAGTTCAATACTTAGTACTCTAAATTAGAGTCGGTTCATGTACTTGCACTTTTTCTGTGTATTTATGCTGACATAGAAAACAATAGAAATATGATTGTTTTGTTATGGTTTACGTTCACAAAATATGTATACACTAATTTTTAGACATTATTACTTTTTTTTACAATAAAAAATATATTGGGACATTTTCCAATCTATTTTGTTCTATAGTAGAATGAATTCCTTATATAAACAACATCACAAACTATTGTAGAAGAATCATGAAATAATACAGGTACATAAAAATGGCTTACAGTAGCAATTTTCTGAATAAATATGATATGATAATTGTCACCTCGTAACATTAACTCGTCGTGATCGTGTGCAATCCTTTGCCGCCCGCCGAGGAGCGCATTTCACTTTCCTGGCATAAATTACGAGATGCGTGTGACATAACCAAGTCTCGAGCAACTGGCAAACGTGCAGCAATTTTGCTCCAACTGGGGTTGAGGCAGTTAATAAATTATCGGATGTCCCCTTTCAAATTAGAAGTTGCAAGAAAAGTCTAAAGTCTGTGAAAGTTAATTTGTTTCTCACAAATGTTCATTGCGAATTCAAGGAGAATGTAGGGAGTTCACTTTGAGACGGAAATTGATTCATGTATTATCAAATTAATCACAGTTTGGTATATTTGCTTCAGTTGAATTATGAAATAATTCGATGGGTTTATTAACACATGAAATAAGAAATATTTTTCTTACGGGCATTTTAAAGAGACAACAGACATTATTTTTATTTTAGGATCAATTTCGCCGAAAGTTACTTTATAAAATATATTTCCAAATTGACAATTTACAGGTCATGCCGTTGATTGAATCATTGGTTAGACATAAGTATAGAAAAACAAAAGATGTCATAAGAAATCTATCCTATCTATTTTTGCATGTTATTCTCCTCTAAAAATGTATGAAAAACTCAATTATAAAGACTCTAATGAGTTATCTTTATTATCTTCAAAGATATAGCTTGTAAAAGTTGAAATTGGTATTATCACACATTCCTGCAAAAATATCGATTCATCATGATGTAATTTTGAGATTTTTTGTGTTATTCTTGTCTAGCAATGTATGAAAATCTCAATCATAAAGACTCCATTGAGGTATCTTTATTATCTTCAAATATATAGCTTGTAAAAGTTATAATTAGTATTATCATACATTCCTGCAAAAATATCTATTCATCATAATGCAATTTTAAGATTTTTGCATGTTATTCTTATCTAAAAATGTATGAAAAACTCAATTATAAAGACTCTAATGAGTTATCTTCATTATCTTCAAAGATATAGCTTGTAAAAGTTGAAATTGGTATTATCACACATTCCTGCTAAAATATCTATTCATCATGATGTAATTTTGAGATTTTTTGTGTTATTCTTGTCTAGCAATGTATGAAAATCTCAATCATAAAGACTTCAATCAGGTATCTTTATTATCTTCAAAGATATAGCTTGTAAAAGTTGAAATTTATATGATCAGTCATTCCTGCAGAAATACCTATTTATCATGATGCAATTTTGAGATTTTTGTATGTAATTCTTGTCTAGAAATATATGAAAATCTCAATCATAAAGACTCTAATGAGTTATCTTCATTATCTTCCAAGATATGGCATGTAAAAGTTGAAATTTGTATTATCACACATTCCAGCAAAAATACCTATTCATCATGGTGCAATTTTGAGATTTTTTGTGTTATTCTTGTCTTGAAATATATGAAAATCTCAATCATAAAGACTACAATGAGGTATCTTTATTACCTTCAAAGATATGGCTTGTAACAGTAGAAATTTGTATGATCACTCATTCCTGTAAAAACACTTATTCAGCATGATGCAACTTAAATTTTTTTTGTGATATTCTTATCTAAAAATATATAAAAACTCAATTATGAAGACTATAATGAGTTATCTTCATTATCTGCAAAGATATGGCTTGTAAAAGTTGAAATTTGTATTGCCACACATTCCTGCAAAAATACCTATTCATCATGATGCAATTTTGAGATTGTTTGTGTTATTCTTGTTTAGAAATGTAAAAAAATCTCAATTATAAAGACTCCAATGAGGTATCTTCATTATCTTCAAAGATATAGCTTGTAAAAGTTGAAATTTGTATGATCATACATTCCTGTAAAAACACTTATTCATCATGATGCAACTTAATTTTTGTTGTTGATATTTTTATCTAAAAATATATGAATAACTCAATTATAAAGACTCCAATGAGTAATATTCATTATCTTCAGAGATATAGCTTGTAATAGTTGAAATTTGTATTGTCACACATTCCTGCAAAACTACCTATTTATTATGATGCAATTTTGAGATTTTTTGTGTTATTATTGTCTAGAAATGTATGTAAATCTTAATCATAAAGACTCCAATGAGGTATCTTCATTATCTTCAAAGATATATCTTATAAAAGTTGAAATTTATATGATCACTCATTCCTGCAAAAATACCTATTTATCATGATGCAATGTTGAGATTTTGGTATATTATTCATGAATGAAAAACTCAATTATAAAGACTCCAATGAGTAATCTTCATTATCTTCAGAGATATAGCTTGTAATAGTTGAAATTTGTATTGTCACACATTCATGCAAAACTACCTATTTATCATGATGCAATTTTGAGATTTTTTGTGTTATTATTGTCTAGAAATGTATGAAAATCTCAATCATAAAGACTCCAATGAGGTATCTTCATTATCTTCAAAGATATATCTTGTAAAAGTTGAAATTTATATGATCACTCATTCCTGCAAAAATACCTATTTATCATGATGCAATGTTGAGAATTTGGTATATTATTCATGTCAAGAAATGTATGAAAACCCCAATCATAAAGACTCCAATAAGATATCTTCATTATCTTCAAAGATATAGCTTGCAAAAGTTGAAATTTGTATTATCATGAAAATCTCAATCATAAAGACTCCAATGAAATATCTTCATTATCTTCAAAGATATAACTGGTAAAAGTTGAAATTTGTACGATCACTCATTCCTGTAAAAACACTTATTAATCATGACGCAACTTAATTTTTGTTGTTGATATTTTTATCTAAAAATATATTAAAAACTCAATTATAAAGACTCCAATGAGTTATCTTCATTATATTTAAAGATATGGCTTGTAAAAGTTGAAATTTGTATTACTACACATTCCTGCAAAAATACCAATCTCAATCATTAAAACTCCAATGAGTTATCTTCATTATCTTCAAATATATGGCTTGTGAAAATTTAAATTTGTCTCATCACACATTCCTGTAAAAGTACCTATTCATCATGATGCAATTTAAAGATTTTTTATGTCATTCTTGTTTGAATATGCATGAAAAATTCAATTATAAAGACCCAATTGAGATATCTTTATTATCTTCAAAGATATTGCTTATTTCATTTGAAATTGGTATTATCAATGTTTTCTGCTAATGAAAACTATTCCTCATTATCACACTAGTCAAGAAATGTATTGAAAACTCAATTTTAAAAACTATAAAGACCTTAGTGATATATCTTCATTGTCTTCAAAGATATGGCTTATTAAATTTCAAATTTATATTTTTTTATAGTTTTAACTACTAAGGAAAACGGTTTTTCATTATGCATTATGTAATTTTAGAATTTTCTTGATACACTGGTCCAAAGATATATTAGGACCTCAATTTTAAAAACTCAAATTAGATATCTTCATTATCTTCAATGACATGGCTTGTAAAATTGTGTATTATCAAACATTCCTTCTAAAAATAGGATTAATCTTGATTCAATTTTCAAATTTTTTACTTGTCCAGAAATGTATGAAGTTCTAAAATACAAAGACTCTAATGATATATCTTCATTATCTTCAAAGAAATGGCTTCTTAAATTTAAAATTTGTATTATCAGTCTTCTCTGGCAAGGAAAACGGTTCCTCATTATCTAATTTTAGAATTTTTTTTTGTTACAGTTGTTCCAAAATGTATTATGAACTCAATTTTAAAATCGATAATGCGATATCTTCATTGCCTTCCAAAATATGGCTTCTATAACTTGAAATTTGTATTGTCACATATTCCTGTATAAATACCTACTCATGCATTTTAATTTTTTTTTATGTAATTCATGTCCAAAAATGTATCAAGAACTCAAATATAAGCCTCAGTTATAAAAGATTCTACTCAGTATTTTCACAGATTAGCGTTTATAAATGATTTATTAATTTCTCCACATATAGGGACATATGTGGAGAAATTAATAAATCGTTTATATCCTAATATCCTATATAATGGTAATTATAAATTTTCAAGTACCGCATGTGGGCGGCCAAATTATGTTCGCGGGGACCTAGGCCTGTTTACATCCTTCTTCCGAAATTTTATTCAAATACATCCACACACATACACATACATACACACACACACAGATATTTTCCAAAAGTAGTCTATTTTGACTATATTAGTCATGAAACGTAAAGAAGAGTCAAAATTAATGACTCGATTTTTCAGTGCTGGGGCTGGATTTTTGAGCGATCGCTATGAATATAGCGATCAAGTCTCATTCGCTATTATTGCGAATAACGTCGATTTTTGACTCTTCGCTTCGTGAAAAATACTGCTTATCTTTGACAGAACTAAAAGCTTGACAGTAGTTAGGTTTTGAAATTAATTATTGAGTTAATTCTATCAGTTAAGCGCTATGAAACTTGTACGCTTATAGCGCATGATAATAGCGACGGTCAAAAATTCCACCCCTGTATTCGTATTATAGTTAATCAGAACATTGAGTATATTAATTTTTTATCAACAATCAAGTTACTGGATAAAACAAATTTAACTAAATAACTGAAAAACTCAAATTTATATAAAGATTTTTCAAAACAGAAAATTGTTTTTGATATATCTGCTCTCGTGTACTTAAGTGTTTCACACTCCTATCTTTGTTTTATCTTTTAAGGGGCTGTTTATAGTTTTGTTGTAATGGTTGAACGTTTTCTTAATTGCTGTTTTGGATAGTTTTTTTTTGTGAATTCCGAATTGCTGATGTGCAAAGCAACTATCAATAATATAATCCATTCGAAAGTGCCCATCACTACTCGCGACTACCATCTTATACAAATGCGCGATTGAAGGAAACTACTTAGTTTATTATTTGGTGTTGGATAAACATAAATCTAGAATTTTGAAACATGTTATATAAATATACATCTTCGATTATTTTTTATTTTTCTATAAGATCGGACAACAAACCCCAAAAAATTCTGATACAGATGAAAAGTGAAATGTTAACATTTTGTTATATGTAAATAGAAACATCAGAAAAAAAAAAAAATTCTGTTTCTTTTAATTTACGACTAACAAGTATATTGGCTGATATTTTGATTATTACGTCTGGAAAGGTTTGGTTCACTCACCAAACCTTTCCATATATATATATATATATATATATATATATATATATATATATATATATAAACCTTTCCAGACGTAATAATCAAAATATCAGCCAATATACTTGTTAGTCGTATATTAAAAGAATATATATATATATATATATATATATATATATATATATATATATCCGCTGGCTTATCTTTTATAAATTTTTTCTATTCTCTTCTATTTATTGCCAGTTCTTTTGCTTGCTTCCAGTTTATTCCTTTCCTTTCTAATAGTTCTGATATAGCTTCATCTCATTTTTTTTCTTGGTCTTCCTTTTTTCTTGTTTTTAATTTTAGCTCTCCATACTCTTTTGGCTGGTGCTGTCTCTGCCATGCTAATTATGTGTACCCACCATCCTAATTGTCTTTCCTCTATGTACTATGTCCGTGTTACATTTAGTTCTCTTCTTATATCCTCATTCCTCATTTTGTCCTTTTTTGTCACTCTAACTCTCCTCATATACTTCATTTCAACTGCTTGTATTTTGCTGTTTTGTGCTTTATTTAATGTCCATGTCTCGCATCCGTACGTTAATATAGGTTTTATTATAGCTTTATATATTTTTATCTTCGTTTCTCTTGTTATTTAATTTTTGCTTATGATTTTTTTGTTCATAGGATGATACACCTTCATTGTTTTTTCTACCCTGTTGTTGATCTCTATGTCATGTTTCCCCGTCATCTCTATCGGTATTCCCAGGAATTTAAATACCTCTACATGTTCTATAATTTCCCTCTCAATTTCTATACTTATTCTTTTGGTTTTCTCCTATTATCAAGACGTTAGTCTTGTCTTTATTCATTTTCACCTTTCCAGTCAGCTAGTTATTTTGATTATTATGACTGGAAAGGTGAGAATGAATAAAGACAACCATTAGCATATACTTGTTAGTTGTAAATTAAAAGAAACAGAAATATATATATTTCTTCTGATATTTATATTTACATATAACAAAGTGTTAACATTTCACTTTTCAGCTGCATCAGATTTTGTTGGGGTTTGTTGTTTGATCTGAAACAGAATAGAATAATAGAAAACAATCGAAGAAGTATAAAAAAAAAAATCTATCTTCAAAATTTAGAAGGCTATCAGCCGTGAGGCTTTTCCGCCGGTCAAGGGAGAAGCTCAGAGGAGTTTAATCGCCCGGTATTTACCTTAACTTCACAAAAAAAGAAGTATATTTTTCTAGGTAATTTTTAAACATAAATTGCAAAATATTTTAAATTTGACACAGCTCAGGTGTAAAAGGACATTTTCAGCATTTTAGCAGGTTTTCAGAGGGTTTCGGGCGGACGACGCCTCTAACGACTAGATGTTAGAGACGTCCGAAACCCTCTGAAAACCAGCTAAAATGATGAAAATGGCCTTTTACAGTTTTCGGAGGTTTTCTATGAAGTTTTAACTACTGGGACCCTCTGAGCATCTCCCTATAGCAGCAAAAGAGCCATTGATCAAGTATAGTAACCCCCTCAAAGTTTATACAATGCGACTTGTCAATTGCATGAGATACAAGGGCGGACGACGCCTGTAACGACTAGATGTTAGAGGCGCCCGAAACCCTCTGAAAACCTGTTAAAATGGTGAAAATGGCCTTTTACAGTTTTCAGAGGTTTTCTATGAAGTTATTAAATTAACTACTGGGACCCTCTGAGCATCTCCCTATAGCAGCAAGAGAGCCATTGATCAAGTATAGTAACCCCCTCAAAGTTTATACAATACGATTTGTCAATTGCATGAGATGCAAGGGCGGACGACGCCTCTAACGACTACATGTTAGAGGCGCCCAAAACCCTCTGAAAACCTGCTAAAATGGTGAAAATGCCCTTTTACAGTTTCCAGAGGTTTTCTATGAAGTTATTAAATTAACTACTATAGCAGCAAAAAGCCATTGAACTAATAACTATAAAGATCTTTCATTTTGAGTGTTTTTATCTTCAATAAAATATTTGGTGTGTTTTATATACAAATAAAATAAATAATCGTATTTATTTATTTATTTATTTTTATTTACAATTTCCTATCTTAAATAACTTTTATTCTCATAATTCTTATACTAATATAATTATTATACTGCAGTCAATTTATATTTTCAAACAGAGCAATTGTTTGAATTTATATGTGTCTTATTTTATAATTTTTTATTTACATTTTCATATTTTCACTTGCTAATTGCTTTCTCGTCAATATAAATAATTAATAAGTATGTTTCTACTCAAACTACTTTTTTATTCCATACACTTTCATTAGAATGCATTTCCCAGCAGCGTTATTTGTTAAATATTCCCTTTCTCATTGAAATGCGCCGCTCGCTTTAATCGTCCACGTTGAAATGATAAAAGTTTGCATGATTTAATACACAAGGGAGCGCAGTAAATAGGATTCTGTTGCGTATATAGGGTGTAATTTGTAATCCTTGAAACATATGCAGATTGGATTTATTTTTGGTCCGCGCGCTAGTTGAATGTATGCGACCAGAGTAGCAGACGAGCGCTCCAATATACATACAAACGTACTCGATTGTATATTATTTACAGACATGTATGTTGCATATAGTATTGATTACAGTTCATATTTAATTAATTAAACAGTGGCGTATCTGTGATTTGGGCTGTGCGTAATTTTTAACTAATTGCAGACTTGTTGAGAAAATACAGCTCAGAAACAATAATATCTTATATATCAGACCATCACGGTCAAAAAATCACAATGCAAGTAGATAACGAAGAAAACATAAAGTTTAAATTAACAAGAAATTTTAGTGAAGAACAAATATCACTGTTCACTCAAAAACTATTTATAAACGATACGTGGAACAATATTTATAAATATGAACATCAAGAAGTAAATAAGCAGTGGAACGAATTCATTGGACAGTTTATATGGTGTTTTCAGGAAAACTTCCCACACAAAAAATTAAATTTAAGCGAAATAGTAGAAATAAGAATATAATTTATACACCAGAAATTGTAGAAAATAAGTGACGGCTTGGAATTCTATTTACAATGTTCACAGTAGATACAAACTACAGAGAACTATACAATACTGAAAAGAAAGCATTTGATGAACTTCTAAAAACAACTAAAAAGCAATATTTTAATAATCAATTAATACACTCGGATAATATAAATAAAACATCATAGAATATAGTAAAACTACTGACTAACATTAAAACAACGAAGACAAACAACGGAGTGGAATCTCAGAAGGACCCCTTCACTACCGCCTCTGAATTTAACATGTATTTCTCGACTGCGGCTGAAAAATTAATGTCGGATATTCCAAAAGTTAAACACAAAAATAACATTACATTTAATCAAAAAACTATGTTTGCAGAACCCGTAACATACAATGAAATATATAATATAACGGCAAATTTAAAAAATAACAGCAGGGGAGACGATGAAATCCCCACATTTATTATTAAAAGGACAATAGATCCTATTCTAAAGCATTTAACATAATCATTAATAATTCGATCACTCATGGAATTTTTCAGATCAACTTAAGGTTGCTTGTATAACACCCATATTTAAAAAGGGAGATAGGGAACGTAAGGAAAACTACAGGCCTATTAGTCAAATATCGAATTTCTCTAAAATTTTCGAAACGGTAATGTGTAAAAAAGTAATAAGTTTCATGAATAGATGTAACCTTTTTAACGATACCCAACATGGATTTATAGAAGGTAAATCCACCGACACTGCTCTAGTCGATTATATTAATACAATTTTAGAAGGTATACAAAATAATTGTTCCATGCGGCATACTGCTAGACTTCTCAAAAGCTTACGATTGCGTCAATATTGATATTTTGCTGGAAAAACTATTTAAATATGGCATAAGAGGCACAACACTCAAGTGGTTTGAGACCTATCTCAAAGACAGAATGTACAAAACTAAAATTGAAACTGAGAAAGGGATTACGAAATCTGGAATATGTCTAAACAAATATGGGATACCTCAAGGAAGTATTGCGGGCCCATTACTTTTTGTCATATATATTAATGATCTACCACAAATTGTGTTATATACACCTAACAAAATTATTAACTATGCCGACGACACAAACGTATTGCTGTCTTTAAAGACAATTAAGGAGTTGGAAATAAAAACTAACACAACAATGGGAAAAGTTCAGCAATGGACTAGTGAAAACAACTTGATCCTCAACCTAACAAAAACGAATATCATGGTTTACAGAACAAGTCATTCCAGATTAGACTTCCCAGAAACGATGAACATATATGATTCTACACATACACTTCGAAAACAAGCAAGGTTACTGGGACTAATTATAGACGATCGGTTAACTTGGAAAGAGCATATTACTTACTTAGTACAAAAGCTAAATAAAAGTGTCTATGCTATATGCATTCTGAGTAAACAGCTAAACAATAATGTCTTAGAGAAAGTGTATTATGCAAATTTTTATAGCCACCTTCGTTATGGCATAATTCTCTGGGGAAGCTCATCTGAAATAGATAGAGTCATTATCGTACAGAAACAAATAGTTCGCATATTGTATGGACTAGATTATAGACAATCATGCCGTAACATTTTTAAAACAAAGAATAAGCTGACGTGTACCGCTATTTACGTATACGAGAGTTTAATATTTCTCTTCATAACATAAAACGAAGCTAAACACCTTTAAAAGTAACCACAACCATCAGACAAGGATATCGGATTTGGACTATAATTATCCAATACACACACTTGAAAGAGGACCAGTATACAGTGGTCTAAAATTTTTTAACTCATTACCAAATCACATCAAAATTATAAATAATTTTAAGCAATTCAAAAATGCAGTATTCAAAATTCTTATAGAATGTGAACCATATTCCCTGGAGGAATACTTTAATGAAGTTAAAAATATTATGTAATCACCACCTTTTTTTTGTTGACAATATTTCAATGTATGATATATAATGTACTATTGTATATGTATTGTATGTATCTGAAATAAATTTCTATTCTATTCTAATAATTAATTTCTACAATAAAACGGTTAAAAAAAGGAAATATAGAGAGAGAAAACGATTTTTATTAGGCTATTGGCCAGTGGCCTTTCCGCCTTAGTACATACACATGATATTTGTAACAAATTCAAATAAATTTAATTAAATTTCACAGTAAAAATAAAATACATTCTCAATGTTAACCTAGTATATTCAATAATAGACTTAATATATTTACAGATACTAAATTTATATATTTATATACATAACAACATAACATCATTCCTGATATAGTTTTTCTAATAACGTATGTGTTGGATGTTTGCGTTTCGATGTCAGTCGTTTAATAATTATATAATAAAAGGAAATATATTGATTAAAGATAGTAGTTTTTCCACCAAAACCCCGCAATTGTTAAAATCGGGGCTTAATTTTATTTCTACTTATAATATAGCTACTGAATTTCACAAAGGAGTTTTTTTTAAGCTACCTTTACTAAATATATTTCCGTTATTCTAAAGTTACATAATTTTATATATATATATATATATATATATATATATATATATATATATATATATATATATATGTCGGAGCGAGTGTAGTATAGTATATACAGGGCGGTGTATTAATTAGATGTATCACATATCTTTAATACTGATAACAATTATTAGTATGGTCAGGTACTTGGTCCGGTAAATCCAGGGCGTGCTCTTTGGAGGATATTATTAGATACACAATAAATAATAAGTCCTTCGTGACAATCAACTAACACATTTTATTAACAACTGAGTAACTAACTTAAAGCACTGATTATACAATAACTAATAATTATCTTGAGAAAGCAGTCCCGGCCAACGCCAACGCTCAGTATTTCCATACCGACGCGCTCTGTCAACTGATTCTGCTCAAACCCCCTTTTTTTTTTTTTTTTTTTTTGTTTGGCGACAGGCCTAGGAGTGTAAAAATCTTCTAAAAGACGAATCCCCTCTCTGTGAGGGGAGACAGTGTCAGATTCTTACTGACTAAAAAGCACTCCTCCTGGAACATAGCGAAAACGTTAGTTTTATATATGGGTATCTCTATAAATGTGTGAAAAATTCGCGGGATGATTTGGATGTGGAATGGCCGTTTGGCCAGCCCCGGGGGGCTTCACGGTAGTTGGCCAATTCGCAATTTGTCCAGTTTTCACTGGACAGCTTGCGAATATTTCAGGCCGAAGGATAGCTCAGAGTCTATGGTCCGGGGTGAATTGACAGTAAGTTCCAAACTATGTTTGCAACTGACTGAATCTCCACGGTCGTAGCGCCCTGAGCAATTCGGAGGGCAATATGAGCATCCAGGCGACGGAAACGTTCATCGCGTGGAATTTCAGGATCTATAAGGTCATTTAAGGTATAATGTGGAACGCTTGCCGATGGGGCTGGGATTGTCTGAGGGACTATAGATGTTGCCGGATGGGCAGAAGTTGTCGGTGGGACCGAGGTGGGCTGGGGTATTGGCGGGCTTGCCTTGTGGGTAGTAGCGCGGGCGTAAGAGATACCCAGCCGGGTTGATGAGTCCGGTTGGGTTTTACGCTTGGGGAAGCTAGAGCATCCCCGATAATTGGCAGGGTGACTGCCGCCGCAATTTGCGCAGGTAGCGGGACCTGTTTCACGAGTATGTGTACACACCGTGTGAGAGTGAGAGCCTGCGCATCTAACGCAGGCAAAATCACGTCGACAGTTTGATGCGGAGTGACCAAACGTTTGGCATCGATGGCATTGCCCAACGTCTAATGATTTGCGTTTATGTTCCACCGTGACGCGGTGGAACGTAAAGATATTGGTGAGCTGGAAGATAGTTCTTCCAGCTGGGGTCAATGGTAATGTTAGCATTACCATTGGGAACACTCGGGAGTTGGACTTTTGGCCCATCTGGTGGGCCGAGATCGCGGGGAAACCCTGCATTTTGACGTCTTCCAGAACGTCTTCTGCAGATAAGGTTTCGGGAATGCCACGGAGAACTACGCGGAGGACTTTTTCGGAGGGTAGGGTGTAGGTGTGATATTTTGAACCCCTTTCTTCGAGGTATGACGTGAGGCGTCGGAAATCGTCGGGGGAAGCCGGGTGAAGACGCACCCCTTTAGCAGTGTTGACCGCTTTACTGATGGTAATTTCGCGAACTTTAATTTCGCGAAGGATGAGTCCGTAGCCCTCTTTAGATTCAAGGACTACGGGGGGAGGGGTTTTCCCTTTGGGCTGAGGGGTTGCAGAAACTGCGGGAACAGGTGCCGATATGGCCTCTGTTCTCGGCTGCTTTGCCGCTTTTTGTTGCGACTTCGGGAGTTGGAATGCCGCTTCGCGAGCTCCGTCTAATTCGTCATCAGACGCAGCGCTAGTGGCAGATGAGCTGGGGCGTGAAAGGTCATCGGTTGCCTTCCTTTTCGGGACTGAGTGCTCAGTGAGCATGGGCTCGATGGTGTCTGGGGCTGGGTCGGTGAGCATGGGCTCAATCGGGTTGGCTGGGGGAACGAACATATCCGCGCCTGGAAGTGCGGGGAATTGTTCGCGTATTTTGGGCTTTTTAGGGCCCTGACTAGGGAGTGTAGCAGGTTTAACCTGCTTCTTGCTAGAAGACTTTTTGGTCTTCTTGCCGGAAGCCGGTTTTTCCGAGACGGGTTTAACGAGTGGGTTCCCAGAAGCGGGCTCGTTAGTAGAGGGTTTGGGTTTTTCCCAAGACAGGGGTTCGGTTACCCAGGCAGGTAATGGGATGTTTGCCTTTCTTGCCATCTCTTGGTAAGACTGAAGTTGGGCATGCATTAACTCAAGTACGGCGGCCATCTCTTCATTGGAGCTATCGGGTGTAAGCCCGTAGTACAAGTCCATGATGGCGATCGGTAAGCGAGCACTTAAAAAATTAAAATGCTCCACTTACTATTCTCAGTGATGGTGTGAGCATCCTTCGACGGCTTGGCTTGGCAGCTGGGCTCGGTAGAAAACACGTCTGTCTGTCACGACAGTTCAACTCAGTATGCTCAAACCCCCATCGAGGGTAAGATCTCAAGTACACACATTCCTTAAAATCGGCCTTCCTGATTGGTTTCACTACCAAGCAGACGCTGCGCAATGCACCCCTGTGCCCGCATTATAGCTTGAAAACGATTATTGTGATCAAGCGCCGACATATTATATATATATATATATATATATATATATATATATATATATATATATATATATATAAGTGCGGAGAGCAATCCGCTATGTGGTAATAGTGGTGAGTTAATTTAGAAAGAATTTGATTTTTGTTTGATCGGGACTTAATTTTATTTCTACTAATCTTATAACTACTGAATTTCACAAAAGTGTTTTTTTTTCTCGCAGAAAAGCTACCTTCTTTACTAAATATATTTCCCTTATTTTTAAGTTACATTATTTTGTATCGATCGTGTGATATAACTGGAGGGCAATCGGCCATATGGTAAAAGTTATGAGTTAATCTAGAAATAATTTGATTTTTATAATAATAATAATAATAATCTTTATTAAACGGGTCTAACCCTTGAAAATACAATAAAATACAACATATATACATAGATTACATGACTAAAATAAGCTTAACTGTAACCAAAATAAATCTTGCCTCACAAACCATTTAGGTTTAATGAGATAATACCCTTTTTAAAACGTGTTAAATCATCCGAGAATATTGAGATGTGATTTGAATCACATAAAGTGATATTTGCTATTCTCATTAACCTCGATAATGGATTGTTGTATCCAAAATCAGTTTTATGAAAGCGCTCCCTAAAAATTATACGGCTTCGCGTCCTCATGCCTTCCTCTTGGACCCAGAAATTAATGCCACAGAGAAGAGATGGGCAATCAATTTGATTATTAATGATCTTATAAAGAAATGTAAGATCATAACGAGCTCTCCTAACGTCCAGGGGCGGTAAATTGAGGGACGACATAAGTTTGCTATAGTTTAGATTAATTAAGCTAATCTTTAATTTGAACGCTGCCACTCGAATAAATTTATTTTGAACCTTATTAATTTCCTTGGTCCTATATAAGTGGTGTGGTGCCCATACCGAAGACGCATATTCGACTCCAGGGCGAATCAAAGCACAGTACAAGTGTTTAACGGTAGATACCGAAAAATCTTTCGAAATTCTAGATACAAATCCTAACATCTCAAGCCCTTGATTTACGACTTTTTTCGAGTGACCTTTAAACGTTAGTTTATAGTCGAATAATACACCCAAATCACTAATTTCTAGAACTCTTTCAACTTCAGCGTCACCTATACAATAGGTTCCAGAGACTGATTTATTACTGTTACGATAGAAAGAAATAGCTTTACACTTGCTAGTATTCAAAGGTAAGTCATTTATCTCGCAGCAGCTTAAAATACGATCGAGATCTTCTTGAATCAGTTTACAATCATCTAGATTAGATATACTTCTAAATATTTTCATATCATCTGCATACAGCAACACCCTACAGTGCTTAATAACATCCACAATATCATTGATAAAAACATTAAATAGAATTGGCCCAATATGCGATCCCTGGGGTACACCAGATGATACAGGGATAACCTTAGAAACGCAATTATTAATTTTTACATATTGTTTACGATTGCAAAGGAAACTCTGTAACCATTTTATAATTGTATCGTTACAGCCAAGACAATTAAGTTTACGCAACAGAATTTGATGGGAGACTTTGTCAAATGCCTTGGAGAAGTCGGTATAGATTGAATCTACTTGACCCCGACACTCCAACTCATCTACCAAAAACATTTCATATGTAATTAAATTTGTAATTGTAGAACGGCCGGAATGAAACCCATGCTGTTCTTCAATTATCGTGCTTTTAAATAGCCATTTCAACTGTTGTGCAATGATACCATCTAATAATTTTGGGATCGCCGATTGCAAGCAAACTGCCCTATAATTGGAGATGTCTTGGCGAGTTCCTGTTTTAAATATAGGCGATACATAGCTATCCTTCCAGACATCAGGAACACATTGCTCAACAATAGACCGCTGAAACAGTGCTGTTAGAGGATGTGTAATTGTAAAAATACAGTTAACTAAAAATAAATTCGGAATGTTATCTGGCCCACATGAGATATTCGGTTGAAGTTTTGTTTGGATAAAGTGTTGTAATCGTTTTAAAAAATTCTAATGTTTGCGCACATTCTCTTTATTAGGTCCCCAGATCATTTTAACACCATCTTTCAAAAAATACTATCCGTCCGTTGTCCCTCCGACGCCTGTCTGTCGGTTTGTGTTTGTGATAAATTTTTCCTCACATGAAGAATTGAAAATTGTAATATATAACACAAAGAAGAGTAGACTGATCTTTACATGCACAAAATCAAAGACCAACATGCTATATAAAAACGATGTTATTTATTCGATGCCATGACTGTGACCTAAATTATATTAGTCAAACAGAATAGTGGCTTCGCTCCAGGGTTGTCCAGCTAAGGAGCGACATAAGAACGGGGAAATGTGCCCTTGCATCTCATGCAATTGACAAATCGCATTTTTAAACTTTGATGGGGTACTATACTTGATACAGAAACTGATTATAGAACTAGATTCTTCCTTGAAATGTGGCATATTTACACTTGTAAAAACTCAATGAACAACAAAACCGACACCCAGTCTCTCAGCATAATTTACTCTTATATCTTAGATAAAGGAATAGTAAAGAATCTCCCTGATGTGACTTTCTCACTTTCTTAAATTCTTTTCTTTTCTTTTTCCCTCACTTTAATTTGGGTTTCGTTTATTTTTATGTTGATACTTATCTTCTCCTTGTTCCGTGCGTTTATTACTATGAATTCGGTTTTATCTTCGTTTATTGTTAAGTAGTTTTTTGAGTAATATACTTACAAGTTCTTTATGTAGGCATTGATTCTCTCTTCGAGTTCTCTTTGTTTCTTTCCGGTATATACCACGCATATATCGTCTACATATATGAATAATTTTCCTGATAAGTCTAGATATATAACAAAGGTAGTAATGTTCCTCCCTGTGGAATTTCGTATTTTGGTGTTAATATTTCACTGTAGGTTTTATTTATCTTTGTAGTTTGTTTTCTTGTACTTAGGTATGATTTTATCAAGTTAAAAAATGTGCCTGATATTCCAATTTCTTTTAGTTTGTCTAGTAGAACTGTTGTTGATATGGTATCAAATGCCTCTGTGTAAAAATTGTCACTACATATTTTCCTGATTGCCTTCGTTCCTCTGTGTTGTATGAGAGTAACAACTGCCGCTGCTGAGCTCGTTTTTTGTTGGAATGCGTACTGGTTCGGGTTAATAAATTTTGAAGCATATTCCTATTTTCTAGTATAGATTACTTTTTCTGTTAATTTGCTGATTGCAGACAGTAATGAGATTGGTCTGTAGTTTTCCGGTTTATTTTTGTTACCCTTTTTGTATATCAGCCTGACAATGGCGGTCTTTAGACATTTCGGGTATACTCCATTGATAATTTTTTCGTTTATGAGTTTGTTTAAGATTGTCGTTAGCGTGTTTTCGTTATCTTTTATTATTCTGTTTGCAATGTTGTCGTGTCCGGGTTCCTTTTTGTCTTTTAGGTTGTTTATTATGTTTTCTATTTCTCTTTCTGTTGTTGGGTATAATGTTTCTATTTTGGTTGTTACTTTTGTTTGTTTCTATTTTGGTTGTTACTTTTGTTTGTTTCTTAATTTTGGCATTTATTTGTGGCAGGTTTTTTATTTTATTTGCTAGATTACTTGCAATATTTGCAAAGTAATTATTAAATTCGTTTGCTATTTCCTTTTCTTGGTCTGTTATTGTTCCGTCCTCTTTTGCAAGTTTTTCAATTTTACTAGCTTTTTCTTTGGAGTTTCCCATTAATGAGTTTATTTCATACCATATTTTGCTGCCATTGCATTGCATGTTATCAATTTTGTTTTTGTAGTATTCTTGTTTTCTTATTCTGATTTGCTGTTCTGTTTTTGATTTAGTTTTTAATATTTTTCTTTTATTATTTCATTATGTGGGTTTAATTTGTGTCTATGTAAGAGTTTATTCCTTTCTTTAATTTGAGTGATGATATTTTCATTTATCCATGTGTTTTCTATCTTCTTTTTATTGTTAGCAATTGTGTGTTATTTTTTATGATGTCTGATATATTTTCCGTTAACTTTTCGAATGTGTCTGAGTAGGTAAAAATTGGGGGTATCCCTTAAATTTCTCCATGTTATTCTTATGGAATTATTTTGTTGGTTTACATTCTGTTTTATGTCTTTTTTTTTGGGTGTTTTTTTTTTCGTATGTAAGTTTTGTAACTATTTACTCCCTATCCTCTGCAATCGCTTATTATTGCAGAATGATCTGAGAAAGATGTTTGTAGGGTTGTTGTTTTTTTTAATTATTTCTTGTTTGTTTGTTATAACGTGGTCTATGATTGATCCTTCATTCTTATTTTGTCGAGTAATTTCATTTTTATTTTGAATATTAAATTCATATTCTGTGAGTAGATTTGGTAGTTTTGTAGTGATATTATTTTTTTGTTTTATATTTCTGTTAAAATCTCCTAGCATAATATGTGTTTTCTTTGTTTGAAGTACCTATGCATTTCTTTAAGATGTCTACGTTTTCCTTTATTTATTTATTTATTTGTTTATTTATTTAATATAGACATCTACAGTTTAACAGAAACCAATTACAGATGATATAATATGTGGGAGTTTATATATGAGACTTATTAGGGTGTTGTCTTTCAATAATTTTATTTCAATTAGTTGCACCTCGCTGATTGTTTCATTTAGAACAATTTTCAATGTGATGTTATTTTTTACGTATAATACTATACCTCCTCTTCGTTTCTCTCTAGGTAGAACACGTAAAAAAAACGAAGAAGTGTTGAAAATAGCGAGAGTACATCGAGGAACTACTTACAAAGATTATGCGCAGGAAAAAGGCATATCTTGGGCATATTTTAGGAGTAAATAGATACCGAATCTTATGATAGAGGGGAGAAGAGCTATAGAAAGAAAACAAGCTTCATGGTTAAAGAACATACGAGACTGGATATGCATACAAAGCGCCTTAAAACTGCGTTAACTGCAGAGATAGTCAACGTCGGGGAGACCTGATATGACACACATATGACATGACATATATATATATATATATATATATATATATATATATATATATATATATATATATGATAAAAAATGTGCACTACATAAATGGCCTCAAATTCAAATTTTGCTACACTTCATGCGCCACTGATCGCACATGTGTATAGATAATTTCTATGAACTTAAAGTATGTATTTGTCTTGCTCTTGCTGTTATGAGCATTGTGTATTGAGGGATGTTTGTATTTCCTAAGAGGTATGCCAAATAAATGTCTTTTTTTTTATGAACTTATTTGAGTGTGTAATATTTCTTTTAAATATTTTTATAAAATAATAATCTAATTCAGTAGAAAATGATTAGTTATAAATTTTTATTTTCATTTCATCGTAAATTTAAACAACAAACACATAATTTCTAGCTACTGTACATTAGTTGTCTTTTTATGACTATTAAATCCCGAAAACGAGTTTTCATGACATTCAAATTTCGAGAACTGTGTGTGTACATATCACATATAGTTCCAATGAAAACCGCACGAGAATTCCGAGTTTCCAGTAGTCGTGCGGAAATCGGTTGTGGATCTGTTTGAAGTTCGCCTGAACTTGAAATGCACACGAAACCACGCGCTGCCATTGTGTATGCGGGCGATATTAATACGAGGGAAATCCGCGAAGCGCGGGTCGCGTAGGGGTGCTTTATTGTGGCATGCCGGCCACTATAAACAAAGCGAGCGCGCAGAATCGCGCCCGCGGCTGAAATAAATGGTGTAAGTGGAGGAACGGCCGCGGTACAATCGCGTAAGTGGTCACAGTGGACACAAAAGTAAATAAAACTAGCCCTGGGGTGGCTGTTACAAACGTGTGACATAGTGGGGACTTCAACGTCGTGATTTACGGTGAGTTGATCCCGCAAAATAACAATAGTGACAAGAAATGAATCTACAGTAGGTTATATTTATATTCACAGAATATTACTGTGATTATGAATATGTGATAAAACAGTATAATTAGTAATTTATTACTGTTTTTATATGAATTTTTTAAACCAAAATATGTTCTTGCAGTGTAGTATGTATTTGAATTAAAATCTACACATTAATTACTGTTACTGGTCATGTTTACTTATTTTTTTAAGTAATCTTCAATTTGTTTATGTATTAGGAAAGAAATTGTCATAATTTATGTTAAATAAAATTAAAATTAAAATTTGTACAGTAGCGAACTCTCTAATATTATTATTATTATTACCATTGTTATTCCTATGAATAAATTAGGAACCCGACTGCAAAAACGAAAATACACTCTGTTTTCAAATTTTTCAATTTGTTTATGTATTAGGCAAAAATTGTCATAATTTATGTTAAATTTTGCACAGTAGCGAACTCGCTAATAAAAAACTATTATTATTATTATTATTATTATTATTATTACCATTGTTATTCCTATGAATGAATTAGGAACTCGACTACAAAAACAAAAATACATTCTCTGTTTTCAATTTTTTCAATTTATTCATGTATTAGGCAAAAATTGTCATAATTTATGTTAAATTTTGTACAGTAGCGAACTCGCTAATAAAAAACTATTATTATTATTATTATTATGACCATTGTTATTGCTATGAATGAATTAGGAACTCGACTACAAAAACGAAAATACATTCTGTTTTCAATTTTTTCAATTTATTTATGTATTAGGGAAAAATTGTTCTTAAATTTTGTACAGTAGTGAACTCGCTAATAAAAAATTATTATTATTATTATTATTATTATGACCATAGTTATTCTATGAATGAATTAGGAACTCGACTACAAATTATTAATAATATATTTTTATTTACAATATCCTATAAATAAACAACAAGGATAAAATATACATATATACATATACATATATATATATATATATATATATATATATATATATATATATATATATATATATTCAGAGGGTGGGTTTCGTCCGAAAAACTAGTTAGGGAAAAATTATTGGGCCTTTTCGCCGCCATCCCAATAGTCGTTATGTATAAACATAGACAGATGAGACTATGAAATAGACGGGTAGCAACAAGGTATGCAACATCTAACAATATAATCACAGGCTATATTTAACTCGTCTTTATACAACCAAGCCTTGTCCCCTTTCCAGTTTAAATAAATGGAAAGAACAGGGCTTGGTTGGCTTGGCTATCTGGGACGTATTTTTCCTTGATCGTAATCGTATAAATACAAGATTACCACGTAGTAGACGCCAAAACCATTTAATTTCTACAAGATTGGTATTTTAACACTGTATAACTAACTGGTATTTACAATATCCTATAAATAAATAACAAGGACAAAATATACAGATAGTGATTAATAATTGAATTAACGATTTTATTTTCTGTAGCATGGGCGTGTGATTGACGCCTTCTAATTAATCAAAGATCAATTATTGTTTAACATCGCCATCGATTATTCAGTTTCAACATGAAATGTAAGGAATTATTAATTCGGGCCATATATAACCTTGTACATAACAATGAGAAGGTATATACGGTATACAAAGAAAATCACGATATTGAAAATCTAATTTAGTTTCTCCTAAAAGGGTAGTGACCGATATGATTTAATCTTTTTTTTAAATATAGTTAATGAGTTTTGAATATCCTTTATTTTATAAAAAAAACATTAATCTTTATAGGACTATCAGCCGTGAGGCTTTTCCGCCGGTCAAAGCAGAAGCTCAGAGGAGTTTAATCTCCCAGGTATTAGAGATTTAACAATGCTTTGTTCAGAAAGTAGAGACCCCAACAAAAATCTTCTATCTTTATAGGGCTATCAATCTTCTATCTTTATAGGGATATCAATCTTCTATCTTTATAGGGATATCAATCTTCTATCTTCATAGCGCTATCAATCTTCTATCTTTATAGGGCTATCAGCCTTGAGGCTTTTCCGCATGTCAATGTAGAAGCTCAGAGGAATTTAATCACCCAGGTATCAGAGATTTAACAATGCTTTGTTCAGTAAGTAGAGACCCCAAAAAAATCTTCTATCTTTATAGGGCTATCAATCTTCTATCTTTATAGGGATATCAATCTTCTATCTTCATAGCGCTATCAATCTTCTATCTTTATAGGGCTATCAGCCTTGAGGCTTTTCCGCATGTCAATGTAGAAGCTCAGAGGAATTTAATCACCCAGGTATTAGAGATTTAACAATGCTTTGTTCAGAAAGTAGAGACCCCAAAAAAAATCTTCTATCTTTATAGGGCTATCAATCTTCTATCTTTATAGGGATATCAATCTTCTATCTTCATAGCGCTATCAATCTTCTATCTTTATAGGGCTATCAGCCTTGAGGCTTTTCCGCATGTCTAGGTAGAAGCTCAGAGGAGTTTAATCACCCAGGTATCAGAGATTTAACAATGCTTTGTTCAGAAAGTAGAGACCCCAACAAAAATCTTCTATCTTTATAGGGCTATCAATCTTCTATCTTTATAGGGATATCAATCTTCTATCTTCATAGGGCTATCAATCTTCTATTTTTATAGGGCTATCAGCCTTGAGGCTTTTCCGCATGTCAAGGTAGAAGCTCAGAGGAGTTTAATCACCCAGGTATCAGAGATTTAACAATGCTTTGTTCAGTAAGTAGAGACCCCAAAAAAATCTTCTATCTTTATAGGGCTATCAATCTTCTATCTTTATAGGGATATCAATCTTCTATCTTCATAGGACTATCAATCTTCTATCTTTATAGGGCTATCAGCCTTGAGGCTTTTCCGCCGGTCAGGGGAGATGCTCAGAGGAGTTTAATTGTCCAGTATGTTACGACAGTTGTCGTCTCAAGGTGCGATATATTCCCTTCTCATTAATACATTACATATAATATTAATATTCTCCCTTTAGGTTTTGGTTATTTTAGAGAGGGCTTCTTTATAATTCCACACAATGTCTGTCGAATACTAAAATCTCTCTCTAGCCTACTTCCTCTCTTATGCCAACCTTTTGCAGATTTCCATGTCATTCCCATCTCTTAACCAGTCGCTCAAATTTCTGCGATGCCCCACCCACTCTGCTTTTACTCCCTCACAATAATTGCCACTTGTCGCTCCTCTTACTACACAGCACACATGCGGTGTACCCTTGCCCCATCCACACTTTCCTTCCTCTCTTTTCCGAACTGCATCTCGCACTTTGTTTTCCTAGGGTTATGTAGCTCGGAGCTTTCCCCGCATTTGCCACTCCACATAACCAGGGCTGTACGAGCTCCGAGTCATTCTCACCTGCCTTTCTTGCCTCCCAACATCTCGCTTTAATCTTAGTTCATCTCTTTCTCTAACTCCTGCAATCTTTCCTCCAACTTTACTGCCCTCCATATGACTCCCATCGCATGCTCATCCGTTTCCTGCAGGAGCACTGTTCTATGCGTCGATCTTTCGAGTCCTAGTTGATTCTTCAGAAACCTTGCTCTCTTTCGATTATATCTCACTCTCGTAATTCTCACACTTCCACTCCATACAACAATATTAGCCTGAAATACGGATCCATACCCAGATTTTACACACTATTACTAGTTGACCATCCCAACCCCTCTCGAATTTTGCTCGCCCAAGCCATTCTCGCCTGTGCTTGCACATATTTCAAATGCTTCCTAAATCTACCTCTGCCTATTACTAGGTTACCATCCCACCGCCTCTCGTATTTTCTCTTCGCTCACCCAAGCCATTCTCGCCTGGGCTTGTACATATTCCAAATGCTTCCTAAATCTACCTCTACCTATTACTAGGTTACTATCCCACCCCCTCTTGTATTTTCTCTGCTCACTGGAGCCATTCTCGCCTGGGCATGCACATATTCCAAATGTTTCCTAAATCTACCTCTACAATCAAACCAAAAGCCTAAATACGTAAAACAATTTTCTTTAAAGGTCAAGTTTAATTTTTTGGACTCAAAATTTTCTATATCTACAGATTCACTATTTAATGAATTTTTAATACATTCATTGGCCTTGTCCAGGGTGACCATCATGTACTACCTACGTCGTCCCCATGTTCCCATATTGGCTTCCACGTCAGTTCGCCCACCACCCATATCGCGTCTGTTGTCGATCTGCCTTTTCTAAATTCATACTGTCGACTATGCAGTCCTCCGGTAGTTTCGAGTGAGGCAGTCGGCGATCAGGAAATTTGATTTATAAACTAGCCGAAAAATACCTTAGCATTTTTTTGATACAAAATATATAAAAAATGCTATCATAAGAATCTCCATTGGGAACACCCACTATTGCTCCCATAGCCTTTCAATGCATATGGTATGATATAAGTATATAATATATGTAAATATATATGTATATAACATATATTATTTACATATATTATATACTTATATCATACCATATGAATTGAAACAAAAACAACATTATATACAATTTAAAAAACAATTAAATTATTACAACAGAAATAACTAAACAAGCAACACCAATAACCACCAACACCCACCAAATTACAGAATAGAATGGGGACCATTCCATACCTGCAGTACATGCTGCTTTGGTATCCATAAAATGTAAATTCCTTCCGAAACTAATTACATATATACACAAATGCATTTGAGAAAGAAAAAAGGATATACATATATATATATATATATATATATATATATATATATATATATATATATATATATATATAGCCGTAAATGTAACGAACGGCCATTGGATAGCCCATATGTTTTGGTATAAGTGAGTTTTTTAAATTCCCGAGAATTTTTTCAAATGATTCCAATGAAAAGCAATAATCTATAAATTGGAAAAAAATCATCAATTTAATCACATTAATGAGCCAGCTGTTAGATTTCCTGTATTTTAAATCATATACAATTACCTAATCACTTATCTGCCTTTCCATTGACGTTACTCTTACATTTGTTGTGAGCGACGGTCTCGTGGCCAAAAAATCGATCCTATTTATTGTCACATACGAATGAGGCAGGAGGGGGCGGTTTACACATGCTAACGCCGATGACCAGACAACAATTTCCTAATCAATATTTACATGTTTTTATGTGCGACGAATTTATGTGTGACTGCCCCGGCGGTTCGTGCTAGCGCTCGCCGTTTTTGTAGCTGGAATAAAAATGTTCCGACGGTGATAAGCATCGAGTTCGTTGGGACGACACGAAAGCCATTGGGAATATTACAGAGAAATGCTATGATAGTGTTTTAATGAATTTAATGAACGATGTACATAAAAGTAAACGTTTCGGGCAAACCGGGATTATGTAAATACTTTTGAGATTTGTATTTGATTACTAAATCAGGAATTTTGATTAGTGTGTTTAGGTTTGGGGATTATTGCGGGGGTTAAGTTAATTAACGGACCAAAATAAATCTACTGCTCATGATTAGCTGATTGGGAGTATTCGATATTTGTTACGACCAATAATAATTTATATGTACGCATTTTTACTTTCCGAAACCATCATTGATGTAAAGGAATGTATTGTTTTACCGAAAATGTGTTCACGTTAAATATTAAGAAGATGAAGATATATTTATTGTAACTTACATACATACAAGATATACATACATGTACAAGAGGCCATCGATATAAATATTAAAATATCTGAAATGTCATAATGTTAAAATGTTAGAATGCCCAAAAGTTAAAAAGTCAAAATGTCACATAGAATCGTCACGGGTTGGTTTTGCCGATGTTTTGATTTTTTCACTTACCGACATATCTATGGAATATTTTTAAGTTTTCTATATACCAAATTAAAGATAATTTTATACTCTTTAAGATAGCATTGAAAAAAAATAGTTATATTTCAAATTTTAGTGTAGAATCGTCACGAGTTGGTTTTGCCGATGTTTTGATTTTTTCACTTACCGACAAATCTATAGAATATTTTTAAGTTTTCTATACACCAAATTAAAGATAATTTTACACTCTTTAAGATAGCATTAAAAAATTAGTTATATTTCAAATTTTAGTATAAAATCGTCACGGGTTGGTTTTGCCGATGTTTTGATTTGTTCACTTACCGACATATCTATGGAACATTTTTAAGTTTTCTATATACCAAATTAAAGATAATTTTACACTCTTTAAGATAGCTTTGAAAAAAATTAGTTATATTTCAAATTTTAGTGTAGAATCGTCACGGGTTGGTTTTGCCGATGTTTTGATTTTTTCACTTACCGACATATCTATGGAACATTTTTAAGTTTTCTATATACCAAATTAAAGATAATTTTACACTCTTTAAGATAGCATTGAAAAAAATTAGTTATATTTCAGATTTTAGTGTAGAATCGTCACGGGTTGTTTTTGCCGATGTTTTGATTTTTTTCACTTACCGACATATCTATGGAACATTTTTAAGTTTTCTATACACCAAATTAAAGATAATTTTACACTCTTTAAGATAGCATTGAAAAAAATTAGTTATATTTCAGATTTTAGTGTAGAATCGTCACGGGTTGTTTTTGCCGATGTTTTGATTTTTTTCACTTACCGACATATCTATGGAACATTTTTAAGTTTTCTATATACCAAATTAAAGATAATTTTACACTCTTTAAGATAGCATTAAAAAAAATTAGTTATATTTAAAATTTTAGTGTAGAATCGTCACGGGTTGGTTTTGCCGATGTTTTGATTTTTTCACTTACCGACATATCTATGGAACATTTTTAAGTTTTCTATATACCAAATTAAAGATAATTTTACATTCTTTAAGATAGGATTGAAAAAAATTAGTTATATTTCAAAGTTTAGTGTAGAATCGTCACGGGTTGGTTTTGCCGATGTTTTGATTTTTTCACTTACCGACATATCTATGGAACATTTTTAAGTTTTCTATATACCAAATTAAAGATAATTTTACATTCTTTAAGATAGGATTGAAAAAAATTAGTTATATTTCAAATTTTAGTGTAGAATCGTCACGGGTTGGTTTTGCCGATGTTTTGATTTTTTCACTTACCGACATATCTATGGAACATTTTTAAGTTTTCTATATACCAAATTAAAGATAATTTTACATTCTTTAAGATAGGATTGAAAAAAATTAGTTATATTTCAAAGTTTAGTGTAGAATCGTCACGGGTTGGTTTTGCCGATAGTATTATAATAAATATCCTAGAATATATTTTCTATCAAGCATATATAATTTTATTTAATATACTTACCACTATTTCATCATGCAGTTCGATGGTGCAGCCTTCACCCTTTCGTCTATTTAAGCGACGCTTGTTTGCGTAATAGCAGTTCCTTAACCTTTGCCGCCTGGAGCGTCTCCTTGTTTTAGGCGCACTTGAACTTTCCCTTTGTGCGCGCGGGGGTTTTTAATAAAAAGACCCTCGAGAGCCCGGCATTCCATACTTGCAGCTAATTTGACTTTGTGAATTAAGCCAATCAACAAAAGCACAGTCTCCTCATAATCAATATATTACAGAGATATTTATATTAAAATTCTATTCAAATTTAATATTAAAGAATGTAGTATATTATGATTAATACTAACTACAAAAAAAAAATTAAAGCCAATATTGTGTTTAAAGCAGCGAGAGTGCTTTTAGAAAAGTTTATTTAAAATTACAAGGCAACAACTAACTAGACTAACATATCTATAGAAAATAAGAATAAAAGCTTATTGTTTAGTACAGTGATTCTGAAAGTTGGGGTAGATATTTGGGGGGGTCGCATAAAATATTGATTACAGATCATTCAGAATGACAGTCTTACACCAAAATACAGTAGATAGGCTTTCGATTAAATAATAAAATAAATCATTGAAGATGGTTTTCAACACATACCAGTTCTTCAGGAGGTGAAAAGATGGGTAGCGGATCAAAAAGTTTGAAAAATACTGGTTTAGTATACATAATCAAGCTTTTCGCTAACCTTAACTGCTACACTGCATCTTATCGTTGTATGCCCTACATGGATCTTTGGTGACCGCTGGGAATCTGTGATATATAAGTAGCCACAACTCTAGATGTCGCTATATTTAATATATAGCAAATAAAAAAACTTTATAGGGCTATCAGCCGAGAAGCTTTTCCGCCGGTCAAGAGAGAAGCTCAGAGGAGTATTTACCTTAACTTCACAGAAAACCTCTAAAAACTGTGAAAGGTGATTCGCGAAAATTCGTTCCCCGCTGGGGATCGAACTCAGGCTCCCCAATGCTCAGTACGAGACGGACGACGCCTCTAACCACTCGACCACTGAGCTGGGTATAGCAAATAATTATCCCAATTTTATAAATTAGTAATTTTCTTTTTTATTATGACAAAATAACAATTAACAACTTATGTATAAGCGAATATTTCTGTTTTAGGGCATAAATAATCCAAATATTCCTTATATTCACTGATTCGTTCTATTCAATGTATTGTTTAATTTATTATTTAGTTAGTAAAACCCAAATTTTAGACATGGGAATTTTAATAACGTAAACCTTACAGATATGTTCATTAAATCTCATAATATCAACATTATATTTCATTGCACATTTATATAAAATGTATTACACTTAAAGTAATTTCCATTGCACTTAGCCATCACGTAAAATTCTCCTCAAGAGATCGGAATCGTCCAGTTCCTTCCTGTCACTCCCGCGGCTTTTATTCCGTACCGTTAAGCAGCTCCGTGCAGGAAATTTGAATATATCGATGTTTCGTGCCGTGCCCAGGACTGTGACCTTGGCTTAAAGCAGTCGTGTGTTCATTTAGGTGGACGTCGGGCCCAGATGGGGTGCAGCGCCGCCAAGAACCTCGCCGTGGAGCCGCTCAACGGCGGCGATCCGCTCGGCGGCTCGGCGACGGAACCAAAGCAGATCGCAATCACCCGGCGAGTCTCCGAAGTGCCGCCACTGGAAGGAGAAGAGCCACAGACGGAAATGCTGGAGGCAGGATTGGTTAATAATGTTCAAAAAACACGTAAGAATTAATATGTGTGATGTAACTTTCAGTTCAGCTATTGATAACTATAGGAAAGAAGTTCGCGCCAAAACTACCAAAAATTAATATAATCTAAAGAAACTGTGGCCTACAGTAATCAACGATAGCTGTATTCACGTTCAAACCTATATAAACGAAGTTAAACATAAGAATTATATAATTGTTCACAAGAACACCTAAAGGTCGTTTTAGACAAGACAATTATCTATAAGTTGTTCAAGAAATAAATTCATATATCCTCCTCCCATACAATTTGTCCTTGACAAATAGAACGCATTATATTTTTCCATTCAATTTACCATCCAATTCAATATTTCAAATAATTTGCTGTATGATACGAGACAATTTAGATTGACTATCTTTTGAGTCAAGAAATTTTCTTGTCTAAAACAACCTTAAAACACAAATATAGCACAATGTATAAGATTCACATGTACCGCTACTTCACCCTTTATTTATCTATAGCGCTCTAAATTGAAAGTTGCATGGGGGAGAAATACATAATAAATACAGGATGTTTACTAAATACACGCCACAAATTCAATGGGTTATTCCTCAGACTGTAAGATGTATTTGTACTTGGATGAAAGGCGATTCGCAATGAGGGTTGAACTATTTCTCCTCAATGCCCCACTAAATCACAAAGCGGGGCCGTGTATTTAGATATGAATGATTTTATTAATTTAATGTTTCCACAAAATTTAAAAAACAGACATTAATGAATGTATAAATGTGTCCACGATCACCGTGCATATAGAGGCATCAATCTCCATACAAACAGAATAACGTAATAATCCATTCTTTATATGAAACCGTGTTATTATCCTTACAACAACATCCAGATATGCATATTATCTGATTATATTTTTCATCTCGACATTTTGCACGCGGAAAAAATAAATTATTTGCGTTTCCATCCATTCTCTCCCTCTTGATATAAAAATGGTGTTTGTAAAATGCACAGCTGAGCCCCTACTCGGTTTGCAAACACGATAAAACAGCACCGTCGCGACCCGTTTTCCATTATCGCGATGGGGGCGGTTTGAATTATTCAGCGCTCTCACCGCGTACCGCTCTCTCCTTCCGCAGCCAACGGCCTCTCGTTCGATATCGCCTTCGAGGAGAATGGAGGCGGCGGCGGCGACAGCATCATCCGGAAGCACCCGCCCAAGCGGTTCCAGCGGCTGGAGGAGCAGCAAACCAGCCCGAATATGTCGCTGGCGAGGCTGCAGGAGAAGCTGGACGAGGCGGAGATACGCCGGCAACAGGTACCATAACATTTTATGATTCAGATTATTAAACGTTAACAGCACAAGTGGGTGAGAATATTACATTTTTTCTTTATTTATGATACATATTAATTCCTCAAGGGGATATAAACTGATATATTTAAGGACATAGGAAGGTTTCAGGCAAAAAATTACTCCACAAAATTGTTCGACATGGCTATTTTATAAGTGAATATTTTTTGGCATATAGAACAGTTTTATTTATTTATGCTTGACCTTTGAGACGCTCCTGCCTTTATGGCGTCCCCAAGCGGACCCTGCTTAACCAATCTACCTTAGGTGACTACTTTCACAGTGTAAATAGTGAAATTCACACGAATACTACTTTCATCTGTATACTGAATATTTGAATAGTATGCGATTTCGGTATAATAAAAATACATTTGATTCTTATTTTATATTTTTTTTAAATCGACGTTTCAACCAGTTATACACAATCACGAATTATGTCTCAAATCGATGAGTTGTAGGGTTTGAATCGATGATTAAAGACAGTGACGTTCAATTACATACAGAGCAAGTATCTTTCAAAACAATTATATATTCAAAAGCGGGCAAGATTTATATATTTATATATATATATATATATATATATATATATATATATATATATAAAGACCTTTATTGGCATTTCCCTCACTGCTCTTCCACATCACCAACCACAACAAATATATACAAAAATAAAAATTCAAATAGATATAAAAGTAACACTCCTCAAAAAAATACAAATTAACCTCCTCTATAACAACTCCCTCTGCCCTCGCCACTTTCCTCTCCCACGTCAGCCTCCCGTAGATTTTCACGCCTTCCCCATCCTCGCTTAACCATTCATTCAACTTTCTGCAGTCTCCCACCCACTCTGCTTTCACACCCTCATTTATATATATATGTATATATATATATATATATATATATATATATATATATATATATATATATATTGCACGTTTTATATGCATATCTTTCTAAATTTTGTAAATATATTCATTTAAAGCGAGTATCTTCAATTAAACATCATTGGATGCTGCTTTATATTTATATATATATATATATATATATATATATATATATATATATATATATATACATATATATATACATATATATAAATGAGGATGTGAAAGCAGAGTGGGTGGGAGATAATTGGATATCGTAGTTGATTTTTAGGGTTTAAATCGATGTTTAAAGCATCCAATGATGTTCAATTACAGATACTAACTTTAAATGAATATATTCCCAAAATGTAGTAAGATTATTTATAAAACGTGCAGTATTCATTTTTGTATCATATTTGTGTTCAATATAATATAAAAATTTGATGTGTAAATTGATTTTTATTGTTCACATCCGTGATCGTAAATCAAGCCGTTAGTTTCAATCACAAACACTCGATATTTAAAGGAACATATGTTAAAAAATCGTCTTAAACGGTTTAAGCTTCTAAAATTTTATTATTAAAGTTGTTAGGGTCTGTCAAGAGCATCTGTGAAATAAATCTCGGCCTGAATGGGACCGGTTCATGCAACGAATCGAAAAGACATTTAATTGTTCCATTATTTCCCACAAACGCTATCGCATTTTGTGGCTCATTAAGCTCTAATTCAATAGGAAAGGATAATTACTATTTTCACCGCTCACATAACGTCCTGTGCTAATCGCTGTGACGAGACGAATCAATAATTTGCCGTATGAGAACGGCTAATTACAGCTCCTTACAGTCCAACGAGGATTGTTAGTGCAATTATTATCACTAGATTTAGTTCTTAAAGGTCACACTGAGATGATACTATTAAAAATACAGTGCGGAGGGACTTAATTGTAGGAGAACCGTTGTTATTTTTAAATTCAGCAATAAAGGCTTTACATTTGTAAAAAAAATACAATTCGTTAAGATATCTCTACGCCAAATATAAAACCGGACGCAGTATTGAAATAATTCAATAATTTTGAAAGAAATGCAACTTTCTCTCTAGAGAAGAAAGTTTAATGTCATCTAACGTTAATACGTACACCCATATGGGAATAAGCTTCAACATACTCATGCCATCAGGATTACCAGGTGGTGGAATAATATTCCAACGGAGTGTTTGAGATATCAGTTCAATCGTATAAAGTATATAAGCGTGAATTCCACCCCGCAATCCTGAATGCATGAGTACGTTGAAGGTTACTAGCATACTGGTGTGTAACCACTTCTTTCACGCCACCACAGGCAACTAACAAAACAGGTATACCTACAGTTTAACGTGGATTCCGAACCACTGGAGTAGGTCTAGATGAGAATATAATCTATTCCCGACCAGAGGAGTGCCGTAAAACCCTACGGATCGATAGCCTTAGATGTAGAGAATGCGTATGATAAAGTATGGCCTGCTTTACAAACTCATCCAGCATGCATATCTTGGCTATGTGGTTCGGCTTGTTACTTCTTACCTGAAGCACCGTTGTTTCAAAGTTCAAAAGTAGCAAAATGTCTTTTGAAGATGGTCTCCATTTGGGTCGTCCCTCAACTTCTAAACCCAACGAAAATGTTCAAAAAGTGCGCGATGCCATCATGTTTGATCGTCGTAGAATAATCAACGTATTGGAGGGAAAACTTTAATTTCCTGGAATTCATGCCAACGAATCCTAACTGAAGATTTGAACATGAGACGTAAGGCGGCTAAGTTTTTCCACCTCTGATTTTCGGTGCTCAGAGGGAGCACTGTCTAAGAGTGTGCCAGGATTTGAAAAAATAGGCACAAACTTGATTTCTTGTCAAAAGTCATAACAGTGGATGAATCTTGGTGTTGTGGCTATGAGCCTGAAACAAAGCAACAGTTTAACCAGTCGAAGACAACCCAAAATTATCCTTACAAAGCCTTCCACCGCGCCTGTTGACATCGTCCGCTAGACTCGCTCTTCTAAGTCTGTCTTAGTTCCTTTTGGCCCATCCCGTCTGGTTTTCCATTTGACAACAGTCAATTCCCAGACCTCGGTCCTCGCTATCCGAGGAGGTATTTCCATTTTAATCTTATGTATGTTTATTCCACCGCAAGATCGGCTGTAGCAAAGCTTTCCACCGCGTCTGTTGGCATCGTCCTGTAGACCCGAGTAATCCTAAGCGAACTGTTGCGCCACGCTCATCTAAGTCTGTCGTAGTTCCTTTTGGCCCAAACTGGGGCTGCATACATCAGCTGGACGCGCGATACCGTCGCCAGTAGTTTTTCCATTTGGTCACCCGGGCCTTCGGTGTTCGGGAGCCAGGGTGGCCTCCGTACGGATGGCTTTACTTGAGGCTTCTAAAACTTGGGCTGTGAGATTCCGATTTGGCTCTAAGATGGTTCCCAGGTACATCACTTGTCTTTTGATTGGAAGTGCAACCTCAAACATTTCTATCTCTGTGACGGCAAGGATACCGGCCCTATTGATAGAGAGCAGGGCGACTTGGAAAAAAGCTCGTGGTCCACTATGAGTTTGATATTCCATCCCGTCTGTTTTTCCATTTGGCAACAGTCAATTCCCACACCTCGGTCTTCGCTGTCCGTGGAGGTATCCCCATTTTAATCCTACGTACGTTTCTTCCACCGCAGGGTCGTTGTCCACTATGAGTTTGATATTCTATCCTATCTGTTTTTCCATTTGGCAACAGTCAATTCCCACACCTCGGTCTTCGCTGTCTGTAAAGGTATCCCTATTTTAATACTACGTACGTTTCGTCCACCGCAAGGTCGGCTAGAGTCATTGGAGCAAAGCCTTCCACCGCACCTGTTGACATCGTCCTGTAGACCCGAGTAATCCTGAGCTGGTGCGCAACGCTCTTATAAGTCTGTCGTAGTTCCTTTTGGCCCAGACTGGGGCTGCATACATCAGCTGGACACCGTCGCTAGCAGTCTTTCCTTTTGGTCCCCCGGGCCTTCGATATTCGGGAGTATTTACTTGAGGCTTCTAAAAAGTGAGCTGCGTGATTCAGGTTTGGCTCTAAGATGGTTCCCAGGTACATCACATGTATTTTCATTGGAGGTGTCATCCGGAACATTTCTATCTCCCTGACGGCAAGGATACCTGCTCTATTGATTGAGAGCAGGTCGACTTCGGTCTTGGCAACAGCCATTTTGAGACCGTGGTCGGTCATCCAGGTCCCCATGGATTCCGCTGTCTGCCTAGCCTTTCGCGCGGTTTTCTCCACGTCGCGTCCACGGGCATTTGCAATGTTGAGAGTAACCATTGTGCAGTGTTATCTTTTCCGCGAGTATCCCTCGTTGGCCTCTATTATCAGCTCTCTTACGTTGAGGATGGCGGCTATTGTGTACCTGCCCTTCCTGAAGCCATACTGCCCGTCATATAGACTTTCAGTAGCATCGATGGCCTCAGAAAGGCGGTCCGTGATCAGCTCTCGAAGGTCTTCGCCAGCCCGAGGCGGTATGGAGCGGGATCCTTCGGTGGCTTTCCGGGCTTTGAGATTAAGACGAGGCGGGCCGTCTTCCAGCGCTTGGGGAAGATTTCGGTCCGTAGGCATTCACTGGCGAGTTCCGTTAGTGTTCCGGCTCCGGTGCTGCCGCCTTGATTGCCTCATTGGGCAGTCCGTCAGGCCCCGCTGCCTTGTTTGCCGGGAGGTTTCCGAGTGCCACCAGTACTTCTTCCAGCCTCTTTCTGGTGGCATGTTCTTTTTGTCTTCTTGGGGTTTTCCCGTCGTTGTTATCCTGTCCTGGAGGGATGAGGGCCGCAATCACTGCTCTCGCACCTCCAGGAACAGCGGCGAGCTCCGATCTTTTGTATGACGAGCTTGTAGGCCCCACAGGTCGTGTTTCCTACAGAACTTCAGGCAGTACTCGCTCTGGCTACTTTCGATCGCCCACCTGCACTACCTCCACAGTATCTGACAGCAGGTTTGGAAATACTCGAACAGTATTCCAGCCGCCCTAGCTCGTTGGGCCCGCTTTATAGCTCTGTTGGATTCGCGCTTCACGTCCGCCACATCCTGGCACCACGAGTACATTGGTCTTTCCTTGGCCGTTCTAAGTCGGATTCCTATGTCCACATAGGACCTACAAGCGATGTTCTTGAGTCGGTATATGCCATTCTGAGCACCGCTATGCCCCGTATATGCAGCATAGGGTCAGCTTCGACACCAGCCAGATGCAACCTATGCCCATATATGACCTACAGGCGATGTCTGTGAGTCGATATATGTCGATCTGAGCACAGCTGTGCCCCGTATATACAGGGGTAGCTCCGATACCAGCCAGGTGCAACCCATGTCCATACAGGACCTATAGGCCGATTGGGTCGATATATATCGATCTGAGCACCGCTATGCACCGACTATACAGCAAGGGGGTAGCTCTGGTACCAGCCAGATGCAACCCATGTCCATATAGGACCTACAGGCGATATTCTTGCATCGATTTATGTCGATCTGAGCACCGCTATGCCATGTCATATGGTTTCTCCTTGCTTGCTCGTTGATGTTGCCATAGCTGCTAGAGTGGTCTTAAGCAGGTCGTTGTCCATCCTCTCTCGTCTTGGAGATTGCTTCTTGCTATGTTTGGGCAATTGCGTTTTCCACCCTGAACGATATGTAGTGATGTTCGTTTAGGATCTCTTCTGTTAGGACCTCCCGGCCCTGCACTCTCATTGCCAGCAGTGTAGATGCCAGGGTGATGGTAATGAAGAATGCCGAGTTCCTTCTTTCAAAGATCGGCATCCTTCCCTCGTTGTAGGTCATCTCCACTAACGCTTCTTTTTGTTGGTGTCTGTAGTTGGGGAACCCTATGCTGGGGACTTTGCGTTTAGGTAGCCCGCCATGACGACCTACGCGGGTAGGAGTCAGGAGT
Source organism: Lordithon lunulatus (assembly GCA_963942505.1). Classification (NCBI taxonomy): domain Eukaryota; kingdom Metazoa; phylum Arthropoda; class Insecta; order Coleoptera; family Staphylinidae; genus Lordithon; species Lordithon lunulatus. Next base: position 49,084,664 of record OZ012672.1, on the reverse strand, counting down.
GGTGTGAAATTGCCAGAAACTATATACCCAGAAGTAACATTATTTTGTATTTAATATAATATCTTGAAAACATCAAACCCCTTCAAAATTCTGCCCGAATTGCAGGCTATGAGCGGTCATAGCTTGCAATTCGGGCAGAATTTTGAAGGGGTTTAATGTTTTCAAGATATTATATTAAATACAAAATAATGTTACTTCTGGGTATATAGTTTCTGACAATTTCACACCACTCCTGACGATGGGTCTCTTTCTCTATCTATAGTTTTGGCAACTGACACTACAGGTAGACCTACAGTTTAAATTGGATTCCAAACCAGTGAAGTGTTTTTAGATGAGAATATCATCTACTATGGACCAGAGAAAGGTGTTTAGCCACCAGACGGATTGGGGAGTGGGGGCGCGTGCATACTGAAAAGTATTACGCTTTACTTCTTTGCTCAATAATTTTGGTTTCCAAATATTCGAAATTCCTAATTATCTTATAATTAAATAAAGAACAAGGTATAGTTATAAAATAATTTATTGACTAGCTTAGGTCCTGAAAGGTAGCACTGTAATTAAATTAAAATACAGTACAGGTCAATTTAATTATAGGTTTTTATTTTTAAATTAACGAATAAAGTTTTTACATTCGTTTTTAATTGATCTAGCTTTTCCCAAACCGACCTATAATTGTCCTAAGTACACTTTGTGAAATCATTAATAATTTTTGGTACTTTGGTACATTCGCGGCGCCCCTGTAAGCAAGTCGCGGCTCTTTACGTACACTTTAGGGACCACTGAGCTAGAAGATGATATCTCAAGAACTTATAATGTTTGTCTGTCAAGCTTTTAGGTAAATGCTAATTTATAAATAATTTTCTATTTAAAATTAAAGGTACTAACCTTGACAATTCGTGGCAAATACCTTTAAGAAAATCACATTTTATATAAAAATAAATGCATTAAATTAACTGCAGGTCTTGGAGTTTCAACGGACAGCTGACATACTGGGAAGAAGTATTAAAACACAATTAATTCTATTATAATAAAACATATAATGAACATGTTATATAAGAAAGATTTTGCCAAAAATAAACCAAATTTACCTCAACCTCTTACCTTTTTGTTGTTTGCTGTAAAATTTTGCAGATTCTGCAGCAGCGTGTGGCGTCAGCAAAGGTGCGAAAAGGGCTGCGGCGACAGGACAACGTGTCGGGCGAGGGAGAGGAGGATGGGGAAGCAATCGAAACTCCCATCGACGAAAACTCGTCGGGTGATCCCAACCACCTGAAGGTGCCGCCGGATATTCCGGCGCCGGCCAACCCCTACGACGTCGCTTACATCTAATCATTTACCAACCAACAAGTTTGTCAAAACGCACCCTCCCCAAAAACTAGATTTTTTAATTGTAAAACAAAGCTAGGTAAGTAAGTGAAAGAAGTGTATAATAAATTGACATAGAAGTATATTTGAAATTTAGAAAGAGTTTTCATATTTATAGATTCCTAAAAGAATAGATGGCGAGTGCGGCGGGCGCGCGGCCGTTAAATATCTGTACAGGAGTCGCCGCCGCCCGCTCCCCCAAAACACCCCCCTGTCTCCTTACAAACTAAACACAGAAAGACATCAATTAATTAAAATCGGTAAGACTATATTTTGTATTTTCGTTTTTATATAACCGAGCTTTATTATAATTTTTATACATCTTCAGTTAACATTATTATTTTTTTATAATACCCGTACCTTCTCAGTGATTTTTATTAATATGGGAGTTTTTAATAAAATTTCTTTAGTATATTAGTATATAAAACAACATTTTATTTATTAACATCATTTACAAACCACTAACTTATGTTTATCGGGAATGGTAAATGTTACAAAAAAGTCTCCTTTCTGGGTTTTGGTTTTTTTTTTGTTTCGTTTTCATTTTTAGTTTATAGTAAATTGTACCTAATGTGCGTCAATAGTTTTTTTTTACATTGAAAGTCCCGTTGGGTTTGCTTACATTATGTTTAATTTATACAAATTACCGGTTGCGATTCCCACGCGAGGTTATTTATTAATTGTCTCAGGTGGATAATAAATTTTAGTTTTAGCGGTGGGTTCAAAATGGGCATGTAAATGGAATTATTGGAACTGTAGCGGAATATTAATTATTTTGGGGATTTATTTACATTGTTCTGTATACAAAAATTTGATAGTTACAATTACACAAGTGGCTACCGACCTTTAGGTCCTTCTGCCGTGTGTTAGTAAATAAGGGAATTTTCCGGCACCGAAAGCCGGTTCCAAGAATTACACCTCCCTATCTAGTTTTTGGGCGAAGAAACTGACAGTTGTTTTCAGTATATTTCAAATACAAATTTAGATAAAGGACCATTCACAATAAGGGCGGTAGTGGTAATGTAGTGTGTTTCTTGCTCTAGCTGTATGAGCATTGTGTATTGGGGGATGTGTGTATTTTTTGAGCGGTATGCCAAATAAAGGTCTTTTTTTGGTAACTTAGTGGAAATATTATAATAAAAATTGCATATTAACGTCCATGCATTTTATAGTGAACAATTAAACGAGAGCGGTGTCATATCGTTTTAGTTTTTAGGGCCAGGTATCTATCAGAGTTGTCCACTATTAATACATAACCCACCAGTCTAATCAATTCATACTAGTATCAGTTGAAATCACTCAAAAAAAAATTCGAGCATATTGATCCACTAATATTTCAACTGAAAACAAAAAAATATTTTTCCAGCTCTCTCAAGGGATATTTGATCTGACATTTTAACAATTATCGAACTTTGCATTGCAATCCTCAATCCGCCCCCGCTAAAAGATTTCCCCGAGGCGGCTGTCCCCCCTTTTTTCTTCGGCGGTTATAAAATTGTACATGATCAATCCATATGAGATTGACAAAGTTTTGCTGCCATTCCATCCGCGCGCGTTGCTTTCCATGAAAGTGGAAACTATAAAACGCCCATAAAAAATTTATAGGGGCGGGTGGGAAAATCCGCTGAATTACGGGGAAATTTTACGGCCGCGGGGATTAGAACGGCGGCATCCGCGTGTCTGAAGTTTGCGGTTTTCGGTGCCGACGCTCTGAATGAAATTTGTTTGGCGGCTGTTCGTGGCAGGTTTATAACTGCGCCGGTGGTGATGAGGTTTTACTGGTTGAAACTACTGCGCTATGTTCTCGATGAGGTTTAAAAAAGGCACAAAACAAATTTTTTAACTAAGCGTGAGTACAGAAATGAATTTGATGGTGAGCTGTATTTTATGAAAATTATTTAATAACTACCTAAACAAAATTTTCTACACAATCTCAGTGGCTCTAACCAATAGGCCACTCAGTGTGGGTAGAAAATTAGGCATTAGAAGTACAGTCCGTCTATAGTGAGAGTATCTATCGGAGTGAAACACTTTTTCAGAGGATAAATAAAACGATTTTTTACTTTGTTTTTTTTTATCACACTTCAGTTACACTACCAGCCATTTTCGAGCTCTTTCGATGAGTCATCGGAGGAGCTCGAAAATGGGTAGAGCTTAACCGAAACTAGTTGCAAAGTGTAACTGAAGTGTGATAAAAAACAAAGTAAAAAATCGTTTTATTTATCCTTTAAAATGAATTATCACAAAGTAGACGGCTTAACAATCCAACTTTTTCAGAGGCTTTCCGTAATGTTAGAGTAAATAGTGGGTGAAAATAAATCACACACTATTTACCTTAAAAGGCACCTTACATGATCAATAATACTGTCAATATTATAGAATAATGACAGTATTACTGTTCAATAATATGTTTAAAATGTTCATTATTCTAAAATATTGACAGTATTACTTATCATGTAAGGTATAGTAACGATGAAATGAAGAGAATACTGATGTATATCCAGATAATTGATTACTTGATAAATATAAAAGGAGGATACTGACAGTACTAGGATTGACAGTATTATTGACCGTGTAAAGTGCCTTTATCATTACGGAAAACCTCTGAAAAAGTGTTTCGCCCCGATAGAATTTGAACTCTTTTGCTAATGCTCAAACTGTGCATCATTTATAGACTGATAATGAGCTAATCGAAGAACAAATTCGTTTTCAACATTTTGAATAATATCTGGAGATAATAAAATTGTCGATATTGGCTCTCAAAAAAATATTATTGAAAATGTTGAAAACGAATTTATTCTTCGATTAGCTCATTGTCAGAATGTAAATGGTGTATAGTTTGGGCATTTACTTTAGCATTTTATTGTTTAATTAAATACTATTTCGCGTTTTCTGTTTTGTTCACTCACACTGACATTTGAAATGATTTTTCTCGGAAATTTCCCTGTCACCTATATCATAATATACATCGGTGATATCAAAAAAATAATCGTGTTCAGAATCCTCAATAAAAAAAATTATGTTGTCATTTGAAAAAAAATGTCATTGCTTATTAAAAATGCTCGAAAAAAATTGGCACTTTTTTAAAAATTGGCAATTTAAAATTAAAATCAGTGTTCGAGCAATTTTTGCAATAATCATAAATAAAGGTTTTATCAAATTCATTCCATACTTTTAGGACACCCTATGTAAATATGTCACCTATATCATAATATACATCATTGGTCGCATAAAAATAATCGTATTCATAATCCACAATAAAAAATTATGTTTTGCTTATTCAAAAATGCTCGAAAAAAAATGGCACTTTCTTATCTTAAATAATTGGCAATTTAAAATTTAAAATCGAAGTGTTAAAATAATTATAAATAAAACTTTTATCAAATTTATTCCATACTTTTAGGACACCCTATTTAAATATATAGCAACAGCGTTTGCACGTATAGGTCTATATCGACCTATCGGCGAAATATTGGTGGATGCGCCGGGTATATATTGTATGTTCAAATTTTCAAGCCTGGTGTAAAACTATTATACTAAAAAATTTCCGCCTATTTATTTGTAAAATTCATTAATTTACTCAATTCCTTCTCAATAACATTTATATATATATATATATATATATATATATATATATATATATATATATTTTATTTTCGTTACGGATTCTACTAATTGTCCCTTCTGATAAAGTGGTTTATTATTAACAGAATTTAAAAACAATATAGGGCCAGTTCTATAATTGACATTTAACCGGAGAATAAAGCTATTCGTGGAATAAGTTAGAGATATTAATGCTAATATCTCAAACTTTATCCAGAAATAGCCTTATTCTCCAGTTAAATATCAATTGCAGAACCGGCAGTATATAATACAAATATAGTTTTTTGTTATAGCAAAATGTACGACTTTATTTATATAAAATGATAATAAAAAATCGCATTTAACAACAAAATGTGATTTTTTTATTACCCTCAAATCTACATTGATCATTGTTTGTGTGTCGTTCACCTGTCCGGTTAACGCAGTATGCAAAATGTACTACTGACCTTGTGCGTATCCTATATTTCCTTCAATTCTATGCATTTTATCACGGTACTATGTGGAAGGTCATTCCACATTTTACATTTTATTACTATTATAGCCTCGATTTTGCTAACATCTGTCAGCCGCGATAATGTCTGCCTTCTATCCAGCGAAAAGGAAGCATTGTTTAATTTGAGACCCCGCAAAAAAAATCTTAATGGTAACTGGTACTCTTATAGGGACACTAATTTAAAAATCTTGTTATAACAATATATATATATATATATATATATATATATATATATACTTTGATTCATTGAAAAATGCCAGAATTTAAATTATCACTGTAGTAAAGCTACAGTGGCTTTGTTATAAGCCGCTTTCGTTTATCGCTCGAGAGCTGTTCTGGACTGATCTTATCTAGCTCAGAACAGCCCGTAATACCTCCCGAACGATTATCGAAAGCGTTTATGGATAAGTAGTTTATAGATAGTTAGTTAGTTAGTAAACCTGTGCTACCTCCTCATTGTTTGAAAGTACCACGAGATTAAAATAGTCCGCTCATGTATTTACGTTCGTATTCGGTTGGTTTAATTCGTCGCACAAATGAATCAAGACTATCGAACGCGGTATAAGATGTGGAGAATGAGATGGCAGCGTGGTGGAGGAGAAGATGATGTATTAGAATGCCAGGCTTTCGTTAAGAAAACTGAAAAGGCTTATAAATGAAGGAACATTAAGTATATGTTAGTAACAAAATATGCGAGCTGCAGCAACAGAAGTTAGTAGGTATGACAAATACAATCATCAAAACCAGTTTAGGTGCAAATATACAATGCAGAGTTTTGGCAACTTTAGTGACGGGCACAGAATAGCAGAAATTTCTAACAGGTACGGCTTGGTTTAAGAATTATCCAGGGGCGATCACACCAATACCGGGTTTTCGTTCGGAATATTTACCGATTTGTCTCTTATTTATTTATTATATGTAGTGTTGCTATTGACGACGACTGGTCCGCCAAGAAGGAAATCATTCTTCTCTATGAATTAGAGAGTATTCATAGAGAATGATGAGCCAAGGATGTGTCATTTCGCCAGCGTTTTTTCGTATGGTAGAGGCATACAGACGCCATATGTAGAAAGATCGAGGCGTTCGAAATGTGGGCCTACCGCAAAATCCTCAAAATATTCTGAACGGACAAAATAACAAATATAGAAATATTTCGATGCTTAAACAAACAAACAGAAATTCTCAATAACATCAAGAGAAGAAAACTCGAGTATTTCGGTCACGTTTTGAGAAATCATAAATACCGTCTGTTACAAACCAACATACAGGGTAAAATTGTTGGTAGGAGCTAGCCAAGCCGCAGAAGAACATCATGGCTGAATAATCTAATCTGAAGATCGCTGTTTCGAAAAGCAGCAGATAAGGTGTAGATCATGTTGATTTGCCGACGTCCTTGGAGGATAAGGCACAAGAAGAAGAAGAAATACTTACTTCCATTGAATTTCAAGCAATAGATGAATAATTAATGTATAAATAACTAATCAACATCGAGAAAGATTTGCTATCAATCGATTTCCATGCGAGAGAAGCGAGAAGAATCGGTTCACGCCTCGTTTCCATTCATAAATTTAAAAAATACCTCAGGGGTTCACATCTGGTGAATACGGGAACTGGCAATCCCGAGGGACCCTAGCCGGATTTGGCTCTTTCTTCAACTAGTCTTGAGCCAGATCCCTCTCTTTCATGTTTTTAACCAGTCTCTCTTGACTAACTCTTCTTTTTGTAGACCTCAACGCTATTAGAGAGTCGAGCCTCTATTTTTCACAATTTAATTGTTCAATAAAGGTAAAGACAGTATTATTGACCGTGTAAGGTACACGGTCAATAATACTGTCAATTCTAATACTGTCAGTATTTACATCAATCTTCCTTTTATATTCTTTTATATTTATCAAGTAATCAATTATCCGGATAAACATGAGTATTCTCTTCATTCCATCATTATTATACCTTACACGATAAGTAATAATGTCAATATTTTAGAATAATGAACATTTTAAACATATTATTGCACAGTAATAGTCATTATTCTAAAATATTGACAGTATTATTGATCGTATAAGGTGCCTTTTGTGGTGCTCTTTGGTTCAACGCGAATGAACCAAAAAGAGATCCAAGCTCGCCCATTCACGAGACTTCTGGACTTCATTGAAGACACAGTGCTCATGAATGAGGAATAGTAATGAGGGAGTACAATAGGAAAACCGTGGCCGCAGTGCAGTGGGATGCCACAGCGAAACTAGACTCTTCAGGGGAAAAAAGATGCCCTTTAGATTGATAAGTAGAGTTTTCAATTCCGGAACAAATTTTAATACCGGTATTTTGATATTTAAATCCCATGATTCCGGTATTAATACCGATATTTGAATAAATTGTCAATAATACCACAATATATGTCAAACCTATCTCAGTGGACGAGTGGTTAGAGGCGCCGTCCGACTCGTACTGAGCATTGTGAAATGAGTGAAATTTCGCGAATTTAAA